>CM025790.1:9032268-10517289 GCA_014635995.1 Sarcophaga peregrina | reverse complement strand
TAAAAGCTTACGTGAACAAATAGTTTTTAAGAAACGTGAGTTTTGAAAAGGTCAAAAAAATATTTTTCAGGGATTTTTTATGGGCTTACATTTTTGCAACTTTTATCATTTAATTTGGTAGAAAACAAGTTAAAATTTAATTTTTTGTTGGCAATAGCAATAGCACCAAAAATTTTTAATACACTTCGCAAAAAAAATTCATGAAAAAATGCACACAAAAAATCTCAATTTTAACCACCACTTGGCACTACAAAAGAGGTTTTCATTACACGGCATTTTTTTATTTTTTTATTTTAATGAGACTGTTATGATGAGCAAGGAAAATAAGAGCATTTTTTTGGTTTTAACAATTCGAAACAGCAACTACAAGTAAGGTTTAGGTCATTCATTCTATTACGAATCCATAAGGAACTTAGGAAACTAGAGGAAACATTGCCATACGCTCTATTGAAATATCTTTGTTTGATTCTATTGTGATCAAACTTTGCATATACATATCTTGAGTTTAGAATTCATACATACATAGCATACAGTGGCGAGCAAAAGTAACAGTTTGCTTCAGATGGTATCTTTGAACGCGTTCCCTAGGTCTTCGCTAGCAGTACTTATTCGGGAAGCAGTACTTATTCGGAAGATGAGTTTGCAGAATCTGTAGAAAGTCTTTTTTCGCATCTACTAAATATAGAGGGCCAACATGCCACCCTATTAGACATCCTCAAACAATTCTATTTTCGCCGCCATGTTTAACAGTTTGCTTCACATGGTATCTTTGTACTAAATGTACAAAGTAAAAAAAAAAATAAAATTTTTATTTGCTTAAAATCGTCAAAATAAGGGCATACATCGTTATATCGCCAAAATGATATTTTTGAAGCTGAAAATCGCCAAAATGACGATAAATCGTCAAAACGCGCAGCTATGAAAGCATCTTCAAACGATGATCATTCAACACCATTTTTTTTAACCATTTTAGGTGTGATTACATACTTTAATGTGGCTTCCACTCAGATATTGGAAAGGTTTTTATTGACTAAAGCCAGACTTTAAAGTTTTCCTTTTGTTTTAATTTATTTTTTACTTGTAATTTTTTTTTCAGCACTATGTGTATGCCAAATAAAATAGTATTTATATTGCATATAAATATTATATGTATTGTTGCAAAATCAGTGAATTGTTAAATTTTTGTGTAAAAATCATTCGACTGTAATTGTATGTCTAGTACTGTAATACGAATACTTCAAAAAAAAAATCAAACAAACAGCAAACAGCATAGAAATTAAAACAGAAGAAGAAGAAATGTGTTCAACAATTTTTATTCTGTTAAGCATAATAATTTTTAATGCTGCACAGTGGTGCGACGTATAACATAATTTCTTTTAAATTTAAAAAAAAAAACTTTTTTCAAACTCGTTTTTTGCTATAAAAACATCGCTGTTGTCATCAATGAAGAAGACAACGAACACTCTTGAACACTTTCCTACATAAAACACAGATAATTCGGTTTTTTCAACTTACTGACTTTTTGTGGCTTCTAAGGCTAACAGATTTTAAGATTCTAACTTCCAGGCAAGTATCCGAAATTATTATTCATATAATGAGATTTAGAACAACCGGACATCTTCTTGCCGCTTTATGTAGACCTGTCAGTGAAGTCTTGTATGACGTTCTTAAGATGTTGTAAGTCATTATCATAAATGGATCTTATCGACAATTTTTAAGCTTTTCAATCAATACAGACTTTGAAGTTAAAGCTTTCTAATCAAATGGAGGCTGGATGGAGGATAGTATATCCGAACGAACTTCATTATATTGCCTAAGCCCCTCTAGTTTCTGTTCCATTTTTTTTTATCGAAGTGTGACAACGAAATCACTAACAATGAATGGCGTTTGAACGCATTACAAAAGAATTCCTCACTATTTTCTTTCTTCGAAGCCCAGGAATCCATCTCTAATTGGTAACCATGCGAAAAAAGTTATTCTATTGATCTAGTATCATTACCCAAAATTCTGGTTTAAAACTATTGAATGCGCTTATGGAAGTGTATTCTCCTTACTTAATTTCCTTTGTAGAGTTCCAATATAAATTACATTTCAAAGCCCAAACCTTTGAAAATTTTATTCTGTTAAGCACAATAATTCTTAATGGTGCACAGTAGTGCGACGTATAAAATAATTTTTTTAAATTTAAAAAAAAATACTTTTTTCAGGAGTTTAACTCGCCAAATAAAAATTCGTTTTTTGCTATAAAAACATCGCTGTTGTCGCCAATGAAGAAGACAGACTTCTTCTTGAGGACTCTTTGGAGTTTCGCATTTACTTGAATGTTAACACAACGGTGAAATGACGACCTATCGAATCTTCTATTAAAAAAACTTACCTTAAATGCTTTAAAACTACTGGTTACAATGTTTAATGGTTGTATTAAACTTAATTATTTTCCCAGTACATTTAAAACGGCAAAGATAATTCCATTCATAAACCCAACAAACCGAAAAATGATCCTGGCAGCTATAGACCAAATAGTTTGCTGAGCAATTTAGGTAAGCTTTTCGAGAAAATTATACATTCGCGACTTAATCAATTCGTCGAGGAAAATTCTATTCTTTCCAAATCACAATTCGGTTTTAAAAAAGAGCACAGTACAATACACCAAATAAATAGAATTAAAAATAAAATTATTAACAACATTAACTCCAAACGATCCACTGGTATGATACTACTAGATATTGAAAAGGCCTTTGACACAGTCTGGCATAAAGGACTTTTATATAAACTACTAGAAGCTAACGTACCAAAATATTTGTGTGGATTAATCGACAGTTTTTTAGATAGCAGAAACTTTTGTGTTACACTAAATGGAGTAAATTCCGCACCTAAAGGAATAACTAATGGTTTACCACAGGGTTCCGTATTATCCCCAATACTCTACTCAATCTATACTTCGGATTTTACAGCACCAAAAGACTTAGAAACAGCTTACTACGCAGATGATACTGCTTTGATCTCATCGAGCAAACTTACCAGCGCATTGCTTAAGAAAATGGAAAAGGGACTCTCAGCATGCACTAAATATTTCCATAAATGGAGGACTAAAATAAACCCCAATAAAACTCAGGCTTTAATTTTCCCATATAATAAATCTCCTAAAAGAATCCCAAGAAGACAAATATCCATAGGGAATGAGCACATCCCTATAGATAATTGCGTTAAATATCTAGGTGTGATCTTAGACAAAAAGTTAATTTTTAGAGAACACATTGAACAGGCGTGTCATAAAGCTATCAAAGCTATAAGATCGTTATGGTCCCTTCTGAATAAACACTCTTATTTGAATGCCAAAAAAAAAAATCTACTTTATAAAAGTATTATAAGACCTATTTTATCTTATGCTAGCCCTGTTTGGTATACGGCTGCAAATTATCATCTAAAACGATTGCAAATTATTCAAAATAAATGTTTAAAAATAATAAATAACAAAAATTGGAAATATCCAACTAACATTCTACATCAGGAAACTAAATATGGAAAAATATTTGATTTTATAACAAGACCAAATAATAAATATTTCGAAAAAGTTGAAAATTCCTCGTATCCACTGATTCGAGAATGTAGACCACTTACCTGAATTAATATTGGATCATCAATCTGAGAATCGCAATTTTATGAAAGACTATTTTTAAAAATAGCCTTTTCATAAAACTACATATTTTCTGTACACGTTTGACTTTCTTTTCCATTCAAATAAAGGTTTTCTCCTTGTTTTGCCTTTAAATATGTCAAATATCCAAAAATTATTTATTTATTATAATTCCATTATGTTAGTTGCTGTAATATCTAATTGATAAAATCACAAAATTTTGTATATATTGTAAATAAACCAGTTAATAAAGGATGAATAAAAATCAAGATCAAATCAAATCACAACGGTGAAAGGATTGTCAATTTTAACTAGTTTAGTCTGGTGAGTTGTTTACTTCACCAACTTTACATCACAGAATGAATTTTAAAGTTTCCAAAAAAAAAAAAATCTGTCGTTCGATGTCGGCTTTAGACTGTAGGTCCCACCGCTCATAGATAAAAATTAACACACACACAACATATGTATGTGGTGTAAGAAACTAGATTGCGGTCTCAACCAAAGGGTGGACCACTTATGTACGTAGGTATGCATGTCTAGGGCAGCTAGTTAATACCATTTTTCTTAATTTGTGGCGGAGGCTATTTTTAAAACCCCTACTGAAGCTTAAAATACAGGATCATCTAGCATCCTACTGATGTGAAATGCTTATCGTATGATCGTGATCATGGGATTCGATCTGTTAATGAATACTTTATGTTGTGAATACTTTAGATGTGAAAAGCTTATCGTCTGATTTTGATCTGTTAATGAAGACTTTATTAATATTCTCCAGAATTCAATGTCTTACGAAATCATGTTCAAATACCTTGTTGTCAATCAAGAGAAGAGTGTTAATAGCACCTAAACTTTGGAGTGACCAGAGGAAAGCGTTTATTTTTAATGAAACTTTCTTTTTTTTTGCTTGTTTCGTCACATATTCGGCATCATCATGATGGCCAAAATGCGTAATGTGTCTGCTATGGTATGGATTTTGTGGATTTATTTCTAATTTTTATAGTGACATACACACAGTTACAAAAGTATACATACGGTTAACAAATTTCAGACATTTTTTAACCAATCCGTTTTCATTGAAAATCTTTATAATTGTCTGACATTTTTCCTCGATTTTAAGACGGTCTTTTGCATTGCATTCAAAAATTTGTGAAATTTATTAACAGTATGTATACTTTTGTGAGCCCGTCCAGGCCTGTACAGGCCACAAAAGTTAACAAATTTCAGAAATTTTTTATCCAATGCAAAAGACCGTCTTAAAATCGAGGAAAAATGTCACACAATTTTTAAGACACATTTTATGCCACGCTAATATACTGTGTTCACCGGCATAGTAAATGTTTAAATATTTCCTTTGGAACATAATAAAAATCTATAAAATGGTCAATTGTTTTCGATTACTTCATACGATCAAACCAAAACGGCCACTCGCAACCATACCGCCAGACAAAGCCAAAGAAAGCGTTAATGCTTGCAATTGGCTTTTGAAAATATTTAAAATGTATTGTAAATATGCACCTGAAAAAATACCACAGCACCAGACAAGAGAAGTTAAAACTTAAGGCTATGAAACCGTATAACAAACAAGCCTTCTCCAGAGGCATAAAGGCATATTTAGAGGTATGCAAGGAATAGTGCTAGAAACTATTCAGCATTTCATTATTGAAGACAACAACAACAGCAGCAGCAATTCTCGTACATACATTCTAAAGGCCATTGCTAAACAGAGACAATAGAGAAATAAGACTAGAAATATTGTAGAAAAGAAAACAAAAAAAAAGAGGAGAAGAATCTTACAAAAGTTTTAGCAATAAAATCGTGCAATTAATACATGATCTTGAATTGATTGCATTCGCACGATTTTCAGAGAGCAACACGTGTTTACTTTCCACCATCACCACCACCACCACCATCATCACCAGCACCATCACCAGCAATAGGATTGTAGTTACAACAAAACATAGATATAAAAACACATACATACACATACAACAATTTTTATGCATATTTCCCTGGACTTGGAGAAGAAAAGTAGGCCTTCTAAAAGGCCTTAAACAGTGGTCAAGAGTATTAATTCCGCAGTTAAGGTTTGAAGTTTAAAGTCGACTACGACCAACAGATTTTTTGAGAAACTTTTAATTACAAAGTAACGCCCTTTTTACCTTCTAAAAACGTTTAAAATATGAGCTCGTAGATTGCAAATAAAATAAAAATTTATTTTTGTTTTGTTTTAATTCAAATTCTTTATTATTCACTCAATTCTTTGAACCACTGTTCACAACCTTATGTAAACAACAACAATTGCTTTGTTTGTTATTTCTCTCTTGATACCCTTTTGCAGAAACAATAGCAATTACTTGGCAATTATTCGCCAGATCGTTGTAACAGAGATCTTCAAACCACAATGACTCTCTTCAAACACTTCGAGTCTTCACACAAAATTGACAGAATATTTACTATCTCACTTTCCCGCTTTGCCTTATCTTTTATAAGTCAGAGTAAACAGTTTGATGAATGTTCTTGAAAGCGAATATTCATAGCTTCGCCTTCTCGAAGTCTCTATAAATGTAAACACCGTCATTTGCATTCATTATTATCGTTTTTTGTTTACATTTTTGTTTACTTGTTTACCATTTCTTTTATGCTGATGTTTGTTGTTATATTAAGCAGTACGATAATTTGTTAACAAGTTTGTTTTCTTGCATTGTCTTGTTTTTGTAGCTTTTTGTTTTTAATTTTAATGTTAAGCAATGTAAACGGAAAACATTAGTATTTAGATTTTTTCATTTTCGTAATAATATTTTGTTTTGTTGGACCACGGCCTAACGTCTGATAGGCCAACGCACTACCTACTAGACTACAGCAATTGTTAAGAATGGCTTCAGTAAAAAAATTTTAAATTACAGAAGATAGAGTACTCTCAGAGCTTTTTTTCCAGCTGCTGAGAGGAAGTCACCGAAGGAAATATATTTCGTTTTGTGCGAGATGTCTGGGCTATGGTTTGAACCACGGCCTTACGTCTAATAAACCGACACACTAACTTCCAGACTACGGCGACAGTTAAGGACCACTTCAGAAATTCAGAAAAAATATGTTGGTTGGCCATATAAATGCTATCAGGCATATGTATCAAAGATCATAAATGCATCGTTTCTTCGCTACTCACAAGCACTCATGAAATTTTGAATTTCAACAATATTGAAATCTAACTACGAACTCTAATTCATTCGTATCCTCTACAATGTTGACTTATAAGTACAGGTTGTAATGAGTATACGAACAACGTTGGCATCAAACTCATACCATTCGAAATATGTTTGATTTATAAGTCTACTCATTTAGATTCATAACTTTAAAGAAATACTCTTATAATTCTCATAAATGATTCGAGTGGCACGATAGAAAAGCGAGAAAAAAAAACAGAGCAGCCAGCAAAGCAACCTTTTAATGAGTATTTTAGTATTTATGCGCGAATCATAGTTATTTTGTGGTTCTTATATATGTTGCGTTACGGAGAGACGAAATCAATCATATGTGTTGTTAAGTATGAATATGATGAGTACTTCAAACTTTGAATATGAGTAGAGATTCCATGATATTAAGTATCAGAAATTATGAGTATGATTCGATTCTACTCATCTTTTTGAATATTCATTGCTGATCTCTGATTCATACATTTATCCTCTTGAAATCCTGCCTGCCGTCTAGATACTGATATTGACAGATCCAACATTTTCTTTCCTATAAATGGTAAATCAAGAGTCCTTTTGGTTTGTATTCTCTTCACTTAGTTTCCTTTGGAAAGTTCCAATAGTTTAAAGAGTGAAAAAAAAACATAAAATTCCAAAGCGGATCTTCGATCATAATCAGCAAGTTTTTGTTGTAATTTTATCGAACATGTCCACTGGTTGTGAATACTGTCATACTGAGTATATGTACTAGGAAGTTGCAACGTTTTGTATGAGTCTGAAGAATACATTGGAAACTAAACTAATGTTTGATGTATAAGCCATCAATCAGATGATTATTTACTCGTTGAGCAACTCGACATTATCTTAAGAAAGGCCCTTCAAAATAAGATCGCCCTTTACTTTCACCAGATTTTCATGAATATTTTTTCTTTCTTACTTTGTTTATTGTAAACTCCTTGATTGTCTATTCCAAATACATACACATACAAGCACATACATACACATACAAAGACATACATATACATATACATATACATACAAACAAATAACAATATGTAAGCATTTCTTTACCACTGTTGTTTAGTGTTGTTGTTTGGCATCCATAAAACAAAAGCTTTACATGCTTAACAAAAACACCATAAGATGCCTGGGCTAAAACAAATAATAACAACAACAACAACAATATTAGGCAAACATTTAAAGCAGTTAAAAAGTGTTTCGTTCAATTGTTTAAACAATCGTCCAAAAAAAAATAATAAAAAATTGTACATGGAAGATAAGGAGTTAAAAGGAATCGATTCTTCGAAATCTTCTCTTTGTGGAAGTAGTTGAAGCCCTTAATAGCGAGAGTTAATCGTATTGGCATTGCGTGAAACTGGATGAAATTGTAAGCATGTAAACACAACACGTGTTCATTTAGTCATTGAGGGCATTCTTGGTAAGACGGCGTTACCGACAGTGTTACCTACTGCGATATGTAGCCAATACTCGTATATCCCGTCGAATGTTATGCTAATTTATGATTGATTTCTCTATAAATCCTCTCTATATTTGGAATTAGAAAAATATTTGGTTTTTGGAATGTCCATAATTAATTTCGATAATTTCAATTTGCGTTATATTTCTGTCGTAGTCTAGTAAGTATTGTGTCGGCTTATTAGATGTAAAGCCAGGGTTCAAGCCCCAGGCCAAATATCAAAACAAAAAGTATTTCTTCGGCGATTTTCTCTCTGTATAATGCCATGAAAAGTTTCTCAAAAATCTGTCGTTCGGAGTCGACTTTAAACTGTAGGTCCCACCACTCAAGTATAAAATTAACACACAAAGGGTCACAGGGTGAAAGGTCATTTATGTCTGCATTTATGCAAAAGTCTTGTAACAACTGCTACATCCTGCTAGAGCTTATGAGGTCTAGATATTTCATTCGAAATAATCGGTTTATTTTAACTACTAACAACCCGATTAACATATGTCGACTTATTTTATCACATCGTTTCAAACGCCTTTGGTTAATTTTCCTTTTGCCAAATGTTCACACCAATCGATGTCAGTGATACCTCAATATAATCATTCCAACCTGAACAAAATCGTCCTCTACGCCGACTTTTGCCAATCACCGCATCAAATACGCGGAGCATCCTCTCCCATCGAAGTCGTTAAAAATCTCATTGTTACCTTAGATACGGATATCATACTCAATTGGCACTGCACTGATGATCTTACAAAAAACTTTTTTCTTGAAAGGCCCCAAGGCTGCTACATCGGTGATTAGTAGAGTTCATGCTTTTACACCGTATACAAGCAGGAGAGGGACGATAAGCGGCTTGTAGTATAGATAGGTAGGATATCCAAATTAACTTTATTACATTACCAAGGCACCTTAAGCTTCTGTTTGATCTTTTTATTCAAATGCGGAAACGAAATCACCAACGACGTAAAGGAAGTAATCTTCTTAAGTATTACAAAAAGTCTTTCTGTATCCATTGTATTCAAACCAGAGATCAGCAAAGAATCGTTTTTTCTCTACTACACGCACTCATGAACTTTTGAATATAAGTGAGTGATTTATAATACAGTTTGCAATGAGTATATATACAACGTTGACATCAAATTCATACCACTCAAAATATGTTTGATTCCTAAGTCTACTCATTTAGATTCATAACTTTATAAAAATACTCTTATAATACTATGATTATAATGATTCCAGTGATTCGAATCATTCACAAAAATTTCCAATTTTTGTTATTGTTGCATTTAAAAAAAAAGAAAAATAACACATAAGCTTAGAGGACAGAAGAGCAATCAGACCAAACACACAACCTTTTAATGAGTATTTTAGTATTCGTAAGCGGCTCATATTTATTTTGTGATTCGTTGAATTATGAAAAGTCGAAATCAATAACATCATACCTATGAATATGTTGAATACTTCAAACTTTAAATATGAGTAGAGGTTCCATAATATTAAAATAAGTATGAAGGCGTATAAGTATCAGAAATTATGAGTATGATTCGATTCTACTTATTAATTTTGAATACTCATTGCTGCATTTATATATTTATCCTGTTCAAATCCTATCTGCCATTTAGATACTGATATTCACAGGTTGAACTTTTTCTTTCCTCCAAGTGTAGGAATTGTCATCTAAACGTTAACCTTGTGATCCAATGGTTTAAAGCTGTTGAATGAAAATCAAGAGTCCTTTTGGTACTGTATTCTCTTCACCTAGTTTCCTTTGTAAAGTTCCAATACTTTTCTAACTTTAAAGAGAGAGAAAAAAGAACATAAAATTCCAAAGCGGAAGTTAATCTGTCAAAAAGCTTTGAAGACATTTAGCACGCCGCTGAGGCAATGGTCCAAATGATACATACTTGCTCTAAGTGTGTTCATCTCCGCCTAGATTAACGGCCATTTCTGCCTGTGTCAGTGGGGTGGCTCCCTAAAGTTCCCTTTAAGCTGGTTTAATACGTAAACTTGGAAAAAACTTTCGATACTTTAAAGTTCTGTCTGTTCATCAAGCGATTTGAAATTCGTTTGTTTTTTTTTTCATTTTCATTTGTTAGCCGTCTGTCTATCCGTCCGTCTTCTATGTAACTATCGGCATTTAGCTAGTATACGTACATACGTACATGTATGTCCGTGTATTGTCTACCGATTTTTTGTTGTTTTTCTGGCTTATTTTCATGCCTGCCTTGTTAACACATGTTTAAACCACTATACGGTATGGTGTGCTTATTGTTATGCCGTCTTTTCTATCTAATATTGCTAATGTTGTTCGTTTTTACTTTTTTATTGTGGTTGTTTTTGTTGTATATTATTGATCTTTGTTGGCTGAATTGGTTTGACTGTCTACAAAGCCAATATCTTGCAGCAACAGCAACAGCAGCAGCCGAAGTAATATTAAGAAAATGTTTTTGAATGTTTGTCTGCTGCCATGTGCTCATGTGCATGGAGTGCTCTTTTTCTCTTATTTTTCTTCATATTTTTATCTCCTGTTTAATATGCCATTTGTGTGATCTTATTATTGTTGTTCGCTTTATTGCATTGACTATATTATATGGTTTTTGTTGTTGTAGTTTGTGTACTGCATGGTAATTGTTAGTTATCAAATGGTTTTTTCCCCCCCTCATTTTCATTTTTATTATTCTTAATTTTTCTCTACTTGGCAGTTATTCCTTCGGTTGTCTTTGGAGCTATTTAAAGCAAAAAAAAGAAAAACTTTTAACGACGACACTGCATACCATACAAGTGGCATGAAAGCAACTCCGATTTTTTTAATTCATTTTTTTCCGATATGAGTAAACGTGATGCAGGCACTTACTCGTATTTAAATGTGTTTATCAGTCGTCTATGAATCAATTTCATTTTTCATATTCAGAAACATAATAAAAATAACACGATGCGACAATGAAAATACACCCGAGTAACTACATAATCTAAGTTGTTCTTCTCTTTTTTTATAAAAACCAACACTCAGGGGATAGTCTCTACTCATGCAGTGCATTGTGCAGGTTTAGGAAAATAGGTTAGGTTTAGGAAAATAGGTTAGGTTTAGGAAAATAGGTTATAGGAAGGTAGAAAGAGGGAGTAGTGTCTGTGGATTTGATTTAAACTTACCAATATCGTAATTGACGGGAAAAAACCTTCGCAGGAAGATCATTTCACAAGCGAGCAATGCGGGCAAAAAATGAATTCGCTCTGTAATGCATTGTGCGGTTCACTGGACAATCAACCACAAAAGGATGTGCTCTGCGAGAAGCTCGAGTACTACGTAAAAATATGTGATTATCGGGAACCAAGCTCCTTATCTCTCGAGAACTCCTCCCATTATAGTACCGATAGAACAATGGAACACACGCCACATTGCGACGGTGCTCCAACCAATCAATAGAGTTGGATACCCTACTATCATTAATAAGCACCTTCGCCCTCTCCTGTACGCGGTCGAGAAGCTTCAAAATAGACTTTGAAGCACCGGCCCATACATGAGAGTTGTGCTCTATCCGGAGTCGGATAAAGGTCTTGTATGTAGTAAGAACGTCCGATAGAGTGAAGTATTTTCTGCACAGTTTCCAAAAACCAAGGCACTTGAATGCTTCTTTCCCCACTTGATAAATGTGATTGTTCCAATGAGCATCGCAACTAATTCTCATGCCCAGAACATCAAGAGCATCCGCCTCCTCAATATTTACATTACCCACATAGATACAGATGATAGAACACCAGCGCTAGCACCACGCCGATGTGTCAAAAAACAACATTGGGTCTTGCGCGCATTGAAATCCACTCAAAGATTGTTATCAGGTCACCTGTGAGTGCGTCATTCATGTTCGACCTCCTTGGCCCAATCTCCAAAAGGCTCGGCCTCCGATCAAATAAATTTGAATGACAAATGTTGCTGTCATCCGCAAAAGAGTAAATAGGATCTATAGATCCTATAGATAGATCTACTCAATAAGTTGAGTAGATCTCAAAAATATTTTCTTTTTTATATTTCTCGAACCATCTAAACTTGTTTTATTTGGCAAAAAGTGTTTTTTTTGGCTTTACGCACAAATTTTTGCAGTACTCAAATATTTCTAACCCGATTTTCTAAATTTAAACCTTGTTGGAAAGGGAAGAGATTGAACTTTAAAACGGTATACCCATATTTATTATTCGACTTAATATGCTATGGGATTTGATGAGGTAAACTTCGAAAAATTGGATTTTTTTTATATTTTTAAAGTTTGTCCATTCATAGTAGCAAACTTTAATTTTAAAATATGCGATAAGTGATAACATTCTTAAAGTCTGTTCTCTTATGAAGAGATTTAGTCATCATTTGATCAAATCGGACCAAAATTACCGTAGTTATTATTTAAAGAGTTAAGTCGCCGTGGTCTAGTAGGTAGTGTGCTGGCTTATTAGATGTAAAGGCAGGGTTCGAGTCCCAGACCAGGCATCAAAATAAAATACAAAAATTATTTTTTCGGCGATTTTCCTCTCAGCAGATTTCTGGCAAAAATAACGAAAAGTTTCTCAAAAATCTATCGTTCGGAGTCGACTTTAAACTGTAGGTCCCGCCACTTATGTATAAAATTGACACACACAACATAAGTAGTGTGAGAAACTGGGTTAATAATCCTGACTAAAGGGCTGTAAGGACAATTTTGTATGTGTTATTTAAAAAGTCTAACAGTCGTGTGTTATTTTTTATGTACGTCGTCTCATGAAATGAACCTTTAGTTCAAAACTTTTAGGAATTTTTGATGCATCTTAACTATGTATCATAAAATGTGTCAAATTCACGTGTGGGCGACCATCAGAAGTTTGTTAATGTTTCCGCAAAGGGAAATAATAATATTTGCAAAACACACGGAGTTGTGTCGGGGCATTGTATTATTCCTAAAGCTCATTGCTTCTGGGACACCTCGCAAATGATTTCTGTGGAAGCTGCAGGGATGAGGAGGAGAAGAGACTGTTCTTCATCTACTTGGGTTATGCCTGGCACTATGTCAAAGGAGAAAGAAGTATCTTAATGTGCCTATTAGAATGATGATCTAGATTATTTGTTGATAATTGACATGGGCAGTTTGAGTCATTTCATTGAAAGCTCTAAATGGTTCCAGAACTAGGGGATAATTATTATGAACTGTGGTATCACAATATACCGCCTTATGGGGCCTAAGTACATACAACTAAAGTGTTCGGTAAATTGTAATATGCTTACTAAACACACTTATAACAGAGCTGTATTATAAGTTTGACTCAATATTATAACAATTTGCGTATTTATTGCGCAATTAAGTATTAATTGAAACTTTATATGAAATATTGAACTAAATAATGGTGTTTATTGCGATATATGTGATAGAGATGCATATCTGAACACCGTATAAGACTTTTATTATCGGAAATAACAATATCTAGAATCCATGAGTCTCTGAGTCTCTAGAACACAGGCATATTAATTTCTTGGAAAATAATAAAGCTTAACCAGAAAATTTTCCCACCTCTACAACGAATAAAACATTTCTGGCTGGCTTATTAGACGTAAAGCCAGGGTTCGAGTCCCAGGCCAGACATCAGAAATAAAAAAAATACAAAAAGTATTTTATCGGCGATTTCTTCTCTTTCTCTTCTTGTTTCTTAAAAATCTGTCGTTCGGAGTCGACCTTAAACTGTAGGTCCCGCCACTTCTGTTTAAAATTAACACACACAACATAAGTGGTGTGAGAAACTGCGGGCTTCTTGGGGACGATTGCTGTAGACTGTCTAATGGTGAAGGTATAGCACTGGCCATTTTATAGCCACCAGCAGCAACTCGTTTCCTTACCGTTCGCATCTTCCCTGTTTCTACCTTTACTAAAAATCTGCACAATGCACTCCCTGAGTGCTGGTTTTATAAAAAAAAAATATCTGAACACCGTAAAGGAAATAACAATACCTAGAACCCATGAATGAATTACAATTGAAAATAACTTTGAATTTTGAAAAATCAAAAGGTCTCTGAGTCTCTAGAACACAGGCATATTAATTTCTTGGAAAATAAGCAGCAAATTTTCTCGCCTCTACAACGAATAAAACAATTCTTAGCGTTTTCCTTATCTCCCCAGGACTGATTACAGTAGAGTAATTATTTGTTTGGCTAGAGAAGCCTAATTAATAACACAAAAACAAGACTAAAATGTTTGACGAATAATTTTATGCTCTTTAAGGAGTTTAAAGGAATTCTAATTCTAATCAAATTTACCTCCTATGTATGTATGTATTGCTGTTAAATAGCAACCAAAAATAGACGGCTTTCTCAAGAAAAATTTTAAATATTTTTTTGGGGAAAATTTATTATTCCAACAGAAGGCATTAAAACGTAATGTTCGCAATTTGGCACATAATTTGATCAAACCTTTTAAATAATCCATCAAACACATACATTACTACGTACACATGTATAAAGATTTGTGTTTTTTTGCTTTCAAATTGCCTTATTGAAGACGTATGTTATTTAGAAATTTGGTTAATTTAGGAATCTTTAAGATCTTAAAATAAATAAATTAAATACGTAAACAAGGAATCGACATACATACATACATACGTACATATACAAGCGATTTAATATTGAAACATGTAGCAACCGAAACCATAAACCACATACGTATGTATGTATGTACGTAACAATTTGGTTGCAGATTGGAAAAGAGAATGGAGTGGTGCTGAGCTGAGCTAAAAAACCCACCACAAAAGTGGAGAAATTTGTAAAAAGCAAAAGAAACTAAGGACTCTAGTTGAGTGTCATTGATGAGTTTGAAGATGTTTTCAAAAGGAAATTTTATGACAAAACAAAACAAAACAAAATGAAAACAAAATAAAATAAAATAAAACCACTTATAAGGGGACTATAACTAACGAGTGCTGAATAAACACAAATACTTGCTTAGGAATTATTTTCATATCTCCCCACACACCCGCATATGTATGCATATATGCTAACATATACCACAAAAGAGACTTACAAGCATATGAAAAGCACTCACACACAGACCAACATAAAATCCAATTTACTGTTGGGGGCGGGGTGTATGGTGATGCTGAAAAATATCAAAACAACCATAAGACGTTGAAAATACTTGACCCAAAATATATTTATGAATGAAACATATTGCCGAGCTTATAATTCAGTTCAGTTCAGAGTTCGTTTCGTATGTAATAATCAAATAAAAGAAGAAAAAAGGAAAAATAAAAACAACAAATTTCCATTCAAAATATTATTTTTTTTCCTTTCATTCTGGAATTATTTTCATACAAATTTTTGGAAAAGAACCTCAAACGATAGTGAATTTAAGGATCATTTGCAAAATATTCCAAAAAGGGACTTAAAAATTGTACACTAAGCTTGAAACAAAATTTAATGGCAGACAAATATAATACCGAGTAAAACCGAGTTAAAAGTAAGAATATTTGAAGTATTATGGAAAGCCCTCAAAACTTGGGATGGTATTTGAACGGACAACAATTCAATTTAGAACATGACGGAAATACAGTGACGAGCACAAGTGAGTGCATGTTCACAATACTGAGTTTCGTCATCCACATAAACAAAACCATACAAGCAATTACAGAAAAAAAAAATTAATTTTAATTCTTTATTTTATTCTCAGCAAATAGCAGTAAAAAAACAATAATTAATGAAATGAATTCAATGAGTTGTGAGAGAACATAGCGGTAAAAATGTAATGGTTTAGGGATGCTTAACATGGTGACATGTTGGCCCTCTATATTTAGTAAATGGTATCATGCGAAAAAAAGACTATCCATAGATTCTGCAAACCCATCTTCCGAATTTTATGGACACATGTGCTTATCCCGAATAAGAAATTGTTTTCCAATAGGATGGTGATCCGAAACACACAGCAAAAATTGTAAAGATATGGAGTGGGAAAGAAAATTTTCAATTGATGGAATAGCCGACGCAAAGTCCCAATCTCAATCCAATTGAAAATTTTTGGCCATTGTGAAAATCCGGCTCCTCGGACAATACGAAACAGCCCCAACAAACATGGTCAAACTTTGGGATCGTATAAATGCGAAATGGAACCGAATTCCAAAAGATCATTTGGTAGAAAGCATCTTAAACCGCGTAAATCAAGCTATTTTTAATAACGGTCTATGGACCAAATATTGAAATTGGGCTAGTTTCTTGAATTTTCTTGAAACGAGCAAAATTGAGTTTATGTGGGTTGTTTTCATTTTTTCATTCAAACTCATTGAATTCATTTCATTAATTATTGCTTTTTCACTGCTCTTTGTTAAGAGTGTAGATATAAGCAAAAAAAAACATATATTTAATATATTCTTTTTAAGTTTTAAGCCACTACATATCAGACTAATGCTTGTCCGATTATGCGATGGAGCCACTGTATATTAATTAGATGGCATGTGAAGCACTCGATGCCTTCGCCTTTTTGACTGATTGCCCGCGTAATAAAGTGAAACATAGTCATGTTACTTACTACAAAATAAATTGTATCGCCGGCTTCATTCGAAAGCCCAGAAATAGCCCAGGGAGGCTATCAAAACACTGAATTTCAATGTCAGGAACTCCAAGACGGTGTACAACTGTAGCTGATATGATGTACATACATATTATATGGGTACCAGGACATAGTGACATACATACTTACATATCTAATATATAAAATTCTCCTGTCACGGCGCTAGTGGTTAAACTCCTCCGAAATGGATTGACCAATTTTCATGAAATTTTGTGTGCATATCGGGTAGGTCTGAAAATCGGACAATATCTATTTTTCAGATTCCTAAATGTTAAGAAGGCGTAGCAAATAGTTAAAATTTAATATTTAGGTTCATTTTGCTCGTAGACGAATGTAATTTGATGGGCAAATTCGTAGAGTCGATATCGACAAACTTCCAAAAAATGGGCGTGGCAACCTTTCAGCTTTAAGAGATACCTATAAGTCGGCTAATTCGATGGTTAATAACTACATATGTACATATATAGCATATATGTCTATTAGTTTTTGTTTTGGAGCGAGTACAACAACTACAACTTCGCCAGCGCTCCCCATGATTCAACTAAATAACGTATCGACGTCGATTATATTTTGAACTAGATAGGCATACGTAACGTAGAACACATATGGTTTACGTTTTTCTTTTTAAGAAGTACTCAGAGGGGGTGGTAGAGTATATTACAATCAATTTTGGCCAGAACGAAGTTCACTGGGTTAACTAGTATCATATATAATTAATGAAAGTGTTGTCTTCTGTCAGGATTACGAATTAGCTTCTTACATTACTTACATACATACATAATTGGCCATTACAACCCTTCAGTCAGGATTACGACCTAGCTTCTCACACCACTTATGTTGTGTGCGTTAATTTTATACATGAGTGGCGGGACCTACAGTTTAAAGTCAACTCCGAACGACAGATTTTTGAGAAGCTTTTCATGGCAATTTTTACTCTCAGAGTCTTTGCCAGAAATCTGCTGAGAGGAAGTCGCCGAAGAAATATTTTTCGTTTTGATGTCTGGCCTGGGATTCGAACCCGGGCCTTTTGTCTAATAAGCCAACACACTACCCACTAGACCACGGCGACTTCTCTTACATTACTTATGTTGTGCGTATTAATTTTATGCATGACAGTTTAAAGTCCTTTCTGAACGGCAGATTTTTTTTAGAAATTTTTCGTGGCAGTTTTTTTTTATTCTCATAGTTTTTGCTAAAAATCTGCTGAGAGGAATCCGCCGAAGAAATATTTTTTTTTATATTCCGTTTTAATGTCTGATCTGGGATTTTGAACTTGATCTCAGGTCTAATAAGCCATTATTCTACCTACTAGACTACGGCGACTACACTTGGAGAATTTTCATTGCCTGCACCCGTATTAAATTCAAGTCACTCAGAAAATGAAGGTTTACATAGGAACGACATCATTATTCGATGATGGAGGTAGAGGCCATTTATTCGTCATCGTAAACTCATTTTTAACGATGAAGTCTATTTCTGGATGAGATTCAAGAGCGTTTAATTCATTGCAAAAAAGTTACTGTTAGGTGTGGATTTTTTGCTGAAGGCGGCTTCTGTCCATATGTCTTTAAGAACGACGTTTAGCTAGCCCTTAATCACTGTTAACGGTGAGCCAGATGATTACCAACTTTTATTAAATAATCTGGACATTCACGTCATGCGGCTTTAAGAGTATAGCTTTGCGTGCAGCAAATCTCGGATCGATATTTTACTCGAGTGGTTTGAGAGTATGGCCATTTCACGTGGAGGCTATGTAGACAGGACACGGAATTAGTATATTTTCACTCCGCCACAGTTCTTATAGTGGGGTTTTATTAAATCGAAGATAAAAAACAGTAGGTCGCGACATTCATGAATAAAATTAACACACACAACATAAGTGATGTAAGAAATTAATTCGTAATCCTGACTGAAGACAAAACTGCCAACAATATGATCAACAAATAAGGTGAAAATATAGCAACAAAAACAATGGACTTCTTTACAAAGCAACAACATCAGCATAAAAAATATAAAAGATAAAACATGTAAACAATCAACAACAAAGTGCAGCGAACAAAGAAGTAAACAAGCAAAAACAAAATGCATATACGACACACAAACAACAATAATGAAAACAAGTTGTTTACATGTTTGGATTGTTCCCGAAGGCTGTCATCCTCCTTCGACAGCATTCATCACATAAATGATCCAATAATTGAGTTAGTCGTGAATCACGATGTCACGTTGGTTGCTTAGTTTAATCAGTCAGTCTTGTTTGCAGACAAGTTGCGTGTGAAAAAAACAGTTGTTAGTATTGTGCTTACAAAAAGGTTAGGAGCAAAGAAGAATAACTAAGCAGAGAAATATAACGAATAAGCACAAATTGTGGAACTTATCGTTCTATACGTGGAATAAGTTTGAACAGTGGCACAAAAATTGTGCAGATAATAAAGAATTTTTAATTTTAATTTTTGGTCATTACTTAATTGGTCATTAAAATTAATGATAATTAAGTAATAAAGTAAAATTCGTTTGCTGTTAGTAGTAAATAATAAAAAAATTGACTTACACTTTTCGTTATAGAAATAAAACCAAGTGGCGGATTTTTTTCATTTTATATTTCAATTAAAGTAAATAATATTTGAATTCTTTTTTTTTTCTGACAAAGATCTCAGAGCATCCAACTTTTTGAGCCACTTTTCTTCCAGACATTTTAGTATGTTTTTGGAAAAATTCGTATTATTTTACTTGCTTTGTTTTGGTCGGCAAATATTTTTTTTCTTCCACTTCCACGGTTTCTCCCAATACTCAAAGGCTCCTTATATTGTTGGATGCCCATTTTCAAAAAACTAATTTTGCTATTGCAATGAAAATTAGCAGGTTGATTTTGAAACAGATGACTAACAAAAACAATGTAACGGTATTCATTTTTTTAAATTATGATAAGAGTTATAAGCTTAAAAGTAGAGTAGATAAGCATTCGAAACTCAGTTTTCGCATGTCGAAAAAAGAAAACGAAAATAAATTCTTTCGTTAGCTGCAGTGTTTGTATAAAAGTTCTGAAAGTAATCTCATTGATATGAGAAGGCTTCTTAGATTAGTCTTTGAAATCCAAAAAAAAAAGGGTAACTCAAATGAAATGTACCCAGTTTCTGTTGCCTCTTTAACGTATGTAAGTGATTAAGTGACAGATTTTATACTAGCTCGTATGGTAGGTACCCTTTCCCCTCAAATAGTTTTCCTAACGCTTAAAAAAGTTAATGAAAAATCTTTCAAGTACTTTTGAAAATTAAGTCTTTGCGGTCAACGGTAATTACTTTACGATAATTATTCGAAAACTTTAGTATCGTAGAGAGATGAGTACATAAATGTTGCAACAACAAAAAACATAAATTATTTAAGTTATTGCATAAACCGTTAACGCAACGGCTATATAAAGTTATCAAAGACAAAAATTAAAATTTCATTTGCAAAAGAGGTCTCTGAAAATGAGTTCCTCCTTTTTTCTTGTTTGAAATTCTTTTGTATTTTGCTACGTATGAAAGAAAGACTGTCATTTAAATTTTACTAATTGGCATATTTAAGACATTAAGATAAGGCCATAAATGTTTCTCTTTTAGTTTCTTATATCATAACATTGTTCAACAAAATCTTAAGGAAAAAAACAGAAAGAAGAAAACTTAACGGCTGAAGAATTTAACGCATTTTATATGGGGCCCGTACCTTATACCACATACTACATAGCAAACCGCCTAAATGACGAATTGCAAATTACACCCAAATGCGGTGTTAAACAAAGTGTAGGTAATAAATTGTATGCAACAACAAAATGTAGAATTTGAAACACTCTTACAGCAAACCAAACAACACTTTGAGTTGCCTTCAAAGAACAAAAAAAATCTTGAGTTGAACATTATTTTGGTTTAAGACTTCAGACTCTTTTCTTCTGCTTTTTTCAGTTTCTTTCTCGAAATTATTGTTTCTGAAAAGTTAAAAGAAAGGCAAACAAGTGGCAAAAGGTTTTGCAAATATTGTGACTTAAACACCTGAATGAAAGAGGACCAAAGTCGGGCTGTCTGTCTGCGCATTAAAACCAAACCAGCCTACAACACATAAATTTGAGTCCAACAAACAATTTTTTTTTTTGGAACACAGGCGTTCTTTCTTTTCTTCCCAGTTGTTGTTGTTGTTGTTATTATTGTTTTATTATTAAAAAGATTAATTTATTTTTGTGAAAATTTGTTTTATGGCCAATCAAAGATGGAAAAGTTTCGATTACAAAACTTAATTTTTTATGCGGCGGTTTTTGTCTTCTCGTACGTCATATAAAAATATTTAACAGCTGCATCACAGATAAAAAAAATAAAAGACCAGAACAGAAGGCTTTATTTAGTCCCAAAAAGAAGACACACACACACACATATTTCTGCTAATGTTTGGCCAATAATGCCAAATTTGATCATAAAAACCATTACTGGGCCTCACAAGCCCCGCATAAATGAATTTTATGAAACAGCCAAGAAAACAAAAAGTGAGAAATTACGCACACATTAATTTTCCTTCTGTTTACTTATGATTTTCGTATCAGCCATCTGTCCGTCCTACTGTTTTTGTTGGGTCCGAGTCCCTCCATTCATATCTTTTGTATGCAGTACGCTTGATTGTGTCGCATATTTTTTGTTGGGTGTTGTTTGTAGATGCTCTGTTGCAACTAAAACATTAAGTTTCATTATGAATTTTTCATACTTAAGCAATAATGCTGCAAAATATAAAAAAGAACAACAACAAATTCTGGCAACGTTAGCTCCTCATTCACTAGTTAATGTAAGAGGTTAGCTCCAGAATTATCCGAAAACTGATATTTGTTAAGTGGTATACTATATTTTTCATTTAAAAAATCGTTTGATTTATCTTTTGATTGATCGTTTGATTGATTGTTTGATTGATGGTTTGATTGACCGTTTGACTGATCATTGCCTTTCTATCTCTTGATTAATAATTGTGCTTCTCTCTCTTACTCTTGATTGATAGTCCATTGCGTTTCTCTCTCTTGAGATATTGTTTGACTGATCGTTTACCTGATCATTACCTTTCTCTCTCTCTCTTGATTGATCGTTTGATTGATCATTGTGTTTCTCTCTCTTGATAGTTTGTTTGATTGATCGTTTGAGTGATCATTGCCTTTCTCTCTCTTGATTGATCATTGTGTTTCTCTCTTTTGACTGATTGTTTGATTGATCATTGTCTTTCTCTCTCTCGATTGATCGTTTGATTGATCATTGTCTTTTTCTCTCTTAATTGATTTTTTAATTAATCTTTTTTCTCTTTTGATTGATTGCATCGTTTGATTTATCTTTTGATTGATCGTTTGACTGATCATTACCTTTCTCTCTCTTGATTGATCATTGTATTTCTCTCCTTTGATTGATTGTTTTACAGATCGTTTGACTGCTTATTGCCTTTCTCTCTCTTGATTGATTGTTTGATTGATCATAGTCTTTCTATCTCTTGATTTATTGTTTAATTGATGATTGTCTTTCCCTCTTGATTGCTCCTTTGATTGATCATTGTCTTTTTCTCTCTTAATTGATCGTTTAATTGATCATTGTCTTTTCTCTTTTGATTCATTCTTTAATTGATCGTTTGATTAATAATTTGGAATGTCTTTCTCGTACCAGTTTTAAAACCAAAATAGATTCTAACTTCCTTTGCTACTTACTCCGTTACTTAATTGGTTATTACAATCGCTTAGCCAGGACTGCAAACTAGCTTTCCACAACGTTCATGTTTTATGTGATTTTTATCCATGAGAGGCGGGACCTACAGTTTGAAGTCTACAGATTTTTAAGAAATTTTTCATGGCAATTTCAAAGTTTTCTCAGAGATTTTGCCTTTTTGCTTTTCTGATTACAACCTTGCTTTTCACACCACTCATGTTGTGTGTTAATTTTCTCCATTAGTAGTGGGACTTACAATTTGAACACAATTCCGAACAATAGAAAGTTTTGAGATATATTTCATGGCAGCGTTCTTGCCTGAAATCTGCTGGAAGGAAGTTGCCGAAAGAAATATTTGTTTGAATTTCGTTTTGTTTGATACAGTGAGCGCCATAAGTGAGTCAACATCCGCTATAATTTTAAATTTTCTATTTCAAAAATTTACTTCTAGCACAACAAAAATTGTGGCTTTTTGTTTTTATTTTAGCATTTTATAAGTGATAAATAGACGCTTTCATTTTTGGAAATTTATTCGACTATTCCCATTTAGTTTTCTCGCTTTCCAAAGAAAATTAATTATTTCAGTGGTGTTTACTCACTTTTGGCGCTCAGTGTATATCTGAGTTGAGGCTTGAACCTTGGCCTCACGTCTAATAAGACAACACACTACCTGCTAGACTACTACGACTTCCTTTGCTAACGGCTAGCGTATGCTGGATATAACAGTTCAAGCGGGGCTGTACTTTTAAAATTTCGGTTAAAATTCTAACAATCGGTTATTTTCAATCTCGCAATACTAATGTCATTCTATTCTGTTACAAAATTTAGTACGGAAATCTAATGAATCACTTTATGCTGGGACAACATTGGAATTTATTGGGTTAACGAGAAACTAAACTATGATGTCGATTTTTTCAAACAGTGCAGTAAATAAACTTGTTTACAAATTAACGTATTGCTTAATATAACAACAAACACAAGTAAACAAAAATATACCAACAAGACTACAAGAATAAATGTGAATAACGATGTTTACATTTATAGAGATTTCGAGAAGGCAAAAACATGAACATTCGGCTTCAAGAACATTCATCAGTGTCTGATGTCATGTAAATGGCAAAGCAAAGCAGGCGACCAGAGCTGGTGAAGGTCAGTCAGTTTCGTGTGACGGCGCGGTGTGTTTGAAGAGAGTAATCGATGTTTGAAGATACCCCTTACAAAGATCTGTGGAATCATTTTCTAGTAGTTGCTATTGTTTATGCAAGGGGTATAAACAAAGGAATAACAATCAAAGCAATTGTTGTTGTTTACATCAAGTTGCGAACAGTGGCACACAGAATTGTGCAAATAATAAAAAAATTTCATTAAAACTAAACACAAAAATATTTTTATTTTATTTACAATCTACGAGCTTGTATTTTAAATATTTTTAAAAGGTAATAACATAACGATGAAGTCGGCGTGGCCTAGTAGGTAGTGTGCTGGCTTATTAGACGTAAAGCCAGGGTTCGAGACCCAGGCCAGGCATCAAAATAAAATACAAAAAAAGTATTTTTTCGGCAATTTCCTCTATCAACAGAGTTCTGGCAAAGACTCTGAGAGTAAATAAAATTGCCATCAAAAGTTTCTCAAAAATCTGTCGTTCGGAGTAGAGTTGAAGTAGAAGGTAAGTATTTCCAAATTCGTGTTGTAATAGTCAAAGATGTTGATTGGATTAGATAGGGAGTAGACTATAATTTTCTCAAATTAATTCTGTTTTCCATGACAAGGTGGTTCATTTTGGTGCCACCCTCGTAGGTCTTACCTAAAATGAAAAAGAAAGAAAAAATCGAAGAAAAAATATAAACGCAGACGGATGTTTAAGAAAGATGTTCTCAATTAATAACGAAAATTTTTGTCATAATTTGATACGCCAGATTCCTCTGAAAACTACAACAAAAAATAAGAAAATTAAAGAAGGATCTTAGCCAGTCTAAGTGTTTGGTGTTATTGTAACGGAAAGTTGGCCATAAGTAATAAATATTTTTCAATTTTTTCTTTTTTATTTTCATAACTGTTATACCATATTTATGGCAACATTTCAAAAATGAAAAAAAATTATTTCATATGGATTTTTAAATGGAATGGAATGGAATGGAATGTAAATAAAGCACTACGTTTTCGTTACTTTCATTTGCTTGATTTTATTTTAAATTAAAGATTTTGTTGATTTTCTTAAGGTTTTTGTTTTTAATTTTGCTTTTTTCCTTTACAGGGGCTGAGCATAGATAATGTTTAACAGACACGCCTTAAATTTTACGCAAACCCATCTCATATGATCTCTCCTATGTAGTCCACATGAGAGCATGTAATGTAATGTCATGCCTATATGTAAGCAATGTGTTGACGATGTGAAAGTGATCTTATTTCCTGGGATGTAATTCAGATTAATTGTTTTAAGAAATTTTTTAAGAAAATTTATTTTTAAGCCTTTTTACAGTGTGAACCTCTGAAATGGCAAAAAAAGAGATCGCTTAACGTTGCAATTCAGTTTTTATAATCAAATTAAAATCTTTTGTTAAAGGATTTTAAATTAAAATATAAAATTATGTTAAATTACTTACTTTCGAGGCTAACGTATAACGATTTTAAATTTTTTTTTTGTCCAATTCTTCTAGGATCTTTTGGAAATTATTGTTGAGGAATATGGCTATACTAAAAGCGGACAAATATCCTTGGCATGGGCTACATTGTTTAAGTCAAACACTCATATTCTGTGAGATGCCTTTTCGAGTGCCTAACTCTAAAACTTAATCAAATACAAACCGGTCCTACGTAAATTTTTACCAGATGTGTTTACTCAACTGAAGTTGCCGTAGCCATGTAGGTAGGGTGTTGGCGTATTTGACGTAAGGCCACGATTCAAACACCGGGTCAGACACTAAAACTGAAGATATGAAAAAAAATTTCTTCGATGACTTGCTCTCAATAGATTTCTGACAAAAACTCTGAGAGTAAATAAAAATTTGCCATGAAAAGCTTCTTTAAAATCTAGTATTCGGAGTCGACTTTAAGCTGTAGATCCCACCACTCATGTATAAAATTAACGCACTCAACATAAGTGGTGCGAGAAGGTGGGTCCATAATCCTGACTGAACTGTTGCAATGACCAATTATGTATGTTTGTCCATATGTTTGTGTAAAATACTGTGGAGTTTTAATATTGACGATTAACATCTCTTGGTTTCTAGATTTTCTTGTAAAAAACAGTGTAAGCTCCTGTCGAAGACGTCGCCTTTCAATAGTTAGACCCATTATGTTTACATGTTAGTTGGGACTAGGGATGCCAATCGGGAATTAATATTATTAAGAGAAAATCGCGATTTTTCTCGAGATTTTTCGGGATTTTTGGATCTCGAATTATCCCGAAATATCCCGGGATTTCGGGATCGGGATTTTTTAAAATCGATCCCGTTTGGCATCCCTAGTTGGGACCGCAGTGTAGTAGGTACTTAGCATACTATACTCAAGCTCGTTATTTAGATCTCAGTTCAGACATTTTGTCCTTTGTCTTCAGCCAAAAACTCTGAAAGTAATTCAAATTGCAATGAAAAGTTTCTCAAATCCGTTTTTCGGAGTCGGCTTTTAACTGCAAGTTTCGCCTCTCAATAACTTTATTTTCAATATCCAACTCTCTAACATCTATAGGTTATTTGTCCACTTCACCAGACTACAATTTTTTTTATTTATTTATTGGAATGCCGCTATCTTGCCTTTAAAACTGATGTCTGCTTCAGCTTTAGGTCCGTCTTATATTGTCACTCTATATACTCATACGAAGCATAAGCTAAGTATATATTCGACTGGATAGCCTTGCCACGTCTTTGTGCTAAGGTCTTTGGTTTCTTGATATTTACCTTAAGTACCTCCAAAAGTTCGAGAAATGTTTTCAAACCATTAGATTGCATATTGAAGGTTTTATGCGAGACCAAAAAATATTTTACGAATATGCCTCTAAGGCAATAATGGTGAACATTCGAGTTGGCTTTTTATGACCAACACTCTAGAACTAAAAAAATAGGTTTTGGGAAGAGGAAAATAGCGGTAACTGTGGATATGAAAGGTGAATCTCTTTATATTATAAGTGACAGGAAAGTCCTTTGAAGAAATTTCAAATACGGATAGTCTGGCTAAAGCACGAATTCTAGTTCTAATGAAATATACGATTCACTGGCCTATCGAAAACAAACGGATGTGTTTAGCGTGAAAGACGAGTATTACGTACGAATATATGACTTTCGGGAATAAGTATCCTTATTTTGCCTAATCAAAATTTGTTATGGTAGTGATAGGATAGCGAAACATAACCTCTAATTAGGTGGTAAACTATTGCAACATAAAGGCTTGCTTGTTTTACACCAGCAATGTTGTGAAATGATTGACTGATGCCTACGTTGTAAAGAACTAAGAGTTCCTAGTCGTCATATCCTCGCAAGCTTATTCTAATTATTTTCTGAGGTACTTTCTTTTTCCCTATAATACTCCATTTGATGGTGTTGAAGGCTTTCTTGAAATCGTTAAATACATGTACGCTCTCCTCTAGAACTCTTGGTCTTTGGCTGTATGCACATAAACGCCATTACAATTAAAATTTCTTTCCACAAATTTATGCGAAAAATGTCTACCAAATAACAATAACACCTCATCACCATTATGTGCGTAACAATAGCACAAGGAAATAAATAAGAAAAGGAGGAGGAGGAGGAGGGGAAAAAGCGGACACAATTTCTTCCAAATAATAAAAGATCAATTTTTGGTTTTTTTTATTGTTTCTCTTTCATTTTTTGACAATTGCAGCAACATGATGATGCAATGACATACAGATTTACGTACAATTAGGTGAAATAAGAAATAAAAAAAAAACGGCAACTGAAATGTTGCATAAATAAACATAAAGAAACCCATGAAAAAAATACAACAACAACAGCAGAAACATGTACACATAGCCAGCTGATGGAGAGAACCTAGACGAATATCATCAATGGCCAACACATGCAGAAAATCTCAATCAAAATCCCATAACAATGTTACAATTTCCATTTGAATTTCTTTGTTAGTGTATGTAAGTGTACGTCTGTGTGTGTTGTTGTCCATCTCAGCATCTTTTTGCTGCTATTATTTTCGTTTTCTTCATTCAAAATACTTTACTTTTGTCATACAGTATTGCGTTTTATAAGCAATTCATGCATAAACTTTAAACATGCATGCTGAAGAATAATAATCAAAAACAAAAAAAAAAGGACAATGACAAGTAACTGAAACACACTCACATACAGTTTGAATGAATGTACGAATATACGACTGAATGAATGAGTGATTGGAGGCAATAAAAGAGTTTTTTTGAGTATTTGATTCGCACGTGATTTCAGATTGGCAACAGCAACAATGGTCCATTATTCAAACTTATGTCCAAAAAAGAGTGACAAAGTGACAACTGACAAAAATTTGAATACAATGGTACAACAACATTGACAGCAAAAGGTAGCAGCAGCAACAGCAACACAATATATCCTATATTGGCCTTATGCACATACCATTAGGCCCTCTTTACTACAATATATTGGGAAAGTTTTTTTTTAAACGACAATTTTTGTTTAAAGTTTTTTGTGTCATTTTCATGACAATAGATGCCACAATAACATCATTGTCATCAGTCGTCAAACAATTGGAATAATGCTTTAATGGCCTACATGATCGAATGCTGCTGCTGCTGCTGTTGTTGTCCCTCAATTTTTTTTCTTTTGCCTTCGTTTCGCCTTTCAATATTTTTTTGTAAACGATTTTTCGTATTTTTTTTGTTAAGAAAATTACATAAATTTAGCATAAAACATGTCACTTTAAATTAGGATGATGAACTTCCTGATGTTGCATGCAACAGAACAACAACAAACGAATTGTGGGAGCTGTTGTGTGTTTTTTTTTCTTCTTCTGTATAATGTGAACATACTTCATCTGAGACCATTATATTACAAGCTTTACAATTGTGGCCATAAAGGAAGCTGTTTTTTTTTGTTAAATTGCAGTGAAAGGTAATAATAATTGGAATGTTTTTTCTTGGGTACATGCTGGGAAGTATTTAAACAAGACTCCATATTTTAATGATAAAGATAAATAATCTCATCTTAATGAATTCTGAAGGGGTTAAAAAATACACACACAACTTCCTCTTCCTAATCACGAAATAATCGTCGTTACTGAAGAAAACTTTTCGATTCAAACGCATTTCTGTATGAGTTATAGCTCAAATGCTAATCACCCAAGGACCTTGCTAGAATTTGGTATAAACCGGAGCAGTAATAATTGGTCGTCACAACTCTTTACTCAAGATTTCGACCTAG
Organism: Sarcophaga peregrina; assembly: GCA_014635995.1. Lineage (NCBI taxonomy): Eukaryota > Metazoa > Arthropoda > Insecta > Diptera > Sarcophagidae > Sarcophaga > Sarcophaga peregrina. The sequence goes on along the minus strand of CM025790.1, from coordinate 10,488,350 downwards.
CTTCTCACACCACTTATGTTGTGTGCATTAATTCTATACATGAGTGTCGCGACCGACAGCTTAAAGGCGACAACGAAGGACAGATTTTTTTAAGAAGATCTTCATTGCAATTTTATTTACTCTCAGAGTTTTTGCCAGAAATCTGCTGAGAAGAAATCACCGAAAAAATATTTTTGGTATTTTATTTTGTTGTCTGGCCTGGGACTCGAACCCTGGCTTTATGTCTAATAAGCCAGCACAAACCAGCTTCAAAAACAACACAATGGACTTGATCATGTATTAAATGATAAACAAAAGCTCTAAAAACAAAATAAAGGACTTGTTCATGTGATCAACGAATAAGTAAATATGTAGCAATAAAATCAATGGACTTGTTTACAAGATCGATGGATAAACAAAAATATAGCAATAATATCAGCATAACAAATATAAGGAATAAAAGTATAAACAGCCAATAAAAAAGTGCAACGGACAAAGAAGTAAACAAGCAAAAACAAAGTGCAGTGGAAAAAAATACCGGATAGACATATACACAAACCACGACTACTATGCCTGAACGAATGTAAACAAGATACACAAACAACAATAATGAAAACGAGTTGTTTACATTTTTAGAAATTTCTTGAAGACATTCTACTTCAAGTGCATTCATCAGTGTGCTGACTCTTGTGATATAAACGGCAAAAAAAAAAGTAGGCATTGGCGAAACCATTAGAGTTCAGTCAGTTGTGTGCGAAGACGACACGGGCGATTTAGTAAGAATTCGATCAGACACGTTGTGTGTGCGTAGAACATATAGGATCGGTTTATTAAACGAAAGGCTTAAAAAAATAAATACTTCTTCGGCGATTGTCTTTCAGCAAATAACTGACAAAAATTCTGAGAGTAAAATGAAATTGACATGAAAAAGTTCTCAAAAATCTGTTGTTCGGAGTCGACTTTAAACTGAAGGTCCCGCCATTCATGTATAAAATTAATGTACACAACATAAGTGGTTTGAGTAAAGTGTTGTAATAACCAATTTGGTTTGTGGATTGCTAAATTTTTTTGAAGTCGATTATAATACTACAGCCCATAAGGTTGCCGTTTGACTGTAACGGCTTTCAGACAAAAGTATCTGTGAAGTAATAGATTCCGGAGAACATTATTGAAGATGTAAATATCACCAGACGCGATATTACCGTACTTTCTGATACTCTGGCAGCACACTGCATAACAACGTAATGAACTCTGAGACAATGTGTAGCTGTCGCTGATTTGGCAACGAGGTAGCGGAACAATGTTTGATGTACATGAGTGAGAGTGAAGTGGCTCATCGAATACATCCCGTACAATCATCAAATTCTGCAAAGACTTGTATGCTTTAGAATTGTTTTTAAAGTCTTACTTAACTTAAGTGGGCATTACAATCCTTTAGTCAGGATTAAGACCTAATTTCTTACACCACTTATGTAGTGTGTGTTAATTTTTATACATAAGTAGCGGGACCAACAGTTTAAAGTCGACTCCGAACGACAGATTTTTGAGAAGTTTTTCATGGCAATTTTATTTTACTTTCAGAATTTATGTCAGAAATCTGCTCAAAGGCAATTGCAGAAAAAATATTTCTTTTTTTAATATTCTCGTTTTGATGCCTGACCTGGGCTTATAACGGACTGACGTTTAAGCTTATAACTGACAATATAGCCATGAATTCCATCAACGTCGGTTTGTCGGTTACAAACAGAAGGGCATAAAAAATTTTACAAAAACCTGGATGGTAGGTAGACACACGAAAAATCTGCTTAAACTTGTTGTATGGTTGTAGGCATCAATACTGGGCTTTAAAGAATTGATCCTTATGCGAGGCGCATTGTTCCTAGACGACTGGAGGATGATTTCTGCAGGAACTAAAGAAAGGAGGAAGAGTAGACTGTTCTTTATTTATTGTGTACATGTCCAGCACTATGTCAGAGAGGGAAAGAAATCTTGGTACTTATCGCATAATTGAACTCTCAGGCTGGTGTATTGACATTCAGAGTTGCTTTCTGAAGAGCTGTGAAAAGTGCTGGGTGTTTAGAAAATTGTGGCGTCACAATGGCCTCATCTAGTCTAAATGTGTTTATCCAACTTTCATTTACCCAACCATATATTTGAGTGCATTGATAATATAGTGAGTAGAGTTCTGAGATATAATCGTCTATATGGGGGAACAGTTTCGTATTCTGCCTACGCTCTTATTATCAACAGAATACGTGCTAAATGGTTTACAGCATTGCCGTTAGTATTTTTAGTAGCTTTAAAGTTATATGTGCAAACAGTTGTATGTGGATACAGCCACAGAAAGAAGTCTACATACACCTTTGTGTGTAGACTTTTTTCATGCTAATTTTTTTTTAATTTTTAGAATTCAGTTTTTAAATACTATTTTGTTTTCAGACTTTCTTATTTGTAAGTGCATTAAAGCCGCTAATAGTCTAAAAAAAATTCTACATACAGCGGTGAATGTAAACTTTCTTCGCTGACAGTATATGATTCCGTCATTTCCATGTGTAATACATTTGGATCGTAAAGTTTTCATGCATTGTTTTTTAGTATCGAATTAGTACTCTATGAGTGTTGGAACCTAGTGAGTCTTTAGTCTGCTTGTATTCATTAATCCAGAATCACACTTGTCGATGGTTTGACGGGAAATAAAGAGAGTGCCACAGTAAATGTCATACAATTTGCAAGGAACAGAATCCATGCACTCTCTTCACAACACTGCAAAGTTCTTTGTAAATATGCCCCAGAAACAATCAGTAATGTTGCTTGACTTGGGCTTCGCTGAACCTTTTCAAGCAAAAGTGAATCCATTTTCCTTTAACCTTCAATTTAAATACCGGCACTCGTTAGCATTTGTGTTTCAATTACAAAAAATTATCCAAATTCCGGCTTGTGTTACGTACTCGTACATTGGCAAATCATTGCAAGTGATGTGCATATTTTACATGTACAATGTGGCATCAAAATCTTGATTGACATGCCGCGTAAGTCGTGTGCAAAATGAATAAATATTTCAGTTTAATTTGCCATCGACAATAATGTCATGTTCATCGTCAATATTTTATTATAAATTCATACGAACAAAAATTTCCTTCTTTCTGTCGTTTTCTTTATTTATTCTTGCTCTCCTTCAGTTCAGATGACAAGATATTCCGGCAAGATAAGTTGCAAGTAAAGAAAAATACTCAAAGCAAAGGAAACCAGCTACAGTAACAACAACAACAACAACAGCAGTTAAACGAAATCAAAACATTGGATAGACAGAGTGATAGAGAGAGAAAGAGCGAGAGAGTTAAGAGTTATGAATGACAAAATATGCAAAATCATGATTATTGAAGATGTCATCAATCATTCCGGCAAAAGAAAATAAAGACAAATAAAATCCTTGAAGCATACTCGTAAAAAGTAAGAAGAATAAGAAAAAAAGTTATGATACTTGCAACTATAAAATGTAAATGTTGTGATGCAATCCTGCCATCATACATTACTCAAAAGATGAAAACTATAAGTAAAGTATTGTAGCAAATAAACAATATTTGCGATTTATTGTGAACCAATAAGCAGATTTAATATAACAAATGTATGTGGGTGGGTGGCATGTTAAATATGTCAAGTAGTTTGTAATAAATATCATTTCATATTATTGTTATGTTTTTACCTTTTTAAAAACATTTAAAATATGAGCTTGTAAATTGGAAATAAATTAAAAATAGATTTCTCTTTAGTTTTAATTAAAATTATTATTCACACAATTCTGTGTGCCCCTGTTCACAACCTGATGTAAGCAACAACAATTGCCTTTTTTCGTTATTCCACTTTTTATACCATTTGCATAAACAATAACAATTATTAGGTAATTATTCGGCAGATCTTTTTAACGGAACTGTTTAAACGCACTGCGTCTTTACACAAGACTGACAGAACTTTTACTTACTTTATATAGACTTTTATATGGCAGAGTAAACAGTCTGATGAATGTTCTTGAAAACGAATGTTCATAACTTCGCCTTTTTGAAATCTCCATAAATGTAAACAACGCTTTTTCATTATTGTTGTTTGTGTATTTTGTTTACCATTTTTTTATTCTGGCGTTTGTTGTTGTATTTTTGTTTACTTGTATAACATTGTTTTTATGTTGGTGTTTGTTCTTATATTGAGTGGTACGATAATTTGTAGGTAACAGGGTTGTTTACTGCATATTTTTGTTTTTGTAAATTTTGTTTACAATTTTAACATTAAGCGAAACACCAGTATCTAGATTTTTCCATTTTCGTAATATTATCGTCATCATCATCATTGTTAAAGTCTCATACTTTAAAGCTAAGACTTTAGGAATTAACTAAAAGAGCGGGCCAAAAGAAAGAGTATGGAAATATGCATGCTTTTTGGTAGGAAACTCCTTGACATTACAGAGAGAGGTCTTGCAAAACTCGAAGACGGACGTAGGCTTATTCTATAAGATAGTACGTCGGTTTATTAAAGGAGAGCCCGTGGATCAACCCCTGGCTTAGACATCTTGAATAATATCAAATATGAGAAAATATTGCTTTCGTCGACTTCCTCTAAGGGAGAAATAAAATTGTTATGAAAAGATGCTTAAAATCTTATCATTTGGGATCGTGTACACACTGTAGGTCTTGCCACTCATGGTCTGAATTAACACACCGAACATGCGTGGTGTGAGAAACTAGGTTGCAGTCTTGACTAAAGGACTGTAATGACTAATTAAGTAAGGAAGTAAGACGAATACAGATAGGAATATCTTGGAACTTATTGCTTGGAACTTAGATGTTTAAAAAAAATTTGTCATTCGGCATCATATTCTCGCCACTTATGGACTCAATTAACAACAACCGTGGTGTGAGAATGACCAAATAAGTAAAGAAGCAAGACGAAGACAAAGCCGAATATTTTGGAACTTAATGCTTGGAACTTGGATGTTAAGAGAATTTTGTCATTCGGCATCGTATATTCAAACTGTAGGACTAGCCACTGATGTACTGTGAGAAACTAGGTTGTAGTCTAGACTAAATGGTAGTAATGACCAATTAAGCAAGTAAAACTATGCTCAAATAAGCAATTTAATTGAGTCAATATTCTGTTAATTGAAAACAAAATTTTAACCGTTCAGGTATAATAAATATACGCAATATTCAGCTCGCTCAATATTCATTTGAATGCTAGTAAACAAACCAGCTGTTGTTTGCTTGACGTTGTTGTTATCTGAGTTGTCAAATATCAACAGGAAGTGTTCGGTTACTTATACTATGCTCACTAAACCGACTAATGGCAGTCCTGTATTTAAAATTTTACTCAATATTATAACAATAATATTATTGCAATAATTAATTGAGATTTTATATGAAATATTGAGATATTATTATTAGCGTTAATTGCGATTTACGCAATAAAGATGCATACGTAAACATAGTATAAGTCTTAAACAGATGCGAATATCTTGGAATACAGTAACATGGCACAAGCTTCAACTATTTAGACATCAATGGTCGACCTTAACCTAGGGGTTCCGTCACTCATGAATGAAATAAACACACGCAACATAGATAAAACAAGATGCTAGTTTGTAATCCTAATTAAGTGTTGAAATAACCAATTAAGTAAACAAGTATGTGAGACTAATAGTAATTGCTCTACAAGACGCTCATCCTAACCGTGCTTCTTTATGGCACAGAGGCTTGGGTTTAATTAAGTGGCTCTGCTCTAGCAGTGCTCCAAATTACTTCAAATTAAGTTTATCAAATTGGTGCATGGATCAAAGCTCATACTCTACAAGATGCCCATCCTCCCCATGCTACTTTAAGGCGCAGAGGCGTGAACACTATTAAGCACTGATGCAGCAGCTTTAAGAGTATTCGAGAGAAAAGTCGTATGTAAGATCTTCGGTCCTTTGAGAGTTGGCAATGACTTTTGCATCCGATCCAACAGTAAGCTGTATAAGCTCCTCAATGTCATAAACGTTATGCAGCGTATTATCATCCAGCGACTGCGCTGGCTCGGCTATGTCGTTCGAATGGAGGAGGATCCTTTAGCGAGACTGGAATTTGATACGGGAATCTGCGGAAATCGGCAAAGAGGCTGGCCTTGTTTGTGTTGAAAGGAGCAAATCGAAAAAGCCCTGTCATCGATTGGTGTGACCCACTGGCGTAACCTCGTAAAAAGGAGAGGTGACTGGAAGGAGGTGATACGCCAGGCTGAAGTCCGTTAAAAGGGTTGTTAATAACCAATTAAGTAAGTAAGCATGTGAGACCCTTATTAACTCTTTTTGATGAAATCTTATGCAGCATTTTATTCGATATTAATATACATTCTAACTCTACTTTAATGTCTGTTTAATGTAACTTGTATCCGTTCGATAATAATAATGCTTTTATGCTTTAAATTTCTAAAAACTTCCTGGCAATTTAAAAGATTTTTCTATTTATACATCAACAGACTAAATCATACACCCTCTTGCATTTTAATATCCTTAATGCAGGCTGCCTTTAACAAAAGAAATTTTCTTTCTTTCTTTTTTTATTTTTTGGGGCAACAGGAATATTGCCCAACTTCATGGTCATGTACCGAACATTTAAGATGAACGTTTTATGCATTTCTTATAAACATTTGAAACACATCACCCCTCCCCTTCCCTGACAGACATACACAGAGACAGATAAATTTGCTTTGCTTTTATGCCATTGGCTGTACAACAATAACTACAGTTGGGGGGGGGATGTTGTGTTGTTAACTTATTTTTTAAGGATCTTACTGCGCTTTAGCATTAAATGTAAAGTAAGCCACGTATACACATGTACAGATGATTATTTGCCAGTAACAGCAACATGATGATGTTCTCTTCTGACCGTCTAGAAAGTTTTCTTTCTTACAATACAACTTCGTTAAAAGAACATCAAGGATAATAAAACCACTTACGGCACGTCTATCATTCTAAAGGTATTTTGTGGTTAAACTGAAGAAAGAGATAGAGAGAGAGAGAGAGGTAATCGAAAGAAAAAGAGGAAATCTAGCAATAGAAGCGAAAGCAAAAGTATAACTAAAATTGATCCTGGTTTGAGGCACACATGTTCCTTTAGAATGTACTTTTTGGTGTCTATCCATGGCTTTTCTTATTTATTTTTCGAGTTTTTAAAGATTTTTGGCTACAAAAAAAATTCTAAACTTTTTACAAATTCAACATGCATTTCAAATACAATGTTTCCTATTTTGTTGATGTAATTTGAGTCTCGTTCCCTGTTTTTCTGTATTCGTATTCATCTAACAAGTCTAGACAAAGAAAATTTTCGTTTGTATTGTGTTCTGTTGTATTTCTTTTAAATAATATTTGACGAGAAAGCAAAAAAGAAAACATTTTTTCAAATGTTAAACAAATCGAAAATGTAGTTGTGAAAAAAACATCATTTGAAAGCCGGAAATAGTGTAGAAGAAGAAGAAGCAGATGAAGAAGAAAAGTTTAAATAGGATCAATCATTTTCAACGGTTATCCGTTTACTTGCATATTACTTTGCCAAGCGTAAAATTTTCAATTTTTTTTTTGTGTCTTCAACATTGAAAAGAATGCTACGAAGCTTTAGTAACAAAATAAGCAGCAAAATTTTTTGTGGCAAGCTTTCGGCAGCTCTTGATTGTTAATAAAATATAATTCGTATCAGATTTACACATACATAATTGGCCATTACAACCCTTCAGTCAGGATTACGACCTAGCTTCTCACACCACTTATGTTGTGTGCGTTAATTTTATACATGAGTGGCGGGACCTACAGTTTAAAGTCGACTCCGAACGACAGATTTTTGAGAAGCTTTTCATGGCAATTTTTACTCTCAGAGTCTTTGCCAGAAATCTGCTGAGAGGAAGTCGCCGAAGAAATATTTTGATGTCTGGCCTGGGATACGAACCCGGGCCTTATGTCTAATAAGCGTATTTTGCAAATAAAATTAAAATAAATTTCTGTTTAATTTTAATTCAAATTCTTTATTGTTTGCATAATTACGTGAGCCACCTTTGGAACTTGATTTCTACAATAATAAATTGCTTTAACACGTTCGTTATAACTTCTAACTACGATTCTCTTCACACGCAACGTAACGTGTCTTCACACAAGAGTGACTGAATTATTTTTGAATTTCATTGGTCATATGAATGTTTATAAGCATTAGATATTATGAGTATGGCTGGAATCTACACATCTTTTTGAATACTTATTGCTGAATTCTGGTCTGTATAATGTACTATTTCTTATATGTTTGCAAATGGCCACTGATCTTCAAGAGATTTTTCAGCTAATTTTTCGACAAAAAGAAATTTTTTTATAATTCAAAATCTCGACTTACAAAATTAGTACAGCTATCCCCTTACCACGGTTGGAAAGATCAACCTCTGGACTACCATTTGCATATAGCTTGTATTGTGCACTATTTCTTATATGTTCCCAAATAACCACTGATCTTCTAGAGAATTCTTAAATGTTTTTGACCAAAAATCGAAAATTTTTTAAATTCAAAATCTCGATTCACAAAATTAGTTCAACTATTCCCCTACCACGGCTGCAATGAGCAACTTCTGGACTACAATTTGCATATAGCCTGTAGGGTGTACTATTTCTTATATGTTCGCAAATGGCCACTGATCTTTAACAGAATTTTAAGATAATTTTTGGTCAAAAATCGATTTTTTTAAAATTCAAAATCTCGACTCACAAAATTAGTTCAGCTATCCCCCTACCATGGTTGGAAAGAGCAACTTCTGGACTACCATTTGCATATAGCTGGTATAGTGTTTTATTTCTTATATGGTCTCAAATGGCCACTAATCTTTAAGAGAATTTTAAGATAATTTTTGGTCAAAAATCGATTTTTTCAAATTCAATCGCTCGACTCACAAAATTATTTCAGCTATCCCCCTACCACGGCTGGAAAGCGCAATCTCTGTACTAGCATTTGCATATAGCCTGACTGTCTTATACTTTTGCAAATGGCCACTAATCTTTAAGAGAATTTTAAGATAATTTTTGCTCAAAAATCAATTTTTTAAAATTCAATCACTCGACTCACAAAATTATTTCAGCTATCCCCCTACCACGGCTGGAAAGAGCAACCTATGGACTACCATTTGCATGTAGCCTGTATGGTGTACTATTTCTTATATGTTCGCAAATAACCACTGATCTTCAAGAGAATTTTTAGATAATTTTTGGCCAAAAATCAGTTTTTTTTAAAATTCAAAATCTGGACTCACAAAATTAGTTCATCTTTCAAACGACCACGGTTGGAAAGACGGCGACTGGCCTCTTTTCTGGTATTGCACTTAACATGAATGGTGTGGCTGTAGGGCTGTAAAGGGCCAATAAAGTAATGCGTTTCAAACTCCAATTAGTTTGAAGTTATAATCACAATTAATCAACCACAGTATTTAGATTATTGAAGGCATTTTCCTTTACAGCTTTTAATAGTTTATAATATAATTCTGCTTTTAGTTTCTTAGAGGCTAGTAAAGTTCTTTCTTTTCGTAATTGTTGTGTATGATATAGGGTTGGCATCTTCTGTTGTCTGGATTTTTATTGTTAAAGTTGTTTTTGCTAAAATGGGGAAAACGCCTTAAAATAATTGCTTTTGAAAAACATTATTTTTGCAAATGATTCGCCACAAAAAAAAATGGCATTAAAAGTGTAAAATTTTATTTCAATCATATGTTATCCTTTTAATTGCTTCCATAAATACCAATGGTGGTCCATAGCTGCGATCACAAAGGCAAATTTCGTTTCATAAAGTGGTCTGTGTTCTGTGGTCTTTGTTTTCTGATTTTAACCTAAAGGCTGGCTAAATATTGTTTGTTTTATACGCAGTTATAAATGCTTTTTAATTCTCTAATTTCCTTTATTGCTAATCACTGGTGAATTTTTAATTAAAATCATCTGGTATTCTTCAAAAAAGAACATTTTTATGGCAACAACAGCCGTATCTATAGCTTAGAGAAGAGCAAACTGTAGATCCCTTTTTAATTTTCAGTTTAATTTTAATGTTCCATCAAAAGAAGAAAAAAAAAACAACACAACAAACGAATAAGAAAACGTATGCCAAACATACACCATCCTAGACTACGATAATGATATTGAAAGGGTTTGTTTCTAAGCTAATGTAGCAGAGAGATATAAACGCTATTAGTGTTCCTGGAATTTCATAATGAAAACATAAACTTATTGGGCCAATTAACGAAACAACATAAACCAACAACAACAGCAACAAAACGAACGAACAGCAATACAACATGTTGGCACACATGGCAAGGAAATTGCTGGCTGGACTATGTTTTATTTTTCAAGAAAACAAGGACAAGCAAAATCAACCAAAAGGTGGACAACTCTCCAAGTTGTTTATACGTTTCAACGAATTCATCTCGCTTGCAACCAAATGTGACGAACCAACATACGAACCAGTGTGTAGGTAAGTAGGTGAGTGGACTGAATTGAATTGGTTAACCACACAGTGCCCGAGTATAATTTTTACGGGCATAAATAGTTGTGTTCGTTTAAATGATACTCATAAACTTGTGAATAAAATTATTTTACAACACAACATATAAATAAAGACAACAACAACAACAACTGCAATGGCATGATCTAGCAACGAACTTCAACTTCTCTCTCTCTCTACTACTGCCTTTGCAAACCAAATGGCATTGCATCACAAGCAAATACTGGTTGCAGGTGCATTTTTACAGAAGAAGAAAAAAAACAATGAAAAAAATTTTTAATTTTTAAGCGAATTTGGTGTGAACCATAACAACAACAACAACAATATTTTGCGGTTTTACAATGACAGCTCATTAGGTTTGTCATTGTCGTTGACATCTATGACATGCTGCAAGTGTTTTAATGAGCTCTAATGAGCTAAGTTCATAAATTTATCAATTGAATGCCACAACAAAGCCAAAATAAAATCAATGTTGCTGGCTTTATAAAGACAATGTTGCCGTTGTGATATTCAAAGCTTATAAAAATGTTGCTAATCAACTCGTTCTTTTATTGTTTGTCTCTATTCGAAAGGCCACTCATTAAGAAAAAATTGTGTGAAAATAATTAAAATGAATTCGTTCGTAATTGCTGCTGATTTAAGAGTGACACACTAGTGCCTTAAACGGATAAGATCAACTTCTATGGGGCAGTGGAGACAATAATTTAAGACAATTTAGTTTAATGAAGACGAATGAAAATTGAAAGCATATAAAATTGACCTTCTTTCAAAAAAGCTACGTTTAGCACATAACTAGAGATCAGCAATGAATCGTTTTTTCGCTACTCAAAAGCACTCATGAAATTTTGAATGCAAGTGAGTCAACAATATTGAAATTTAACTACTCTGCGTGATTCATTTATACTCACCACAAAGTTGATTTCTCAGTACATACATAATTGGCCATTACAATCCTTCAATCAGGATTACGACCTAGCTTCTCACACCACTTATGTTATGTGCGTTAATTTTATACATTAGTGGTGGGACCTACAGTTTAAAGTCGACTCCAAACGACAGATTTTTGAGAAGCTTTTTCATGGCAATTTTTTACTCTCAGAGTCTTTGCCAGAAATCTGCTGAGAGGAAGTCGCCGAAGAAATATTTTTTGGTTTTGATGTCTGACCTGGGACTCGAACCCGGGCCTTTTGTCTAATAAGCCAACACACTACCCACTAGACCACGGCGACTTAATTTAATTAATTTCTCAGTAAAGGTTGCAATAAGTATGCATACAACAATGACATCAAACTCATACATGCCTTCAGTCAGCATTGCGATCTAGCTTTTCCCACCATTTACAATGTAGCATGCGTTCATTTTATACATGATTGGCAGGACCTACAGTTTAAAATCGATTCCGAACGACAGATTTTTTATTTACTCTCAGAGTTTTTGCCTGAAATCTGCTGAAAGGTAGTCGCCGAAGAAATATTTTTTTTCTTCATATTTCGTTTTGATGACTGACCTGGGATACGAACTCATACAATTCGAAATATGTTTGGTTCATAAGCCTACTCATTTAGATTCATAATATTTAGTAAAATACTTATAATACTTAGAAATGATTCGAGTCACACAAAACTTATAGTCTTAGTCTTAGACCCATAAGCAAAAAAGACAGAGCAGCAAGAAGAGCAAAACAGAGAAGTAAAGGCTTGCTCGGTAGCATCACACATACAGGGTGGCTGATATGTATTGCAACCAAATTGAGGTTGTTATCATTTGTAAACTGTTCGTCTGACAGTTGACAGATTTATTCCAGTGACAGTTTATTTTATTATTTACAAGCTTACAAAAGCATTTTGATCAATTGCATTCAGAAGTTATTCGTGATGGGAATTCAAGCGTGATGTGTAATTTACTTTATATTTGGCTGGAAAACCACAGGTGGCTATCGTAAAAGCCCTCCAGCATTTAAATGTGAATTAATTTTTTGTTTCTCGTACCAATTAGCTCATTACCGTGATACTGGCAGTGTTGCATAAGCGTCCAAAATGGACAAAAAAAAACGATAACAACACAGAACTTATTCGAAAAGTGAACGGCCGGATTGATCGAAATCCACGCTGCAGTGGTAGAAAATATTTGCTCGTGAGCTTGAACATATCCGGAACGGATGCAACACATATGAAAAATGAGCTTGGACTAAAGCCATTGAAGTTCCAAAAAGTGCAAGAGCTCCCTAATGGACAAAAAATTAGATGAAGAGCCAAGTTTACTTCCCAAAGTGGCCAGTTACCGATTTTGGCTTTCTACGAGAGAAGCCTTCCAATTGAGCAGTTTGTGACAAACACATGATCGGTTACTGCCAAAGTCAACTGAAATTTCACGCTGCTATAGCCCCGAACTCAAGCCCGCCGTATGGTGCATCCCGCTCTTATTCATCGACCGTGGCGTCAAAATAAATGCCGAATATTATGGGTAAAATGCCTTAAAGATAGTATTGAAGCCCTGGGCAGACAAACATTTCGACCGCAGACAATGAACATGCCAACAGGACTCAGCACCACTGCACTCAGCACGCGTCAACCAAGAATGGCTTAAAAAGGAGATTCCTCGCTTTATTTCTACCATACAATGGCCACCAAAATCTCCGATCATCCGTTGGACTTTTACGCCTGGGACATTTTGGAGAGTAAGGTTCTCGCTAAAGAAATACCAAAGTGTCGATCATCTCAAGACTACGCTTCGCTGTTTGAAGGCCATAATTCGTACCAAAGTTGGCCAATTCAAACAAATCTAAACTGATTCCAAATTTTATTGTTATATCCAACATCTTTTGCTTTTGAACAATAAAATTAAATTAAAATTAAAAAAATATAGCGCTTTACGTTGTCTCATTATATATCAGCCACCCTGTACATACATAATTGGTCATTACACCGCGTCATTTAGGATTACGACCTAGCTTCTCACACTTAGTGTTAGATAGCAGAAAATTTAGATGCCATTACCAAACCAAAATACGTGAGGGCTTGACTTAGATTGACATTTAAATTAAATTAAAACAAAAAAATATTCCCTTTAGAATGGCTTTCATATTATTCTCACACATTTTCTTACGACTGCTAGGCAATGATAACTAAATGGCAGACGAACTTCAACTTTGCGATATCTACACACAAGGGAGCGCATAACTGTCAGGGAAGTCTCTCTTTTAGTAAGAGTCTCGCGAGTACAGAGATCACTTAATAAATTTCAAGTCTAAAGATAAAAGTAAGCAGTTTCGACCTCCCATAATGAAACCGAGCTCAAATTAGTCGTTGAACAAGACACTTTTTTCTACCATTTAGCAGGAAGTGAACGTTTTTCTCCTTATTGCCTAGTTATTCGTGACCGTGTACAAATAAATCACAAGGTTTTCGAGTGTTCCATTCAACAGATTTCATTCAAAAACTTTGAGGGCAAATAAAATTGCCAAACCCCTAAAGATTGCGTATTTAACTTGAGAAATATTCGTCCAAAAAAAGGAAATCATTTCTTATTGTTATTAAAGAATCTCATTAGAAAATGGTGGATCCTATTGTAATTTTTCTTTGGGTGTATAATAACAAAAGAATTTCAAAATGAAGAGACGAGAACTTGTATTACTAAAAGCTGACAAGCAACTGAATGCATTTTTACGCTTTTTTAACGAACATTGTTGATATTCCTGCTCTATGTGTGTAAAAAGCCGAAGATGATCTTTCCTTGCCGGATAATCGAATGACGGATAATAAAGGTCCTACTAAGAATGATAAACTAAAAATTACGCCGTGATCTAGTGGGTAGTGTGTTGGCTTATCAGACAAAAGGCCTCGGTTCGAATCCCAGGTCAGACATCAAAACGAAAAAATATTTCTTCGGCGACTTCCTCTCAGCAGATTTATGGCAAAGACTCTGAGAGTAAAAATTGACATGAAAAGCTTCTCAAAAATCTGTCGTTCGGAGTCGACTTTAAACTGTAGGTCCCGCCACTTATGTATAAAAATTAACGCACACAACATAAGTGGTGTGAGAAGCTAGGTCGTAATCCTGACTGAAGGGTTGTAATGTATGTATGTGTGTAAAAAGCCGAAGATGATCTTTCCTTGCCGGATAATCGAATGACAGATAATAAAGGTCCTACCAAGATTGATAAACTAAAAATTACGCCATTATGCACACAAAATTAAAACTTTCTGCGACTATTAAATCAATGACGTCACGCAAATTGTGTTCCTATTGGCTAATGAAAATGTAAATTATATTGCAGGGCTGCCAACTACTTTCACGTAGTGCACAATTTTTTCGGAAGAAATGTTAATTTTCACAAATGAAAAACACTTGGAAACCTTTAAAATAGTTCAACAACATCATCTAATGGGAAATCATGTGCGTAATCTTTAGTTTATCATTCTTGGGTCCTACTGTACATTTTGTTGAAATCGAACCAGGGTTGATAGAGTTTTAAGCAATTTAACACCACCATCATGTCTTCGGCCATGAATTTAATCACAAAACTTAGTGCACCATTGAACCACAGCTTGATCTGTTAAAATTATGCCTGTAGGGGCTACGGCGTCGACATTGGGAGCTTGGAGGAATAAACTTCGAAGACTTCAAACCATTCATGTAAAAACGAACATACCGCCTTTGGATTCTTTTTTAAATAAAAATTCACTAGGACTGCATTAATTTTCTCTGTTGTTCCAAGTCTGAAGACGAAAAGCATTAAACCTTTAATAAATTTAACAATTTTTCATTACGAAATTGAATTCTCCTCCATACGATCTGTAAATATTTATTGAAAAAATTATTTTTATTTCTGCCAAGTGAAAATTTTTTAATAACAAATATTGAGAAAAAAAAGAAGAAGAAAAACGAAAACACCTCGAATATAAATAATGACGCATAATTTTTTTGTAATAAAAAAAAAAAAAAACAATTGAAATTCAAAACCCAAACAATTTACATTTTCTCACCATCAGGTGCTAGAATGCGTTGCTAAAATGTTTTTGATGTTGTTGAGGGTCTGGTGTTCTTTCGACAAACATCTTTCAGCGTTTCATTACAGATACACTGGGTTCAGTTTCATGTGGCCGAGTGTGGATGTTGCCTGTTGTCATTGTGTTTTGAAAACAAAAAACTAAAGAAAGGAAGACTTAAACGTTTTCAAAATGCAGCAACATTAACTTTGTGGCAAAAAAAAGAGACACACACACGGACATTTTTTTGTTACAACATCAGTCTCATCAGCGCAATAACATCCACAACAAACAACGTCATCATCAATTTTGAGTAGGTGTGCTTGGCTGAAATGGTTGGCTTGGACTTGGCTTGGCATGGCTTGGATAGCTGGCTGCTGGCTGACTGGCTGGTGTTGCATTGCTTTTTCGTCATACTTGTAGTTGAAATTGCATAAAATTCAAGTGAAGTTTTTTTTGTTTTTTTAATTTTCATTTGTTCCTTTTGGCTGTTTGGTATGTATGTGGCATGAATGTAATCCCCATTGTTTTGCCACAAAACTAAATTACAGCAACAACTGAAAAAATGTATAACGCTGAGGTACGATTCTCTTTTTTTTTGTTTTTTTTTTTGAGAGAAAATACGACACCAACAATGAATTTTGTTGGTGTTTATGATGGCATATCGAATTTCACGGTTATAAACCAGACTAAGGCACCGACCGACCGATGCTTGAACCGAGTAGAATTTTTGGCCGGGAGATGTCATTTTTTTTCGTTTGCTGTTCTCTCTCTCCGTCTCTCTACCGTACAGGTTTTTGTTGTTATAAATTGTCTGTTTATATATTCATGATCCCTAAAATGTTTTCATTTCCCAAAAAAGCGAAAAAAATTCTGCTGTTGTTGCTCTTAATATATTTAATTTGTGTGTTTGTCGCTGTAGTTGATGTTTTAAGAAAGACGTTCGCGTGCTCAAATAACTTAAGGCCCAAGCTTTTCGTATTTATTACAAGTATTAGCCACACTGTTGCACTATATCAGCATGTTACCATAACATACCTTGAAACTTATGACCGACCGTTGTCGTTTTTGTGTCAAGCTATCCTTCTTTTTTTTTTTGTTTTTGTTAATTTTAATTTTAATTCTTTAAAGCTACACTCCCTTGTAGTTACACTCTATATTTCAATCACTATAGTCAGTTGATGATTGTGTAAGTGACACCTAAGAATTTACCGGGCCGCTCAATGGATTCTCGATCTCGGTCTTTTCTAATAGTCAGGCTGCTTTAAGATTTCTATTAGGTTTCGTAAATAATTCTAGGATCGTTAGGGAATGTCGCCGCTGTCTCGACCTTCTTTCTCTAGGCACTTCTCCAGTGCCTTATTGGTGTTGGTGCCCGGTTACAGTCACTTGCCTGGAAATTGCAGGGCCGACATGCTCCCCAGAGTTGGTGCGCTCCTTCCGGAATCCTATTCTATTGAATTGGGCATGTGACTTGGCTCGGTCAAGTTGGATATTGTGCTGAAATTGCTTAGGGATGCCAACCTATTCTGGTTCAATGAGGAATCATGCGTACCAACCAATTATTTGGTCTTGGACGTGACGTCATCTCGACTACAGAGGCAGAGCTTACAGGTCATTGTGTCAAGGGTAGACACTCGGAGAGAATGAGACTCCTATTTAACGACATCTGCCGTGTATGCACATCTGCTGAGGAAAAGGAGACTGTTGTCCACTTTCTTTGTCAGTGGCCGTCTCTTGCTAGGTGTAGATGTAGGTTATTTGGCTCCCAATTTCTAGTCACCTTGACGGAGCTATCATCTATTGATATCAATGCTATAACTTGGTTTATCAAACTTTCTGGATGGTTTTCCATGTGCGGGGTAGTCGTGCTATTGTTGTGCAGTCCTTGTAGCTGACCATATTCTTCCTTCTCCCTGATTTTAGTGGAACTTGGTCAGTACAGGGACTGCATTCTCTCTGTCGCATCACAGCGGTCCGCTATGCATGCTCAAGTAAGCTTATGTGATATCAAAGTTACCACTCCAACTTAACCTAATCTGACATCTAAGAAACTACACTAGCTTGACCACAAACCCAAACATCTCAAATTCGAATATAACATCAGCAGAAGACATAACAGGATCACAGCGGCCATACTTACTTAAATGATTGGTTTCTTTTTAGTCAGGATTACAACCTAGCTTCTCACACCATCCATGTTGTGTGTGTGTGTTAATTTTTTCTATAAGTGGCTGGACCTTTAGTTTAAAATCGACTCCGAAAGTCAGAATTTTTGAAAAACTTTTCATGGCAATTTTATTATTTTACACTCAGAGATGAGTTTCGTCATCTCCACCAGTAAACATTAAAGTTAAACGGACTTTATACGCATGTTTGTTTGGTTAGCAAGGTTCCCCACCACTACAGCATAATCGGAGGGAGTTTTTCCTAGGCAAAGATGGATGCTGCCGCATCCATGTATTGTTTAGCAACAATACATTAACGTAACAGAAATAAGGCAGAATAATAACCAACCGGACCTAATGACAATAACAGCAGGCAACCGTATAAGATAGAAAACACTTTCTGGAGGCCGTATCCTGCGAAGATGGGTAATAAAAAATAAAATTCCTCGTATTTGTAATCCAACGTTCTAATGACCATGTACACTTCTAATGCTTTGTGAAAACAAATTCAGCCAACAAATGTGTCCAATGTTTCAATGACCATGTACACTTCACTGAGTTTAGAAAGAGTGTGAAGCAGAGTGAAAGTACCAGAAGGTATTATCTCCAGCATTCCGAAAAAAGAGAGTGTTTGACACTGTATAATAGGAACTGGCAGCACTGATAGGACAGCAGATGCCCAAGTAGGAGGTCAATTTTGAGAATTGATTGAAAAAGTGAGAAAAAAAAAAAGCTAGCGATGGCTTCATCACATATCCTAATTGTTAAATTTAGCTCCCTTGCAGCTAATTCCTCAACCTCCCACTTCTATGGTCTCTTTTCTAATTACGTTAGGTAGGAAGAGCAGAAACATTGGCGAAGAAGGCTAGGGTTTTCTGTATCTAAGAGCATATGGTCTGCTATAATTAGTGGCATGGACAAGGCCTGCCTAATGTTAGTTTTTGGGTTTATTACAGGTCATTACGAGCTTAGATTGCTGACATGGATATGGAATATGTTCCAGCCGGACTATTGCAGAACATGTTGTGATGTGGAGGACTTCAATACTATCGAAGAACTCATGTGAAACTGTCTAACACTAAATAGTTTGACGTAGAGGACCGTGGGCAGGAACTTCTTTGAGAATTTAGATTGTCTGTTAAGAGACAACATTAGAGCTCTCTAGAGTTTCATAAGACGCACTCTCTTGTGTGCCTTTTAAAAAGTTTAAGATATGAGCTCGTAGATTGGAAGTAAAATAAAAATAAATTTGTGTTTTAGTTTTAATTAAAATTCTTTATTATTCGCACAATTCTCTAAGCCACTGTTCACAACTTGATGTAAACAACAACAATTGCTTTTCTTTGTTATCCATCTGTTTACACACTTCGCATAAACACTAACAATTACTAGACAATTGTTCGACAGATCTTTATAACGGAGATCTTCAAACCACGATTACTCTATTCAAACACACTGCGTCTTTACACAAGACTGACTGAAGTTTTACTGACTCACTCGTTTGCTTTGGCTTGGCTTTTATACGGCAGAGTAAAAAGTCTAATGAATGTTCTTGAAGGCGAATGTAAACATTGCTGTTTCATTATTGTTGTTTGTGTATTTTGTTTACATTTACTCTTGTAGTTTTTATTGTTTGAGTTTTGTTTACTTGTTTACCATTTTTATGTGCTGGTGTTTGTTGTTGTTTTTTTTTTTTTTTGCTTATAATTTTAATGTTAAGCGATGTAAAAGCCAAACATTAGTATCTAGATTCTTAGGTTAGGTTAGAGGATGTGTACTTGTCGGTTAAGACAAATATAGTACCCGGAGATCGAAATTGACCCATTATACAATGTCCTTAGGGAAGCAAGGAAATAGAGGAATCTAGATTCTTAATTTTCGTAGCAATATTTTTATGCCTAAAGTTGAATAAATAGCTTGTGGTGAAGAGATTGATTATCCTAGCGGACTTAAAGAAAAAAATGAAGGCATTTCGTAGTCGATTTCAACTTTCTGCCAACATTTGTGGCACTTTCTTATATTTGTTGGCATTATATAGTGCCTCCTTTTATTGTTATGCGCTCTTTTAGAGATCCATCTTGGAACGTAAACACATAACGTGTGTGGGTGTGCTTAAATTAAGCAACACACAGTAAAGGACAATAAATTGCTTGAGTACTCCATCTTCCAGCCAGCAAATGTTGCCTCTTCTCATTCGTATATGGTATGCTGCAAATGTCTGGATAAATGTGATTTTCGTTATGTTGTTGTTTTTGTTATGCTTTTAACATTTTCTTGTTGTTGTTTAAATTATTTTTTTCTTTTTCGATTTTCTTTATCACCATAATGTGTTTCCTTCTTTAAATTTGCTTGGATTTTTTTGCGATTTCCTTTTAAATTGCAAGCGAAGTAAAATGTGTAACGTTTTGTTTAATTTGGTTTAAAAGGTTCTAGTAGGTTAGGGAGGGTTGGCAATAAATGGTAAAACAGAAAAACGAAATTCGTTGCACATGAATGACCACAACAGATGCTGCCTGCTTTTGCCAGGCAGGCACATCATCACACTCCGTAAAACATTAAATGCAACTACAACCAGTACTGCTGCTGCTACGAACGATTATAACTACTGCCTTGGCCACCTCGGCCACTATAACTTGCATTGCATTACTTGAGATTGTGATAATTTCTGCATTTTCACAGAGACATTTAAGATTTTCTCTGTGTGTGCCTTAAATGTTGTTGCATTTTATTCCTTCTCTTTTGTCTTTTTTTTTTTGTAATTTTCCTTTACATTTTGATTCTGTTTGCTTTCCTTTTTTTTATTTTCTGTTTGTACTCCTTCTTGTGTTTCTGTATTTAATTTTGGTCCATCCATTCCATTTTGTATGCGAAAGTACGCTTTTAATAGTTGATGGTGGTCAACAGCCGTATACATGGCCACAAGATATGGATTCCTCTTCTCTTGCCTGCTTTATTTTTTCCTCTTCGCAGCCATTACTTAAATTGTATATTTGCGTTCCTTTAAACATGTAAAATGCATAAAACTGCTTAAAATGATTACGGTTTCCATCTCTGCATTGTCTGCTCTGCCTTTACATTTGTTTCCTTTAAACACTTCTACTTGAAAATTTTAAAGATTTTCTTCAAGAAAATCTACAATTTAAAGAGGCTTTAAATGTATTGGAATTTCCTCCGCAGAAAACGGCAATAAATTTTGGTAAAAGTGAGGTTATGTGGTATTTTTTAGGCGCTTCCTCTCTTTAAATTTCATTAAATCAAAGCGTGTATGGGATATCATCGTATGAATTACATACTCATGCCATTAACTCGCCTTAGTCTAGTAGATAGACTTGCCCTCAAAGCGCCGGTGCAGAATATTCAATGTGACATTAGCTGTGAAACACATAGTGCCGTCATTAGTATCTAGTTTATCCCATTCAGGCCGAAAAAAGTTCATAATCCTGGCAATAGTGATCCGGCCATTGTTATCCTCAAAGAAAAATAGACCAATGACACCGCCAGACAAAAATCCACATCCAACAGAAATATTTGTGAATGCATTGGATGTTCTTGCATTTTTATGGCTTGGAATCGCTCCATATTCGTCAATAATACGTTGTTTTCTATAGTCGTTCACAAACTGAAGCTTTTCCGAATTCGAATTTATTCGGAATCAACCGGAATATTTCAGCTTATAAGGCTGCCAGATCACTGTAGCTTTTCAGCAATAAAAGTTACGAAGAAAATTATTTGGTACTTAAATATACTCCAGTGGAACATTACCATGTTTTCCGATAGCCAGGGGCTATTATACATCTTTAGTTTGTATTCTAATAAAATCGCCCAAAAATTCGGGTGCTTGGGAATTTATCTTAAACTCTGTAAGTTTATAATTGACAAACCGATCATCCATCATTCCATCAACAATAAATGGACAGCTTCGGGAACGCCAGCATGACGCAGTACATCTGACATAAAGTGAGTGAAAGAAGTATAGTTTTCGAGGTCTTCACTGGACGTTGCATTATGAGCACGCTTGCAAGTAGCATTCGTCTTGGTCCTGCACACTTGCTAATAATTTCTGCCAAAGCTGCGGGGATGATAATCAAGAATAGAATTTCCTACACCTACTGGGTACATACGTGGACTATGCAGTAGCAGAAGTAAGTACAATATGGCCAAAGTGTGTCCATTCCACCACATTGGATGGACGGCTTTCTCTCTCTATCTGTAGGGTGTAAGCCGTATGCGCTATACAAAACATAAGTTCTAAGATGCTACTAAAAGCTATGAAAGTGAGGTCGCCGTAGTCTAGTAGGTTGTATGTAGGGTTATTAGGCGTAAAGCCTGGATTCGAGCCCCAGGCCAGATATCAAAACGAAATACAAAAAAGTATTTCTTCGGCGACTTCCTCTCAGCAGATTTATGGCAAAAACTCTGAGAGTAAAAAAAATTGCCATGAAAAGTTTCTCAAAAATCTGTCGTTCGGAGTCGACTTTAAAACTGTAGGTCCCGCTGCTCTGTATAAAATTACACACACAACACTAAGTGGTGTAACAACTAGTCAATAATCCTGACTGCAGGGTTGTAATGACCAATAGTATGTAAGCTAACAAAGTCCATGTCATACATTGCTTTTCCTTTTTAAAAGTATTTCCAGCGGATCCACGAAAAATGTACGCTATAACCTTGAATACAGACTGACCTGTCTTCATATTTTTGAATACGTTGCTGCTATTGTAGTTCACTGCTTCCATTGTTTCTTTATTTCAAGAATAAAGATAGAGAAACTCGGTTTTTTTCTTAGTAAAACAGTGTCAAACACTGCTTATGTCTCGACACAGCTTGGGAACACGAAACAGCTTCTGTTCACGAAACAGCTTCTGTACACGATGCTGCTTGTGTTCTCGACACTACTTGTGTTCTGGAAACTGCTTGTGTTCTGGACACTGCTTGTGTTCTGGACACTGCTTGTGTTCTGGACACTGCTTGTGTTCTGGACACTGCTTGTGTTCTGGACACTGCTTGTGTTCTGGACACTGCTTGTGTTCTGGACACTGCTTGTGTTCTGGACACTGCTTGTGTTCATCGACACTGCTTGTGTTCATCGACACTGCTTGTGTTCATCGACACTGCTTGTGTACTCGACACTGCTGGTGTATTCGACTCTGCTTGTGTACTCGACACTGCTGGTGTATTCGACTCTGCTTGTGTTCTCCACACTGCTTGAGTTCTCGACACTGCTTGTGTACTCGACACTGCTTGTGTACTCGACACTGCTTGTGTACACGTTTGTGTTCTCGATACTGCTTCTGTTCTCGATACTGCTTGTGTACTCGACACTGCTAGTGTATTCGACTCTGGTTGTGTTCTCCACACTGTTTGAATTCTCAACAGTGCTTGTGTTCTCGACAATGCTTGAGTTCTCGACACTGCTTGTGTACCCGACACTGCTTGTGTTCTCGATACTGCTTATGTTCTCAACACTAATCGTGTTCGCAACACTGGTTGTGTTCTCAACTCTGCTCGTGTTCTCGGCACTGCTTGTGTTCTCGACACAACTTATGTACGCAACACTGCTTGTATTCTCGATACTGCTTGTGTACTCGACACTGCTTGTGTATTCGACTCTGCTTGTGTTCTCCACACTGCTTGAATTCTCGATGCTGCTTGTGTACGCGACACTGCTTGTGTTCTCCACACTGCTTGAGTTCTCGATGCTGCTTGTGTACGCGACACTGCTTGTGTACTCCACACTGCTCGTGTTCTTCACACTACTTGTGTGCTCGACGCTTTTAGTCATTACAACCCTTTAGTCCTGATGACGACCTAGTTTCTTACACCACTTATTTCTGTGTGTTAATTTTAGACAAGAGTGGCGGGACTTACAGTTGAACTTCGTTTCCGAAAGACAGGCTTTTGCGAAACTTTTCTTGGCAATTTGATTTACTCTCCGAGATTTTTTTTTGTTAGAAATCTGCTGAGAGGAAGTCGCCGAAGAAATATAATTTTTTCTTAATTTTGTTTTGATGTTTGAGCTGGGATTTGAACCGTGGCCTGACGTCTAATAAGCCAGCACAGTACCTACTAAACTACGGCGACTACATATAGACTTTTGGCAATCGGTTTTTATTAAATTCGGAAGAGGGTTGTCAAAATCGTTTGGTTTTCTGACTACAGATTGGAGTAAGTATTCTGTGTCTATGTTTTATTGTATCGTATTTTTCTCAGCAATAACAACTTTCAAAAACATTATTTTAATTGCCGTCATTCATTCAGTCGTTCATTCATTCTTTTAAATTCACAATTCAGGGTTAATCACTACAACCCGGATTGGATATCTGTCAGAGCAATTATTTTATTGTGTTATTGATACACCATCCTTCTACCACATATGGATGATGATGATGATGATGATGTACGTACGCATTTAATTCATTTAGTCTAGAGTGCAATGGGCAATAGTATTTCAATCTGAATTTCTAAAAATATCTCTGGAATCTATTTAAGACAAGTGTAAAGTGTTTAAATGCAACATTGTTTGTTTAATGCGGTTGCAGAAACAACATTTTTTTCCGTTTGTTACCAGCATCTGGAGAGCATCTTACAGATGAAGACAAAACTTACTGCCTCTACAGCCAAGGGATAATTAATTTTATCTAGTCTTGCAATTGCCTTGGAATTGTAAAATAATATTTAAACGATTGAGTGTTTAGTTTTATTTTTATTTTTATTATTGAACAGAGTTTTGTATGTGCGACAACAGCTATAATTGCCCGGCTTGCTGGGGAGTAGTGAGAAGTGGAGTATTGAGGTTTTCATTAAGAAGGAATAACGATTGGAAAAAGAAACGAAGAGTAAAAAAGTTTCTAAGCAAAGTGTCCTTGATAAATAGTGTTGCTCTTGATGATGTGCTTAAAATTGTCTCGTGGTCTTAATAAGCAAACTGGCAATCAATAAACCCTAGTAATGCTTAGGGGGTTAGCTAGGCATGTGCTTCTCTTGGGTTTTAAGTGCTAATTGATCAGAAAAGAGATGTACGATATTGACTACAAATTTCCTTCAGTATAGTGTGTTCATAGATTAAGTTTTTGTCCTCGTTGTCATTTGCTTAGGTTCTTCTTCGTGACTGGTCTATGAATTTCAATTCGAACATAAACTAGCTGAAATTTATAAAGAAATTTTAGCAGAATTTTTGATTGAAATTCCAATAACGTGAGAGAATTTAATTCTACTCTTTAACATAATTGTGGTGCCCACCATTAAGAATATGAAGGCAAAGGAATAACATGTGAACTACTGTGACTTTGTAAATAATTGGATCCAGACATCAGTGTTTAAATTTTACAGACTTTAAATGTTATGACCGGCAGATAGTAGAGTTATGTTGAATTCGAAGCATAATAGCGTTTAGAAAAACTTTGGCTAATATTTTGTCTATCTAAGTAGGACTAAATAAGCGCTGAGCTTTTATGGAAGAGAAACCCACATTTTATGGATCAGCAAATAGCACGTTTGTATTCCATCGAAGTATTACAGCGTTTACACAATGTTTGTCTAAATTTTGATCGATTTGAGCAGAACCAGAGTTTATTTAGAAGTGGCATTATGTAGTCTGGTAGCTAGGGTGTTGGCTTATTAAACTGATCTCGGTTCAAACCCCATATAAGGCAATAAAACAAAATTGTAAAAAATTTCTTCAGCGACTTCCTCTCAGCAGTTTACTGACAAAAAACTCTGGGAATAAATAAAAGTGCTTCTCAAAGACGTTTAGAGTCGACTTTAAGCTGTAGGTCCCGTGACTCATGTATAAAATTAACATAAAGCACATAAGTGGTGTGAGAAGCTGGGTTGTAATCCGGACTGAAGGGTTGTAATCATCAATCACGTATGCATGTATGTAGAGGTTTTGGTGAGTTTGTGCTTCACTGGCTATAAAATGTTCGTCATACTTCCTGGGACCCATTGCATTAAAGGAGAAGCACAAAACAAAACTGGATGGGAATGAAAGAAAAATAGTGTAATTTGTAGTAAATGGTTCTGCTATTTAGGGACAAAAATCCATAGAAGAGCCTG
The DNA here is from genome assembly GCA_014635995.1 of Sarcophaga peregrina. Lineage (NCBI taxonomy): Eukaryota > Metazoa > Arthropoda > Insecta > Diptera > Sarcophagidae > Sarcophaga > Sarcophaga peregrina. The sequence continues at coordinate 10,462,625 of CM025790.1, read as the reverse complement.
AATACGGCTTTCCGATAGAGAGTTTGAAACAAAGAAGTATCGGCTCCCTAAAGTATTAAACCTTCTCCTGCCAAGCGTCGAATGACCACAACGGAGTAAAAGAACAACCAGCAACCAATTCAGATAACCTTAGTGGTCTAACACTTGGAATTTTTACACTAGGGATATAGAAAATCCCTGATCTAATGGAAAAGATAAGCATTTCAAAAGCTGACATTTGTTTTCTGAATTCAATTTCAATTCTTAATTCAGATAATTCGCGGCAGTGTTGAAAATATAAGCTCGTAGATTGCAAATAAAATAATTTTTCAGTTTTAGTTTTAATTAAAATTCTTTATTATTTGCACAATTCTATGTGCCACCGTTCACAACTTGATGTAAACAACAGGAATTGCTTTTATTTCTTATTCCTCTGTCTATGCACTTTGCATAAACAACAACAAATACTAAACAATTGTTCGACAGAGCTTTGTAACGGAGATCTTCAATTCACGATTACATACATAATTATGTATGTATTACAACCCTTCAGTCAGGATTACGACCTAGCTTCTCACATCACTTATATTGAGGGCGTTAATTTTATACATGAGTGGCGGGACCTAGAGTTTAAAGTCGACTCCGAACGACAGATTTTTGAGAAGCTTTTCATGGCAATTTTTACTCTCAGAGTCCTTGTCAGAAATCTGCTGAGAGGAAGTCTACGAAGAAATATTTTTCGTTTTGATGCCTGACCTGGGATTCGAACCTTGGCCTATTGTCTAATAAGCCAATACACTACCCACTAGACCACGGCGACTTTAATTCAATTCACGATTATTCTCTTTACACACACCGTGTCTTCACACAAGACTGACTGAACTTTTAGTAACTCAGTTGCCTGCTTTTCCTTGTCTTTTTATATGGGAAAGTAAACCGTCCGATGTATGTTTTTGAAGGCGAATATTCGTGGTTTCGGCTTCTGGAAATCTCTATGAATGTAAACATCTTTGCTTACATTTATTATTGTAGTGTTGTTTGTGTATTTTTGTTTACTTGTTTACCGTTTTTTATGCCGGTGTTTATTGTTATATTAAATAGTACGATAATTTGTAAACAGATTTTTTTAGTGTTGTATTGTTGTTTGTGTATTTTTGGTTGGTGTTTGTTGTTATATTAAGCAGTACGATAGTTTGTAAACAGGTTTTTTTTACAACATTGTTATGTTTGTGTAGCTTTTGTTTATAATTTTAATGTTAAGGAAAACACGAGTATCTAGATCTTTCATATTTGCAATCAATATGTAAGGAAGCATTCGAAAACTATGTACTAAAAATTAAATTTTTTTTAATTTCTTTAAAAGTAGGAACAAGAGAGAAGCTTCTCAAAAATTTCCTACCATGACAGAAGATCAGAAGTTCGGAAATACAGATGGCCAGATGTTTGCTGATTAATATCCTAAATATCTAAAGAATTCATTAAAATTTGCAATATTTCCAAGGGTTAATTGGTATTTTGTAAGCTTAAATATGTGTTGAAGATATGATTGTCATATCATATAAGTAAGAACTAAAACAAGAAAAAGGAAAATGAATCGTACGAAGACAAATAAATATGTTTGTACGTATTGGTATGATGAAGTAAGAAATACTGTAAGAAGCTGGCAACCAAGAATTATTACCACAGTTTTTTAATTTATGACTTTGTCACATTCTGTGCGTGTTTTTTCACATTCCTTTGGTTTTTTCTTTTTTCTCTACAAATTAAATCTCATGGGATAATGATTCCTTTTAGTTCTTCGAAATAAACAGAACTTCTTGGTTTTTCTTCGTTTTTTTTTTTCGAATGAAAATGATTGTGACATTGGCAATAGCGGCGGTGACGATGACAATGACAATGACAACGATGATGATGCTAAAGAAAGAAGATGAGTTTGTGGATACGTTGCATAAATAAATTCTTAACAAACAATATTTATTGTGTAGTTATTGTGTGAATACATATGTTTTATTATTATGGCTGTTAAATTACTAAAACAAAAAAAAAAAATAAAAACTTTCCAATGAGAAAACAAAAATAAAAGGAAAAAAGCTGACACAAGCTGACTGACTGAACTGCTAAGGCAGATACTCCATAAATGCCTTTAAACTTGTCAGTACGACTACGACTACTACTACTGCGTTCCATTTCTATGGCATAACAAGTCACTGTCTGCCCTTATGTTTATTGAAATGTTGTTTGTTACTGGCATGTTGCTTAAAAACTTCTGACTGTTATCGATACACTCATACTCATACTCATGCTTGTATTCCTTCTTGTATTGTTCAATTCGATTACAACATTATTAATTTAATTTTCTTTTTCTTTTCCTTTTTTCGATTTTTCTTGTAGTTTTTGTTGTTGTTGTTGTCTAGTCAATTGCTGGATAAATGAAAAGAAAACAAACAATACAACAACAGCAAATGAGTTGCAAAATTTGTCATGTCTATGGTTTGGTTTGTTTTTCGAAAACATTTATTAAGACTTTGCTAACAACTCCCACCCCTACATACTACACACATCCTTGGAAGTTGTCTCGTACAACGTATTTGTAAGCGCCTTCTCGAAGTAGATCAATGTCAAGTCAAGTAGTTGTTTAATCTTGTGAGAAAAAAAAAACGAAACTTTAACTCCTACTACATTGGTTCTAAAGAAATATAATGTCTGTCGTATGTTTTCGTTAGGAAATCTAATGGCATTTAGGCATCCTTTAAGTATACAGTGAGTGGCAAAAGATACTGTACATTAGAAAAAAATATATATATATTAATAAATTACCGTTATTTTAATTTTAAAATTGTTTCCTTAATAGCTTTTAAAATTGAAAAAAAAAATTCGAAATATTGTAAAATTTTTTCGGACACTCTCCTTAAATGGTTAAAGTTGAGTTTGGTGATTGTTAGAATTTTATCCTTGAAGTCGCCGTAGTCTAGTAGGTTGTGTGCTGGCTTATTAAACGTAAAGCCAGGGTTCGAGCCCCAGGCCAGACATCAAATCTAATACAAAAAAAGTATTTCTTCGGCGATTTCCTCTCAGCAGATTTCTGGCAAAAACTCTGATAGTAAATAAACTTGCCATGAAAAGTTCCTCAAAAATCTGTTGTTCGGAGTCGACTTTAAGCTGTGTCCCGCCACTTATTAACACACACAATATAAGAAACTAGGTCAATAATCCTGACACTGAAGGGTTGTAATGACCAATTATGCATGTATGTATGTAGAATTTTATGCTTAGTACAGTTTCTTTTGACGCTCACTGTAGTTTCACAGCTACAGTCTGTTTTTAAGCTTAACAACGCTGTGCAGATATGTTATTGGCAACTTTATGGACTCTGAAGTGCTGGTTAGTATAGTTTTGATGCCATAATGAATTAATATTTTAAGAAGCAAATATTTTTATTGATTAAAACAAAATAGGTTTATAATTGTTTACATACCTAATATACATATTTGTGTAGTACAATACTTCAGTCAGGAGTACAATCTAGCCTCTCACACCACTTATGTTGTGTTTGTTAATTTCATACATGAGTGGCGGGACTTACAGTTTAAAGTCAACTCCGCACGACAAATTTTTGAGAATCGTTTCGTGGCAATATTATTTATTCTCAGAGTTTCTGCCAGAAATTTACTGAAAGAAAGCCGTCGAAGAAATAATTTTTTCTATATTTCGGTTGGTTTGAAGCTAAACTAAGGGTTGAACCTCGGGCTGGTGCCTAATAAGCCAAAGTACCACATACTACACTAGCGTGACTTAAAATCTGTATTTAACTTCTTCTTTAAATTTTAAAGCTAGATTTCTTTCTAGCCAATCTGGATCAATCTGAGCTGGGCCAGTTAACACTTTCAGCCACCTTGCTAGAGTTTGCATATATTCTCAATATTTTTTTATTCTTCGTAAGCACTCTTTATAGAAGGAAATCCATTATCCAGCAGATTACATATTCAAATCAAAAGGTGTTTGTGTAAGTATCTTCCCACCAATGTTTGAAAATTTCCCAGTTATCCTGGTTGTAGGTAATGCCTTCGTTACTGGTAATGTTAAAGGATGTGAGGACTTAAAAGTCTCTAACTGGAGTCACAGTACGAGCATGGTAACACAGTATAAATACAGGGACACATTATGAGCACTCTGAACACAGTATGAACACAAAAGCACGGTATGAGTACTGAAAGTAAGTGTTTTAACAAAGAAGCAGAGACGTACGATTAACATAGTTTGGCACTGTTCACAATATCAAAAGGATGAGTCTTAACCCTGACCGTGTTCCACCAAACTAGGGACAAAGTTGGTCAGCGCAAGGATTAAAATTAAAAGCATGAGAACGCTTTGCTGGAAAACCAGCCCGAAAGTATATGCATGAATAAATGAAGCCATTTCCTTGAAAGCAATGGATGATGGCTCTATAAAGGTGACAAAGATTGGAGAACCAAATAACCTATATTTGCACCTCGCAAGAAATGGGCATTGCCAAAGAAAGTGGAAAACAGTTCCCTCTTCTTCCTCAGACCTGCATCCACGGCAGAAGTCGTTAGTTAGGGGCTGCATTCTTTTCGCGTTCCTTCCCATAATACAATTTGATCATGGCCACTGTGATCGAGATAAAGTTACGGTTGAGTACGAGTAACTGGTTGGTGCGCCTTCTATCCCTCCAGGGTGAATTGAAGCATTAACCCAGGATAAGTTGGCGTCTCGAAAAAATTTCCACACAATGAGCAATTTAGCCGAATGACAAGAATTCCAGAAGTAGTGTACTAGATCTGCCGATCGTCAGCTCAGCAGTTTCCCGGAACCATCCCATATAAAAAACCAAAAAATTTCTGCAGATTGCTTTGTGCTGGAGCCAATCACAGTCGACTTATCACCTGCTTATCTAGAAAACTTAGAAAAAAGAGTGGGTTAGGTTAGGTTAGAGAACGTGCACCCTGTGAAACTGTGAAAAGTACAGTACCCGGAAATTGTACAACGTCCTGGCACACCACTCACACCACTTGAGTTGTGTGTGTTAATTTTATTCAAGAGCGGCGGGACCTACAGTTTACAGTTGACTCCAGACGACAGATTTTTGAGAAGTTTTTCATGATAATTTTATTTAGTTTTTGCCAGAAATCTGCTGAGTGGAAGTCACTGAAGAAAATATTTTCATATTTTCTTTTTGATATCTGATTTGGTATTCGAATTCGTTCCTTTCGTCTAATAAGCCAACACACTATCACGGCGACATTACGTTGTTATCTTTCCAAAACGTTTAAAATATGTTCACGTAAATTGCAAATAAAATAAAAAGAAATTTGTGTTTAGATTTAATTAAAATTCTTTGTTATTCGCACAATTCTGTGTGCCATTGTTCACAACTTGATGTAAACCATAACAATTGCTTTGTTTGTTATTTCGCTGTTTGTATTCTTTGCAGTATAAAAGAGTGGCGGGAGCTACAGTTTAAAGTCGTCTCCGAATGACGGATATATTTTGATAAGGATTTCATGGCAATTTTTAATCTCACAGTTTCTGCCAGAAATCTGCTGAGAAGAAGGCGCCGAAAAAATACGACTACGGCGATTTCTAAAAAAAAAGAATAAAATTTATTTAAAAAAAATCAAATTATCAAGTTTTTCCTTAATCGAATAGTGTTCCCATGCAGAACAAAGTTGTCATTTTGGGCATAAAAAAATGCTTATCGTACCGATCAGAACTGTACTTAACAAAAATCCCACTTAACATTGTTAAGGAAGTCAAGCAATTATATTTATTTACTATTACTTCACTTCCTATTTTCTTTATCTTTTGATATTCTAACCCAACTCCGTTTCACCTCACTCTTCCTCTCTCTTCCACTTATCATTTCCCTTTTTTTTCTTGTTCTTGTTAAATGAATGACCCAATTAGTTGAGTATTTCCTATTTGGCATTGGATTTTATCCAGAAGATCTACTTGTAGATAGTATTTGTGTTTGTGTAAGTGTAAGAACATGCGTGTGTGTGTGTGTGTGGTTGTTATACAAGGCTTTTGTTATTATTTTCTTGCGGTTATAGTTGATGTTGATGTAGTTGTTGTTATAGTTTTGCTACAATTGTGAAATTCTATTGTTAAATGCCTGCCTGGCTGCCTGTGTTATTATTACACAGCCGAACGAAGTCGGTATGTATGTGTATGTGTGTGTCCCGATGTTCTTTGTCTATTTGTTTCCCACTATTAAAGTATTTGCCTGTAATTCCTTGATTCAATATCCAACCGCAAAGCATTAAAGGAACTAAGTTGTATGCTCTGTATGTATATACGTGCGTGTGGTAGTGAAGTACTCTGTATTTATAGTGGTATTAAGGAGAGTAAGTGCTTGTGTATACACACAGAGAGAGAGAGAGGCATTAAACGCAACAAGAAAATTATCGATTTTAGTGAAATACAATAATCCGCAATTAATTAAACATTAGTTCTCCATGCATATACAGACACTCACTTACTCTTTATCTATCTCTCTCTATCCCTCTCTCTGTGAGTGGTACTTATTCATTGTCAAAGGTCTCATACCAAATGCTAACTCCATCGCATACATGCTTAAGCATGAAAATATTAGCGCTATGTAAACATACTCACACACACACATTTATATGGTGGATGTATTGAAAAATAGAGAGAATAAAAATGGCGATAATAATAAAAATAAAAATTCATTGTCGTAAAGATAAAAATATATCCCCGTTACTACAATCTGTTCCTTTATCCTTTTTTGTTTTGTTTTGATTTTTTTTTCGCCTCTATTTTCCCAATACATCCATACGTCCATACGTATAGAAAAACGAAAGAAAAATGTGGGAAAATCATTAAATAAAATTCATTATCATTCGTTACAATACCATCACACAGTTGTTGCTTTCGGCATTATTTTTTCATTATCCCTCTCTCACTCTCTTTTATACACTTTTGTTCACTTTTGTTTTCCTCTTTTATTCTACATATTGTGGGTGTGTGTGTGTGGCATAATTAATGTATGGAGATTTTTAATAAATTACTAGAAAACGAACGAAAAACTTTTTACTCTCTCTCTCTGATATTGGTATGTGTTAGTATATGCGTACGTATGTACGTATGTAGCATTTAAGTAATAATCATTATCATCGTCATCCTGCTGTGGAGTTTTATTTGTATACTCCTTATGTATTGTATGTATTTGTGGCATATAGTTTATTAAGCCTACTTTAATAAATGATGAATAAAATCAAAGTAAAAAAAAACAACAAAATTGTTTATTAACAAAGTAAATATGCTGCCCTATTCTATACATTAACAAAATTATTTAATTTTGTTACGAAAATGTAAAATCTTAACATTAAAATTATAAACAAAAGCAACAAAAGCGAAATAATGCAGTAAACAAACCTATTAACTAGAGGTGTGCACAAGACATTCTGCTAGCTTACCCTTCACCGAATGCAATACTGTAGTGTACTGTTTTCTGTTGCTCTTGATTTTACGAGTGCACTGAAATGTGTATTTCTCATTTATTCAATGTATACAACAGCACTCGTTTGCCTGTGAAGTAACGAAACTATGCTTTGTGTTGTAAGAGCATATTTTACTACTGAAGCTACATTTTCAGTATTGCCATATGAATATCAGTAGTGTAAAAAATGTAGTAGTGTTAAAAAGGTTTTTCCCAAAAAATAAAAAGTTTAAAAAAGTTACTGGCAATGCTGGCGTCGACGAAGATGTTCTGTTGCCCAGATCAAAAAAAGAAATGCATGTTGTGACTCTATGAAGAGTATAATATCTTTGTTGCACTCTTCACACACAACTCTCTTTTATACTATTGTACAATGGTTTACGAGTGCAGTTGTCTTTTTGTACTCTATCTTTACTTCACACTTATTTATATTTTCACCTACAATCAATATTCGGTCTTAGGAAAAATGCAATAGAGTGCAAATTTATATGTCTTGTGCACACCTCTATTATTAACAAATTATTGTACTGCTTAATATAAGAGAAAATACAAGCGTAAAACAATGGTAAACAATTTAACAAAAATACACAAACAAAACTACAATAATAAATGTAAACAAGGATGTTTATAGAGAATTCGAGAAGACGAATTCATGAACATTCGTGTTCATGAACATTAATTAGACTGTTTACTTTGTCAAAGCAGGCGACTTGGTTAGTAAAGTTCAGTCAATTTTGTGTGAAGATGCGGTGTGTTTGAAGATCTCCGTTACAAAGATCTTTCGAACAATTGTCTAGTAATTGTTACCGGCTATGCAAACGGTATAAACAAGGAATAACAACGAAAAGTAATTGTTGCCGTTTACATCAAGTTGAGGACAGTACAACAAAGAATTGTGCGAATAATAAAGAATTTTTAATTAAAACTAAAACACAAATTTATTATTATTTTATTTACAATCTACGAGCTCATATTGTAAACGTTTTTAAAGGGTAAAAACGTAGCAATATAAATGGCCATTTATTAGTTGGATGCTTAAAAAGTAGATATGTACTCCTATTATTCTTCCAGCCAAAAATGAATTCTGCGCCAATACGTCTACGCTGCTCTGAAGAAATATGTGTTTTGGCAAGAGTATTCAGCATCGATTCATAGAAATGATAATAGGATAGGTCAAGTTCTCAATTATAAATCGTGTAGGACAAATTTTACCAATAACTAAGGGGTCTTCTATAAGGTACTTCCAAACTTTAACAGTTGATATGGATGTTATGGTGCAATATGTCCAATTACTTACTTAATTTGTCATAATAACCCTTTAGTCAGGATTGCAACCTACATTTTCACACCACTCATGTGTTGTTTGTGTTAATTTTAGCCATGAATGTTGGAACCTACAGTTTAAAGTTTACATCGAACGACGGGGATATCATGCACATTGAAATCGATGAATTAAGTTCGATAACAATATCAGCACTGGGTAATATGCATGGTCTTGGTCGTGACGTCATCTCATCTATAGTGGCCGTGCTAACAGGTCATTGTGTCAAGGGTAGACACGCGGAGAGAATGAGACTCCCATTTAGCGACTTCTGCTGTGGATGCAGATCTGCTGAGAAAGAGGAGACTGTTGTCTACTTTCTTTGTCAGTGCCCGTCTCTTGCTAGTTAGATACAGGTTATTTTGCTCCCAATTCCTTGTCAACTTGACGGAGCTATCATCTATTCATATGAAGGTTCATTTATCAAAACTTTCTGGACGGTTTTCCAATGCGAGGTAGTCGTGCTTTTGTTGTTCTTCTCCTTGATTTTGGTGGAACTTGGTCAGTGCAGGGACTGCGTTCTGCTGTGGCATCCCAACGGACCACTATGCGTACTCAAGTGAGCTTTGTGATCTAACCTAACCTAATATGGCATGCCATTTTCACGAAGAACTTTTGTCCTGTTGCCGTAGTCTAGTAGGTCGTGTGTTGACTTATTAGACGTGACGCCACGATTCAAATTCAATTCAAATATCTCCAACAAAACGAAATAAATATTCCTTTGACGATTTCTTCTTAACAGATTGCTGGTAAAAACTCTTACGTATCAATATACATGAGCATCCAAGAGCATCCAAGAAAACTCAAGAAAAAAGTCAGTATTTGGTATGGAGTTTCAACTGAACTCTTTGGATAGAAAGATCTTAAGGCAAATATTCTCAGAAAATTTTTCCTTCCCCTTTCTGATCCACTCCATCCTAAGCAGTAATTTGATGCCTTGAATATTCCCCATTGAAGAATTAATTCAATTGATTGATGGTCGTACTTCATATTGGATTTCTTGCATTTTCATTTTTCACAATGAATACGTTTTTCATTCCCAATTATTGGAGGTAGAAATGGGCTATTTTTTATGATATGATTTGTTATGTACCCATATTTTTAAGAATTTGGTTGAATCCTGCTGCATGCAAGGGTTCTGCATTCGCTGCTAAAGGGATTCCTTATGATTTAGAAAGTCCTTCTTGAGTTTGACAACAATTTCAGTAGAGTAATGCCTTTATTCCCCGTTTTTGCAGATTTAGCAGTCTTAAAAGAATTTTGTGAATATCACATCGAAATCCCTAAACTTCATAGGCTTTGTAAGATATCATGCACATAAAAATTCATGAATTAAGTCCGATAAGTTCACAAAGTGAAGATGGAAGTGATTCTGTCCTGTATTCCTTTCGGACATATCGTATTGCATTAAAGATCTTTAAAAATATGAAATTAAAGTATAATTAATATCTGAATCCTATTGAACATCGCCTAATACTTCATGCTTGAATTTAACACTTCATTACAGAATAGGGCATATAAATTTATTTTGTTTTCTTCCATCATTTTCGCAAATATATACAAAATAAATATTCATACTTCATAATAAAATACAAAAACAAAGAAAAAATATATATGCACACGAGTGCGTGTGTGTGAGGGTCTCATAGTAGATGTGATTTTCATTATTTTCCATATTTTAACATCGACAAAAAGTTCTTACGCTCCACATGATATTTTACCCACACACAGAGAAAGAGAGAGAGAGAGAGAGAGAGTGAAAGAGATTTAAACATTATAACAAACCAAAATAAAAAGAATCTTGTCACAGTCACACTGTGAAAGAGAGCAACTCATACAACAATAATGGCAACCACAATAACAACAAATATTATATGATAATCCATCGTAATTAAAGTAAGCAAATGTTTACCGAACAGCTTTAATAGACGAAGAAGGCATAAACAAAACACAAGCAAATCATCGGCAGCATCATCGGCAACATTATTACCATCATAATCATCTTCATCATCATCATGTATGGGGCAATTGAAAATTAATTACACTGGCCTAGTACATTGCATAGTGTTTAGCAATTTAAAGATGGACTTGAAATCTTTCAAGAAAATTTACTTGCTTGTGTCTGTGGCCATTGCTTTCATACGTTTTTGTGTTAAAAATTTTAAAAACAGACACACATTCACATCTACATACACATACACTCACAAATTAGTCATTCTAACTCAAGTAAAATATTCTAAAGAAAGCAACAAATTTTTTTGTTTAATTTATTTGGTCTTCTATTGTATACATACGTTCAGTTACTGTGTTAGTGTTGGGCTTTAATTAATTTGATTAATTTAATCTGCAATGTTAGTTTGTTTACATGTATATTTATTATTCTTGTTGTTGTTGTTGTTGTTACTGTTGTTGGCACATTTGATAAAAGTTTTAAGTTTTGAAACGTAATTGTTAATTTGTGAAGAGTTTAGAATGACTTTCGTAAAGTCCTTTAAATGTCCTTTAATTAGAAACATAAAATATAAAATATCCTCCTTAATAAAGCCTATTCAACAGAAATTAACAACAATAAACAAAACAAAAAAAAGAGAGAAAAAAAATTAAAAATTAATGCCCATATAATGTTTTAAAATGCTTTACTTAACTTACAAGCATGTCTGACATATGTATGCTTCTTCTTCTTGTTACTTGGTTAATTGTTTAAAATTATTCAACAATTGCTTCACACATATTTTGTGTGTGTTTATTGTGTGTGCAATGTCATTAAAATTTTCTTTAATTTGAAAATTCATGCAATAAACTATGACAGGACATAGAAAGATTTTACGGCTAATTGTCGTATGGAACGTCGTCATAGTCTAATAGCTAGTGTGTTTGGCTTATTAGAGTTGAGGCCATGGTTCAATCCCCAGGTAAGACATCTCCAACAAAACGAAATATTGTTACGAAAATAAAAACTGTTTACCATCGTTTAATATTAAAGCAATAAACAAACGCTACACCAACAACAATAACAAGGTTGTCACAAGTAAACGAATAACATCAGTATGAAAATGAGAAGAAAACTCTACTAAAACAACAATGAAGTCGTAGTAGAGTTCTAGAGAAAGCAAAAACACGAACATTCTACTTTAAGAACGTTCGTCAGACTGTTTGTGCAGGACTATAAAAAAGCAAAACAAAGTAGACAGCGAGTAGTAGTGATTCAGTTAGTCTTGTGTAAAAACGCGTTGCGTGTGAAGAGAACAGTCATGGTTTGAAGACGTCCCTTATATAGATTGAACGAACAAGTGTTGTTGCTTACGCAAAGGGTGTAAGCATAGAAGAATATCGAATATATATATTGTTGTACACGTTGTATAAGTTGGAAACAGTGGTACACATAAATAGTTCATACAATTAAGAGTTTAATTGAAACTAAATACAAATTTATTTTTGCTTTTTTTTGTAATCAAAGAACTTATATTTTAAATGTTTTTAAAAAGGCAAAAACGTAACAATATCAAAAAATATTTTCCCGGTAACTGCCTCTCAGTAGATTTCTGGGAAAAATTCTGAAAGTAAATAAAATTGCCTTGGAAGAGTTTCTCAAGAATCTGTCGTTCAGAGTTGACTTTTATGTATAGGTGCCACCGCTCATGAATAAAATTAACACACACAACATAAGTGGTGTGAGAAGCTAGGTTGTAATCCAGACTAAAGGGAATGTAATGACCAATTATGCACGTACAGTCAGCGTTAGAAGAAATTGTTTGTTCAGAAAATATGTTCGCATTAATAAATAATTTCAAAATTGTTTCATTACCAGCTTTTGGCAACACTGGTTTAAACAGCCCACGCACGTTTTGTGTTTGGTTTCACAGTCAAACATCTTCAGTTTGGTCTATAATTTAATAATGAATCGTCTTACAAACGAACAACGCTTGCAAATCATTGAATTTTATTATCAAAATGCTTGCTCTTAGTCGCTGTGGTCTAGTTGCTAGTGTGTTGGCTTATTAGACGAAAGGCCAGGGTTCGAATCCCAGGTCAGACATCAAAACGAAAAATATTTTTTCGGCGACTTCCTCTCAGTGGATTTCTGGCAAAGACTCTAAGAGTAAAAATTGCCATGAAAAGCTTCTCAAAAAATCTGTCGTTCGGAGTCGACTTAAAACTGTAGGTGCCCACACCCATGTATAAAATTAACGCACACAACATAAGTGGTGTGAGAAGTGTCGTAATCCTGACTGAAGGGTTGTAATGTGTATTACAATTATGTATTTAAATGCATGCTCCTCTTCCATTTTATGGTCAGTTTAATCGACCCACAATAGCGGCTATTCCGCTATTGTGACTAAATTTCGCACCACGCCTTCGTAGAGTGCGAACCGAAGAAAATACCGTAGTTGTATCGGCCAGTTAATGATAACCATCAATTATCGATTCGTTGCCGTTCGCAGCAATTGTGCTTCCGTTACTGTATCAACGTGAAAAATTTTGCGGAAGGATTTAGGTGTGAAGCCTTTCAAAATACAGCTGGTGCAAGAATCGAAGCCAAACGACCTACCGCAACGCAGAATTTTTGGTGAATGGGCTCTTGGAAAGTTGGCCGAAAGTCCACTTCTTTATCGAAAAATTGTTTTCAGCGACGACAATCATTTTTGGCTCAATGGATACGTAAGTAAGCAGAAATGTCGATTTTGGAGTGAAGATCAGCCAGAAGCATTCCAAAAGCTACCACTGCATCCAGAAAAAGTCACAGTTTGGTGCGGTTTATGGGCTGGTGGCATTATTGGACCGTACTTCCTCAAAGATGCTGCGAATCGTAACGTAACTGTGAATGGTAAGCGCTACTACCGTTTGATCATATCCAACTTTTTTTTTTGCCCAAAATGCAAGAGCTTGCCTTGCATGACATGTAGTTTCAACAAGACGGTGCCACATACCACACAGCACGCATAACAATAGACTTATTGAGAGGCGAGTTCGGTGAACATTTTATTTCACGTTCAGGAGCGGTCAATTGGCCGCCTAGATCGTGCGATTTAACGCCTTTAGACTATTTTTTGTGAGGCTACGTTAAAGCTCATATCTATACAGACAAGTCCGCTTCAATTGACGCATTGGATGATAACATTGAAGCATTTATTCGTGACATATCGGCCGATATGTTGGAAAGAGTCGCGGTTAACATTTGTATGAAATAATCTTCAAACATTAAATTATATGGACCGTACTATCGATTCAAATAAAGATTTCATGCATTTTTTTGAATTTTATGTGTTTTTTTCAAAAATCACCCATAACTAAGAAAAATATACTAAAAAAAAAACACCAGCATAAAAACCACAAACAACACTACAAGAATAAATGTAAACAAAATACATAAACAACAATAATGAATGTAAACAACGATATTTACATTTTTAGAGATTTCGAAAAGGCGAAGCCACAAGCATTCGCCTTCAAGAGCAATCATCGAACTGTTTACGTTGCCATATAAAATTCGAGGAAAAGCAGCCAATGAGTATGTAAAAAATCAGTTAGACTTGTGTGAAAACACAGCGAGTTTAAAGAAAAAAATCATGGTTTAAAGACCTGCGTTTTAAAGATCAGTCGAATAATTCCCTACTATTTGTTATTGTTTATGCAAAGGATGTAAACAGAGGAATAACAAACAAAGCAATTGTTGTTGTTTACATCAAATTGTGAACAGTGTTGCACAGAATTGTGCGAATAATAAAGAATTTTAATTAAAACTAAAACACAAATTTATTTTTATTTTATTTGCAATCTGCGAACACATATTTGTAAACGTTTTTAAAAAATAAAAATGTAACGTTGCCGTGGTCTAGTAGGTAGTGTGTTGGCTTATTAGGCGAAAGGCCCGAATTCGAATCCCAGGCTAGACATCAAAAAGAAAATATGACAATATTTTCTTCAGCGACTTCCTTTAAGTAGATTTCTGGCAAAAACTCTGAGAGTAAATAAAATTATGATGAAAAACTTTTCAAAAATCTGTCGTTTGGAGTCGAATTTAAACTGTAGGTCCCGCCACTTATGTATAAAAATTAGCGCACATAACATGAGTGGTGTGAGAAGCTAGGACGTTGTACAATGGATCACTTCGACTTACGGATACTGTACTTGTCACAGTTGATAAGTACACGTCCTCTAACCTAACCTAACCTACTCCTTTTTTAAGTTTCCTAGCTAAGCAGGTGTTAAGTCGACTGTGATTTTTACGTCCTCTAACCTAACCAAACAATATTAAAAACTTATCTAAACGACTAGACGTCCTATGCTTCCTCTCCATATGATGATATTTTTACATTCTATAATTTAAAGGGCTTTTTGGTTCTTGGCTTTGCTAAATTTAATACAGATAAAGGAAAAACTCTTTCTTTTTGATTTAAATTTTTAATAAAAAAAGAAATTAAAAATTATTTGTGAATCGATTTGTGGACGGTTGGCATATTTTAAAAATAGTTTTCCAAACCTAAAAATTTAACCCAGTTCCATAGGAAAATTCTTGATAGCACATTACTTTCGAAACTGAAATTTCTCAATGCTTGCTATAAGAAATTAAGAGTTTGTGTGTGCCACAATTGCAGTGGAGTGCAGTGCAGTGCAGTGCCACAATTTTCAGTTTTGCAAAAACATAAATTGCAACAACAACAGTAAGTTTATGTTAATGTAGGTCTATGTATGCATGTATGGCTCTCTCATTTTCATTGTGTGCATGTGAATACAACTTGTAAGAGAGTAGATGTGTCGGTCGTCTGATGTTGTCCTTGCTACCAAATACTGCCTGTATTGACTAGAAATATAAATGCATGTGCATGTGCATGTGCATGGGCAAGTGTATGAGTATTCGGTGTGCATTTGCTGTTTTACTGTTGCAAGCCTGTCTTATGGGTTTCTCATTCAACTTTTGCCGGTAATAAATTCATCTTTTGCTTGACACTTTGTCGTTTCTTGTTCTTCTTCACCAATTTTTTTTCTTTACTTTTTTTTTTTTATTCCTTGACGTTCGTTCATAGCAGGCAGGGAAAAGTGTAGGGGGCAGTTGCTATAAGAAACATGCATGTTGTGTGCGTTAAAAATTCATTTTTGTTATTGCCATTGCAATACATTTGCTGTGGCAGAGTAAAACAGTCATTTTAAATGATGGCTGTTGGTTGCATTGCATTGTTACTCTTCACATATGGACTTACGTTTTGCACAGCAACTTTACTGCTGCACTTCTTTGCCTCAGTTAGGTTCCATTTTTTTTTTTTCGGATTTCTTCGAAAAGAACGCAAGCAAAGGAAAGGAAGAAAAAAAAAACTTGCAGCGTATAAACAACAACTTTTAGCATCAAAGTTTTGTTGGCGTTAATTTATAAGCGTCACAAAATGGTAAATTACATTTGTTAAGTTTTTCTGTTACATTTTGTATTGCAAAATACGAACAAAAAAAATTTTTGGTGAATGGGCTCTTGGAAAGTTGGCCGAAAGTCCACTTCTTTATCGAAAAATTGTTTTCAGCGACGACAATCATTTTTGGCTCAATGGATACGTAAGTAAGCAGAAATGTCGATTTTGGAGTGAAGATCAGCCAGAAGCATTCCAAAAGCTACCACTGCATCCAGAAAAAGTCACAGTTTGGTGCGGTTTATGGGCTGGTGGCATTATTGGACCGTACTTCCTCAAAGATGCTGCGAATCGTAACGTAACTGTGAATGGTAAGCGCTACTACCGTTTGATCATATCCAACTTTTTTTTTGCCCAAAATGCAAGAGCTTGCCTTGCATGACATGTAGTTTCAACAAGACGGTGCCACATACCACACAGCACGCATAACAATAGACTTATTGAGAGGCGAGTTCGGTGAACATTTTATTTCACGTCAGGAGCGGTCAATTGGTCGCCTAGATCGTGCGATTTAACGCCTTTAGACTATTTTTTGTGGGGCTATGTTAAAGCTCATATCAATACAGACAAGCCCGCTTCAATTGACGCATTGGAAGATAACATTGAAGCATTTATTCGTGACATATCGGCCGATATGTTGGAAAGAGTCGCGGTTAACATTTGTATGAAATAATCTTCAAACATTAAATTATATGGACCGTACTATCGATTCAAATAAAGATTTCATGCATTTTTTTCTGAATTTTATGTGTTTTTTTTCAAAAATCACCCATAACTAAGAAAAATATACTAAAAAAAAACACCAGCATAAAAACCACAAACAACACTACAAGAATAAATGTAAACCAAAATACATAAACAACAATAATGAATGTAAACAACGATATTTACATTTTTAGAGATTTCGAAAAGGCGAAGCCACAAGCATTCGCCTTCAAGAGCAATCATCGAACTGTTTACGTTGCCATATAAAATTCGAGGGAAAAGCAGCCAATGAGTATGTAAAAAATCAGTTAGACTTGTGTGAAAACACAGCGAGTTTTACAGCAAAAAATCATGGTTTAAAGACCTGCGTTTTAAAGAATCATGTCGAATAATTCCCTACTATTGTTATTGTTTATACAAAGAATGTAAATAGAGGAATAACAAACAAAGCAATTGTTGTTGTTTACATCAAGTGTGAACAGTGGTGCACAGAATGTGCGAATAATAAAGAATTTTAATTAAAACTAAAACACAAATTTATTTTTATTTTATTTGCAATCTGCGAACACATATTTGTAAAACGTTTTTAAAAAATAAAAATGTAACGTTGCCGTGGTCTAGTAGGTAGTGTGTTGGCTTATTAGGCGAAAGGCCCGAATTCGAATCCCAGGCTAGACATCAAAAAGAAAATATGACAATATTTTCTTCAGCGACTTCCTTTAAGTAGATTTCTGGCAAAAACTCTGAGAGTAAATAAAATTATGATGAAAAACTTTTCAAAAATCTGTCGTTTGGAGTCGAATTTAAACTGTAGGTCCCGCCACTTATGTATAAAAATTAGCGCACATAACATGAGTGGTGTGAGAAGCTAGGACGTTGTACAATGGATCACTTCGACTTACGGATACTGTACTTGTCACAGTTGATAAGTACACGTCCTCTAACCTAACCTAACCTACTCTTTTTTAAGTTTCCTAGCTAAGCAGGTGTTAAGTCGACTGTGATTTTTACGTCCTCTAACCTAACCAAACATATTAAAAACTTATCTAAACGACTAGACGTCCTATGCTTCCTCTCCATATGATGATATTTTTACATTCTATAATTTAAAGGGCTTTTTGGTTCTTGGCTTTGCTAAATTTAATACAGATAAAGGAAAAACTCTTTCTTTTGATTTAAATTTTTAATAAAAAAAGAAATTAAAAATATTTGTGAATCGATTTGTGGACGGTTGGCATATTTTAAAAATAGTTTTCCAAACCTAAAAATTTAACCCAGTTCCATAGGAAAATTCTTGATAGCACATTACTTTCGAAACTGAAATTTCTCAATGCTTGCTATAAGAAATTAAGAGTTTGTGTGTGCCACAATTGCAGTGGAGTGCAGTGCAGTGCAGTGCCACAATTTTCAGTTTTGCAAAAACATAAATTGCAACAACAACAGTAAGTTTATGTTAATGTAGGTCTATGTATGCATGTATGGCTCTCTCATTTTCATTGTGTGCATCGTGAATACAACTTGTAAGCGAGTAGATGTGTCGGTCGTCTTGATGTTTGTCCTTGCTACCAAA
This sequence comes from Sarcophaga peregrina, assembly GCA_014635995.1. Taxonomy (NCBI): domain Eukaryota; kingdom Metazoa; phylum Arthropoda; class Insecta; order Diptera; family Sarcophagidae; genus Sarcophaga; species Sarcophaga peregrina. The sequence continues at coordinate 10,444,173 of CM025790.1, read as the reverse complement.
TACCTGCCTGTATTGACTAGAAATATAAATGCATGTGCATGTGGCATGTGCATGGGCAAGTGTATGAGTATTCGGTGTGCATTTGCTGTTTACTTGTGTTGCAAGCCTGGTCTTATGGGTTTCTCATTCAACTTTTGCCGGTAATAAATTCATCTTTGCCTTGACACTTGTCGTTTCTTGTTCTTCTTCACCAATTTTTTGGTCTTTACTTTTTTTTTTTTATTCCTTGACGTTCGTTCATAGCAGGCAGGGAAAAGTGTAGGGGGCAGTTGCTATAAGAAACATGCATGTTGTGTGCGTTAAAAATTCATTTTTGTTATTGCCATTGCAATACATTTGCTGTGGCAGAGTAAAACAGTCATTTTAAATGATGGCTGTTGGTTGCGTTGCATTGTTACTCTTCACATATGGACTTACGTTTTGCACAGCAACTTTACTGCTGCACTTCTTTGCCTCAGTTAGGTTCCATTTTTTTTTTTTTCGGATTTCTTCGAAAAGAACGCAAGCAAAGGAAAGGAAGAAAAAAAAAACTTGCAGCGTATAAACAACAACTTTTAGCATCAAAGTTTTGTTGGCGTTAATTTATAAGCGTCACAAAATGGTAAATTACATTTGTTAAGTTTTTCTGTTACATTTTGTATTGCAAAATACGAACAAAAAAAATATCTGCTGGATCTCTCTCTCTCTCTCTCTCTCTCTCTGTCTCTGTACGTCTGCTATAAAGTCCCATTGAAGAGCTGTAGCTGTACTTCGAAATCCTTCTTTCTTTCCCCATTGTCCCTATTGTAAGAATTTCATTTCATTTTTGGTTAGTTCCGAGAACTTTGTGACGTTCTGTTAAAAGCCCCCAAAAAAAAAAAGAACACAACAGAGGAACAGGGGCATCCTTTATTAAATGTTCGTTGTTATTGCTGTTGCTGTGTAGCATTTTAATGAAAACATGGCTGCAGTTTTTTGTAGCAATTTAACAGCGACTTGAATGACAACATGTTTCATTTCCATCCATCCAAACAAACAAACAAACAAAACAAAACAAAAAAACCTCGTATAAAGAGCAGCAATTCAAATAAAAGCCCATAACAAAAGGGCAAACGAGCAAAAAAAAACTAAGAGAATTATAGTTCATGGCTTTGACCATGCCATGCAACATCAACGCACAGCGTACATTCAGTCATTCAGTTGGACATTTAATGGAGAAGCCATCAAATGATAGTCGCTCGTTCGTTACGAGTGACATCTTTAAAGTGCAACGTAGTACATTGCAAATAAACTTTTATTGTAAATCAAATGGCCGTTTGTGTGTAAAGGACATTAAGTGTTATCGATATCAGCTAAAAAGGCTCTGGTCATGGACACAACATATCTTGTCGAAGTTAATTTTATTGCATCCCTTTGCTTTGCATACGATTTACTTATAAAGCCGCACTCTTTAGAGCAATTTAATGAAGGTTCCATATTACTTGTGTTATGCTCAGCATTAGTATTTTGGAGCCAATCTAACCTGCTAGGAGGCTGATCAATCGCTTAAACGCAATATGTTAACTGCGTTCAAGACCCAAAATTAATTCATTTTGGCTTACAAAAGTATTAAATAGCGAAAGCACTTTAATGCCTCTAAATTTTCTTCTACATTCCTTACTTGTTTTTATGATGGAAAGTAGTCTTTTATGAAAGTGCTAGTAAGGCCAGGTTTCTTCCGGTTCGTAGTGATTCAACCCCACAACGCAATGGACCACGAACTAAACTAGCCGCTACACTAAGCAACCTTGTGCACTGAGTGATGAAAAATGAATTGCAAGTCGCTTTCAATCTTGTTTGCTGCATTCGTTTGCCAATATCTTCTCTAGGCCTGTAATTTTGGAAAATTATACTCCCGACACTGACTGATAGCTTCTATTTAATTGTTCCTTAGCATCAATTATTCCTGAGATGTTGCATTAGGGGTTACGGCCTTACCAGGAGTTATTTTATGTTCAACAACAACTGTTGCTCTTTACGACTGGAATTAAGATTTGGCCAGCTCTGGTCTAATGGAGATCTTTTAAGTGACATTACATTCTACAAGTAATTCCCCTTTGTGCCTCAGAGTAGACATACATAACTAGCCATTACAACCCTTCAGCCAGGATTACGACCTAGCTTCTCACACCACTTATGTTGTGTGTGCTAATTTTTTACATAAGTGGCGGGACCTGCAGTTTAAAGTCGACTTTGAACGACAGATTTTTAAAAAACTGTTCATGGCAATTTTATTTACTCTCAGATTTTTTGCCAGTAATCTGGTGAGAGGATGTCGCCGAAGAAATATTTTCATATTTTCGTTTGATATTTGCCCTGGGATTTGATTTCGGGCCAGTGTTCGAACTTATTCCACGTATAAAACGATAACTTTCACAATATTTGCTTGTTTGTAATATTTCTCTGCTTACAACCTTCTTGTAAGCAACAACACTTGTTAGTTATTTTTCTTTACTTACAACCTTTTTGTAAGCACAACACTAACAACTGTTTTCTTCAAATGCAACTTGTCTGTACACAAGACTGACTGAATTATAGCTTGATCTCGTGTCTTCACATACAACTGATTGAATTCTCCAATTGAAACCAATATGACATCGTTACCCACGACTGACTTAATTCGAACTCCCATCATTGCTCGCTTTGTCTTGCCTTTTATATTGCTGGATCATTAGTGTTATGAATGCACTCGAGGGAACATGATGGCTTTCGGGGTAAACAATTTGGTTTTCATTATTGTTCTTTGTGTGTCTTATGTGCATTTTGTTTTTGCTTGTTTACTTCTTTGTTCGCTGCACTTTGTTGTTGGTTGTTTACATCTTATATTCCTTTTATTTTTTATGCTGATGTGTGTTGCTTTGTAAAGATGTCCATTGTTTTTGTTTGTTTATTTTTGCTTATTCGTTTATTACGTGAACAAGTCCATTGTGTGGTTTATGGAGCTTTTGTTTATTATTTTAACAACACCGTTTCCATTTTCGTAACAATAGTATAAACAAGTGATGTCTGACCTGGGGTTTGAACCGAGGCTTAATGTCGAATAAGGCAACACACTACCGACTTCAAGATCCCTATCATATTGTAATTTAATTTGTATGAGGATAATATAGGTACTGCTGATAAGATCAAAAATGTATTTGTGGCATCTGAAATCCATTTGCGTCTGCTGTAAAGTCCAGTGGTGCTCCAACAGAGATTCCTTTGAATATTGTTTAGGCATTCGCTTTATTAACTGCATTTTAATATTCCTTAGAATGTTTATTACTATGTTGACCACAAAATGGAATTCCGTTTGATTGAGTAATTAATTTTAGCTGGTGACTTGCTAAACTTTTTAAATTTATTGTGTTGCCTGCTAAGCTAAGCTTTGCTGAACAGTTTTATGAATTTGATATCCAGTATGTTTGCTAAGAATAAAATTGTTTTCTTTATAAAATTTTTAATTACCCTCAGACAATTATATTTTCTATAATATAATATTTAATTATCCTCAGTAATAATAATGAAAAAAAAAAAAATTGGAGAAACATAAAGTTTTAGACAAAATAAAATTATAAAAGAAGTGTTGCAACACGATCACGGTGTTCAAGTCAACAAGTGCTTCGTAAGCATTACAATTGCTTGGCCTTTGAATTTTCCTTGTGCAGAGTTGTGAAAAACAATAACAAAATAAATTGAATAAAATCCAAGAGTGTTAGTTAAGACCGTGGCTCTAAACTTCAAAAAAGGCTGAAAATAATAACAACAATAAGCAAGAAGTCAAAAGCAGTCACTTGTGTGGCCAATCAAATAAAACTTGTTAAAATTTGTGGTATTTTGGCTACATAGAACCGTAAAGTAATTGTGGAAAAGCAATTGAATCCGGGAAAAGGTGACCATATGTTTGGTATGCTTTATGGATTAGAAGTATCCTTGTACCGGTGGTCAGCAATGAGTATTCCAAATTAATGAGTAGAATCGTATCATACTCATAATTTCTAATACTTATACGCATTCATACTTATTTTAATATCATGGAACCCGTACTCATATTCAAAGTTTGAAGTACTCTTCGTAATCATACTTGACAACACGTATGATGTTGTGTGATTAAAACTTTTTTGACCGAGTTGTGTTATAAAACTTGTTAAAACGAGTCAAGAGACGAATCTGGAATCTTCTAAGACTCTAGGTCTGTAAATTTGATGAATGATTCGAATGGGTTATGAATCAAACCTATTTCGAATGGTTTGAGTTTGATGCCAAGGTTGTACGTATACTCATTGCAACCTGTACTTATAAATCAACGTTGTAGAGAGTGTGAATGACACAGACAAAGTATTTTGATTTCAATGGCGTTGACTCAATTATATTCAACATTTTATGAGTGCTTATGAGTACCTAAAAAACGATTCATTGCTGATCTCTGCCTTAGACCATATTTTATGGAAAAATATTCTGGCAGATAATCAACAGTAATTGAATTAGACGTTCTGTCTTTGAATGTTTTGCCTTCAAAGGTTCTGCCTTTAAACTTTCTGTCTTCAAACGTTCTGTCTTCAAACGTTCTGTCACCCAGAAACCCATGACATCTATTCTAAAGTGCAGGGCACTCGCATAAAAGCTGTTGCCTCCACGTCAAGAAAGATTCGGAAGCAGTTCTAGCTGGGGAGACCAAGTTAAACTTCCAATAGCGAAGTGACCCTTCAGAATTTCTGTCAGAATGCAAATCGTCCTCTCGTCGATCTACAGGTCACAACAGTTTGAAATTCGGCAGCAAGGTATGTCGGACCAACCTTGGTTTGTTGAATTCCATGCTGCTTGTTTTCAATTTGGAGCACAAACTTTAAAAATCTTAAGTCCGCCTTTGTTTATGGTTGCTAGGCAAGAAACGTTGCCCGTCTAGATATTAAAAAAAGAAAATCGAGTACCAGTGACTTTCACATATTCTGGCCTAGAGGGGTAGCTAAAAACTTTTTTGGGAAACAATTTAATCCACAAAGCCTAAAAAATGTTTTTCAGCACTAAAGTCTGCTGCCAGCTATCTCGATCAACTTATTTTTGAAACTTTTAAAGTTTGCTGTTGGGATCTCTTCCAACAGGGACTTGTGAACTTTGACAGTTGATAATGGCCATCTTGTTGAAGCAACATCTGTCAAAATATTTCTTCATTTCCTTTACATTTCTTCAACCAGTTTTGCTAAATCGCCGTTGGCAATGGATGTGTATTTGCTAAATGGACTCTAATGCAGTTGGTAATTGAGCCTTACATTCGTAGAAAAATCATCCTTTGCAATAAGGCCCATTTCTGGATAAATTTGTGCGTGAACACACATAATTGTTGAATTTATGGACGTCGCCAAGCCACATGAGCGCCAAGAGTGTTCAATTGATTCCAACAAGTCACTGTATGGTATGAATTTGTGCCTAGAGGCATCCCTGCTCAATTTTTCTTTGAGAGAGACATTATTTCAACGACGATACCAATCCACATAAGATCCAAAATCGTCAAGTGCAGCCCTAAATAGCTACTATGGTGATTATGAGTTAAGAGCTTTAGAGATTCATAACAATCAAGCCAAGCAATAACTTGCCAAACTTATTTACAATAACAGCCCACATGAGATCCAATAGCATCTAGTGAACCCCTTAAAAGTCAGTGTTTGGCAGGGATTTTATGTTGGAGACTAGGTAGGTCGATAACTGTCAGATCAAGATGAAACTTGACGAACTTATGGACGACGTAAGCATCGTGCAGACCTAAAATGGCAGTGCGTCGTGCAGATATTGGATTAAAGGCTTCATATGGCCATAAGTTCGGCTATAACTGTTTGCGGCTAGCGCTGTAGATCGATGACTGCAATCTTCCTTTGGCGATCTAACAGCAGTAGTACGTTTTCTTGTGGATCTTTTTTAAGTCCGAGGTGCATGCAGTCCTTACAGACAACATGCCATCTTCCTTAATCAAATTCCATTATTTTTTAAAATTAATTTTTACTCTCAACCGGAGTTTAACGTGGCTATTACTGTCCTTGATGGTTTACTTACATAGGAAGTAGAAAACCAATTGACACCTGTTGCTTAACGAAATTCAAAACGATTTTCTCTTTTCTTTTTAGGCCAAAATGCCATTGACTATCAATACTAAAGGCCATCAGCGTACATTGGTAATAGGCGCAGAAGCAGGAAGAAAATTCAAAGAAATTTTTTTTAAAACTTATGGGCCATGCACTAACGCTCCATTATCAGTGTTTACGTAATAAAATGCTAATATTTTATATTGCATCATATGGATTTATGTGCCGCAACCAATCCAACATATGGCTGGCCGTCATGAAGAGAGAAAATACAAAACCTACCTTAAAAAATGAAAAATCCACTTTGAAAAGGAATAAACAGGCAAAGACGCTGAAGAAAAACGTGAGATTGTTTAAGGAAGATATCAAAACCAAAAAAAACTTTTTTTTGTTTTTTTTCTCTGGTACCGGAACCTCTAACATTTATGCACTAAGCTGAGCTAATAAAATTCAAAATATTGGGTATTCATTTTAACCCTACAACGGGCAAAAGATATCCAAAAAGTACCAGCTATTAATGAAGTTTATTTAAAACAATATCCTACCTTTGGTAGCCTAAGAAAACCATGAAACAAAAAATATTCAAAATTTCTTAAAAGGTTGCCAAAGGTTTAAAAATTTATGCATATTGTGGCTGGGCTTATATCAATGAATTGCATCGTATATGCTTGCCTACCAATAATGGAAAGAAAAACTCGAAACAAAAAATTGATCACAATACACAACATGAAGTTAAAATTAAATAAAGAAAAACAACAACAAAAATAAAAAAATATTGTATTGGATTCTTTCCCATTATAAGCACCCGCAGTTTTTAAGAAACTGCCAAACTGAACAAAGTGAACAAAAAAGCTGTTAAATATTGTTGGCAATTTAGGCGCCACATTTTCTTAACACTGCCATCTCACACACAAACCCCCGAAACATGAAAACTAAACAAACTGACTGAATGTTTTTCATAATTGTTTGATATTTTTCAAATGTTGCACTATGGGACGGAAAGAGAATTAATAAAACACTAGATTTAAACAATTGATCGCCATTGATCTAATAGGTAGTGTGTAATTGTTATTGTTTATGCAAGAGGGACATAAACAGTAGAATAACAAAGAAAAGCAATTGTTGTTGTTTACATCAAGTTGTGAACAGTGGCACGCAGAATTGTGCGAATAATAAAGAATTTTAATTAAAACTAAACACAAATTTACTTTTATTTTATTTGCTATCTGCGTGCTCATATATTTTAAATGTTTTTAAAAAGGTTAAAACGTCACAATTGTCTAGTAGGTAGTGTGTTGGCTAATTAGAAGTGAGGCCACAATTCAAACACCAGGTCACACATCTTCAACGAAACGAAATATCTCAGCAAATTTCAAACAAAAATTTCACTAATCTGTCACTCGGAATCAAATTTAAATTGTAGGTCCAGCCAATTATGAATAAAATTATCACACACAACATAAGTGGTATGAGAAGCTAGGTTGTAATCTTTACTGAAGGCTTGTAATGACCAATGATGCTTGTGTATATGTTTGGATGATTGAGCAAATTATATTGGTAAACTGGCTAAAGGTTCATTTTGCGGTTTTTCTAATTGTAACTCGTATAACAGCTGAATCCAAATTAAGGAATGCGACTGTAAGGTTTTAAATTCCTTTGGAATTTGGCAATCTTTAAGTCCAAACACTTGCTTATATTATTGACCATTACAACCCTTTTCAGCAGCTCTTGCACTGACCAGCTTCTTCCTTCTCCCTGATTTTGGTGAAACTTGGTCAGTACAGGCACTGCGTTCTCCTGTGACATCACAACGGGCCGCTATGCGTGCTCAAGTGAGCTTTGTGATATCAAAGCTACCACCTAACTTAACCTAACCCTTTAGTGAGGATTACAACGTAGCTTCTCATACCACTCATGTTGTGTGTGTTAATATTATACACGAATGGCGGGACCTACAGCTTGAAGACGGCTCCAAACACCATACAACCCTTTAGTGAGGATTACAACCTTGTTTCTCTTAACACTCATGTTGTGTGTGTTAATATTACGCATGAGTCGCCAAACCTACAGCTTGAAAACGACTCCGAACTTCAGTTCTGTTGAGAAACTTTTTAATTTATTTTTTTAATTATTCCCAGAGTTTTTGTCAGCAAACTGGCGGGAAATAGTTGCCGAATGTCGTTGTTCGAAATGTCTGAGTTATGGTGTTTGAACCATGGGCTCTCGTTTAATACTTACTAGACTAACGCGACCAAATCAAACTTCTAGAGTAGAGGACTACGTTAACCAAAACTGAAGTCAATCAATTTTAGCCCAATTTGTAATGAAGACAGTGATTATTTAAGATTTCTCTGCACCGGTTTAAGCAATTTCAACGGCCAATTCACTCTCCACTATTCTTCACAACTTGACGATTAAGTCGTAATCAGAAAAAATTTTCTTTTTGTTTCATTTGTTATCATAATAAACTAGCACGAACACATAAATCAAACTCAATTCGACTGATTGCATGGATTATGTTGTCTTTGAGGATCGTTGTGGATTGGAGTCCATTCCCACATGCCTTCGACTTAAGAAAACCACATAAACCGATAGTGTTAAATAGAATGATCTCAATGGCAGGTTTACATCAGTTCATCGTGGGCACATCATGCCCACAAATCGGTCGAGAAGAATTATCCGTGCGGCATGAGCTGAATGATAATTAACGGCCTGGTGCTAGTGTCCAAATAAGCTAAAAGAAGTAAGTAATCATCGATCTATAGAGAACTTAGTTGAAAATGGTGTCCACATTAACCAATTCACGCTAAACTAAGTTTGTATTCACGGATCTATAGAGCCCCGTTTTGAAAATGATGGTCTGCCAAAAGATGTTCTCAGAGAAATATTAACAAATGATACCGCCAGCCACAAAATCCACACTAAACAGTGACTTCTTCGAAATGAAATGGACAGTCTTGGATCCTATGAGAATTGAAATCGTCCAAAATGCGGTCATTTTATATAGTTACAAAAGTAGCCTCATGCTTAAAGAAGATTTTTCGATAAAAAAATTACACCAAAGCCAATCCATCTAACACACGTGATTGTCTGTGGTCCTTCATGTCATGGCCATAGCAAAACAGGTTGAATAAATAACAAGTAATTTGAGAGATATCGCTTCCACAAGATGGCCATCATCAATTGTCAAAGTCAGACTCTGTAGCTGATGATTTTATTCACATACCTTTACACTTTTTGACCCATAGTATGGGACTACTATCCGCATGAATTCAATTTTCGTACACTGTTTAGTTATGGGAAAACTGCTGCAATTGTTTTACAGAATTTTCCCAAAAACAAATAAAATAACCAAAATAGGCCACGCATGCATATGAAAGAGTTTGCCAAATAAAAAAATCAACCACGTCAACAAATAGAATTTTTTATACACTTCATGACCATAGTTGGAAAGGATAAACATTGCTTTGTAGTGATGGATGTAAAGGATGCCAAATGCTGAAACACTTTTTTGACTTACATAATGCAGGTCTATTTGTTCTACTAGCGCAACATTTGAATATGAATTTAAAAAATTACAAATTTTAACAGAATTCCAGTTCCTGCCGTAAACCTGGTGTGCTTAAGAATGATTCTTTGACAGGAGGAGTACTGAATTATGGTCATAAGGGAACTGTAACAACGAAGGCAATCAAATCATAGACAAATTGAAAAGGCGGGGCACTTGAGTAGTGTGGACAGTGGCACCAATCTAGACATTCATTACTAAGCAGATGCTAACCAATTTAAGAGGATTAGATAAACTTATAAAGTCAAATAAGAGAAACTAGGTCAAAAATCCTGAATGAAGGATTGTAATGATCAATTATGTAGTTACAGTGGCCCGAATTTTCATTTTCAACGAAATCGAACTGCCAGAACAGCTGATATCGTATCGGGTGGGCCATCTATCGGTTTAAATTTGAACCAACGGTTATTTCAAATCTGGCAATACTTATGTCATTCTATTCTATCACAAAATTCTCTACTGAACGTAATAAATCGATTTACGCTTACACAATGCTTGGGATTTATTGGACATGTGGTCGGAAATTACAAAAATTGCAAAACAAAAATTCTTCTTTTCGGACGAAGCTCATTTTCATCTTAATGGGTAGTTTAATAAGCAAAATTGGCGTATTTGGGGTTTAGAAAACCCACACGTTGTCTTTCAGAAGCCAATACACTGATTACGTGGGACTGTTTAGTGTGCTTTGGCCCATATTTCTTTGCAAATAAGGGCGGCTTAACCATTACGCCTAACTAACTATGATAACCGATTGTGTTGAAGTTAACTGGATGCTGCAACTTGCTACACGTACTGCTTTCCATCTGAATGGAAACGTGTTATATAGTCGGATGAGTTCAAATGTAACCACTTTCAGTAAGATGGAAAGCAGTACTGCTAGCGCAGTTCCAGGGAACGTCTTCAAAGATACCATGTGAAGCAAACTTAAAAATGGCGGCCAAATATAATGGTTTGGGGATTCTTAATATGGTGGCATGTTGGCCCTCTATGTTTAGTAGATGGTATCATGCGAAAAAAAGACTATCTACAGATTCCGCAAACCCATCTTCCGAATTTTATGGACAAATGTGCCTATCCCCAATAAAAAATTGTTTTCCAACAGGATGGTGATCCGAAGCACACAGCAAAAATTGTAAAGATACGGAGTGGGAATCAAAATTTTCAATTGATGGAATAGCCAGCACAAAGTCCCGACCTCAAGTCGATTGAAAATCTTTTGGCCATTCGTGAAAATCCAGCTCGGTCAGTACGAAACAGCCCCAACAAACATGGTCAAACTTTGGGATCGTATAAATGCGAAATGGAATCGAATTCCGAAAGATGTTATTGATCATTTGGTAGAAAGCATCTCAAACCGCGTAAATCAAGCTATTTCTAATAAGGGTCTATGGACAAAATATTGAAATTGGGTTAGTTTCTTGAATTTTCTTGAAACGTGCAAAATTGAGTTTATATGAGTTATTTTCGTTTTTTCATTCAAACTCATTGAATTCATTTCATTAATTATTGTTTTTTTACTGCTATTTGTTAAGAATAAAATAAAGAATTTAAATTAATTTTTTTTTGTATTTGCTTGTATGGTTTTGTTTATGTGGATGACGAAACTCAGTACTTGAACATGCACTCACTTCTGCTCGTCACTGTATGTTTATTGTGTCGCTGTGGACCACCAGTCCCGAACTGTTTGGAGTTCAACTGGTAGTAACCGATCTGATTACGAGGTCTGACCGGAGACTAAATTCTGGTACCACGGGAGTCAGGAACTACTGAAACCTCGGTGTCAGTTTGGCTGTTGGGGTGGCCCCTTTTGGGAGCAGCGTGGTGGCTGTGGTTTGGACAAAAATCGCAAGAAGAGAAGGTATAGAGTTCCATTCTCAACAGAGTGCCCTGACCCACAAAGATCGGAAGGAGTTTTAGATAGGCTCTGCTCCAAACCAAGGGGGGGGGGGAGTCATGTCAAGATACATAGCTTCGAATTGGTACTCAGGTGTAGCAATCTGTTACATCTGGGAACGTTGGTAGACGCATTGTATTTCACCCTGTGCGTAGAGCATCGTGGAATTAGGTACATGAGGACATCGTTCAAGACCCCGAAAATCTTGCCTAAAATTAACACATACAACGCAGTTGATATGAGAAGCTAAGTTCTAGTCTTGACTAAAGGGTTGTAACAACAAATAAGGTATGAATGCATGTGTACAGAGATCAGTATTGATTCTTTATTTCGCTACTCATAAAAAAAAATTTGAATTTAAGTGGGTCAACAATATTGAAATTTAACTACCAACTCTGATTCTTTCATACATAACGTTGATTTATAAGTACAGGTTGCAATGAGTATGCGCACAACGTTGACATAAAACGCATACCATTCGAATTATGTTTGACTAATAAGCTAACCTACTCATTTAGATTCATAACTTTAGAAAAATACTTTTATAATATTCATAAATGATTCGAGTAGCTAGACAGATAAGCGAAAAAACACAGAGCAGCAAGCAGATCTAACTCACAGCCTTTTAGTGAGTATTTTAGTATTCATATGCGAATCATACTTACTTTGTGTTTCGCTGTATTTGAGTTAAAGAGAGTCGAAATCAACTTTTGAATTTACATACTCTTTGGGTAATTGTAAGCATAATTGCTTTAGTTATTCGCATCAGTAATGATTTCAATTAAGTTTTCTTTGTAGAAAATTTATGCAAAACTTTGTTAGTCATGCCGTAGCGAAATGATTTAAAAAACATGCAAAAAAAAAACAAACATGAAAGGAAAATGAAAGAAGAAAATACGGTTCATAATACAAATCACTTGACCAGTTTAACCAAGCCATTGACTCGATAATTGAGTCATGATGATGAGAGGCATTAAATTTAAATAAATCTATTACAACTAGCAGCATCACTAGTAGTAGTCGAAGCAGCAGCAGCAGGCAATTGCAACTGCAGCATATTTTCTTGAGGCCACTCAAAGGCACAACGAACAAAAAAAAATCCATCACAACTGAACAAAACAATTGATTGACAGTACAAGTGGCGGCAGTAACAGTAAGTAAGTAAGTAGTCGTAGTAGCTGTTGTAGTTGTAGTGGCTATGCTAGCATAGAAAACAATTTGCTTTATACACTTATTGTTGTGCCACAAATTGTTGCAAGATATAAACGATCAAATCGAGAAAAACAAAACAAAAAAAAAGAGTAAATAAATAAGTAACGTTGTACAGAATAGAATAGAATCTCATCATCAGCATCAGCAAAACGTTAGTAGCAGCAGCATCATGAATAACAGTAATTCTGTCATTTTCTTTAGCTAGTCAAGTGCTCTAAAGTGGCATGGAAGCAGCACTAGCACTAGCACTAGCGCAGCCAAAGTTACAGTCGATCTTAAGACATCAATTGTAAGATTCTTAACATCATTACCATTGTCATGTTGTTGTTTAAGTATTGTTGTTGTTGCTGTTGTTGCTACTGTTGCTTACACGTTGCAATCATTTTTTATGTGTTTTGCTATTTTAAAAAATGATGTTTTCTTCAGGAAAAAAACAAAAACAAGAAAAAATTCCAATTTCATAGTCGCTGACTAACAAGTATTGATTGGGTTGTGATTTAAACTTTCGGTTTAAGACATGCAAGCATACGAATCGAATTAAATGAGATTTAAAATTAAGTTTCAATTAACGAAATGTATTTACGAAAATCTGTTAATGAAACTTAGATTTTAAAAACGTATATTGGCTGGTAAATTATTTTCTTTGTTATACTCTGAATACTAGCTCATCTGCGCAAATTCACATGTGACTGGAGCCCAGCATAGGATAATCCTCCTTTCACAACGTAGCTGATCCAGCTTCACTTATTTGTATATTGCGACGTTTTTACCTTTTTGAAAAACGTTTAAATATGAGTTCGGTGATTGCAAACAAAATAAAAACAAAATTTGTGTTTAATTTCAATTAAACTCTTTATTGTCCAGCGCTATCTTATGTGCCACTGTTTCCTACTTAAACAACAATAACTTGTTTATTCGTTATTCTTACACAACTGCTCGGTTGATTTTTACAACTGCGATCTTCAAACCACGACTGTTTTCTTTACACGCAACTTTACACAAAGCTGACTGAATTCTTACTGTCTACTGTTGTCTACTTTGTCTCGCCTTTTTATATGCGTACGAATCAGTCTGATGAAGATTATTGAAGTGGAATCTCGAGAATTCTTTCGCAACAATTCTCAAGAATTCTTTTTGCTTGTTGTTGCGTCTGCTTACTTGTTAGTTTACTTGGAACAAGTTCGATGTATTCGGGTGTAGCTTTTTTTTATCGTTAATTTTAAACGATAATACATACATAATTGGCCATTACAACCCTTCAGTCAGGATTACGACCTAGCTTCTCACACCACTTATGTTGTGTGCGTTAATTTTATACATGAGTGGCGGGATCTACAGTTTAAAGTCGACTCCGAACGACAGATTTTTGAGAAGCTTTTCATGGCAATTTTTACTCTCAGAGTCTTTGCCAGAAATCTGCTGAGAGGAAGTCGCCGAAGAAATATTTTTCGTTTTGATGTCTAACCAGGGATTCGAACCCGGGCCTTTTGTCCAATAAGCCAACACACTACCCACTAGACCACGGCGACTTCCTTTATTATTTTCAGTATCTGTTTATTTATTTTCGTTGGTTTTTACAAGCCTTCAGTCAGGGTTACGACGTAATTTCTTAGACCGTTTATGTTGCGTGTCAATCAGTGGCGGTATTTAGAACGACAGATTTTCAAAAAATTTTATTTACACTCACAAATCTGCTGAGAGCAAGTCGCCAAAGAAATATTTTTCATATTTTAGTGTATTGTACCTGTCTGTCAGTTGTATATTATCTTCGATTAAGTCGATTGCCCGACCTGACTGTTAGACTAGTACGACTGTGTACCGTTCTTTGTATATTTTATATCCTGTAAGGAGTCTGCTTAGTATTATGACATGTCTGATCTTTCATAAGAATCTCTATATAAGAGCCTCCATGTTAGTTATTAGTCAGTGATATCTACAAATGTCATATCGACTGTATTGGGCGTGCTTACGGGTCATTGCATCATGGGTAGACACGCTAAGGGAATCAGGCTCCCTTTTAACGATTTCTGCCGTGTTATTCACTTTGTTTGCCAGTACACGTCTCTTGCTAGGTATATAGATATAGGTTATTTGGGTCCCTATTCCTTGTTAGCTTAAAGTAGCTATCATCTATTGATATCAAGGATATAGCTTCGTTCATCAAACTTTCTGGCTGGTTTTCCAGTGCGGGGTAGTCGTGCTTTTGTTGTGCAGCGATTGCTCTGACTAAGTTTTTCCTTTTTCCTGATTAGGCGGAACTTGGTTAGTATAGGGACTGCGTTCACCCGTGGCATTACAACGGGCAACCACTCCGACCTAACCTAACCTATATCTACAAATATTTAGGCTCCATTTTTTATGACATGTCACTCAGAAATCGGACATTTTTTCATTTAAATATAGATCCAATGATACTATTGGAGACGTGACCGGGATTATTCTTAGGATCCATGACAATATCAATACCTGCTCGAAGGATGTTCGCACACAGACTCTTAAAATTTTCCTTTAGTGATTTAATTATATCATCTGCTTATCTTTGGCAGTCGATACGTGCTTCTGATATTTACACCAAGCTAAACGTTAGTGGTGAAAAGATACCACCGTGTGAGCAGCCCCTACCATCTATCTATATATCATAGACTCTGTATATCATCTATTTAAAGCCCTATTTTAAGCCTCTTAAGGAATTGTTTCCAGTCAAGCTTCCGTTTTAAGATACCTGAATGTTTCACACTAAATCTACATGAGCCGTTTCATTAGTTCTGCTTGCCGTTGCAACATTGCTTAGGATGTTGTGTTATTTTTTTCAATAACCCATACCACAACCTTGTCAAGCTCAGTCAATGTAAAAAACGTAAAACTAATGATGTGAAGGACCAATAGCTTGTTGGTATACGACCAAGAGGAATCTGAAATAGAAGAGCAACAAGAAATTTAATACGATCCGATTCATACAGCATAACTGATCTAGAGGACGGCTAATGTCTTCAGCATTCCCCGATCATTGATAAACTAAACAGCTACGAGATTAGGGAGAATGATTAATTCGTTCATACATTCATATTGGCTAATGGCTGTTTATCCTGGGAGAGGCCAGTTTCTATCCACTTTCCGAAAGAGCAAAGTGGTAATGGTCAGCCGTACTAAGTTAAGGCAGAATATTTGCAAAAGTTTTGTAGTTGCCAGCAAATGAGTTGGATCGTGGTCCAATTAACGCTGCCCAGCAGTGAAACCAATTTAATTTCAAACTTAATGATTTATTTCCTTGTACATACATATATCAGGATCATGTCCTAGTTCCTCACATAGTTATATTGTGTGTATTAATTTTATACATGAGTATCAGGACCTATAGCCTAAAGTAGATTTCGATCGAGAGATTTTTCAGAAGTCGCCGTAGTCTAGTAGGTAGTTTGTTCGCTTATTAGACTTAAAGCCGGGGTTCGAGCCCCAGGCAAGACATAAAAATTAAATACAAAAAAAGTAGATATCCTCTCAGCAAATCTCTGGCAAAAACTCTGAGAGTAAATAAAATTCCCATGAAAAGTTTCTCAAAAATCTGTCGTTCGGAGTAGGTTTTAAACTATAGGTCCCGCCACTTATGCATAAAATTTAACGCACACAACATAAGTAGTGTGAGAAACTAGGTCAATAATTCCGACTGAAGGGTTGTAATGACCAATTATGTAAGAAGAAATTTTTTCATGACAAGTTTTTATTTTTCTGTTAGAGTTTTTGTCAGGAAACTGGTGAAAGAAATATTTTTTTCATATTATGTTTTGTTGGATATGTCTGACCTGGGGTTTGAACTGAGGACTCATGTCAATACTGTACCTAGTGGGCTATTGCGACTTCAATTCATTTATTGCTTTGGGATGATGTTTATACAGCGCGATTCACATATTCTGTACAGGAAATGGAATGTCATTCAGGCTTTGTTGATGTAGAGCCTTCGTCTTACCGTGTATTATGTTCCAAATTATGTGTCGTTAAAGTGTTAGTATGACCAGAAGAACTAGAACTGAGCATTGATTTGGTTTTTCTCATATTAATTTTAGGAGCCAAGTTTATGGGCATTAAAATAGAGTCCTTTAAGGACTCTCATCAAACCGAAAAATATCGTATATCCATTAGTTTGCATCTCTCCACTAACAAGATTAAGCTTGAAATCGGGTCGAAGGTGAGGAATTAGAATTTGGTGCGTAATCGAAAAAAATTTTTTGTCAAATTAAACACAAGTTTGGAAGGTGAAATATACAAAACAAAAATTTTATTAGATCTACTCAACTACGAACAATGTGTTATGTAGTTTTTTTTTTTTTAAATTTCTTCAAATTCCAGTGTCTTTTATTTTTAATTGCAACGACAATTAATACAGAAATACCATATTTTTTTTTCTGTTGTTGTTGTTGTTATTATTAATTTAACAATCTTCATGTTGCACATCAGAAAATTGAATTGAACAAAAGAAAATGTCTTGACAAGTATCCTTTCAACCGTATCCATCAGATAATGTTGTGGAAGAGCATCAAAATGAAGTACATCAGCCAGAGATATTTCCTTTTGCCTCTGTCGCTCTCTCTCTCTCTCTCTCTATAGCTCTTCTAATGGCAGAAAAATTTTAAAGAAATATTGCCAGTGAAGCAGCAACAACTACAGCTTCAAAAAGGAAAAATTCTTTACATTGCGCCTTACAATGGCATTGGCATTACTATCGGAGTTAGCAGCGGAGTTTTAAGGATATGATGATGATGATTGATGATAATGATGATGATTTTTACAAGTTAGAACGTTGATAACATTTTTAAGAATATCAAGTAATTTCATTCTCAATAATAAAGTGAACACAATTTGGCAACAAGCTTTCACACAATAAACCAACAAATAATGTAACGTTGCAGTAACGCTTGCAGTTTACCATGGCATTGATAGATAAATAAATAGAATCCATACTACATGCATACTGTAAATGTATGTATATGTGCATGTGTGTATGTGTGCATGTGTGATGGTTGCAATAAAGTAATCATCAATGAAATGAACAGGAATATAAAGCTGCTGATGATAAGATTTTTCGATTAAAATTGTTTAACACAAGGACACACCATAACAGTCCACATTTAAAAATCCCAGCTCTGGCACTCCCAGCACTCCTAGCATTCTGGCTGCTTGCTTTGCTTTGCTGTTATGATGATGTCGTTATGAACGTCTCGCTACTCTCTCTCTCTCTCTCTCTGTGTTTATGCTGAACATCATTGATGATGTGTTTTTGATAGATTTTTCTTGTAGTTTTTCTACTCCGATAAGTTTTGAATTTTTCGTTTCGTTTCTTTCGTTAGTTTCCTTTTCTTTTGGTTCATTTATGAAGATTTTAGTTACAGATAAACTTGCAATATTTTGTGGTGGTGCCCTGGTGTTTGTTATGATTTCCTTCTATTTCTGGATCATTTTCTTATCACTTGTTTTATGAATCCGATAGTAATGATGATGGCTTGTCTCTTGCAATACCAGCACACTAAAATTCCAATAGCCATTGGCTCTACACAGTATATTAACAGCAACGTTTTGCAATCACAACAAAAAAAAGGGAACTGAATGAGTGATGAAAAGCAATTGAATTTTAATTTTCATCTTATGCAGCTGCAGCTGAGGGAAAAATTTAAATTCAATTTCCATTTTGCGATAAAAATACAGTGTCCAGTAAGGGATTGTAAAGCAGCACTACAGTTCTATGGAAATCTTCATAGAATTGTTACTTAAGAATACGTATTGCTGTTGGCAAAGGGACTTGTAAAGCTTTTTTTTCATACTCAACAACTTCTTTAATACGATTTTGGGTTTACATTAGACAAACAGTCAAAATCATAAGATCTTCATTCGTAGCAGAGAGAAGGATTCAAGCAGAATAGCTCGCAAATAAGGCAAGTAGTAATAAGAATAGTTAGGAATTTAAGAAAGACTTGCTTAATTGTAATCCTGACTGAAAACTTGTATAGTATGTAAGTATGTGCTTAATTGGGTATTGCAACATAGCTTCTCACGTCATTCATATTGTGTGTGTTAATTTTATCCCTGCGGTGGCAGGTCATAGAGATTAAGCTCGACTTGGAACGACAGATTTTTAAGAAAGTTTTCGATAATTTCATTATTTTTCATTCATAATTTTTGCCAAAGGACAGCTGCTAAGAAGACAGTGATGAAATATTTTTTCATGTTTTAGTTTGTTTAATATGTCTGAGCTGGGGTTTGATGCACAGGCCTTTCAATATTTGTAGCCACTCCAGTCTCTTCAAATTTCTTTACAATTTTGCCAATTGCTTATGTAGTTGGACGATTATGTAAACCTTAATCTCCTCTTAAAGCACGATACATGGCTGTGGCAGAATCACCATTTTTTGTAGCAGATTTTGATAATCTTTATGGGTAATCCGTCGGGTAATGAAGTCGCCGTGGTCTAGTGGGTAGTGTGTTGGCTTATTAGACGAAAGGCCCGGGTTCGAATCCCAGGTCAGACATCAAAACGAAAAATATTTCTTCGGCGACTTCCTCTCAGCAGATTTCTGGCAAAGACTCTGAGAGTAAAAAATTGCCATGAAAAGCTTCTCAAAAATCTGTCGTTCGGAGTCGAATTTAAACTGTAGGTCCCGCCACTCATGTATAAAATTAACGCACACAACATAAGTGATGTGAAAAGCTAGGTCGTAATCCTGACTGAAGGGTTGTAATGGCTAATTATGTATATATGTATGGGTAATGCGTGTGATGGTTAAGCGATCCATTTTCGTTAATGTCAGACTTACAACTGAAAAGAAAAATATTAATTTCACAATTAAGTTTGACAGATGTCGGATTCCAGTCCCATACTTTTGAAACCACGAAATGGATAACCCGTTACAACGGGTTGTCGTTTAATAAGCCAACACTTTATTAAATTAATGCGACTTCAAAATTTATATTCTATATACCTTTTTAAAAACATTTATAATATGATTGCAAACAAAATAAAAAAATAAATTTGGGTTTAATTTCAATTAAACTCTTTATTGTTCGCACAATTTTGTGTTTCACTATTTAAAACTTGATGTATCCAACAATAATTTGCTTGTTCGTTATTCTTCTCAAACAACTATTCCCTATTCTGTTTACAATGGAGATTTTCAAACCACAACTGTTTTCTTCACACCCAACGCGTCTTCACACAAGACTGACTGAATTCTTACTACTCGTTTTCTGCTTCGTCTTGCTTATTTACAGTTCTACATAAACAGTCTGACAAACATTTTTGAAGTAGAATGTTCGTGTTTACGCGTTCTTGAGAATTGTATAGCGAATTCATTGTTGTTTGTTTATTTTGTTTACATTGCTTGCTGTTGCGTTCGCTTAGTTGTCTATCTCCTTTTCTCATACTGATATAGTTGGCTTATTTGTAACAAGTTCGTTGTATTTGTTTGTGTAGCTTTCGTTTATTGTTTTAATGTTAAACAATATTACACTGTTTCCATTTTCGCAATAATATAATAAAGAAATAAGAAAGATTTGACATGATAGCTTGCGAATCTTCTGTGTGGACATAAAATCTATCACTCTGATGTATCAAGAGAATATCAAACTCTTGTGGAGGACGGATCTGTATTGAGAGTGTCTTTTACTGTACAGATAGCGAAATTGAGAGGCCAGAACTGCTGCAAACATGCTTTTCCATATTTATCATGTCCATAAATGAGGTCCAAGAACTTGTTTTTTTAACACACATAAGTAGTTCCAAATGCATGTCAGACTGTCCATTATACAAAGTCAAGTGAAGACTGTTCCAATGGCGTCAAGATAAAATATTTATTAATAAACTTTACAAATTTAAACTTATTATTCTTTCTCCTCCGAAGTCGCCGTGGTCTAGTAGGTAGTGTGTTGGCTTATTAGACGCAAAGCCAGGGTTCAAATTCCCGGCCAGACATCAAAAACGAAATATGAAAAAATATTTCTTCGACGACTTGCTTTCAGCAGATTTCTGAGAGTAAATAAAATTGCTATGAAAAGTTTTTCAAAAATCTGTCGTTCGGAGTCGACTTTAAATTGTAGGTCCCCGCCACTCATGTATAAAATTACCGTACGCCACATAAGTGGTGTGAGAAGCTAGGCCGTAATCCTGACTAAAGGGTTGTAATGGCAAATTATGTATTTATGTATTCCCTCTGACCTGTACAGCGTCAACATCAGAACCATGTAAGGAACATTTTAACTTTCCATAGCATTGTCAGCTAGGAAGGTCGAATAATTCAATGGAAGATTCAGGTGATTAATGCTCCAAAGCAAAAAATAAAAATTTCTTTTCTTTCTTTCATTTCGTTAATAGCAGCTCTTTAATAAATAATTTTTTTAATGTTTTTATTTTTTATTTTATTTCGTTTGTTTTTTATTTGTTAACAAATCAATATTCTGCAATTAGTTATGCAAAATATTAAAAAAGTGGGAGATTTTTTCTGATTTTTTCATTGTTTTTTGATCATAATAAAGAGGGTAGAAAGTGGAATCATTACAACAAAAATGACTTTTATTACTGCAACAACAACGGAAGAAAAAATAAAAATAGAAAAACGAAAAATGAAAAGAAGAATGTAGAGAATAAAAGATTAATTTGCATACTAATAACGACAAGATGATGAAAATGAGAACGAACGAACGAATGAATGAATGAATAAATGAAACTGAACAGATGAATGTTTAGTTGCATGCAGTTGCGAGGATAATTCCAAAATTTATTTCAAAGCTTCAAAAATAAACGAAGTCTGTCTTTCGAATTTATACCCTAAGACCCTACACTTATGAAAAAAATTAGCGCAAACAACATTGGAGAAGTTTTCTTTTCTACAAAGAAAATGTCACCCTCTTACAAGGTGCATTAAAAATTTTTTGGATAACAATACCAGGCGCCTTTTTTAAAATATCATCTGGTAACCCTATGAATGAACAAAAGTCATCTGCTTTACAGGGCATTATCAGCACTCTCGATTTATACAGGGCATAAAATGCAATGCCCTCCACCATTGGCAAGTGTGAATTATTTACAATGAAACATACCACCCTTTTAGAGGGCGAAATATTTTTAAGAAACAAACGAAAAATTGCATTTTGCCTTAATACAATGCACATTTTTTGGTAGAAAAGAAAACACCATAAGTGGTAATCATGGCTAGAGGGTTGTAATAAGGAATAAACTAGCAAAAATAGATTGTTGCATTAGAAAATCAGAAGAAAACTTTGTTTTTTAAGTGCCAATCTTTTTCAAGAGACGGATTTGACTGATTCTTCAATGATGTTCGTTATTGATGGTGATCTAGGACGGAGAAAATCAACTTTAATTTTAAAACTCGAAAGTTATAACTGATCGGAGACGAAATCTTTAATCCAATGGTGTCGTCGAGCCGGAACTCTCCAGAACGTCGTTCCGGTATTTCCTTTTTGGACAGGCACAACTTCCGGAACTAAAGATGATTTCTGATAACGAGAATTGGCTGACGTTTAAAAAAAAAAAAAAAATTATAAAGAATTGCTTATCAGAGATAAACACCCCCGTCGTTAAATTTGGAACATGAGACCGCACAGAGCGGCCGACTACCAAGAATCGGCCCTGTCTATTTCTATATATATATATATATATATAAATTAATGTGTGTTTATTTGTTTGTGGGTTTGTTTGAAGTCTATAGACGGCTAAACGGGTGGAGCGATTTTCTTGAAATTTTTGCTGTATCATCCTGTATGTCTGGAAGGAACTATAGGCTACATTTTATTTTAAAATTTCAAGTAGGCGTGATGCCACGCCCACGTATCCAATAAGTATTTAATGTCGCATAAATCATAAACTGTAACAGCAAAAGTCTTCAAATTTTGTATGGATGACTTTGATGTATAAATGAATAAAATGGGTGGATTGGCTATAGTGGGCGTGTCACATCCTATATAGTCTATATATATAAAAATGAATGTTTGTTTGTATGTATATAACTTATAAAATCATAAACTATGCATTTGATTACGTTATAATCTTTATAACGCTTCACAAAGTTGTTGCGCTTAAGCCGAGGAATGTTTCTAAGTTGGAATGCCCAATTTCCGACAGGTGGCGCCACTTGAAATTACTCAAAATAAATTAAATCGTAAATTGTGCATTTGATCATGATATGATCTTTAGCAAAGTTGTGGGCATGAGCCAATGAAGTCTTCTAAGTTAGTATGACCAACATTTGACAGGTGGCGCCACTGAAAATTTCTTAAAATCAATTAAATCGTAAATTGTGCATTTGATTATGTTATGATCTTTAACAAAGTCGTTGCGCATGAGTCAACGAATGTTTCTAAGTTGGAATGACCAATTTACGACAGGTGGTGCCACTGAAAATTGCTTAAAATTAATTAAATCATTTGATTATGTTATGATCTTTAGTAAAGTTGTTGCGCATGAGCCAACGAAGATTTCTAAGTTGGTATGACCAATTTCCAATAGGTGGTGCCACTGAAAATTACTTAAAATTAAATCGTAAACTGTGCATTCTTTAGCAAAATTGTTGGGTATGAGTCGACGAAGGTTGGTGCGATTAATTTTCGATGGAAATTATACGAAATGAATGACAAGCAATTGGTCGACCTACACCCCAACTTCGGAAGAAGAGATCATTATGAAAAGAGCATTATAGAATCAGAAGAGTATTGAGACTGGAAAAACTGCGAGTAAATGCCGCTAAGACCCGTTCAATTGAACCACTTGAGCAACGAAAAGTGAGATTAGAAACTGATCGAATGCGTACTAATCAGGCCCGTTCATCTGAATCATCAGGACAACGGGAAACAAAATCAATAAAATGATTCAAAATTAATTAGACATTTGTGTAATGACTTTTCTTAAAATTGATTTTAGTTGGGTGTGCAGCAATACGTGTAGGGTATAGCTAGTTCCGGTGAAAAAAATTAGCTTAACACCACTGCTTTAACCTATGATTTCTTTGTTATGTTGGGTAATTTTCATGCTGCACTCGCATATACGTTTATATGACTGTTGCAGATGATGAAGATGACGAGGTTGCTGATTTTGTTGATCATTATAATGGTGATGAGCACGAGCAGCATCAACAACAACAGCAGCAGCAACAGCATCAGTGTTAGAGAGATGATGAAAAAGTTTCATTACGAAATTTCACTATTGTTTTATTGAAATTCTTAAGGAACTGGAATAACGGCGTTTCTTTTTCTTTTTTTTTTGTACTTTTTCGATTTTTATGTTGTTGTTAGAAAAAATGGAACTCTAGTAATAAATAAAGAAGAAGAAAAAGAAGAAGAAGCAAAGGAAGAAGAAGAAATAATATATTCATTTTTATCATTATTCATTTCATCTGTACTTAACAACAACTGTTTAAATGAATGTTGTTGATATTTGTTGTTGTTGTTGTTTTTGTTGTTGTGTTTTTGTAATTCATAATTTCAAATGGATTGCAAAAGAGTGCTTCAAGCTTTTTTCTTTTCTTTTGCACTAAACATGTTGCAACATGGAAAAAAAATGGAAAAAACAAAGTGGCAGTGACTTTAGTAATAACAACAGCAACAGCAACAACAGAAAAACATCATTTGGTTGCAATATTTTAAAGGTTCTTCTACTCTTATTGTTTGTGTTAGTGTGTATCTGTGTGTGTTATGAATTCTTTGGCTTGTTAGCATTTCAAAAATTGTTACTCTTGTTATTACTTTTTAGTTGGTTTGTATTGTTGTTTTGGCCTGGTTGCTGGCTCTTGGCATTTTCTAACTTTTTACTGACTGTTGGTGACTACTTTTTTTTATTCCTTTTTATTTATTTTTTTTTCCTGTTGTTCTTCTTGTTCTTGTTTTCATCCAAACTCATGATTATTATTGTGATGATGTTGTTGGAGGGGAACAAACTATTTTATACTCTGAATTCGAAATCACAATACAATACAATCAACTTCTAGTTCAGTTTAGTTTAGTTTTGTCTGTGTGTAGGGGGTATATTAAAATGTTTTCGAGAGAAACAGCAAGAAATTCTATTTCGTATACACTTTGCAAAAATCTTTTTTTCTGTTTCTATTGCCATTTTTTTCCTGTTGTTGTTAAATAGTAATTTTACTAAAGATAAAAAAATTTTGTTGTTCTTAAATACATTGCGAAATGTGCAATTATTTATCCAACTCAAATAAAACAACAACAGTAACAGCAACAACAACAACAACAAACAAAATTGTAAAAATTTTCCTTGTGAAAAGTGAATGGCAATACAATGGCCTTTGAAATGATTCTTGTAATAAAGTGAAGTTTTTTGAAAAGCACAGAAAGAGAGAGAGAGAGAATTTAATTTTATTCATAAAAATAAAAATAAAAATTTTTAACAATTAATAACAACAGAAGAGTTACAAAATGAACAGCAACCTGTTGCTTTTCAATGAATTTTTTTTAAACTTTTTAAATTGCAATTAAGATCAGTTTGAAGATTTACAAAAAGACCAAATGAATACAATGTAATACGTGTTAACGAACTACGAAGTTTAAAATTTTGAACATTTTTAAAGTAAAAATAGCCACAACGACAATGTCAGTTATTGCCATAAATGAAATTCAGGATTGTGCAGGATTGATATTACAAAAATACCGAAAACTGTCTATGGTAACAAAGTTCTACGACATCCAGTTTTCACTACAAATTAGTCCTACAAGGCTATTGGACGAAACTTTCTTAATTATGATGCTCCAAGCTGGACTTCATTCTTGAACGATACACAATAAAGGGTACTAGGAACGACGCAGAATAATGCCTTGCATATAGCCACAGGATGTGTAAATATGTCTAGATTGGTGCAGTGAAATAAAGTCATAGGTAATAAAGCCATATGTCCTTCTAAAGAAGAAGATAAAGCCATTATGGTGTTATTGCTCATTTAAATTTATTTATTTATTTCACTAGCCGAACCAGCTCACCTGCCCCCATTCCAACACAACTACACTGTTATGCTGGTCATTGCAATGACAGTGAATTCTGATTTGCGTGAGCACCGCCGTAAGGCATATCTCACGTGTGTCAGAAGACACAATGCTGAAAATAGGGCGAAGACCAGCGCCCCTACCTTCATGCTGTAAACACTGGCTACAGCCGAAAAGTAGGTACCAATTCGAAGTCATGCTGCCTGGATATGACCTCCCTCTTGTTAAGGGGTCGGAGACCATCTAAACTCCTTCAATTGCGTTTAGAATGTACCTTCACACCGTACTCGCGCACTCCCCGCGATTTGGGTGTAAACCACAGCCACCACGTGCTCCCAGAAGGGACCTCAGCATTGCTGGGCAGGGACAAGTCCCTGGGGCTCCCAGCACCCGTGGTTCCAGATTACGACCTCTGGTCAGGCTTCGCAGCCAAGCAAGGCCAGACTGCTGTCAGTTGAACCCCAAGCAGTTCCTGACTGGTAGCAGCACCCTTAGTCGCCTTTTACGACAAGTATGATGTTCACTGTGGTAGTATTCTCTTCCCTCCATCTACACCCGCCACCACACGGGGAGGTCATAGCAATGACAATAATGCTTTCAATACATTGAAGAATGGCGGTTGAAATCCAATATAGAGTGCACATGCCACCTATCGCACGCGTCGTGCACACCAGCCGAACCAGCTCACCTGCCCCATTCTACCACAACTACATTGTTATGCTGGTCATGGAAATAGACAAAAATGCTTTCAATATATTGAGCAACAGCGGTTAAAATACAATATTGGGCGTACCTGCCGCGATGAGCGCTAAGCGCGCGCCGTGTATGCCAGTCTAACGAGATCAATCGAGGTCAACATTACGCTGTTATGGCTTAATTTTCACTTTGGTTATGGCACATGGGTATAGGAAATAAAGCTAAACGGTTTTTTTCCCCAATAGCATGAGGAATAAAACCATACGGCTTTATTATCTATGGCTTTATTTCACTGCAGAATAGACCACCTTCATGAAGAGTCCCAAATATTGTCAGCGAGCTACTGACTAAATAGTACCTCATAACTTGCTTTCTACCATGTAGTCATGGACGACTCAACTCCAAGCCGTATTAGGCACGATTTGAGAACCTTCAACACGGACATCATATAGCGCTCCTTACATCAAATGACAGTGACAACAGCAACCGACGAACTCAGCCACAAAAGCGTTATCAATCAGTATCCACCACCAAACTCTGATAATGAAAGGCAGCTACCCAGAGTTACTGGAACCATTCTGGCCCAGTTAAAATCAGGATGGTAGAATATCCTTAACAGCAATAGATAGGGTAAGTATTATTCCGGGGACCTTAAATCGTTGCCCATCATGCAATCAAACACCACGTAATACGGTGCACCTCTTCGGTTGCCTCGCAAATGCAACAACCCTTGGACCTATAGATTTGTGGTTAAACCCAACACTAGCAGCTGATTCTCCATCATTTATCCATACCATCTCCACTAGAATCACATAGCCTTACAATCAAGCACATAAACCTAATTCTCTTATATTCACTGGGGAATACATCTGGAGACAACAGTAGAACCGTATTTACTGCTAGCAAGGTAGCTATTAGGGTAGTAATGTGCTAATCTAATCTAATTATCCAAGTTTTTTAAGGAGTCTCTGGCAAAGACAAATGTATGATTCGAATCTACTCATCGTTTTAAATACTCGTTGATGATCTCTAGCATACATACAGCAGTTCAATCAGCAGCCATCAATTCAATCAGTTGTCATCTGAACTCTAAATGTTTAAAAATTTTAAATTTTTTTCACTTTTACTAGCTGCTATTTATTGTATTCACTTTAGTTTCAATGGGTAAATACAGAATAAAATCGTTCGCATGCAAATTGAATTTCTGGTAAGTATATGCAGAATATGCCCACACTTTCACATGGCGTTTATGATTTATTTGCTTATTTTATTTGTCATGTAAATTCCTTTTTTATTCATATTTTTCTTTTTTTTTTAATTTTATTTACTTTACCACTAGAAAAATGCTGTATTAATAATAATAAAAAATATTTTGTATGTAAATATAGTTACGAGGGCAGCACAAAAATTTGGCGATTTCAGTGAATTTGGTTTGGAATAGGAAGTCAACCAGTCAATTTTCTTTACTTGGGACTTTAAAAGGTCAAAGATTCTACTATGAAGTCGCCGTAGTCTAAGTAGGTAGTGTGTTGGCTTATTAGACGTAAGGCCCAAGTTCAAATCCAGGTAAGACATCAAAATGAAAATCAGAAAATATTTCTTGGCGGACTTTCTCTCAGCAGATTTCTGACAAAAAGTGTGAGTGTAAAGTAAAAAAATTGCCATGAAAAGCTTCTTAAAAATCTGTCATTCGGAGTCGACTTTAAACTTCCCGCACGCAACATTAGTGGTGTGGAAGCTAGATCGTAATCCTGACTGATGGGGTAGTAATGGCCAATTGTGTATGTATGTATGTATGTATAGATTCTACTGTCGGGGAGTCGGATTACGACTAAAAAAAGTGATTGGCAGATTTCGATTGAAACCGTTCGACCCGCCAAATTGGCCGCCGTGGTGGCTGAAATGATCAAAAAGCAGCACTCATCACCTATCAATCGAAAATTTTGAGAAAACTCTACTTAAAACGAGTGCTCTTTTGCTTCCAATCGAACGAAATAGACGTCATTTATAGGAGCGTTTTTACTCGTATATGTTGGACACTAAATAGGTAATCATAAAAAAAGTAAATAATTGCCCATTACAACCCTTCAGTCAGGATTACAACCTAGCTTCGCACACCACTTATGTTGCGTGTGTGCGAATTTTTATACTTGAGTGGCGGGAGCGAATCCCAAACTACACATCTTTACACATTGTATACCTTCTCAGATTCTCAGACGAGAAGAGAGGAGTCGAGAGGAAGTCGCTGAAAGAAATGTATTTTCTTTCATACTCGCTTTGTTGATTATGCCTAACCTGGTGTTTGAACCGTGCCCTCACCTCTAATAAGCCAACTAGACTACGGCAAGTGTGGCGAGTTCAGACCATCATTTTTTTCACACTCCTTTGGAAGTGGTTTTCACACTCCTTAGGAAGTGCCTTTCAAACTTTAGTGCCTCCAAATTTTATTCTACATTACTTGCTTGTTTTCATGCCAAAAAGTACTTCCTTTATACAGGATAGTGAAAGTGCCACTAAGGACACTGGCCGATTTGTTAATTTTTATACATAAGAGAAGAGACCAACAGCTTAAAGTCGACTCTGAAAGACAGATTTTTGAGAAACTTTTCATTGCAATTTTATTCATAGTCAGACGCTCAGACGAGAAGAATGCTGAGAGTAAGTTGCTGAAAGGAATTTATTTTCTTTCATACAAGTTTTGATGGAAATGTCTGATCTGTGGATTGAACTGTGGCCATACGTTTAATAAGCTAACACACTACCTTGTAGACTATGGTGGCTACTGCCCAGAAACAGGCAATCAAAGCCATTAAATTGCTTGCTAGAAACTACAGCGAGGAGATTATGTTGTGCAATAACATATTCACCTACCCTCGTATATTCCTATGCTTTGATACTTTATTTATATTGTTTAGTTTGCAACACTTTAACAATAAATGGTTAGAAAGACAAAAAACAACCGTTTGTGTCTCTCATTCATTTGTTGTATCTTTTTTAATGGAGCTTTACGTTGAGTACCATGCTCTGCAGTACTAATAGATTGTAGTAAAAAAAACTTGAACAATATTTATCTAAAAATTAATTTAATAATATGAATTAATTTGTATTGTTATTTGCTTAGTTAGCTTTTTTCTTTGTTTAATATTTTTTAATAACTTTTATAGAATATTTACACGGCTAATAAAGCAAATACCACGATTGAAGCTAAACCGCTTGAATGAAAAAAAAGGTTTAACATTAGATTGTTTAAAATTCCCACACTTGAAGTTAAAAAAATGTAATAAAATAATTAGAATCGTTTAGATGCGTTTATTAAGTACCCTACACTTCAGTCCATGATACAATTGGTTAATGTCTCATCACATGTATGCACATACTTGCAGATACGGGTTTAGGTACCGGACTGCGAGATTTTACTCAAATCCCTCCATATTTTTTGAAATATTTTGCTTTCATTTTTACGTGACAATAATATTGTTTCATATCGCATTATAATGATTTTATATTCCATTAAAATCGTTTTTGCATCGCATAAAAATACGAATTCATTATCATTTTTTGTTCAATAATTTATTTAAGTATTGGTATAAAAAGTAAGTGTTTTTATAACACATACAGATTTTGTGTTTTCATTTGTTTACCCTACACCTCAGGTACTTTGTATACACGCTGAAGTTCGTAATTCATGTTGTTCAAAAACTGTGTGTGTTACTGGTCTACACCAGAAGCGATTAAGAAAATTTACAAAATGTGAATAGATGGTCATCGGGAGAAGGCCACAAATTGATGATCAGTCAAGGACTAAGTTTTTGAACCAAACTCACAGTCAAGGTAGTAAGCTAGAAGCCGAAAATTATTGCAGCCGTTAAGAGCCGGCAGTTACAGTGTCTTCTTAGTAGATACACGTATTACAATTTCGTTTTCATTGAAATTACGATTATTTTTAGTGTAAGTTGGCTATTAATGCTATTGAATATCGCTGGGAAAAAGGTTTCTTCCTTATTTTTCTTTCTTATAAAACCTAAGAAATATTCATTGGTTATACAGGAGAAAACGATTGACTCAACAATTGTATTGTCATCTCTCGACGTCCACAGAAGGAACACATACATTTAGGTTGCACAAAACTTTCTACGATTTGAAGATAATTGGAGTTATTGGCTGTGTTGTCCATACTATTCAGATTTATAATGCATACTGGTCGCATGGAGGATTGAAGACCGTAATAAATCGCAAGGGTTCAGTTTAAATCCATTAAAATTCAGCTGGCACTTCTCTCCAGAACCCAGTGGAATTTCCAGCGCTCCCCAGTCAAATATGTAGGACGCATTCAAGTTAAAAAGTTTTGTAAAAATATCTAGAAGAGCAATATAATATACTTCGCTCTTTAACATTGTAGTCCTGCTCACTCTTCTGTGTTGAAAGCAACCGTTTAAAAACTTTATTCAGTCGGACAGGTGTTGTGTATCATAAATTCAAAATCACAATAGCTTCTAATTTAAACCTGGTTATGTCTAAACAAGCTTTTGGTAAATCATTTGGTAGGTTGACTATTCGACTCAATGACGATTGACCACACAATCGTGAACTGACTGAAGGAATAGACATTAAAACAGATGTTGCAAGCTTTCAATTGGACTATTTTAACTTGCTTAATTGTTATCAGAGATCCGCAATGAATCCTTTTTCCGCTGCTCATAAGCACTCATATAATTTTGAGTATGAGTGAATCAACAGAATTGAAATTCAACTAATCTGATTCATTCGTACTCGCTGCAACATTGAGTTAAAAGTGCAGGTTGCAACGAGTATGGGTACAACGTTGACATCAAACTCACAACATTCGAAATGTGTTTGATTCATACGCCTACTTATTCTGATTTATAAATTTAGAAAAATACTTATAATACTTATAAGTACTTTGTTGTTGTTGCATATACAAATAAAGAAGGAAGGAAAGACAAAGACAACTAGCAAAGCATACACACAATCTTCTTGTTAAGTAGAGACGAGTCGAAGTCAATAACATCGTGCGTATTGTTAAGTATGAATACGACGAGTACTTCCAACTTTGAGTATGAGTAGTATTAGTATCATGTTAAAATAAGTATGAAAGCGTATAAGTATCACAAATTATAAGTATGACTTTAATCTACTGATCGTTTTGAATACTCGTTGCTGATCTCTTATTGATATTTAAAACACTTTAGTTAGGTTCACAACCGATCTCCACTAACAGCCATGTTATGTGCATGTATTCATGAGTTGAAGGACCTTTCCAAGCCAATATTTTTATATGTTTGAGATGACATTTGCCAACTAATAAGCCAACATACTAGACTACAATAACTTCATTATTTTAACAAGAATGGATTACTTCTGAGTATGATTTTCTTTGGCAAAGTAGGGTAGGTGTCATGGGAACTTCAACTACAACTTTTTAATTGTTTGGCCTATTTCTCACATTATTAATAAATAAAATACACACGCGAAAAAGTGGCAAAAAAAACAAATAATTGAAGTTGATAAATAATATTGAATCAATGAGTGAATGGACAAAACCATTCCACAAACTATAAACAATAATTATTGACAAAAACGAAAAAACCAAAAAAAAGCCTCAAACAAAAAAAAGAGGGAAAAGAGTGCTCAAATGAGGAGAATTTGATATTTTTTATGGGAGCGCAATAATAAAGCAAAAGCAGCATGTGATTAAACAATACACGCAGCATTAATCACATGCAGTACAACGTAGTAAATAAATGAATGAATGACGAATGAGTGATTCATTCATTCTATTGCAAGAATACATAAATTGACAGAGGTTTTTAGAGTAGTTAAGCTAAGGGTTTGAGTTTCAAAACGAAAAAAGAAAAGCCAAAGCATAACGGAAATGAATATGAAATTAAATTGAATGTTTTTAAAAATTAAAGAATTTCCGCTGCAGCAACAAAAAATAATTTGTAGCGCAGTAAATGTATTTTATGTGTTGCATATAAAGGGTGATTTTTTTAGCTATTATCTTTTTGGCAACACTGGTTTAAACAGCTCATGTACATTTCGTGTTTGGTTTCACTATCAAACATCTTCAGATTGGTCTATAATTTAATCATGAATCGTCTTACAAACAACGCTTGGAAATCATTGAATTTTATTATCAAAATGCGTGCTCTGTTAAGAAAGTTCATCGCGTGCTTCTTCCATTTTATGGTCAGTTTAATCGACCGACTGAAGCGGCTATTCAGCTATTGTGACTATTGTGACTAAATTTCGCACCAAATTTACATTGTTGGACATTAAACCACCAACATGCTTACGTAGAGTGCGAAATGAAGGAAATATCGTAACTGTATCGGCCAGTCTTAATGATGACCATCAATTATCGTGTGAAGCCCTTCAAAATACAGCTGATGCAAGAATTGAAGCCGAACAACCTACCGCAACGCAGAATTTTTGGTGAATGGGAAAGTTGGCCGAAGATCCACTACTTTATCGAAAAATTGTGATAAGCGACGACCTCATTTTTGGCTCAATGAATACGTAAATAAGCAGAATTGCCGATTTTGAAGTGAAGATCAACCAGAAGCATTGCAAAAACTACCAAAGCATCCAGAAAAACAAACAGTTCGGTGCTGTTTATGGGCTGGTGGCATCATTGGACCGTACTTCCTCAAAGATGCTTCAAATCGTAACGTAACTGTGAATAGTGAGCGATACCGTGAGATGATATCCAACTTATTTTTTGCCCAAAATGCAAGAGCTTAACTTGCATGAAATGTGGTATCAACAAGACGATGCCACATGCCACACAGCACGTGTAACAACGGACTTATTGAGAGGCGAGTTGGGTGAACATTTTATTTCACGTTCGGAACCGGTCAATTGGCCGTTTAAATCGTGCGATTTAACGCTTTTAGACTATTTTTTGTGGGGCTATGTTAAAGCTCATATCTATACAGACAAGCCTGCTTCAATTGACATATTGGAAGACAACATTGAAGCATTTATTCGTGAGATACCGACCGAAAAGTTGGAAAGAGTATGTCAAAATTGGACTAAGCGGATGGACCATTTACGGCGCAGTCGCATTCAACATTTGCATGAAATAATCTTCGAATATTAAATCATATGAACCCGTACTATCGATTCAAATAAAAATTTCATAAATTTTTCTGAATTTTCCTATGGCTCTTAAAGCATCACCCTTTACTATGAGTAATTTTTTTTTTGCCTTTTTTTCTTTTTCAATTTAAAATGCATTGGAAACAAAGTTTTTGTTGTTTTTTTTTATTTTAATAAATTTATAATTATGTTGACTTAATCCAGCTACAACAATCCCCAGCTAAACAATGAAAACAATTTCAATTTTATTAACTTTTATTATTTGAAGCATTTTTGTTTACATTTTTGGTTTATTTTTTTCATTTTTTATATTAAGACTACACAACTAAATATTTAGTCAAGTTTATAAAAACTATTGTATAAAGTATATTTTTGGTTTATTATTATTACTATTATTATATACATAATATTTTATTATGATTATTATTTTATTAACATTTGATTTTTTTATTTTTACAGAACACAATTGACTTTGGTTTCTATTTTCTTTCATTCTTTTTGGCATTTTATTTTTGCATAATAAAACTCTAACAACAACAGGCATTTATTTTTGTTATAAAATTAATTTAAAATTACTTAATACCCTCTATAATATTTTTATATAAAATTAATAATTACTAAACTAATACTAGAATTAACAAAGAAACAACAAACAGAAACAACAAACAATGTTTACAGCATTGAAAATTAATTTATTTGTTTACATTGCAATGCGAAAAATGATCACGTTTCCATTCTGAAAAAATAAATGAAAAAAAAAAAACAAACAGAAAAATATTAAATTATTAAATTAATTATCATACAGACAAAATGTTAATTAATACAGTCGAACTTCTATAAATTGAATCACCATCAATCCAGAAAAACACTTCAAAGCTTTAAACAAGCAAAACCTAATAGAATTTCTCTCCAAGATGCAGTTACTGTGCTTCAATTTATAGAAAATTCAAGCAGATGGAAGTTCAAATTATAAAGGTTCTACTGTAATTGTTATATTGTAGATTATGACTCATTTTTAATATTGAATTCTAAGAACAAGTATTTAAACTAACATAACCAGATTGTGTGGGAAGTACTAACATTAATCAAATTCAAGAAATTAAAAATTATTCTTTTTTTTATTACACATTCATACTCCATGATGTCGTTGTATTGTGGTCAGACGATCTATTCTACTTAATTACATTGCTTTAGTCAGGTTTAGAACCTAGATCCTGACATCACTCATGTTGTATGTGTTAATTTGAGACATGAATGGTTGGAACCACTGTTTAATATCGACGCGTAACGATAGATTTTAGAAACTTTTTATAGAAATTTATTGTTTATGCCAGAAGACTGCTGAGACGAAGTCACCGAACGAAAGATGTATGTTTTCGTATACCGCTTTGTTCGAGAAGTTTAAGTCAGAGTTTTTCGTCTAACAAAGTAACCCACCAAGAATGATAAACTAAAGATTACGCCTTGCGCATGATTTCCCGTTAGATGACGTTGTTGGGCTATTTTAAGGTTTCCAAGTCTTTTTCATATGTGAAAATGAACATTCTTCTGAAAAGTGTATGCACTACGCGAAAGTAGTTGGCAGCCCTGCAATATAACTTACATTATCATTAGCCATAGGAAAACAATTTTCGTGACGTCATTGATTCAACATGCGCAGAAAGTTTTAATTTTGTGTGCGTGATGGCGTAATCTTTAGTTTATCATTCTTGGTAACCCACTACTTACTAGACCACGGTCGTGGAAATATATTTAGAACCTCGATAATTTCTCCCACATCTTGGATACTTTTCAATGGCAGTAAACATAGCAACTTTCGTTGTATTTGATATGTACCCAAGTGCTTCTTTCTTAAATGCGTTAACGCTCAAAGTTCAACTATTGGTTTCAAATACAACTTGTTGTCCTTATTATGGAATCTACTTATTGAAGCGGCTCTTATTTCGAGATCAACACTTAAGAAATGGGTTGTATGTAATTGTGTAATACATACTACAGTAGGCATAATACACAATATCAGGTCGTATAAATTAAGTATAGCGATAGAGGGTAAAAAGCGGGGTTCTCCAATCTCCAATTAAAATCACATCCATTGTTCTACCCGTATGAGACATCAGCTATAGAATAAAGAATCGATTGATGCTATATAAACTCTGTATAACATCTGTATAGGCAGGCAGACACTGTTCCTGCATAACCACTGCCTGCGACCTGAAACTCTTGGCCTACTCATGTCACGAATGCAGCGCAATCAAAATTATGAATACAAATGCATCAAGTTGACTTTAATCTAAACAGTATCAGATGAGCTCGTAGAGCACACTCTGATTAAAGACAAAACCGATCTGAATGTGCACAATTTATACCACTTCAAGACTTCACTGATTTTATAAAGCCCTGTCTCTTAGATAGCAGACCAGTTGGGCTATTTGGAAAGTCTGTACTACTTGGATATCAACTTCATTATGCTAGAATTAGGGAGTGACCATATGCTGCATGAAATATTGTATTACCGTAATGCTTAGCCTTATCAAATTTTAGGATTTTTTCTATACAGATTATCGGATATCGAAGTCAAGAATCCAAATTATAATATAATTATAATTATGCAATTTAGATTCTAAATGTATACATAGGTCTGAAGATCTCAAACATGGTTGTTTGGTTTATAAGACCAATTGTAACTACCAAAAGTATCAAGCAATATCGAGACACATACCCAATTAAATGAATTTCCTAAGATCAGGCTACCTCAATCGGTTCTCGGATTTGAGTTCAAATACCATAGTTCATAACGAAAATATTGAAATATTTCTTCGGTGACTTTCCCTCAACAAATTTCTCTAAAAAATTCTAAGAATAAATAATATTGCCAAGAAAAGCTACTCAAAAATCTGTCATTCGGAGCCGAATGTGAAGTGTTGGTCCCGCCACTCATGTATAAAATTAACGCACACAACATAAGCGGTGTGAGAAGCTAGGTTGTAGGATGTATGTATGTAGTGGAGCAAGATTTACGTTCAAAGACAGAAGTAAGCATGCCTGAAAGATTAAAGCTTTTAAACGCCTCAATTTGTCCTAAAGCCAACCATAACGCTGAAGGCATAAATGTTGTTGTGCCGCTTCGAATCTGTTATCGAAGTTTGTGAGTACAGCAATTGATTAATTAAAGAAATTTAATTATGACCATATGCCATAATATTCCACCGCGCACGGTAACAACTATTTATTAATTGCTTCTGAAAGTAATTTGATTCTAATAAGCAGTCAGATGTTCGTTAAACTCACCAGATTATTTTATCATTTTGTCTGTCTTGTGTGAAGACGCGGTGTGTTTGACGAAAGTAATCGTGGTTTGAAGATCTCCGTTATAAGGATCTATCGAACAATTGTTTATACAAAGGGTGTAAACAGAGGAATAACAAACAAAGCAATTGTTGTTGTTTACATTAAGTTGTGAACAGTGGCAAACAGAATTGTGCAAATAATAAAGAATTTTAATTAAAACTAATGACAAATTTATTTTTATTTTTATCGCAATCTACGACGATTTAAACGTTTTAAGAAGTAAAAACGTAACTATATATGATAACTATGGTCGTGTTTCAAAGCAAAGGAAATCAAAAAAATTCAAATATTTATTTGAATAGAATTGAATAGTTGCAACTTTTTTTTCATTCTCTGTCGTTGTACTCTAGTAGATAGTGTGCTGGATTATTAGACGTAAAGCCAGTGTACAAGCCCCAGGCGCTAGACATCAAAATAAAATACAAAAAGTATTTCTACGGCGATTTCCTCTCAACAGATTTCTGCCAAAAACTCTGAGAGTGAATAAAATTGCAATGAAAAGTTTCTCAAAAATCTACCGTTCGAAGACGACCTTAAACTGTAGGCTCCACCACGAATCGCCGTGGTCTAGTAGGTAGTCTGCTGGTTTATTAGACGCAAAAGCCAGGGTTCGAGTCCCAGGCCAGACATCAAAAAAATACAAAAAGTATTTTTTCTGCGATTTCTTCTCTTTCTCTTCTTGAAAAGTTTCTCAAAAATCAGTCGTTCGGAGTTGACTTTAAACTGTAGGTGCCGCCACTTCTGTATAAAATTAACACACACAACATAAGTGGTGTAGACTGTCTAATGGTGAAGGTATAGCACTGGCCATTTTATAGTCACCAGCAGCAACTCATTTCCTTGCCGTTCGCATCTTCCCTCTTTCCACATTTCCTAAAAACCTGTACAATGCACTGCATGAGTAGGGGTCATCCCCTGAGTGCTGGTTTTATATAAAAAAGAATTAATCCACACAACATAAGTGGTGTGAGAAGCTAGGTCGTAATCCTGCCTGAAGGGTTTTATGTATGTGTGTAATATATTAATTAAGTCGCCGTAGTCTAATAGATAGAGATTAGACTTATTAGACGAGAGAGCTCGATTCAAAGCCTATTGTAGACATCTTCAATGTATGAAATATTAAAAATATTTCTTCGGCAACTGCCTCTCAGCAGATTTCTGGCAAGGACGCTGATACATACATACATACATACATAATTGGCCATTACAATCCTTCAGTCAGGATTACGACCTAGCTTCTCACACCACTTATGTTGTGTGCGTTAATTTTATACACGAATGGCGGGACCTACAGTTTAAAGTCGACTCCGAACAACAGATTTTTGAGAAGCTTTTCATGGCAATTTTTACTCTCAGAGTCTTTGCCAGAAATCTGCTAGGAGGAAGTCGCCGAAGAAATATTTTTTCGTTTTGATGTCTGACCTGGGATTCGAACCCGGGCCTTTTGTCTAATAAGTCCAACACACTACCCACTAGACCACGGCGACTCCAAAAGACTCCAAAGGACGCTGATAGTAAACTAAAATTGCCAAGAAAAGTTTCTCAACAATCTGTCGTTTCGGAGTCGACTTTAAACTGTAGGTCCCGCCACTTATGTATAAAATTAACACACACACACAACATAAATAGTGTGACTGAAGGGTTGTAATGACCAGTTATGTATGTATGTTAAAGCGTTTAAATAGCACTCACATTATTTTGTATTGATTCTTCTGTTTTCTGTAAAACTTCTCACACAACCCATGTATTACCTTCATTTAATTTACTTTAGCAAGGCCCTTATTTTAATCGATTTGAAACACTAAATTTTTTATGCATTATTTTTAATGGCCTTATATTATTTGATTTGGTTTTGTTATTATTTTATTTTTTATTTTCTTCTTTCTTCTTTTGCAGAGCAACTATTATTAAAACATTTTAAAATTTAACACTTTGTATAGGAATCTTTTTTTATTCTTTTTGTTTGTATTGCCAGAACTTTTCATTTTTCATTTGAGCACACACTTAATTTTTTTTATAATTTTTTTTATGATTAAATCTCACTACGGCATTAAAAAAAATATATGGAGCTTATGAGGAAGAAAGAACAAAAAAACGCGAAACGAAAATCACAGTTCATTAAGTGTTTTCAAGTACTTACTGGTTCCGGTCATGCAATTTTCTCGTACCATATCACATTGGCTATAGAAGAATTGATGTTCACTTTTATAGGAAGCACAGATGGGCTTAAATGAATCGCAATCTCGAAGTGCCGCACATGAATTACCCGCAAATACAATTACCACACCAACTACCAATAGCAACAGAATTGTGGTAATAGAAATTGCCAACAGAATTGAGAACCGTTTCGACATGCTTTAACAAACGCCAACATCACCAGCTTAAACTAGAGCAACGTCATGTGTGTGTATGATAACGTTGAGACGCTTAACAAAATAAAAAAAAACAAAATTCGGCTCGAAAAGCACGTCTTTAAACAACAATACTTAAGTAATAAACAAATTTAATGTTTATTTAAGTATTTTTATTCACTTTTTTTATTTATTTATTTATTATTGTTGTTGTTGTTGTTATAAATTAACACATGTTGTTTTGTTTAGTACACAATAATGACACATTTTTTTTTTTGAACGAGTTGTTATCGTTGTTGCTACTGTATTGTACTGTACTGGCTGGCTGGCAAAAATTATTCAAAACAATTTTCTTAAATTTATTCACGATATGAGTTGTTTTGTTTATTTTAAAAATTTTTTTAATTTCTCTCCTTCAAATTAACTGGTGAGTGAATGAACTGAACCTGACTCTTTCAGGTTGTGTTTTGAAATGCTAAACACCGGCCTTTTTGGCTGCTTGTAATGGACAATGACTGTGTGACGATGACGATAAATTTGTCATCAAAAAAAAAGCGTCATTTTTCATTATTTTTTTTTGTTATTAAAAGTATAGCGTGCCTAACGTCTACTCAACCACCGTTAGCGTAGCGTAGTTGACCGTTAAACACTTGTTCCGTTTAAATTGTACGAAAAAGTGTTTGAAAAATAAAAAATTTTTCAATCTGTTGAACATCACTTGGATGCCATAGTAACCCACCCATATTTTTTTTTCGTATTCTTTTTTTGTTCTATTCCTAGTTTTTTCTTTTTTATTCTCTCTCTCTATCTAACATTCTCTTTCGCTTTGGGTTGGGATTTTTAACAAACTACACTAATTTTCTGTGGCAGTTTTGCAATAAAGGCGTAAAATTTTCATGTGACGTAACAACAGAACAAGGGCGAACACAGTCGACTTAGTGATACCCTATAAAATTTATTTTTTATTAAACCTGCACTCAGGGGATGACCCCTACGCCTGCAGTGCATTGCGAATGGTAAGGAAACGAGTTGCTGCTGGTGACTATAAAATGGCCATTAGACAGTCTACAGCATCCGTCCCCAAGTAGCCCGCAGTTTCTCACACCACTTATGTTGTGTGTGTTAATTTTATACAGAAGTGGCGGGACCTACAGCTTAAAGTCGACTCCAAACGACAGATTTTTGAGAAACATTTCAAGAAGAGCAGAAGAAGAAATCGCTGAAAAAATACTTTTTAAATTTTTTTATTTTGATGTCATGATGAATAAGCCAGCAACACTACCTACTAGACCACGGCGATCCCAAAATTTATTAATTCCAATACAATTACAAATTATATTCTAATTTATATACAAGCTGAGTAACTTCGACCATATGCTCGGTGTAGTGTCACAGGCCAGAGCCATTGGTGGGAATCGAACCCACGACTCTCACGCTAATAGCCTAGCTCACTACCCACTAGACTACCAGGGCATTCTCTTTTAAAATAATAAACTTTTGTACCGCAGCAGTGTATGACAGTTTGTTTACATACATAATTGGTCATTACGATCCTTAAGTCAGGATTACAGCCTAACTTCTCACAACTCGTATGTAGAGTGTGTTAATTTTATACATAAGTTCCGGGCCCTATAGTTTAAAGTCGACTTCGAACAACAGATTTTTCAGGAAGCTTTTCGTAACAATTTTATTTACTCTCAGAGTTTTTGTCAGCAAATCTGCTGAGAAGAAGTCTGCCGAAGAAATATTTTCGTTTTGATGTCTGATATGGGATTTGAACTCGGGATTTACTTCCAATAAGCCAACACTCCATCTACTAGACTATGGCAACTTCGACAGTTTGTTTACGTTTTTCAAATTTTTAAAGTTTTTTCAAAAGATTGTAAGAAATGTTTGCGATTTGAAGTCACTGTGGTCTAGTAGGTGTTGGTTTATTAGTCTTAAGGTCTAGGTAAACCAAGTCAGAACTTATCCGAAGTCAAATATGATGATTATATAAGGAGAAGAATCTGAGGAGCGCTCTGCATTTCATAAAAAAAAACTGTGCGCATATCAGATACTAAACAGAGAGTTTTACTTATTGACGTCGAAGTTAGTCCTGGCAAACATTCTTGGAGTAGTTACTCTAGAGCACAGTACTTTAGCAATTCAATAGGACAACAACTGTAGGGCCATACAACATCCAAATAGTCATGCTGCTCAAGAATGATTAATCAGGGAGCATCCAGTCTGTAGAATGCTCAGCTTATTCAACAATCCAAGGACCTATACAAGGTTTCTAGGAAATAAAAATTGTTGTGGTATGAAATCTCCATAATTTAGTAGGTAGTGTATTGGCTTATTAGATTGAAGGCCCGATTTCAAACCCCAGGTCAGGCAAAAACTCTGAGAGTAAATAAAATTGACATGAAAAGCTTCTCAAAAATCAATCAACATAAGCGGTGTGAGAAACTAAGTCGTAATACTGCCTGAAGGGTTGTAGTGACCAATTATGTATGTACTCTAGCAGTTCAATAGGACAACAACCGCAGGACAATTACAAACCTTGGCCATTACAATCCTTAAGTCTGGATTTCGACTTAGCTTCTCACACAACTTATGTTGTGTTTATTAATGTTTACACATGAGTGACGGGAACTAAAGTTTAAAATCAATTTCGAACGACAGATTTGGGGATCAGTCGTCGAAGAAAAATTTCATATTTTGTTGTGATGCCAGACCTGGGATATGAACCAGGGCTTTACGTCTAATATGCCAACACAATACCTACGACGACTACAGGTTCTTACAACATCAAAATGGTCATCCACCTCATGCATGAAATGCTAAGTAATCAGTGAGCATCCAGTCTGAAGAATATCCAGCTCAGTCAACAATTCCAAGGCCCTAGTCAAGGTTTTCAGGAAATAAAATTTTTTGTGTTATGAAATCTCCGTAGTCTAGTAGTAGCCGATTGAAGTCGGCTATAAGCTGAAGGTCCCTCCACTCATGTTTAATTTTAACATACTCAACGTAAGTAGTCTGAGAAGCTAGGTCGTAATCCTGAATGACGGGTCACGGGTAGAGACGAATTATGTTTGTCTGTAACAGGCGATATTTCTAATGCTACTACAAAGATTTTTGAACTACCAGTTTAAAGACACACGTTATGGGTTCTGGAAGAAGTTAGGTTGTAATCTTGGCTAAAGGGCTTAAGTAAGGGCGAAAGAGTAAGAAATCTCGAAAATCACCGCCATATACATATTGGGCTTCTAATTTCCTTTTTCATCAAAATCAGTACCGCAGGTCTAATGGAATACGTTCCTTAAATTGTATCAAAGATTTCAACCGATTTCAAAGCGCTACATAGACAAACGCATAATCTATTACAAACTCTCTTACTGTAGCGCTTAGTTCTGAAACAAATTGCGTAATGAAAGCACAACAACGAGTGCTGCATACAATTTACGATTTTTATGATTCGTGTTGTTTCAATGAAAATTCATTCATTCTCTCCTCTCAGTCATGTTACACAGTCATTCAGTTGTTTGAATGCTCTACGAAATGTTTTAATTTTATTAAGCATTACGTTGCGTTGCTCTTCACATTATAGTTGTAGTTGTTGTTGTTGCTGTTACTGGCGCATTGCTATGTTCACTTGTATGGAACATTGCATTTGATGAGATTCTCTTTTGTCAGATTGCACCCGGGCAGCACAACAGTACACAATAGAACTGAACTGATGATGATGATGGTTTTATTTACTAACCTAACTGCGCTTAACGATCAATGAGCAGCAATTTTATTTCCGCCTAAACATTAATTTAAGTGGTTCGTTAGAAAAGTTTTTAATATTTAAAAAGACCACTAAACGATCTAAACGGTAAAGAACTATGATAAATGGTGCCCTATAGAAGGTATTGTAGAACTGAAGTGTATTCTATTGTATATAATTACTCTAAAACCGTAAAAGATGACTTGCTAGGGTATTGATGTCAGAAGTGGGATTAAAAAATTTAATAGTAAAAGTTCAGTCAGTCTTGTGTGAAGATGAGGTGTGTTTTAAGACAGTGATCGTGGTTTGAAGATTTCCGTTTGCAAAGATCTGTGGAACAATTGTTATGTTTTTTTTAATCCTTTAAAATATGAGTTCATAGATTGCAAACAAAATAAAAATAAATTTTGTGTTTAATTTTAATTAAATTTCTTTATTGTTCGCACAATTCTGTGAACCATTATTCAAAACTTGATGCGAACAACAACAATTGCTTTGTTTGTTATTCCCCTATACACTCTTTTGCATAAACAATAACTACTACTGACCAATTGTTTGACAGATCTCTGTAACAACGATCACTCTCTTCGAACACACCGCGTCTTCACACAAGACTGACTGAACTTTTGCAAATCTGTTTGGAAATATTTTGAAATCATATGTGAAAACAAATTTTCCAAGATATTAATAAGCAGTCTGGTGCATCATTAAAAATGTCTCTTGTGCCTCGTCATCCAACTAAGTCCGAATGAATTCTAAGGCGCCATGAGTATGTCTTTTAATGGTTATTAAGGAGATTTTTTAAATAATCTATCAACGATACTTGTTTCACAGTGAATAAGTCAGAGAAGAAACTACTGGGAACAACTTATCAATTAAGAAAAAGCAATACATAACGTAGTTGTAAATAACTAAGATCTCCTGAGCTGTAATTACTGTGAGAAGCTACTAGCAATCTGTGAAAAACATATGGTAAGTGAATGTACTATATGGGTAACTGTGCCTTACAATTGAATTAAAGTCCAGAAAGATAGCGCTGTAATACGTTCTAACCCCAACATTTTCTTTCATACATATCACGCGGCCAGTTGTTTCATTGAATGCGTTATTAGAAAATCAATATTCTCATAAAGCCCATTTGAAGCCTAGAAACTAGAAGTCGAGGGCTTTACTCTATGAATCTAAAAATATTGAATTCAGTACACTTCACTGCATACAATAGGAGATTTTTAAATCCTTATGGGTTGTATTGAGCATATCTGACCTGCCTCTGCTTTATATAAG
The DNA here is from genome assembly GCA_014635995.1 of Sarcophaga peregrina. Taxonomy (NCBI): domain Eukaryota; kingdom Metazoa; phylum Arthropoda; class Insecta; order Diptera; family Sarcophagidae; genus Sarcophaga; species Sarcophaga peregrina. Next base: position 10,399,886 of record CM025790.1, on the reverse strand, counting down.
CAGTCCTTTTGAATAAAAAGCAATGCAATGCAATGGATATAGAAATCGCAATAATTTATTCTTTTGCACAGGTTAGGTTAGGTTGGAGTTGTAGCTTTGATATCAAAAGTTCACTTGAGCATGCATAGTGGCCCGTTTGTGAGGCCACAAGTAAAGGCAGTCTCTGTACTGCCAAGTTTTACCAAACTAGGAAAGAAGACGAAAAAGTTTGTTAGCACAAGGGTTACACTTTGCCTAGGTTATTACTTGTAGTCTCTTTTTTTATAAAACCAGCACTGATGGGATGACCCCTACTCATGCAGTGCATTGTGCAGATTTTTTAGGAAAGGTGGAAAGAGAGAAGATGCGAACGGTAAGGAAACGAGTTGCTGCTGGTGACTATAAAATGGCCAGTGCTATACCTTCACCATTAGACAGTCTACAGCAATCGTCTCCAAGAAGCCCGCAGTTTCTCAGACCACTTATGTTGTGTGTGTTAATTTTATACAGAAGTGGCGGGACCTACAGTTTAAAGTCGACTCTGAACGACAGATTTTTGAGAAACAAGAAGAGAAAGAGAAGAAATCGCCGAAAAAATACTTTTTGTATTTTTTATTTTGACGTCTTGCCTGGGGCTCGAAACCTGGCTTTACGTCTAATAGCCCAGCACACTACCTACTAAACCACGGCGACCCCCCGTAGTCTGGTATCATTTTCACCCACCTATTTTTATTTCTTCGTTTTCCGTTCCTTTAAGACACATATGATACTTCTTCATCATCTTCTTATTCTTTTTTACCTCGTGTTAGCATATTGTGGCAACTTCTAGATTAATATTGTTGCCATCTGCAATTTTATGAAAGAGCATGCTAATGTACTGCTGTTGTTATATTAGGTCTAAGGTGAAAAAAACTAAGCCTATTTATGCAATTAAAAGCTTCGAAAAAATTTATTTCAATTGATTAGCGACAAAGTTGATAATGTCAGCGCAATAATTGTTCATTTATTTATCATATTGAAGCCATGGAATTTTCTTCAAATTCCAGTATATACCGTACAATTCCTAGCAATGATACATGGTTTCATTACAAATTCTGGGCAAAGTTATACTATGTTCACGTATGCAATTTAATTGAGGCAATATACGGTTAATTGAGAACAATATTTTAGCCGTTCAGGTATAATAAATATACACAATATTCAGCTTACTCAATATTCATTTGACAGCTGGTAAACAAAACAGCTGGCGGATTCAACAACATTGTTTTTGTTTTGTTTGCTTGTTGTTATTTGAGTCGTCAACTATCAACAGGAAGTGTTCGGTTACTTATAATATGCTAGTCAAGAGACTTATGACAGTGCTGTTTTTAAAGTTTTACTACAATATAATAACAATTAGCATTTAATTGAGCAATAATTAATTGAGATTTTATATGAAATATTGAGATCAATATTGGCGTTAATTGCGATTTACGCAATAAAGTTGCATACGTGAATTTTCTGAAATCAACATTATTTCCTACAATATTTAATTTAAAGTACCTAATAATACATTAACCATACGCTACCCTAATAAATTTTGACGTCATTAAATAGCCCCAAAATAAATACCAAGCAAAACTAACAATCTAAATAGTGAAATACGATGCTTTGTTGTAAATAATATTATTGCTGTTGTTATTGTTGTCCATCTATTGGATCATTTGTTGTAACAACAAAGCAACTCTTTAGATACATTTGCTAGTGCCTTCCCTCCCTCCTTTTTCTTCAGACATAGAGGTTTTGTTTGTTTGTTTAGGCCCTCATCATCATCATCATCATCATTGTCATCTTCGTTTTGATTGTTTTTGGTTTCTTTTTTGCTTTGCTTTCGTTGTCGTTGTCGTTGTCGATTTCAATTTATCATTTTATTTAATTAAGATATCAAATGTACTACACAAACAATAACAATAACATGTTCATTGTCTGTTTTGCAGTTCTTATATAAATTCTACTTGTTGTTATTGTTATTGTAATACACAAAATATTATAACACAACAGAAACAGAAGAGTACGAGAAGGAGAACAAGAATGAAGGAAGAGTCGTCCAAGTGGCTGGCTGATATAGAATTTCAACATTCAGATAACAAGACATAGCCGGCCAGGGCAATTAAATCAATTAGAAAAGAAGAAAAAATTTTAAATGCTTTGCCAGACAGACAGATAGACAGACAGACAAACCGATAGACAGGCGAACGAACGAATGGAACATGTAAAGAGTGCCTTAAAGCCAATTTACATGTAAGCAAGTCGTTGAATGAATTCAAAGCAAGCGATGTTTCTATCTATCGACTTAATGAATGAACGATAAGATATCTTTTGTGTAATCATACGTCAAGGTCAAGTGTAATTAGCGTAGAAATGATACGAAGAAAAAGAATCACATTTTGTAACAATAAGAGAAGGCTTTGTAAAGATGATTTATTTATTAATTTCAATAAAACGTAAATCACAGTTGTAAAGTGGATTACATGAATGTATGTATTAAAGAATGAAAAGATTTTTATTAAAAAATTTAAATCGCTAGGTTATATCGTTTTGGCTTTAGTGTTATTGCCATCTAGATCATAGGCGAGTGAAGTATTTTTATCTGTCAAATAATAATTCCCTATTGCTTTACAATTAAGCCGCCTAATAAGAAATATGGACCAATTGAACTGGCATAAATTACATAGTGCGACAGTGCAAATACCCCCTAATAACTATATAGTCCACGTTGTTCAGTTAGTTGAGTAGATCTTAAAATTTTTAATTTTTGTCCGATTTGATCAAACGAAGTGTGAATCTCTTCACAAGATAATGCACTTTCAGAATGTCATCACTTATTTCATACTTTTTAAGTAAAGTTTACTGCTATGAATGGACAAACCTAAAAAAATAAATTTAAATATTGTAAATCGGATCAGAAATATTTGAGTAATCCAGAAATTTGTGCATGAAGTCCAAAAAAAAACAGTTTTTGTCAAATAAAAAAAATTTGGATGGTTCGAGAAATATAAAAAAAAAAATATTTTTGAGATCTGCTCAACAAACCTCACAACCTACACTATGTCATTAGAGGGGTGTATTAAATTTTTTATTTTGCCGCAGAGTGTTCCTAATAATATACGGCTTTATGGGTGAGAAATGGAAATTATTTCTAAAAATCTTTCTCGTAGAACAAGTCGTCCGCACGATGGATTACAAAGCGCAGTTGGCCTTTGTTTCTCTTTCCATTAACAATTAAAGAAATTCAACTCCATTTTATTTTTTCCCCTCATCTAGAAGCTATTGTCTCAGTTCCAAAGCAATATAAGCCATGAATAGGGACCAGAGATCAGCAATGAATTGTGCTATTCATAAGCACTCATAAAATTTTGAATATAAGTGAGCCAACAATATTGAAATTTAACTACGAACTCTGATTCATTCATACTCACTACAATGTTGATTCATAAGCACAGGTTGCAATGAGTATGCGTACAACGTTGACATCAAACTCATACCATTCAAAATATGTTTGATTCATAAGCCAGCCTACCCATTTAGATACATGACTTTAAAAAAATACTTAGTACGTGTGACTCGAATCATTCATCAAAATTTAAGGTCTTAATTGTTGTTGTATTTTAGTGTTCGCAAGCGAATCATACTTATTTTGTGCATCGTGTTTTCGTTAAGCTAAATATTACAACCCTTTAGTCAGGATTATTGACCTAGTTTCTCACACTACTTATGTCGTGTGTGTGTTAATTTTATGGCGGGTCCCACAGTTTAAAGTCGACTTCGAACGGCAAATTTTATGAGAAACTTTTCATGGCATTTAGTTTAGTCTCAGAGTTTTTGCCAGAAATCTGCTGAGAAGAAATCGCCGAAGAAATACTTTTTGTATTTTGTTTTGATGTCTGGCCTGGGACTTGAACCCTACCTTTACGTCTAATAAGCCAGCACACTACCTACTAGACCAAGGCGACTTGTTGAGCTATGGGAAGTCGAAATCAACAACATCATACGTGTTGTTAAGTATGAATAAGATGAGTACTTTAAACTTTGAATATGAGTAGTATGAGTATGACATTAAAATAAGTATGAATGCGTATAAGAATCAGAATACTCATTGCTGACCTCTGATAGGGAAAATTCACTGAATGTCGGAAATTGGATAGATTAAATGAGAATAAAGCAAAGGGCAAACGCATATACTGACATGCTCATATCGTATGAATTAGCAACAGCGGCCGCTGTTATAGTTCCGATAGAAATAAAAGCAATGTAAAGAGTGAAAATTTGAATAGGAAAAAAGCAAGGGACATTAGTCTCATGTAGCCAGCAGGTGTAAGGAGAAGGTCATCCAAAAACGGATAGCAAAAGCTTGTTCTTAACGGCATGGAAAATTGCAAATTGTAATGACGAGTCTAATAATGGCAATCCAGTTAGCACAAATTGAAATATATCCACTAAATGTGGCAGAAACCTTACGTTAAAAAAACAGAATTTGGCAAGGTAATTGCAATATCCAGAAAGATACCGATAGATATTCAAGAGGCTTAGCTTTTTTTGTAATATACAACGTGCAACACTGTCAACTCAGTCAGCGAAAAAAAAAATTACTGGCGATCTATTAGATAATTCGAGGAAATTCGAGAGACGAGTCCAATTGATAAATATTTCGGCTCTTGGCAATATTTGCACCATTTTAAGCTAGAAAATGGTCTTCATGTAACGTTCGAATGAAAGGAACTCATCGGACACGGTTGTGCTTTTGGCTGCAAATTAATTTTAAATTCAATTTGCGAAGTGTGCATCAATCGTTTTTCCACTACTCATAAGCACTCATGCAATTTTGAGTATGAGTGAATCAACAGAATTGAAATTCAACTACTCTGATTCATTTGTACTCGCTACAACATTGATTTATAAGTATAAGTAACAATGAGTATGAGTACAACGTTGACATCAAACTCACAACATTCGAAATATGTTTGATTCATACGCCTACTCCTTCTGATTCATAAATTTAGAAAAGTACTTATAATACTTATAAATGATTCGAGTGGCTCGAATCGTTCATCAAAATTTACAGCCTTTGTTGTTGTTGTATATACAAACAAAAAAGAAAGGAAAGACAAGGACAAGAAGCAAAGCAGACACATAATCTTCTTGTAAGTATAGTAGTGTTCGTAAGCGAATCATACTTATTTTGTAGTTCATATAAATTTTAAGTAGAGACAAGTCGTATTGACATCATGCGTATTGTTAAGTATGAATACGATGAGTACTTCCAACTTTGAGAATGAGTAGTATGAGTATGATATTAAAATAAGTATAAATGCGTATAAGTATCAGAGTCAGAAAGTATGACTCGAATACTTGAGTACTCGTTGCTGATATCTGGTGCTTATGTGTGAAGCTATGTCATAATACGGATTGAAGGGTTGTAATGGCTAATTATGTATGGATATATGAAGTATGCCTATAATTGTATTAGATTAATGACAGTAAACATCGTTAAGGAGGAATAATGACCAAACTTGGCGTAATCGATGCATTATCCGGCATTGACAGCTACTTGAATGAGATTACAACCCTTTAGTCAGGATTACGACCTAGCTTCTCATGCCACTGATGTTGTCTGCGTTAATTTTATAACTAAATGGTGGGACCTGCAGTTTAAAGTCGATTCCGAATAGCAGATTTTTGAGAAAATTTTCATGCCATGTATAGATGAAGATTTTGCGACATTTGCTCCAGGGTTTAGTAAACTTCGCTTTAGATATTTAAACTGGTCTAGAAATCTTCGTAAAACCTTTGAAATTCCAGTTTCGAAAGACGAATACTAGAGTAAATTTCTCCCATATCTGTGGTTTATTTTCATCGAAAAATTTTAAACTCTTAACTCGTTTGAAAATGTTGTGGTAACATAATGAATTAATTTCCTTGTATTCCTTTGCTTTGGTAAATTCTTTTAAAGTGAAGCTGGCTGCGAGTGCTGTATCGCACTACAGTGCGCACTGAAAATTAATGACCAGAAATAATAACAAACGGATGATACGGAATTATAAACAGAATGCAGGGAGGTGCACGAAATGAACGAATGTACAAGAAATCAAAAATTCATTAAATGGTAATAATTTGCAAATTGCAATAATTTAAATTTTTATACACACTGGTGCTGGTGCTGCTCCTGCTGCTGCTGCAAACAAACGGATGAAAAGAAGAAAAGAAAAAAATTCAAAAATTCAGAGCAACCAAGTATCTCACAAATACGAGCATAAGCAGTTAACAAACAAACGTATGGATGGCACCAACAGATACAATTGGAAAGGCAGATAAAAAACAATAAAAAAAGAAAGGAAGAGTAACATAAAGAGGAGACCGTTTTGCAAAATTGAAATTCTGAACACAAATGTTACAGGCAGTATCAACGCCTTCTTTCTGTAGAGTGGAGTTTTTTTTTGCTTTAGCAACATGCGTGGTATCAAAACCTCTACAACAACAACAACAACAATAACAACATTTTAAAGAGTATGAATATATCAAGACAATGTATGTCCTTGCAAATGTCTGTCCATCCAGCTGTTGTGTGTTTGGCTGGAACGAATCTCTTTTTTTTTGCAGCAAAAAAGATGTTGAAGACCACGGTGATGATGATCATCACCAGTCCTAACGCTGCGTCTGGCTAACTGTCTGTCTAACTATCCGTACGACTGTTTGGCCATTCCATTTCGTTCGATGTGCAAGAAACGATTAACATTTGTAAAGATTTAATGAAATGAAATTTTCGCGATCACCTGTCAATATTACCTGCTGCGTTCTTAAATATAAGGCCCCATTCGATGACGACGACGACGAAGACAACGATGTTGTTTGACTAACAGAGTTGCGTTGTTGCGTTGGCTGTTTTGCAGCCAACCAGCCTTCAATTCCAGATCAGTTCATTTCATTTGACTTGTTGTGCTGGGGCTCTAATATTTTGAACGGCTAGCTTGGCTGGCCAGACTGGATGTTGTCGTTGTCGTTGCTCAATGGGAGGCAAAACAATAACAACAACAATAACAATTATAGTTGAATGTTGTTTTTTTTTTTTGGATTTTGCTCCCCACCCTGCTGTTTGGTGGCATAAATGTATGTTTTTTCATGTTTATGACCAAAACATACGATGAGTTGAACAAGTATGGGGCGAGATTTGGTGTTTAAGCCTCAAAGATTGTTGGGTTATTAAACAAGCATTCTGAGAATTTATGAAACCAACAACCTCTACCCAAAAATTGTAAATGATCACGTTAAAGCACATTCTTTTTCTTCTTTTGCTGTTTTTTATTTTTCAATTTCAATTCCATTTTTTTTTTTTGGATTTTTTTTCATTTCTTAAAACCATATTGAGTTCCTCTTTAATCGATACAAAGAAATAAAATTGTTTTTGAAATGGTTTCAAATTTCAATATGATTTTAATTTAAAATTATTTTTTTTTAAAAACTAACAAACAAACAACCAAACAACTCTTATTGTTACCTTAACTTTAAGATTTTCAAGAAATAATTAATTTGTCTTATTCGTACGTCCATACGTACGTCCGTACATCTTGAGATATTGCCTGTAATCTCCAGACACAATAGTTACATGGACAGTAATCGTTATTTGAATGTCGCTTAAGATAAGATTGTTATGCTGTTAAGCAAAATCTCAAACCTTTTTTTCGATTTTTTTTTATTTCCATTTTATTTGCAGCTGCAACAGACACTGGTGTTGTTAAAGATCATGACATCATTTTCTCGCCAAAATAAATATCTTTTGAAGTTTTTATTTCCAAAAAAAAAAAAACCTCATCCAACTTCACTCTATGCAAATTACATACAAACGTACGTACACTCGTAAATTCAATTTTTTAAGAATCAATTTTAAGTCAAGTTTAGTTGTTTAAAAATGAAACAAGTTTTCTTATCAGTTTCACGGTTGCAGTTGCGATATCATTTACCGCCTGTTGTTGCCACAATGCCTGTTATTGCAGCGGCAGACTAGCAGGTCCATATGCAGACACATTTTTTTATTTCTTTTCAGTTTTTTTCTTCTCTTGCCGCTAAGCGTAAAAGTAAATGTTGAGCGAACGTTTAAAACTCATATACACCTCACATACACTTTTTCAATTTGTATACGATGTTGGTTTTTTAATTGTTAAAAATTAAATTAAATTCTGTTTTTAGCATGGTAACAAACCCTAGAATATAAATGTACCAGAACTCTATTGAAATTTGTGCAGAATTTAGATTTAGATTCAATATTTACAGATGGTGACAACCTATATTTATTTTATATGTTGACCAGTAACTTACATTCGTCCGACCGTCGTCAGCATCCTTGTTGCAAACATTGTTGAAGATCAGAGATCATTGATACTCATTAAAAAAAAAGTAGAATCGAATCATACTCACAATTGCCTTTTAAATATCGGGATTAGAGAACAAAAACAAATATTAATCATTGAAAATCGCTTTATTGTTTTTCAAAATATTCCCCATTAAGATCTATACACTTTTGTATGCGTTTGAACCAATTGTCGAAGCACTTTTGCTACTTTAATTGAGGCATCTCCAAAACATGCTTTCTGAACTCATCAACCGCTTCTTCAGGTGTCAAAAAACATTGACCTCTTATCTTATTTTTTACGTACGGGTGTCAAGTCAGGACTACACGGCGGATAGCTCTTCAAATCGATATTCTGAGTGCTCTAAAATACAGTTGTTTGAGACGATGTATGATGGCTCGCATTGTCGTGGTGAAGAGTGATCCGTTTTCGGCGGTTTGTTTTCCTGATTTCTTGGACGACAACTGGCACTCAGAATTTACTGTTCTGCGTTGTTCTAGTGGTACGATTGCGACTTGTCCAGTTTTTCCGAAAAAAAGGCGATCAAATGCTTGGACCAGAGATCAAAATAAAAAAAAAAAATACAAAAAGTATTTCTATTCTTGAAAAGTTTCTCAAAAAAAAAATCTGTCGTTCGGAGTCGCCTTTAAACTGTAGGTTCCGTCACTTCTGTATAAAATTAACACACACAACATAAGTGGTGTGAGAAACTGCGGGCTTCTTGGAGACGATTGCTGTAGACTGTCTAATGGTGAAGGTATAGCACTGGTCATTCTACAGTCACCAGCAGCAAATCGTTTCTTTACCGTTCGCATCTTCCCTCTTTCCACCTTTCCTAAACCAGCATAATGCGCTGCATGAGTAGGGGCCATCCCCTAAAAAAAAAAAACTTTTATTCGATTTGGCTCATCTTGAAACACCCATACAGTTGACTGCTGTTTACTTTCGGGCTCATACACGTAAATCCACGATTCATCAGCTGTCACGATGTCCTAGACGTGTTTCGAAGCATAGCGATCGTATTTTTAGAGCATTTCTTTCGACCAATCGGCACGAGCCTTTTTTTGAGCGATTGACAAATTGTGTGGGATCCAACGCGAACAAATTTTTTGACAGTTAAATGTTTATGCTGGTCCCACTAATGCCTAAAGTTGTCTCAATCTCACGATAGATCACTTGACGATCTTGCAATATCAGTTGCCGCACAACATCAATGGTTTCCGGAACAACAACTCATTTTGGACGACCTTCACGAAATTCGTCTTGAAGTGAACTACAACCTTGGTTGAATTCACCATACCATCGATAAACACTGGACCTTGATGGAGCTTCTGTGCCAAAAATTAAATTAAGTTCATCGAATTAAGTTCACGAAAATGTTCCCGATTTAATTTCATGTTTTGGGCGAGATGAATCTCTTAAGTTACAACACAAATAACGCTCGTATGTCAAAACGTTCTGAGTACGTATAATCTCAAAAATGTCAAGCTTTACAAAAGAGCTGTCAGTTGGCAGATTGCAACACTAGGGTTGCCAAGTCCCGAAAAATAAAAGGCAACCTTCGTAATGAAGACAACTTGATGCAAATTTATAGAGAACTTTTGTAACTGCCATGCACCTTCTAGTATCGATTGTAGTTTATCTCCCTATGACTTCCATTCATTCGAATTAATTTGTAGAGCCACCTACTATTAGAACCCTTCTCCAATATTACTATTTTCGAGAAAATTTTCTTATAAAAACCTTAAAACTGAGTGAGTGAGTCTTACTGTGCTTAGACCCACCTAAATTCGATGTCATAGGGAACAGAAACTTTGAAAATTTTCTTTGCATTCCTGCAAACATAGTTCTTGAACTGAAGATGAAAGATGTTGAGAATTTCATTTTCTACTTTCGATTTATGGGATTGTTGGCATATAGTTAAGGATCTTCCAGTTATGAATCCCACAATGAATACGGTTTTAGCCCTGGTTTATGCGACATGGTTCCAGCATGATTATGCTGCATTCATTATGGAATTTGCTATTCTGAAACTATATTAGCTAGCAGTAGATATGATTAAGCGCTAGATAGGTCTGTGGTATACGATAGATATGCTTATAGTTTGGCAATCAATCACAGTTGCTGGTTCTTTCATTCATTTTAAAATATTTTTTCTTTCAGGCAGCTTTAGAAAAGGTTGCCAAACATCATTTCCTTCGGAACTTTGTTGACGACAACATCGAAAACTAACGCTATGTGGTTTACAATGCAGGAGTACAATCTAATGACTTTCTCTTCGGTCACATCAATTTTCTGCTGCATTGTCATGTCGGCTTTAGTTTTTATTTGATTTCTAATGAGGTGAATATCTACGGCATGAGTAATTTTCTTTTCATGAGTAAGAAGCTGACTTCTTTAGAAAGTTGTTAAAAGTTCTAGAAGTTACCAAACTCTGGAATTCATAGGGAATACTCGATTTTAGAAGATAGAAATGTAGGAATTGATTTTCGATTAGCACAACGTGACTCAATCGTGTTAATACATCGTGAGCTACAAAGTCGTTTCATAGAAAACGAACGACTTTCTGCTTACCGAATCTCACAACCCAAGACTTGAACACCACAAAGCACTTTTGAAACTACCCACGCTTGTACCAACCATTCAAATTTGATAACCTAAAAAAACTACGTTTCTTCTTATAAAAATTAAATTAAAATTTCAAAAATCACAACAAGATCTGTTGAGAAGAAGGTTTGCTGGTCCACTTGACTGCCAGTTTAACTGTTTGTCCACTAATACGCTGTTCATATATATTTTTTTAGTGTATTATGAAATCAAATGTTTGTTGTTCTTATTTGTTGTTGTTGTTGTTGTTGGAGGACGTTTTCATCTACAATCAGCGATAATATTATTGCATTAATGATGGCCATAAACTGATACGTAATGCTGGAATATGAGCGAGTGTTTAATATTCCATATATTTTTGGTCAGTGATTGGTCAGAGAGTGTTTTTTTTTTTCAGTAGAAAATATACTCTGAAAAATGTTGCAATAACAACAACTATTAAAAAGACGGCTTATAAAAGATTAAATACCATTGATAGTAAATAAAAAGGCGGCAATCTTGTTAAAGTGTTAAATCATACACAATGAAAAAACAAAAAAGCAAAATTCGGTAAAAATAAATATCGAATGCAGGACTGCAAATCAACAGAAAAAAAAATTAACACATGCTTAAGGATGCATATATGGTCCAACCAGTTCGATGTTGTTTTTTAAATGCATGTTTATTGCACGCTTTTACTTATACTAGAGACTTAAAAACGAATGCCAAAGTGGTAAATAATATCTCCCTTGTTTCTTCAGATATGCTGAAAAGTTTTCAATGAAACTATCGTTGAGGTACTAGAGTAATTCAATACGAATTTATGTCTTTAAGAATTGAATTGTTGCTGATATCTCCAATGAAGAAACATACGCAAATCGATAGACTCTTACTTGCTTACTTAATTGGCCGTTAATAAGCCGATTAACGGATTTCGATCTGCATTAACACATCCTTCCAGGCGTCCCTACTTCTTCCGTGCCTACATCAGTTGGTCGCTGATAGGGGTTTATAGCTTTGGCCTTCCTCTTCGTCGACTTCCGCTGATCCACGCATCAAATACCCGTTTTGCGGGAGCATCCTTCTCCATTCGAAAGATAGGCCCGTTCTAGGGCAACTGTGCTTGATGTTAATACGCTGCACAACGTCTATGTGTTGTTTAGGATCTCATTCATAGACTCTAAGCCTGATAAATGTTTGCTTAATCCTTTTATGCAAAAATCTGTGACTTTGAGCATAACAAGTGTCGTTAGAAGTACTTCTAAGTAATTATTGAATATGATTTTAGGTCAATACTCCATTACAAGTAATTGCTAAGGGACAAGGAACTTTTTGAAAATATTTGGACTATTACCAGGATTTTTAAATGTTCACGATTTATTCATTCAAGGGATCTTGATAAAGGTTTTTAGCTACCATAAGAGACGATTGGTGTAACTGTCTAATGGTGAAGGTATAGCACTGACCTTTTTATAGTCACTAGCAGCAACTCGTTTCCTTACCGTTCATATCTTCCCTCTCTATTTCCACCTTTCCTAAAAACCAATGCACTGCATGAGTAGGGATCATCCCCTGAGTGCTGGTTTTATAAAAAACAAAAAAGCATTTGTTGTCGACAAGCTGTCCTCGTTGAAATTACTTGATATGAAGCATTGACAAGATATATGTAGCTCTCTGGACAGTTGTGCATTCTTTATAGCGTTTACTTTGAGAATGATGAGGTATCCTCAGGAAGTCTCGGTGTAAATGCCACGATTCAGACCCCAGGTCAGACACAAAATGAAAATAAGAAAAAATATTTCTATAACGGCTTCCAATCGACAGATTTCTGGAAAAAACTGTCAAGCAACTAAAATTTCCATGCATAAGTGCTGTGGGAAGCCAGATTGTAATACTTAATGCTTTAGGGAGGCTAAACATTGTGCCACAGCTATCCAGCTTCGAAATTGGTTAAATGCACACGTTAGTGAAGACCCCGGTTGGAAGGTAATACAGTAAGACCCCGCTTAACACTGTTTCAGTATTAACGGTTGCAAATGAAACCGTCGAAACTAACCAAAACGGGGTGCACTATATAGCGGCGAGGTATAGTATGTATCCTTTGCCACGCTCTTTTGTTAGTCTGTCCAGAAAAAAGATTTCAACTGTATTTTCCGAAGTCCGAAAACATCTTTCCTGAGTCACAGTTGATTTATTGTCATCAACGTAACTACGGTATACACATGTACGTGTTAAGTTGCCTCGCTTAACGCTGTTTCGTTTAGTACTGATACATATTGGAACATATTCCTTGCATTAAGCGGAGTCTTACTGTACAGTCTTACTCAACAGAAAAAAGTTGCTTAATAAGCAAAAGTTTGGACGCAACTCAATACATTTAAACGGAGGAAGTTCTTTTTAAATACAAAATAATTAACAATCCAATGACAAAAATAATGGGTGGAGGGAGTAATGATTATCTATCACAGTAAAAGCGTCATCGATCACGTTATTTTCAAAAGAGATAGAAACCAATGAAGCCACACCAAATAGTGACTTTTTCGAGATGTATTGTAAGCTGTTGGATCTCGTGTGGATTGGTATTGTCCCATATTCATGAAATTTTTATTTTCACATATTCATTTATCCTGAAATGATTCTTCGAATAGAATTAGGGTCAGTTGCTAACTGCTTTCAACATGCAAACGTCGTTGGCTATGGTAGTTTTCTTTTAATTCCTCAGATAGTCGAATTCTTTACGTAGTGGCCTGCGCAAACAGAGTTTTTGTTAGTAACGCGAATCATTTGTCTCCGATTAGCCTGCTGTTTACTCGCACTGTTAACAACGATGCTTTCAGTTTATCTTGCTCAGCACCGATGTACGGGTGTTGGTCGGTTACATACTGAACCAGAACTAGTGGTTTGTAACTTATAAACCACATTGTGTTAGCCCTCTTCTTAGGACGATTATGGCAATGATTATTTGGACGTGATTGTTATATCCATCCGTGGTTTGACAAAACAGACAGTCCTTGTTGGTTGGCTTTATAAAAAGATGTTTTCTGTGCTGCCTCAGGTCTTCGTTATTTCAAGAGCAACTTTAATCGCTAATTTTTTCAGAAGTTCCTGTCTTACTTATAAAGTTGTAGCCAATATTCCCAGCACTCGATTTGACAGAACAGATTTCATACAATTCCTATTATCGTACTTGCTTACCCAATTGGTCACTATAACCCTTTAGTCGGGATTACAACCAAGCTTCTCACACCACCTATGTTGTGTGTATACACTTTATCTTTGAGGCATGGGACCTCCTGTTTTATTAACTCTCACAGTTTTTTGCCAGAAGTTTGCTTAGGAAAAGAAATATTTGTTCTTAATTCGTTTTGTACTAGATGTCTGAGGCAGGGGTTAAACCACGGGTTCACGTCTAATAAGCCAACACACTACCCACTAGGCTATGGCGAATTCTCCCATCATACAGTCGTGACATGAGTCGTGTATACTGTTTTAAAGGTCCGTCTCTCCCCTTTCCAAAAAGATTTAAATTTTGGAAATCGGGCCAGAAATGTTAAAGTAATCCAGAAATAAACAAAATATTTTTGAGATATACTCAACAAATCTCACAACTCGGGTGTATTTTCACTGTCGCACCGTGTAATGTGTTTTACTTAAGATGTTTGAGACTGGGTTAAACCATGGGCTCTCTTTCTCGTCTAGTAAGCCAACACACTACCTACAGTCCTGACATCAACGATGATGATTAACCGTTGTGGTATCGAGTGTATTCTTGTTTGTAGTGAGTTTTCCAACGACATGTCTGCAAGAATAAAACAATACGGTGGCATTTAATTAACCTGGGCTGCCCATTACAGTAACTGCTTACATGACGTTCTTTTTTCCATCTGGGCGCTCCCAATTGTTACAAAAAAATTTCCTATTTCGGGATCAGTGGCCGATAATACTTTAAGGGCCATAATTACAACTAGCCGTTAAATTTGGGTTTAGTTAAAGGTAACTTTAGCTAAAGTGAACTTTAATGTCACACTTTAACTTATTTTCGTTATTATAACCTAATTATAAAATAAAGTTAACTTTTTCAAAAATATGGCAGTGCCGAAACAATGTCGATAACGCTGCTCAATTAAACAAGATTTTTTTTAAACGCAGTGGCAACGACGGGCTTCAAAAATAAACTTAACTTTAAAAGTTAAAGATATGATGATCCTGCCTTTAGCTTAACGCTTACTTCTATCGTATTGTTCATTTATAATAATGAAAAATAATTTATTTGACCATTGAAATCCTTCCTTTAGTTAACGGTAAGTTATAATAATGGCCTTAAGTGTCTTAAAAGTAGATTTTTGCTTTATCCAATATTCTGATAAGGGTTTCCAATAAAATTGTATCCGATTTAGTAAATTTTATGGTTTACACTGAAATATCTCCTCAAAATTAATAAAACCTCATTGGCAACAATCTCGAACATGAAGAACCCTGTATGAAAGTGTATACACTTCTAAGTAGCGTTGCTATTAAGAAATTTTATTTGTTTTTCTAAATCAGAAAAGAGCAGAATATGGTGTTAAGCCTATGACAGCTTTAAATACGAGTACACCAGATGCAGAACGGCCATAAACGTAAAGCATTTCAGTCGGAGTTTTAGACTCTCATTCACATTTAAAAAATTCACTTTTTAATGGATTTTAAGTCTTTAGCCTGACATTTTGCCACTTATAAATGTCAAAACATATATACGAGTACATATACATACGTATTGTATGTATTGATGTCTTGATTATAAGAGTATAAGAGTAGGAAACACGTTCCTACCAAACACACACACACACACACACAGACAGAGGTAGGTAGAGGAGATCCTTTATCAGTTAAAGTGCACTCAATGAAAATTAAAAAATCAGTTTAAAGCGATTGAAGGCGATTTTTATTTCTTGTTTTGCGATATGCAAACATTACAGGCGCATTTCAGCCGCTATTTATTATGTGTCCAAGGTTAACACACTCACACTTAACAGTGAACGTGTGTGTATTTAGTCGCTCTCAGAGATAAGAGATAATAAATCAGTAAAACCCCTTAAAGGCATTTGATATGGACATGATCGTAATGATCACAATTATTAAGAGGCTGGCATAATTTCGTTAAGGTTTTCGTGTCGAATTTTTTTTTTTCGTTTTTCTGCCAAATATTTCACCAGAAATAATTATAAACTGGTAGGTGCAACAACAAATATAATGAGTTCTTATATTAAAACGTTAAGAATTTCTTAATTTATGGTGAAATGTTGAAGTGAATATGTTTGTAGAGGTTCAACTACCAAAAATTTATTTTTATTTAAGAAAAGAGGACTTTTTTTTCAAATAGCCTTGTCATTCAGTCGAACATCTATTACACAGTGATAGTTAACACGTTGACTGTCAACTACGAGTTAATTCGTAGATTGCGTTCCCTTTTAGGGTGCCAAAATACGAATTATTCCGTACTCACTAATGTAAAAATTAAATTGTCGTTTAATAGCCAGTTTCCTGAAAATTGCCGCGGCAAACAACGTGTTAATATGCTGAAAAGTTGGATTGTTAACTCGAGTATCTGCCTAAAGAACTTTGTGTAGCCTTCTACTCCTCAAGCAGTGTAATAGTTAGCGCCTTCGCCTTGTTGAATAGCATTCGTATTTACTCTCGGTTAATAGTCAAGAATGATAAACCAAAGATTATGCCATCACGCACACAAAATTAAAGCTATCTGGGCATTTTGAAACAATGACGTCACGCAAATTGTGTTCCTATTGGCTAATGATAATGTAACTTATATTGCAGGGCTGCCAACTACTTTCACGTAGTGCACACATTTTACAGAAGAAATGTTAATTTTCACATATGAGAAAGACTTGGAAACCTTTAAAATAGCCCAACTACGTCATCTACCGGGAAATCATGCGCAAGGCATAATCTTTAGTTTATCATTCCTGGTAACAGTAATGAAGAAATTTCATTCGACTAAAAACGACCGATGCAGTCTATGGTTAACAAAGTTTCTTCCTATTCGTCTGGTATGGATCTATGCTAGGTAGAAGGTTTTAATTCAGAGCATTTTGTACTTCACAGACTAAACGGTATTGAATTACAGCTTTCTTAGGGAGTTAAGCAGTTTAGGATCTTTCTGGTTCCGAAACAGTCTTCGTAGGAGGACAAGTAATTAGCAGTGCTGTAGATAGGTATAGGTAAAGTATTTTTGTGGTGATTTCTTTTCAGCAGATTTCTGGCAAAAACAAAATGTAAGAGTAAATAAATCTGCCATGAAAAGTTTCTCAAAAAATCCGTTGTTCGGAGTCGACTTAACACACACAACATAAGTAGTATGAGAAAGTAGGTCAATAATCCTGACTGAAGGGTTGTAATGACCAATTATGTATGTGTAGGTTCTTCAATCAGGATTGTTGAAATGATCTTTCGCGTCCTCTTGTGTGGATGAGATTGCAAGTAAGTGGAACATATCAGGTGCCTCAGTTATTCACGAAGATGACTTCAGGCTAATTACTCATTAAAAGTGGTTGTCCAAGAGCCTGCAAGCAAGAAACTTTTTAGAACATTTTCTACGCACACACATAATTTGCCATTACAACCCCTGATCGAGGGTTATGACCTGACACCACTTATGTTGTGTATGTTAATTTTATGCAGTCCTGCTGAGAGGAAGTCGCCGGAGAAATATTTTTTCATGTTTCGTTTTGTTCGAGGTATCTGACCTGATATTACGTCTTATAAGCCAACACACTACCACTAGACTATGGCGGCTTCTTGATAGGTTTTACAGACTATAACGTTACACAATATTATTTCGGCAAGCTACCCTCGGTGGCATTGTCTGATAAGAAGCAGGACGAGATGCTAAATGCAGATATAGGTAGTTATAGGTTTATTTTGAGGATATGGTGGAACTGTCCTGTGGGTTCCTAGGTGAGCGTAGTATCTTCTGAAAAGGAGTCTTGAAATGAGTGGTGAAATATCTATTGTCAGACTGCCTTGAAGGCACTATTTGGCCACTTTGCCTAGTCAACAAAAAAGTTCTGACAAGACTTTTAACAGACATAGGGCCATTATTACAACATACCGTTAAACTTGAGTTAAGTTAAAGGAACCTTTAGCTAAAGTTACCTTTAATTTATTTCCGTTACATATTTTTCAAAAATATGACAGTTCCTGAGCAATGTCGATTGCACTGCTTAATTAAACAAGTTTTTTTTTATGACAGGCTTTGAAAATAAACTTAACTTTAAAAGTTAAAGATATGATGATCCTCTCTTTAGCTTAACGCTCACTTCTATCTTATTGCCTATTACAATCCTCCCTTTATTTAACGGCAAGTTGTAATAATGAACCATAGCATGGTATTGTGCTGGGTTCTAAGGCATTCTGTCATTTGAGACAATGATATTGCATATAAGTTGGCTAGTGATGGCGTTGATCCTAACCAAATAGTTAAGCTTTGAAGATTGTAATGTAAGATGATGTTGTTCTCCTTCTATTGAATTAAAGTAGATACTTAAATTAGTATCTACCGATGTACATATATACAGTGCGCGTCAGAAGAAACTGTACACTGTTGATAAAATTGTAACAATCACCAAACTCAACTTTTACTAATTGAGGAGAGAGCACGAAAAAATTTAACAATATTTTGAAAGTTTTTTAGAATTTTTTTTTTCAATTTTAAAAACTGTTACGGAGACAATTTTAAAACAAAAAATTTATTAATGTACAGTTTCTTTTGATGCTCACTGTAGGTGATGTTGTCTATCTTATTACGGTGGTGTCTCGTATTTCTGTTTTAAATTATTTTCATTTTTAATATAATTTAAGCATAACTTTTAGTTTCTTACGAAATTTAAATAAATTAAAATGTAAACCTCTAAATATCAAATAGAATGAGTCTGTGTTGGGCTGTGTAATTTCAAAATGAACCCCAGAGACCACAATGATTTACACAAAGCATTTCTTATAATTGCCCATATAAACACATAAAAATGTCGAAAACGAAGAAAGAATTGCCACTTGATTAGCCACATATAAAATGCTTTTTAAAGGTTTTCAAATCTCTTAATGAGGCATTGAAATTGTTGTTTTTTTTTTTGTACTTTTTGTTTGGAACAGACGATTATAAGTAGTTTTTATTTCTGCTGTTTTATATTTGAATGGTTAATTTCAAGATTTTAAAGTGAATCTTAAGTTTAATGTCTTCAAAAATAAAAATTCAATACAAGTTTTTGCATAAGAAAAAAAGGGATTTTCATGGCACATTTTATGTTCGCTATTTGAGAGCCTTAAGCGTAAATTAAATTTAAATTTATGCACATAAATGTTAAAGTAAAGTATTCACAATTCTTATTTAACCTAGTAAAGCTAGGAGCTAGTATAGCTCCTTAAAATAGGCGTCAAGAACAGATTCTACCTCTTCGTTATAAGCAATTATTTTACCATTGAAAGTTAGTTTGAAAATTGTTTTTTACAGTAAGACCCCGCTTTACGCTGCTTCAGTTAACGCTGCATCGCTTAAGACTAATTCGCTTAACGCTGTTTCGCTTAACGCTGCTTCCCTTAAAGCTGTTTCAGTATTGCGCTATAGTATTGGGATTCCCCTAACGCATACTGTATTTGTTGTATATGTGTGTAAATGAAACTGCCATACACCAACCAAAAGCGGTACACTATATAGCGACGGTGCATACGATATATTTTTTTAAACGCTCTGTTGTTAGTTTGTCCAGAATAAAGGTTCCAACTATATTTTATATGTACGTGTAAAGTTGACTCGTTTAACGCTGTTTCGTTTAGTACTAGAAGTTATTGGAACGTATCCACCGCGTAAAGCGGGGTCTTACTGTACTGGCCATCAACATGGTAGATGTCTGAACTAATGTATTGATCCTAGAAATACATCTTGACTTCATCGTAACAAAATACTGTAATTAGTTAACACGGAGGTCGGCCGTGGTCTAGTAGGTGGTGTGCTGGCTTTATTAGGCGTAAAGCGTAGGGTTCGAGTTGCCCAGTCCAGACATCAAAATAAAATACAATTTTTCGGCCGATTTCCTCTCAGCAAAATTTCTTCTGGCAAAAACTCTGACAGTAAATAGATTGCCATGAAAAGTTGCTCAACCAATCTGTCGTTCGGAGTCGACTTTACACTGTAGGTCCCGCACTTATGTATAAAATGATACACCACAACATAAGTAGTGGTGAGAAGTAGGTCAATAATTTCCTGGACTGAAGGATTGTAATGACGTCATCTATGTAGTTAACTCCGTAGAAGTCTTCTTTAACTGAAGTCACCGTAGTTGAGTAGGTAGTGTATTGGCTTTTTAGGCGAGAGCCCGTTTTTCAAACCCCTAGCTGAGACATTTCGAGCATAAAGAAATATGAAAAAAAATTTTTCTTTCTGTAACTTCTTCAAGTTGCCAAATCCGTAGTTCGAAAGGCGTCATAGTACACCACTACTCATATAAATAATAACCATACACGATATGAGTGTTGTGAGATATTGGTTTGTAAACCCAGGACTTAGTAAGGTAAGTCTTTTCCAATTTCCATAGCACTACCCCATACCCTAATGCAATTTATTCGCATATGTCGGCTACGATTCTCTTAATTAGGTCCATTTTTACACACTTTTAAATCGAATGCACAAGAGTGACTCCGTGTATTCTCTTACGTGGTGTACATATGTGTTGCTCGTCTTCAATGACATCAAACTCCGTTAGGACATAGGCTTCTTTCATTAAAAATGGATTAAAAAAATTATTGCGTATTGAAATCTAACCACACCAGTATCAACGATCAAATCAGCATCAATATGACGGAGGACAGGCCACATACAGTGCGCTTCAAAAGAAACTATACACTAGGGATAAAATTCTAACAATCACAAAACTCAAATTTTACCTCTTAAGGACAGTGCTCGAAAAAATTTTTAAAATATTTTTAAATTTTAAAATAAAAATAACGGTTATTTATTAAAGCAAAATTATTTTTGTACAGTTTTTTTTTGACACCTAGTGTCTACGATAAAAGATCTTGTCCTCCTCAGATCAGACTTTAAATATCAAACCTTATAAATGATCTCAATTCTAAACTCATCTTACCTATAGGGCAATTCGAATACACTAGGCTATATAAACCAGATCTCTGTTTAGTTTTCACATTCGAACGATATTTAATAGTCACCGTCATAGTAGCGCTATTGCCATCATCAGGTTGCTGCTGCTGCTGTTGTTTCTTTTATTTTCTAAACGATATTATTGCAGTTGGTTTTATTTCCGAAAGGTTCGAATTATTTTTTTTTCAATTTCTTTCTGTTTCTTTGATTTTTATTTTAATTTTATTGTCTTTGTTGTCTTTTTTTTTCAATTCGTTTTTTGGATATTCAAACCAACAAACTTAAATTGTGAAATAAAATTAAAAGAACTCGAGGCGAAACCAATCGAATTGAAAAATAATATGACAAAACAAGACAAAAAAATGTGTGTTTCAAGGTACGAGGGTGGTGCAATATATTGTTATCTATGCTCGTAGATTGTTGTAAAATGAAATAAAAACAAATTTGTGTTTAATTTTAATAGAAATTCTTTATTATTCGCACAATTCTGTGTGCTACTGTTCACAACTTTATGTAAACAACAACAAGTGCTTTGTTTGTTATTCCTCTGTTTACATCCATTGCATAAACAATAACAATTACTAGACAATTATACGACAGATCTTTGTACCATGATTACTCTCTTCAAATACACCACGTCTTCACACAATACTGACTGATCTTCACTAACCCCAATCGCCTTCTAGCTTTGCTTTTTATATGACAGAAGAATCAGTTAGACGAATGTTTTTGAATGCGAATCGAATTTTCTATTTATGTAAACATTGTTGTTTACATTCATTATTGTTGTTTATGTATTTTGTTTACATTTATCGATGTAATGTTGTTTGTGAAATTTTGTTTACTTGTTTACCATTTTGTGTTTATACTGATGTTTGTTATTATATTAGGCAGTACGATAATTTGTAAACAGGTTTGGTTAATGCATTGTTGTGTTTTTGCAGCTTTTGTTTGTAATTTTAATGTTAAGTGATGTAAAATCAATGCACCAGTATCTAAAATCTTCATTTTCGTAATATTTTCAAATGGCCGAGATTTGGAAGTTATTGGGAATGGAATTCATTATCGACCACACCTTCAATACAATGATGAAAATATTATAGTCCAAAGAAACCAGGATGGAATGGAAAAATTCATGAAAGTCGTGGGGAAAGCATTGCGAATTACAGAAGAAATTCCAATACCATTACGGTGCCATGAAAAATGTGAGAAGGAATCCGATATAAGCATACATAACTGGTCTTTACAACTCTATAGTCAGAATTATGACCTAGTTTCTCAAACTATTTATAATATAGAGTGGTTTAAAGTTGATTCTTAACGACAGATTTTCGAGAAATTTCATGGTAATTTTATTTACTTGCAGAGTATATGATGAATGCGATGAGAATTCATTTTTATGGAAAGTTTCCACCTCCAATTCATTACAAAATAATTTAACTGGAGGGTATGTTCTTTCGTTTACGAATATTAAAGCAGGCCCGTGTAATATGTTTAGACCATCAATAAATAAATGATTAAGAAAATGCTCTAAGTGGTACGGGGTGATCAGCGAACTGGTAATGAAGTGAAGTCAACTTAGTGTAACAAGAAGTGTGTTGGATTATTAGGCGTAAGGTCCCTGTTCAAGCCCTCAGGACAGATATCAAAACGATAATATGAAAAAATTTTTCTACGGCGACTTTTTTCAGTAGATTTCTGGCAAAAATCTGTCGTTCAGGAGTCGACTTAATCACTCATGTACCCAGGTTCGGACATCAAAACGAAAAATATTTCTTCGGCGACTCCTCTCAGCAGATTTCTGGCAAAGACTCTGAAAGTAAAAATTGTCATGAAAAGCTTCTCAAAAATCTGTCGTTCGGAGTTCGACTTAAACTGTAGGTTTCCGCCACTCATGTATAAATTAACGTCGTAATCCTGACTGAAGGGTTGTAATGGCCAATTATGTATGTATGTATAAAAGTAACATACACAACATAATTAGTATGACAAGCTAGGACCTTACGACCTGACTGAAGGTATGTATATATTTCAGAAGTCAGCAATGAATCGTTTATTTGCTACTCATAAGCTTCTATGAAATTTTGAATATAAGTGAGTCAGCAATATTAAAATTTAACAAAGTACTCTGATTCATTCGTACTCACTAAAACGTTCTTTTTCCAGTACAGGTTGCCAATGCGTTGAACGTTGACATCAAACTCATATCATTCGAAATATGTTGGATAGAGGTACGATGATATTAAAAGAAGTATGAATGTTTATGAGTATCGGAAATTATGAGCACGATTCGAAAGATGAGTAGAATATGTATCTTTTTGTAAACTCATTGGTGATCTCTGGTATGTATTTAATGCAGAGATAGTATCTGAGGTTAATGGCTGTTTTAAGGCTGTTTTTGCTACTCAGGTCAGAAGGATAATAAGGATTATGTCGACTTTGCTAAATTTCCTTCCTTAGTTAGATTGCTATTAGTACAGCCCTCGTATATTTCCATCCTAGAGTATAGAAAAATATGCTCGTTTATGTGTGTGTATATTGAAACACTCTCTTAGGTGGAATTGTAAAAACTGTAGCAAACGATACTCCAATTCAGGGTATACAGGCTATGGCTGTTTAGAGGGATTCCACAACGATAGTAGGATACCATTATTGGGGTATTGGCAACAGTGTTTTAATCTTCTTTTTTCATTTTCTAAATATTTTTTGTTTTGTTTTTATTTTTTTAGGTTTTTATTATATTTTACGATTTTTGTTTTGTTTTTTTGTTTTTCATTTTCAATTCTACCATCTTTGTGCTTTGGCAACAAATAACAAACAAAACAACAACGACAGCAACAGCAACAATAGCAACAAATTTAATTTTGATATTGAAATTGAATTTTGTGTTCAATAAGAATTGGCTGCATATCTGGTATCATCATACCGCACCAGCACCAGCACTGTGCCTGGCAGATATTGTTTTTCCAGCAGGGGTATGTGTATGCCAATGTGTTGTCGTCGTCCAATGCCCTTCCTCCACTTGATCAATATGTTTGTTTGTATTGTTGTTTGTCTATATTTGTTTTGGAAATTGTGTAATTATGGCCAAATGTTATAAACTCTATAGTTTATGGTCGCAACATAATCATAAATAATATGTATCTGTTCCCCCGAAAAGTCCTTATATTTTATTGTATTTGCTTTCTTCGTTCTTTTTTTTCCCTTCCTTTCTTCTCTATACTTTACAATTTCTGGCGTATCATTTGGCTTTTTTTAGATTTTCGTAATTTTCGTAATTTAGTATCGAAATCAGGCATGATGTCGTTGAGGGCAATCACGACAGGAACTTTTGCAGAAGAGCAATATAATTAGACGCGCGATATAAAATTTGCTACACAAATACAGTTTAGCTTCCCGCCAAGCAAATGATTTAAAAACCGCTTAAGAAAAAATATTTTTAAATTAATATTCGGTATTACAATGTGGGCTGGCTTCTTTCTGTGGAGATGGTAGAATGAAATTATGGAAGATGTTAAAGATTTTGTTAAATTTTAAAATTTCAAAATAAGTTTTGTGAAATATTTGCAATTAATTTCTAAATATGAAGGCTTTATGGCAATGTTCTTTGGATTTCAAAGTTAGACAGATTATACAGTAGGCGTCATAAGAAACTATACATACATAATTGGCCATTACAACTCTTCAGTCAGGATTACCGGCTAGCTGCTCAACACCACTCATGTTATGTGTGTTAATGAGTGGTGGGACCTACAATTTAAAGTCAACTCTGAACAACAGATTTTTGAGAAAGTTTTCATGGCAATTTTATTTACTCTCAGAGTTTTTGCCAGAAATCTGCTGAGAAGAAGTCGCCGAAGAAATATTTTTTCATATTTCGTTTCTGATATCTGGCCTGGGATTTGAATCCAGCCTTCGCATCTAATCACTACCTACTAGACTACGGCGACTTCAAACTATACACTGTTACGTTATTACCTTTTAAAAAGTTTTAAATATGAGCTCGTAGATCACAAATAAAAATAAATTTCTGTTTAGTTTTAATTAAATTCTTTATTGTTCGAACAACTCTGTGTGCCATTGTTTACAACTTGATGTAAACAACAACAATTGCTTTGTTTGTTAGCTTCGCTTTCTCTCTTTACACTGTTTTGCGTAGGCAATAATAATCATTCGACAGATCTTTATAAAGGCGATCTTCTAACCGCGATTATTCTCTTCAAACACAGCTTGTCTTCACACATGACTGAATGAATATTTACTAACTCCGTTGCCTGTTTTGTCTTCACTTTTATATCGCAGGGTATACACTCTGATGAATGCTCTTAAAGTCAAATGACTTCGTCTTCTCCAAATCTATATAAATGTAATCATGTTGTTTACATTTATTCTTTTTTTGTTTTTACATTTTTGTTTACGTGTTTATCATTTCTTTATACTGGTGTTTTGTTGCTATATTTTTATTAACTTGTTTATCATGTATTTTTATTTAGTCTTAGAAATTTTGCCAGAAATCTTCTTAGAAAAAATATTCTTTCATATTTGGTTTTGCTGCAGATATCTGACCTGGGGTTTGAATCTTGACCTCATGTCTAATAACCCAACACACTACCTCTAGACTACGCCACCAACAGTTATTTCTATCAGTTAAGACCTTCATCTCTTTACGACAAAAGCAGGGCACTGGCATATAAGATGGAAGCTAGTTTCTACCTCCTCCTCAGAATTAATTTGCCGAAAAGTCAAGTCATTTGGCATGCCTACTTAGAGATATGTGTGTTTTAATAATCGCTGTAGTGTGATGGATGCCCATGCAATTAAAAAACAGAAGTGAATCGGCCCTCTTCTTGTCCATACATGTCCAGTAGAGTGTAGCAATAATGCCCTTATCCTGCTTGTGCCAACGAGATTAAGCTTCCCTTGAAAACGAATGCAAAACATCTCTTGTAACCAGTCGAAGGTTGCGAACTTCATACTGGCAATTTTCAGCAATTTCCCTATGTCCCGGAATTCATATAAGAGTTACTCTTAAATGATCCTAAATTTCTCTGAAAAATCCTCAGCATTCATGGATAAGAACAGATGTTAATGCTACGGTATTCTGTGTAATTTCTAGATTTCCCTGTCAAAGCACCCTTGTCATAAGTTAAACCTATCAGCCGGATTAAACGAGATGGCATACATTTTTATTAGAGACCACGGTCCTGGTAGGAATTGAACAAACAATCATCATAGTCACAGATTAGCACTCTTCGCTCTAAACTTGGTTTTATTCTCTTTTACCGCCAGAAGTCTCTGTTTTCATTTAAATTTTTGATGAAGTTTTTTTTTCTAGTTTTATTATTATTCACTTGTATACCTCCCACGTGAATAAAAATGTGAAATTTGATGTTTGAAGAAATTACGCGATAAATAACCACTCCCCTATCTGTTGGCTCTTCGAATAGTCAATGGCTTGAAGAGCAAAGCTCCTGAACTAAGTTTTCAATGTCAGTCAGTGCCTTCCTACAATTGACTTCCTACAAATAAATAGTGCTTGAAATAGTAAAGTAATCTAATCGATTAAGTTTTGCTTTGATTAATTTCTATTAGTCGGTATAATTGCTTTTTTATCTTTAGAAGAGCGTTATCAAAGCTACCCTAAATGCGTTGAATACGAGACTTAATCCACAATTGTTGAGACAATTGGTGGCGACTCTTCATTTGTAGTATAATGACGCTTCAATCACTAAACAACTCTGTGTGCCACTGTTTATAACTTGATGTAAACAACAACAATCGCTTTGTTGTTGTACAATTGCAGTTGTACAATTGCTTTGTTTGTTATTTACAACTTAATGTAAACAACAACAATTGCTTTGTTTGTTGTTTACAACTTGATGTAAACAACAACAATTGCTTTGTTTGTTATACTTCTTTACACTCTTTTACGTAGACAATAAGAATCAGCTGATTTCTTCTGCTTCTATGTATATAACTATCCTGGTATATCGCAGGCACCAATTGTCAATCGGACACTGCTATTTGATTTAGGCATAGGGTCAGTCTTAGTCCTGATTGATGATGATTGATGGCTTTCTGCCACACCTTAAGCGCCTTTGTGTAAAGCATTGTTGGTAATGAAATTGAATGCCTTTTGCTATGAATTTCTTTTTGTTTTTGATCAAATTTTTGGAATATTTTTTATGTTCAACTTCAATTAATTAGTTTGACAAAAAAAAAGCAACGCTTTAAAAGTATTTGAAAGCAAGAAGCCAAACTCTCTGGCGATTTATTATCTTGTACAACTTATAGATGCCATAAATTCTAGCACTGCTTACAATGTAACAAGAAAATGACTTCAAAACTTCTTTTCTACTTATTTCATGAAATTATAGAGTCACACAAGTCAAGTTAATGCAACTCAATAAAATACCGCCACTACTAAATGGGGTTGCATGCAGCTGAAGATGCAGAAAAAAAAAGTGCAGAGACCAATCACCTTTACCTTTTCCCCACAAACAACCGATCAACCGTTCGACTTCAAAGCCTATTGACTGTAACAGCAATGGTATACAGAAGAAGAGAGATTGTGCACATACGACAGTCCAATCCAATCTTTTAAGATTAGCTGTCCCTAGAGGGATTTAAACGGCTTGTTCTTTGGCTGCTGCAGCAGCAGCAGCGGCTCAAAAAGTTATTGACTGCATTTATTGAATAACAATTGAGTTTTACAAAAAGGATACACACATACCACTGGCCTTACATTTATTTCTGGAGGCAGCATTTAAGCGACACTAACAATCAGAGTCCATTGAAAATCTATGGATCTGTCACGGCAAAATGATTTTGGTCACAGGGTTTGTATTTTTGTTGTTATAAAAAAAAATAAAAAAATAGTGAATTACGCACACAAAAAACAATAAAAACCAGCCAAACGGCTAAAACTAGCCAAATACGAGTGTTTGTCGTCTTGCTAGCTACTGCAATCAAAATTGATTCAAACAAAGTCGGCAAATGCTTATTACAGCAGCACTGAAGATGCTGAATACTGTTCGATTTTTTTTTTTTTTTGCCATACAACTTGACAGGTTTGACAGTTAGAACAACATATCAACGTACGTTTGTATATATAAAAATAAACCAGATTTTTCACAAAGAATAACAATAACAACATTAGAGTTGTACAGGGTGGCTGATATATAATGGAACAAAGTAAAGCGCATATAGTTTGTTCAAAAGCAAAAAATGTTGGAAATAACATCAAATTTTAGAATCAATTTAGATTTGTTCGAATTGGCCACCTTTGGTACGAATTATGGCCTTCAAACGGCCGACAAAGCCATCACAGGTGGCACGAAAGGGGCTTTGCGGTATTTTGGCCCATTCCCGGTGAAGCGCCGTCTTGAGATGATCGACACTTTGGTATTTTTTAGTGAGAAACTTACTCTCCAAAATGCTGCAGGCGCAAAAGTCCAACGGATTGAGGTCCGGAGATTTTTGTGGCCATTGTGCGGTAGAAATGAAGCGTGGAATCTCCTTTTTAAGCCATTCTTGGTTGACGCGTGCTGAGTGCAGTAGTGCTGAGTCTGCGGCCGAAATGTTTGTCTGCCCAGGGCTTCAATACTGTCTTTAAGACATTTTCCCGATAATATTCGGCATTTATTTTGACCCCACGGTCGATGAATACGAGCGGGGAGCAACCATTAGCCGTTACGGCCCACACCATTAATATCGGCGGCCCTTGAGTTCTGGTGGCCAAATGCAGGCGTATATTTTCAGCTGACCTCTTTGGCATGTAAACCAGATCATTTTCTTTTTTCACAAGCTGCTCAATTTGGAGTGGCTTCCCATCGGAGAAAACCAATTTCGGTAACTAGCCAGTTTCGTGCAAGCGAAGTAACTCCTTGGCTCTTTCCAGTCTTACTTTTTTCGTCCATCGGTGAGCTCTTGCACTTTTTGGAACTTCAATGGCTTTATGCCAAGCTCATTTTTCAATATGTGTTGCGTTCGTTCTCGCGATATGTTCAGCTTACGAGCAATATTTCTATCACTGCGGCGTGGATTTCGAACAAATCTGGCCATCACTTTTCGGATCATTTCTGGTGTTGTTACCGATTTTTTCGTCCAGTTTTTGGATGCCATGCAACACTGCCGGTATCACGGTAACGAGCAATGGTACGAGACACAAAAGATTTATTCACATTTAAATGCTGGTGGTCTCTAACGATAGCCACCTGTAGTTTGGCAGCCAAATATAAAGCAATCACGCTATCACGCTTGAATTCCATTACGAATAACATTTTTTTCTGAATGCAATAGATCAAATGCTTTTGTGAGCTTGTAAAAATAATAAAATGAACTGTCACTGGAATAAATCTGTCAGCTCTCAGCTGTCAGACGAGCGGTTTACAAATGATAACAACCTGAAGTTGGTTGCAATACATATCAGTCACCCTGTAAGCAGAGACAATAAGCAGAAGAAGTTTATAATTCAGGAGGAGAAAACCGAAAAAAATTCATTCTTTTTTAAACCATAAAGTTATTCTTTTTGAATTGTTCCTCTTCTTTTTGTTTTTTTTTCTAGAAATGCCCGAACTGGTGTTGAATTTAATAAATAAAAGTGTTTTGTTTTGCAGAGCAGCACAAAACAAAATAATAAAGCCGAGATATGAAAAAAAAAGACAGCCACAGTATAAAATCAAAATCAGCCCGATTACTCTTTTTGGTGTTATGCGACGAAAGCAATCGACGACAGACATCGGTGCGGTAAATTCTTAAGGCTGTCAATAAGTATGCGTTTGATACAAACAATTAAAATGACATTCGTTGACACATGACAAGCGTCCTTTAAGATCTGTCCAGTGTCCAGTGTGCTTACAAACCGCACTCTGGCCAATGATCAACTCAAAGAGAAGAAAAAACCAGAAACGATGCTATGCGTTTGAAAATTTTAAGATTCAATATGCCAGCCAAACCTTGGAAAATTTTAATTGTATTAATTTTGTTTCGGATTTTCATTTCATATTCCTTGGTCTGGTTTTTCACAAAGCAAAATCTAATCAAAAAATTTGAAAAGAAATAACTAAACATGGCTTCAAGGCTTTCACAATATAGCTGCAAGGGGAATTCGTTTTAGAACAGTTTACGAATTCTAATTGAAACTGTTTTTAAACAAATATTTTCAAATCATGCAGAACTTGCCTTTAAAGGTGTAAAGTGTTAAATAAATAAGCACTTTATATAGTTTAGGTTTTATTTGGCAGGCAAGAGGTTAATTAGTTGTCGATTTAAAACATCGTTGACATACTTCATCGTTAGTAGTCGCAAGTGCTCATATTCTTGCGGCATATAGAAGCACAGATATGGCAACAGAGTTGTGCAGTGATAGTTTCGTCTTTCGTGAGTAGACGCTGCTCTTTAGTTATGTTCTGCATGAAAAGCTACTTTATATTGTAGGTACAACGATGATTGGTTTTACATGGGTGCCTGTCCGACTGAACCTAATCCCACGGTGCTCTTCGCACGTTGAGAAAGACGATGCGTCTACCAACGCCCCCAGATGTAGCAGACTGCTACACCTGAGTACCAATTCGAAGCGGAGCCTATCTAAAACACCTTCCGGGCTTTTTTGTCACGGCACCCGGTTGCGACTGCAACTCCACACCGAGCCTAACTAGACTCTTCCCGCGATTTGGGTCCAAACCACAGCCACCACGAGGCGCCACACCAACAGCCAGGCTGGAGCTGAGGTTTTAGGGGCTCCTGACTCCCGTGTTACCAGAATTAAGTCGATTACTACCAATTGAACTCCGAACAGTTCGGGACTGGTGGCCCAAAGCGACAATTTTATATTGTAGAAATAGTTTGCCAATCAAATGATCAAAGGTCAAAAGAATCATCATAATCACGTTTCCTCGGCGACTTACATTATGCAAGCAGGTATTTAAAAGGATACCTGCGTTTAAAATACCAACTTCAATAATATACAGTCGATATCATAAGAATTTGAGGCTATTGATCTTAAAAAAAAAAACCCGTGAGGTTATTTGCAAACAACACATCAAAACTTCCTGTCATTTTGCCAACTAGACAGCATTAGTACAAGAAACAGACGCTCTAAAGAGGATTTTAGAGCCACATTAGTAGCTTACATAAGTAACATAATTGGTCATTACAACCCTTCAGTCTGGATTATTGACCTACTTGCTCACACCGCTTATGTTGTGTGTATTAATTTTATACATAAGTGGCGGGACCTACAGTTTAAAGTCGACTCCAAACGACAGATTTTTTGAGAAAACTTTTCATGGCAATTTTATTTACTATCAGAGTTTTTGCCAGAAATCTGCTGAGAAGTAATCGCCGAAAAACACTCTTTGTATTTTATTTTGATGTCTGGCGTGGGACTCGAACCCTGGCTTTACGTCTAATAAGCCAACACACTACCTACTAGACAACGGCGACTTTCGTTGCTATATTTTTTTGCTTATTCGTTGATCACGTGCACTAGTCCATTGTTTATTTGATCAAGTCCATTGCGTACTTTTTGGAGCTTTTGTTTATTATTTTAACAACACCATTTCCACTTTCGTAAGACAAGTAAGGGAGAACGTAACAACAAAGAATGTAAATAAAATGCATAAACAACATTTATCAGACTTTTTACGTGGGCATATAAAAAGGCAAGACAAGCAGGCAACGAGTAGTAAGAATTCAGTCAGTCTTGTGTGAAAATGCGTTGCGTGTGAAGAGAACAGTCGTGGTTTGAAGATCTCTGCTATACAGATCTAACGAACAAGTATTGTTGTTTATGCAAAGAGAGTAAGCAGAAAAGAATAAAGATAAAGGCAATTATTGTTGTATACATCGACGCATTCGTTCTATAACTTTCTAAGTCGGAAAATAATGTTTTGAGTTATGAGCTTTCAAAGTTTTCACGCGTCATACGACTATATGTGTATTCTAAGCAGATTCTTTACTATAACTATGGAACGGATTGGCTCGTCTTATTGACAGTATTTATATTAGAGAACGTAGAACTTAAAAATTCAAGAACTTTAAGTACACTTAGAACGTTATAGGATGGAGGCGTAGACATGAAGTTGAATACAGTGGCAAACAAAAATTGTGCGAACAATAAAGAATTTAATTGAAAGTAAATACGAATTTATTTATATTTTGCTTGCAATCAACGAACTCATATTTTAAATATTTTGAAAATGTTAAGAAATATTCCTGATTTTTATTTAGTATTCAAAAGTGATTGTAATTTTCGTATCTTCCCGGCTGGAAGTCTATTAACCAGTTTATCAAAATACATTTTTACAGTCGGCTTCATTCTCAAATTCTTCTGTGATAATTGATTCGTTGTGAAATAAATTTTTCACCTGTGTGAATACGTAAGCATTTCAACAAATAACCACACAATCATTTCATTATTTTTACGATTATTGGTTGTGGTTATTGAACAAACAACAGACATTTTAATAAAATAAAATTTAAATTAAGAATAATGATCTTAAAAATCAACATGATGAACATAATATTTGCATTTACAAAGAGGAGAGAGAGAGATAGATCACAACCGTCCTGAGAGCTGAACAGAAAGAAAACCAGAATGTAAGACGAGTTTTTGGATTTTTTTTTTTTTGTTTAAATTTCCAAAAAAATTCGAGGTTTCACGGAAAAAGGGAATCCAAAATTAAAGACAATCTGATTCACACACCAAGCATTGAAGTGTAGCAAAGAGATGAGACCAGACACAGCAATACAATGCGACAAAAGGCAAGAAACAAAAAAAATGGAATACAAAATATGTTGCAAATGTCTGTGGCAATTGCTGTTGATATTATTATTGTCTGTTGTTGTAAAGCTTTTGTCTTTTAATATTGAAATGAAATTCAATATTATTCTGTCTCTCTGTGTGTGTTGGATTGTTATTTGATATATTCGGTGACAATCTACCACAAATTGACAGCATTTGACTAAATTGTCATTGTCTCACTTCTTTTAGTCGGTGAATTAAAATACTTTTTACCATTGGTTCTCCTCATTCATTCATTCATACGTTTCGTTTGGCATTTCTCTCTTATAAACAGGATTTCAATTCAAATGTACCCGAAAAAAGAAAAGAAAAACGAAAACCATGGCAGACTAAATAAAAATAATCTGCAAAAGACTCAAATTCCCAAAAATTGCTAACCATTCGTTATTGTTGTTGGTGTTATATTCACTATCATTATTATTGCTTAAATTGGTATTTGGATATCAAGTGAATGAATTTCTTCTCATTTTTTTTTTCAAAATAAAACAACAACAAAAAACCATCTCATAACGATGCTTCTTTTCCTTGTTATTATCCTTCGATTTATTCAAAAAGTATCCTTCCACACTTCAGCCAGGAAATAATTTACTTCGTTCATCTTACTTTAACTGTCTGACTGCTTGCAACTCTAACTTCGAACTCTAACTCCAACTCCTTGTTTAATAAGTAATCGTACAGGGTGTTTGATATGTATTGCAACCAACTTCAGGTTGTTATCATTTGTAAACCGCTCGTCTGACAGCTGACAGATTTATTCCAGTGACAGTTTATTTTAATATTTTTACAAGCTTACAAAAGCACTTTGATCAATTGCATTCAGAAAAAAAGTTATTCGTGATGGAATTCAAGCCTGATAGTGTGATTGCTTTATATTTGGCCGGAAAACCACAGGTGGCTATTGTTAAAGCACTCCAGCATTTAAATGTGAATAAATCTTTTGTTCCTTGTACCATTGCTCGTTACCGTGATACTGCCAGGGTGTTGCATCGCGTCCAGAAAGTGGACGAAATAAACAGCAGTAACACCAGAAATGATGTGAATAGTGAACGCCAGATTTGATCGAAATCCACGCCGCAGTGGTAGAAAAATTGCTCGTGAGCTGAACATATCGCGAGATCGGAATGCAACACATATTGAAAAATGAGCTTGGACTAAAGCCATTGAAGTTCCAAAAAGTTCAACAGCTCATCGGTGCCAATTAAAAAGTTCGATTGGAACAGAGCCAAGAGCACTTTCCACCAGAAATGGGCCAACATCGATGGCCGTCCCGAGGTATTCACCGACTCAATAAATGCGAATGGACACGTCTAAGTAGTATGGAGCTTGTCGGGGCCGAGATATGGACTAAACAAGAACACCACGCATCATTACCGTAACCTAAAAAGAAGTGTTTTCTACCCAAATGGCCAAATTCCGATCTCATCATGGACTCGCCTAAGCATTTTGGAGAGTAGTTCTCATTAAAGAATACAAGTGTTCATCTCAGACGGCACTCCCAGAAGGGCTAAATCGTGAGCATTTCTGCAGTCTGTGTGGCTTTGTCGTCTTGGGACAACCAAAGGTGGCCATTCGAACAAATCTAAATGTTCAAAATTTGATATATTCCATATTTTCCTTTAAACAAATTAAAAAAAATATGCTTACTTGTTGCATTATATATCAGCCACCCTGTATATCTGTCTGTCTGTCTCTCAGTCAGTCTCTATGTTGCCTGTTACTAGACGATTGTGTTGTTATTATTATCCTGTTTCAATTTTTTTTTTTGTATTATTTTTGGTACTTTTTCGTTATTGAGTCCTCTTTATGGTTTTAATGGTTATGAGATCTTTTACTTTCCTTATGTCTCTTAGATTCTTTTCTATTGCTTTTCCTTTTTCTATGGATTTAATATTGAAAATATTATTGAATTTGGTTTTCATATTTATTTATTCAGCAGCAGATTGTTTTCGTTTCTTTTTTCTTATTTTAAGTATTTTGTAAAAGGGATTTTCCTTAAGAATATGCCACTTTAAAGTACAAATTACACTGAGGTTACACTGATATGAAAATATTTAAATTTAAACGCAGTGTCGTTTTCAATCCAACAATCTCGTTTTGTTTCTTTAAGGGCCATTATTACAACTTCCGTTAAAGTGGAGTTTATTTAAAGGTAGCTTTAGCTAAAGTGAACTTTAAAGTCACTTTTAACTTTTTTTTCGTTATTACAATCTAATGATGAAATAAAGTTAACTTTTTCAAAAATATGGCAGTGTCGGAGCAAAGTCGATTACACTGCTCAAATTAAACAAGTTTTTTTAACGCTGTGGCAATGTCGGGGTTATTTTTTTTTTTATTTGTTTACTTTAAAGTTGCCATATTGAAAATAATATGTATGTATAGCAGGTTAAACATAAACTTAACTTTAAACTTTATCGATAGCATGATCTTCCCTTTATCTCTACACTCACTACTACTTTATTGCCCACTTATAATAATGTTAAATAGTTTACCCGTGCGAAGAAATCGCCCTTTAGTTAAAGTGTCATTCGGAGTCGATTTTAAACTTCTGCATTAAATTAACACACACAACATAAGTGGTGTGATAAACTGCCGGCTTCTTGGGGACGATTGCTGTAGACTGTCTAATGGTGAAGGAATAGCACTGGCCATTTTATAGTCACCAGCAGCAACTCTTTTTCTTTAAAGTTCGTATCTTTCCACTTTCCTAAAAAAACCTGCAGAATGCACTGCATGAGTAGGGGTCATCCCCTGAGTGCTGGTTTAAAAAAAAAAGCCAAATTGTATTAATGGCCCTAAGCTTAACTATAAAAGCTTAACTATAAAAATAATTTGTGTGGGAAGTTATAAGGGGTCCCTTTACAAAATTATTCAATTCGCCATACCACCATATAACCGACGTTACGTTAAGATTACCAAATGTGGGCAAGTATTTGAGTTTAGTATTGGCCTCCTAAAGCTTTCAAAGACTTTTATTCCCATTTTTATTTCAGTTGATGGTGTACTATTATATTCTATTAGTGTAGGTTATATTCCCATCCGAACAAATGAGTAGTAATCGCCATAGTTTAGTAGGTAATGCATTGGCTTCTTAGACGTGAGATGCCACGATTCAGGTTAAACGCCTCCAACAATATGAAATATAATAAATATTTCTTTTAGTGACTTAATCTCAGCAAATTTCCAGCAAAAACATGGAAGAGTAAAAGAAATTGCCATGAAAATATTTCTAAAAAATATTTCGCTCGGAGTCGAGTCACTCATATATAAAATACTAGGTTGGAATCCAGTCTCAGGGATTGTAATGACCAACTATGTAGGTATATATGCACGTATGTATGCCAATGCTATAGTGTACTGAAATAATGCAGCCCTGTAACATATCGACGCCTCCATTTTATTGCATCTTGCATTTTTGTTCTACGTTCTCTAATTTAATTGCTGTCAAAATTTGGTTAAGATGCGCTGATCCGTTCCGAAGTTATAGGGCAAACTGTACTTAGAATACACATATAGTCGTATGTCGCGTGAAAACTTTGAGAGCTCATAACTCAAAACACACTTTTTCGACTTAGAATGTTATAGAACGGAGGCGTCGATATGAAAAACATATTGTTACGCAGATCGAAAGGACCTAATATCGTTTCACGTAAAAAAGAACAACAAAAGCTACACCTATGTAGGTCGAAGCATTTATAAATAAAGAATGAGAATGAAAGAGATGGAAAACGCTAGCGCATTGAAAGCGAACACAACAAGAGGCAATATGTACACAATACATCGAATATGTTCCAAGTAACAACAACAAGCATGAGAGCAAACTGTATGGACAAGTAAGCATACGCAACAACAAACAATGTTGTCGTAAGAGAACTCTCGAGAATGCGAAACCCCGAAACTTATTCTTCAAGAACGTTCGATGTACTGTTCGTGTTGGACAATAAAAGGGCAAGACAAAACAGTTAACCACTCAGTTGTAATTCAATCAGTCCTGCGTGGAGTTGCGTGTGAATTAATTCAGTCACAGTGTGAAGACTAAGTTGCGTGCGTAGTAAAGTTGTGCTTACAAAAAGGTTGTGAGAAGAGAATAACGAACAAGTGCTGTTGCTTATAAAAAGGTTGTAAGCAGAGAAATATAACGAACAAGCACATATTATTATAGTTATTGTTGTATACGTGGTATAAGTTGGAAATAGTGGCACATAAGATAGTGCCGGACAATAAAGAGTTTCATTAAAATACTTGTTTTTACTTGGTTTTCAATCAACGAACTCATTTTTTAAAGCGTAACAATATATTAGAACTGGAACTTATGGTTGCATTCATATCATTCCACAGCATTCTTGACTCAGTTCTTTCCTATCTTGTTTTGGCAACTATTTTGTCGATCTATATTCTGCACGTGTGTGAATATACAAAGGCATGGACTGCCCAGCTAAGTTCTAATAGGGCTTATGTAAATTATGTCCAGTCTAATATCAAATACGTTTTCTTCAATTTGGCCTCACTGCACACTGTTAGGGATTGTGTAGACGTTTGAGTTGAAAATTCTAATTTCGATAATCTTCCGCAATCGTCCAAATACGTCGTTGTTTTTTATCGGAGCGTACGGGTAAGATTTAGATCTTAGGGAAATGATGTTAAAATTTTTTTGATATGGTCTTGGTCTTTATTGTCTCTAAAAACTTGACTGAGTTGTTGACTCCACTTGGCGCCCATTGATTTTATTTTTCTAACAACTGTTTTCATAATGCATTTACCAAAGAAATCAGACACTTAGCGCTGAAATATTTTGGAATTAAATTTTCTTCTTGATTTTTATTTCAACCAATTCATACCAGATCCCTTTAAACCTCCAATGGCAATATGTTCTAAAAATCTTTTATCTTTTAACTGCAATCTCATGAATTTTAAAATTTAACAGACTTCATACATGTGAATAATCTGTTGAAACAAATATTCGTTGTTATACTCTTAAGAGTCTCAATGTAAATATTGCATGATATTCCATTACAAATTATTATTGTGATCAATATAATGCCGATAATAATATTGTTTGTCTACCAACAGATATGCTCATAATATTTCTTAAAAGAGATTTTTAGTCTCAGCATTTCCATAACAAAACATCGTACATTCGTAATACAATTCCTATCTGCCATTAGACAGCTTTGCATGACTAACTTTACTCGAATAAATTTATTTAAACTAAACGAAGAATAAATGAAACAGAATGTCATTGAGTTTCTTTGGATTTTATGGAATAAAAATTTTAATTTGTATGACACGCTTTTGATCACACTCTGTAAATACATTTCAAGGGTTAGTGGTCAGTTTTATCAATAGACTACAGTACTAGGAAGAACTAAGTGGGAAATTTACAAACGAGCTAAGTCAGGCTATTTGTTAACCTACACTGTAATATCACTTTCATTCAAACTTTAAGTTGTTGTATTAATTCACAATTATTTCAAACATGTTGCGAAGTCATACATACATAAAATAATTGGTAATTACAACCCCTCAGTCAGGAATACGACTGAGCTTTTCACACCATTTATGTTATGTGCGTTAATTTTAT
The DNA here is from genome assembly GCA_014635995.1 of Sarcophaga peregrina. Classification (NCBI taxonomy): domain Eukaryota; kingdom Metazoa; phylum Arthropoda; class Insecta; order Diptera; family Sarcophagidae; genus Sarcophaga; species Sarcophaga peregrina. The sequence continues at coordinate 10,361,406 of CM025790.1, read as the reverse complement.
ATATGAGTAGTAGGACCTACAGTTTAAAGTCGACTCCGAATGACAGATTTTTAAAGAAACTTTCCATTGCAATTTTATTTACTCTCAGAGTTTTTGCCAGAAATCTGCTGAGAGAAAAGATGTAAACAAGCAAAAACAAAGTGCATATAAGAAAAACAAACAACAATAATGAAAACAAGGTGTTTACATTTTTGGATATTTCCCGAAGACCATCAACTTCCTTCGAGAGCATTCATCACACTAATGATCCAGTGATATAAAAGGCAAGACAAAGCGAGCAATGCAAGAGTTCGAATTAAGTAAGTTGTGTGTGAAAATGTCACGTTGGTTGCAGTGAGAATTGAATTAGTTGTGTGTGAAGATACTAGATCGAGGGATAATTCAGTCAGTCTTGTGAGCAGACAGGTTACGAATTTATCTCACATGTAGTGGAACAATTAAGGAAACATATGACGACCTTACATATATATGGGACTGTATAGAGGATTGGGGGCTATTATTGAAGGTTCTCTAAAGATTATCGATGGAAAGATACATATGATCGCATAGAAACTTAGAAATTATACCATTTTTTAAAACATCTGTCTTCAAACATCACCACAAAATAATTATTTTACACTGGCGTAGGGTGTAATAAAAGGAAAAAAGAAAATAAAAACAAGAGGAGAACAGAAAAGCTGAATCATAGCCTTACAAATAATACAGTTTAAGAATATTCTAATGACCATCATTTGTTGCATTTCTGTACTCAAGAATTCAAGAAATTTCACACACAACGTATGCTCCGATAATAATATTGAATGAGGCAAAGTGGCAAGTATATGTTTGGAATTTTTACAGGGTGTGATGTTATAAAGTGATTGAATGTAACTTCACAAGGTTTATTTATTCAGTTCGTATTCGGATCTTAAAAAATATTTGTCCATATAAGGCACGCGATATTAAATTATGGGATGGGAAGGGATACATTCAAACAATGTGGAATTCTCCAGAACGGTTCTTATATTACTATATTCAAGTCAGCACGCAGCCTCCACGTGGCCCCTTCTGGCTGGCTAGTATGCCGATAGATGTTGTTACTTAAACATTCTTTAGGATAGTCTGTCGTAAGGGATTGCGAATCTCCTCTGATTTACTCCATTAATTGAACGTAAAGTATTACATATTCGAGAGCAAAATTTTGCATGAGATTGTTTTTTTTTTTGTAAAACCCGCACTCAGGGGATGGCCCCTACTCATGCAGTGCATTGTGCAGGTTTATAAAAGGTGGAAAGAGGAAAGATGCGAACGGCAAGGAAACGATTTGCTGCTAGGTGACTATAAAAGGGCCAGTGTTATACCTTTACCATTAGACAGTCTACAGCAATCGTCCGCAAGAAGCCCGCAGTTTCTCACACTACTTATGTTGTATGTTTTTAAATGGCTTGATACCACCTTTAAATTATCCATTCTTTACAGCAACGAATCTTCTTGATAGGTAAGCAACAACGACGAATATAATATAAAAATTAAGGCTACATGATCTCTTTAAAAAAAGGATGTTAACGAACAATTTTTCTCACCAGGCAGCGCAAAATGGCAACCCTACTTCAAACATGTTATAATGTTAGATCAAACGTCCGTTTAGCTGGTTTTATTGAATAAATGAGACTGAAATCAAATGAAACATTGAAATAGCTCCACACTAGTAGGCAATGTATTGGCTTACTAAGAGGTGGGATACCTCAGTTCAAATCCTAGTTCAGGCACCTCAAACCAAACGAATTCACAAAACTAGCAACCAAACATTTTTAAGAAGTCGACAAGAGGACGAACATAAATTGGCAATGAAATTTGAAGTAAATTGGAGTAAAATTCGAGTAGAATTCACATTTGAATTTACCTCGTCTTAAGCAGGTGTTCCATTCTCATTTTCAGACAGGTTTGGGTTTAAAATTTATTGAAAATTTATCGAAACCCGTAAAATCTTTAAATAAATTTGAATCAAAGGTAATTTTTCATTTCCACTTTTTCAAATTAAGATATCAATCAGTTGTAGTTGCCGTAGTCTAGTAGCTAGTATGTGGGCTTATTACACGTAAAGCAATGGTTCAAACTCCAGGTCAGACATCAAAACGAAATTGTGAAAAAATATTTCTTTGGTGACTGCCTCTCAGCAGATTTCTGGCAAAACCTCTGAAATTGAATAAAATTGCCATGAAAAGTTTCTTAAAAAATCTATCATTCAGAATCGACTTTAAACTGTAGGTCCCGGCATTTATGGATAAAATTAACCCACAGAACACAGGTGGTGTCAGAAGCTAAATTGTAAACCTGATTAAAAAGCGGTAATGACTAATCAAGTAAGTCAGTAATATGCCCTCCATTGTTCCATTTTTATCATTTAAAAACGTTTAAAATCTAAGTACGCAGATCGAAAATACAATAAAATTAAATTACGTGTTTAGTTTTAATTAAAAATTCTTGATTATTCGCAGAATTCTGTGTGCCACTGTTCAGAACTTGATGTAAACAACAATAATTGCTTTTTTTTTGTTATTCCTCTGTTTATACCTAAACAATAACAATTGCTAGACAATTATTCGACAAATCTTTGTAATGGAAATCTTCAAACCACGATTACTTTCTTCAAACGCACTGCGTCTTCACACAAGACTGACTGAACTTCACTTACAAAGTAGAATCTAATCGGCCACACCCTGTTTTTCTAATATAAAGACAATATTAAATATTTGTTATCTATTTAGTTGCTAATAGTGTTGTTGTTATTGTTTCTGTTATGTTATGTTTGCATTATTACAACATTCAACACATTTCCGTTTCCAATATCACACTCTCTCTCTACACATGTAAGCATTTCAAATATTTTGCAATTTTATAACGGCAATTTTGATCTTTAAACAATTTAAATTTCTTTCATTCTCACACTCTTTCTCACTCTCTCTCTCTCTTGCTATCACAATAGTCGCTCTCTTTTTAATGGTAAAATTCAATGCCAAAATAAAGAAACAGGATGTAAAAGAAAAAGGCCAATGGAACTGTAATGGCTTCCACAGGCATATCATTTTGTGCCAGTAAATGCAAGGAGTTGCAAGCATGAAAACAAAAACATGAAGACCGCTTTACAAGTATTGTTGCTGTGGTGGTCAATAAAAGAGGAAGTCGAGAAGAGTAGAACTAAAGCTTAAAATGTGGCAAGTATCTGACATTTATGGATAAATATGAGTTTGTTACGGTATTAGTTTAAGTGAGTGAATGTGAGATTTTTTTTTCTGGTTTTGTTTTGTTCTAGAAAGGAAGGGAGGCAGACTCCTCTGTTTTATTCCTTCGTGCTGATGTTGGGGAAGCCACTAAAAGAAAAATACAACAACAATATTGTTGCCACTTGCAACAATATTTGTTTGGTTTTTACAACAAACACATGAGAATGTAAGGGTACGTTGTTGTTGTTGTTGCACGATAGTTAGTGAACTTTAAAATTTTCCAAAATACTGCTTAAATGCCTGCAAGTCATGTATGTAGCTTAGGAGTGAGTGAGTGAGTGAGTGCGTATGTTTAATATGAACTCATATGTGATGTACTTGAGGTTTTCTCCAAAATTTTATAAGAGTTTGTTGCAGTTTATTTTCCATTTTAATATTTTTGTTGGTTTTTTTTTCCTTTTGTTGTATTCACAACTTTAAAACAACATTGTTGCAAAGTTATTTTAAGCTGCAACAGCCTCAAATTTCATTCTCTAAGAAATTTTATTCATTTTTCGTTTCTCGGTGTTTTTTTTTTTGTAATAAAATTTCAACAGGATACTAGGAAAGTTTAGTTTCGGCATTTAAAAAATCATGCATGAGATATCAAAATAATTTAAATATGAACTGCCGTTGACTCTCTTATAAAAATCGTTTAAAATTTATGGATTTTTCAGTAAATTATAGCAAAAATGTTTACGATATTAAATTAAAGAGAATTTTTTTTGCTAACAGGGAACTACAATGAAATTATTGTTACGAAAATGAAGAATCTAGAAACTAGTGCTTTGCTTTTACATCGCTTAATATTAAAATAATATTAAAATAAACAAAATAATACAACTAAAAAACCTGTTTATAAATTATCATACTGCTTACTACAACAACAAACACTAGCATAAAAAATGGTTAACAAGTAAACAAAAATCCACATACAATACTATAAGAATTAATGTAAACAAAATACGCAAACAACCTTACAATAATAAATTTAAATAATGATGTTTACATTTATAGAGATTTCGAGAAGGGGAAGTCATGAATATTCGCCTTTAAAAACATTCATCAGATTGTTTACCCTGCTGTATAAAAGGTAAGGCAAAGCAGGCGACTTAGTTTGTAAAGTTCAGTCAGCCATGTGTGAAAACGCAGTGCATTTGAAGAAAGTATAGTCGCCGTGGTCTAGTAGGTAGTGTGTTGGCTTATTAGACGAAAGGCCCGGGTTCGAATCCCAGGTCAGACATCAAAACGAAAATTATTTCTTCGGTGACTTCCTCTCAGGAGATTTCTGGCAAAGACTCTGAGAGTAAAAATTGCCATGAAAAGTTTCTCAAAAATCTGTCGTTCGGAGTCGACTTTAAAACTGTAGGTCCTGACACTCATGTATAAAATTAACGCACACAACATAAGTGGTGTGAGAAGCTAGGTCGTAATGCTGACTGAAGGGTTGTAATGGCCAATTATTTATGTATGTGTATGTAATCGTGGTTTAAAGATATCCGTCTAGTAATTATTATTGTTTATGCAAAGGATTAAACTAGGGAATAACAAAGAAAAGCAGTTGTTGTTGTTTACATCAAGTTGTGAACAGTGGCACACAGAATTATACAAATAATAAAGCATTTTAATAAAAAATAAACACAAATTTATTTCTATTTTATTGGCGATCTACTAGCGCGTATTTTAAACGTTTTCCAGAGGAAAAAATGTAACAATTCTGAGAATGCTCAATAGGATCTACCACCATTTCAGCATGAGTACACCAAGAAATGAACAACACGTGCAAATCAACGAATTTTCGCATGAAAATTTTTGCTGTGTAAGGAAGGTTTTATCTACCGAAATTATGGCTTCAGCAACGAAGCTTATTATCGGCTCAATGTGGATATAATATTTAGAATAGCAAATTACTTCAAATGGAAGAGTTTAAACCATCAAAGAAACTCTTCGACATCTTCCTACTAAAGGTTGAGCAGTCACAAACGAAACGTTTTCAACTCCTTCTTGTCGAAACCCACCCTGCAATTATCTGTTCCTCAGTTTAGTCAGCGATTTAACTTTGCAATGGTACTGACTTATGTACTTCCTTAATTGGCCATTAACAACCCGATTAACGTATTTCGACCTGCTTTGGTAGGCGCCTACGCCATTTAGTCACATCAATCAATGACAGGGCTTCCTCAATTTAGTCCTTCCAAAGCAAACTAATTCGTCTTCTTCACCGGTTTCAGTAGATCTTTATATCAAGACTGCTGCAACAGTGCTTAATAGTGTCCATGACTCGCAATGACTGATAAAAAACTCACTAATACATTTCATACACGGGATTCATTTAAATCCAGCAGAAAGCGTTTCTAGCTAAAGAAATTTCTAGCATGAGATTTCACCACACAAGCATAGTTTTAGAAAGGAATGTATTAAACCCCTTTTAATTCCAGTCCTGGAAGACAACATTGCAAAACTTCCACTGCTGGGATACTCAACGAAATAAGAGTAGGTTAGATTAGGTTAGAGGGTTCCTTGCCGCCACAAGCAAGTTCACTTAGAGGCTCATATGACCAATGCCTTTGTCTTGGCTTTAAACCACTTTCAGCACCAGATGAAACAGACCAGTTCCAGTGCAGTGGGGCAAAGTTTTGTGAAGCAAGGAATCAAAGTTTAAGTTATTTAGCTCTTTTGACCAATGAAGATACCGTCTAGCAAAGTCGAGTCGATTTTTCTTATTAACTTTACTTATAAGTGACTTCTTGGTTGGTCTTCTAGCTAATAAATTTTCCTCTCTTAATCGGTTTCTGGCTGTGTGAACACCAATAGAAATCCCTAATTGGTCGTTTGCATATTTAGTAACATCTACTGCCGACATACGACATAGCGTTACATTTTTTGTGCTCGCTACTGTATATAAGGAGTGCGCGCAAAAAAAAAACTGGACTTACACTTTTCGTTATAGAAATAAAACTAAGTGGTGCAATTTTTTTGTTTTATATTTCAATTAAAGTAAATAATATTTGAATTCTTTTGTGTATAAAATTTTTTTCTGACAAAGATCTCAGAGCAAACAACTTTTTGAGCCATTCTTCTTCCAGACATTTTAGGGTGTTTTAGAAAAATACGTATTATTTTACTTGCTTTGTTTTGGTCGGCAAATACTTCTTTTCTTCCACTTCCACGCTTTCTCTCATTACTCAAAGACTCCTTATATTGTTTTATTCTTACCTTAGAAACTGTTTTTTGGTTAACACCTGCGAGCCTAGCAATCGTTTTTTGTAAGCGGCGCGGTTTTTCATTGAAAATTTCAATTATTTTTTTACGACATTCTTGTTGACTAACGAAAACAATGTAACGGCGTTCATTTTTTTCAATTATGATAAGAGTTATAAGCTTAAAAGTTGGGCCATTTTTTTTCGTGCGCACTCCTTATGTATACCAGCAGTGGCTTAAAAGCTTTACTCTTTGATGTTATTTCGTCTCATGCGTAACATGGTTATTTTATATTGTTATTACTCTACGAAAAACGTACTAAAAAAAGAAGATATCCAGTGCTCCATTTTCAGACTTCCGAGGAAGATATTTTATTTTTAATATGTGTTCGATTGATTGCTCAAATGATTGTCCAACGAACCCTATATATTTCAGATCCATTTACCCAAATTTAAGTTCAGTCCAATCTGAGTAGAGATTGAAGACTTAACTCATGGTTTTAGTTCCTAGCTTGACGTTTTGGGATAGGAAACCTTCTTAATTAGATGCCTATGGTAAGTTGATCGCCGGGGTCAAGTAGGTAGTGTGCTGGCTTATTAGACGTAAAGCCAGGGTTCGAGTCCCAGGTCAGACATCAAAATAAAATACAAAAAGTATTTTTTCGGCGATTTCTAGCAAAAACTCTGAGAGTAAATAAAAAGTTTCTCCAAAATTTATCGTTCGGAGTCGATCCAAATGACGTTATTATGGCCGATTTATACCTAGTCCTACTACACGGAGATAAAAACTTCAAAGCCTTTGCAAAAGTTTTCATATTTCTTGCATTGAAATCATATTCCTTTGGTCGTGAAGATGTTTAATTTTGTGTTTTCTAATATTTTTCTTAAATTTTGTAATTTTCATCTTTTCCTGTTTACACGTCTTTGCTGTTGCTATTGTTGGCTAGAGTGGCAATAGAGGCAGTAGCAGGAGCAGCAACAGCAAACAGGCAGGCAAGCAACAACAATAATATTTTGAACTTGTAAGTTTTCCACCCAAGAAACTTTAAAAATTCATTTTTATGTCTACCAAAAAGTGTAAATTTACCACTTTGGAATAGCAGCACGAACAGTAGTGGTGGGTGGCAACCAACAGCTGCAATAAGAACAACAACAACAATGGCAACGGCAACAGCAACAACACCAGACAAATGGCAAAGTTAAGTGCAACTTCATGTGTGGCAACATACTGACGACGAGTTTAACAAATTGCCAAAGAAATGGAGAAAGAAAAAGAAAAAAACAAACAACACAACAACAACAACAACGAAAATAGTACACAATAACAGCAACAATGGCAACAAAATAAAAATTAATATTTGAAAAGTTTCTAAAACAACAACAGCAACAACATCAGCAATTCATCAACAACAGCACTAGCAGCAGCAACTGAGATTTTTGGATTTTTGTTCTTTGTTCCTAAAGCCCAAGAAGATTTGCTGAAGACTGCACTCAACAGCAGCAGTAGCTGTTGGTATGAAGGGAAAGCAAGTAAAATCATCAGCAGCCTAGTAGTAACTAACACTGGCTGCTTCTGTTACAGAAAATAACGCCTTTTGCCCAAAAGAAAAAAAAAATTTTTTTAAAATAGTGGATGAAAGATGAAAGACGTCTATTTAAGGATACATTTCTTTGGCTTTAACTTGCTACTTTAAAATTATCAATGTTGCATGCATTATACATACACAAAGAGACAGAGACAGACAGACAGGCTGCATCACTAGTTTTAGTCAATTGGTGGCATAGAGGATAACCTGCAACGCTGGCAACTATTCTATAAAATAATTTTCTCTGGTGTTGAAAGGCAATTTCGTCATCTGTTCTTATACTCGTTCAACGTGCAACATTAACTTTGTTATGCCATATTGCAGCAGCAACTATACACTGCTGCCTGCCACACCACTTCACAAATGCATGCGTTTTAATAAAATATTTCTCTTTCTCCCATTTCTATTGAAAATATCTTCTTCCTTCTTTCGCTATCGAGTATAAATAACTGAAGGAAATCTTTGAAATTTTGTAATATACAGTGAAGTAGAAATGTTTACCTCCACTATCTCTATTAAACTTTTCTTTACTTTATCTAGAAGCCGTGATTTTCAAATTTAATAACACCAAAGAGCAGTAAAATAAAATAACAAACGTATGCTGACTTTTTGTCTTAACTGTACTACGAAAAATTGTTGTTAGCTCTTAGTCCTTCTGATTAAAATATTTTGTATACCGAAAGGAAGATTGCAAGATTTTGCATGAATGAAATCAAAAATATTGTAAGTGTTAGTGCTCTTTAGAATGCTGGAGTATATCCTACTATTTGTTCCTTCAATATCCTTATCTGTATTCCAATTTTATTATTCAATAACGCCTTTAAGATGAGTTAGATTCAACAAAAGGCCAAATATATACAATATTGCCAGCCATTTATTTAAATTCAGATACCGACAAATACACTTCACTGTCAAGAACGAACTCAGTTGGATCACACAAACGCGATGGCTATGGTAAAAGATAACATTTGCTAAAGCTATGTCAAAATTTAATATAGAAGAGACTATATACATACATACATAATTGGCCATTACAACCCTTCAGTTAGGATTACGACCTAGCTTCTCACACCACTTATGTTGCGTGCGTTAATTTTTATACATGAGTGGCGGGACCTACAGTTTAAAGTCGACTCCGAACGACAGATTTTTGAGAAACTTTTCATGGCAATTTTTACTCTCAGAGTCTTTGCCAGAAATCTGCTGAGAGGAAGTCGCCGAAGAAATATTTTTCATTTTGATGTCTGACCTGGGATTCGAACCCGGGCCTTTTGTCTAATAAGCCAACACACTACCCACTAGACCACGGCGACTTCAAAGAAGAGACTATATATTTGGCATTAATTTTAGATTAGAAGCTGATGCAGAGTCTGAACAACAAAAACTTCTATTAGCACAATTGTAAATACCAACGGTGATCGTAGTTTTTGAAGTTACAGGTTCGACTACCAGACCTGTTACATTTTCTGAAATTTGTTGCTTTTAATTATTTCACCAAATGAACTATTTCAAAAGCGGATAATGGCTGATGCATATATACTAAATTGGTCATTACAACGCTTAAGCCTGGATTACGACCTGGACCCTAACTCCACTACTATTCTAGATCCATTCGAGCAAGATCCTTTATCATATGATATGAAAAAGTTTTCTAGAAGCTTTGAAACATTATTTTTGAATTCTTACATGATATCGCAACATTTATGCAAGTAACATTCTGAAAAGCTGTGTAACAGCTTACATAGTTAATTACAGCCTTTCAGTCAGGACTTAGATTCTCACAACACCCATGTTGTTTTTATTATTTTCTTGAGCCGAAGGTGGTAATCTTCGAAAGACACTTTTATTCCCACAAAAGAATGCACGATTCACCATCACTGATGCCTACGTAGTAAACCCACAGCCTACATACTTCAACCGCTCTCCCCTCACGAAACTGGCATAAGGTATTACTTCCCGGAGGACTGGTTAGCTCGAAAACTTTATCACATTAAATCAAATTTCGCCTCCCTTGGTTCCTCCAGTCTTCGGAGTTCTAGCATTACTTCAGTCATTTTCTGGCTGTATTGGCTCCATAGCGTCCTAGAATCCAGCAGTCATTCCATGAGCCGGTTTGGTCCTAATCTAGGTTTTCCGGGCCAACGAAATCTGGGGACAGCATATTAGAATATGCTCCGCATCTTCCTCGTCATCAACACAGTTTGGGCATATAGGAGAAGTGTCATGTCCAAATCTGTGCAGATGCTTTCTAAAACATCTATGACGAGTTAGGAATTAGATCACGTAGTTATCCAGCTCGTAATGTTTGTTCTCCAGCCAAGGGGTTATAGAAGAGAAAAGGTGAAACGTCAATCATCCTTTAAACTGCTCTCACATCATGACTGCCTTTTGTGCTTATAACTGCTTCTTTCCTTCACTTTTATAGCTGCTGTCCGTCCTGTACACTCGAGACGGCGAAAGTATATCCGCCTCATCTCATCTGTCAATATGTCATCCGCTTCCTTAGACACTGTCCTGAAGCCACTTATCTATCTAATCGCGCTTAGACGATACACCGAGGACAGTATTCTGCTTGTCGTCCCCAGGGAGAGGCCTCCGACACCCATGTTGTGTGTGTGTCTGTTAATTTTATCCAGGAGTGATTAGACCTACAGTATAAGACTTCAACTCATAGATTTTTGAGAGACTTTTTCATGGCAAATTTTTTTACTCTCTCGCCTAATACGTACTAGACTAATGCTTCGTCCAAGTGCAAGGATTGACAAGGATTTACGCTACTGATTAGTAATCAGAAAACATGACTTCACTTTACGCTATTACAAGACTTTTTTGCAGGAAGGCATCGAAGTTTCTGAATGCATATTCCGGAGTGCAGCCATCCGAGTGTTGTCATATGCTTAAACCTTATGAGAAGCCATGCTGAAAAATATATTCAAGAAAGAAGAAGAAGAAAATCTATGCGAAAATGGGAAAACAGAGCTAATGATCGATGGATGATGGAATAAACAAAGGTATTGGAAGGTCAACCAAAGATAAAACTAGTTATTAATGGGAGTTGCAAAAGATAGGTACATAGTAAGCATAGACTACAACCTTTATTAAAGATTTCCACAGTAGCCAGCTAACAATGAAGCTGTGGAACATATTGTCTGAAATTGCTTTACATTTGGTGAATATTGAAGAGAAATTAAATTTGTAATCGTTCATGATAGTAGATATTGTAAAGAGGATGCTACTTTCCGAGAATAACTAGGGTTTCATTAAAACTATCAAGTAAGCATTACAAAAAGCAAAGAAAATCCGGCAGCTACTGAAAAATCAGCAGGAAGAATGAACATTCCGCAAAAAAGTACCATAAGGCAGTTCCTCATAGCATAGGGCTTGAATGAAGTAATTTTCAGGCGCTAACAAAATGTCATGTTATTCGGAGTAGATTTTAAACAGTAGGTCTAGCCAACCATACACAAAATTAATGCACAGAACATAAGTGGTGTGAGAAGCTAAGGTTGTAATCCGGACTGAAGAGTTGTAACAACCAATTATGTATGTATCATGGTCATGTCCTTTAGAAGGTTTTCGTCTTCCATCGTAAAATTGTAGAAATTAATTGTTTTTTTTTGCGAAAGGAATGGATATTGTATGCATAGTGGTCTGTTAAAATTTGATTTGAAAGAGATCATGGACTTGATTCTTTTATATCCTTCTAGTTATGTAAACTACAGTTTTACAAACATTTTCTAAAAACAAAATCAATTGAAAATCAACTTTTTATAAAGCAGCAATTATGAAAAATCCTTTGAATCTTAGAAAAAAAACTTATTTTTTTATTAAAATTGCTCCTATTGTTATACACCCGCTTTAATACAACATCACACCCTACCCTAAAGGTTACTTATTTCCTTTAAGTTCATGTCCCAAAGTGTCGTTATATCAACTGAATATCGTGGCAGGGTTAATTCAACCAATTTGTGTAAATATAACCTCCCCAACTCAAACCAAAGCCAGTTCTCAAGAGTATGTTATGAGAGTGTATGCATACACACACATATGTGGGTTATTCACATGCACACATTCTTTTAAAGAAAACCCAACATAATGATGGATGATATGAGTCTGTCTGTCTGCCTCTGCTCTCCTTTGTCGCTCTTTCTCTGTATCAATTTGTTTAAAAAAGTTCAAGATCCAATGACACGCTCCATTGATAATTTTCTTTAGTGAAACAAGCAATTTACCTCTTGTCTGTACTGTAAGATGACAGCAAAAGAAAAAGAAAGGAAAGACGGTTGTTAAATCATATTGAAACATTTACCTTGAACCGCAATTTAGACAAGTAACAACAACAATAACAAGAATCTTAGAAATGGGAGAGAGAGAGAGAGAGAAGAAAAAAGTCAAACCAAACCAAACCAAACACAAAACCATTTATTAACAACACAGGTGGTAGACACCACCATACGTATACACATCCTTCGTTAGATTTTTTTATTGAGCAGAATCTCACTCTCTTATTCGCTTTCTATCTCTCTCTCTCTCTCTCTTACTTTACACAATTTTACTTTAGAAGTTTTGCATTTTCTTTTCTGGCTTTTCTAAGTGCGTGTAATGTCTGTGCTCTCTTCTCTTTGTTAACACCGTTAATGCTGTTTAATAATATTGTTATTTAAGCTTTGTTGTTGTTGTTGTCTATTGAGAGAAAAATAGCAAATTTGACACATTAGTTAAAGTGACACCCTTAAGGTGTCACCTGCTTAGTTCTTTGTTTCCTTTTTTTATTTTTTTTGTCTTCCCTTTTTGCCATAGTCTTCTGGAAGACTTTTGTTTCCCATGCCTATTACCTATTGTACAGGGTGTGTATGATATTCCATTTTACAGAAAAGTGTGTCTATGTTCTATATAAGAATAGCAAGGCGTGTAGCCAACAATTGTCAAACAAAACAAAAAAAAAATATTGCCAGTGACAGTTTCTGGCACAATCTCCAATTGTCAAAAATATTTTCCGTCAACTCCTTTTTGTATCAATTACTCTTGCTTTTCCTTTTACCATTCCCCTTGCTAAACGTAGAATTGATGCTTAATTTTAATGAACCACACTTTTCTCTCTCTCTCTCTCTCCCTTCCCCCTTTTAAGGTAGAGAAATTGTATTTCAAGTACACAAAAAAAAAACTTTTTCTTTCTTTTTCGTATGTATTTGTATTGGTGTGCTGTTGACAAACGTTTTTTAAATTGATGTCAGTGAGAATTTTTCTCTTATTGCAAATGTATTGGTTGGTTTGTTGTAGCCAACCTATTGTCTATGTATATGTCATTAGCATCATCACCCTGAAATATTGTCTTCGGCTTCAGCTACGATGTCACATTGTGTAATTGTTGGTATATTTCTCCCTGTGTCTGTCTCCTGCCTGTATTACACTCTTTCAATACGAAAGAGAAAGTGTAAATGTGGTTGATTGTGGTTGATCAATCAGCTCCATCACCTTTCTTCTTTAACTGGCTGGGTGAGGTGCGGTGAGAGGGGGGGGGAAGACTATAAGAAGAAAAATGTCTTTTGCCTTGCAGTGAGGTTTTGATGATTTTATACACAACCATTGAGTGAGGTTATGTTTTGTTAGAGTGCTTATTAAAGTTAATTGGGGTTTTTTTGTTGTTCTTTACTCTACCAACCGCTCTCCAACGACAACACATTTTTGGTTTAGTCCCTCTCTCTCTCTATCTCTTTCTGTAGTTTGCCTCTTGGCAAGTGATTAATTACGAAATATTTGACGAAGGCTAATATTCTACAATTTTATTATAATTTTTTTGGTTTTCTTCTCTCTCTCTCTCCCTCTGCCTCTCTCTTTATTTTACTTGTTTTTTTTTTTTTATTAAGTTTAACGTTAAATGGGTTGCTGAAAGAAAGACATTGTTGTGGTTTTCAAGGTTTCTTTTCAGTTTTTTCCTTTTCGGAGAACCAACATGTTGTTATTGGCTTAAATAAATTTGTTTTTAAAGGCTGTATGTAGCAAGAGAGAGAACAAAAAATATAAGAATCATATTTTAATTGTGGTTAAGGTAACATGGGTCAAGGATTTCATAAATTTTACCAAAAAAAGAAAACAGAAAAGAGCAAAAATTAAAATGAAAAAAAGAAAAAAAAAACATTTTTTATAATGGAAAGTCATTTCAATTCTTATTAAAATTAAAACAGAATCAAAAGAAGGATATTTTTATAATTCGGAAAGAGAGAGAGAATTTATTAAAAGCAAACTAATTAAATTTGAGATTCATTTTAAGATAAAATGTGATAAGAATTCTGTTTTTTTTTAAGGAAATAGAGGGTTAAATATCGATCGCATATAAAAAATCTTAAATTATGTTACCCAATATGGCATTAATCCATTTTCCGGTTTCAAAGCTAAATAAAACACACTTAAGGCCATAATTGTAGCCACCGTAGCCTAGTAAGAAGTGCACACGAAAAAAAATGGGCCTACTTTTAAGCTTATAACTTTTATCATAATTGAAAAAAATGAACGCCGTTACATTGTTTATGTTAGTCATCTGTTTCAAAATCCACGTGCTAAATTTCATAGCAATAGCAAAATTAGTTTTTTGAAAATGGGCACCCAACTAGACTGTCGTAACAAAATAATTGAAATTTTCAATCAAAAACCTCTAGGTTCGCAGGTGTTAACCAAAAAAAAATTTCTAAGGTAAGAATAAAACAATATAAGGATTCTTTGAGTATTACGAGAAAGCGTGGAAGTGGAAGAAAAAAAGTATTTGCCGACCAAAACAAAGCAAGTAAAATAATACGTATTTTTCTAAAACACCCTAAAATGTCTGGAAGAAAAATTGCTCAAAAAGTTGGATTGCTCTTAGATCCTTGGTCAGAAAAAAAATTTTGTACAGAGAAGAATGCAAATATTATTTACTTCAATTGAAATATAAAACGAAAAAAATCCGCCACTTAGTTTTATTTCTATAACGAAAAGTGTAAGTCCAGATTTTTTTGTGCGCAGTCCTTAGGTAGTGTGGTTTATTAAACGTAAGCCTCATTTCAAATTTCAGGTCAACTATCTCTAACAAAACAAAATTTTGAAAAAAAACGCTTCTAGGAAGTTGAAGTACTCTACCAAAAAAAACATTTCTCAAAAATCTGTTGTTCTAAGTCGACTTTAAAATAAAGATCCTGACACTCATTCATAAAATTAATACACACAACATCAATAGTATGAGAAGCTAGGTTGTAGTCCTGACTAAAGGGTTGTAATGACCAATGTGCTTAATACGTAAAGCCAGGTCGACATTTTTATTTCATTACAATGCCATTATACGATATCGCAATCATACGATATCATTTAAATTTCTATTTCCAGATTGTTTGCAGCAATCCATCCTTCTTAGCTAGTTTTCAATCACTTACTCACACATTTTAAGTGATATCTTGGCTTTCAAATGCTCCATCGTGAGTACGTTATTCGCATAGACATGGTTTTATTAAATTAAATCGAACGTCGTTAAATCGTATTATCTTGCAGCCCAGTTGACATTGCTAAAGCGTTAAAGTACTCTTCTTGGAAGCTTTTAATGAATGAAAGCCAAATTGAATGGTTTTGGACTGGACTGTTTCTGGACTGTCTTGTTTAAACCATGTACAATTAAGTTACTTACTTACTTACTTCTGAATTGATTTCAAAATTTCATAAAACATTCTTCCAGAATCCTCTGTTTCTTGCACACCTTTGCCCAGTTTGTCACAGCAATCGATCTAGCTTCCTCGATCTAGCACAGGGATATTCGTTCTTTAAGCCAACTTCCGCTAATATCCGGATTAAATACACTTCTCGTTGGAATATCCTTTTCCATCCAAAGTACGTTGCCGACCCATCGGAAGTAATGATTGTTAATGCACTGCACAACGTCTGAGTCATTAAGAAGCTCATGCAGCCTATTTTTGGATCGCATGGAGAAATCATCGTCTCTTCGCTACTTGTCCGAAAATCTTCCGTAGGACTTTCCCTTAGACTACTTACAAGGCTAAATTCCCTATTGAAGCCAAATAGCACATGCTGTCAAGAGTGATACTATGCTTGATCTCCAGACTGACATCATTTTTAATAGAAACAAATAAATTCACTGACCAACAACGAAAGTATAGTAATCGCCCATTATTTGATATTCAGTACACCATAAGTCTACAAACTGACATCATTTTGGCTTGTAAAGGCGGAGCCAGAATAAATTAATTCACTGGCAACATTCAAAGTATAGTTGCGGGCAATTTTTCAGAACTCAATACTCCACATATCCCTACTTACTTCCTTAATTGGCCATAACAACCTGATTAACGGATTTCTGGCTGTCACAACACATCCTTATAGGTGCCTTTGCTTACAAGGTCGTCCTCTTCGCCGACTTTCTCAGATCTCTGTATCAAATACTCGTCTGTCGCCCATACGAACGACATGGCCGAGGACGGGGGTAGCCGCTGGATATTCATACGCTGCAAAACGTGTATGTCGTTGAGGAGCTCATACAACTCACTGTTGAATTGGATGCGGAAATCATTGCCAACTCGCACTGGACTGAAGATCGTACGTAGAATGGGATAGAATGCATGCAAATAAGGTAAAGTTTTTGATTGTGGCCAACGTGGACAACCACTTGGACGATCCTTTCTTGCTGTATTCAACCCCTCTTAGATGGGATTCTAGCACCCGCTAGGTGTTAACTAATGCGTGCTGCAAGGTCCAATCCCCGGGACGTTAAATTCGGGAATGCGTAGGGTTTGGAACCAACCACATAAAAAATTTCATCCAATGAAAACTCCAACTAATAACCACATATCGCTAGTTGACGACAATATACACTTCGTTTTGCCTCATTTACTGTCAGAACTATCTTAAAGAATTTCTGTTTAATGGTGCTAAAGAAAGCAGTAACATATCGCTTAGCGCGTTCCCCGAAATTATTGTCCTCAGCGTACCTAAATAACCTAATACTTTAGTGAAAAATGATCCTATTCCTAAGCACTCCCGTCTTATGAAGAGGTTTCATCATAAGAGGATTGCCTTATCTGCAAACTCATACGGTATCAAAAGGTACGGGGGGAGTCTATTACTAATTTTTTTAACACGTTGGCTGCCGACGTGTACATTGGGTTCTCTTCTAGGGAGCCAAACTACGAGTTATCACATACTTACTAACGTGAAAAAATCAAGTCGTCGTTTTTTGGTCAGTTTTCTGAAAATTGCCGCGGCAGTTAACGTGTTTAACCAACATTCAGGATATGAGCCATATTCATGAAGTGCATTGTGTTATAATACAGGAAACATAGTTTATTGGAAAAAGTAAAGCGAAGATAGTGTGAGACAGGTTTTTATAGAATTGTTTTTTTAGAAATAATTCCCACTTTCTTTTTTACTCAATGTATGTAAGTAATTACATATAACTTCGGACAAACAATCAAAAAATTACAAACACCCAGACTCTCTGGCGGGAATTGAGCCCATGTCCTCGACAATTGAAGTATTTTACACTGCCAACTAGCTAATCGGGGCACAGAGATGGAGTATTTGCTTAACACTATTCATGACATTGCGACTAAAACACGATTCCTTATGGGACTATCGAAGGCTGCGTAATATTTCACAAAATGATGGCTTATTAGAAGTGTAAGACCTCTGTTCAAACTCCAGGTCAGATATCAAAACATAATATGAAAAAATATTTTTTCGGCGACTTCCTCTCTCTTTGGTAAAAACTCTGAGAGTGAATAAAAGTCATGAAAAAGTTTCTCAAAAATTTGTCATTTGGAGTCGGATTTAAACTGTAGGATTGCTGATGTATAATATTAAAACACACAACGTGGATGATGTGTGAAACTAGGCCGTAATCATAACTGATGGGTTGTAAATGGCCAATTATACATGTATGTATGTACGATGTGTGTGTGTTGCCTTGGACTTGCCAGGTCTCAAGCCCAAATGATATCTGTCTAATTAGAATTTTTTTGCTGTAGTACACACCAAAGATCAGCAATAAGTATTCAAAACGATAAGTATATTCGAATCATACTTATAATTTCTAATAATTATACGCATTCATACTTATTTTAATATCATACACATACTACTCATACTCAAAGTTTGAATTACTCCTCTATTATACCTATACTTAATAATACGTATGATGTTGTTGACTTCGACTCTTCTTTACTTAACGTTTACACGAACCACAAAATAAGTATGATTCGTGTACGAACACTACTATACTACAAGAAGATTGTGTGTATTATTTGTTTGTTGTCTTTGCCTTTCCTTTCTTCTTTATTTATATAAGCAACAACAACTAATACTGTAAATTATGATGAATGATTCGAATCACTCAAATCACTTATAAGTATTATAAGAGTATTTTTCTAAATTTATGAATACTCATTGCAACCTATACTTATAAATCAACGTTGTACTGAGTAGTCTGTTGACTTATTCATACTCAAAAATGCATGAGTACTTATGAGTAGCGAAAAAACGATTCTTTGCTGATCTCTGGTACACACCGTGCAAACTGTTTCCATCCATCGCAGAAAGTTGTGAGACGTCTTTTGGATGGACCAGCTTCTCCATCAATATCCATTTAAAGATTTTCTGCAAATTATTTTTATTTTCATGTACAAAAAATTAATAAAAATAATAAAAGCTTTACGTAAAGAAATTGACAATTGCTCGCAATAACATTTACTATAACATCAGCTGTTCAAGTGTTGAGGCATGTTGTCAGTGATGATAGAAGAGGGAAATCATAACTTGGTTGTATAACAAAGGTAAGATCAGTGTTGGTTAATATGATTTAACAAAGATAACATGAAATTTCTATTAGCTGGAGAAATTAAATTTTAGCTTGAAACTGGACAAGCATGAAAAAAGCTGGACAATCCAGCCAAGCTGGCAACCTTAAGTGGTACCCATACTATTACCTTTTTAAAGTCCTTACATTTCTTTTTTGATTAAAAATCCATTGTTTTATTTGATTTTAAATTGTATTTAAATTTTTATTATTTTTTTTTGTTGTTTTTTTTTAATTTCTTTTTCTGTTTGTTGTTCTTATTAGTTGTTATAATTAATTTAATAATCTTTATTTTTTTTTGTTGTTGTAATTTATTTTTTATATTTTTTTATTGTTATTATTAATAAATTAGAATAGTTTGTAATCTTAAATGCAGAATTTATTTTACAATTAAATGCTTATGTTTTTTATTTCATTTCTTTTTTTTATACCATAATTTATTATTTTTTTTTAAATCTTATTAATAATTTCATGTAGTGACTGCAACATATTTTTCTTTTATTTTAAATTTATAATATCATGTACTTGTTTAATTTTTTTTAATTAAATTTAATAATATTTATGAGTTTTTATTATTTTTTTCTCTGTTTTTTTTTTTGTAGCAATTTTTTTTGTTTTGTTCGTAGCATTTTTATTATAATTTGCATAATAATTTGATTTCTTTGCCTATTTGTTTTCGTATTTGTGTTTTTTTTTTAATAAAAATAAAAAATTATAAATTTTTTCTGTTATTAGTTGATGTGTTTTTTTTTATAATTCAATGGCCAATATGATGAAGTTGCATTAGATTTTTATTTATTTAAAATTAAAATTTTTTTATTATTAATTTTAAATTTGTTTTTTTATAATGTTTTTATTTAATTAAACAAACATCATCAAGGATGATTTAATGCTTGATTTATGACAATTTTTTCTTTTGTTTTTTTTTAATTATTTTCATTATTAATCTGATAATTTACAAAATAGTTTAGTTTTCATGGTTGTCTGTCTGTCTGTCTGTCTATCTTAATTAATGTTATTAATAATAATATTTATTAATAATTACATTTAACCTATTTATTTGCTTCATTATTAGTTGGATTATTTAAATGGTTTTTTAATTTTCAATATTTTTTTTTTATTTTTTTTTAAGGAAAAAAATTACAAAATATTTTAAATTGTTTTTTTGTTAATAATTATTAATAATAATAAAAAAAATCTCATGTATTGTATGTATGTATATGTATTGTTATGTATGGTTATCTAATAAAATGGATGTATGTATGTATTTCAAGTATAATTATTAAAAAACGCGTTTTTTTATTTCTTTTTTTTCAAAATAAGCCTTTATGTCGCATATAATTTGAAGGTTAATTAATGTTTTAAATTCTTAATTATTAATTCTTAATTAGCATTCGTCTTAAGCTGTTTTATTTTATTTATTTAAAAAAAAAAATTAATCCTAAAAACAAAAGAAAAATAATTCTTTTGGTTTTTCTTACATCTATTATACGTAGCATACCCTTGTTAAAAATAATATTTACAATTACTCTGTAGAGGTTTATTCTTTTCTTACTTTCTTATACAATATTTAAAAAAAAATTAAAAATTATAAAATAAAAAAGAAGAAACAAGCTTTATATGTTGTTGTCTTTTATTAAATTAAATTTAGTTTTATTTGTTGTTATTTTTAATAGTTTAGTTTTACACTATATATGTAGATTGTGTATCATCTTAGAATGTACATAGTTTAACTAACTTAACTAAGCTTAGGTATCATATCGTAGTTTTACACAATTTTTTTTATTATTTATTTATTTTTAGTTTTATTTTTTTATGGTTTAGTTGTAATTAGTTTTCATTTAATTATTTATTATTGGATGAGATGCATTGCTTTTTCATTACAAATTGATTGTTTATCTTATTTTGAAAATTAGAAAAGGATTTGTTTTTTTCATTTTAAAAGGTTTCTTTCATTAAAAGTGTCTCCCTAGTCCATCCATTTAATACCTAAATGGTCATTACAATCCTTTTAATCAATATTACGACCTAGTTCCTCAGGCCCACTTATATTGTTTGTATTAATTTTACACAAGAGCAAGAGAACGTACAGTTTAAAGGCGATTTCGAATGACAGAATTTTTGAAAATTTTTCATGGCAATTTTATTTACCCTCAGCGTTTTGACCAGAAATCTGCTGAAGAGCAGTTGCCGAAGAAATATTTTTTCATATTTCGCTTTGGTTTTTATGTCTAACCTGGAGTCTTAAATCGTGGCCTTATGTCTAATAAGCTTAACACACTACCTATTAGACAACGGTGACTACAGCAGCCATTAAAAAATGCAACTTAAATGTCTAATGATAGGAATTTTCTCTCTGAATAAAAACCATCCTAGGATGTAAATTTCATGGAAAATATTTGCTTACTTATAATAAAATCGTTCAAAAAATTAATTGCGAAATATTGAGATTAGAAAACCAAAACCATTTGAATCAATCAACTGTATGCTTAGAGTACAACACGGTAATAAAACCAACATAGACAGCTTTTGCCTTCTAGACAGTACAGTAATAAAGGAAGACAACACCTCTCAAATAGCAGGCTCAACAAAGCACAAGTGAAAATTGGAATGATTGCAATCCAAACGAAAGTGTATTCCACAGCATAGCTGCCAGATAAATGAAGCATCAAATCGTCAAGTATTTGAGAAAAAAATCGTCAAAATCGTCAAAGACATCCATTGAAATCGTAAAAAAATAGAAATTGAGAGGTTTTTAAAAACTAAAACATCTAAAGTCAATGTTAAGCAGCAATAATATTGCATCATCTATACTCATGTGTGATGAAAGTATAAGGTAGTCAGAAGATCTTGACTTTAAGGGCAAGAAAATTCAGTGTGATGCTCGCTAGAACTGACACATTTTTTAGGGCCTTGGTTTCTTAAGACGTTGGAATAAATCACTTCACTTCATCTGATCCTACTTACAAATTACACCATTTATAATCGACCGAAAATTGAATACAACTCACATGGATGGGTAGGTACCCTTAAAGTCCTATTTTGAGGCTTCTCGACCGTGTACATTTGAGGCCTTAGTAGATCGTTAATCACGATAGCATTCTAACTCCATTAATTTCATTCTATCATCGTTGCAATGTGCTTGTGTCCCTGTTCTATCGTTACTACGATGGATATTGCTCGCGCGAAATAAGGGGAGTTGTTTATGAAAGTTAAGTCTTCCTACGTAAAACTCGTCTTTCTCGCGTCAGCACATCCATATGTAGTCGATTGGCCAGTGTATTGCACACTTGCATTATAGGCAAAATTCGTTTATTAGACGGATTATTCGTATGTCGAGCTGACTTCCTGCAGAGATTTTTCCTGTTACTTATGGTATAAAAATATTCAAACCTAGTCTTCATAAACACTGCTCCCTCTTTCCTCATTCCTATAATATATTTTCATAGTTCCAAAAAGAATGTTAACCCCTGACTGTTGGTCGTATAAAAATAAAATAATGGCGCTGATTTTTGTTCTTCCAATGGTAATCTTAGAAGCCATAATCGAATTTTTAAAATTGTCTACAACGGCGTACAATAATTTATGCTTAACTACAATATTATTTCGGAGTTAAGGGATTATATACGGTATTTATACCGTATTTATATATTTATACCGCTATTTATGCTTTACACCTCTGTTACACAAAGCTTGAGGAAGCCTTTAATGAACAAAATTAAAGAAAATCATGTAAATTTTTAATTGCTAAAAATCGTCAAAATAAGGGCGTAAATCGTCATGCCGTCAAAATGATATTTTTGGAGCTCAAAATCGTCAAAATGACAATAAATCGTCAAATTTGGCAGCTATGATTCCACAATTCTATTGTATGTCGTATAACCTGTATGTAATGTTAACTACAGTAGTACAAAAGTGATCGGTATTAGTCCCTCTCAACCCTCTCTGAATTATGGGCAAAATATTTTGGATGCACTTATCATTAAATGACAAACGTTTATCATTTCTGTGCTTATATAGAATAGTATGGAACAATTCGAGATGTTGTTAGGTTTGAGTAGAACAGAAGGAAGCTTTACTACTAAAAACTATCATATCTAGTATGTTATTGCGGATTCTGGAATATTGATCTCGCTTGACGCCTTATAGTTAGGTCAACTATCAGGAATTTTTATAGCAAATTTATGTAATGTGCTCTAATATCTTCCCTTACAAGCACAGAGGTTTTAAAATATATCTCGAAGGAAGATAACTTTTTGTCGGCTGGGGGATTTCCATCTCAAACCGTTCAATGTTCACGATCTTTTTATTTACTTAATTGCTCATTACAACATAGCTTTCCACACCATCCGTGTTGTTTATATAAATTCTGTCCATAAGTGTTAGGACATAAAGTTTAAAGACAAATTCGAATCAACTATTTGAGGGATTTAATTTACTCTCAGAATTTTTGGCAGAAGACTGCTGAAAGGAAGTCTCTGAAAGAAGTATGAGAAGAAGTAGTCACTAGAACCTGAAAATTTTGGGGTTTTAAGATCTTTCAAAAGGAAACACTTGAATAGCTATTTTACTGACTGCTTTTTATAATTTTTTTTTTGATGATTTTCACTGGGAAGCAAAATTGCCTGTTTTAAGTATTCTAGACATCATTTTTGCTGAAATTGTTGAAGCCACGAGTGTTTGTCCTTAACCACAGGCTGGGTGGATCAGAGGATCTGGGTTGGATCAGAGGATCATCAAAAAATTCTTTCTGATCGATCCGTGACGATCCGAGATCAGCAACGTGTATTCAAAACGATAAGTAGATTCGAGTCATACTTATAATCTCTGATACTTATACGCATTCATACTTATTTTATTATCATACTCACACTACTCATATTCAAAGTTTGAAATACTCATCATATTCATACTTAACAACATATATGATGTTGCTGATTCCAACTCTCCATGACTCAACATTTATAAGAATCACAAAACATGTATGATTCGCGTACGAACACTAAAATACTCATTAATGGTTATGTGTTTGCTCTGCTTGCTGCTCTGTCTTTTTCCTTTTGTTGTTAATGCAACAACAACTAAGACTTTAAATTTTGATAAATGATTCGAATCACTCGAATCATTTATAAGTATTTTTCTAAATTTATGAATCTGAATGAGTAGGCATATGATTCAAACATATTTCGAACGTTATGATTTTGATATCAACATTGTACTCATATCCATTGCAGCCTGTACTTATAAATCAATGTTGTTGCAACTACGAATGAATCAGACAGAGTAGTTGAATTTGAATACAGTTGAGTGACTCGTACTCATATGAGTAGCGAAGAAACGATTCATTGCTGATCTCTGGTTGCTACATCAGTTTTGTTTTGTAAAAAACTTAACTGAGTTTCGTCAACCTCGAATTATAACAGTTTACTTAATTAAGTTGTATATTATCTTGGACACTCTTCACATGTCCCATTCAGCACTCTTTCTGCTTTGTAAATTCCTTGGGGTTGGATATTTCGACTATTTAAATATTCGACTAAAATATTTGTCGTTTGTATTTTCATTAAAAATGTTTGCAATTAACGTAGCAACAGGTCCAAGACTTAGAGCACCATATTTTACATAGAAGTGGAGCTTTATTTTGAGACAATTTCCGCACTATATTTAATGCCTCAAAAACCTGATATTATGCTAACCAATCGGCAGAAAGATTGGACATCCACGTTCTCGACTCTGAATTTAGAAGTATTTTGCAATAACCCCTCTTGGGAACACATGGCTTTCACAAAGCATTTCTGTCTAGTTTCCGTTTCGTCTTTAGCAGTTAATTGCTACAGCAGAAGCAAATCCAAGGAAAATGGAACTGCCATCGTTGCTTAGAAGCAATGTTCTCTGAGTATTTTGTTGTAGTGGTGCGGAACCTTGCTAAACCTTGATTCCTACCTCTTTTCTTAGTAGGTGTTGACACAGCCTGTTCTTCCTGTGGTGTTATCGTTGATCTTTTAAGTATAGCCTATGTTAATACGTAGAACCTTTATTTGAATTTGATTCAATTTGATGAAATTATTGATGGAGAAGGCAAATATCTGTGCGTTATAACGTGCAGGTAATAAATAAATATGGGCTATACGGAGACACTTTTAAGTTTATATGAATTCATGATCGTATTTAAAGAATTTTTTTTAAAATATTGTGTTAAATGCCAGATATGATGCCAAATATGATTTTTTTTTATTTTTATGTTGTTTTGTTTTTTCCTAAATTATATTTATAATTTCGTATTTAATAAATTATTTATAAAATATGTAAAAAATTTATGATTTTTTTTTATACAATTTAAGCTTTAAATTTATACAAATGAATTTTTTTTTTTAAATTTTTTTAATATATAATTTGTAATTTGATTTTTATAATTTAATTTATACATTAAGCCAAAATATTTAGTTTTGATTGGAAGGAAAAGGCATAAAAAATCAAGATAAGATTTATAGGGAAAGGGATTTCTTTATAAATATTTATAAAAAAATTTTTTCTTCTAAATTTTGTGTTTTTTTTTGGTTTTTTTTTGGGAAAATTAAAACTAAAAAAAAATAAAAATGGAAAAATGTAAAGGAAAACAATAAACAATTGCCATTTTTATAAATATCCAAAGCAATTGAGTTTCTTTTTTGTTTTTTTTTATTAAAAATTGTTTATTTTAAGGAATATCGACGTGCTCATATAATATTTAATTTTTTGTTCTTGTTGTTGTTGTTCATGTTGTTGTTCTTGTTGTTGTTTTTATTATTAAATATATGTTTTTTTTTTTGTTTTAAATTTCCTTTGAAGCACAATTAAATAAATTAATTTTCTTTGTTTTTTATTTTTTGAATTTTTTTTTATCAAATTTTTATTTTTAATTTTCTTTGTAATTTTTATAATTTTGTTTACCCTCGTAGAAGAGTTAAATTAATTTATTTGTGGCCTCAAATAACAGATACATACACATATTTGCTTTTATTTATTTTATTCTTTTTGTTTTTTATATAATTATTAAATTACAAACATATTTTTAATAAATTTTTGATTTTTCATAATTTAATTTAGTTTTTTTCTTCTTCTTTGCCTATATAAAAATTTTGAATTTTGATTAAATTTTGTTTAATTTTTTATTAAATTTTAATAATTTTGTTTTTATTTTATAATTTATTTATAATTTTTTTTCTTAATTTTTTTTTTTATAAATTTGAATTTTCTTTTTTAGCCTAAACATGTAATGCCAAAGGTTTGTTTTTTTTTTTGTATATAAAATTATAAGCCAATTAATCTTTTTTTTTAATAATTTTTTAATAATTTTGATTATGTTTGCTTTAATAACGTTTAACCTGTCCTAAGCTGCTGGTGTATCATTCTTCTAAACTGTCGTGTTAAATCTGTTTCATTAAAAGAGCATTTTTTTTAGGTAAAAATAAACATTATTTTTCGGTTTCTTTTCTTATTCTTCAGTTTTGTTTGGTCCTGGCAATCTGTTTATTTATGTGAATTATAGTTTTCCTAGTTTATGGTTTTGTGCGTTAAAAAAAAATAGTGGGTAAGGACATGGGTGGGAGTAAAAATAAAGGAAATAAGGAATCATGGCTAACATAAAATTTTTGGGCAACTGGTTTATTGTACTTTCATGGTACCTTTTCGTTTTTTTTGTATTCAATTCAAATATTTTTTTTTATTAAAAAAGAGTAAACAGTTTAAATAAATTAAGTTTAAAATTCTTATTGTGGTTCTCTTATAGCATTAATAATTCAAATTTTTTTTTTAGCAACACTGTCATGCTTTCCCCAAACACAATGAATTACTGAGGCATGCACGATGACTGTCAGAATGATCTCATATCTACCACAAATTCTAGCTAAAAAGCTAGCTAAAATTACCAGTCGATCTATCTATCTATCATAAGCCCTTTGCTTTCAATACTTTCGCGTCTTCTATATGCCAATCATAAGTATTGTCCAATTTGTCATGTATACTCTTATTAATTTCGCAAGCGTATTGTCGATTCTATTCCATAATCTCTGTCGAATAGCTAAATGAATTCCATTCTGCTTAGTTAGAGAGATAAAAGAGAACGAATCTCTATTTTACACGTGTTCGACGCTGCAAATGCGCTCTCACGATATCAATAACTAATCGAGTACTGGTGAATTATTGCCATGCAGGATAGTTTCAGTTTTTACACTATTTACGCGAATATGATTTCGATCTTTTTGGTGAACTTGCGCAAGGCATAAAAGAATAAAGAAAGAAATACAGTCAAATTCGTTTATAATGAACTCGGTTATAATGAATCCTTGGTTATTACGTACATATTTTCATGTCCCATCGCTTTAATAACAATTTTCATACAAAAAACTTCGTCTATTACGAACTCGTTTATAACGAATTCTCGTTATTCAAACATTTTACATTTTTTATAACGAACCCTCAGAAAAAGCTTTAAAGTGTGGCAATAGTCTTTACTTTTATTTAATATGGCAACATTAAATTATAACTCAGCATATTTAATCAGCTGCTAGATAAAAATAATTAAAAACCTATTTTTGGTTTTTAATAAAAAAATCCTTTTTTTTTAAAAAAATTTTCTATGACTCCACCCCGTTTATTTCGAACTTTGCCTATAACGAACTATTTTTTCTGGCCCCACGGAGTTCGTTATAACCGGGGTTGACTGTATAAAGAAACCACTTTATGATTTGAAAATAAGCACCCTTACCGCCTAGCCTACAATAAGTGAAAACCGCGGTTTCAGTTATTGGATTCGAGAGCGCATCCGAAGAGAGTTTATATATCCATTGAAAGTTGATGTCTCATCCGATAATAATCCCGAGAGCTAAAGAATAATATTCCGGATATTGCCAGTTCTGGAGGTACCAATAAAAGCACCGATATTACACTCTTTTCATGTTATATATGGCATTGTTGTTACAATGAAATCACAAGTAAGTCGCAGTTTTTAAGGGTGCTAAAGCACATGATGTGGTGGTGAGTTCTAATCATAGAAAATCTTCGAAGACCTGTTACTGAAACCCAAATACCATTGCAAAGGCATCCATTAACTCCCATCAATTCCCATTATATTCCTAACTTGTTCACTTTCAATAAATTTGACGCATTTGATCACAATATTCTATGAAATGGTTCTATGCAATGGTTTCTCAGTGAATCTAATCCGACGGATTAAGATTTACACCATCAGGAAACATTCCAAATCTCGTATATTATCATACATATAAATACATTAAGAAAACAAATTACATTCGACACTGGAATACCCCAAGGATCATTGTGTTTCCTTGACTATCTTATGGCTAGAGAAATGCGGGACCATAAAGTTATATAAAGAGAAATTACTGCAAGAAATTAAGCACGAGCTTAAAAATATGTCTGTTCAATTAGCTAGCCGAAGAGAATGGATTGAAGTTAATAACTTGTTTTCGGACTTAGAAGATGTCCATTATTTAAGCTAATTAAGCAGTAAAATAATAAAGACTGATGGGCGAACCAAACCTTCTGTCATTTCTGAAGTTCGTAACCCTTTCCATTCGAGAGAATATTTCGATATTCGAAAAAAAAAAATAAACTAAAGCTGCACTCTAAGATATTCAGGCGTTGCTGAACGATGTCTATACAGTGTAATGCACTTCTTAAGCCTGGCCTACTGCTATGCTTCTCACACCACTTATGTTGTGTGCGTTAGGTTTATTCACGAATGGCAGAACTTTCATGGCAATTTTATTTTATTCCCAGAATTTTTGCCAGAAGGCTGCTGTAAAGAAGTCGCCGAAAGTAATACATTTTTTTTCTTCAGGATGTTTGAATCAGGGTTTGAACCACAAGATCTCGCCAAATACGCCAATGCATTCACCATCTACTACACTGCGGCGGTCCCATAATGCATATTTTTTTGGGTTATTTAGGTCACGTTGATTTGCTTTTTATTGACATCAACAGAAATTCCAAATACAAACATCTTCAGGATAAACTCAGAAGAGAGACGCTGCGCCAATATGAAGGCTCCAGCCCAACATTATAATTGTAGTCATGAGCAGAAACTAGGGCGTATTGCAGTTGCTTGCTAGAGAAAGATCACACTGTAATGTATGTCTTAAAGTCTTCAGCGGCTTAACACATTACTGATATACATAATAGGTCTTTACAACTTTAAAGACAGAATTACGATTTAGTGTCTCACACCATTTGTGTACAGTCTGAGTCGCTTCATCGGAAGCTCCAAGTGGTTCCTGGAATAGGGGAGAGGATGTAACTGTGGTATCACAATGGGCCTGTATGCGGCCTAAGTGTGTCCGTTCATCGGGTGGACTGCTACTTCTACCTACCTACCTACCTATGTACATAATACAATTGGCCATTACAGCCTTTCAGTAAGGGACAACGGCCTAGCTTCTCAACATCACTCATGTTGTGTATGTTAATTTTAAAGTCGATTCTGAAGGACAAATTTTTGAGAAACTTTTTCATGGTAAATTTCTTTATCCGCAGAGTTTTTGCCAGAAATCTGCTGAAAGGAAGTCGTCGAAGAAATATTTTTTTCATATTTCGTTTTGTTGGAGATGTCTGACCTGGGGTCTGATAGGCCACAACACTCCCTACTAGTTTACGGCGACTACTAACATATTGCTGAAGAAAATTATTTGGAAAGTTTTCAAAAAGATTTTTATCGGAAGATAAAACTTCTTCCTACAGAACTTCTACCGGGTGTTTCTTTTGTTTTAAGCCCAGTTTTACTAGGTTTGCTAAGAGAACCACGTACTATTTTTTCTTAAAATAATTATTTAATCTGTTTTTAATTGTTAATATTTTTAATGATTTAAAAAAGAAAATATTGTAGTTTTATTATGTTTTTAATGTAATTAAATTTAATTAAATTAATTATTAAACGTAGTTATTATATTAGAAGATATACAGTCAGGGACAAAATTGTTTAACAAATTCATTAGTATTTCGGAAACGAATTTTAAAATATTTAAAATTAAAAAAAAATAAAGAAAAAATTTTAAAAAATTAAAAAGTTTTAAGAAGTTTCCTCTAAATACTAACGATTTGCTAAACAATTTTGCTCATTTTGTTTGTTTGTTTTATAGTTTCTTTAAGCGAATTTGAGAAAAATATATTTTATTTAATTTGTTTTTTTATTAATTAATTAATTAATTACTAAATATTAAATAAATTTACAATGTATTTTTGTTTTGTTTTTTTAATTTCCTTAATTTCTTATGCAAATAATTAATTGTTTACGTTAAACACTGTTTATCACACAAAAAAAAAATTTTTTTTAAATTAAATTTTAATTCAAATGAATGAAATGAAATCATGGAAAATTAAACAAATTAAAGCAAAAAGGGGGTGGGTAGGGTAGGTGTGTTTTATTTAATATTTTCTTAATGATTATAAAACGGCAACTAAAGTTGTTACAATTCTCACTCATACTTGAAATCATACTCGTATTCAAGTCTTTAATGTCTTTTTCTGTTTTACTTACGCTCTCACATACATACTCGTACCATATAATTAAATTAAATTTTAATTATGTTGTAACATTAATAAATGGAATTATAATTAATGTTTTACAAATACAAATACAAATACATACTTATAATGGAAGGCAAATTAACTTAAAAATGACACAAAAACAAAAGCAAATAAATGGAAATTATTTAAGGAAAGTAGGTAGGCAAACAACATATAAAGGATGAATGAATAAATGAATATACAGTAAGCGTCAAAAGAACCTATACACTATATATAAAATTCTAAAAATCACCAAACATAACTTTTACCACTTAAAGAGAGTGCCCAAAAAAAAAATTTACAATGTTGGGAAATTTAAAAAAAAAATTTTTTTGTTTCGATATTAAAAATTTTTAATAATTTTAAAATAAAAAAAACTATAATTTATTAATGCATTGTTACGAAAATAAAAAATCCAGATGTTTTGCTTTTACATTGCTTAACATTACAATTATAAACAGAAGCTACAAAAACAAAATAAAGCAGTAAACGAACCTGTTTACAAATTATCGTTCTCCTTAACATAACAACAAGCACCAGCATAAACACAAAATGGTAAAAAAGTAAACAAAAATACACAAACAATACTACAAGAATAAATGTAAGCAAAGTTAACAACACTGTTAGCTCTGCCGATGGATTACATTTGGTCACGCCTAATATAATTTTTTAATTAATTAGAGGGAGAATTCCTTAACTACAATTATGAATGTAAACAAGTATGTTTACATTTATACAGTTTACAAGAAGGCGACGTCATGAATATTCGCCTTCAAGAACGTTCATTAGATTGTTTACGCTGCCATATAAAAGACATGACAAAGCAGGCAACTGAGTTAGTAAATATTCAGTCAGTCTTGTGTGAAGACACGGTGTGTTTGTAGTGAGTAATCGTGGTTTAAAGATCTCCGTTACAAAGATCTGTCGAATAATTGTCTAGCAATTGTTATTATTTATGCAAAGGGTATAAACGGGGGAATAACAATTGTTGTTGTTTACATTAAGTTCTGAACAGTAGCACAAAAAATTGTGCAAATAATAAAGAATTTTAATTATTTTAAATAGAAATTTATTTTTATTTTATTTACAATCTAAGAGTTTTTATTTTAATCGCTTTTAAAAAAGTAAAAACGTAACAATATTTGGAACGCTCCATAGAATCTATTACCATTCCTCCATGACTACACTAGGAATAGAACAACACGTGCAACTTGTTGAATTTTCTTATGAAAACCCATGCTATGTTCGAAAGGTTTTGTCTACGGAAATTTTGTCTTCAGCGATGAAGCTCATTATCGGCTTAATGTGGATGTAATAGTATAGTAAACTACTCCAAGTGAAAAAGTTTAATCCAGTAGATATATCGCCTTACCTTATCCTAATAAAGGTTGGGCAGTCATAAAGGAGACATTTCGAACTTCTTCTTGTTGAAATATTTCTTATTAAAACCCATACTATGTTCGAAAGGTTTTGTCTATCGAAATATTGTCTTCAGCTTAATGTGGATGAAATAGTTAGAATAGCAAACTACTTCAAGTTAAAAAATTTAATTCCTCAAATATATCGCTCTATCTTATCCCGATAAATGTTGGACAGTCATAAAGGAGGCGTTTCGAACTTCTTCTTGTTGAAATATTTCTTATTAAAACCCATACTATGTTCGAAAGGTTTTGTCTATCGAAATGTTGTCTTCAGCTTAATGTGGATGGAATAGTTAGAATAGCAAACTACTCCAAGTGAAAAAGTTTAATCCCTCAAATATATTCCTCTACCTTATCCTTATAAAGCTTGGGCAGTCATAAAGGAGACTCTTATCGAGACAATAATTTGTCTGAATTCTGTTCCACATTTTTATTTGGTGCGAATAATAAAGTATTTTAAATAAAATTAAATACAAAAATCTATCGAATAATTATCTAGTGATTGTTATTGTTTTTGCAAAGCGTATAAACAAAGGAATAACAAAGAAAAGCAATTGTTGTTGTTTACATTAAGTTGTGAACAGTAACACAAAGAATTGTGCGAGTAATCAAGAATTTTAATTAAAATTAAATACAAAAATCTGTCGAATAAATGTCTTGTGGGTGTTATTGTTTATGCATAGGGTATAAACAGCGGAGTAACAAAGAAACGCAATTGTTGTTGTTTACATCAAGTTGTGAACAGTAGCTTACAGAATTGTGCGAATAATAAAGAATTTTAATTAAAATTAAATAGAAATTTATTTTAATTTTTTTTACAATCGACGAACTCATATTTTAAACGTAACAATATTTATTTTTTAATGTACAGTTTCTTTTGACGCCTACTGTATGTGTGAATGAAATTAATGTAATTCCTTAGGCATATTGTAATAATTTTTTTATTTAATAATTAATGTTTTGTTTTTGTATTTATTTTTAGTTTTTTTAGTTAAAGTTTCTTTGTTTCTTTTTTTATATTTTTTTGTAGTTTTCTTGCAAATATTTCTCTTGGTTTGTTTTTCTTTTTTAAACTATTGTTGGTTTTGTATTGTTTTTTTTTGTTTTAATTCTATTTCTAGTTCCTTTTTTTTTTGTTTTTTTATTGAATTTTAAAAAATAATTTCCTTTATTTTTTTTGTATTTCTATAGATTTAGTTTTGTTGTAGTAATATTGTAGTTGTATTTGTTGCTATTTCTATGATGCTTTTTTAGTTTAGTTTTTCAGTTAATTTGTTTGTGGTGTTTTATTCTCTTCTTCTTCCATTAAATTTTATCAATTCAAATGAGTTTCTTTTTTTTTGTTTTGCACTTTTTCTTTTCATTTCATTTCATTTTCATAGTTTTGCTTTAATCATTAATTTTATTATTTTTCTTTTGTTTTGTTTTTCTCCTACATTCTATACTTAGTAGAAATAATTTTTATTTTCATTATCATTTTGTGTTTTTTTTTGCAACGTATTTTTAGAGCTTAAAATCTTAATTAACTTACACTCGTAAAGTATCTCTCGAGCACATGGCAGGTGATTTACATTCATGACCACGTTCATTACATGGCGTTGGTGCCACCGCAACGGTTGCTGCTGCTGCTGTTGCTGTCACTCCTATCGATCTTGATGCTGTCAAGGCCGGCGGTAATGTCAGTCCGTGAGCATTTAAATCCTCGGCCATTAGCATTGCCTTATCCGTTGATAATCTAGGCTTTCGCATGGGACAGGCAAAGAACATAACCAACAACATTAACAATGTAATGCCAGCTGTCATGCCAAACAATAATGGCTTTTGTATATTGGCCAACACGTTTAGTATATCCTGTTCCGTCTTGTGCAATGGCTCAATGGACGAGATATCGCTATTCTTCTTCATGTGCCAATTGAATATAAAGTTTGTATGTTGATTTATAGTCTCGACTGATTGTTGATCATCATAAGGAACTACATTTGTATCAATGTCATCACCATCATCATCTCTATGCCTATCTATGGGGAATTGTATGCCTGCTCCAGCTCCATTTCTTGCTTCCACTCCTGTTGTTGTCTTCATATTTGTTGTCATTGTTCGCATTTTGTCTGTTAATAGTGGTGTTTTAGCTGTTGTTGTTGTTGTTGTAGGTCATTGTCATAGTCGCAGTATTAGTCGTTGACAAGGGTATATTGGTAATATAAGATTTGATAGACTGTTTTCGTATTGTGGGTCTTAATTGTGGTATTGTTGTATCGATGGCCTTAACAGCCTCTGATGTATCAATGGTTAGGGGCAATGAACGTGACATGAAACCAGTTAACTGTAAGTAGAATATTAAAACAAAATTAAACGAATTATAAAGACTTTGTGTATTCTAAATATAAATTAAATTGAAATAAAAATCTTAAATTTTAATAAAAAAAAAGTTGTAAAATAGCCATGAAAACTTTTTTAAAAATTTGTCGTTCGGAGTCCACTTTAAACTGTAGGTCCCATCAATCTTATATATAAGAAGAAATAAAATCATCAACACAACCAAATATGAGGAGCAATTGTTATCATTTGAAATTGACTGATAGAAAACTGAAACTATCCCAACTGGAATGAATTGCCTAGAATTTAAATTATTTTGTTGCTACGCTCTGTTTTACTATTACCCGCTTGATTGGTCATTACAAGTATTTACTCAGGATTACAACCTAGCTTCTCACAACACCTATGCTGCGTGGGATAATTTTATCCATGATGAGTGGTAGAACCAATGGTTAGGTTAGGTTAGGTTAGAGGACGTGTACTTTGTCAATTCTGACAAGTACAGTACCCGGTGGTCGAATTGACCCAATGTACAACGTCCTAGCTTCTCACACCACTTATGTTGTGTGCGTTAATTTTATACATGACCTACAGTTTAAAGTCGACTCCGAACGACACATTTTGTGAGAAGCATTTCATGGCAATTTTTACTCTCAGAGTTTGTGCCAGAAATCTGCGGAGAGGCAGTCGCCGAAAAAATATTTTCATATTTTCGTTTTGATGTCTGACCTGGGATTCGAACTCGGGCCATTCGTTTCATAAGCCAAGACACTACCTACTAGACCACGGTGACTTCAATGGTTGGTTCCCAACGAAAGCTAATTTGACAAACAAGCAATTTTCTTTACTCTTAGAACTTCAGTAAGAAAACTGCTGACAGAAAGCAGCATAAAAAATATTTTTTTCATATTTCGTTTGAAATCTCTGAGTGGCGATACAAACCACAGGCTCTTGTCTAAGAGGCTAACGCAGTACCTACGCAGCCTAGTTTAATCTACTCTAGTCTATTCTATTCTAGTCTAGTCTAGTCTGGTCTATTCTATTCTATTCTATTCTATTCTATTCTATTCTATTCTATTCTATTCTATTCTATTCTATTCTATTCTATTCTATTCTATTCTATCTATTCTATTCTATTCTATTCTATTCTATTCTATTCTATCTATTCTATTCTATTCTAGTCTAGTCTATTCTATTCTATTATATTCTATTTTATTCTATTCTATACTATTCTATACTATTCTATTCTATTCTATTCTATTTTATTCTATTCTATTCTATTCTATTCTATTCTATTCTATTCTATTCTAGTCTAGTCTAGTCTAGTCTATTCCATTCTAGTCTATTCTAGTCTAGTCTAGGCTTGACTGGTCTAGCCTATTGTAGTCTAATCTAGACTCGTCTAGTTTATTGTAGCCTAGTCTACACTAGTAGCCTAGTCTACTACTCGTCTAGTCTATTCTAGTCTAGTCTAGACTGGTCTAGTCTAGAATAGACTAGCCTTTATAACTTTTCTTGGGCACTTGACCCAATATTTCGATTTTAAAGAAACTCAAGGCAATATTTTATTCCCCAAACGATAATTTTTGTTCTTTTCATCTTAAGATAATATAAATTCAGCCTTGGAATACTCACCTTATTCTTACAAGTCACCTGTACACGATATTTCGTATCTGGCCACAAGGATAGCTGGACATTAAACGATTCCGTTAATAGATTGCCCATAAGGCCACCACCCGATACCTCCCATGTAACCAGACATTGATATGGCACACTCAGCTGTTCCCAGGCCACATCAACCAATACCAATGAATCTTGTTGTACCATAGAGACGGTATGTAAAGACCACGTTTCACGTATTGTTTTACTAATTTTAGTCGGTGGCGCCTTGCTGCATTCCTCCCAACACTGAAATAAGATACAAAAATAAGAAAATAAATCAATAAAAATTCTTTATATAAGAAGGAAAACAAACAAATCAAGTTAAATCATAAATAAATACGAATAAAATAATTTAAATTTAGTATGTCTGAGGCTGTGATTCCAAGTCTCTGGCAAATATGGGGTATTATTGATACACGCGCTTCTCTCATGTTGATTTGGAGAAACATAAATCATATTTCATATAATTTATACAGACAGACAGACAGAGAGACAGACAGACAGACAGACAGACGCATGCTTAATCAGTTGTAGTGGAATGTGATATTTTCGGAATGATTGTTGCTAAACGGTGAAGCTGTGCCGCCACAGAACTTATTATGTGCTGCGATAAAGAAAAAGAGAAACTTTTTTCGTTTGGAAACTAAAAACGTACGAAAGAAGAAAAGACGCAAGAAACT
This sequence comes from Sarcophaga peregrina, assembly GCA_014635995.1. Lineage (NCBI taxonomy): Eukaryota > Metazoa > Arthropoda > Insecta > Diptera > Sarcophagidae > Sarcophaga > Sarcophaga peregrina. The sequence continues at coordinate 10,324,909 of CM025790.1, read as the reverse complement.
TTTCAAAAATTTTTATTTCTTTTCCCTTTGCTGTTGGTCTCGGCAGGAGGGCACAGTGCTTAATATTGACTTGTTCGTTAAGAAACAATTTTTTTTTGTTTGTTTTTCGTAGTTTTCTTCATGCGTTTGCGTTAGGAGACGACTCTTTCCGTTTGAAATTGCACTTCAAAATTAGTTTTTTTGTTTTTGGGATAATTAATCACGTTCTGACAATAATGAGTCGAAATGAGTTGTATTTCTTCCTCCTTCTTTACTCTTTTCTCCTTTCCCAATTGGGGAAAATAACATGAAAAAGTGAAACTTTTTCTTAAATTGTCTGTTTAACATTACTCGTAAATGTTTAATACATTTTTCTGTTTCTGTTTCAAATTAAAATTTTGTCTGAAATTTAAGAAAATCAATTCAATTTTCTTTAATATTTTCCAAGCGTCAATAAATTTCTGTTAAGAGCTTGGCTTTCAACAAATATTGACAGAAATTTTCTGCTACATTGATCAATTATTTCTTTTACAATCAATTAATTATACACAGATTTTGTTTTTGTTTTTATTTAAATTTTTTTTTTTTACTTTTCTTTTCTACTTAAAAAAAACAAAGACCTTCTCAAAGGCAAGAGTTGCTTAAATTCTTTTTGCTTCATTTGTTTTCGGTTGATTAAATTAATTCGGAATTTTAGAAAGAATTTTTAATTTTTGTCTTCCCTTTATTTGAAGTTTAAATACGAGGGCTTTTTTATAAATCTAAGATATTTTAAATTTTACTCCCATTAACATAAGCAGTAACACTGCCCCTGCTTCACTGTTTTAATCACTCTCATCCTTTGAACCTATTAAGCGAGAAGTTATACGAATGATTATAAATATGATAAGTTCGGGCAAGAGATGGCGCGATCGAATAAATAAAATGCTTGAGTGCATACTTGAGAACCCAATAAAATTGACATAGAGTGCTTTGTTTCGCCTGTAGCAGCTGTACACTACTAAATAGTCTGTTGTTTTATTAGACGAGAAACCATGATTCAAGTCCCTGCTTGCACAATTCGAACAAAACGAATAGAACGAAAAGCGAAAATGAAATTTTTTCCGAATTCCCACACACCATCCTATACCATATCCATGGGCCTAGGTAGGTAGGTAGAGGTAGCTGTCCAGCCAAGTAAAATTTAGATGGACTCACTTAGGCCGCATTGGGCGTATTGTGTTACCACGATTATTACTATCCTTTGGTTTCGAAATCACTCGAAGCTCTGGATGAAGCGATTCAGGCTGCCAATGTCAATCCTTGACAGTACCTCCAGATGATCCATGTAGTAAGTAACCAAGTACTTTCCTCTCCTTTGGCTAAGAGCCAAGCATGTACCCAGCAGGTGAAGAACTGTCTCCTCAGCTTCTGCAGAAGTCGTTAGCAAGTTGTCCAAGCCAAGAGTGCCTCCCGTGCATTCCCATAATGCAATACGCCGTAATGGCATCAACAACTACACTGAGCGCGCCTCTTTCGAGTTTCAGTAGACTCATTGTGCTCTTCTCATCCAGCCTTGGCCAGATTTTACGAGCCGTTCTACCCGTGCCCAAAGCCGCCCACCTGTCGTTGGCGGAATCACCGATCGTATAATCAATTGCAAATCCTCATAAGGATGCCCAAATTGGAGAATTAATCAGAAATTTCAATGGTCGTGCCTCGCCTGGCAAATGCATCAGCTCTGCAATTACCCGGAATACCACTGTGCCCCGGTACCCATACGATATGGATATTATATCGCCTCGCTATCTTGTTGGGATATGTGCGACAGCCGTACACTGTCTATTCTATTCTAGTCTGGTCTATTCTAGTCTGGTCTATTCTAGTCTGATCTATTCTAGTCTATTCTATTCAAGTCTATTCTATTTTAGTCTGGTCTACTCTAGTCTGGTCTATTCTAGTCTGGTCTATTCTAGTCTGGTCTATTCTAGTCTGGTCTATTCTAGTCTGGCCTATTCTAGTCTGGTCTATTTTAGTCTGGTCTATTCTAGTTTGGTCTATTCTATTCTAGTCTGGTCTATTCTAGTCTGGTCTATTCTAGTCTGGTCTATTCTAGTCTGGTCTATTCTTGTCTATTCTATTCTAGTCTAATCTAGTTTAGTCTATTCTAGTTATGTTAGAACTTTGACCCTTGATTGCAGCTTGGCTATCAGAAAATATTGTGACGTTCTGCTTGGAGACGCTTTCGTCCCCAACAATTCTCGCCGCGGCTTGTTTTTCCACCATCTCCGCCAGAAAGACACTGCAGTAATGGTTTGGCAGTCTTATAAACTAGGCTATACCAACCGATTCCTTAAAAATTCCACTGCCAACGGCTCCGTTCAGTTTCAAACCGTCGGTGTAAATATGTACGGAGTGTCTTAACAGGAGGGTCCCTTCCAGACCCCATCGTCTGGTATCGATGTCTTGAATCTCCTCGTGAAGCACATCAAGAGCCCGCACTGGTGGTCTAAAACTTCAAATAAAATATATTATAGTATAGGAAGTCGTGAGGTCGCCGTGGTCTAGAAGGTATTGTGCTGGCTTGTTAGACGTGAAGCCAGGATTCGAGTCCCCGACCAGACATCAAAATAAAATACAAAAAGTATTTTGTCGGCGATTTCTTCTCATCAGATTTCTGGTAAAAACTCTGAGAGTAAAAATAAAATTGACATGAAAAGTTTCTCAAAAATCTGTCGTTCAGAGTCGACTTTAAACTGTAGGTCCCACCACTTGTGTATAAAATTAACACACACAACGTAAGTAGTGTGAGAAAGTAGGTTAATAATCCTGACTGAAGGGTTGTAATGACCAATTATGTATGTATAGTGTAGGAAGAATGTTGGCTTTTAGACGTGAGGCCCGAGTTCAAACCACAAATCTGACATCTATAAAAAAGCGAAATATGAAATAATATTTCTTTGCCAACAGGTTCTGAGCAAATTTCTGACAAAAACTATGGGGCTAAAATAAAATTTGCCAAAAATTTATCACAAATCATCTGTCTATCGGCGTCGACTTTAAACTATTGGTCCTGCAACTCATGCCTAAAATTAACACACACAACTCGAGTGCTGTTAAAAGCCGAGTGATGTGAGAAGCAGTGTTGTTATGACCAATTAGGAAAGTAAGCAGGTATCGTTTCTACAAACAGAAAGTTGGGAACTCTAATATTCTAGATCTTGCCAAATGAGGTAAATAACATGATTAGCTAGAAAACCTTGGTGTATTGAACTGAACCGAAGCAAAGTAAAGAAAAGCAAACAATATTACGATGAAGGAGATGCTTTGTTGTATAGTTTGTACATTTCGTAAAGGAACGAAAGGCAATAAAATTGACAGAAAAGTTCATTAAACCAATGGAAGCTTATGTTGTAAAATAAAGAAAAATGTCCTTCAAATTTTATTTGTTTTCTAAGCTCAAGGCTTACTTTACTGCCTTATTAAATATGAATGAAATTTTGAATTGACATTTGTAGGCTCAATTATCAGTTGCTGTGTGTGTGTAAAAACGATTCCAATTAATTAAATTGTAATTGAAATCCCAAATGAATTGTTGTTTAAGCCTTCTTAAAGGCAATTCCTTTTGCCGGGCATAGATATAAAATATTTCAAATATTTTGTCATAAATTAGAAACATTTTTTCTTCATTTTTTTTATTGATTTTGTTGTGGCGTTTCATATCGTTTTCCATTTTTCCTGTAAGATGGCAAGAGAACACAAATTGTAAAAATCCTTGAGGCCATCTTTGAGAGAAGTACTGTGCTGGTAATAATAATAATCATAGGCAAACAAATACAAATAAAACATTAAATATGTATATCACTAGGTGTGTGTGTGTGTACAGGGTGGCTGATATATAATGCAACAAAGTAAAGCGCTATATTTTTTTTTTTAATTTTTTTGTTTAATTTTATTGTTCAAAAGCAAAAAATGTTGGAAATAGCATCAAATCAGTTTAGATTTGTTCGAATTGGCCATCTTTGGTTCAAATTATGGCCTTCAAACCGCCGACAAAGCCATCACAGGCTGCACGAAAGTGGCTCTGCGGTATTTTGACCCATATCCGTCAAAGCGCCGTCTTGAGATGATCGACACTTTGGTATTTTTTAGTGAGAACCTTACTCTCTAAAATGCCCCAAGCGCAAAAGTCCAACGGATTGAAATCCGAAGATTTTGGTGGCCATTGTGCAGTAGAAATGAAGTGACGAAGCTCTTTTCAAGCCATTCTTGGTTGACGCGTGCTGAGTGCGGTGGTGCTGAGTCCTGTTGGAATGTCCATGGTCTGCGGCCGAAATGTTTGTCTGCCCAGGGCTTCAATACTATATTTAAGATATTTTTCCGTTAATATTCAGGATTTATTTTGACCCCACATTCGAGAAATACGATCGGGGAGCGACCATCGGCCGTTACAGCGACCCACACCATTACCATCGGCGGCGCTTGAGTTCTGGTGTAAATTTTCAGCTGACCTCTTTGGCAAGTAAACCTGTTCATTTTCTTTGTTCACAAACTCCTCACTTTGGAATGGCTTCTCATCGAAGAAAACTAAATTCGGTAACTGGCCACTTTCGTGCAAGCGAAGTAACTCCTTGGCTCTTTTCAGCCTAAATTTTTTTTGTCCATCGGTGAGCTCTTGCACTTTTTGGAACTTCAATGGCTTTAGTCCAAGCTCATTTTTCAATATGTGTTGCATCCGTTTTCGCGATATGTTCAGCTCACGAGCAATTTTTCTACCACTGCGGCGTGGATTTCGATCAAATTTGGTCTTCACTTTTCGGATCATTTCTGGTGTTATTACCGTTTTTTTCGTCCATTCTTTGGACGCGATGCAACACTGCCAGTATCACGGTAACGTGCAATGGTACGAGAAACAAAAGAGGGCTCTAACAATAGCCACCAGTAGTTTGCCAGCCAAACATAAAGCAATCACACTATAACGCTTGAATTCCATCACGAATATCTTTTTTTTCGGAATGCAAAGGTCAAAATGCTTTTGTAGGTTGTAGGTTAAGTTAGGTTAGGTTAGAGGACGTGTACTTCTCAATTCTGACAAGTACAGTACTCGGTGGTCGAATTGACCCATTGTACTACGTCCTAGTTTCTCACGCCACTTATGTTGTGTGTGTTAATATTATACATGAGTGGCGGGACCTACAGTTTACAGTCGACTCCGAACGACACATTTTTTTGAGAAGCATTCCATGGCAATTTTTTACTCTCAGAGTTTTTGCCAGAAATCTGCTGAGAGGAAGTCACCGAAAAATTATTTTCAAATATTCGTTTTGATATCTGACCTGGGATTCGAACTCGGGTCTTTCGTCTAATAAGCCAACACACTACCTACTAGACCACGGCGACCTCTAATGCTTTTGTAAGCTTGTTAATAATAAAATGAACTGTCACTGGAATAAATCTGTCAGCTGTCAGAGGAGCGGTATACAAATGATAACAACCTGAAGTTGGTTGCAATACATATCAGCCATCCTGTATATAAGAGATTTAAAGGATTATGTTCGAATATCTGTATATATGTAAATATATGGCAAGTGTAAGTTGTAGAGACAGAGAGAGAGAGAGAGAGAGAAAGAGAGATAAGCTAATCTGAAAATTTGTATTTTTGTTAATGACTTATTGCTTTAGGCAAATAAAGCAATCAGAGTCAACCATTTTTACCGATATGCAGCAAGCATGAGGCATGTGGCATGAAGCACCTATACAATCTCTCTCATTGTTTGTTTTGTTTGCCAACAAATGCTCGTTCATATTCGTTATGCTGCTGAGATTAAATGTAAAGCTTAACAATATTTCTACTTCGCTACATTCATACATACATAATTCAAATCCTACAAAATTATTTATGATTCTTATTTCCTTTCCTTTGCCTTGTTTTGATTTATTTTTCTCTTTTACTTTTCCAATGGGGGAACAGAAAGTTACTCGCATTCTTGATGGTTTTTTCTTTTTGATGCAAAACTTTTCAAGTTAAAAGTCATATTTTATTGATTTTCAAAAGTTCTGTTCTTGTTCGAAATTTTTTCCCTTAAAATTTCTTTTTATTTCTTTCACTTCTTAAGAGAGATGAATGAATTGAGTTTCGCTGAAATGTTTCTGTTTCTGTTTTTTATTTGATTTCGCTGTCATCACCACTCACATGCTGTTCAGTTTATGAGTGTGTCAATAGATGGCATGTTTTCGAAAGGAATTGTTTCATGAAATGAATTTGAAAAATAGTTGAGATTAATATGTATGCATGTGAACCCTGAGTACTTAAAAATTTTTAAATAAAAATCACTCTTTTCTAATAAATCGACTGATAATTGTGTTACCGGTTTTCGAAATTACCACAGAGCGACATCACCATTCAAACTGAGTCCCGTTTCGCGTATGGAATTCTTTGGTAAACACTTTATATCCCTATTGTTTGTCAAAAACTGTGTTAAACAGTTGAGAAATGATGTGACCAAAACGGTTCTCAATTGGTTTCCAAGCAAAAGTTGACGACACTGCTGAAAAATAATATGGCAGATTACCCCGACTTTGAAATTATAATTTCGAATACGACAATGCAACACAGTTCGCTTTCTTCACTTAATTGGCCATTAATAATTCGATTAACGGATTTTGGGCTGCCTTAACACTTCCTTCCAGGCGTTTGTGGCTCTTGCGAGCCTACGCAAGTTGATCACACCAGTCGATAACAGCACTTCCTACATTTGGGCCTTCTAAAATACAAACAAGGACGTTCTTTTCGTCGATTTCCGTAGACCTCCACATTAAATACCCGTCTCGCTCGAGCATCCTACTCCATTCAAATGATATGGCCGAGTTTGTGCAATCGCTGGATATTAAAACGATACTCAACGTCCATATTTTTGAAGAGTTCATACAACTCACTGTTGGATTGGAGGCGACAATCATCGCCACCACACACTGGACTGACGTTCTTAAGTAGGACTTTTCTCTCAAATACTCTCAAAGCCCCTGCCTTAGTGTCCATGCCTCAGCGCCTGAAAGAAACATGGGGAGGGTAGGTATCTTGTAGAGTTTTAGTTTTGATCCGTGCATCAGTTTGATAAACTTAATTTGGAGTACCAGCCTGCCTATGTTGGACTTTTAATGTGATCGCTTGCCCGTGTTTACAGCAAATTCTTGGTGAAGAACATGGACTTCTTCCTCAATGTCTTATTATCCCAATGAGGCATCTGATTCTACATCGGATGGCAGATTTAGAGTGTACTGAGATAAGAAGTAGAAGGTGGAGTGTAGGGGTTAAAGTGTTTCACTTTAAAAAGTCTAGCAATGCAGGCTAGAATCCTACAGGAAATGAAGGAACAATCAACATTTTCTTGAATTTTAAAACCTAAGAAGCGTAATCCACTTAGTCTAGTAGGCAGTGTGTTGGGCTATTAGAAATGAAACCACAAAACATAATATTAAAAAAAGTTTTTTTGCAGATTTCTGGCAAAAACTCTAAGGGTCATGAAAAGTCTACTCAAACTCCACTCATGTCTGGATACATATATGTAAGACGCATTAATCACTTACATGTCGTTGGTCTCATGTAGAAAGGCCCTAACTCGTATATTTTTTTTTATTATATTTTTATGAGGAGATGAATGGATTTGTGTTAAATATATTTGAATCACAAAAAATATCAACTTCGAAAAAAGTGTGAGTTAGGGCCTTCCTACATGAAACCTACGATATAGTCCATATAATCTATAAACAACGAACATCATAAGCTGTTGCAATAACGCTTACTCTTTCGAATAGAAAGAATAGAAAGCTGTAAGAATGTAAGAGCATTGTTCCTAGACATAGATAGTTGGCAACCCTTTAATTTTAGAAACTGCTGTAGTGTACAAATAATTTGTCCTTTAGATTGGAGTTTTAAAGTATTATTGAAGATATTTCGATAGATTTAAGTTCCTTGTTTATTGGAACTACCCCTTGGTTTGATAACCTTCCAGTGATGGCATCTAAACACAGATGTTCGGATTTGTGATAATACGTAGTAGAGAAGGAGGATAATTTGAGCAATATTCTCTTTCCTCTGCTGGTCAATAATTTAAAAAAGATTCGTTTTTCCTTCAGAGGAAAGACCTATGCCCACTTAAGTTGTCTTATGAGCTGGCAATCTGTAACTAGTAGCAGTTGCTTCAGTTAACTGGGATATCCATGTTTACTACGAAGAGCACGATCAATCACGATCAATTTTTATAGTCTCTGTATAATGAAGACGAATAACGAAGAGGATGACTAACTTACTTCTATCCTAAAATCGCATAGCCACTGTTCTTTTGGTAGCCTTACTAAAAGATTCGGTCTGAGGAGGAGGGAGAAAGAGAGGGAATTTTTTGGCCTCTCACTTTGTGATAATCTTGTCCGAAATCTCTAATATATTTTGGACTTGTGATGGTTTCCTCTAAGGAATGTTTAACTATTCAAAAGTTATTTTGCTGCAGACAATTGATGCTCATTTTAATGGCTCTCCTTTCCATGATATTTGCAATCGGCGTTATTAGCTGACAAGAGTGGCTGAACCTACAATTTAAAGTCCTTATAACGGGGAAGCTTAATCTCATTGGTAGCCAGAGCAAGTGTGCAATGTTGCTATGTCCTGCTGGATACGTATTGATAAGAAGAGGATTCACTTCTCTGTTAAAATCGCTTGACCATCCATTACCTATAGCGGTGCTTATAGGTCAATGTACTTTTGGTAGGCAATCGAAAATATACGGTCCGAGATGGAAGTAGAGACTCTCTTCCATATCATTTGTCAGTGCCTCGATATTGTGCTCTCTCTCTCACTTTCTCACGAGATTTCTAATATGTTTTCGATGGTTTCCTCTAAGCAATTTTTGACAATTCAAAACTTACTTTCTTTGGAACAATTGATGCTGATTTTAATAGCTTTACCTTAGATGACTGCTTGATTTGCAATCGGCATTCTTAACGTCTATTAGAGAACTTAAATTCTTGTATCAAACTATGTTACCTTTACTACTCTTACAAATTAACTTTTGAAAAAAGAACGCATCTATTCAAAGACTGCATTTCAATGGCTATTATTTGCATTTGTATCTGTATTTGAGCTGAAAATGGTGAAGGAGTATGAATTTTGAACTCTAAACACCCATCTACACATAAACAAATATTTGTTTATGTGTATGTGTTTGTTTGTATGTATGTATGTACGTATATCTCTGTGAGTGAGTATTTGTTTTATAAATTAATGTATGTTTATGGCGCTACATTTACGTTGTTGTTGTTGCTGTTGTTGTAGTTGTTATTGCCTTATGGTTGGGCTCGTAAATCGTCTTTATTACGATTATGTTTCTGTTGCCGTTGTTGTTTGTTTGTTTGTTTGTTTGTTTATTGCAATAATTTATAAGATTTGTGGTTTTCTTGTTACGAGCACCGTACATACACACATACATACGTACAATTTCCATATCGTTTACTTTAAAGCCTTCAAACCAAAAAAGGATATAAAATTTTATTATCCCCTTCCTACGCCTTCGCCTTCGCCTGCTGTATGGTATTTTAGCAAAGACAGTTTGGAGTCTCACTCCCCCCTAATAAACAGCCTATTTGGGAAATATTATTTGAAACGTAAATGCAAATGTGAATGTCAGTGTTTGTGTGTGTATGAGTGTATTTTATTGTGGCCTGTTGACCATCTGGAGAATCACTAAAGCATGACATTTTATACGAAATTGTCTTCTAGTTGCGTATTTATTTTAAATTTAATGTTTTGGGAGGTTTTCTGTAATTGTTCTAAAATTTTACACTTTGTACACGATGATCGTGGAAGAGGGAAATTTTTAAGAACAACTTCCTCCTACCGAGAGGACGACTAATGGCAATAATAAATACGTATCGACTCCTTCAGTAACTGACCAACGATTCCATACGTTGACAAACTCCACCATCTATCGGAAATATTGCCAAGAGCCGTAAGTGTATATAGGAGCATATCTGCTAGTCTATTTTACGGAGTTCCCAAGATCTGGCAGACTTCGTGTAGCACAAATTGACGAATTTTTCGTGGTAACTTGGGCCGTAGTCTGGTAGGTAGTGAGTTGGCTTATTCGACCTCCGATCAAACCTCAGGTCAGATGAAGGATATATCTGGCGACTTTATCTTAGCAGATTTCTGGCAAAGACTCTGGGAATAAAATAAAATTGTCATGGAAAAGTTTCTCAAAAACCTGTCGTACAAATTAATAAACACCACATAAGTGGTGTTAGAAGCTAGGTTGCAATCCTGACTGAAGGTTTGCAATAACCAATTATGTGCGTATATAAGTGTCCTTGGGCCTGCACCCTTCAAAAAATCAAATGATCCATGAACTAAAGCTAAATGAAGTGAGATCTCTTTACGAGCACTACAGCAGTTATTAACCTAGCCATTGAGAAAGACCTTATCCAAGTTGAACATCGAGCACTATTGATGCATGATTACCAACTTTTTTTGTCCTGAATTGGATGACCTGGATACCAAAGGAAAGTGGTTTCAACAGGACTGCATTACATGTAACACAGTTTATGTACGAGCGATTTGAAGGCATGTTCATCTCACATGATGGAAATGATGTGAAATAGCTGCCGAAATTGTGCGATTAGACCTTGTAAGACTTTTTCTTTTGGGGTTTTTCTTAAGTCGTAGGTGTAAGTCAATAAACTACAAACCAAAACGGTCTTCGAAACCAACATAACCCATGTGAACGAGCAAATTCAATCAAATTCATATGCTAAAATCATGGGAATTGCGAAAATTTAATAAAGGGAACTTCAAGATTCTCTAACTGGATCCTTTATTATCTTAATCTTTTGTCTGTTCTATTATTCTCCAACACTTCAGAAGAGGTCAACCTTATGACATGTTTTCTCTTCGAATAATTAAAATAGGATTGCAAGCAAGTGGGTAGATAGGTTGTAGTGATAGCTTTGACACCAAAAGCGCAGTTGAGCATGCATAGCAGCCCGTTGTGACACCACGCTCTGCACTGACCGAGTGCCACCAAACTGGAGGGGAAGAAGGTGATCAGCGCCATGGCTGCATGGCAAAAGCACAGCTACCCTACGCTGGAAAACCAGCCCGAAAGTTTGATAAAAGAAGCGATTTCAGTGGCATCAATGGATGATAGCTCTGTTAAGCTGACAAGATTTTAGAGCCAAAATATATCTCTACCTCACAAGAAATGAGTATCGACAAAACAGATCTGTACTTACGTCACAAGCCATTACATGGGAGTTACATTCTTTCCGCTTGTCTTCCCATAACGCAATGACCTGTAAGCACTGCCACTGTGATTGAGATGACGTTACGACCAAGCCCAAGTAACTGGTTGGTGCGCCTTTTATCCATCGAGTGCCAAATGAGTCGAGAGGAGGAGAAGGACTCCTCATTGACCCGGCATACTTTGGCGTCCCAGAAGAAGTTCTTTCCATGAAATAGGTAGGTAGAAGTGGTTGTCCCAATGATGGAGTCATGAGTATACAGGGACCATTGTGATACCACAGTTTCTCATTTTCCTCTATTAGAGGAACCACTTGGAGCTTCCGATGAAGCGACTCAGACTACCAATATCCATGCATGACAGTTCATCTAGGTCCTCCATATAGTAGGCAGCAAGGTGTCCCTTTCCCCTTTGACCAAGTGCCGGGCATGTACTCAGTAGGTGAAGAATAGTTTCATCCTCTTCTTCATCTCTACAGCTTCTGCAGAAATCATTCGCGAGATGTCTAAGACGCCTCGCATGCGTTCCTATAATACGCACATACATACATAATTGGTCATAACAACCCTTAAGTCGGGATTATTGACCTAACTTCTCACACCACTTATGTTGCGAGTGTTAATTTTATGTATGTTTGGCGAGACCTAATGTTTAAAGTCGACTCCGAACGACAGATTTTTTTTGAGAAACTTATCATGGCAGTTTTTTTTTTCTCAGAGTTTTTTTGGTATTTTGTTTTGATGTCTTTCCTGGGGCTTGAACCCTCGCTTTATGTCTAATAAGCCTACACACTAGACTACTAGACTACGGCGACTTGTATTCCTATAATACAATAACCCGTAATAACACCGATAACAGCGATAAGATATGAGTCACCGTGCGCCTCCTATCTAGCCTTGGCAAGATTTCTTGCGCCGTTCTGCCCTTATCCGAAACGGCCCAACTACTGTTGACAAAGTCCACGATTGCATTGTCAATTATATACCTAAAGGTACTCAAAGGGATCCCCAATGTAGAGTACTCATCAGAGAGCTCGATGGTCGTGCCCCTTATGGCCAAATCATCCGCTCTAAAGTTACCGAGAATATCTCTCTGTCCCCGTACCCATATGATGCAATCATCATATCGATTCGTTAACTCATTGAGACATCTGCGATAGTCGTACACCGTCTTGGAGTTTATGACACTAGAATCCAGTGCCTTGATAGCCGCTTGGCTAACAGAAAGCATAGTGATCCTTCGCTTGCGAACATTTTTGTCCATAATAATTTTCACCGACTGAAAGACGATGCAGCGATCTGGTACCGTTACAATTTCAATGGCAGTCTGGAATCAGCAGTAAATATTCATGCCCTGGATATGAAATTAAAATTTTTTTTGCAGAATTAATCAAGACAATTAAATTTTTGTCTTCATTTCCGGCAATCTGCCTCTCAACTATTTTTGATTGTTGGAGAAGAATTTTTGATTAAAAAATTTTCGACAATCGTGTTTAAAAATTCCTCATTCATTTTATGTATTTGTGTGTGACAAAATACTAGTTTTTCACAACAAAAAAAAAAATTATAATCTTTTGGCAAATATTTTAGGTCTAGTTTAAAACACTACGGGAAGCCCCAAACATCCTACTGGGAACTCAATTCAATTGTTGCAATAACTTGCAACGTAGTTATGCAGCTGTGTGCTGTTGAACTTTTAGTTTTGGGAACTGCCAGCAATTGCATAAAAATTTTGTTTCTAAAGAAAACATTTTGTATTCTTGTAACGAAAATAATTTCCAGTAACAAATCGAAATCTCTCTCAGCAGAACTAACTTTCCCTTTACAAAACTTTACTTTACAGAATGTTTAACAAAATGTATGGAATTGCTTATGAACAACAAAAAAAAAAAAATAGAAAAGAGAACAGAAAGAACAGAAATGGTCGTTCATTATTATGTGGGCTGTGGTAGAATGAAAATTTCATATATTTTCACAAGAAAAGCCATTAAAAGTTTCCCTACAAACATTTGCACTCGTACACCATTTGATGGTGAGTGGGCGAAATATAGCAGATTTGAGTTGCAAGATTTTCTTGTTTTGCTTAAAAGGCGGGAAGAAAGGAAATGGAACTGATTTTTTCAATATTAAAAGTAAGATTTCCTAGAAAAATAATTTGAATTCTGTCGATTGTAATAAGGAATTGTTTTTTATAATTTTAATTAAAAATTTCTTCTTTCATTTCAATCAATATTTCAGTGGAAACATAATATTGAAATAATTTTATTCGACTCACTTGATCACTTGAAATCTCCTGCTCTTTTTAGTATTTCTTTAGATTACTTGTTTCAATTAAATTATTCCAAAGGCATCACCATCTTATTCGGTTTTGTGCTTTCCCCAGGTTCTAGAATAACAGGGTTGCCGTTTCTATTTGCTTAGAGATAACATACTCTGAAAAAAGGGTTGAGTTGCTTTATTAACCGTGGATTTGAAGCTGCTTGCTCATTGGGGTCCTACAATTTTGCCGAAGATAACCGAAGATACCTATAACTTTTTGTGAAAATCATAATTTCTTAACCATTCTGTGCGGTTTATGTCGGCCATTCGATGACTTATATCGAGAGAGAGAAAATTGGTTACAGGTCGTTCGAAATGTTGAATTTTCCTATACTGACGCAAAAATGAGGCTACCATCAGTCATGGCTAGATTTATGTTGGCTAACGCACAATCGAACTAAGATAACCCCACAAGAAAATGTCTGACGGTTTAAATTGCACGATTTCGGTGGCCAGTAAACATTAGATAGCTAAGTGGTCTAGTGGCGTAGCTGTTTACTATTAGACAAAATGCGATCAGCATGGTCAGAAATCTTAAACGAAATCAAATAATTCTCGGCGACTCCTCTAGTCTATGTGGAAAACTCTGAGAGTAAAATTGCCAAAAAAGTTTCTCAAAAATCTGTGTTCGGATCGTTTTTGCTGTAGGCCGCACTCCATGTATAGAATACACACCACATGAGTGTGTAAAACTAGGTCTAATCCGACTGAAGGTTGTAATGGGCACAATTATGTATGTAAACTTGCTAATAGCCAATCAGGTCCACAAATCGTTGGTGCAAAATGTTTAAATTGCATGAGTTATCCGGAACGTAATACTGTCCTTTGAAACCCCATATCGTTGGTATCAGGTTCAACCTAATTTAGGCCAAAATAATTTGGTAATTATCGATCTATAGTGCTCGCCTGGTAAAGAAATATGAACTTATGACGTCGCCAAGCCAACAACCACACCAAACAGTAACTTTTTCGGTATGCATTGGATGCTCGAAGTCGTCGTGGCCTAGTAAATAGTGTGTTGGCTTATTAGACGTAAAGCCAGGGTTCGAGCCCCAGGCCAGACATCAAAACAAAATACAAAAAATATTTCCTCGGCGACTGCCTCTCAGCAAACTTCTGGCAAAAACTCTGAGATTAAATAAAATTACCAAAAGTTTCTCGAAAATCGTTGTTTCGGAGTCGTCTTTAACTGTAGACCCCGCCACTTCTTATGTATTAAAATAACACACAACATGTGTGGTGTGGAAAACTAGGGTCAATAATCTGACTGAAGGGTTTTTTTTTTTTTGTGTAAGACCAATTATGTATGTATTGGATGTTTCTTAGGTCTCCAAGTTGTTGGCAGTATCCCAAATCAACAAACCATCATTCAGTAATGCGTCTTGTGGCTGAAAAGGGTTTTGCGGTTCAAATCAGGGTAAAAAAAATGGCTGATCCAGCTTAATTTTGTTCTTGTAATTATTTGTTAAGATTGTTTTTTGGACCGTTTCGTATCAGAACATTAACATTTTAAAATTATAAACAAAAGCTAAAAAAAACAATGAACTTGTTTACAGGATAAACAAGTAAACAAAAATGTACAACAACAAATTCGGTAAGATAAACGTAAACAAAATACAGGAACAACAATAATGAAACAACGATGTTTACGTTTATATGAGGAAAGATCTCGAGAAAGCGAAGTCATTAACATAAACCTTCAAGAACATTCATTAGACTGTTTAGGCTGCCGCCATAATAAATGGCAAGGCAAAATAGGCAACTGAGTTAGTAAAAGGTCAGTAAGTTTTGTGTATAGACGCTGTGGTTTAAAGATCACCGTTACAAACATCTGTAGGATAATTGTTTAGTGATTGTTATTGTTTACGCAAAAGAGTGAAAAAAGGAATAACAAACAAATCAATTGTTGTTGTTTACATCAAGTTGTAAAGAGCGGCACACAGAATTGTGGGATTAATAAAGAATTTTAATTAAAACGAAACACAAATTTATTTATATTTTATTTGTAATCTACGAGTTCATATTTTAAACGTTTCTAAAAGGGAAAAACATAAGAATATGATGTTAGACCGTACATATACTGAAAATCTTTGGGTTCCAACCTTTTGCAAATGAACTTGGAATCGCTGCCAGTGTTAATGTGTAAAGCCTGTAGTCTTACTAACTATGTTGTCGACATCGTGAACTCAGTTTTCAAAACATCATTTAGGAAATGGTGTAATTGAAATTATATGTTTACAATTGTTTTTGTAGTATTACACTGAAACAATTTGGCATTTATTGGTTTCTTGTTTACGTGCTCTGCTCTACTCTACACATTTCTAAGCTGTTTGCGGTAGAGTGGCAATGGGTGTTTTGTTGGGTATACGATATTGGGTAAACGCCTTTTAAGTTAAATAAGTGTTATTTATGTTTCTGGCTAATTACCTTAACAATTGTGTCCACTTTGCCACCTGTTTTTGGTTTTTTTTTTCCTTCTATGTTGTTGCTGCAACAACGTGTCATGATTTCTTAAACAAAAACAACTGAAAACAGAAATCATTTCTCTTATGCTACTTGCCATAGCCTGGGCATAGTTTAGAAGCTCATTTCTTTCTTACTTCTGTTCTGTTCTGTTTTATTTTGTTTTTGTTGTTTTTTGTTGTTGTTTTTCTTTAAGTTAAATTACATGTAATTATCGTCAATTTTTGTTTTATATTTTCTATGGCTGTTCATTTTTATTTATTCTCGCCTTCTGTGTGTGTTTACCACCCAAGAAAATGTTTTTTTTTTCAACTTCATTTTGACTTTGTTGGCGTTACTTGGCACTTTATTGTTAGCGAGTGTGGCAGAAGAAGCCCCCCATTGGAAACAAAGTTGTTTTCGGTGGTGTTGCATTGTAGGTGTAAACGGTTGATTTTGTTGCTCTCTCTCCTCTGGTCTCGTGTTAGCCAGTAATTTTGAGTGTTAAAGAGGTGTGGGCCCAACAAATAAAATGAATTTTTCGAAGTGAAGTGAAATATACTCGCTTAAGTAAAATGTTTATTGAATAACGACCATTTAATTAAATGGCTTTCGTAATACACCAACACAAAGTGAAGAAAATGGAAAATCTCAAATTAAACTTTTTCACCTTTAATTATGGGGTTTTTCGTAAAGAAGAAATCAAATAATTTCCTGTGCTCTCTCATTAAACTCTTGGAAATTTCAACAATTTGTTGTAATTATCCTCTTAATGGCTTCATTTACAGGGAAAATTATTTAATTTTCATTATTAATTTGAATAGAAATGATTGGGTACGTTAATATCATAATTTAAATGTGATTCGTGGCAATTATAAATTTGAACTTTGATGCTCTAAGTTGTTGTTTAAGGACGTGCTTTAAGAGCAAAGGCAGGCAACTGATTCCATATTCCTTGCCAGAGAAGCTAAATCCAATGAATATTGTACGCAATTTTGATTGATGGCAGCCAGAATTTCGGATGTGCAAGCTGCTGCATCATCCTGACAAAATTACATTCTGTTTGTGCATCAAATATGGCCTTTTGACATTAATTTTATCACGGAAGCAGTGGCAAAAGTAATCATGGAGAAGACATGTTAGTACACCACTTCACATATGACACAAATGATTTACTAGCCATTGTTGAGTGGTCATCCCATATGCTTTGCTGGAAAACTTACTTCATGAACTTATCTTGAGCTTCGCCTTAGAAAACATTCGAGACATTCGATGGCTATGCTGATTTGAATAACTGGACACAGGGACATTATAAGTTAGCCAGTGCTTTTGCTAAGACGGCAACCATGGAAAATCAATTGGATCCTACATGAGATTCGCGCTCCTTTGCAAAGAGGCAAACAAATGATCTTCCACGAACAGCATTCATTGACAATGGCAAGATGGCTTAACATACCCATTACACCAGACAGATCTGGCCCGAGATGGATATACTATGTAGAACAGAATTTGTTTTGAATCAATCAAGCTTCCATCTAACGTATCTCAAAGCAGCAGTAACAGGACACTGGACTTTGAGTATTCACGCCAAGAGACTAGGAATATCTCATAATGACTTCTGCAGAAACTATAATCACGGGAAAGAATAGAATACATGAGAATATCTTCTCTGTAATTATCCAGACCAGAGCTTGGGAATCTAAGAGTAAAAATTATTGAATAACCGCATTGTCGTGGCAAAACATGTCTGGCTAAAGCTAATTCATACCTTCATGAGACTCTCGGTATCGTTGAGAGAAGCCAACCAGGATCTATAATTATATGATGGAAGAAATAATATCAGTGTTACAATATAGGGTCAATCCAAGTACACATACATACATAATTGGCCATTATAACCCTTCAGTTAGGATTATTGATCTAGTTTCTCACACCCCTTATGTTGAGTGTGTTAATTTTATACATAAGTCGCAGGACCTACGGTATAAAGTCGACTCCGAACGACAGATTTTTTGAGAAACATTTCATGGCAGGTTTATTTACTCTCAGAGTTTTTACCAGAAATCTGCAGAGTGAAAATCGCTGAAGAAATACTTTCTGTGTTTCGTTTTGATGTCTAGGCCTGGGGATTGAACCCTGGCTTTACGTCTAATAACCCAACACAATACCTACTAGACTACGGCGACTTCAAAGATAGAATACCCTTAAAAATCTTCTCTGTCATTGTGTAGTTCTCGGCAATCTAACGTAAAGAATTCTTGAACGCCCCGAATTTAGTAACAAAACATGTCAAGCCATTAGTGATTTGAATTTCAAATCCACAACTCTCCAGGAGCTCCAATTATGATGGAATAGAAAATATCGGTGTTACAATGGAATCTTCTAGGACCCAGGCATAATGTCGCCCATTATGGTGCCCGCCAGTTAAAGCTAAGGTATACGCATTGCCGTTATTATTTACGATTCTCCAAATTTTTTCCACTGTCTTAGGTTCTTATGTTTTTCTATTTTTCAGAAGGTAATGAAGTTCCTGAATTTCTTCAGATGTTCATAGCTGGTGTCACCTTCTCTGCGAGTTAAGTTGGCCATTCTGTGAATTATTTGGAGGTGGAACACGAAACCTTTCGCTGCAAGGTATTTTAAGCAGAGCAAATAGCCAACAGGCAACAGTAGATAGTGGATAGATCTTTCGAAATGCAAAATTTTCCATGACATTAGCGCTTAAATGCTGCTACCAGTCATGGCAAGGTATACGTTAGCTAGGACCGCTGTGGTTTCTAATTTATTCCTACTATTTCAGAAAACCCCACAAGGAAAAGGTTAACGCTTCCATATCGAAAAGTTGACCACTTTCATACGATGGCGAGGAATCAATGGCGAGGTATATCCAAAGTGGCATCTAGCGCCGTCCTGTCCACCTTTGGGGTCCAGATCATCTAAATTAAGCCAAAAGAAGTTGGTTATGCATGCTGGTGATAGTAATAGCCCACGTAAAGAAATTTAGGTTGGATGTTCGATCTCAAGTGAATTGTAATCGACAACCATTCATGCCAAAAAGGACCTCATCGCTGAAGATTATTTTTCGATAAAAATTAAGGACAAAGAATAGCGGATCCAACTCTATTTGGTTCTTACAATATCGTTTCTGATTGCTTTTCAGCTTGTTTGTTGCACAGATCTTTTAACTCCCCAGAATACACAGGACATTGAGCAATATGTGTGGGGTATTTAAAGAAATTAAGTCGCCGTAGTCTAGTAGATAGTGTGGCAAAAACTGCCATGAAAAGTTCCACAAAAATCTATCGTTCCGAGACCACATTAAACTACCGGTACCGCCGCTTATAATAAAATTAATGCGAACAACATAGGTGATGCGAGAAGCTAGAATGTAAACCTGACTCTCGGAGGGTTGTAAAGACCAACGTCCGCAATCTAACTTTTTTTTTTTTTGCAAGTAGTGCTTTTTTCGTAAATAGTAACACTTAGATCATGTCTGATTTGGCAGATAATTAGTGTTATCATTCCGCTAAACGTATATGGTTCTGTATATGCGTTTTCGCTTCGCTAAGTGGGCTTGGGATCGACTTACAGGAGATGCCGATTTTGGCAAAAAAATGAAACTCATTTTGATTTTGGCGGGTATGTAAACAAGCAAAATTGTCGCATTTGGGGCACAGAAAACCCGCACGCATATATTGCAAAGCCGACGCACCCAAAACGAGTCACTATTTGGTGGGGATTTTAGTCCAGAGGCATAATTGAGTAACTTTTCTTCGAAAATAAGCAAGGAGTGGCCGTTACAGTCTAAGGCGATCTTTATCGGGCCATATTGAAAATTTTTGTTTACAAAAATTGAAGAGGAGGATATTGGCAACATTTGGATTTAACAGGACGGCGCTACATGCCACAAGCCGGAGCTGCACTCGATGTTTTGTGCCCTGTTTTTGAAGATCGCTTTATCAGCCGCAGAGCTGATGTCGTTTGGCCATCTCTGAGCTACGATTTGACACCGTTGGACTATTATTTGTGGGGTGCCGTCAAAGACAAATCAGAAATAATTGACGCTTTAAACGCCAATATTCGTGAAAACATTGGTGAAATACAGCTGCACAGAATTCATAATGTTCTAAAAAATTGGACCGATTATGTAGGCTACTGCATGGCCAGCCGAGGCAGCCATTTAAATGAAATTATTTTCCATTATTAAACCGAAAGGATTGTACTTTCAAATAAAAAAAGAAGTGAGAGAAAATATTCGAAAGTTTTTTTAAAGCATTTTCAAAAAAAAAAATTATGTTTGGCGGATCCTTTATGTATGTACGTATCTATTTAAGGAAACGAACACTTTTATTATATGAAAGACATCATAATTTTAATTTGTACCTTTGGGAAATTGTGTCATTTGTGTCAATAATGTACAAAATTTCTAACAAAATGTAAAATAAACGAAATAGGAATCTAAAAAAAAACTCAGTAGTGGACAGATATAGAAAGGCAATCAATTTTAGGGCAACTTTTACTGCATATGAATGCAGTAATATTTTGTTAATTCACTTTGTTTTTTACAAAAATATTTTCACTTCTCATGCTGCTTGCTATTCAATCCATTGCTGGGTTATTCAATCCGTTGATCATTTAATTTTCGTTTTATGAGTGAACACATTCAATTGATTGCAATTAATTTTAATGGTTGACGACAATGAGTTTTGTTTATCGATTTTATTTTTTTTTGTTTTTGTTTTTTTTACATTAAAAATTGATTGATTATTAGTTTCATTCATTCGATTCGATTCGATTTCATTTCATTTTATTTTTTGCATATAATATGACGTTTTTAATTGCCATAGTGGTTGTGTGTTATTATTATCATTTCCGCTTTACTATTACGGGGTTTTTTTTTTCTCTATTCTGTTCTTCTCTTCTTGATTGTAATTATAATTGAAATGTGATGGTAAAATAATTTGTAAGCAAAGTGGCAAAATGGCCATCAAAACAGTGAAATACTTGCAGCTAGGATTACATTCCATCCAACAACAAGGAGTAACAAAGTATTGATTATTTGCATGTTCCACTGTAATTCCCCACGGGTTGATGGTGGATAGATAGATAGTGTGTAATAATAAATTAGTGGCAATTATGAATAATAATAATTTATCAAACCGCTATTATCAATTGTTGTATGTTGTATGAAACCATTGGAGAATTGATTTGCGTAAAATAAAACCAACTGACAGACAGACAGATAGCAAATTTTAATTTTAAATAAAATATAGCGGTAGTGCTGGCACCACAGAACGTATGAGTACTCATAATAACATTACATTGCACATACATACCGTACACTTGTATGTATGAATGTCTATACTCGTACCTATAATGCTTTATTGAACATATGAAATTTCATTTTAATCACATTAAATTACAACAACAACGAAAAAAACAAATTCAATGTGAAAAAAAACTTACGTTCCAACGCTATGGTATACAATATAATCTGCAATCAAGAGGGTTAAAATAGAAAATAAAGTTTAGATTTTTCAAATTTATTTCTAAATCTTATACGGTAATAACATCCATTATCAATAACAGAAGAGAGCTCTAGAATGGAGATTAAAATAAAGAGATTAGGCGAAGTCGCCGTAGTCTACTAGGTAGTAAGTCGGCTTATTATGGTTCGAGTCCCAGGCCAGACATTGAAACAAAATACAAAAAAAGTATTTCTTCGGCGATTTCCTCTCAGGAGATTTCTGGCAAAATCTCTGAGAGTAAATAAACTTGCAATGAAAAGTTTCTCATAAAAACTGTCGTTCAGAATCAACTTTAAACTGTAGGTCCCGCCACTCATGTATAAAAAATTAACGCACACAACGTAAGTGGTGTGAGAAGCTAGGTCGTAATCCTGACTCTAGGGTTGTAATGACCAATTACGTACGATTAGGTGAAGTTATATATACATTTTTAATACAAACACCCTCTAAGTCGCCTTAAGCTTAGTGCTTCTGCAAGACATATACGTATAACATAAGGAATGTGCACAAAAAAAACTGGACTTACACTTTTCGTTATAGAAATAAAACTAAGTGGCGGATTTTTTTCCTTTTATATTTCAATTAAAGTAAATAATATTTGAATACTTTTCTGTATAAAACTTTTTTCTGACAAAGGTCTCAGAGCATCTAACTTTTTTAGCCACTTTTCCATTCCAGACATTTTAGGGTGTTTTAGAAAAATACGTATTATTTTACTTGCTTTATTTTGGTCGGCGAATCATTTTTTTTTCTTCCACTTCCACGCTTTCTCTTAATACTCAAAGGCTCCTTATATTGTTTTATTCTTGCCTTAGAAACTGTTTTTTGGTTAACACCTGCCAACCTGGCAATCGTTTTTTGTAAGCGGCGCGGTTTTTCATTGAAAATTTCAATTATTTTTTTACGACATTCTTGTTGGGTGCCCAGTTTAAAAAACTGATTTTACTATTGCAATGAAATTTAGCACGTGGATTTTGATACAGATGACTAACCTAGGTATAGGCCTGAACTGAGTATCTACATTGTGGAACCAGAAAGTACATTGTGCTTTCGTCTATAACAGGGTTTCCCAAGTGAAGTGAAGGGAGAAACAAATACGATAAACTTGAAGATCCCAGACCATTCAGAACACTGAAAATCGGTATAAAATGACAAATTTACGTTATGAGACAAATACTCTCTACGAATGGAAAAGATTCATGTTAATTCTAGGAAAAGATAACTGACTTCTCCTGTGAATTTAATACATGAGTAGCGGTACCTACAGTTTAAAGTTGACTCCGAATAATTTGTTTATTTATTGTGTACACAAACGTACCTTCGGGTTGGGGGGTTGATCGGGTAATGATCTCTTTTCGTTTACATTCTATAACAATTCACAATTAATTATACTAATCCAGGGGTAGTTTATACACTTAAAGTAAACTTATATCTAAGGCTTAAAAGTAGGGTGACCAGAGTGAACAGACAGATTTAAGAAACTTTTCATGACAACTTTAGACCCAAAGTTTTTTGCCGGATGACTATTAAGAGGAACTCGCCGAAAGCCAATGCCAGAGCATGGCAAATGTCTGATAAGCCAACACACTACCTACTATACTGCGAAAGTTTGTATGTCTTGTACAAAAGACATGCGAATTGGAAAAATTTTAGGATTTAACATGATTGGTTTTATTATTGCTGAGTGTAAAAAAAGGGCTTGGATAACCCGTTTGAATGCTACTCTTTCATTTTACTCATGTGAGCCTTCAATCTACAAACATGACTATGTTCTTCGCCAGTTTCATTGAGAAGATACTCGTCTTTGATGATATTTCGTTCCATTTTTTTTGTTAGAATGACGTGTACCTGTCAAACAAGACAAGTACAGTACCCGGAGGTCGAACTGACCAATTGTACAACATCCTAAAGAAGGGAAGAAGGAGAAAGGATGAAAGGAAGATATGTAGGAGAAAAGGGGGAGCGGAAAGCAGAGGAATCACACGGACCAGACACAACAAAAAGGGTGGGAGAGCAGAACTACACCGATGAAGTTCTAGCACCTCTCAACCAGCCTAAGCCTCTAATGAATCTGGGGAGTGCCTTGATGTCAGCTTTCGACACTGAATTTATGCTCTCAAAGAAGGCCCTGCCAGGGGGTCCTCAATCTCAATCTACCAAGGGCTGGACAGTTACAGAGGAGGTGTTCGATGGTCTCCAACTCCGGCTCATCGCAACATGCCCTACAATAGTCCGGCTGGGATATGTTCCAGATCTTCGTCAGCGACCTAATCTCGCAGTGCCCAGTGATAAAACCGACAAACAATCTTAAGCTGACCATATTCAAGCCCAGCTGCCAACCTGTTCTCATACTGTCCACAGCAGGCGCCATAGACACCTAGAGACAAAACAACGCGATCCGTCTTCCCAACACTTCTGTTCCTTGTCTATGACCCAACCCATTGATGAGGCCATAGGACCCTCGCGTAAAGAAAATATAAAATTTTCTAATCAATGAAAGCAAATCCACCAAACTCTTATTAAACTTATTCAACACCATCCTTTAAAAACCCATTTAATTTCACATGCCAAATGTTGTGGATGGTTGTGTAAATCCATTTCCATTTCCTTTCCCTTTATATCCCTTTCCTTGGTCCTTTCAAAAAACCACTTGTACTTCAATTAACATAATCGAGTGTAATAAAGTGAGTACTATTAACGTTAATAATACCATTTTTTTGTTGTTGTTTTTTGTTGTTGTTGTTGTTGTTTTTTGTATAATAAAAATTAATATTTTTCTATTTATTGTTTACGTTGTTATACACCAAAGAAAAAAAATAGTAATTTATTGTACGCTGTCTTATAGTAAATGGTTTGAAAAAAAACAGAGAAAAAATTAATAAAAAAAATAATAAAAAATAAATAATTATTACAACAAAACTAACAAAAAAAATAAAGAAAACATGCAAGAAGAGAGAGAGAGAGAGAGAAGAGGAGAGGAGAGAAGAGAAGGAAAAAAAATGTTTAATAAAAATACAATTGCTTACAGACATTTATAACTGACAAACGAAAACGTGCAAAACGTTTTTTTCCTCCGGATTTGATACTTTTGTTCTCCTTCTCACTCCTCCACCTCCTTCTGCGCCTTTTTCGTCTCCGGCTTCTTATTCGAGTACGTTTTTTTTTATTATTTTTTTGGTAGTAAAGTGTAATAATTTTTGTTGTTTTTTTTTCAGTATTTCTTTTATACAAATAATAGAAATCTCGGGTAGAAAAAAATAATAAAATAGTGGCACATAGTCAGTTTGGGTATCTTGGTTCGGTGAGTTGTTGCTTGTAGTAGCTTATGGTAGGTAGGTTGGTTGGTAGGTAAGTACGGTATACAGGTGCCACACTTTGTGAATTTTATTTGTAATTTTGCATTTTATTTTTGGTTTTTTTTTTCTTCACTTTACTGTCTGATATTTTATTGTAACGTTTTTTAATTTTTTTCACATTTTTTTTGGTTGATCACGTTGTTACCTTAAAGCGTCAGTTATAATGATTTATGGTAATATATTAACTTCTTTTTTTTCTCTTCTCTTCTCTCTTTTTGGCAATCGTTTTTGGTTTCTTTTGTTGAAACATTTTATTTTTTTTGGTTTCGTATCATTTTGTTTTTTTGCTTGTATACATACAGTGGAACTTCTATAAATAGAATCCAAAAAAAAAAAACTTCAAGCAAAACCTCCAAGAATTTCTTTCCAAGATGCTGTTGCTGTACTTCAACTTATAGAAACTTCATGTAATAAAAGTTCAAATTATAGAAGTCCTACTGTACTTACTACACTACATTTACTTGTCAGCTCAAAATACTTTAGGTTCCTGTTAAATATTTAACCTTTTTGCTTAAAGTAAGTACGTTTATTCGATTATTAAACGTGCAATAAAAATCTTTAAGGCGACCTTTAGAGTAGGTAGTCAGTCAGTCAGTCACTGAGGCAAGCCAATTGTATAGAATTTGTTAAATAAAGTGATATTTTAAGAGTGCTTTTGTAATTAGTCGTAATTACTTTCAATTGATTTAATGAAGTGATTTTTCTTCAAGTGCTTTTCACAAATAAAGTTATTTATTATGTCGAGTTCACTTCACTTTGTGTGCCTTAGTTGTTCATGTTCATGTTTTTTGAAATTGTCAAAGTATTTTAATGTCATAATGAAAACAGAAAACAAAAAGAACATTTCTTGAAACATATACAGAAGAACAATGTAAAAGAAAAAAACTATCATCGTGGCTAGTAAGTAGACTGAAATTAAGACTCTGACACAGGGATGAGAAATTGGTCTTAACAAATTGTACTAACGTTCAAAAAAAATTGTACTTTTTTCAGACCGATTATACTAAATTCACTTTTTTCCTTTTTAAACGTTTTTTTTTTATTATTATAAATTAATAAAAATATAAATGAAAATTCATTTCATTGTGTGTAGAATTAATGTAAAAGAACAAAAATAATAATAAATTTTTCAAATTGTTAGCGCAGGTTCAGTATGAAAATTAAGGTTTTTAGTCTTTGCAACATTATAGCACCAGTCTCATTTTTGTTCAATAAGAAGCTTTATTTTCCAAAAATAATAATACTTAAAACTTAGCAAACCCCCCGTATTAAAGTAAATATTCGGTCTTTGATATTCTTATAAAGATTATTTAATATTTCTCCGTCTATTTTCACCCACTCTTCGATCATTTTTAATTTCAAATTTTCAGCACTGGTAAATTGCCTGTTATTTTGAATATTCGGAGAAGAATGTTGAATCGGTTTGGGAAAACGTTTTCAATAATATTCATATCAGGAGAGCAACCTGGCCACGATGAAACCTCAATAGATTGTTAACGGAACTATTCCATCCTCTGTCTGCTGACATGAATTCTGGCTTTGGTCTGTTGTAAAATATATTTTTTCATTATTTTCTCTCAAGAAGAGGAGCAAACTACAGCTAAGAACAGTAAAGTACTTTGTACTATACATTCGCGTAGATGAAAATTGAAATTCGAGACAACCACTTAAAGAAATAATCCCCCAGCAATGGACTATATCCCCAAAATTTGAATTTTTAAGCTCACGACAGTAGTATAGATAGGTATCTGGTATATCTAAGTTCCACTTTTTTCATCAGAGAATATGACCTGAAGACAATTCATCGTTTATAATTATTGAAATACTAGTGGTGCTATAATTATGAAAAGCACTTTATAATAGGTAAACTTAACAACTTACTTTAATACTTAACTATAAAGGAATAAAAAAGTTTATGAGATCTAAATTTTAAATCACTATTTATGATAAATTTTGTGCCAGCTAACTAATCGTTATTTCAAAATTGTAGCAACACTAATTGAATGACTTCAATAAATCCCTTGCTTGGATTAAATTAGAGACAGTCGAAGGAAACAGTACATTTGTCCCTTTGATTTTTATTAAATTTTGGTATAAAAATATCCTTTCTACATTTGCAGCTGAATGTGGAACGGATAATATTCCTTTTATAACTTTTAACATGTCAAGTTAGCAACGAGTTGCCGTATGCAAATGGAACGAAAAAAAAAAAATTATACACTGATGAGATAGAATATTTGAGTGATGTAATAAAGTAGAGAACAAAAGTGCTAAATAAGTCGTTGAGGTGCTATGGTGTTTTTGACTTCCAAATAGTGCTAAAAAAGTACAATTGTCCCAACTTTTCCATCCCTGCTTCGACATGTTGACAAAAAAAAATTAAAAAAATCTTTAAGAAAAACTAATTGGCATATAAAAGTCAGTGGTTACCAATTGTAGGTTACGCCGCTTAACGCCGCTCTGCTTAACGCCGCTTCAGAATTGGGCGGTAATTTTGGGATTCCCCTAAATTGCACACTGTATTGATACTTGCTGTATATGTGTGTAAATAAAACGGTCATAAACCAACTAAAAGCGTTGTGATATAAATATAGCGATGATCTTTTGTTATTCTGCCCAAAATAAAGATCCCAACTGTATTTTTCGAAGTCGCTATGTATTTACATACAAATCGCTCCTTTATTGCAACATAGTCATATCTCAAAAAAACTTGAACTTGGCCAAATGCGATTTAAGTTTTCAAGACATAAGTCCTATGATCTAATTGCCGCAAACACTTTTTGCTATAACTTCGGTTTAGCTTAGGATATAAAACTGTTTTTTTTTCAACATGTACAGAAGGTCTAAACTAAGCTTAAGTAACTACAAATTTTTAATTTTTTAAGATATGACTATGTTGCAATAAAGGAGCGATATGTACGTGCTAATCTGGCTCGTTTAACACTGTTTCGTTTAGTGCTGCACCTTATTTGAACGTATCCCCCGCTTTAAGCGGGATCTTACTGTAACCAACACAATTAATATAAGAAGTCTCTTATCCTAATTGAAGAAAAAAGTGTATTCATATTGAGTTATTAGATGCGAGACTATGGTTCAAACACCTGATCATGAGATCTCCAACAACGCGAAATTTAAAAAAATATTTTTTCGATGACTTCCTCTCAGAAGATTTCCATTAAAAACTCTGGGAGTAAAAGGAGTGGACTTAAAAACTTACTCAAATTCCTAGTCCATATTAAACTGTATTTTCCGCCACCAAAGTAAAAAATTTGCACGACGCACCACATAAGTGTTGTGCAAAGCTAAGTACCAATTCCAAATAAAGGGTTTTAATGTTCAAATATGTCTTTAACGTATAAGTCCATATTGATGAAAAAAATTTCCGTCAGGCACCTAAAGCTCCAGATATATATCGCCATAACGAAAAAATAAAGATCAGAAGGTAGAGGTCTACTTATAAAAGCATCCACTGGCACGATCTGAAGACTTAAGGTCTAGGAGAGACATATGCAAGTGAAGAAAATCGGAATACAATCATAACTCTTTTATTTTCAGCACTAAAACTGTTCAGTTGCTAACCAGTCCGGAGGACGTCTGGTGAAGCTGTGTATTACATTTTAAGAATCGGCTCATTGGTGGCACTAATAATTCCTTGAATCCATCGGTATTTGATTCAATAGATTATGGGCAGCAGATACGTGTGTACTATCCATTTGGACTAAATCAGCTTTAGCTCTTAATAGACTCAAGAATAACATGAGTGCCGAACTAGTCATTATAGCCTTGAAGAGTTTAGTAAGGCAGTTGAAGAAGTCCTATGAGTTTGTTGAGTAACTATGAAAAGCTTGAAAGACCTATTTATGCCATTATTTGCGGAATATTGCAAAATATATGATTTGATATGCGTTCTCTTGGTACATCCCATCCTAATTATTAAATTTTCCATGATTGTGGCACATAAATCGTACTGAACTTGGCCGAAAGCATAAGCTATGTTCGCTTAGAGAACGGATTTGGCTTTTGACTTATTCAGCGGCATAAAGAAACCCCACGAGAAAAAGTGTAACGTGGTTCCACTGTATGGACTCAATAGACATTTCACGTTACGCCCTCAAATCGTTCGCATGGGATATCTAATAATAGTGCCATGTCAACAAAAGTTGGTTATCAGCGACCTCTAAGTAGTTGTGATGGCATTCACAACATCGTGCTCTGATAAACCATCACCGAAAATGCCGTTTTTCCAAAAATTCATAGTAAACGGTGACTAATTCGGGATATATTAAACGACCGTGGATCTCATGTGAGTTGTCGTCACAAATTTGATATGGGCCTCATCATTGAGGAGAATTATTTGAAGAAAATTAAGTTTAATTGTCCAATGCTTCAGAGTCCATTTAGCGAACACAATTCGTTGTTCCTGGTCGACCATGTTGATTTGGCAGAATAGACTGAATAAAGGATAACTAAAGACGCTATAGTCTAGTACATGTTGGCTTATTAGACATGAGGCAGCGGTTCAAAACCTTGGTCCAACATCTGGAACAAAACGAAGCATGAGAATTATATCTTCGGCGGCTTCCTTTCAACAAATTTCTGCCAAAAACTCTGAGAATAAATAAAATTACTATGTAAAGTTTCTTAAAAGTCTGTGGTGGTCTGAGAAGCTAGGTCGTAATTCTGACTAAAGGGTTGCAATGACCAGTTATTTATGTATGTATGCACAAAAGTCCTTGTTGGAAAACCCGATATTATACCTTAATAGTGAGAGCTTTTATAAATGTGGATTGGGTATGGTTTTGTTGGTTCAACATCTCCAACAAAACGAAGCATGAGAATTATTACTTCGGCGACTTCGTCTCAGCAGATTTCTGGCAACAAATCTGAGAGTAAAATAAAATTGCCACGAAAAGCTTCTCAAAAACTATCGTTCAGAGTCGACTTTAAACTATTGATTCTGCCACTTATGCATAAAATTAACACACACAACATAAGTGGTGCGAGAAGTTAGGTCGTAATTCTGACTAAAAGTTTGTAATGACTATTTATGAACTTGGATAGGGTGTGGACTGAGGATGATGCGTAGTAATATGCAACAGTATACTAGAAAGTAAACCAAATGTTCAATGCAGAAGTTTTCTTGCAAGAAAGCGGCCTTAGTTACTATGGCAAAGTTGGACAGAATAGGGTTTAAAGATGAGTTAGGTTTAGGTTAGAAGACTTGTGCTTGCCAATTGAAATAAGTACAGTGTCCAGAGGTCCAATTGACTTATTTTACAACTTCTTTAAGGGTAGAGCATAATAGGGAAAAATGAGAAGAAGGAGTAAAGAGAGATAAAGATCAGTTACTATCTACAGTGAGCGTCACAAGTGAGTCAACAACCAATATAATTTTAAATTTTCTATTTGTTATAACATTTTATAAGTGATAAATACACGCTTTTATTTTTGGAAATTTATTTGACTATTCTCATCTACTTTTCGCGCTATCCTAAGAAAATAAATTATTCCAGTGGTGTTTAGTCACTTTTGGTGCTCAGCGTATGTTGAGAATAGAGATTGTAACTGCTTCTAGTGTCTATTAAAGTGAATTAACAGAGTAAATTAGATAAAAGGCTGTTGAAAAGAAGATTTTCTTACAACTGGGAGGTAGGTATTGTGATTGAACACTATTTTCTGGAGCTTGATAGTCCTTATTAATAGCAGAAATGGAGAAATGAATTTACTCGAGTTAAAATTAAATTTTGTTGAGAAGCAGACAACTTTATTCAAAAGTTTTTGTGTTGTCTTCAAAATATAGTGTTTATTGGGTCAGTTACTTATGAGATTTCCCTTATGACTATGGTTACCCAAGTAAAAAAATGATGAAAATATTTAATAGGAAATTATGACAATGGAAGAGATTTTCAGGAATTTATTCAATATTTTAATGCTTTCCCAAAATGTAAGTGCAAACACAATATATTGCAGCTAGTTTTAGTGGCTGTTTATAAGCCCTACCATAAAATCCAATCACATTACAATAAATTGTTATTAAAATCATAAAAAATATTTACTTTTTAAAGGCTCTAAATAAAATGAATATTCCCGCAAATTGTTTAAATTACAGGCTCTAGAGGAAATACGATTACAAAAAAGCGTTAAAACTTCTAACGAAACGTAAGTGAAACAAGAAATAAACCCTTATTTTAATGGCAAAAGAGAGGTGATAAGGGGAGCGTAGATAGAAAAATAATAGAAAATAAAATACAATAAAACAACAACAACAACAACATGCAACATTTAAGTGCATTTTGATGTCATTGTACTTCTTGCTACTACGAGTATTGTATGAGTTCCATGGAATATTATTTTCGTTTTTCTAAATTTTTTTTGTCCTCACTTTTTTTGCAACATTCACACAAAACAATATGTGGCATGA
The DNA here is from genome assembly GCA_014635995.1 of Sarcophaga peregrina. Taxonomy (NCBI): domain Eukaryota; kingdom Metazoa; phylum Arthropoda; class Insecta; order Diptera; family Sarcophagidae; genus Sarcophaga; species Sarcophaga peregrina. The sequence goes on along the minus strand of CM025790.1, from coordinate 10,293,598 downwards.
AACACGAAATCGTAAAATATCCTTAAAAAACCCCCAACAACAACAAAAAAGGCAGTGTAAGTAAAAAATATGGAGCAGCATATGAAAGTAAACAACAACAGCAAAAAAAAAAGTAACACAAAATAAGGCAATAACCTATAAAAATAAAAAAAAAATTGCCAACAACAACAACTAACTTAACTAACTAACTATGAAACTAACTTTTAAAAGTATTCCTTCATATAAATAGTTTTGTCTGTCTGTCTGTCTGTCTGTCTGCTCGTATAATATATAGAGGAACCATAAAAACCATCTGCTTTTTAAGATTTTTATTTTTGAAACAACAAAAACAAAAAAAAAAAAACATAAAAAAACCAACAACGCTGCTGTTTTTAATGACAAAAACTATGTGGCCTTACAATGCCCAGCCACCCCTACAACCCACCCACATGTACACTCAAAGAATTATGACTCAATAAAGTAAACTTTGCAGTAAAAAGAAAAAAAATCTCGAATAATAAAATTTATATCTCGAGTGGAATTTATCAACCCCTGCATTTAATTTTGAATTTTATTTCTTATTTTTACGAGAGAAGTTTTTGTAGTTGCCATTGAACACGCCAATGTTCGTGATTTCAAACGCCTAAAACATGTTGTAAATTGTTGAATCCTTTTTAGGAATTTAGTGCTTAGACTGCATACTCAAATTGATTCTTAATCACAGCTCTTTGATATTAGCTACTGCATTAGTCAATCCCTTTATAGCAGCTCTCATTACTGCACCCAATAATAAATTATCCCACAGCTAGGAGAGTACAGGATGGAATAGTTAAAGACTATTTTGTAAGGAGTTTACTTCCATAAAAGTTCCTAAGCCATAGGAATGTATGTATGCTTAATATACATAAACTCGTTCCATCCTTAATTTCGTTCCTTATTTACCCAAGTAGAATAACCAACAACATTTTAGGTTCTAGAATCACAGGGTTGCCAGCTCTCGTTATCTAGAAACAACGTTATTTGTGGATATTTTTGTACAGAACTTTTGCTTTATAATTCCTATTTTTTTCTGGTAAAGTAATGCTGCCTGATATATGAACAATTTAGATTGTCCTTGTACAGACAGGTAAACAAATCAAGCCCAATATTTAGATCACAAAGTGATACGAATCACCATAATACTGTTTTTACATATACATAACATAATTGGTCCTTACAACCCTTCAGTCAGGATTAAGACCTAGCACAGTTCCGTTTTTGATTTTTTAAAAACATTTAAAATATAAGTTCCTTAATTGCAAACAAAATAAAAAAAAATAATTGTGTTTAGTTTCAATTAAACTCTTTATTGTTGGCACTACTTTTGTGTGCCACTGTTTACAACTTGCTGTATACAACAATAGTTTGCTTGTCCGTTATTCTTCTTTCCACTTATAGACGTAGACAATAACAACGAAGTTCTTTACAATGGAGATTTTTCAATAACGACTGTTTTCTTCACATCCAATGAATCTTCACACAAGACAGACTGAATTCTTACTACTCGTTGCCTGCCTTTTCTTGTCTTTTTATATGCCCACTGTCTTCTATATAAACTGTCTGACAAACAATCTTGAAGTAGAATGTTCGTGTTTCTGCTTTCTCGAGAGCTCTATCGCGATTCCATTGTTGTTTTTGTATTTTGTTCGCATTGCTTGTTGTTGCGTTCGCTTACTTGTCTCTCATACTGTTGTAGTTGTTAGTTTATTTGTAACAAGTTCATTGTATTTGTTTGTGTAGCTTTTGTTTATCGTTTAAATATTATACCGTTTCCATTTTCGTAACAATATATACATGGAACCTATGCATATAATGAATTTCAGAAGAAAGCACCTGTATTAGAAAGGGAGTTGGTCTTACTGAAATGTTACACCCTTCTGAAGTTTGTCACGATAACATCTCTCAACCCTGTTGCAATATAATAAGCGGATGGCACTATAATATATCGTTTGGTCGCAATGTAAGAAAGAGGAAAAGAATTGCTCTCATTAGAGGATTTGAGGTGAAAAATTTTTAAGTACCAGAATCTATCCACCGAAGAGATAATTGATAGAAATCCATGCATACGTAATTGCATTACAGGTCACATACACCACATAATTGGTCATTAGAACCCTTCAGTCAGGATATATTAAGGGTGTTCATTTTATACATGAGTGGCGGGACCTACAGTTTAAAGTCGATTGCGAACGACAGATTTTTGAAAAACTTTTCATGGCAATTCTTGTTTCACTTTAAGAGTTTTCATCAGAAATCTGTTTAGAGGAAATTGACGAAGAAATAATTCCTAGTAGACTTTTCCGACACTTAGTTAGATACCTGGTTCTTAATGGATGGAAAAGACAGAAGCCATACACTCACAAAGGTGTAAAATCATTGCGCAGCATTTGAGGGTCAGAGGCGAAAGATTTTTGAGTACCAGAATTTATCTGCGCCAGACATAATTTTGATAAAAATCCAAGCATACGTACTTACACTACAGCCCACATATATACATAATTGGTCATTAAAACCCTTCAGTCAGGATTACGACCTAGCTTCTCACACCGCTTATGTTGTCTACGTTAATTTTATACTTGAGTGTCGGGACATACGCTTTAAAATCGACTTCGAACGACAGATTTTTGAAAAAACTTTTCCATGACAATCTTCTTATTTGTTCAAAGAGTTTTTGCTAGAAATCTGTTGTTCCCTCATATTTCGCTTTGGTGGAGATGTTTGACCTGTGGTTTGAACTGAAGTCTTATGTCTAATAAGCCACCACACTACCTAGTAAACTACGGCGACACTTAGTTGCATACTTGGTTCTAAATGGATGAAGGAAGACAGAAGTCATACCCTCACAAGGGTAGAGAATTTCCAACAGTGACTACTGGAGTAGATTACGATGAATAGAAGGAGAAAGGTATAACGTGGTAATTGAGGGCCTGAGGCGAAAGATTGTTAAGAACCAGAATTTGTCGACTCAGAGGTAATGCATTCGTGCTTATATTACAGTTCATTACAATCTTTCTAGTCAGGATTACAGCGTAACTTGTTATATATTTTTTTTGTCAGAGACCAACACTGAGAAAATGAGTCTTATCCCTGCAATATCTTGTCATGAAATACCGGAAATTGGTTGTTACAAGAGAAGGAGTAGTGTGGAAAATTGGTTTCTCTCGACAAACTTAGAGAGATTGAAAAAATCGTATTTATTTCGAAAAACTTATCCAAAATTCAGCCTTTATTTTTTTACCATAATTTTTCTTTGAGTGTATTTTGTAAAAATGCTCCAACTTACTACAAGAGAAAGCACTACACTACCACAGATAATAATAGAAAAATATGAAAAAGGACTCGTTTTGTAAATATACTGTGGCATTGCATTGCATGGCATGGCATTTACAGTAAGTATGTAAGTAAATACTCGTGTATAATTTCTATTTAAGTACAGAGCTATGTACGTATGTATGTATGTCTGTATGCACTAGTAAGAGAGTGAAAATAAGCAAAAAGTTATATGAGTATGTGTGTGTGTGTGTGTTGGTATGCAATTTTGTTTACTTGTTAAATGACATAGAAAACCATTTCGTGCTAAAATTATTAGCAATAAATAGCAGCAACAACACAGCAATAGTAAAGGAAATAAAATAACAACAAAAGTTGCAATAATAAATATAAAACCGTTATAAATAACAACTTGCACTCACTCTCTCTCTCTCCATTTCTCTCTCTTTCTCTATCTCTCTTTTTGGTTTGTGCTTTCACTAACTAACACTCGTTAATATATTTTTTTCATGGATCCCGCACTAATAAATATGGCATCTACATCTACTAATACATTTGCAAATACAAATACATGCATAAGGGAATAATGTAAAATAGTATTTACAGTTATTGTATTGTTTTCTAGTGTATTATTTTAATAGCAAATACCACTGAGAGTAAATAACATTCGCATTGAATGGAAATGAGCACTAAAAGATCATTAACAAGAAGAGAAACAAAATAAAATCCCAACACAGATACACATATTGAAGGGTATAATTACTGTATTACGTTCTTGTATTTTGTTATGCAGTTAGTTAAAGAAATAATTATATTTTCCTTATAATTCTGTAAATATTTAATTTTAAACTTTGATTTTATATTTCTAACACACAGTGCTTGAAGAAATTATAAGCAACAACTTTTTTGTTTTTGATCAAATACATTGAAATGTCAAGTTTTCATTGACGGTACACCCTAGGAGATATAGAGTGGGTGATTTATAAAATTTATTTACAAAAATGCAATACAACAATAACGGTTTGAAACTTTGCTAAATTTATTATTTTACTGTGTACAATAGTACAATAGTTCCCGCTAGAAATGGAATACTATTTAATTCAGAAAGAGCACTCTCTGGACAACCATTGCATATAGTCTGTGTGCCTAAAATGACCGCTGATCATATAAAGAATTTTCAAATATTTTTCGGCAAAAACTTGACTTTTTTAAAATTGAAAATCTTAAGTCTCAATATTAGTTCAGCTATCCCACTACCACGATTGGAAAAAGCACTCTTTGGACTACCATTTTTATATATAGTCTGTATCGTGTGCTATTTCTTATACGTTTGTTCCAAATTGGCCACTGATCTTCAAGAGAATTTTGATATATTTATCGGCCATAAATCAATATTTTTCAAAATAGAAAATCTTAACTCTTAGAATTAGTTCAACTATCCCACTACTACGGTTGGAAAGAGCACTCTTTGGACTACTATTTGTATATAGTCCGTATGGTGTACTATCTGTTATACGTTTGTTCAAAAATCGCCACCGATCCTCTAGAGAATTTTCATATAATTTTTGGCCAAAATCGATTTTTTAAAATTCAAAATCTCGACTCAACTCGCACAACCTGGACTGCCATTTGCATATGGTTTAGTGGAGATAATATACTGAATTTTGTGACAGAATAGAATGACATAAGTGCTGCCAGATTCGTAATAACCGATGATTCATATTTAAACCAATATATGGCCCACCCGACAGTTAAAAAGGTTAAAGAATTTGTTAATGGCAGATTGAATGAACAGAGGAAACAACCACTAACGTGAATTTTACTTTAGCGGTGCACTAGCATCCACTTGTGTGCTTACCAAATTTCAGACAAAATGCAGATATTATTCTCAAAGTATAAAATATGGGGGAAACAATTCAAAGGTAGAAGATTTATCCATCCAAGTCAGCAAATATCGTTAAAAGGAAGACTCATTGAAACTGTAATAAGAAACAAATAATATAGTCGCCGTGGTCTAGTTCGTATCCCAGGGTTCGTATCCCAGGTCAGTAGGTCAGGTCTCAGCAGATTTCTGGCAAAGACTCTGAGAGTAAAAATTGCCATGAAGTTTTCTCAAAAATCTGTCGTTCGGAGTGGACTTTAAACTGTACGTCCCGCATCTAATGTATAAAATTAACTTACACAACATAAGTGGTGAGAGAAATTCGGTCAATAATCCTGACTGAAGGCTTGTAATGACCAATTATGTATTTATGTGTGCGATAAATTTTTATGTACTTTTTCCAGCAGTCTTATATCGGCAATGTATTACGAATATTGGCGTTGAAACGCTCAATTGTCTCTGGTTTGTCGGCATAACACTTTTCTTTAACGGCATCCTATAGAAAGTGGTTTAATGGTGTCAAATCGCAGATTCTTCGCGGCCAATTGACGTCCCAATTCTGACTAATTAAACTGCCATCAAATTTTTGACGCAATAAATCGATTGTGGCATGGGATGGGTGGCAAGTTGTTCCATCCTGTGTCAAATCGCAGCTTCTTGATGGCCTATTGACAACAATAGTGGTTCATATCTTGACAATGGCATCATGAATGTTAGCCTTGGAATGCCCAACTTTATCCTAAAACAATAATTCGAAGCTAGAAGAATTATCTGATCAAGTCATCAAATATCGTTAAAAGGAAGACTCACTGAAACTGTAACAATACTTGTGCTATGAGTTGGAATCCTCAAAAATTACTTCTACCTATCGGACACCCCTGGGGAGTCCTAAAATAGAAAAAAGCTTGTTTGGATAGAAGTATACTTTTTTAAGCCATATCAGCATACAATTTTATTCCCGAAATACTTAAAAAAATGTTTTTAAACATGTTTCGTTGAAAAACCCACGCATACTGTATTTAATTAAAATCATACATTTTGTGTTCTGTTAAGGCTTTTGTTAAAATTTTTTGTTCAAATTATAAAAATTTGTTCGTTGTTTTTTTTTTTTTGATCAAATACAAATTAATCAGGGTAAACAAAATCTGGGATTTCTTTTTAAATTTTATAAAATAACGTGTTAATGAAATTAGATCTGAATATACAGAACTTTTATGATATAAGGGACCAGAGATCAGCAATAAGTATTCAAAACGATGAATACATTCAAAACATACAAAACATTCATACTTATTTTGATATCGTACTCGTACTACTCATACTGAAAGTTGGAAGTACTCGTCGTATTCATACTTAACAATACGCATGATGTTATTGACTTCGACTTGTCTCTACTTAACATTTACACGAAGCACAAAATAAGTATGATTCGAGTACAAACACTACACACATACTCACAAGGAAGTTGTGTATTTGCTTCGCTTGTTGTTTTTGTCTTTCCTTTCTCCTTTGTTTGTATATGCAACGAAATAAGAAGATTCGAATACAAACACTACATACATACTCACAAGAAGATTGTGTGTCTGCTACGCTTGTTGTATTTGTCTTTCCTTTCTTCTTTGTTTGTATATGCAACATCAACAAAGGCTGTAAATTTTGGATGAATGATTCGAGCCACGCGAATGACTTATAAGTATTATAAGAGTATTTTTCTAAATTTATGGATCAGAATGGGTAGGCGTATGAATCAAACATATTTCAATCAAACTCATACTCATTGCAACCTATACTTAAAAATCAATATTGTAGCGAATACGAATGAATCCGAATAGTTGAATTTCAATTCTGTTGATTCATTCATACTCAAAATTGAATGAGTGTATATGAGTAAGGGACACCCTTATTTGCAGTATAAATACCATACAATCATACATTTTATATCCTCACTGTACAGCTTCTATGCGAATGCATGCATAGATACATACTTATGGCATACATACACAGACATGTGCTACATGCATGTATGTATGTATGTATGTTGAGTATAAAATGTACCGTTTTTTGCCAAAAAGAATGCAAACATAAAAGAACAGTTTGATTAACTGCATAAAATCATGATGTACGATTTTCGTACGTGATGTATTTTGAATGCATTCTGTACATAAAATTACCATTAGGAAAATCTTCAACAACAGCAACTAACAACAACAAAGGTATACATAGAAACGGAAAATGTTTTTAATTTTAAATAAAAGAGAGAAAGAAGCGAAAAAAAACTGTTAAAAACGTTTTTTAGGTTAAAGTTTTTATAATTAATTTTAAAAGGTTTTAGATTTTAAGTATAAAATTTAAAAATTTAAAGATTTTGTTGAATGAAATCAAAGCCATAAAGAAATATTTAAAGAGGGCTTAATTTTATATATTTAAACTTGGCTAAAGTCTGTTTTCATATGCTCCAATGTTAGGGATGTCTTGATAACCAATAGACGCTGTCAAATTTGTAAAATGAGTCTCGGAAAACGTCTAAAGCGGCTCGTACTACCGCCAGTTTGAAAAGTTCAAAAAAAAGCAGAGAAAGAAGAGTTCCTGCAAATTTGAACCTTTTTTGTGGAAATAAGATGGCTCCAGATGTTTCCGAAGGCATTTTGCGTGCCCAATACGAAAACTTTCCATCACGTCATATTTCCGACAAAAATGCGGTTGAAACCCGTAAAATAGCGGTTTTAGTTGTATTTGAAAAATTGTAAAGCTAAACACTGACATGGTAGAACCATCGCTATTGTCAGAAATTGACAATTGATCTTTGTTCTTTAAAAAGAGCCTAAAGCCAAATTGTTTGCATGCACCCTTAAAGTAGGGGGTGGGTTTATATCAAAAGGTCCTTAAAAATTAATCAGATTTTTTTGAAAATTGTTACTCAGTGGGTTTTGGGATCGCTGATTACTGATCTTCATTCAATTTTAAAAAAATTAAAATGGCGAATCCAATATGGCAGTCGAGGTCTATAAAAATAAATCGAATTTACTTGAAAATTGTTACCGCCATATTGGATCCGTCAGATTCGTGGTCAGCGCACGTAAATGCACTCGGAAACACCAGGAGCCATCTTATTTATAAAACCCATGCAGGACTGTATTATTATCATGCGATACTAGCGCTCTGAACAGTCGGTAATTGTTCCCATAGGGTCGTTTTTGAAAAAAAAAAAAAACAAATTCCTTGCAAAGGCCCTTAAAATTAGCCAAAGTGAAATTAATTCTGGATTCTCCAATCTCAGTACATTAGAGTGTTAATACTGTAAAGGAATATTATGTGAGAGGTGATTATCATACTTTTTACCGAAAATGTAGCTGTCCTGGTGCGAACGACTATCAGTAAAATGTTTTATTTGTTTGAAAAACTAATTGTTTTCATTACGTGTGCTATACAATATCCCTCAAATGTCCACCACTGTTTTATTTCTATGAATCTGGGACATAAATCAGGCGGCATCTGCCCAATGGCATGGATAATATGGATTTGAGAACTGCTGTATTTTCAGTTTTATTTGAATACACCTGCCGCTTAAGAAAATCCACTTAAAAAGTCTAACGTGGTCAAATCGTATGATCTTGGTGTTTAGTTCACATCATTACCACATGAGATTACGAAGTTCTCAGGAAGCAAAGTTACATAAGCAATGTACTACGCGTATAATCAACCAGTCAAAATCACATGCCGTTAACACTTTGGGAACCTAGTTCGATCGAAATAGGTTGGTAATCATCGACGATCAATATCGTTCACAAAGAAATATAACCCGATAATGCCGCCAGCCCAAAAGCTATACCAAATAGTGAATTTTTCAAAATGTATTATACACTCTCGGACCCATTCATCCTGAAGTGGGCTTTATACCTGTAAATAATTTTTTGCTAACAAATTAGGGTCAGGCCCAGTTCCGTTGGTCGTTTGACCGATGTTGCTTCAAGAAATCGTTATCAATTGAGAAAGTTCAGTTGGATAACATTATTTTTTGAGAGGTCGCCGTGGTCTATTAGGTAGTCTGTTGGCTTATTAGACGAAAGACCCGAGTTCGAATCCCAGGTCAGACATCAAAACAGACATCAGCAGATTTCTGGCAAAAACTCTGAGAGTAAAAAATTGCCATGGAATGCTTCTCAAAAAAAAATGTGTCGTTCTGAGTCGACTTTAAACTGTAGGTCCCGCCACTCATGTATAAAATTAACGCACACAACATAAGTGGTGTGAGAAGCTAGGACCGAGTACTGTACATGTCAGAATTGACAAGTACACGTCCTCTAACCTAACCTAACATTATTAAAAATGTTTGTGCTCTTCTATATGGGGTCGCGAAACATCAAATGAGCTAGCGATCCTTTCGTAATGGTTATACTAAAATTTTAGTTGCGTTCAAAAAGTAGCCTAACGGATAGAGATTGGCAACCGTATAAAGAGAGATAAAGTCGCCGTAGTCAAGAAGGTAGTATGTCATCTTAATAGATTCATATTTCATAACGAAATATGACAAAATATTTCTTCGACGACTTCCTCTCTACAGATTTCCGGCAAAAACTCTGAAAGTAAAAAAAACTGCCATGAAAAAGTTTCTCAAAAATCTGTCATTCGAAGTCAACTTTAAAATGTACGTCCTGCCGCACATTTATAAAATGAGCACTCACAACATGAGTAGCGTGAAAAGCTATACTGAAGGGTTATAATGGTGACTTATGTTATGTACTACTACCAGATATAGTAACGTTAATGCCACTGTAGTTCTTCAATAGCCAACATGGGATATTGATTACCTGTAGAGCTACGCTACAAGATTTTCCACCCAAATTTCGAAAATTCTAGGCCAAAGTTCTAAAGATTTTGAATTGTAAAAATTGTTGTCACCAGCAAAACAGTAAATAGTAGTTCAAGTGAGAACATCTTTGAGCAAATATGCAATGGAATATGTGTCCGAACGAATTCCTTAGTTCCCATCAGAGATCAACAACGAGTATTCAAAACGATGAGTAGATTCAAATCATACTTATAATTCCTGATACTTATACGTATTCATACTTATTTTAATATCACACTCATACTACTCATACTCAAAGTTGAAACTACTTGTCGTACTTATACTTAATAATACGCATGATGTTATTGACTTCGATTCGTCTCTACTTAAGATTTACACGAATCACAAAATAAGTATGATTCGCGTAGGAGCACTGCAATACTCACAAGAAGATTGAGTGTATGCTTTGCTTGTTGTGTTTGTCTTTCTTCTTTGTTTGTATATGCAACAACAACAAAGACTGTAAATTTTGATGAGTGATTCGAATCACTCGATATATATATTTTATAAGATATAAGTATTTTCTAAATTTATGAATCAGAATGAGTAGACGTATGAATCCAAACATATTTCAAATGTTGTGAGTTTGATGTCAATATTGTACTCATACTCATTGTAATCTGTACTTATAAATCAATGTTGTAGCGAGTACGAATGAATCCGAATAGTTGAATTTATCGTACTCAAAATTACATGAGTGCTTATGAGTAGCGGAAAAACGATTCATTGCTGATCTCTGGTTCCCATGTAAAGTGAGCTTTGAGATAGCTCGACATAAATTCATAAAATCGCAACGATTTGAATTGGCTACCGCCTTTTACGCTTCTTTTGGACATTAAAAGGCTTGTGAAAAATTTATAATAAAAATATTGGCCCATTAATTGACAGTTTATAGCATATTTGAACTTAATATCAAAACGTTAAATTTATTTTAAATAACAAATTGTTCTTATGCCACCCTTAATTTCATCAAAAATTCTGTTCAGCAATTAAGAAGAGAAAACTCAAAGAAATTAAGAAAAATCATTTAAAACTTCATCTTACAACTCCTTTTTTTTTTGTAAAGTTGTATGTAAATTGTTGTAATTTGTTGTGATTATTCAATTGCAAAATCGAAAGACAGCTTGAAACAGATTTTCGTTTACATTTTGTCTCTTCTCTGGAGGGAAGTAGCAAAATTGCTACTTAACAAGGCTTAAATCTTAAAAGCTGAACAAGAGCAAACGAACATGTTCTTAATATTTTAAGGCAACAAATTTCCTATAAAGTAAACGAATTTGTTGCTTTTATTTTTGGCAACTTTTGGCGAATACTTTGAAGCAACGAGCATAATAAATATGAAAAGCATTTAAACTCATAATATGGATGATTGCATTTAAGCATTAAATTGTCGAAAGAAAAATCTAAGTTCTACACTCTTAAAGTTTACAAGCATTGCTATGCTGCTGCTAATACAACTACTACTACTACCAACATTACTGCAGGCTATGGTAGATAACTACAAGTACTACTACAAGTACTACTACTACTACTACTACTACTGCTAGTACTACTTCTGCTACTACTAATAAGTAGTAGTAGTAAAGCAATAATAGCATTATGATAGTGGTAGTAATACTATAGTACGCCAAAGTAAATAAATAGTAGTAGTATAAACGTAATAGTAGTTGTAATAGTATATGTGTGTATATAAGTGTAGATAGATGTCAGAGAGCAAAAGTAGAAGTTTTCAAAGTTTTTATTGCAATAAGTCTGCGGTTATTCTTGGCACGTTTCAAAGTCATCGACTTTGCCTTCTAGATCCTCTCTATATTATCATATTTACTTATACTATATAAATAACGATTTGTTGTTGCTATTGTTGTTGTTCTCTACAAGTTTTAATAGTATATTCTACTATTTTTTTTGTTGTTGTTGTTGTTCTTATTTCATATTGTATAGAAATAGCGACATCTGCTTCAAACTTCGTCATCACGTCACTGCAATGCATGAAGCAAAAAAAAGAAACACGTTTCTTTCGTTTTGCTTACGTACTTTGCCACCCCAGCACATCTGGCCCCTATTGACTTATTGGTTGGGGTTTTCCAATATTCTGCTTAACACACACTATCCACCCACTAGCAACAGCCAAACCACACCTTATTTTCTTCTTATTCTTCTCCCATTTCTTTTTTTTCTTTCCTTCTATTGAATCCCATAGACATTCAAGTTGAAGTTTTTCTTCTTGCGTTTTTTTTTCTTAAGAATATTTTTCCATCTGTTAGTTTTTCCTTTGGATTTTTCAATATTTTCCTCTTCTTCTTCTTCTTTTTTTTCTCATTTTCAAACACAATTTGCATTTCAATGCACAAATTATGGTAATTTTCAGCGTCAATCAATATGGAATTGAATACAACGTTTTTTATTTTTTTCTTCATTTTCATTTTGTTGTTCATAAATTATGTTGTGCACTGTATATATGTATTATTTGTGTATTTGTAAAATTTATTTGCTTTAAAGAAAATTGGTTTTTCTCCACTTTTGTCAAATAATTTTTACTAATGATGTCTGGTAATCCTTTTGAGAAACTCTGTTTTGCCATATAAAACCAATAAAAAAAAACAATTTTTTTTTTGGCAAAATTTATTACAACAATTGAAATGCAATCTTTTGCAATGCCACAGGAAAATTATATTTTTATTACAAAAAAAAACTAGGTCAACTTATTAGGAAATAAAATTAAAAAAAATTTTTTTCAAGTTTTTTTTTTAAGATTGGAAACTGCAAACCCATGCTACTATTAAATGACTTTTTAATTCATGAAGAATATTTTCGAATTTATCAACAACTTCTCTACAATAGGACCGCCCATTTGTGATAAACCAATCTATACCTAATCTATTTGAATTTAATAAATGCTTTTGAAAACTTACTTTTTACTTATATTTAGCCAGGTTCACAACCTAATTACTCATACCACTTCTGTTGTCTGTGTTAATCCTAATCCTAATATACAGTAGTGTGCACAAAGAATGCAACACTGTGCCATATGATCTTTAATAAGATCTGTTTCAAAATAACGGTAACTAATTTATCTATTTTCTTTTGCTGTTAATTCTTTCAATTATAAGTTTTCAAAGTAACCACAGTTTATTCCAAATTCTGCTTTAAAAAGTTAAATATTTTTGAATTAGTGAAAAAAGTGCAAATTTTTAGCGAGCAAAAAAAATGCAACATAATAAAAAAATAGTTAAAGTAAGTTATTTATTTAATTATAATTGAAAATTTCTTAAATAAGTTATACAACATGTGTTTTGTAATAGAAGCAGCTCTCAGCTGACAGCAAAACTGCAATCATTAAAGCCTTAGAAGAAGGAAAATCCATGCGTGAAGTTGGACACCTCTTTGGTGTAAATCAATCAACCGTATGTCGGATTAAATCTCGATTTTCCTTGAGAAATAGTGTGGAAAGGAAACCAGGTAGTGGTAATCCTCGAAAAACTACCTCTCGCCAAGACCGCCAGATGATTGCACTGGTTAAAAAGATCCACGAAAGACCGCAGTGGACGTTGCTAATTTCGCAAATGAGCAAATGGGAGTCTCTATAGGCGTTCACACTGTTCGCCGTAGGTTGAAAGAGGCTAATTTGCATGCGAGACGACCCGCAAAGAAACCTCTCATCAGTGCAATCAATAAAAAGAAGCGCCTGGAATTTGCAAAACGTTACAAGGATTGGTCAAATGAACAATGGGCTAAAGTCTTGTGGAGCGATGAAAGCAAATTTAATTTGTTTGGCTCCGATGGGATAAATTTTGTTCGAAGACCGCCTGGACAGAGATATTCTCCAAGATATCAACTTCCAACCGTAAAACATGGCGGTGGATCAATAATGGTGTGGGGTAAGGAACGATATGTTTAAAAAAAATTATTGATTTTACGTCACGTATTTACAGGTGCGTTTTCCCGTGATGGGGTAGGTCCCTTAACTCAAATCGAAGGAAAAATGGACGCCAAGAAGTACTGTGAAATCCTTGGAGAACACATGCTTCCTCATCTGCGGGAAAAAATGCCTCCTGGTAGCATATTCCAACAGGATAACGATCCAAAGCACTCAAGTCGCTTAGCTCGAAACTTTTTAAGCGACAATGATAATGTTTGGATTGGCCATCACAGTCTCCCGATCTAAACCCCATAGAAAATCTATGGGAGCTATTAGATCGGGAAGTTAAGAGGAAGCATCCGTCAAATAAGAGGCAATTAGAAGAAATTTTGAAAAGTGAATGGGAGAAAATATCCATTAACACATTAATAGCTTTAGTCGACTCTATGCCTTCTAGGTTTTAAGATTTTTTTTTGTAAGAATTACTATTTAATTTAAATAAACACATTAAAATTTATGCTGTTGCATTTTTATTGCTCCCATGAAATTCGCACTCTTTTTAATAAATGACAAAATAATATAAAATTAATTAAAAATATTTACATAATGTTATTGATAATAGGTATCTATAACTGTAGGGATTAATAACCCAAAGAAATATTTTGAACTGATCACCATTTTTTTAAAATTATCGCACTTAAAGATAATTTTACCCAACGTTGACTTTTTTGTGCTCGCTACTGTATATTATAAATCTTTCTGTAAGTCTGTATTTTTGTTTGTTAGCCAATCACGCCTGAACGCCTGGACCGATTTTCTTGAACTTAGGGATATAGATCGGGCTTTTGTCCGTGGAGGTTATAGGCTATAAATCTTTTCAAAATTTTTACCAAAAGGGGAAAAAAATGGGAAAAATGGTTTAGATTGGTTAAGTTTCCCAAATAGCTATTGGGGGTATTCTGTTAGAAAAGTTGAAACAAAAGGGGTCGACAAAGGGGAAAAGGGGCGAAAAACGGACAAATTGAGTGCAGGTTATCCTAATCCTAATATATGTTATAAATTTCCTGTTCGTCTGTTTTTTTGTTTGTTTGTTAGCCAATCACGTCTGAACATTTAGACCGATTTTCTTGAAATTTGGGATATAGATCGAGCTTTTGTCGGTTCAGGTTATAGGCTACAAATCTTTTCAAAATTATGACCAAAACGGGAGACAAAATGGGACAAAGGGAGAAAAAAATGGGCGAAAATTAATACTTTAATGCATAAATACTGTAATTTATGTGTTTTAAAGGTATTTTTTTACGGTTTAGTATGGTTAAGTTTCTCAAATAGCTATTGGGGGTATTCTGTTTAGAAAAGTTGAAACAAAAGGGGTCGACAAAGGGGAAAAGGGGCGAAAAACGGGCAAATTGCATGCATTTATATTTAGGACTTAGAGTATTCAAAAAACTGAGTTATTTGATAAACCGGTTTCCGTATAATTTGAAAAATTGCATTTGTTAAGAAGCCGTTTTCGAAACGGATTTTTATTTATTGTTATTTTTATAACCCGCGCAACCCCGGGTACAATCTACTAGTTTTATATATAAGTAGCAGGAATCATAGTTTAAAGTCTACTTTAAACGACAAATTTTCCAAAAACCCTGAAATATTTTCACGTACTACGTTTTTTTTTTAGATATGTCTAGTCTGGGATTTGAACCATGAGCTCACATCTAATAAGTCAACCCACAACCTGCTAGATTACGGCGATGACAGGCACAAGAAAAAATTACAGGGCTTTAGTGAAAATAGATATCCATGCTGAATTATGGTTTCTGCTCAGACAATCAATTACGATTAACTATTTATAAAGAGTTTTACCCCCTTAACACCGTCCAAGCTAATGTTAACAGATGGCTAGGTTATGTTATAAATTATTATCTGGTTCCCATTGAGGTCAGTAGGTAAAATTTTATAGTTCTCAATGTGTTCGTAGTGCACTACTAACGTAAAAAGAGGCAAGTATTTCTGAGAAGTTCAATTTGAATACCAAGCAGTTCTCAGAAATATTGACTCCAATCTGTCTATATTTCATCAAAGCCAGTCAGTTGGAAGGTTTGAGTACAAGTTTATTTAAAATTTTTAACGTTTTTCTACCGAAATGTTAAACTAACTTGAACATGAACTGATATACGATCACGTAGCAAGAATGATAAACTAAAGATTATGCCTTGCGCATGATTTACCGTTAGATGACATTGTTGGGTTATTTTAAAGGTTTCCAAGTTTTTTTCATATGTCAAAATGAACATTTCTTCTAAAAAGTGTATGCACTACGCGAAAGTAGTTGGCAACCCTGCAATATAACTCATATTATCATTAGCCAATAGGAAAACAATGAAAACAATTTTCGTGACGTCATTGATTCAACATGCGCAGAAAGTTTTAATTTTGTGTGTGTGATGGCGTAATCTTTAGTTTATCATTCTTGATCACGTAGTAACTTTTAGTAACTCCCGAAAACAGTAGAGAAATTGACTCTATATAGGCCTGTTGTTTAAATCTTCTTTGTGGTTATTTAAGAAGCATTAGCAGAAAATTTTATGATGCTTTTGAACTTCCACCTGTAATTCTAATACTTCATCTTCAACTAAGACTTCATTTTTTACTAAGAAATTTAAGTGAACTAAAGAAATGTCCTAAAGTCGCCGTAGTCTAGTGGTTAGTGTATTGGCTTATTAGACGTGAGGCCCCAGTTCAAACACTTGGTCAGGCATCAAAACTCATTTAAAAATATCAAAGAATATTTCTACGGCGGCTTCCTCTCAACAGATTTCTGGCAAAAACTCTGAGAGTAAATAAAATTGCCATCGATCGGAGTCGTCGTTCAGTTATAGATCCCGCAACCCATACAACATAAGTGGTGTGACAAGCTTGGTCGCAATCCTGACTAAAGGGTTCTTAATGGCCAATTAAGTATGTAAGTAAGTAAGTAAGTGAATTCAGGGTCATCAATTTGGCATAAACAAATTTAAAATCACTGAACAAAGTTAAAGATTGGTGCGCACACCATTAAAAGAGCATTCAAATATTGATTTGATCGAAGATTTTACACGAAGACAACTTATTGGTTCCAATTCGATTGCATACGCTAGGCCACTGCTTAGTATATTATATCTAGTTTAATTTTTAACGTGAATCACGAACATGAAAACGGAATCGGTGCAAGAACTTTTATGCGTTATGCCTTGCTCTTTAGAACAGAAAGTTATCTGTTTTTTAATGACCGAACGTTTGACGATGGAAACTGGTCGGTTTTATCCCAAGATTGGGGTGGTTGAAATCCACCACTAACGGCTGGTGAAAAGGAGGCTTACGTTACACTGACCACCGCGTTACTGCAAGCTGCGTAATGCAAGCTATCCACTAGGCCTTACCTTATAGCATGTCATAGAGCACATCCGTCTGTGCGGATGATGCTGTATTTATAAGCAAGCATTAGAAGCCCTTTAATGTAAGGCTGGAGAATGAAAGTTAATGAACAGCAATGTATTGATGAAATATTTATGAAAAGAGGAATAGTTTTTGAAAGCTAATTCGACCACATTCTGATTCCGATGATTTGATCCTACTAGCTAACTATGCTTTAGTACTGAACAAACTAAAAACTACAAAGACACGTTAGGTTAGGTTAGAGGACGTGGACTTGTCAACTGTGAAAAGTACAGTATCCAGAGGCCGAATTGACTCATAGTTTTATGCCAGGAATCTGCTGAGAGGAAGTCGCCGAAGAAATATTTCCATATTTTTCGTTTTGATGTCTGACCTGGGATTCGAACTCGGGCCTTTCGTCTAATAAGCCCACACACTTACCTATTAGACCACGGCGACTTCTCCAAAGACATGTTACAATATTACGTTCATGAATCCGTCATTAATTCCACGATTGTCGCTAAAGCCGGGCTTAAACGTAAAGTGCATTTAGAAAATATTTTTTATTAAGCCAAATTCAAACAAAACTTAAAAAGAATTCTATTTTTTCATCAGAAATCTATTGTATTTACTTTGGAATTAGTTTCCCCAAAATGCATTTCAAGTGACAATATTGACAAAAGCTGATGAAAAAAAATATTAATTTCAAGTGATAAATTTTTTTTTAATATTTTTAACAAATATTGACCCATAGGCTATGGTATTGCATTACCGGTACTTTGAGTACTTTTCATGGCTTAAAGTTTTTTCGTTGTCATTGCTGTAATATTACATGCATTAATACGGCAAGTGCTGGTGATGCGGCGGCGGCGGCTGTATTGATATGTAAATGAGCGACAGTACAGTGCAGTACAATTTTTCAATGTGTGTCAATAAAAATATTGAATAAGAATCCTACTTAATATCACTTTTTCTTCATCTCTTTACTGTATTTATTTATTTTCTTTTTTTTTAATTTTTTATCATGTTTTGTTTTGTTTAATGAAGGCTTTAATTGCGGCAAATGTTTTGATGTGTGTCTGAGTGTGTGTGTTTTCGGCATCAATATTTACAGAAACCCAGGGTTGCAAAGTGTAAATATCGGTTCTGGTGACAAGCATAAAACTTTTTCATTGTTTATCAGCCACTCTACAGGGATCGTGGTGATGTTATGCTTTTATGGTGGAGTTTGTAAAAGGTATTGAAAAGGAAAGAAGGGAATGCAATCAACGAGTTATCTCGTAGCCGGCAGTCAGCGTTTTAAGCATTGCAGTTAACCTAAACGTTCATTTTAAGTAAATTTCAACGCTACATTAATATACGCTTAGGGTTCTACAGTTGGAGCGTTACTTTAGGTAAAACATATTTGAATTAAGACACTCCAATGTGGAATTTAAAGGAAAAGATTTCATGTCTGTGTCCAATAACTTTGATACTCTATGAGCTTCTATTTTAAGCTAAATAAAGAGCCTTCAGATAGCTTTGCTGCACAAACACAAATATTTTGCCGTGGAATAGACAGTTTTTTAAGCCAAAAAGTTGTTCCTTATGCCAGAAGGCGGAAGTCCCATTCATTAACTGAAGAGAATATCTGAAATACTATTCGGAGAATCAAATGGAAAACAAATACCAAATTTATCTGAAGTAAGCCAAATATCTCGTTGAGATAATAATTCAATTCTGTGTTTAACACTACCTAAGTGTTGGTTGATTATCATTGGATTAGGTTCCAATCTAATAGCTACGATATCCTTCCGTCTTCTAAAAATTTTCTCTTTTATTAGTTACTTAGTGTACTTAGTCAGCTTTTAGAACTCTTTAGCCAGGATTACAACCAATCTTCTCACATCTGAGCCCTTATGACGACGTTATATTTATTCGTGTTTAAAATTAACGCACACAACACTAGTGGTGTGAGAAGCTAGGTCGTTGTACAATGGGTCTATTCTACCTCCGGGTACTGTAGTTATCACAGTTGATAAGTACACGTCCACTAACCTAACCTAACCTAACCTAACGTGTCTTTGTTTAGTTTTTAGTTTGTTCAGCACTATATCATAGTTAGCTGCTGGACCAAATCACCGGGATCAGAATGTGGTTGATTCTATTCCTATTTTCATAAATATCTCATCAATACATTGCTGTTCATTAACTTTTATTCTCCAGCCTTACCTAAAAGGGCTTCTAATGCTAGCTTATAAATACGGTATCATCCACACAGACGGATGTGCTCTAGTGCTAGCGGATAGCTTGCAGTTCGCAGACTAGTTAACGTGGTGGTCAGTGTGAGATAAGCCTCCTTTTCGCGTTCGTTAGTAGTGGATAATCTAACCTATTCAGTCTGTTTTTTTACCTTACGACGACCACTGGCAACGAAGTGTGTTCGAAGCATTGGTTTCGGAGCAGTAGGCAATTGATTTTAATTTTTATCCAAAAATCTCATTTAAGATACGTCAAATGGTTAATTGTGATCAAACAAAATACTCGACATTTTAGACGATTCATATTCACATGAGATTCAAGAGTGTTCAATTAAATCCGAACAAGTTATTGGTTATTGTGGTTCGTGGGACTTTATTAAGCATTATCGCACCACATTTAATTGAGAAGGACATTAAGCAGAACATTATTTTCAACGACGAGCTGTGTAGGTCAGCTTGAATTGAATGGTTTGGACACCACCAGCAACAGGCCTCAATACCCAACGCTGGCACAAATAAACCCTAAAAGAGGAGTGCATTTGTCAGAGGCATGTATATAACCCAAAGGAAAATTGTTAGTAATATTTTCAAATCTAACCTAAAAAGCCAAATCTCTAAAGACTGCATATTTCACTTGACAAATATTCTTCCAAAAATGGAAACCATTTCTCATTGTTATTAGTGAATCTCATTAAAAAATAGTGAATCGTGCTGTAATTTTTCTTTGGGTGTATAATTGATATGCAAAAAAATTGTCAAAAAGAAACGACGAGAACCTGCAAAGCTGACAGGAAACGGAATGAATTTTTACGCTCTTTTTAACAAACATTTTTGATTTTCGAAAGCCGTAGATGATCTTCCCCTGAGGGACACTGGCAAAGAAATATTCTTTCTTATTTTCGATTTGTTGAAGATGTCCTAGCCGAAGGTTGAAAAAAATGTTTTTTCAATTACCTTCAACACTTTATGGCGTAGAGTGTCATTACAATGAAACCATTACTCGCTAACTTGTAGGCTTATTGAAGGAAAAACAGGAAAAAAAACGGAAAAAGTCTACAAATCATTTGGGCTTTAGTCTGATGCTGCTGGTGCTGCTGCTGTCGAAAAGTATTCTTGTTTATAGTGTTTTCACCATTATTTACTTGCCACATTCAACAACAACAACAACAGCAATAGCCGACAATATTCAAATAGAAAATGCCGAAGAAATGAAAGAAGAAAATAAATTCAATCTCTTGCAACGGAAAATTTATTTCTTTCTCTTTGTATTTATTTACAGTCACGGCTTTTGCTTCAACAGCTTCTGTTCTGTTCTGTTCTTCAAAACAGTCTGCTGTTGTCTGTTAATTTTTTGTTTTTTTTTTCCATTCACTCACTCATTATTCATTCATTCATTCATTCATGCATGCATGCTCTGTCTGTGTCTTATTTTATTTCCTCTTATCAGCAAAAGTAAATGTTTAATTTGTGTTGACAAACTTCTTATTTCAACTTTTTTTTTTGTTGTATTTTTATTACTTCGTAGGATTTTTTGTTCGTTTTTTTTCTTACGATCTTGCAAGTGTTTTTAATGCACTAAGAAAATAAAAGAAAAAATCTCTCTCTCTCTCTCTCTCTCTCTTGCCTGGGTTTAATGTGTGTATCAAGAGGTTTTTTTTGTTTCTTTTTCCGTAAAGAAAACATACTCACACATGGCATGCATGCATATATCGGAATCTATATCGGCTTGAATGCATATTTATTTATTGGTTTCGGGAAAAAAAAGGAAAAACAAAAACAAACACCAGCATCAACACACACACACACACACACATATTGCATCAATACGAATCAATTTTTCATAAGAAGACTTTAATCTTCAGTAGCAGCATTCTGGCTTTTATTTTTTCTTCTTTTCATCTTCTTTATTCATATTAAACAGATAAAGCAGAAGAAACACAAAATAAAATAAAAAAAAAAAAATGCAGAAGAAAGTCATAAGAGAAATGGAAACAAAAACTTGAAATTTATTTTTATCTTGGCGATAAACGAAAACGTTTATGAAACTATAAATTATTTGTGGCACGTTTATGTTAAACAAATACCCCGTTTTGATGGCTATGAATGTGGAGTGGGTGGCAGATTTAAAAAAAAAATCGATTTTTTTTCTTTCTTCTTAATTCAAGTTTATCGGTAGTAAATTTTAAATTGATTGCATAAACGTATGTACACACAGTTGAAACATAAAATTATGAGAGGAGTAAAATGCCCACTTAAGTCAGCAATCGCATGCTTATTATGTTGCTTCTATAAGATGTAGGGAACAGTTGTTCAACCATCAGGGCAAATGGTGTTGAAGTTCAATGGTGATCAATGCAATAGAGTATATCTAGTACATATTGTCACTGTAACATAAGTGTCACCAGGGAAAACCCTATTAATTATGTACTGTATAGGGATGCCAATCTAGAAATCCCGAAATCTCAGGATTTCCGAATCCCGTGATTTTTAAAAACTTGTCCCGGGATTTTTCGTGATTTTTGGGATTGTGAATTCATATTTTTTTTATAAAACCAGCACTCAGCACTCTACACATGCGTGCATTATGCAGGTTTTTTAAGAAAGGTGGAAAGAGAGTGGGAAGGTGCGAATGGTAAGGAAAAGAGTTGCTGCTGGTGACTATAAAATGGCCAGTGCTATACCTTCACCATTAGACAGTCTACAGCAATCGTCCCTAAGAAACCCGCAGTTTCTCACACCACTTATGTTGTGTGTGTTAATTTTATGTAGAAGTAACGGGACCTACAATTTAAAGTCGACTCCGAACGACAAATTTTTGAGAAACAAGAAGAGAAAGAGAAGAAATCGTCGAAAAAATACTTTTTTTATCTTTTTATTTTTGATGTCTGGCCTGGGACTCGAACCCTGGCTTTACGTCTAATAAGCCAGCACACTACCTACTAGGCGACCCCCATGTATGTATTTTGAGCCTACAAAAAAAAAAATTCTATATCGCTTGACTTCGATAATAGCATCTCAGATGAGGATGCAAAAGTCCTATAAAACTAATTACAAGAGTAACTAATTTAGATACTCAACTGTCCAAAGGAATAGATTTATTTACATCAGGAGTTGGTAGAGGTGAATATTTACAAGCTGCATACAGCTATCTTGGAATTGTTTTAGCAACAAATGTTGATTGCGTTGAAAAACACTTCGGTATGGTAAGTTGACAACAAAATTCGTTCAAGCCTATCAGATCACATGTTAGATGCTTTAATCTTTTTCTTGGATTCCAAATAATTTTCTCAAAACTAATGCATTTGCATACATATGAATAATTTTTCAATTTGTTAATTTACGCTTTTTTGTTACATTTTGTCTTGCTGTTTTTATATTTTATTTTTAATTGGAGTACAAATGATTTTGTTAACAAAATATTTTTATTATTAAGAGAAAATCGCAATATTTCCCGTGATTTTTCGGGATTTTTTGGATACCGAATAATCACGAAATATTCCGGGATTTCGGGTCAGGATTTACAAAATCTCGAATACCGGTATTTTTAAAAATCGATCCCGTTTGGCATCCCTAGTATTGTACAAATGTAATACATGCCCAAGCCGTCGTGTGTAAACTGAACCTTAAAACTTGTCAGTGTAATTCATTCGCTTCCTTATTCTGCATTCCCTAATTCCTATCCTTTTCTTCTAACCCCTCAATTATCTTCTCAATTTTAGGACGTTTGTACAATGGGTCAACTTGACTTCCGGTTACTGAACTTGTCTCAATTAACAAGCACGCGTCCTCTAACGTAAACCTAAATCTAGATCCTTGGGACGTACTGACATCAACATTGTATGATAAGTCAATAGTACGGACAAAAAAAATTAAGGGGGATATATTGCCATCAACCTCTTCCACACCTATTCATGGTCAAACAAACTAACCACTTTTGTTCTTAATGACAAATCGAGTAAGGTAAACAACGGGAATGAACTGAATTTAGCCTAGCCACCGTCAAAGCCTTTTGATGGTTTTTTTAACTCATAGCGCCTAAACATTTCCCCAGTACCTGAATCAACGATTCTTTGTTTGTTCGTAACGCAGAAGAGTCCCATATGGTGTAGATGTTCGTCTTATCAACCTTTTGCTCAGTAAAGACACTGCGTTTCTCTGTTTGTGAAGAATGCAAAATAGGCGCGTATGGTGTAGATGTTAGTTTTATCCTCTTTCTGTTTAATGGTGCCACTACACATACGGTCAATAAGATCAACATAGTCTTCTGCATAAGCAAGGAAACAATCACCAATATTACCTTAAACACTTTTAAATTCTAGTCAAAGCGGATGACTATAAAGTGGTCATATATCATATATCCATATAATAACATTCGTAACGAGAGTTATACTTCAGTCATAATCATGTGAGCAATATTAGTGAATGATAGCCTAGTATTTGCTTTAGCTAGTCTGTCAGAAAATAGATTTTTCTTAGGCTTAAGTAACAACAGAATCTCTCGCCACCTCATGAAGAAACATTCGACACCCTCTTATCGTAAAGAACCCTTTCAATATTTCTGGGAAAAAGAACGATGTAATCCTGAATAAAACATGAATTTGAGTTCATGTAAACCACAAAGGACAAAAAGACTTGTAGTCATTTTAGACACGAAACCCAAATCGAGCACTTCAGGGGCAGGAAGTTGTGATAGTGGATGACGATAGTTGGCTGAAGCTTACTTGAGAGGCATTTGGAGACAGCAGAGCAAGAAGTGTGTCACTTTTGCATCATGAATACATTGTAATGACGTGACAAGGGTCCATCGTCGAGATACTCCTCCTCTGCTTGGTTCACTTGAAGTTGTTATAGGAATAGAGATCCCACAGACAGGCCCCCCTACGAATTTCTACGTATTTCGGAACAGCACATGTCGACACCCATTCTGGAGGAGTCAAAAGCGTTTGGATACAGCAGAGCAAGAAGATGAATTGTGTAATCATCATGAATACATTGTAATGACGTGACAAGGGGTCCATCAACGAGATACAGAAACTCCACTGCTTGATGCTTGAATTTGTTAAAGAAATAGAGATCCTACATACAGCCACCGCTATACCTTTCTACGACAGCTCGTGTCGACACCCATCTTAGAGGAGTCAAGGAGGAGGAGGGTCAAGTTAATTTTTGATGTATACATGCTCTGTGAATACGATAACTCATATCGCCAGCATAGTCCTCTGATGTATATTTAGTTTATCACACCACTTATGTTGTATGCAATAATTTTAAGAATGAGTGACGGGAGCTACAGTTTAAAATCGACTTTGAAGGACAGATTATTGAGAAACATTACATGTTGATTGTATTTTTTTTAGGGTTTTTGCCAGAAATCTGTTGAGAGGAAGTCGCCGATGAAATTTTCGTTTTGATGTCTGACCACGGCGACATGAGATAAAATTTTTTTTCAGAATTTATTGTGTTTACTTTATTAGGTGATCTAATCTTGGGATCGGCCCTTTAACATCTAAATTAAGTCGTTCATGAATAATTATTTCTCAATATTTCTTTGGCTGTTTTGTTGCACATTTAAGCTGCAACTTTATTGTTATTATTATTATGTCTTGTCATTGTTGTTGTAATTTTATGACAGTTAAAGTGGCTATTTTGCTGCTCTCTTTCCTGAAATAACCACAAATGTAGTTCACAAAGCATTTGCACTTGTTTTGAGACCTTTTTGGAAAAATGTTTTTTCGATTTTTTTTTGCTCTCTTTTCGATTTCCTTTCTATCTTTTGGTCTGTTTTGACCATGTTTGGCATTTAAGCCGATTAAAAAGCATAAAAAATGTTTTTTCTTTCAGTTTTTTTTTTGTTGTGTGTTGCTAGTGATTAAGCACTGTTGCATACACATGTTGAAATATTGTTTATATTGTGTTGCATTTAAAATGGCCAAGCTACTGCACTCTGTTCATTCAACATAAGATAAGAGAGGTAGACCCCTCAAACCAAGACATTGTACGGCTACTGTTATGCTTGGATACGAGGTGGACTCTTATTGAAGTGAATTTTAAATTGATAAATTGAATTGAATGCGATTGAATTGGAATCGAATGGTATTGAATGGCAATGCAATGTCATTGCATTGCATTGCCTTTGTAATGGAATGGAATTAAAATGTTTTTCAAGTGGTCGGGCCAAAGAGTTTATTGATTAATGCAGGTGAAAATCTTAATTAATATTAATAAGATTTTATGCAACACCAGCAACAACAACAACAATAAAAAAATAAAAAACAACAACAACAACTAAGGCTTTAAAACATTTTACATTAAGCAACATTTAAGTGCTATTGCTTGTTTGTGAGAATATGTTTGTTTTACAGGCTTAAATGTAATTTCATTTCATTTGAATTTAAATTTTAATGCAAATCAAGCGTTCGTCAAGCGTTTTAATTAAATTTTAGTTTGTCTTTAATCACACAAACACACACACACACAATTTGTAATTCGTAATTGTGTAATCATAAATGCAAATACTTGAAATGCATTTAAAGTTTGTCTTTTTTTTGCTTTTGTTTTAACGTCAAATATTTATTTGCAAAATTATTATTCAAATATTCATAACTAATAATGCTTGAACTAATTTATAATTTAAGGCATTTAAAATCTTAATTTAATTCCATTTATAGTTGTAGTTGTTGTTGAACGAAAAGCTTGAAATTGTCCAGGTCAATAGCATTTGTAAACATTTTAAATTCAATGATGATTTAAAGACACATTATATGGCAGGGAAAAATAAATTTAATTAAAACAAAAAATTTGGGCAAGTAAATCAGAAAGTAAGTCGTCGTAGTCTAGTACGTAGTGTGTTCGCTTATTAGACGAAAAGCCCAGGTTGGTGTCCCAGGCCAGACATCAAAACGAAATTGTGAAGATATGTTTCTTCGGCGACTACCTCTTAGCAAATTTCTGGCAAAAACTCTGAGAGCAAATAAAAATTGCCATGAAGAGCTTCTCAAAAAATCTGTCGTTGGGAGTCGACTTCAAACTGTAGGTCCCGCCACTCATGTATAAAATTAACGCCCAAAACATAAGTTCTGCTAAAAGGAAGTCGCCGGAAAATTATATTTTATGCATCGTTTTTGTTGGAAATGTCTGACCTTGGATTTGAAGGTTACGGTCTAATAAAACAACATAGCCTTTGCACAAATAATAACAATTATTAGACAATTATTCGATAGATCTTTGTAGCGGAGATCTTTAAACCACGATTACTATCTTCAAACGCATCGCGTCTTTACGCAAGACTGACTGAACTTCACTAACTCATGTCGCCTGGTTTGTGTTGTTTTTTGTATGGCAGAGTAAACAGTCTAATGAATTTTCTTGAAGACTCGTAAACATCCTTTTTTACATTTAATCTTGTAGTGTTGTTTGTGTATTTTTGTTTATTCGTTTACAATTTATTATGCTGGTATGTGTTAATTTAATTATGTGTTATATTAACCAATACAATAACTTGTAAACTGGTTTGTTTACAGCATTGTTTTGGGTTTCTGGCTTCTGTTTCTAATTTTAATGTTAAGCGATGTAAAAGCACAACACCAGTGTCTAGATTTTTCTATTTTTATAATAATATAGATCCTATGGCAAAATGTTGATTTTATTGGAAATTATTAGACAAAACACAAACCTGGAATATGTAGGGTGTTCATTCCTGATGAATTGCCAAACCAAACTGAGAATAAATCACTTGACAGCTGTTTAATCGGTCGCTATCTTGAAAAGTAATGCCAACTTAAAGTTCTATACCTTTATAAAAAATATCCATTACTATACTGGGTTCTAAGATGATAGAATCTATTATGGAAAGTCCTTAAAGGAGGAAAAAGCTTGCCACAGTGATCTGCTGCAATCTAAGAATTATGATTAACTTCTATTAGTCTAACACTCCAGTGATGGGCTTTTCATCCTAAAATAACTACAAATATTTGTCCATTCTGGTTTGCATGGACTGATAGTTTGTTGCAGTTACCTTTTCTTGTTTTTACTCATGACCACAACAATCCCTCTGTCACAAATATTGGCAGAGTTATCAATTCACTATGATTAGAATGCCAGTTATACCAGCACAAGGCAATGTGTGACCTTATTCCTCCGCAACTTACTTACTTAATTGATCGTTACAACACTTCAGTCAGGATTACGACCTAGCTTCTAACACCACCCATGTTGTGTGTGTTAATTTCATACATGAGTGACTGCACCAACAGCTTAAAGTCTATTAAAAATTCATGGCAATTTTATTTATTCTCAGAGTTTGAGCTAGACATCTGCGAAAAGGAAGTCGCCGGAAAATTATATTTTATACATCGTTTTTGTTGGAGATGTCTGACCTGGGCTTCACAATTCTGTGTGTCAGTATTCACAGCTTGCTTTTCTTTGTTATTCCTCTGTTTACCACCTTTGCATAAACAATAATTAGTGATTGACAATTATTCGACAGATCTTTGTAACGGAGATCTTTAAACCACGATTACTCACTTCAAACGCATCGCGTCTTTACACAATACTGACTGAACTTCACTAACACCTGTCTTGTAAATATCGTTGTTTACATTTACTCTTGTAGTGTTGTTTGCGTATTTTTTGTTTACTTGTTTACATTTTTTTATGCTGGTATGTGATATTTATTAATAGTTTGTGAGAAGTTTGTTTACTGCATTGTTATTGTTTATAATTTTAATGTTAAATGATGTAAAAGAACAGCACCAGTATCTAGGTTTTTCCATTTTCATAACAATATGGATCTTAAACACTCAACTGTTTCAAGGTTTGGAATGATTTGGAAAATTTAAAAAAAGAAATTTTCTATTTCCATACAAAACAGAGATCAGCAATGAATCGTTCTTCCGCTACTCATACATTAGAGATATAAGTACAGATTGCAATGAGTATGAGTACAACGTTAACATCAAACTCACAACATTCGAAATATGTTTGATTCATACGCCTACTCATTCTGATTCATAAATTTAAAAAAATACTTATAATACTTGTAAACGGGTGATTCGAATCATTCATCAAAATTTACAGCCTTTGTTGTTGTTGCAATATACAAACAAAGAAGAAAGGAAAGACAAAGACAACAAACAAAGCATACTTGCAATCTTTTTGTGAATATAATAGTGTTCGCACGCGAATCATACTTATTTTGTGCTTCCTGCAAATGTTAACTAGAAACGAGTCGAAGTCAATAACATCATGCGTATTGTTAAGTATGAATACGACGAGTACTTCCAACTTTGAGTATGAGTAGTATGAGTATCATGTCAAAATAAGTATGAATGCGTATAAGCAGCTGAAATTATAGGTATGAATCGAATGTACTCATTGTTTTGAATACTCGTTGCTGATCTCTGATTCATACATACATAATTGGCCATTACAACTCTTCAGTCAGGATTACGGCCTAGCTTCTCACAATACTCATATTTTGTGCGTTAATTTTATACATGAGTGGTGGGACCTACAGTTTAAAGTCGACTGCGAAAGCCAGATTTTTGAGAAACTTTTTCATGGCAGATTTATTTTATTCACACTCAGAGATTACAGCAGAAATATATTTTTTCATTATTCGTTTTGATGCCAAATCCGGGCTTTACGCCTAATATGTTAACACACTACATATTAGACTACGGCAACTTCGTTTTCATAGGAAGTAAAAAAAAATGGAAACATTTGTTTGCATTAAAATCGTTCACTTTCACCTGCCAATGCAAATAGAGAAACTTCTTAAATAGATTTCCTCCAGCCCAATTTCACTGCACTGGGAATTCCTTTTGAGAGCCTCTATAAAAACACAAATAAAAGCAAAAATAGCCACACAATCAATAATTGCCAACAATAATCGTGAAGCAACAATTCCAAATTGCATGATTGCCAATTGCAAAGCCACAAATCGTGCTGTAACAAGTAGATCCGTCGTTTCCTTCAATAATTTTTTAATCAATTGTTATGGACTTTGGCTAATTGAAGCAAATGTGCACTTGTCGAACGGAATACGAGTACAATAAATGGTTTTCCATGGGGAGGAGAAAAAAAATGAATGGATGAAGAAAAACCATTGAAGTTAATTATATTTGATCGATATTTCTCTATCCTGTTAATTAATAAGTTTCTGTTATTAAATGTTTGAAAACTTTGCTGTTTGCTGCGTTGCTGCTACATGCAGCAGTTGCAACAACCATTAATCTGTAAATATGTTGTTGCCTTCTTTGTGTGTGGCATAAAATTTTAAATTATTTGCCTATTGGTTTCGAATTTTTTTCTATGTTTTTTGTATGCCAAACATTTATTCATTAACCAGCTTACTACCAGCCAATGCCTTAATGTGCATAGTTGGACTTGTGATGATTATATGGCATGGCCAAAATGCCTACGAGCCAGGTTAAGACTACCAAGCAGGCCAACATTATTTTGTTGTGTTTTTTTTGGTTCGATTTCTAATTTCTAATCCATTAGAAGAACATGACCATGCATGTGTTATTTGCATAAAATGAGAAATTTCTACTGGTGGCCAGGGTTAGATTATTTCCTTCGGTTGAGAGAATTTTAACACAGACGGCTTTTTTAGGCAGCGTTTGTTTAGAACATATTTTGAATACGCTATTTAAACTAAAACAGAGAAATCAATATTCTTATATTCAAAGAAATCTTCAAAACTTTGTGGCCTAGAAAGAATCATTCCAGCAAGATAGCAAACCAAGCTATTTACAAAGCAAACTGTAAAGACTTTGTTAGGAGCCGTGATTGATTAGTTAGAAGGCTGACTCTTAAACTCGTGAAATATAGTAGTTTGCTTCGGAGTGCCTATTACATGACATTCATAATCTAAAGCGAAAACTCAGACGTGTCATGCTAAGAACGAAAACATGTTTGGATTCCCACGACTTAGATCTGGCCATCCATAAAATTACGGAATTACTGTTGATCACTGGTCGTCACATCACCTTGCTGGTGATGTTAAGAAAGGTAGAAAGAGGAAGATGCGAACGGTAAGAAAAAAAGTTGCTACTGGTGACTATAAAATGGCCAGTGTTATGCCTTCACCATTATAAAATCTACAGCAATCGTCCCCAAGGAAGCCCATATTTTCTCACACCACTTATGTTGTGTGTGTTAATCTTATACAAAAGTGACGGGACCTATAGTTTTAAGTCGACTCTGAACGACAGATTTTTGAGAAACTTTTCAAGAAGAGAAAGAGAAGAAATCGAAGAAAAAATACTTTATTTGTATTTTTTTATTTTAATGTCTGGCCTGGGACTCGAACCCTGGCTTTGCGCCTAATAAGCCAGCACACTACTTACTAGACCACGGCGACTGCCATTTTCGTATCAAATCGGCTGACAAAGCCCTGAAGATCGTTGTACAGCTCAGCAGATTAATGGCTAATATTGGAGGTCCGCTACCGGCGAGACTCCTGACGGAGGTTGGAAGCATCATTATCCTCTACATTCATACATAATTGGTTATTACAACCCTTTAGTCTGGATTATTGACCTAGTTTCTCACACCACTTATGTTGTGTGTGTTAATTTTCTACATAATTTGCGGAACCTAAAGTTTAAAGTCGACTCTGAACGACAGATTTTTTTTTGAGAAACTTTTTTTTTACTCTCAGAGTTTTTGCCAGAAAACTGCGGAGAGGAAATCGCCGTAGTAACACTTTTTGTATTTTGTTTTAATGTCTAGCATGGGGCTGGAACGCTAACTTTACGTCTAATAAGCCAACACACTACCTAGTAGACTACGGCGACATTATGCTCTACGGAAGCGAAATTTGGGCCACTAGAAGTTTAAAAACGGCCAAACTTACTTTTATCGGTACAAAGTACGGCTGCATTACATATCGCCTCGGCATATCGTATAGTGTCCGCCCTAGCCGTACTTGTGATAGCAGGTACAATCTCTGTGGATCTGCTGGCAGTAGAGCGGATGGAGATTTATAAGGCGTTGGATCACATAACCAGTCACTTCAGGGAAAACACCATTTCAGAATGGCCACGATGATGGAAGGATAAAGATAGAGGAAGATGGATGGCGAGATTTATTCCGGACATAAAGCCATAGATTGGTTGGAAATTTGGAAAGGTAAATTACTACGTTATTCAGATGCTATCGGGTCACGGAAATTTTATGAAATATCTACACAAAATCTGTCAATTTCACGTTTGAGCGACCACCAGAAGTCGGCTAATGTATGTGTTTTTTTGCAAATATTATTATTTCCCTTTGCGCAAACATTGACCAAATTCCGGTGTTCTCTCAAACGTGAAATTGACACATTCTGTGATAAACAATCAAGATCCATCAAAAATTCTGAAAATTTTCGTACTAAAAATTCATTTGGTGAGATGACATATATAAAAAATTACACTCGACTGTTAGACTCTTTAAATAATAACTACGGTAATTTTTGTCCAATTTGATCAAATGATGACTTAATCTCTTCACAAGAGAACAGATTTTAAGAATATTATCACTTATCCCATATTTTTTTATTAAAGTTTGCTACTATGAATGGACAAATTTGAAAAAATATGAAAAAGGTCGAATTTTCAAAGTTTACCTGATCAAATCTCGTAGCATATTAAGCCGAATAATAGATATATGTATACCGTTTTAAAGGTCCATCTCTCTCCTTTCCAACGAGATGTAAATTTTGAAAATCGTGTCAGAAATGTTTGAGTAATTCAGAATTTTGTGCGTAAAGTCAGAAAAGAACAGGGTTCGAGAAATATGAAACAGGGTATTTTTGACTTCTACTCTACTAACTGCTGAACAACGTAGACTATCTAGTTACTCGGGTGAATTCTCACTGTCGCACCATGTAATTAGGATATAATTTGCGATTGTATTGTAATTAATAAATAAACAAATAATATTTAAGAGCAAGTATTTTTAACACACAAACTTTCTTAAACCAACTTTATCACTCAATTTGTAGGGCTTACACCACAAACTTTTTTTCATTTGTTTTCAGAAAAAAAAAGGAAATAAAAAACTGAAACATCAAATGTTTTTTAAAGTTGTGCTATTCCTGCATGTATTTTAAAATGTTACAAGTGTTTAGGAAAAAGTCTACAACAGATGTAATCAGATATATATTTGGCTTCCAGGTTTCAAACAAACCAAACAAAACACAACAAACGACAAAAGAAAGTTAAAGGAACACCTGCCGTATTAAGTTACTTTTAACACACGGTATTCATTAGAAAAAGCATAGATTTTTAGTGAAATTTCTCGGAAGAGTATTAGACTGACTTTACAGACCAAAAGAAAAAAAAAAAAAAATAAAACAAAAGACAAGACGGATTACAACAAAGGCTCAAGGATTTACAAACAATGTTTTAAAGACATTGAAAAATTTTTATAAATTTTCTTAATAAAATTTTATAAATTTTAACAAGAAATGAATTTTTACTTTGGTTAGCAAGTAAAGCAAGATAATAAATGTTTTTCTTTAATTTTTTCAATAGTTCTTCTACTGAATTCATATTGTTATTGGGGGACATTTTGCAACACTTATACTATTTGACATCCGCTTCCTTTTTTTCTCATACTTCATTTACTATTTCCGTTGATATTATGTTCGCTTCTTGTGTCTTTTGAAGACTATCTTGTTTGCGAATTTTAGTGCAAAAATGAAAAGTTTATTGTTGAACTACACTTATGAAAGAGATGATAATTGAAGTGCTTTTAGAAACAGTTTTCATGTAATTAATACTGCCATCTTAAAGTAATTTATTTCAGATTTTCTTGTGACTGACTCTTATTCAAGCCAGAATCGAGTTAGGAACACAGAAGAAGTTTTTTCCTGATTTCAGCAACTTCTGGAAAAGTTATTAAGCCATCATAATTCCCCCCCTCACTAAAGTCGGCGTAGTCTAATAGGTAGTGTATTGGCTAATTAGACGTAAAGCTAGGGTTCGAGCCCTAGGTCAGACATAAAAACTAAATACAAAAAAAGTATTTCTTCGAGGATATCCTCTCTGTAGATTTCTGGCAAAAAGTCTGAGAGTAAATAAAAATTGCCACGAAAAGTTTCTCAAAAAACTCTGTCCTTCGGAGTAGACTTTAAACTGTAGGCCCCACCACTTATGTTAATTGGTGTGAGCAACTGGGTCCATAACTCTAACTGAAGGGTTGTAATAACCAGTTATATATGAGGAATGTAATACTGCCTCTGTGAATTGTTTTCAAAGATTTCTTGGGATCATAATGAACTCAAATCTATCGTAGTGTGAAGCTATAGTTACCCATTCTAGTTCAATTCCTCCGGACGCTAGATTACGTCAACGCTAGCAAACCCATGTGTTCATGCAACCTGCAAGATACAATGTCACGCCATTTTATTTACTTTTTTTCCAAAATTTTCTGATCATGTTAGTGTCAGTCAAGGTTTCAAAGTTGCTTATAAGAATATTTCTATCATAAATTCCGTGAAGAACACTGCAGATAAATTTAGGAACCAACAACCTCCATTCCTTATTTAGATCCAATCTGTTTATTGATATACCTGATAGCGAAAGATTATCATGGATCTGATCGAGGAATTTAATATCGAACAAGCAATATGGAAGACAATAGTCCACACTCATGAATTATATACTCGTATAAGCCTAATCTCCCGTTCTTTCTCAGTGTTAATACGCAAGGGCAACTTTTGTGCCCATTAAAAATATACCAGCCTAGTGAATATACAAAAAATGTAACCCCATTTCTTAGTACAATACTTAAGAAGTCTAGTTCAATCTGTATTAACACTTAGCTAAATTTTACTTCTCATTATTGTAAGAACATCGAATCAAAGTATGGCCTATTGGATTGATATAAAAGAACCCTACCCATTCTATTTATTTCATTATTGTCTCAGTTTTATTAATCAAATTTCTAGAATGATAGGGCGGCCATTCCTCGTTGGTCGAATTAAGCAAGAACTTTTGCTCTTCCTCTTTCTCAAGGGGATATTACTCCCTTTGAAGGACCAGGTGTCATAATGCAGACTGGATGGGACCTTTGAAGACCTTATGAACTATTGCGAAATAGTTTTTGTCTTCTTTTGGATTACCACCTTAACTTTTAAACTATGTCACCTACTTGTTCATCGAAAATTTGCTTGTAATAGAACCAAAACGAACGAACCAATGTATTTAAATTGAGTAGGCGAGGCTTTCTACATTAATAGCGAGTTTTGCATCGAATTGGTCAAACAGTGAACTGTATCGACAGAACCGTATCCAAATATAATCTATATTGCATACGTTAATTTTATACAAGAGTGGCGGTACCTATAGTTCGAATCCGAACTTCAAATTAGAGAAAGCTTTAATGGCACTTGGTTACAATTACAGTTTTTGCACAAAAAAAAAAAAGAAAAACTGCTGGGATGGGTCGCCAAATGATATATTTTGTTTCTTAGACTTTTTTTCAATGAGACGAGCGTCCGTCGTTTAAATCCCAGCACAAATATCTTCAGAAAAACAGAATGTGTGTATATGAAAAGAAATATTTGAACTATATTCTCTCAACAATCTTCTGAAAATAAGACTGAGAATAAATAAAATAGTGATGAAATTTTTTAAAATCAGACATTCGAAGTCGATTTTAAATCACTCATGGATAAAATTTAAATAGACAACATTGGTGGTAGTTGTAAACCTGACTAAATGGTTTAAATGACCAAAGAAGTATTTTATTTATTAATAAAAACAATACAATTACAAAATATATTCTAACTATATACGAACTGAATAAATTCGACCATGTACTCGGTGTAGTATCATAGGCCAGAGTCTCTGGTGGAAATAGTCTAGCGCACTACCCACTAGAATACCAGGACACTCTAAAGTAATTACGTTTTAAGTAATGACATTAAGGAATAAGAGTCGCTGTAGTCCAGTAGATAGTCTGTTGGCTTATTAGACGTGAGGCCACGGTTGAAACCTCAGGCCAGAGAAAGCCGCCGAGGAAATATTTATTCATACGTTCGTTCTGACGTCTGGCCTGGGATTTCAATTGTGACTTTACGTCTAATAAGCCAACAGACCACATATGTTGTTCACAAATTACGATCAACGAAATCCATGAACAATAATTCATACTTTCTCTTTCACACACCTTATTGGCCAAATTTATTTAAAACGGATTTTGATTATGTGCTTTAAATTAAAATATTTGGTAAAATATTTGCTATCAATGAAGAGGTCTACAGTTGATGGTTATACTAAACAGACAGTCCTAAACATAAACAAAGTATCTAATCGATTGGATTTAGCCAGGAAAAGTGTACAGAAATAGTTAGTTAGTTAGTTAGGTTAGGTTAGAAGACGTAAACTTGTCAACTGTGTCAACAAGTATAGTACCCGGAGGTCGAATTGACCCATTGTACAATGTCTTAGCTGCTGACATCACTCATGTTGTGTGCGTTAATTTTATGCGTGAGAGGGGGGGACCTACATCTTAAAGTAGACTGATTTTTAAGAAACATTTCATGGCAAATTTTATTTACTCTCATAGTTTATGCCGGAAATCTGCTGCAAGGATGTCGGCAAAGAAATATTTTCTTTTCCATATTTCGTTTTGATGCCTAAACTGGGATACGAACCCGGGCTTTACGTCTAATAAGCCAACACTTTACCTACAGGACGACGGCGGCTTCAAAACAGAGAGATCGAAGATCGAAAATTTGTGTGTGTGTTGTTGGATTTTCTTTGATATGCCGACTAATTTTTGAAACGCTTTTTTTCCCGGTTACTGCCATCACTGTATACTTCTTCCTATCGAATTTTTTTTCTTGTTATCTGAAGACACCATCTCTTGTATTTCTATTTTCATTTTTTTGTTTGGTTTTTTGTTTGTATTTTTGTTATTCTTTCTTTATCTCACCAAAAAAAAAAAAACAAAATCCGAATGTTTTATTGTTGTATTGTATTGTTGTAGGAGGATTCTTCCAGTTTGTAAGTATTTGTAAGCGAGAAAGAAAAGGCGAATTGTGTTTAAGGATCTTACGCTAACAATTTATGGTTGTATGGGTGTAAGCGTAGACAGTAAAACATGTTTATTTCCCTTTTACATCTGTGTATGACACGCACACTAATACCATTTTTTTCCTTCTTCTTCTACAACAAAAAAATAAAATTGAAATGTTGGAAGAAAAAATACGAAATTTAAGTAAAGAAAATAATGTCGAGAATGTAGGAGAAAGAAACTTTGAATTTAGCTTAGGGAATTGTTATAATTTAATTTTGCCTTTTTCCTCACCCTCTTTACTCTCCCATTTCTTGCCATTCTATTCTATTATATTCTATTTTATTCTATTCTCTTCCATTTATTTTATTTCCTTCTGTTATCTTTTGGGAATTATTTTCTTTTTCCGTTCATTTTTTCTTTCTTTCATAGAAAAAATTTTCCCTTGCCGTTATTCTTTGGAAAATATTGTAAAGAAGTGAATGGAGCTCAGTGGCTCATTATCCTGTGTGTGCGGGTGAAGGATGATGTGCGTGTATTAATAGGATGGCAGTGTAGAGGGTTAATAAATTGTATACGTACAGTAGAGAAGAGTAATGTAAGGAAGCACTATGAAATGGTAAAAGAAATTAAAATGGGTTGTGTAAGTTTGTAATTGGATTTGCTTTTTTAATTTTTCTCTTCTTTTTTTATTTTTTTTCTTTTCGTCCTTTTTGTTTAGTGGAAATGTCAATAACTTTTTCTATTTCATTTAGAGTTACGAAAAGTGCTTTGGGTATTAAAGCAATTTTAAACATTTAAAGCATTTAAAAAGTATTTAATTAAATGGCTTGTGTTCTATTTTTTTGCTTTTTAAAGTACGATATTAAAAGTGTTTTAAGTCGTGTAAACATATTTTTTAAATTTAGAAAATAATTTATACACATATGTAAAGCGTTAATATTAATACCAGAGATCATCAATTAGTATTTAAAACTATGAGTAGATTCGAGTCACATTAGTAATTTCAGATACTTACACGCATTCATACTTATTTTGATATCATACTTATACTACTCATACTCAAAATTGAAAGTAATCGTCGTATTCATACTTAACAATACGCACGATGTTATTGACTTCGACTCATCTCGACTTAACATTTAGACGAAGCACAAGATAAGTATGATTCGAGTACAAACACGACATAAATACTCACAAGAACGGTGTGTGTTTGCTTCGCTTGCTGTCTTTGTCTTTTATTTCTTCTTTAGTGGTATATGCAACAACAACAAAGGCTTTAAATTTTGATGAATGATTCGAATCACTCGAATCATTTATAAGTATTATAAGTATTTTTCTAAATTTATGAATCTGAATGAGGAAGCGTATTAATCAAACATATTTCGAACGTTGTGAATTTGATGTCAACGTTGTACTCATACTCATTGCAACCTGTACTTTTAAATCAATGTTGTAGCGAGTACAAATGAATCAGAGTAGTTAAATTTCAATACTCTCGAGTCACTCACAATCAAAACTGCATGAGTACTTATGACTGGTATAAAATATCCCGAAAAATAATTCTCTTTTATATAAAATTTTTTAAGAATTTTAACGTTTTCTTATTACGACAGCCATCAATATAACAATTTAATAAGAATTTCATTCGCCTGTAAAGAATTACATTTTTTGTTAAACTATCAACCACATTTGTTGAAAATTCCGATCATTTTTATCAAAACTTATGCACATACCTTCCACATGCAACAAATTAACAGTTTCACGACTTACCTGAAATAGAAAGAAGAAAACAAATTTTGTTATGCTTCATTATTCAAATTATTTTTTATAAAAATTATTTAAAAGATTTCTTGAAAATATTTAAAAGTATTCGAATTAATCAAGTATGATTCACTAGAAACAGAATGGAAACAAATATCTATTCGTCGTGCAACCTTAGTTTTGAAAATGACTGAAATGACCTCTTACGAACAGCATCCCGGAATATCTGCCACCATCATACTCTTGGGACTTTCATTCTCGAAAAAAAACGGCTGGTTGGACTTGAAAATAACATCCTCCAACCCTTCAAAAGAGCGAAAGTAGCATTCAGATACACATGTCCATCTTTTGTCGTGTTATATCTAGGGTACACACAGATATGTACTGCTTTGTTTTGAATCAATTGAGAACTCCAATTGTTCACAGAATCTCTCGTCGATTTTATCTGTTCAAATAAGGGTTATCCCAAAATATCCAAAATATATCTAGGTCTACCTCGTGCTCTAAGTCCATTTAGTTCCTCTAATGAGGAATCTCATGCAGACAGATACACTATCCAAAATATTCATTATCAAGTTACTTAATCATGCGGTGACATAAGCTTAAAATGTTCGTCTACAGAGACAAGCAGCAAAAACCATCCAATATCATGGTATTTTTTTATGTTTAGTCTGCTCAGCCCCCCGAAGAGCATATTATCGACAAAAGATTATTATTATTATCTTTTATAAAGATCAGGCGCAGTTATCACGAATAATAATCTACAATTTTTAAAAATGGCAATCCTATTATTCTATAACTATTATTCTAGATTGTGCCACAACAGACCAGTTTTTTGCCTACCTGAAAAAATTTGATTAATAAAATACACCCCGACAATACTTGGGAAAGAGTAGTTTCCAATAAAAAAAACCACAAAAATAACTGAGTTAAGTTTTGGAAAGTGGCAACCCTAACGTTCTAGAAGATATTGCAGTAAAGTTGTTTATCTGAATATATTACTAATGCGGCAGAGGACAAAGCAAAGAAAAAACCAAGAAACATAAGAAAACGCAGATAACTCTTGTCGTTCCTAGTCACTATAAAAGAAAGGAATCTATTATATAATTATCTATTCATAATTATGTTCTCCTACTGTGAGAAGGGCTTTAGACATTGGATAATTTGCGGTCACTACTTTTTAATTGTCAAATCTGGTATACATAATTGGTCATTACAACCCTTCAGTCAGGATTATTGAGTGGCGGGGCCTACAGTTTAAAGTCGACTCCGAACGACAGATTTTGGAGAAACTTTTCATGGCAATTTTATTATCCCAGGTCAGACATCAAAACGAAAAAATATTTCTTCGGCGACTTCCTCTCAGCAGATTTCTGGCAAAGACTCTGAGAGTAAAAATTGCCATGAAAAGCTTCTCAAAAATCTGTCGTTCGGA
Organism: Sarcophaga peregrina; assembly: GCA_014635995.1. NCBI lineage: Eukaryota > Metazoa > Arthropoda > Insecta > Diptera > Sarcophagidae > Sarcophaga > Sarcophaga peregrina. The sequence goes on along the minus strand of CM025790.1, from coordinate 10,253,854 downwards.
GTCGACTTTAAACTGTAGGTCCCGCCACTTATGTATAAAATTAACGCACACACCATAAGTGGTGTGAGAAGCTAGGTCGTAATCCTGACTGAAGGGTTGTAATGGCCAATTATGTATGTATGTTATGTATGTTTCATTGCAATTTTATTTAATCTCAGAGTTTTTTCCAGAAATATGCTGAGAGGAAATCGCCCAAGAAATATTTTTATATTTTGTCTGGCCTTGGGCTCGAACACTGGCTTTACGTCTAATAAGACAACACACTACCTACTAGGCCACGGCGACTTCTAATCTGGTGCACTTGTTATAATCTTGCAATTCCATTAAATATCAAAACTATAATCACTCTGGGCTTAACTATATCGTTTGTGTACATTGGCCATTACTACTCTTTAGGCAGGATCACGGTCGAATTTCTTTCGCCATCTTTTTTGCAAGAAGCTAGACATGAGTGTCAAATGGCGAATTGAAATAATGGATTTGAGTAGCTTTTTTAACAAACTTAGTTACAGAGTTTCCAATGAATTTTTTATTTCCTTTTTTAACATGTCAGAGTTTACAACTACGACACCCAGCAAGTTTAAAATTTGCCCTGGCTCTAAAGTTAAGTCTCAACTCGAAGTTCTTAATTTATTTTTAAAAGCCTTAGTACCCAAAAAACTGTCGGATTATGAATCGAAAGAAATTCAAATCTAAAATAAGCAGGTAGACAGTTTCGGAAGCTTGATTCGCCGCGAGCAGATACAAATATGTTTACAGCATTGCATGATTGATAATACCAAGAGTCTTAATAGTTATTTATGCCAATTTGTACGACTGTAAACACTTTCCTACGAGAGTTATAACCTATCCTAAGCAAAAACCCCAAAATTAATGTCAAAATTAGTTACAAAGATTCTGTCAATATTCATTAAATAATTTTCAAAACATTTTATTTATTGTTGTATTGATTTTATAAAAAATTTCCATTTTTTTTTTGGAAATAGTTTTCCTTTTCATTAAAAAATCAGATTCATTTACAGTTCATAACTTTTTCTCAGAACAATATTTTTCCTTAAGTAAACATTACATTTGAAAATTAAATTTTTAAAAATTTCTTTCTCCATTTTTAAATATTCATGAAAATGTCAGAAACTTTTAACTTAGATTTCTACATTATTTTTTCGTTCGTATTTTTTTTTATTTCACATCCTGTTCTTTATTTAACTTTTTGTTTTTTTTTTTTACTTTTGCTTTAGGGTCTACAGTGGAAAATCAAAGTACAACAGCCAGCCAGCCAACAGTTGGAAGGAAAAAATTAGAAATAAAAATAAAAAGTTAACAAGTAAAAATTTATACAAAATAAATGCAAAACATAGAAAATAAATAAAAAGTAAAATAAAATAAATATTAAAGAGAGAAATATGTGGGGAAGGAAAAAGCGTTCTAATTAAAATAATTACATGAAGAAGAAAATACACATACAAGCACACCCGCAAGCATAACTCATACATAGGCATGCACATGTAATAAATAAAAAGACAGAATGTAAGAATAAAATAAAAGCTTATTGTACTGTCATATGAGCAACCAAAGCTGCCAGATTAATTACACTATGCAACAAAATAAAAAAAAAATTCAATTCACCCGGCTACATAGTGTAGATTGTGCGTTTTGTTGAGTAGATTTCAGAAATATTTTTTTTTATATTTCTCGAACCCTCCAAACTTTTTTTATTTTATAAAAACTGTTTTTTTTAGACTTTATTCAAACAAACTCTGGATTATTCAAACATTTCTGACCAGATTTATATTTATATCAAAATTTATATCTTGTTGGAAAGGGGAGAGATGGACCTTTAAAACGGTATACATATATCTATTATTCGACTTAATATAATATGAGTTTTGATGAGGTAATCTTTGAATATGCGAATTTTTTTCATATTTTTTCAAGTTTCTCCGTTCATAGCAGCAAACTATGACTAAAGGGTTGTATAAAATTAACACACACAACATAAGTGGTGTGAGGAACTGCGGGCTTCTTGGGGACGATTGCTGTAGACTGTCTAATGGTGAAGGTATAGCACTGGCCATTTTATAGTCACCAGTAGCAACTCGTTTCCTTACCGTTCGCATCTTCCCTCTTTCCTAAACCTGTACAATGCACTGCATGAGTAGGGGTTATCCCCTGAGTGCTGGTTTAATAAAAAAAAAAAATAATAATTAGGGAAGTAAGTAATTATCAAATCTGGTTGCCAGGTCTCGAAAAGCGGCTTGGGCAGTCGGATCCAGATGGGCTCTCGGCCCAAGGGTCTTACGATGGATCTACTCTGCAGTCATCGAACCCAACCATCTATCCGGTGTTGCCTTCCGGTGGACTGCTTTGGACAAGCGGAACAATATTTGAGTCAGAAGGTCCGCAGCTATTCGTATCACTGGTGTTCTACGCACTACCCCAACAAAGGCCTTGTTCGCTTTGTTTAACTAACTGGCTTCCTACTAAGCTCCTTGCTAGCCAGGTGGCCAAGTTCACTGCGATAAGACTCAATGCCTTGTTTCGTTGCCGCGTCGGCGACTCTAGTCACTCCTCTATTTTGTAGATTGCTCTGGTGTTGAGGTTGACCACTGGATATCGATAATCTCTCTATGGAATACTATTTTGACAGGGGTTTCAACTTCTGATTTCTAGCAGGAGCGATTGGACTCATGGTAAGACCGTCCCCCCGCGATGTATATCCTGGATGTATACACCGATGGCTCCAAATTCGATTACGAGGTCGGCAGCGGAGTCTACTCTGGGAGATTGGACTTGAACATTTCACTCTGGCTGCCGGACTATTGCAGCGTGTTTCAGGCGCAGGTAATAGTCATCTCCCGCATAATGGATCCTCGCATACGGAGTTCCTTTCACCCGCATCTCAATCTTTTCTGATACCCAGACTGGGAAAAAGTCTCTGTCGAACGAATAATTCTAGAATAGGTAGACAATGCCGCAGCTGCCTCAACCCTCTTTCTGGGAGATTCAGTGTCACATTTATTTAAGTCTCCAGACACTATGACATTCCGGGAAACTATAGAGCAGTCGAGCTAGCCAGGACTGGCGCACTTCTTCTGGAATCCTCTTCAATCAACTTGGGAATGCCACTTACCTCGTTCAAACTGGCCATCGCGCGGAAATTCTCCAAGGACGCCAATCTATCTTAAATCAATGAGGAGACCTGCTTTACCGTTATGCTCACTTGGCCTTCAATAGATAGAAGGCATTCCAACCAGTTACTTGGACTTGGTCGTAACATCTTTTCGATCATAGTGGCCGTACTTACACTGTGTTATGGATAGGCATGCGGAAAAAATGCGGTTCCCATTTAACGATTTCTGTCGCTGCAGAGGAAGAAGAGTCAGTCATCCACTTTCTATGTTAATGGCCATCCTTTGCGAGGTGCAGATATAGGTTATTTAGGTCTCCAACCCCCTTGTCAGCTTGACAGAGCTATCGTCCATTGATGTCAAGGATATAGTCTCGTTTATCCAACTTTCTGGCTGGTCTACCAGTGTGGGGTTAGGTTAGGTTAGAGAACGTGTACTTGTCAATTCTGACAATTACAGTATCCGATGGTCGAAGTGACCCATTGTACAACGTCCTAGCTTCTCACACCACTCGTGGTGATTGCATTAATTTTATACAGTGAGTGGCGGGAACTACAGTTTAAAATAGACTCCGAACAATACATTTTTTGAGAAATTTTTACTCTCAGAGTTTTTGCCAGAAGTCTGCTGAGAGGATATCGCGGAGATAGTATTTTCATATTTTCATTTTGATCTTTGGCCTGGGATTCGAACTCGTGCCTTTCGTCTAATAAGCCAAACTACTGCTACCTACTAGACCACGGCGACTTCAACGAGCGTGTGGTAGTCGTGCTTTAAATATGCAGCCCTTGTGCTGACCAGCTTCTCCTTCATGTGCTCGGAGGCTCTAGGTAAAAACAAGTGAGGCTTTGGTATAAAGCAACCACACTAACCTAAGTAATTAATGAGGAGATTCTCTGATTTGCTCTCCTTCATTTGCCATCATTCAGGGAAATGTATTTGAAGCTTACGTTGCCTGCCTTATGAAATTACTCTACCTTTCCAGCTTCTGTCGGCAGACTGGTACGTACTTTTTTTTGTAAAACCAGCACTTAGGGATGGCCCTACTCATGCAGCGCATTGTGCAGGTTTGGGAAAGGTGGAAAGAGGGAAGATGCGAACGGCAAGGATACTTAATCAGAAGTAGCCACCACAAATTCACGTAAAACAGAAGCTTAACTTAAACTGGCTGATACTAAACGTTTTCAAACGAAGTATAAAAATCATCAAATCCTTTTCGAACAATATTTAACATGTCAAATCATTAAAATTATGAAAATCTGGCAACCATGGCTACAACCACTAGATGTAATGTTTAGAATGCTCTCGCAACAAAAGAAAAGAGATAATAGTAGTGATATAACTGTAAAGAAACAAATACAATATAAACCTATAAACAAACGGTATTATTTCTTTCTTTCAATGTATGTGTGTGTTTATAATATAATAAATTCACTCATACATGTGTACGCAAACGTATAGATATCCGTCTCTTAGGCTTTATGAGAGAGTGATGATGATGTATTATTGTGTCCTTATAGTTGTGGTGTTGATCTAGTTTTCCATTCTCTGTTTGAAGCTTAGAAAACTATTGTGAAACAACTTAAAAATAATCAGATTCTATGAATTAAAAACAAACAAAACCAAAAAAAGTAGAGAAAATGTTTTCCTTTTAAATTTTATCTCATCAAATGGGAATGAATGGAGATAATAGATAGACACTGTAGGTCTACTGCTAAGGTAGACTGTTTGATACCCTTTTAAAGCATGTAAGACTATGCTTACTTGGACTTGATTTAAAGGGTAGGGTACCTTATATTGTATGTAGAGAGAAGTAAATTACAAAAATAAATAATCATGTTAGACTGCTAGACGCTGGAAGTCACACTATTCAATGGATTTCCTTCAATAAATTAAAAAGTGAAAAGAGCTCCTATTTTGTTGAATTAAACAACACAACAACAATAACCGTTCTCTCCGGCTCCCTCCCTCTCTCTCTCTCTCTGTAAAGCTATTTGAAAGGAAGTTTTTCTACTTTCACAAAACGTCAACACAAGAAAAATACGTCTACTCCACTTATTATGTTTTTTGAAATTTTTTTTTTTTTGTGTCAATTTCATAATGATGTTGTATTTCTGTTGTAGATTTAATCAGCGTTGGTTGCCTTTGCCAAGGAAACATAACACCTTATGGCACAATTCTATACAATTCTGTTGAAATAATGACAGTTGCTCTGCTTGTTTTCATTGGTTAAGAATCAACAACAATTCAGTTGTCAATTACAGAATAGGGCAACAGAAATTAGACAAGCATCACTAAAGCAATAATTAGGTCACACGGCTGCACTATATTCGTGTGATTAATTTAAAATTTAATTAAAATGGTTTTAAATAAGGAAAATAGATTTCATCAAGGGAAATTTAAAAAGGAAAAATTATTCCATTTGCCAGTTATTACAGTCATTTAGTCGCCTTAGTCTAGGAGGTAGTGTGTTGGCTTATTAGACGAAAGGCACGAGTTCAAATCCCAGATCAGACATCAAAACGAAATTATGAAAATATTTCTTCGGCGACTTCCTCTCAGAAGATTTCTGGCAAAAACTCTAAGAGTAAATAAAACCTGCCATGAAAAACCTTTTCAAGAAATCTATCATTCGGAGACGACTTTAAACTGTAGTAGGTGCCGCCACTCATGTATGAAAGTTAATGCACACAACACGAGTGGTGTGAGAAGCTAGGACGTTATACAATGAGTCTATTCAACCTACGGGTACAGTACTTGTCACAGTTCACAAGTACACGTCCTCTAACCTAAGCTAACCTAGAAATTTTTTTTATGTTTTCTTATGCCACAGATGTATACGTACAAGCGAAAAAAGCTTCTCAAAAATTAGTCGTTCAGTCGTTCTACTCTAAACTGTATAAAAATTAAAGCACACGACATAAGTGGTGTGAGAAGCTAGGTCGTAATCCTGTCTGAAGGGTTGTAATGGCACTACAGACAGAATATCAGATTTTTTTAGCTGCTATTCAGTGAAATTTGTGCAAATCATTATGAATATTTTGTAATAATTGGCCATTGTAACCCTTTAGTCAGGATTTCGAACTACACACACAGTTACAAAAGTGTACATACGTATCACACATTTCTGAAATTTTTTAACCAATCCGTTTTCGTAGAAAATCTTTATAATTGTCTGACATTTTTCCTCGATTTTAAGATGGTCTTTTGCATTGCATTCAGAAAAATTTCTGAAATTTGTTAACTTTTGTGGGCCTGTCCAGACCTGTGTATACAAAGGGTTAACAAATTTCACAAATTTAAAGTCGAGAAAAAATGTCAGACAATTATAAAGATTTTCAACGAAAACGGATTGGTTAAAAAATATGTGAATGTAGCTTCTAACACCACTTATGTAGTGTATGTTAATTTTATTCTTGGGTAACAGGACCTACAGTTTAAAGACGACTTTAAGCGGCCAGTTTTTGTGAGAATCTTTTCATTGGAATTTTATTTTACTCTCACCGTTCTTGCTTGAAATATGCAGGGAGGCAGACGCCTAAGGAAAATAAAATTTTTATATCACATTTTGATATTTAACCTAATGTCTAATAAACTAACTCCCTACCTATTAATATAGTATCATATCAATACAGTGCTCTCAGATTGTTTAAATTCTCTATGAAAAAATTAAATTTGTTCTCTAAGTTCACATGGTATTTCATCCCATTTATATAAAACGGCCTAATATTGGCTTATGTTGTCATACTAGTCTGGCTTTTAACTCCCTAGCTCAGACATCGCTACTAAAACGATGTATAAAAGAGCATTTCTTCTGGCAAAAAATCCTAATGATAAATAAAATTCCCATGAAAAGTTTTACAAATAATTTGTCTTCCGAATCGGCATTCAAATTGTGAAGACCGGCCTCATATATATAAAGTTGTCACACGCAACATAGCTAAATAGGGTTGTGATCCTGACTAAATTGTACCTGACTAAGCAAGTGTCATTTTAGCTTACGTAAAGTAATAAATCACGATTCCATGATTTGTCTGCAACCGATATTGAATATAAGTGGATCACACTGTCTACTTTCTTTTTGTATGTTCGACTCCTGCTAAAACTAGGGCTGCACTTGTGCAAACTGAAGTTTGAGAAAATAAATCTGTTCTCGAAGTTCTTACAGCACTTCGTTCATTTTACGCGCAACATAATCGATCTAATGAGTTACTCATCTCGAATGATAATCATTAATAACATAATTTATGTACCTACCGTAGAAATCATGCCTGTGGTAGAGAGAAGAATTGAAAAAAATTTCAAAAAAGTGTTGTCGTTCTGAACTTATTGCTCTTTGTCCTTCGACAATAGTGGACAGTTTTACTTAAGGATCTTGAATTTCGTTCTTAAAGACTAATGTGCGAAAAAGATTTGAAGCAAAACAGTTTCATCTGATCTTTACTTATTTAACTCATTTGAAATTGTACTAAGGTGACAATTTTATTCAAAGATTTGGATTTACTGATGGTAACGACTCCACGGCTACGTCATAAACAAAATTGCCGCATTTGTCACCCCTGCAACCAACAAAATTGTTGGTTTAGTACGGATATTAAGCAGACGGCATCATGGGTCCCTATTTTTTTTTTTTTTTTTCGAAAAGAACTAAAATCAGCAGTTATTCTGACTGAATTTTTGTTTTGTTTCTAATGCGCTTAACAATTGATTTGTTGGAAGATAAATGTGGCCTCTTGGTTGCTGCGTTTTCAAGCCTTTGTATTACTTTCACTATTACGGTGCTAACCTGCATCTTTTAAAGCTATTAAAGCTGGCTGTACTTAATTGGAAACTTAACTTAATCGATCATTACAATCCTTTAGTCAAGACTACAACCTAGCTTGTCACATGACTCATATCATCTGCATTTATTTTATCCATGATAGGCGGCACTTACAGCTTAAAGTCCCATTCCGAATAACAGATTTGAGAACGTTTTCTAAGGCAATTTTATTTTACTTTTCAGAGTTTTTGCCAAAAGACTGCTGATAGAAAGTCGCTGAAAGAAATATTCTTTTCACACATATTTTATTTTGTTTGAGGTCTATGACATGGGTTTGAACCATGGTTTCATATCAGAGACCAGCAATGATTCGTTTTTTTGCTACTCATAAGCACTCATGAAATTTTGAATATAAGTGTTTCAACAATATTGAAATTTAACTATGTACTCTGATTCATTCGTACTCACAACAACCGTTGATTTATGAGAACAGGTTGCAATAAGTAAGCGTACAACGTTGACATCAAACTCATGCTCATACCATTCGAAATATGTTTGAAAATATGATTAATGAGTGAGTCGACAATATTGAAATTAAACTAGGTACTCTGATTCATTCGTATTCACTACAACCGTTGATTTAAAAGTACAGATTGCAATAAGTAAGCATACAACGTTGACATCAAACTCATACTCATACCATTCGAAATATGTTTGATTCAAATGCTTACTCATTTAGTTTCATTGCTTTCAATTGACTCGAATACTTTTTATGGAGCCAATAAGTAACTTTTTAAGCATTGAAAGACAATATTCAAACCATTATTTATGCAATACAGCTGGTTTTATTTGGAACTTAACTTTATTGTTTAGTCAGGATTACAACTTAGTTTCTCAACTCAGTTATACCGTGAGTGTGAATGTAATGTGGCACTTACAGTTTAAAGTCCGATCCCGAATGGGAGATTTAAGAAAATTTTTACTTTCTGAGTCTCTGGCAGAAGACTGCTGAGAGGAAGTCGCTGAAAGAAATATTTTTTCGTATTTTGTTTTGTTTGAGATCTCTGACCTGGGGGTTTGAATTGTGGCCACACGTCTAATAAGCCAACACTCAACCTACTAAACACCTGTGATTTCAATACCCAAACTCTCTTCTAAAAATCCTAAACATTTTCTTAATCTACTGGGGGTAAGCGAAACTAAATTAATTTAAAGTGTATTGCCTTCAAGAGACGGCGTCTCATTAAATATTTAAATCGCCTTGTACGGTATGAATCCTTTGTTCATGTTACTAAATACCTCAACTAAGCATTCATTTTATTTTCATTAAATAAAAGCAAATTTTATCAGACTAGAAAATTAATTTAATTTGTCAGACATACAAACAAACAGACGAACGGCAACCGTCTATTTAAATTACTTCAAATAATAAAATTTACTGACTGACGGTGGTTTTGTTCAACAGGATAATGTCTGTATATAAATGTGTGTGTGTGTGTGAGTGTGTGTATTTTACGTCTATGTTTGTGTATGTAAAACATAATTATTAATTAGGTTGACAAATATTTGCCCACATTATTAATAAAATGAAAACACAAACACATACACAAATATCGTATGTACCTGCCATTTTAAAACAAAAGAAATTCCTAGGAAATGCTAACATACCAGAGCACATACATATTCCCATACATACCCTTAACAGACACAGAGAAACACACATTAACATACACATGCGAATGCATACATCGACATACCATAACCAACCATGAACAACCAAGAGGAACAATAGAAATTGAATTTCCATAGACTTTTGAATTTTCTCCTTAAAAGGTTCTCCCCAAACAAAACAAAACAAAACAAAACAATGCAAATCAAGCAACGGACAAAACAACAAAAGGAATTGGAAAGAATTCATAAATATTCCATGAGCTAGCTTCCTTCACTTTTTATTTAAACAGTCGCACATAAATCCTTGTGCTTATATATTGTGTTTAATAAAATTGTACACATTATTATTGGTTACACTGTATGTATATATAGATGTAGATTTGTGTACAATAAATACGTTGTAAAATGTGATAAAAAACTTGTAAAATTATTAATGATGAGCAAACAAATCGGTAAACAATAAAACAAATGTCAGTAAATAGAATTAAAATATTGATAACCCAGCGAAAGTTTTAAAGTCAATTGGAGAAGAACGTTGTTTGAGTATAAAACAATTATTTTGAAAATGATTGTTCATAAGGAATTACATTAAAAACACACTCTTTTTCAGCTAATCAGATATTGGTGAGATTTACACCAGTCTTTGACCAAGTTTTCTGTGGTTATCAGGCATTATCTTGACAATCAACCAAATGTCAGAAGGCATACAGTATTGCGTGACATGAAATCCATGTTATTGCCGATGGGATTAATGCTTAGCTAATAGCTGATAGAAACTAGCAATTGAAACTCTACCTATCTAAAGTCGTTTTTGAAATTATAATTAGCTTAGATAAGGTGGCAGTCCTTCCGTAGAGGCTAACATCCAACTCGGAGATCAAACTTCTCTAAGGAAAACTAATCCCACTTTAGAATAAATATTTCTTATAAAAGGAAGACGTGGATTCGTCATAGGTAGTGTACTGGCTTATTACATGTAAGAATACTAGATCAGAGGCTTACTGTTTTGTTAAAACCTCTGACAGTAAATAAAAAATGCCATGAAAAGCTTCTCAAAAAAATCTGTCGTTCGATATCGATTTTAAACTGTTGACCACGGCACTAGTGGATAACGTGATCTACTTGATTGACCATAACAACCCGTTTAACGGGTTTCGGCCTGCCACGACACATCCTTCCAGGCGCCTCTGCTTCTTGCGCGCCTACGCCAGTTGTTCATACCAATCGATGACAGGGCTTCCTCGATTTGGTCCTTCCAACGACTTCTTCGCTAACTTCCGCAGATCCCCGCATCAAATACCCGTCTCGCCGGAGCATCATCCTTCATACGAACGACATGGCCGAGCCAGCGCAGCCGTTGGATATTAATACGCTACACAACGCCTATGTCGTTGAGGAGCTCATAAAGCTCACTGTTGAAGCGGATGCAGAAATCATCGCTAACTCGCACTGGACCGAAGAATTTACGTAAGACTTTTCACTCGAATACTCCCAAGGCTGTTGTATCAGTACTTAACAGGGTCGGTCAATGCCTCTGCGCCATAAAGAAGAACGTGTAGGATGATCGTCTTGAAGAGTATTAGTGGTTGAAGTTAACATTCACAATATGGGTGGTGTGCGAAGCTAGGTCGCTTAATCCTGACTAAAGGTTCAATTAGTCGTGACTTTACCATAACGCTGTAGTCGTAACATAATGCATAACCGTAAATTTACTATTAGCAGCAATCAGTGCTGCCATGGCCATAAACAGCTGTTTACGTTCATTGCACATATGTATTCTTCAAAAGTAAACAAAAAAAATGTATAAGTAAATTCGGCAAACAGCTGTTTATGGTTAAGGCAAAAAACCAAAATACAATTGGTACATATGGTTATCGTTATGACTATGGCATTATGGTAAGTCACCTATAATCGAAAACAGTGATGTCCATAAAGTTGGTTAAAACAGCTGATTTATATGGTTATGGTTAAGTCACGACTAATTGAACCTTAAAGCGTTGTAATAACCAATAGAGTAAGTATGTAAATAATAACAGAAAGCCTCCGGCTCTTTATGGTAAGAGCAGGGCACTGAGACATGAGTTGAAAGGCAAGGTAATTCCCTTTTTCTTCTCCCTTAACTCCCTGTTTCTTCTGCTTTCTTGGCTACTGCAGAATTTATACTAGCGACTGCCAACTTTATTCGTAGTCAGTCAATATCTCAGTCAATGATGACATAAATTTTCCCCTGGCTTTTTGTGGCAAGAGAAGGGCACTGATAAAGGAGGTAAAAAGTAAAGTATACGCTTCTGCTTTCTCCATTGGCTCCTGCAGAAGTTATACGAGTAAGTGCCAACTTTATTGGCATTCAGTCAATATTTCAGTCAATGATGACAGAAATTGTTCCTCTGGCTTTTCATGGCAACAGCAAGGCTGTAATGCATGAAGTGAAAGGTAAGGAAATCTCTTTTTCCTTTTCCCTAAGATCCTGCACAAGTTATAAGAGGGAACGTCAAGTTTATCGACATGTCTTCTAATATTACAATATTCCGCATGAATTTCAGTAACGCAGTGAACTATTAGATACCTCCCTGAAAGAGGGACAAATAATATCTAATCTATGTATGGCAATTGAACTCCTTTTTCGACACAATATTTCCATTCTTTCAAGCAAATACTTGAGAAGCCTCACAAAGCATGAACAGACACATGGGTAGCACAGACATTTTATTTCTTTCATCTTATTATGTTTTTACCTTTTAAAAACATTTAAGATATGAGCTCATAGATTGCGAATAAAATAAAAATTAATTTCTGTTTAATTTTAATTAAATTACTTTATTATTTGTACAATTCACAACATGATATATACAACAACAATTGCTTTTCTTTGTTATTCCTATATTTATACCCTTTGCATAAACAATAATAATTGCTAGATAATTTTCCGACAGATCTTTGTAACGGTGATCTCAACTCACAATTACTCTATTCAAACACAACGCGTCTTCACACATGGACTGACTGAATTTTTACTGACCCCGTTGCCTATTCAACATTGGCTTTTATATGACAACATAAACAGTCTGATGACTGTTCTTGAAGGCTAATTTTCTGGGCTTCGACTTCTCGAAATATTTATAAATGTAAACATCATTGTTTCATTTCTTGTAGTGTTTGTTGGTATAATTTTGTTTACTTGTTTACGATTCTTTTACGCTGGTGTTTGTTGTTATATTGCGCAGTGCAGTTATTTGTAAATAAGTTTATTGTTTTGTTTTTGTAGCTTTTGCTTAAAATTTTAAAGTTATCTAGATTTTTCCCTTTTCGTAACGCTCTTATCAAATTTGGACCTTTAATTGAAGTGCTATAACTACCGTAATGTCCTAAACAATTCAATCTCAAGGTATATTAATTCCGAAGCATATACGTTTTTAATCTTTTTGTTTTTCATTAATTAGAGCCTATCCCGCAGCAAGCATTCTGAACATCTGGTTTCAATGTCTGGTTAAACTCTGTGGGTTATGAAAGTTGAGGTCGAAGTGGCAGCTTACCAAAGCATATACACGTTGTAACGTCCGAGGGACTCATTGAATTATGTTTACTCATATCGTGGACGTATTGCCACGCCCAATCGCCTTCATAGTGTGTCGATGTTCATTGCAAGCAAACACTATTATTTAGCAAAGTCTATAGTTTCAGAAAAACATTAAAAATCTCTTTAAAAAACTTGCTGATATCAGAAGAGAGAGAGAGAGAGAGAGAGAGAAAAAAAGCAAAACAGCGATAAAACAAGAAAACTTTTTATCAACAATAAATTCTACAACCAAAAGAAAAACATGACAAGCCTATAACGTACGCTCCTATCTCTCTATCACAATATCTGTGTATTGTATCTGTACACTCTACTCTACTTTACTCTACTACGACTTCGACTTATTTTACTGCTGCCTTGTTTATTTCTTTTTTTCTTCTTTTTTTGTTTGGGGGGCACCAAAAGATAAATAACTCTTGAATGTATTGTGAACAGCAGCTAGAAAATGAAAATGAAAAAAAAAACAAAAACAGATGAGTTCGAGTACCCAGTTGTTGTTTTTCTACTCGTTTTTCATGGTCTAGATTTCAAACAAGCCCTGATGCTCTCATAAGGACATGTTTGTTTTATAGCTCGCCCCCCTCCTCCCCGCCTCCCTTTTTTCCACCTCAAACCAAACCAGTTACACGTAAATGTTAAAGAGAACATAAAAAAACAACTTCGAGAGAAAGAAAAAGTAAGACATTTTGGCTGTATGCCTAACATGTCAAGGTAAATAAACACGTATTTACACATACACGCACTTACACTTACACTTGCACATATTTACCAATCCATAGATAGATATACTATACTTGGCGCACAGTTGCCAGGACCTACACAAAATATATGGTGTTTCCATATCCTTGCGATATGCACGAAAACAAAAACAACGTAAAAGAACATTTTAAGCAAGGAAAACTCTTACAGAAGCTCCATCCATCTCCGAGCTATGTATGTACCTCCCTTGTGCATTTATACACACACGGATAAATCTTTACAAGGGCTTAAGTAAGAATAAAAGCTTTTTATTTCGCGTTTATCCAAAAAAGAATAGCAACACACAGCATATAATAGAAACTGAAACAACGACATTATCCATAGGCAGTCATTTAAAGGAGTGAATTGTTAAGGAATTAAAAATGTACTCCAATTTCCTTTTCTTCTCATTACTAAGGCGTTTGCCTTCAGCTATAAAAATTGTTCGAAAGGATAGTGATTCTAGATAAGCTCAACTGACTAAGCAAGGCATTAGAGTCGCAGATGATTACGAGAAAATTTTACTTTCCAGCAATAATTTCACTTCACAGCGCTCAATTAACCTGCATTAGTCCAATGCAAAGTTCAATATTTGAACTCTGTGCTCTATTTTATTTGCAAGTGTGAGATAACCATTCAAGATCAACAAACTTCACCTGAACCTCTGGAGCCTGATGTCAATATTTATGCAGTGCCTCCCATTGCATTACATCTCATTGTAGATTTTTGATCGACAGAGTGTCTCTCAAACAAGGTAAACCCATATGTTGCAAACGGGTAATAATACCCGCCAGTATGGTGCGTAAAATAATTTTGGGTATGATCACCAAACGACTTTCGAACACAGTTACTCCACAACACATCGCAATCCTATTGATGCAAGTTGTGTACAATCATGTGTGTATCAGAGATCAGCAATGAATCGTTTTTTCGCTACTCATAAGCACTCATGCAATTTTGAGTATGAATGAATCAATAGAATTGAAATCCAAGTACTCTGATTCATTCGTACTCGCTACAACATTGACTTATAAGTATAAGTATCAATGAGTATGAGTACAAAGTTGACATCAAACTCACAACATTCGAAATATGTTTGATATGTTCATACGCCTACTCATTCTGATTCATAAATTTAGAAAAATACTCTTATAAGTAATTCGAGTGGCTCGAATCATTCATCAAAATTTACAGTCTTTGTTGTTGTTGTATATACAAACAAAGAAGAAAGGAAAGACAAAGACAGCAAGCAAAGCAAACACACAATATTCTTGTGAGTATATTAGTGTTCGTATGCGAATCATACTTATTCTGTGCTTCGTGTAAACGTTCAGTAGAGACGAGTCGAAGTCAATAACATCATGCGTATTGTTAAGTATGAATACGACAAATAGTTCCAACTTTGAGTATGAGTAGCATGAGTATGATATCAAAATAAGTATGAATACGTATAGTTATCTGAAATTATAAGTATGACTCGAACCTACTCACCGTCTTGAATACTTATTGCTGATATATGGTGTGTATGGGAAGAACTTGTGAATTATATTCACAGCTTTTTTATATTCATTTTTGTTCTAAAGTTTCTCTTCTAAAATTTCTTATTATACTTTCCATTTTTCTAGTTTAATAATTCAAGTTTTTTGTTTTCCACAACTTTATTGTATTAGCTTCTTAGACAAGAAACCGTGGTTCAACACCTGGCTCAGACATCCAGTGTACAACGAAGAACTAAAAATATTTCTTTCGGCGACTTTCTCTCCACAGTTTTGAGAAAAACTAAAGAGCAAAAATAACCACGAATAGTTTGTATGTCTTGCCACTCACGAATAAAATTAACACACACTACAAAAGTTGTGTGAGAAAGTAGGTTGCAATCCTGACTAAAGGCTACTAATGACCTATTAAGTAAGTACGTAAGTATTAAGCTTTACAAGCTAAGCAGGCAATTACTGTTGTTTACTGTAGTTAGTTCCAGAGTTTTAGTGTTTTCATCTATCGTTGACTTAGTCTATGGGAATTTATTGTGTATAGTGGTGAGGAACTTTGCTTATTATGGAACACTGTTGATGTCTATTCTTGATTACTTTGGAGGCTTCTGGAAAATCTATTCCGCTCTATTCGTACTTGGTTATTTGTGTTCGTATTCAAGGTCTTTATCAAATTGTATACCTCAACTACCACTTCCATAACAACAAGCCTTGTAGAAGAATAAAAACGTAAAAGATAACACATTGACAACCGCAGGACATGCTCTCGTTCAAATCATGTATTTCAAAACGATAACTTTAAGGCACGTAAATGCTACCCTCCCTAATAAATCTATTTTATGATAGTAAAGTTTGAACTAGACAAGTTCTGACATCGTTAATTTGAGAGGAATAGACCACGATTACTCTCTTCAAATGCACCGCGTCTTCATAGAAGATATCCTGAATTTCACTAACTCACTCGCCTGCTTTGCTTCGCCTGCTTTGCTTCTTTTACATGGCAGAGTAAACAGTCTGATATATGCTCTTGAAGGCGAATGTTCGTGGCTACGTCTTCACGAAATTTTTATAAATTTAAACATCAATGTTTGTGTATTTTGTTTACATTTATTCTTGCACTGGTGTTTGTTGTTGTAAACATCGCTGTTTACATTCGTTATTGCTTGTGTAGTTTGTTTACATTTATTCTTGTACTGTTGTTTGTTGTTGTATTTTTGTTTAGTTGTTTACCATTTCCTTAGGCTGGTGTTTGTTGTTGGAAGTTTTATGTTTATAATTTAAATGTTAAGCGATGTAAAAGCAAATCACCAGTATCTAGATTTTTAATTCTCGTAAGAATATGTTTTAGTTCAACTTTACTTAGGTATAAAAAAAGATTTCATTCTTTTAAATAATACGTCTCAAAGCTGGCAACATTAATACAAATACAAGAAACATATATATTAAGAAAAAAGAAAGAAAGAAGAAATGATAATAAAATAAAGAAAAGTATGATCCCTTAGAGGGTTTATGTATTTGCCTGCTTATAGGGTTATCATTCGTATTAAAATTTTTTCGAATAATCTTTAAAAAAAAACGTTTTTCTTTTCATATTTAATTTAGTAATTGACAATTTTAAGGCAGAATATCGCTTACTGTGTTTCAATTTAAGCTCTGGTAGTTTGTTGTGGTCAAATCGACTCCAAAGGGCAATGGGTTTCAGGTTTTACTCTACTAATCAAAAAAAATTGAGATCAAAATCTAATGCCAATGCTTGTATTTAAAAGAATAATAAGAGTTGCATCTGCTAATCACTATGGAAATCTTAGAAAACATATACTGTCAGTGAAAAAAGTCTACATACTCCTGTTAATTTTTATTTTTCTTTTCAATAATTTCTCTTACAAATTTTTGTAAAAAATTAACACACACAAAATAAGTGGTGTGAGAAACTGCTTCTTGGGGACGATTTCTGTAGACTGTCTAATAGTGAAAGTAAAAGTGGCCATTTTATAGTCACCAACAGCAACTCGTTTCCTTACAGTTCGCATCTTCCCTCTTTCCACCTTTCCTAAACCTGCACAATGCACTGCATGAGTAGAGGTCATTCCCTAAGTGCTGGTTTAATAAAAAAAAACATCATTTTTATTTTAATAAAAATCACCGGACAAAAGCCTACATATACCGGTGTATGTAGACTTTTTTCTTTGACTGTATAATTAATCAATATTAAAGCAGATCAGAATTTTTTGATATAACATTTGCACCTCGTTCTACTTAGATAAAGAAAGCAGTAGGTTAGGTTAGAGGACGTGTACCTGTCATTCAAGACAAGTACAGTACCCAGAGTTCGAATTGACCCATTGTACAACGGCCTAAAAAGAGGGAAGGATAATAGAAGGGGTAGGATGAAAGGAGAGCATGTAGGAAATGGGGAGATGGGAAGCGGAAGGAAAGCAGTAAATGCCTTTACTTTAATTTAAAAATTTTTTGTTTTTGTTGTTTTTTTTAACCCCAAAAATATTGTAAATTTAATCGAATAAATCTAAAAATTAACTTGGAAACCCTATTTAAATACGCTCATCATTGTATTTAGAGGTTCACCCTCTAGCATTGAACGAAATGAAAATGTTAAACCGTTTCACCCACTTCACCCATTTCTCCATCTCATCTTAACGTTTTAGTTTAAACTTTACCTGTTCATTTCTCTCTACCCCCTTTCGCTCTCTCTCTCTCTCTACCCCCCTTTCTGTTTTTAACATTCAACGCTAAAGCTAAATTAACTTTTCTGTTGTCTCTGGGGAAAATAAGAACGTCAACGAATCTACAACTAAGTTTTCTGAATTTTTCTTTCTTTTTTGTTTTTTTTTACTGGGCTGGAGGTCGTAGTCGTATTTCAATGAAGACAGCACTTGTGTCCTAAGATTTTCAAGTGGGGAACCAGTTTTATGTTTTTCGTTTTTTTTTTTTTTTGGCAGAAATTGAAATTCTGTTGCTTAATATTAATGCGTATGGAATTTTCTTAAGGAAGGTAACATTCTTCTGCTGCTGTAAGGGTTGTAATATTAACCCATTAAGTGTTTAATTTTCTTTTTCTCAAAAGGATTGCGTGAAACTATGTGCAAATGAAAAGTTCGTTAATACAATATTTTATTACAAAATAGTTTTGTTTTTGAAATGATTTTTTTTTTTCTGAAAAGCGGAAATTTCCACTCACGAAAATGGAATTTTGACCCCCTTTTTTTGCTATCAAAGAATAATAATTAGTTTAAGTGGTATGGTTGGTATTAGGGGAGAGTATAGTTTTGTTAAATTAATATCCTAATGTCTTACTTATCAGAATTTATTTATATGATTACATTTATTATAATATTATTACGTTTTTACCTTCTAAAAATGTTTAAAATATGTGCTCGTAAATTGCAAATAAAATAAAAATAATTTTGTGTTTTTTAATCAGAATTCATTATTAGTTGCACAATTCTGTGTGCCACTGTTTACAACATAATGTAAACAACAACAATTGCTTTGTTTATTACTCCTCTGTTTATGCCCTTTGCATAAACAATAACAATTACTAGGTAATTATTCGACAGATCTTTGTAACAGAGATCTGCAAACCACTATTACTCTCTTCAACCACATTGCGTCTTTACACAAAACTGACTGAGCTTCACTAACTAAGTCGCCTGCCTTGCCTTGAACTTTATATGGCAAACGTTCATGACACCGCCTTCGCGAAAACTCTATAAACGTAAACATCATTGTGTAGATTTGTTCCTGTAGCGTTTGTTGTTGTATTTTTGTTTACTTGTTTACCATTTTTTTATGCGGGTGTTTGCAGTTATGTTAAGCAGTATGGTAATTTGTAAATTCCGTTCGTGAATTCGCCTTCTTGATGTCTCTATAAATGTAAACATCGTAGTTTACATTTATTATTGTTGTTTGTGTATTTTGTTTACATTTATTCTTATAGTGTTGTTTGTGGATTTTTTTGCTTTGTTTGTTGTTATATTAAGTAGTACGATAATTTGTAAACAGGTTTGTTAATTGGATTGTTTTGTTTTTATAGCTTTTGTTTATAGTTTTAATGTTAAGCAATGTAAAAGCAAAACACCTTGTATCTAATAATATTTTGAGTTATTTGTAAACCTTTATGGTATAAAAAATACGCTCCATACGAACTCTACAATCCTTAAGCATTTCTATGATTCTCGATCTATGGATTCTTTAAAAAAAACAATTTTATTACTACCTACTCCACTGACTGTCTATTAAATCTTATCAGACTCAATATGATCCTGAGTTCTCCGATTTCTCGACTCTTAACCGAAAGTGAAACACTTCTGCTGTCCACAGGAGTACAATTAGGTTTGTCATGTTATGCAGGGATTTCAGAAGAAAATCTCTTACAAAAACAGCCATAATCCCTCATTTTAGACGACGTATTGATCCATCTTGTTCTACGTGTTTAACCTGAAGCGCCAAATTTATAGCCAAACAAATGCGAATTGCTTGACGTTATGAGACTTGGCGGCTACAATGAAATCTTTTTTTGTTTCCTTAAATTGAGAGTAGCACCCAAAAAGTTCATTTCTACTGGTAAAAATCCTAAGGATAAGAGAAAATTCCCATGAAAAGATTTACAAATAATTTGAAGTCTTCGGAATCGACTTCAAACTGTATGGATAAATTTATCACACCCAACATGTGTGTAGGTGGTGTGCTAAATTGGGATGTAATCCTGACTCAAACGTTGTAATGACCAATTGAGTATCAAAGATTTGTCGGCAACAGTGAAGTCTTTTTTTGTTTCCTTCACTGAGAGCAAAACCGAAGATGTTGTTCACTAAGATCATGCTCCGTGTTGTAATTCTGGACTGGTCATTATAATCCTTTAGTCAGGACTACGATCTAGCTTCTCACATTACTTATATTGCATTTACAGATTTTTTTCCAAAACTTTTTCATGGGAATTTTATTTCCTCTCAGAGTGGTTGCCAGACAATTGCTGAGGAAAATCACAAAAAAAAATTTCATATTTCGTTACGCTGGCATTTGAACCAAGACCTCGTGTCTTATAAGCTACCATACTATCTATTAGACAACGGTTGTAGTACTAGACTATGCTTTGAGTTGGAGGTTTTATCATTCCCTTTTCTGTAAAGGACCTTCACGGAAGAACTTTTGACAGTTGATAACGGCCATCTTGTTGGAGGTTCATTACAACCCTTCAGTCAGAATTTCGCCCTAGCTTCGCACACCACTTATGTTAGGTGTGTTAATTTTATACATGTGTGGCGGGACCTATAGTTAAAAGTCGAAATCAGAAATCTACTGAGAGGAAGTCGCCGAAAATATATTTTCATTTTGATGTCTGACCTGCGATTTGAATTCGGGCCTTAAGTCTAATAAGCCAACACACTACCTGTTAGACTATGGCGACTTCATCTGTCAAACTAGTTTGTCATTTATTCAGCTTGTTTTGCCAAATCACCATTGAGGACCATAGAAAATCATTTGTGTTGCCTAAAGAAGCTCTGGGGCAAAAACTAATTTTCATCGAAAAATCATCATCAGCGATGAGAATCATTTCTGGGCAAACAACTCCATTAACAAGCAAAATTATCGAATTTGGGACATTTTCAATCCACATGAGTTCCAAAAGTGGTCAATACATTCTGAAAAAGCTAGTTTTGGTGTTGATTTTAATCTTGCGGCGTAATCGTTCCCTACTCTTTTAAGAATAATGTCGGCCAGACCATAATTAAGGGCATCTGCTTTAGTAGAGGTGATGTCGACTAAATCACCGAGATCAAGCGATTTGCCTAGTTAAACTTTGTCTTAAGTGGCAGGTGTTTGCGAATATGCCACAGGGATCCTCAACACCATTCTTACCCATGCCAGCAATCAAATACAGATTGATTTATGCACCAGAGTGATGGAAACGGACATTTAAGCAATATTAGACTGTCTGTTTTAATGATACTGAAGCTTTTTAAAGTGCTGACAATTTGTTTGCGTTTGTATGCATACTTTAGTCAGTAAAATTCTAAATATCGTGTCAGGATAACTCATTACGGAGGCAATATCATTCATCACATGAAGGAGTTAACGAAGTTCAGTCAGCCTTGTGTGAAGATGCGGTGCATTTGAAGAGAGTAATGATGGTTTGAAGATCTGTCGTGTTATTGTCTAGTATTTGTTATTGTTTATGCAAGGGGTATAAAGAGATTACTAACAAAGAAAAGCAATTGTTGTTGTGTACATCAAGTTGTAAACAGTGGCACACAGAATTAGACGAATAATAAAGAATTTTAATTAAAACTAAATAGAAATTTATTTTAATTTTATTTGCAATCTGCGAGCTTATATTTACTTGGATGTGCTTAAAGGCGGTGATGCTTATAGATGAAATTTTCCTTTAAAAGCTTGCAAATAGCACCGGTATGGCTTTATTTTTGTTTGTAACTGCAATGGTGTGTAATAAAATGTTTTCTTTTCTTCTTCTGTATCATAAAATATTATCTTTGAAAATTTAAAACAATTTCTTTTTAAGACATTTAAATTGAATTTTTCTCCCCCGTGACTATATGACATCATATGTAACCCTGTCAGATTTTAAGTTCGTTTTTTTTTTGTTTTTTTCGTTTTTAAATATTCCATCTTTACTAAGTTATTGCTGTGGAGTGGAATAAAATAAACGAGAAGTGACATGAAATTCTTTAAAGTTTCTTGGGAGGGTACATAAATTTCGTCTTAATCGAATTCGTTCGTTTCGTTATCATTTATAAATGTAAACGTATGTGAGTAATAAATGCATGAAGACTACTTTTTTCTTGTTTTTGTTTCAAATTTATGGTTCTTTTGCTTACCTTTCTACCCATTCTGCTTTGTTTACGTTGTTTTAATGTAGAAATGTACGAATATTAAGTTTTTTTTTTCTGAAGACAGGGTCTTTATATCCTATTTATGGTTTATTTACTTTCAAGCATAACATAACATCCTTACACCTCTCCCTCTCTCTCTCTCTTCGCTCTCTATATGTACACTTGCTAGCTAAAACACAATTTCTCGCGCTGCCATCCATAGCACGGAAAGTATAACTGAAGTCACAGGGTAAAATATACCAAGAATTTTATACTTTCGTACGTAAAAATATAAAATTTTGTTTTTTTGTTTTTATTATTAATAATACCGGGTGTTTTTCGTTTATTTCTTATATTTATTACATGTCCTTGTATGACAAACAGAAAAAACAGAAAAAATACGAAAATAAAATGGGAAAAAAGCGGAAAAGAAAAACAACTGTATAAAACGCTATTTACAAACTGTAAACAATGTACGAAAAGCATGTATAAAATGTATTTATGGGAGGTATAGCACACCACACCACACTACACCGTATGTATGTACAGTGAGCGTTAAAAGAAATTGTACATTAAACAAAAAAATCTAAGTACATTAATAAATTACCGTTATTTTTATTTTAAAATTCTTTCACTGGCAGTTTTTAAAATTGAAGCAAACGAAAAAAAATTTCGAACTAATAACGAATTTTTCCTGCACTCTCCTTAAGTGTTAAAAGTTGACTTTGCTAACACGGTACGACAGTGAAAGTACACCGAATAACTACATACTCCATATTGTTCAGTTAAGGATTGCGCACAAAAATACCTGGACTTACACTTTTCGTTAAAGAAATAAAACTAAGTGGCAGATTTTTTTCGTTTTATATTTCAATTAAAATAAATAATATTTGAATTTTTTTGTGTATAAAATTTTTTTCTAACAAAGGTCTCAGAGCATCTAACTTTTTAGGCCCCTTTTCTTGCAGACATTTTAGGGTGTTTTAGAAAAATACGTATTATTTTACTTGCTTTGTTTTGGTCAGGAAATCCTTTTTTTTCATCCACTTCCATGCTTTCTCTCAATACTCAAAGGCACCTTATATTGTTTTATTCTTACCTTAGAAACTGTTTTTTTGGTTAACACCTGCAAGCCTAGCAATCGTTTTTTGTAAGTAGCGCGGTTTTTCATTCCAAATTTCAATTATTTTTTTTTCGACATTCTTGTTGGGCGCCCATTTCCAAAAAACTAATGGTGTTTTCTTTTCTACCAAAAAATTTGCATTTTATTAACGCAAAATGCAATTTTTCATTTGTTTCTTAAAAATGTTTCGCTCTCTAAAAGTTACTATAACGTGTGATTTTTTAGCTATTATCTTGTTGGAAACAGTGGTTTAAACAGCTCACCCTTGTTTCGGGTGTTGTTTCACCGTCAAACATCTTCAGTTTGGCCTCTAATTTAACCATGAATCGTCTTACAAACGAACAACGCTTGCAAATCATTGAATTTTATGATCAAAATGCGTACTCTGTTAAGCAAGCTCATCGCGTGCTTTTTCCATTTTATGCTCAGTTTAATCGGCCCACTGAAGCGGCTATTCGGGCTATTGTGACAAAATTTCACAGCAAATTTACATTGTTGGACATTAAACCACCAACATGCTTACGTAGAGTGTGAACTGAAAAAAGTCGCAGCTGCAACGGCCAGTGTTAATAATGACCATCAATTATCGATTCGTCGCCGTTCGCAGCAATTGGGCCTCTGTTGCTCAACAACGTGGAAAATTTTTGCGAAAAGATTTAGGTGTGAAGCCCTTCAAAATACAAGAATTGGAGCAAGAATTGAAGCCGAACGACCTACCGCAACGCAGAATTTTTGGTGAATGGTAGAATCTAATCAGAACATTTCCACACTACTTCACATAGAACAAATTCACAGACAGCGACAGATGGCATATCCTAAGAGAGACTTCTGTAGACCGATTATTATTAGAGTGAACGAAAAGTAAACGTAGCACAGTACAAATTTGAAATAATCACACTTATTTTGTGCTTCGTGTAAATGTTAAAGGTTCAATTAGTCGTGACTTAACCATAACCATATAAATCTGCTGTTTTAACCAACTTTATGGACATCACTGTTTTCGATTATAGGTGACTTACCATAATGCCATAGTCATAACGATAACCATATGTACCAATTGAATTTTGGTTTTTTGCCATAACCATAAACAGCTGTTTGTTGAATTTAGTTGCATGTATACACATTTTTTTTTTTTGTTTACTTTTGTACTTTTGAAAAATACGTATGGGCAAGTAACGTAAAGAGGTGTTTATGGCTATGGCAGCACTGATTGCTGCTAATAGTAAATTTACGGTTATGGATTATGTTACGACTACAGCGTTATGGTAAAATCACGACTAATTGAACCTTAAGTAGAGACGAGTCAAAGTCAATAACATCATGCGTATTATTAAGTATGAAGACGATGAGTACTTCCAACTTTGAGTATGAGTATCATAGTAAAATAAGTATGAATGCGTGTAAGTATTAGAAATTATAAGTATGATTTGAATCTACTCATCGTTTTGAATACTCATTGCTGATCTCTGATCCATACATAAACCAAACTTACTTACTTAATTGATCAGCATAAAACTTTAGTCACATTATTTACGTAATGAGTATTACTTTTATTCATGATTGCTGGTACCTACAGTTTAAAAACGACTTCGAAGCAAACAATTTTGAAGAATTTTCATCTTTATTTTATGTCACTCTCATAGTTTTTGCTAGAAGACTGATATGATGGGAAGTATTTTTCATTTTTCGTTGAACCATGGGCTCCTGTCTAATACTACCTAATAGACCACGATGAATTCTATAAACCAATCACCTTCAACAAATTCAATTCAAACATCGTATATGCAACAATTAGGTGGCCAAAGATGCACTTCTTTATTGAAAAATTGTGCTTAGCGACAAAGTCTTGTTGGGCTTAATGGATACGTAAATAAGCAGAATTGTCGATTTTGGAGTGCAGATCAGCCGTGGTCTAGTGGGATGTGTGTTGGCTTATTAGACAAAAGACCCGGGTTCGAGTCCCCGGCAAAGACTCTGAGAGTAAAAATTGCCATGAAAAGCTTCTCAAAAATCGTTCGAAATCGACTTTAAACTGTAGGTCCCGCCACTCATATATAAAATTAACGCACACAACATAAGTGGTGTGAGAAGCTAGGTCGTAATCCTGACTGATGGGTTATAATGGCCAATTATGTGTGTATGTATGATCAGCCAGAAACATTGCAAAAGCAACCAATGCATCCAGAAAAAGTCATAGTTTGATGAGGCTTATGGGCTGGTGGCATTAATTGACAAATTGTGTGAAAAACAATCCAGATCCAGCATATGTTCTGAAAATTTGTGAACGAAATGTTGCTGTCAGTAAGTAAGTAAGTAAGTAAGTACAGTTTCTTTTGATGCTCACTGTATGTGTAAATGTTTGTATATGTAAATGTATGTTTATATTTTTATTTGTTTGTTTATTGTTTTGTTTTTTTCTTTTCTTTGTTTTTTTTTTGGTTCTACCCCCCACATAATATCGGTTTTATGCACGATATTTAATATTTTTTTTTCTCCTCCAGTATTTTTTGTTTTTTTTTTTGTCATGCTCTGAATAAGAACAGAAAAATAAATTTCTTAACCTGTTGAGGGTGAAACTTTAGCAAAAGTGTCTTTCTTTGGCCATATATGTGTATATTGATAAAAGAAAAATTTTGTACTCATCGTTTAACAAAAAACTTTTACAAAAACATCTCACCTAGTTTCTCTTTCACCTTACCCCCGGGAGTGGAATAATTTTGTATGTTTTCTTAGCATTTAGCCAAAGAAATGTTATTAATTTTGATTTCATGTTGTAGACGAATTTTTTTGTTTTTTTGTTTTACCTTCAAACCTCTGCCTATTTAGATTTGCTTGTTCATTTGTTTTATGTTTTTTTTTCGTTTTTTGGCGGGGGAGGGAGGGGTAAACAACAATACAACAATATTTATCAAAACAACAGCATAAACTTTCTACATGCAATCTATGTAAACTATACATGGGGCTTGTACTTGTGCAACATACAAGTATAAGAACAAGTTCGAGAGTACGAACGAGTCCAATTTACAAGTATGAGTTTATAACACTTGGCACGCGTGCCATGTCTTCTTCCATGTCATGCATGTAACACGCAAACATAATTTTTTTTTTTTTGTTATTGTTGCTGTTCCCTATTACTACTGCTATTGTTGTACAGGATTTAGTGTTGTTAGCCATTGTTGTTGTTACTGCTTGTGTTGATATCGTTACTATTCCTGTTCCTGCCTGCAATAATAGCTTCTAATAATCGATTTGTGTAAAATATAACACTTGCAGTTAAACGAAATGAAATGAATTTACAACCAATAAAGCGTTGTTACTCTTATTCTAAGTAATGGAAGGACTTGCTTCAGAAATATTTGAACTGGGAAATATAAATTGAAAACATACATACATACATAATTGGCCATTACAACCCTTCAGTCAGGATTACGACCTAGCTTCTCACACCACTTATGTTGTGTGCGTTAATTTTATACATGAGTGGCGGGACCTACAGTTTAAAGCTGACTCCGAACGACAGATTTTTGAGTAGCTTTTCATGGCAATTTTTACTCTCAGAGTCTTCGCCAGAAATCTGCTGAAAGGAAGTCGCCGAAGAAATATTTTTCGTTTTGATGTCTGACTTGGCATTCGAACCCGGCCTTTTGTCTAATAAGCCAACACACTAGACCACGGCGACTTCACATAAGTTTTTCAATTTTTGAAAAATAATTATTATTCTGGTGCATTTAGTTCATTTAGATATTCAAATTAGGAATATTCCACCTCATCATCAAAAAAAAAAACACTCATAAGTACTGGTTGAAAGCAGAACAATCGGTTTGAGGACAAGATCGTGTTAGAAGAAAAGATGGTGGTTAAACATCCAACCGACTATCACTTCTCTTCACCTGCATTTATATTTGTTTGGAAATAAATTGAAAATGTTGATAGCAGCATATAGTCAATGTAGTCTAGTGGGTGATATGTTGGCTTATTGGACGTGAGCCATCAGTTCGAGCTCCTTTCTAGGCATCCCACCGACTATCACTTCCGTTCATCTGCATTTATATTTGTTTGTAAACAAACTGAAGATATTTATAGGAACGTACAGTCAGCGTATCGCCGTAGTCTTGTGGGTAGTGTGTTGGCTTATTAGACGAAAGGCCCGGGTTCGAATCCCAGGTCAGACATCAAAACGAAAAATATTTCTTCGGCGACTTCCTCTCAGCAGATTTCTGGCAAATACTCTGGGATTAAAAATTGCCATGAAAAGCTCCTCAAAAATCTGTCGTTCGGAGTCGACTTTAAACTGTAGGTCCCGCCACTTATGTATAAAATTAACACACACAACATAAGTGGTGTGAGAAGCTAGGTCGTAATCCTGACTGAAGGGTTGTAATGGCCAATTATGTATGTATGTATAATCAGCGTAGTCTAGTGGGTGGTATGTTGGCTTATTAGACGTAAGCTCTTTCGAGCTCCTTTCTAGACATCCCCAACGAATCGAAATATGAAAAGGAAGATTTTTCTCCACCGGCTTCTTCTCTACAAATTTCTGGCAAAACTCTGAGAGTAAATAAACTCTTCTCAGAAGATAGTTGAAGGACTCAATCACTCAGATCCAATCATCAGGTTCAAGCATATCAGTATGTTCTCATCTGGCCACTAACTGAGGGCTAGGTTAGGTCGGCGTGGTAGCTCTGATATCACAAAGCTTATTTGAGCACACGTAGCGACCTGTTGTGATGGTACATGTGAACACAATTCCTGTACTGACCAAGTTCCACCTAAATTAGGGAAAAGGAAGAAGTTGGCAGCACAACTGAGAGCTACTTCTTGTCTTTTAGCCTCTATATCCTTATTCAAGGTGGCTAACTCCATCCTTTTTATATCAATCACGAATCGTATTCATAGTGACATCTGCCCCAATAATACCGGTTTTTTTTTGTAAGAGACTACCAGTAAGTAGTAGCTGAGGCGTTTTAGTCATGCTGTAATTTTAAGCATGGAAAGGCGAAAATTTTTAAGCAAGATTTATGAATTTTAATATTTAAGAGACTTAGGTTAGATATGCTAAGCAATCCATTCTATTCAAAGCACTTAAATCAGCTTGTGCTCTTTATATATCCCAAATTGCTCTCGAATTTAATATTTAATCAAGTGCTGGACATGTTTTTCTATGAGACATTGTCCACTAATTGTTGATTACCAACCGCGACTTTTCACGTCAAAGTTTCAATTTGCAGAAGGGTATGGAACCTCTTTCGCCACTCAAAAATATACTCAAAATTATCCGACAATGGCCTCTACCCCCTCCAGATAGGATATCGTCAACCAGCGCACATCATGGAAATATCATTAAGCGAGACTCTTGAGAATTAATAGAACTCAATCTGCATTATTCCCCTTTACTTAATAAATGTTTACAGCGGCCTGTGTTCTAGTGTCTTTCTAAGCAATGACAGATGTCGTATAATTAGAGCTTTTACTGTAAATCTCTCACTCGCTTTTTATAATAAGAAAATGGAGCAGATGGTTAAATGAGCGTATAGGGAGTATATAAGACAGTAGATTCCAAATACGATACCCTTCCATAAACCAAACTTGCTTAAATTAATCTTAGCAACCTTTTCGTCAGGATTACGTCTTAGTTTCTCACATCAGTCAAGTTGTGTGCATTAATTTAGTCTATGACTGACGCAATCTGCGTTTAAAGTCTACTGTGAACGATAGAATTTTAAGAAACTTTTCAGACTCCTGAGAGAAAATCGCCTAGGAAATATTTTTCATAATTCGTTTTGTTTCAGATGGCTGATCCAGGGGTTGAACTGCGGGCTCACATCTAATAAGTCAACACACTAGCTACCAAATGAATGAATTCATGAATCGTTTTTCTGCTGCTCATAAGCACTCATACAATTTTGAGTATGAGTGAATCGACAGAATTGATATACAAGTACTCTGATTCATTCGTATTCGTTACAACATTGATTTATAAGTGCAGGATACAATGAGTATGAGTACAACGTTGACATCAAACTCACAACATTCGAAATATGTTTGATTCAAACGCCTACTCATTCTGATTCATAAAATTAGA
Source organism: Sarcophaga peregrina (assembly GCA_014635995.1). Classification (NCBI taxonomy): domain Eukaryota; kingdom Metazoa; phylum Arthropoda; class Insecta; order Diptera; family Sarcophagidae; genus Sarcophaga; species Sarcophaga peregrina. Next base: position 10,224,438 of record CM025790.1, on the reverse strand, counting down.
AAAATACTTTTATAATACTTATAAGTGATTCGAGTGGCTTGAATCATTCATCAAAATGTACAGCCTTTGTTGTTGTTGCATATACAAACAAAGAAGAATGGTAAGACAAAGGCAACAAGCAAACCATACTTGCAATCTTCTTGTGAGTATTGCAGTGCTCGTACACGAATCATACTTATTTTTTGCTTCATGTAAATGTTAAGTCGAGACGAGTCGAATTCAATAACATCATGCGTATTGTTAAGTATGAATACGATGAGTATTTCTAACTTTGAGCATGAGTAGTATAAGTATGATATCAAAATAAGTATAAGTATTAGAAATTATAAGTATGATTCGAATCTACTCATTGTTTTGAATACTCGTTGCTAATCTCTGGTATAAAATAAAATTGAAATCTTTATTCTGTACCGTCAATGTGTGGTACACGGCTTTTGGTTGGTGCATGGCTGTTTCATTTGAACACATACACAACAAGTATCAATGGAGTGTGCGATTTTGGAGAATCCCATTACTACCGCAAAATACTGAAACAGCGTTAAGCGGGGTCTTACTGTATTAGGGTGCCGTGAGTTATCTGCCACTTATACCCCGGATTGTGGGGTGATGACAATTTATGAGCGGCTATTAAACGCACGTCGAGCAGTGTGACGTTGTCTTCTTGAGAGTTCGCAGAATGTGAAAATGTTGGTGGCTAAAGGGACTACCTTCGGTTCACCGCTTTTACAGACAACTTACAACGTACAACGTGAAATTAATCTCGTTTATCTGCGTCAAAATTAAACATTTATTGCCAGGTTTTTAGCCGTTATACCCGACCAAAACTTCCTTGGGAGTGGATGAGATTTTGTATCACAGAGAAGCTTTTTCTTTATACTTCGCCCTGTGGCATAGCTAATCAGTATATGATAGGAATCGGGTAGCAAGTTCTAGTTAGAAAATTCTTAAATTATTTTCCCCGTAAACTACAAGCTCAATTAGCCAATTTTCCATTTTTAAACCATTGCCATAAGAGAACTATTCTGTTCTAGTAAATTAACTCCTCTATTTATTATGATTTTATTTTGCCATTTGCCTTTTGAGAATTCATTTCTTTTATTCAAAAACATTATTTCCTTTTCGTTTTCTCCTTGGCCTCTATTTCCGTTGATTTTATTGGGTCACTGTGCTTAAAGCCGTAAGTAATGGCAGTCAAATGAGTTTCATAAAAATGGAAGACAAAAACAAAGAATGAAAACAAAAAATAGAGAATAAAAATGATGATGAATTTCATTAAAAAATATTAACAACTCATGCAGTTAATGGTTCCAATTTAATATTTTATGCCAAACAAAATGACTCTACAAGAAAAGTACTCAAATAGCAAATAGCAAATGCCAAATGACTGACTGAATGGCTGGCTGGTACCAATTTCGCTAATAATTTCATTCATTTAGTCATTCATTCAACATCATTAAGCCCGACATGAAGGAATGGAAAAGAAATTGGAATTATTATGCAGTTTTCCATTATCTTATTAAAATATTAAAGTGTACATAGTTTTGTTGTTTCCCTTTCCTTTTTTTCTTTTCTCTTGGGAATTTAAGTACGTTTTCAATTTTCATTTCAATTTTCATTTCTTTTTAATTTTTGTTTTAATTGACAACGCAAGAGAAACAGAGAATTTCCAATAAAAATTTCAGGCAAAAACTATGGAAAATTAAAATGTTTGTATCGAAAAGCTTTCTTTTGGATTGCCATTTCAATTTAATTAGGAATATAAAAGTGTATGGCAACTTAAGGTGTATAAATAAGGTGCGTCAGTAGTTTGAAAAGTTTAGATTTCTTCTTTTTTTTAATTTAATCAAATGCTTTTAATAAATCGTGTTTATATGCCACGATGATTTACAGAAATTTTTTCTTTTTTCCATGTCTCTTTCTCTTTGTTGCGCTCCTCTAGATTAAGTCCTAAGACTTGAAGCCTATCTCCCTCTGTATGTATGCTATCCAGCTACATTTGGTGTTTTTATTTTATCATTAAGTGCTACTGAAATTGTTCAAGTTTTTCATGCACGACAAAAAGTTTCCTCTAACTGCTTGTGGTTATGTTCCAACTGATGATAGCTCGATCCCAAAGATAGCTGGATCAAGCCCCTACTTATAAAAATATTGTTGCGAAAATGAAAAAACAATCTAAAAACTATTGTTTAAAATTATAAACAAAATCTACAACAACAAAACAATGCAGTAAACTAACCTATTTACAAATTATCGTACTGATTAAAATACCAACACACAGCAGCATAAAAATAATAAACAAGTAAACAAAAATACAACAACATAAACCAGCAAAAAAAATGGTAAACAAGTAAACAAAAATACGACAACAAACAATACAAGAATACAAAATGTAAACAAAATACACAAACAACAAGAATGAAACAAAGACGTTTACAGAGATTTCAAGAAGGCGAAGTTATGAACGCTTGCCTTCAAGAACATTCATTAGGCTATTTAGTTTGCAATACAAAAGGCAAGGTAAAGCAGGCGACTGGGTCAGTAAAAGTTTAGACAGTCTTGTGTGAAGATGCGATATGTTTAAAGAGAATAATAGGTTAGAGGACGTGCTCCTATCGGTCAAGACAAGCTCAGTACCCGGGGGTCGAAATTGACCCATTGCACATAAGAGAATAATAAACGTTTTGAAAATTTCCGTTACAAGGATGTGTCTAGTAATTGTTGTTGTTTATGCTATGGCTATAACAAAGCAATAACGAAAAAGGCAATTGTTCTTGTTTACATCAAGTTATGAACAGTGGCACACAGAATTAAGCGAATAATAAAGAATTTAAATTTAAATTGTAGACAAGTTATCTCTCGAGAACACCTCCTATAGTACCGATAGAATAATGAAACACCCGCCACATTGCGACGATGCTCCAACGAATCAATAGAGTTGGATACCCTACTGTCATTAAGAAGCACCTTCGCCCTCTCCTGTACGCGTTCAAGAAGCTTCAAAATAGACTTTGAAGCACCGGTTCATACATAAGAGTTGTACTTCATCCGGGGTTGGATAAAGGTGCTGTAAATAGATCGGATGGAGTGAAGTATTTTCTGCACCGTTTCAAAAAACCAAGGCACTTGAATGCTTCCTTCGACATTCGATCATTCCAACGAGCATCACAACTAACTCTCATGCCCAGAACATCAAGAGCAGCCGCCTCCTCAATATTTACATTACCCACATAGATACAGATAACAGAACACCAGCGCCAGCATCACGCCGGTGTGTCAAAAAACAACATTGGGTCTTGTGCGCATTGAAATCGACCCTGTTCGCGCGGCCCCACTCAGAGGTTGTTATCAGGTCACTTGTGAGTACGTCATTCATGTTCGACCTCCTTGCCCCAATCTCCAAAAGGCTCGGCCTCTAAAATTTTCGTCTGAGCTCTGTAAGTTTATATATTCCGTTTCCACAGACATCGATTTTCATTCACTAATGTTATGTTGTCACTAAGGTTTATAAAACTTAAACTTATCACCCTATCCTCTCAGATATACTCTGCCAATATATAGTTTTCACTTCTTTATTTTTGTTTCTATTTTTTTTTCTCTCTCTGGGCCATATTTTTAGGCGAGTAGTTTTTTGCATAAAAACGAAATAAAAAGTTGTTTTGGCTAAAGAAAGAATGAAATGAAAAGAAAAGAAAGGAAGGTAATAATGAAAATAATAGGAAGAAAATGAAAATGCTTTCTCTGCCATTGTTGGTATTAAAAGCATAGACAAGCAGACAGACAATCCGATAAATGTATAGAGGGATGATATAGTAGCTACTAGCTACACCTAAAGTACGTACGGCTATAATGACAACCGAAATATTTTACCACCCAAAGCCAGTAGTAGAGTGGGACACTAAAATTATATTGCCAAAGAGAAAGTTATGGCAACAACAAAAACAAGAAAAAACGAAATAAAAAAATAAAGAAAATTGGAATAGAAAAATGAAATAATTTTGAGAGCAAAAAAAATGAAAGAAAGAAATTGTTTTCCTTAAAAGCAAAAGTAAGCATTAAAAGGAAACAAAAAAGAAGGAAAGAAAAAATATTTACAAGTCAGCTTAACAAACGTGTCATTAGTGGGTGTTTTAAATAACCACCATTAAAGGCAATCAAGTGATTGCCACATTAGGCCACAGAGGGTGACAACAGCTAGGAAAAAAATTTTTTTTTTCCCTCGTTTAGTATATGATTAACCCTTTATTAGTAAATATTATGACGTTTATGTGTTGAAATTTAATAAATGTTTGCAACTTAAGAAAGTACTTTAAATAGTTCAAGAATATTTAATTTATTACACACATTATATACATACTTTTATTACACAGTGTATGTTAGAAAAAAAAATTATTTAAAGCTAAAGATTTTGAAATTTATACAAAAGAGTAGAGAAAAATATTCCCACTCAAATGAAACTTTTTCTAATAAGACACTGGCCTGTTATTTTCAATAAATCCATTAGTTTTCCTATTAGATAAGAGAGTCTTTCGATTGCACTACGTTGATATTCCCTTAAGAATTTCAAAAATTTAAGGCAATAAGTCTTTTTATAGCTTTGCTTATATCATTCGATTCTTAATGGCCTAAACCACTAATATCTGTTGCTGTGAAGGTAAAATTTATGCTCAACTTTATATGGCCAGTGAATTAGTCACATCCCGGGAGGAAAGTAAAGATTTCAGATTTCTGATGTGGTCAACATGGCAACCTCCAGAACGATGCTGGTCTTGCTTTATTCAAGAGAACACAGAACTGTTACGAGGCCCCACCTAAATACCGTACTACATACATAATTGGTCATTACAACCCTTTAGTCAGAATCACGATGTAGCTTCACACCACTTGAGCGGCGTGTATTAATTTTATACATAAGTGGCGGGACCTACAGTTTAAAGTCGACTCCGAACGACAGATTTTTTTGAGAAACTCTTCATGGCAGATTTTTTTTTTACTCTCAGAGTTTTTGCCAGAAATCGGCTGAGAGGAAATCGCCGAAAAATTACTTTTTGTATTTTATTTTGATGTCTGGCCTGGAACTCGAATCCTGGCTTTACGTCCGTACTATCACTTGCAAACGAATGCTTGCAATGAAGGCCAGTCCTTTAAATTTTAAATTCAGACTGTGCTTAGGACTTGAAACCTATCATGGAAAAATTTATGCAATGCAAAGCCACAACACAAATCTTTAAAAGCGATTCATCACAATGTCAGTTTCCTTTACATTTTTTAGGGCAGTTAAGCAACTTTGTACAAGCTTCTGATTCACAAGTCCACTGATGTCTTAGCTGTATGCCGATAGGTTTCCTATTCGTCAACTTACCTACTTACGTCACCTTTTGATTTAATTTAGAACACATTATTAAAGCACAAACGAAACCTCTTTGAGGTCAATGTCCTCGTATTCAATAAAATCCTGGATAATTAGGAAACGTTGTGATAATCTTCAAATACTTCTTGCTATGGAAAATAAAACTATTCTCCTGGGACTCAGGGGAACAGATTTTGCAGTTCCATAAATTATATCATTGGAAAAATTGTCACAAGACCGGCTAAGTTTTGTGCGAAACTTAATGATTAGTAGATTATTTCTCCTTTGCAGAAGGGTTGTATAATTCACAGAAAACGAAAGTTAATTTAGTTGAATATGGAAGCTGAAGTCTCATGAACTTTATTCTTGGCCAGAAGGTGCTCTTGGAACACCACATGCGGTATACATACATCATTAGTCATTACAACCCTTCAGTCGGAATTATTGACCTAGTTTCTCACACCACTTATGTTGTGTGTGTCAATTTTATGCATAAATGGCGGGACCTACAGTTTAAAGTCAACTCCGAACGACAGATTTTTTTGAGAAACTTTTCATGGCAGGTTTTTTTTTTACTCTCCGAGTTTTTGCCAGAAATCTGCTGAGAGGAAGTCGCCGAAAAATTACTTTTTGTATTTTATTTTGATGTCTGGCCTGGCTTTACGTCTAATAAGCCAGCACACTACCTACTAGACCACGGCGACCACGTATTTAAGTGCAATGGTACAGACAGACAATTGTCGATAAACTGGTATAACTCTCTGATAATTAAACAGGAGATTGGATTCATCATACATTCATATATATATGCATACATAATTGGCCGTTACAACCCTTCTGTTTCGGGGGGTGCAGGGTAAACCGCTCATGTTGTGTGTGTTAATTTTGTACATGAGTGGCGGGACCTACCCACCTAAAGTCAATTGTTAGGTTTTTACCATTCAAAAACGTTTCAAATATGAGCTTGTAGATTGCAAATAAAATAAAAATATATTTTGTGTTCAGCACAGTACTGTGTGTCACTGTTTACAACTTGATGTAAACAACAACAATTGCTTTTTTTGTTATTCCTTTGTTTATACCCTTCCCTTTGCATAAACAAGAACAATTACTAGACAAAATTATTCGACAGATCTTTGTAACGGAGATTTTTAAACAACAATTACTTTCTTCAAACGCATTGCGTCTTCACACAAGATTGACTGAAACTTTTCATAGCATTTTTTTAACTTTCAGAATTTTTCCTAGAATTTTATTGAAAGGAATTCGGCAAAGAAATATTTGTTTATATTTCCATTTTAATGGAGTGTGTTTGAACCGTGGCCTTGCGTCTAATAAACCAATACACTACCTACGAGACAACGACGACTTTAAATCAAATTGTCCATACTTGGGCAACCTTACAGATTTCTATGATATAATTTCTTTATTTCACAAATTTATCTGCCTTCTTAACCTTCAAAAAAAAAAAAATTACAAAACATTGTAGAGTATCATGTAAACGGTTTTAGCCTTAAGATTCATTTTTATTACGTTAATGGTTGTAATGCTTTCTTTATTCCATTCAATTTTGTTTATCAACAACAACAACAAAAAAAGCTTTAAATTTCATTAATTTAATGTAATGCGATACATAAAATTTCTCTCCCTCCCTACATACCCTACACACTAACACACTCGTTTCTTTTTATAACTTTTTAATATTAAAACCTCTTGACTACCAGCACCAAGCGCCACATTCACAGTGACTTCGGTTGGGTGTTCTTATGTTTAGTCTCCTCTAATTTAATGTGAAATCTTTTAGACCATTATGCCTGTGATGACTGCGATGGCTGTGATAGTAGGAGGAGGAGATTGTAAACAGTCGTTTATATTGTAGCAGAGTAGCAGAGAGAGCAGGTCTAATGACTGTGAATTTTCCTTTTATTTTCCAACTACTGAGTGCTATGGAACAGTTGAATGGGTAAGCGGTGACGTCAAATGGATGATGATGACGATGACGATGATGCTGAGGATTCTGTGGATGATGGTGTTACGTTTCTTCATGGTTTAGAAATATTGTAATTAGTCTGTGTTCTACTGGATTAACTTTGTTTTCTTTTCAGCATTGGTTGCTGTTATCTGTACCCCACACCCTTTGGCTACGAGTATCAGCTTTTATTTTAAATTAAAACTTTATTGGATGCTTCGAATGAGTATGATGTTGTAGTGCTGCAGTGTTAGACACGACTAAAGAGTATTTGTGTCATGACTTTGAAGTTTTTAAAAAAGAAAATCAATAGATTATGCTGCTGCTGCCGTTCCTTGTGTGTATAATTTATCTTAAAAAAAATATTTCAAATGTTTTTTTAATTATAGCACAGAGTGTAATCGACTGTATCAAATGGACTGGATGGTTATTTTCTTCAGTGAAATTGGATCACAAGAATAGCATGGACATGCTATACAAACCATGTGAATAATAGTTATGATCCAGAAATAAATAATTTCAAGTGTAGAATAGAATTGAAAATTTAAATTTGAAGTCGATCATCTCTCTATTGGAAGAAAAGTTGAAAGAAAAATGTCAATGCTTTGGAACTGTCAAATGTTTTAAAAGTTTTCCTATTACCTAAATGCATAGAACATTTGAAGTAAAAAATCTTTTTCTAGGGATTTTGGTATCCTATGGAAAATTGCTTCAATATTCTAAATTTCTGCACAATAAATTTGTTGAAGAACTTAATACACGAATAAATTAAATTTCGTAAATATTGAATTCATAACTTAAAAATGCAGGTTTCAGGTTGTGTAGAGAAACCATCCCATCTCGTCAATAGAACTCACAAATTTTTAAGGCCAGGAATGTATCGTGTGAGTTCCCCATACATACATACATACATAATTGGCCATTACAACCCTTCAGTCAGGATTACGACCTAGCTTCTCACACCACTTATGTTGTGTGCATTAATTTTTATACATGAGTGGCGGGACCTACAGTTTAAAGTCGACTCCGAACGACAGATTTTTGAGAAGCTTTTCATGGCAATTTTTACTCTCAGAGTCTTTGCCAGAAATCTGCTGAGAGGAAGTCGCCTAAGAAATATTTTTCGTTTTGATGTCTGACCTGGGATTCGAACCCGGGCCTTTTGTCTAATAAGCCAACACACTACCCACTAGACCACGGCGACTACCCCCATAACCTGTTGTAAATTAAACGTAATTCAGTAAAAACGTTGTGCAATCACCTATCACTACCTTAATCGCTGCTGTCTAGTAAGTAGTGAGACCAGACTTCAAACCCCAGGTTATCCAACTCCAACTAAAATGAAATGAATTAAAAAGAAAAATATTTCTTCGGCGACTTCTTCTCAGCATATTTCTGTCAGAAACTCTGGGAGTAAATAAAAATTACTTAGAAATATTTTACAAACATTTGCACACTACATAAGTGGTGTGAGAAGTTAGGTCGTAATCCTAACAGAAACGTTGTAACAACCAATTATGCATGTACGTATGTGTGCAACCCCCTAATTAGGGTTATCCATCGCCAAATCCTAGGATAATAGTAAAACATCACCTTCTTTGATTCTGTATTAGAGTAGGGTATTGCGTAAAAGTTTTTTTTTAATCAGGAATTTAATTCAGCACATAATAAAAGAGGCGAGTACACTAATACCCCGATTTGCGTCGCTAATAGGGCCTGAAGAATCGCAACGCAAACCGAAACGAAGCACGATTTTCCATACATTTGTACTGATTTTCATTTAATTGGTTCCGAAATTCATAATTTTAGCTGAAAAAATAGATTTTTCAATAAAAAATATTCAATTTACTAACGACCTACAACTTGCAACCATCAGACAACATAAATTAGACTTAAACGGGAAATCCCCTTTTTCGGTTTTAGCTTTGTACAAACATTTTCGTATTAACGATGCAGCACTAACGACGCAACTTCGAAACATGCAACGCAAACTGAAACAAAAACGACGAAACTTCGAAATCACAGAAATTTTAAAAAGACTCAACTTCGAAGCAGACGCAGAATAAGGCGGCGCAAACCGGGGTATTAGTGTAATTGCTGCTATGGTTCAAAGAGGAGATTGGAAATTTTAAGAAAAAGTCATTTTCTGCGTTGCAGCACATTTCCATGTAAATGGCTCAGTGAATGCACTAAAATGTGGGAATGGGACTCACAAAATAGACATGGAATCCATGACAAACCAAGGCTCCAACAAATAGCAACTCTCTGGTCTAGATTTTATTACGGCGACGTGTTTGGTTCTAATCTTTTCGAAGTTGAGGACGAAATTGTAAAGACAACCAAAGGAATTCATTACAACAATATGTGAACTCAACTTGACCGAACAAATCCGGATAATATTTGGTGCCTTCTGTCGCACCGCTCGCTTGGCATTCGATTTATTCCTAGAGGAATTTTTCAAGAAAGCCTGATATTATTAGCCACCAAGAGCAGAGGATAAGCTTTTTTGTGAAATCTTCGGTTTATGAGCATAAACTAGAAATAATTCCAACAGATTTCTGATGCTTTGAAATCTGACATTAGAAGACGACTTTAAACTGTTCTTTAACACAGACGACATGGGTGATGTAAGAAGCTAGGTTTCAATAATGACTGAGGGATTGTAATGTAATGTATGTAATTTCTGTAATGTATGTACGTGTATATAATGCATGTAATGTGTGTACGTGTATATAATGCATGTAATGTGTGTAATGTATGTAATGTATGTAATGTATGTAATGTATGTAATGTATGTAATGTATGTAATGTATGTAATGTATGTAATGTATGTAATGTATGTAATGTATGTAATGTATGTAATGTATGTAATGTATGTAATGTATGTAATGTATGTAATGTATGTAATGTATGTAATGTATGTAATGTATGTAATGTATGTAATGTATGTCCTGTCTGTATGTCTGTCCTGTCTGTCCTGTCCTGTCCTGTCTGTCTGTCCTGTATGTAATGTATGTCTGTCTGTCTGTCCATGTCTGTAATGTCTGTCCTGTCTGTCCTGTCTGTCCTGTCTGTCCTGTATTCCTGTATGTCCTGTCTGTAATGTACTGTCCTGTCTGTCATGTATGTCCTGTCTGTAATGTCTGTCCTGTCTGTCCTGTCTGTCCTGTCTGTCCTGTCTGTCCTGTCTGTCCTGTCTGTCCTGTCTGTCCTGTTCTGTCCTGTCTGTCCTGTCTGTCCGTCTGTCCTGTCTGTCCTGTATGTCCTGTATGTCCTGTATGTCCTGTATGTAATGTCTGTCCTGTCCTGTCTGTCCTGTCTGTCCTGTCTGTCCTGTCTGTCCTGTCTGTCCTGTCTGTCCTGTATGTCCTGTCTGTCCTGTCTTCCTGTATGTCCTGTATGTCCTGTCTGTCCTGTATGTAATGTCTGTAATGTATGTCTGTCTGTCCTGTATGTAAGTATGTAATGTATGTAAGTATGTAATGTATGTCATGTATGTAATGTCTGTCCTGTATGTAATGTCTGTAATGTCTGTAATGTCTGTAATGTCTGTAATGTCTGTAATGTATGTCCTGTATGTCTGTCTGTCCTGTATGTAATGTAGTAATGTCTGTAGTATGTAATGTATGTAATGTATGTAATGTAATGTAATGTCTGTAATGTCTGTACTGTCTGTCCTGTCTGTCCTTGTCTGTCCTGTCTGTAATGTATGTAATGTCTGTCCTGTATGTCTGTATGTCCTGTCTGTCCTGTCTGTCCTGTATGTCCTGTATGTCCTGTCTGTCCTGTCTGTCCTGTCTGTCCTGTCTGTCCTGTCTGTAATGTCTGTCCTGTCTGTATGTCTGTCCTGTCATGTCCTGTCTGTCCTGTCTGTCCTGTCTGTCTGTCTGTCCTGTCTGTCCTGTCTGTCCTGTCTTCCTGTCTGTCCTGTCTGTCCTGTCTGTCCTGTCTGTCCTGTCTGTCCTGTCTGTCCTGTCTGTCCTGTCTGTCCTGTCTGTCCTGTCTGTCATGTCTGTCCTGTCCTGTCCTGTCTGTCCTGTCTGTCTGTCCTGTCTGTCCTGTCTGTCCTGTCTGTCCTGTCTGTCTGTCTGTCCTGTCTGTCCTGTCTGTCCTGTCTGTCCTTCTGTCTGTCCTGTCCTGTCTGTCCTTCTGTCTGTCCTGTCTGTCCTTCTGTCCTGTCTGTCCTGTATGTCCTGTCTTCCTGTCTGTCCTGCTGTCCTGTCTGTCCTGTCTGTCCTGTCTGTCCTGTATGTCCTGTATGTCCTGTATGTCCTGTCTGTCCTGTTGTCCTGTATGTAATGTATGTCCTGTATGTAATGTATGTCCTGTCTTCCTGTCTGTCCTGCTGTCCTGTCTGTCCTGTCTGTCCTGTATGTCCTGTCTGTCCTTCTGTCCTGTCTGTCCTGTCCTGTCCTGTCTGTCCTGTCTGTCCTGTCGTCCTGTCTGTCCTGTCTGTCCTGTCTGTATGTCTGTCCTGTCTGTATCTGTCCTGTCTGTCCTGTCTGTCCTGTCTTCCTGTCTGTCCTGTCCTGTCTGTCCTGTCTGTCCTGTATGTCCTGTATGTCCTGTCTGTCCTGTCTGTCCTTCTGTCCTGTCTGTCCTGTATGTCCTGTATGTCCTGTATCTGTCCTGTCTGTCCTGTCTGTCCTGTCTGTCCTGTCTCTCCTGTCTGTCCTGTATGTAATGTATTAATGTATGTAATGTCTGTATGTATGTAATGTCTGTAATGTATGTAACGTATGTAATGTCTGTAATGTATGTAATGTATGTCCTGTATGTAATGTATGTAATGTCTGTAATGCCTGTATGTATGTAATGTATGTAATGCATGTAATGTATGTAATGCATGTAATGTATGTAATGTATGTAATGTATGTACGTGTATGTACGTGTATGTAATTCCTATGGGTAAACTAGAGACTTCACGCTTTCGAAAAAATACTTGTTTTAAATACAAAACGAAATGTTGACCCTTACTGAGCTAGCTGGCAATACGTGTTGAAAATGCTCTTAAATCTACGCATATTTTTTTAACTTTATATGCTCTTTATGCGTCACAAAATTTATTTTCATATTTCGAAAAATAATTCCCTTCAAATCATAATTTAAAATTGAAATAAATTTTCATATTATTCATATTATTTACGTAAAACAGCAATTCAATTGAAAGTACCCAACCTTCACCTTTTAGTTCTACGCATTCGCATAAATATCCACTCACCCATTTCGTAATTCTGTAAAATTGATTTCCGCCATAAAATGAATTGAAAATTGCTTCCTTACTGTTCTCTAAAGCAGTGAAGGTCCTTTATATGCTTACTTCTGTGAAATCTTATAATTTATTTTGTTGTTCTTATTGTTGTTTTGTTTGTTTGCGTTTGTTTTTTTGGTTTGTAAAGACCACATCCTTCACATTCATGACATTTTTATGTTTATCATACGGACTTCTGTATGCTGTTTAGTTTTGTGCAACGAGATTTCGTTTTTTTTTCACTGTGGCCAATTATTTATCTTCCTCTTCTGCTTCTATTCGGCCTTTAATACTTTGGAGAATTTTAATAGAGAAAGCGGTCAGTCTTTTTTGACATAAGGGTCAATGGTAGTCAAAAACATTAGATCTTGAAGTGAAAGTTCTGGTTTTCAAACGACACACTAAGTAGACGTGAGGCCACTGTTCAAATTCCTGCTCAGATATCTCCAACGAAACGAAATTTAAAAATATTATTGAGAGTAAATAGAATTGCCATGAAAAAGTTTCTAAAAATCTGTGGGTCCAGCTACAAATGTATAAGGTCAACACACACGGCATAACTAACGCGAGAATGACCAATTATGTATGTATGTATAGGATACACTATTAACCATTACAATCATTTAGTAAATACTACAACCTCAAATACTACAATCTCACAAAGCCATGTCGTGTTGTTGTAGGGAGTTCAAGATCTAATCGAGAAATAAAGAAAGTTTTTTGAAAGCTTTACCAAAAGACTGTTGTGAGCAAGTTACTGAAAGATATAATTTCTCGTATGTCCTGTCTGTAATGTCTGTAATGTATGTCCTGTATGTCCTGTCTGTAATGTCTGTCCTGTATGTCCTGTCTGTAATGTCTGTCCTGTCTGTCTGTCTGTCCTGTCTGTCCTGTATGTCCTGTCTGTCCTGTCTGTCCTGTCTGTCCTGTATGTAATGTATGTAATGTCTGTCCTGTCCTGTCCTGTCTGTCCTATCTGTCCTGTTGTCCTGTCTGTCCTGTACTGTCCTGTATGTCCTGTATGTCCTGTCTGTCCTGTCGTCTGTCTGTCCTGTCTGTCCTGTATGTCCTGTCTGTAATGTCTGTCCTGTCTGTCCTGTTCTGTCCTGTCTGTCCTGTCTGTCTGTCTGTCCTGTCTGTCCTGTCTGTCCTGTCTGTAATGTCTGTGTCTGTCGTCTGTCTGTCCTGTCTGTCCTGTCTGTCTGTCTGTCTGTCTGTCCTGTCTGTCCTGTATGTCCTGTCTGTCCTGTCTGTCCTGTTCTGTCCTGCTGTCCTGTCTGTCTGTCTGTCCTGTCTGTCCTGTCTGTCCTGTCTTCCTGTCTGTCCTTCTGTCTGTCCTGTCTGTCCTGTCTGTCCTGTCTGTCCTGTCTGTCCTGTCTGTCCTGTCTGTCCTGTCTGTCCTGTCTTCCTGTCTGTCCTGTCTGTCTTATCTGTCCTGTCTGTCCTGTCTGTCCTGTCTGTCCTGTCTGTCCTGTCTGTCCTGTCTGTCCTGTCTGTCCTGTCTGTCCTGTCTGTCCTGTCTGTCCTGTCTGTCCTGTCTTCCTGTCTGTCCTGTCTGTCCTGTCTGTCCTGTATGTCCTGTCTGTCCTGTCTGTCCTGTATGTCATGTCTGTCCTGCTGTCCTGTCTGTCCTGTATGTCCTGTATGTCCTGTATGTAATGTATGTCCTGTCTGTCCTGTATGTAGTGTCTGTAATGTATGTAATGTATGTAACGTATGTAATGTATGTCATGTATGTAATGTATGTAATGTCTGTAATGTATGTATGTATGTAATGCATGTACTGTATGTAATGTATGTAGATGTAATTACGTGTATGTACGTGTAGGTAATTCCTACGGGTAAACTAGAGACTTCATGCTTTCGAAAAAATACTTGTTTTAAATACAAAACGAAATGTTGACCCTTACTGAGCTAGCTGGCAATACGTGTTGAAAATGCTCTTAAATCTACGCATATTTTTTTAACTTTATATGCTCTTTATGAGTCACAAAATTTACTTTCGTGTTTCGCAGAATAATTCCCTTCAAATCATCATTTAACAATTCAAATGAATTTCAAAATTCATATTCTTTTACGTAAAACACCAATTCAATTGAAAATACACAACCTTCACCCTTTTAGTTCTACGCATTCGCATAAATATCCACTCACCCATTTCGTAATTCTGTAAAATTGATTTCCGCCATAAAATGAATTGAAAATTGCTTCCTTACTGTTCTCTAAAGCAGTGAAGGTCCTTTATATGTTTCTTTCTGTGAAATCTTATAATTTATTTGTTGTTCTTATTGTTGTCGTTTGTTTTTTCTATCTTGTAAAGAGCACATCCTTCACATTCATGACATTTTTATGTTTATCATACAGACTTATGTATGCTGTTTAGTTTTGTGCAACGAAATGTTTTTCCTTTAACTGTGGCCAATTATTTATCTTCCTCTTCTTCTCCCATTCGGCCTTTAATACTTTGGAGAATTTTAATAGAGAAAGCGGTCAGTCTTTTTTGACATAAGGGCAATGGTAGTCAAAAACATTAGATCTTGAAGTGACATTTCTGGTTTGTCAAGAACACACTAAGTAGACGTGAGGGCACTGTTCAAATCCCTGCTCAGATATCTCCAACGAAACGAAATATGGAAAAAAATATTTCTTCTTCCACTGCCTTTCAGCAGATGTCTAGCGAAAGTTCTGAGAGTAAAAAAATTTTCCTACGTCCTTTAAGATATCTTAGCTGAGGTTTGCAGTATGGATCACTCGTCTATGCTAACCAATATACGACGTCGGCAATGTTTGTTCTTCTTCTTCTAGTGGATGTGAACAATTTCTAAAGGGTGTCCATTGACATTC
Organism: Sarcophaga peregrina; assembly: GCA_014635995.1. Taxonomy (NCBI): domain Eukaryota; kingdom Metazoa; phylum Arthropoda; class Insecta; order Diptera; family Sarcophagidae; genus Sarcophaga; species Sarcophaga peregrina. The sequence goes on along the minus strand of CM025790.1, from coordinate 10,209,027 downwards.
TGTACATCGGATTTTTGACGACTAAACCGAACGCTGCTGATCTGTCCTACGGTACTACTAAGTAAAATTTTGCTTTCCTTAGACGCAGTGTGTTACTGTACAGGTATCCTAATTTCCTATGCTTGATTTGCTTTATAAAGCTCCCAGCTTTCCCTGGAGTTAGGAATTGCCCGATAAAGGATTTCATTCCTGATGAATAAAATATGTTCCGCAGTGTTAGCCACATTTGGGTAAAATATCATGTCTAAAGTTTCCATATCCTGGCTCGAGAACTGGTTTCAATATCTAAGTCTTTAGACAGATTTTGTTTCTCATTCTGCTATATTGCATACTAAAACTTAATCATGCTTGAATGTCATAGCCTCTCCCTCTCGGAACAGCAAATATAAAACCTTTAATGCTTTCTTGAATCTAAAGGTTCAGACGATCGTCAAACATTACGCCCAGAAACTTGAATCTGAGAAGTTTGTATTGCTGCCATTAACACGAATTTTCAGGGTTTCTCCCTGCTACTTGTGAATTGTGAGAATAAATATAGAAATCATCCTACTGGATACCTAATCAGAATCTCTCTTGGCTACTGAAGGCTATTACCAAGACTAGCTAGAAATAAGTCGTAATCACAAAAAGAAATCTATCAATATCGAATGTAATGGCAAGAGTACATATATCTATACCTCCTGCATTTGGGAAAGTGCTGAACTCAATAGTATTTTTAGACAAAAGCTGATGGCAACCCTATCATACCAGAACACATGGCTGTAGTAATTAAAAAAAATTTTTCTAGAATTTGAATAAATAGATGGACTTAAATGAACAAAGTTTATTATTGTACTACAACAAATGTCGGACTTTGATGACTATGCATAATTGGTCAATGCAAACCATATTCAGGATGACGACCTAGTTTCTCACAATACTTATGTTGTGTGTGTTATTTTATATATTAGTGGTGGGACCTCCAGTTTAAAGTCGACTCCGAGATTTCAGATTTATCAGAAAGTTTTCATCTCCATTTTATATTTACTCTGAGAGTTTCTGCCAGAAATCTGCTTAGGGGAAGTCGCCGAAGAAATTTTTTTTTTTTTTAATTACCGTTTTTAGTTGGAGATGTCTGACCTGGGCTTTGAACCGGGGCCTCGCGTATAATAAGCCAACAAAGTACACCTACTATCGTGTACGCATGAAGGTGAAAAGTTTTTGTCAAAATTTGTTGTTTGCAGTTTGGGTTACTTCAGCAATGTTTTCAAGAGATCGGCCGTTACGTTGACGTACAGGGGTCTTATAGCCTATATACGACTCCATTTGTTAAATAGTTGACAAACTAGGCATTCTTTCCTGACTGAAAATACTTCGAATTAACCGGGTACCATAGTGGCCAATACACCAACTTAATACGGTATTAAAGAGGGTGAGGGTTTCGTTGATGGAAAACTCTAAATAGGGGATTACATACATTCCTACATAATTGCTCTTTGCAATCTTTCAGTTAGGTTTAAAAAATATTTCATGGCAATTTTTATTTACTCCTAGAGTTTCTGGCAGAAATGTGCTGAGAAGAAATATTATTTTTAATTTCATTTCATTTTAGTTGGATATGTATAACCTAGGGTTTGAACCAGGGCTTGACGTCTAATAAACCAACTACCTATTAAACCATGGCTATTCAGTTTTTTAGAAAGAAAAAATTATAAAGGAATCTTAAGAACAGGCACAGGAAATAATAAAATTGTTGGAATAAAATCTGTGGTCCTAGGTTGTAATAAAGCTTTAAATTCCTATGCATTTCTGCCTTATTCATTTGCTTTGCAGTGTTGTAATTGCATCTGTTTGAGTAAGAAACAATTGTAAAGGCCTGCATAAATATTTCTTTGCTTTTAACCCGGTTTTGAAATGCTTTTTTATGAATTCAGTTTTGTTTAGTTTAGACATTTACTGGGATGATATTTGTGATTGCTGTTGGAAATGTTGAAATTTTTGACAGACAATGTCATTTTTTTTTTTTTGGTGTTTCTTCATCTCTCTCTTTCTCTCTCTATGAGGCTGATGAAAATCATAATGATTTTCTACAGGCTTTAAAGGGCCAAAAGCAATATACTTTTAAAAGCCTTTAAGATCTATATAAGGAGGTGGCCAGTGGCAGTGGCAGTAGCAAGTAGCCAAGCTTGAGTTACTAAAGGGAATAACTTTGATGACAGTTTTTCGTAGGTTATAAATCTTTTTCTGATTTCACTGTTCACAGCATTAAAAGGAAACAAAAAACAAAAAAACGTAGTTTTTATGTGTTAAAATGCATTTCTTTCGTACAAAGATCATGGACAACATTTTTGGTTGACAAACAATTATGATGTGTGCTGGGCTGTGCTGGTGTATCATTATTTTGTATGATGTTTTGAGGAAATATTTTTTAAAAAAAATTTATTTTTATTGCATGTTAAGCACAAAATGATAATGACCCGTCATTGATACTATGCTGTTGACTTGGCCAAATTAAATTCGAGTAAAAAAAAAAATTTTTTTGTTTTCAGTTTTGTTTGCCTTTTTTTGTGGGGTTTTTGGATTTCAAAAAGAGACGTAGAAAAAGGCCAACAAAATATTTAAAATTTTCAAGTTTCATTCTTAACATTTCTAGTGGCTTTTATTATAAGACTCCAATAATTTTCTTTAGTGGTTTACAGAGAACAACAACAACAACAACAGAAAAAAAACCTCATAATAAGGTTTTATTTGTTTTATTATGAATTTTTTTTTAATATTTTTTGCTCATTAGCTGCTTGCCGGCCGGTCCTTTTGCCCGGGCATTGTGTTGACAAGCATTTTTACCCTTTTTTTTTGTTGTTCTTTGTTGCTGCTTGTTTCATTAGCCAGAAAGGAGAAGAGAAAAAAAATTTTAAAGGCTTTATAATATGTTTACAAACAGACCAGTTGTGGTCTCTTCAGCCTGTTGATGATGTTTTTATTATGAAATTATGACAGACAGACAGAGGCAAAGCTTGAGACCGTACCGTAGTTTACCCTATTGCCCAATGAATGAATTTTTGCGTAAATATTTACGCATAAATGTGTCAGTATCTATATCACTGGCAGTTTAAATACTGTTGCTTTCAGTCAACTCAAGGCAAGCTTCTTTTATTCTGTTTTTTTTTCTCTTGATTCCATCCAATTTAATAAGAATGTTGTCCAACGAAAGAAAGAATCCTTTAAGCAGTGCTGCATGTTTAAAGAGACATTATAGTTATTATGAGAAGCGATACAAACCCAAAAGAAAAAGGCCCAGTAGCACCAGCAACTCTTTGAATCTGTCAGTTGGCTTTGGTTGAACGTGCCTGTTTTTTTTTTCTTTAGTTTTTCTTTTGGCGTATAAAAATTATGACATAAAAAATATTTTTTAATTACTTTATTAAGGCATAAGGCATACAACATACCGGCAGTTAGTTTTGCAGTTGTTAAAAATTAAAAAGAATTGCAGACAAAAAAAGTCTAGAATGGAAAAAAAACATCTAAGAAATGTTCTTCTGCAAAGATGCTTTAATAATCGCATCCTGTGGTACCAGCTTTAAGTTTGAAATCCACTACATATTGCCAATTTATCTATGTACATGGATTAATTCATGGATTATTGCAAGATTCCATTTGCCTTTAAACCTATTTCTTATGTTATATTCACGGTTTTTCAAATAGCAGCAGAACTCAACAGCATTCATTGCTTTCATCACAGAAAGACGGTACGGTTACGGTTATCTTCTATATATTCTTGCCACTCCTTAAAAGACGTTACTAATGAAGCTTATTTAAGAACATAATTAGCCATTACAACCCTTTACGACCTGCAAAAGGCGGTAGTGCATCGTAATAGCACTATTTTTCAAAAAAGTGTCCAGTTGCTTGCGTACGCTGATGACAGCGACATCAAAGGGCATACCAAACGAGATGTCACTGCTGCATTTAGTGCTATTGAGCGGGAGTCTAAGAAGATGGGTCTAGCAGTATGTTATGTTATCGACAAGAAAAGCCGCGCAGCTTATTGATTCTCAAAATACGGCCGATAACTATACTTTTGATACAATCAAGGTCTGTCTTGACTCCGCCGTTACCACTAAAAATGTTGTGTCCAGTCTGGAGATCAAATGGAGGCTTACTCTTGCCAACAGGTGCTACTATGGTCTCAATAGGCAATTGGGTAGCAGAGACCTCTCTGCTACTAATACTGCAAAACTAATACTCTACAAAATGCTCATCCTACCCGTGGTTCTTTATGGCGCAGAAGCATGGATCCTATTAAAAACTGATGCAGCAGCCTTAAGAGTATTCAGAAAAAAGGCCTACGTTAGATCTTCGGTCCAGTACGAGTTGCCGATGATTTCCGCATCCGATCCGTGCTCCTCAACGACATGGACATTGTACAGCGTATTAATATCCAGCGGCTACGCTGGCTTTGCTATGTCGTTCGAATAGAGAAGCATCCGGCGAGACTGGTATTTGATTCGGGGATCTGCGGAAGTCGTCGTAGAGGACGACCTTGTATCCGTGGGAAGCATCAAATCGAGGAAGCCCTGTCATCTATTAGTAAGACCAACTGGCGCGTAGGTGCTCAAGAAGCAGAGGCACCTGGAAGCTTGTGTTGCGGCAGGCCGAAATCCGTTAATCGGGTTGGTATTGGCAATTAAGTAAGTAAGTAATTAAAACTAAACCTAAATTTATTTTATTTGTGGTTGGTTTTAAGTAAAATTCTTTATAATTCGTTCTTTTAAAAATGTTTAACACTAAACCTACCTATCGAAATGGGTCATTTGACCCGTCCCATTTCGAACTATTGTCAGAATTTCTTGAAAATAAATTATCACATCGTCATTTGCCTTTACGACTTTTACTAAAAAATACATCGAATGTGTTTTCCTAGATTTACTCTTCTCTTGTTAATTTTTTTACTGAGAAATATATGTAATCTACCTCAAAATACCGCAAAAGTTATTTGACTCCCTTTGGTAGGAATAGGAATACATGAAGTATCAGTAGGTTTAGTGTTAAAATATGACCTCGTAGATTGCACAAAAAAAATAATAAATTGAAATTTCTGTTTAGTTTTAATTAAAATTCTTTATTATACGCTCAATTTTGTGTGTCACTGTTCACAACTTGATGTAAACAACAACAAATGCTTTCTTTGTTATCCCTTTGCATTAACAATAATAATTATTCGATAGATACTTGCAACGGAGTTATATATTTAGATCACGATTACTCTCTTAAAACTTACCGCGTCTTCACACAAGACTGACTGAGCTTCACTAACTAAGTCGACTGCCTTGCCTTGAATTTTATAAGGCAAAGGTTCATGACAACATACATACATAATTGGCCATTACAACCCTTCAGTCAGGATTACGACCTAGCTTCTCACACCACTTATGTTGTGTGCGTTAATTTTATACATGAGTGCCGGGACCTACAGTTTAAAGTCGACTCCGAACGAAAGATTTTTGAGAAGCTTTTCAAGGCAATTTTTATTCTCAGAGTCTTTGCCAGAAATCTGCTGAGAGGAAGTCGCCGAAGAAATATTTTTTCGTTTTGATGTCTGACCTGGGATACGAACCCGGGCCTTTTGCCTAATAAGCCACCACACTACCCACTAGACCACGGCGACTTCAAAGGTTCATGACATCGCCTTCTCGAAAACTTTATCAACGTAAACATCATTGATTTTTAGATTTGTTCTTGTAGCGTATGTTGTTGCATTTTTGTTTACTTGTTTACCATTTTTTATGCGGGTGTTTGCAGTTATGTTAAGCAGTACGGTAATATGTAAACAGATTTGTTTGTTGCTTTGTTTTGTTTTTCTTGAAGCTTTTGTTTATAATTTTAATGTTAAACTATTTCTTCATTTCCATAACATTATGAATAATTCTTAATAAATTCCTTAAATTGCGTTATCATATTGAAGATTTGAAGTTTTCAACATAAATTTCTTCATGATGTAACACATAATGTGTATGATGATAATAAAATCCAGTCATGTTTATGTCATCAACAATTTCTTTCTTTCTAATATTTTTTCCCCCCCCCCAAAATTACGTTACACACGAACGATCTGTCAACAATTTCGACACGTTTTTTTTAATAAAATTTTGCAAAAACAACAACAAAAAGGTAAGAAATTCCTACAGCCAATAATTTAATATTTAAAGCAACATTGTCATCTGAGTTCGCTTTAATGTAATTTGCCTTTTCGTTGTTCGCTTCAAATTTGTCAATTTAAAAGGAGGAAGAACAAAAAAAAAAGTGCTTTTCTTACGCACAAAAACAAACAAAAAGTAAATGAACGAACGCGTTTCATCGCCTTTTTATAACACACTTCCACACACCTCATATGAAACACATGGATGGATGTGTGAATGTATTGACGTGGCAAGAATGTGTGTTAATGTCATGTTCACTGTGTTCATTGAGCGTTTGTATGAAATTTTTTCTGCGTCTTGTTCTTCTTCTGTTGTTTTCCTCATAAAATTTACTTTTTTTTCAAGTGCTTTGCCATCATCATCACTTTACCTTGTAACACTTTTTTGTGCTTGTGTGCGTGTGCGTATGTTTTCCAGTTTTTTGCTTCGCTTTTCTTTATAATGCTGCTGCTGCTGCAAAAGCAGTAAGCCGTGCAACAACTTGTATGCGCGTAAGTACACATAAGAAGATATTGTTGCATACACACATATGCGTTGTTTGTTTTAATTGTGTTTACCCCCTCCCTCTCTCTCTCAACATTAATGCTGTTAAGGCATTAGGAAATAAAACAAAAAAAGAGAAAAGAGGCATAATAATGTCACGAGCATGTTTGCACATTTAATGTGTGTGTGTATGTGTGTGTATTTTTCTTTACATTTAAATGCATATTTAAATTGTATTTGCCTCTACAATTTGCCTAACAGAGAAGAAGAAGAAGAATAAAAACAACATATTACAATAAGTTTCATCAACATTTCATCACAGAAATGTTAAATAGGCGGCCTTTTTCATACTGACTACGAGGATACAAATCCTGTATGAGAAGAGCTTTTGTTCTTCAAAACAACAAAAGAACGACCTTTTTTCCTCTGAATTGTTTTATGAATAAAAGGCAACAAAATGTATTCCATTTAAGTGATTAGATATACAAACATACAGAAAAACTAGAATTCAAATGGACTTTCATTATGCTCATAATAGGAACGACATGTAAGGCTTTTAGTTTCACTTTCCGTTTGAAAATGGAATGGAAGGTCAAAAGGAAAACATGAGTAAAGGACTACACGAATTTATTGCAGCATTTATGTAATTCGCTGTAAAAGAAACTGTTGTTCCAACAAGACTCTCCATCAGCTTTAAACGTTCATTTCAATTTGGTTAATCACACATCTTATAAGCCGGGTTATATTTCTCAAATTAATTTGGATCTACATGATCTAATTTTTTCTAAAATTTAAAATACAAAATCTTCAATTTTAGGCACCTATTTTAAGACTTCAAACGCTTCCTTTGATAAATTGCGTATGGAACAGAGATCAGCAATGAATCGTTTTTCGGTACTCATAAGTACTCATGCAATTTTGGGTACGAGTGACTCAACTTTATTGAAATTCAACTACTCCGTTTCATTCCTACTCGCTACAACATTAATTTATAAGTACAGGTTGCAATGAGTTGAAATCAAACTCACAACATTCGAAATATGTTTGATTCATACGCCTACTCATTCAGATTCATAAATTTAGAAAAATACTCTTATAATACATATAAATGGATCGAGGGATTCGAATCATTCATCAAAATTTACAGTCTTGGTTGTTGTTCCATATACAAAGAAAAAAGAAACAAAAAAGACCGAGACAGCAAGCATAGCATACACACAATCTTCTTGCGAGTATTGCAGTGCTCGTACGCGAATCATACTTATTTGGTGCTTCATGTAAATGTTAAGTAGAGGCGAGTATTGTTAAGTATAAGAACGATGAGTATTTCAAACATTGAATATGAATAGTGTGAGTATGATAATAAAATAAGTATGGATGCGTATAAGTATCAGAAATTATAAGCATGAAGTTGTTGCAGTTTAAAGTTGTACTCATCATGTTCATACTTAACAACACGTATGATGTTGTTGATGATTCCAACTCTCCCTAACTCAATATTTCCAAAAAGCATAAAGCAAAAGTCGCATACGAACACTAAAATGTTGTGAGTTTGGTTTTCTTGATTGCAGTGCCAGTGCCATACTATTAATGGAAAGAGATGGCGGTCTTGGTCTTCACGTTTTTTCGGTTGGTTTTATGCTGGTCTAAGTGGGTGTCCGCTACCTAAACTAACAGGACCTTCTTTATAATCTTCTGCTTCCGTAATCAGGGTATCTTGGCAGCAAGCTGATGAGACTACTCATCCAATGTGATCGCTCTATGGTTTCATCAGTAAGTCAGACGTTGGTTGGGTAGGTCCAGTAATTATGTGACTACGAACATTGGACAATCGATTAACAGTAATAGAACAGGCTTACTGCTGAGACTTAATAAGACTAACGCTAGACCGGTAATTGTACTTCACAGAGCATTGAAGTTTCGGGTGAGTTACGGAAAAGTTTTAGATTAATTTCTAAAGTTTATGTGAGAATGAGAAGAAACTAGAGACAATGGAAGAGATCCACTAGAATATCCCTTCGAAGGGTGTTCTTTGAAAGGTGAAAAGCAGTCCTGAAGTTTTTTTATGATATTACACCTGCTGAGTAGTGTGCGGTCATTCTAGCGCAAATGATCTTTATATTTTTGTTTGATTTGAAATTCTCTGTCTCGCTCTCAATTTTTGTTTTAATTAAAAATAACATAAAGTGTCTCATAGCACCAATGTCCATCAGGGGAAGATTATCTTCGGCTTTTTACACACATAGGGCACGAACATCAACAACGTTCGTTAAAAAGAACGTAAAAATGCATTCAGTCATTTGTCAGCCTTCAGTGAAGCAGATTCACGTCGTTTCTTTTTGATTTTTTTTTTTGTATATTAATTATACACCCAAAGAAAAATTACGGTAGGATTCACTATTTTTTTAATGAGATTCACTAATAACAAGGACAGATGATCTCCATTTTTTGCAAGCATATTTTTCAAGTTAAATACGCAGTCTTTACGGGTTTGGCGCTGTACATGTTTGCTATATTTCCCACTACATAATCATATTGTTAAATTACACCTAAAAATATTACTAACAATTTTCCTCTGGGTTAAATACATGCCTCTCCCAAATATATTGACATTTTTATCATGTCCTCTTTGTGTCGACGTCTGATCATAGCCTTCGTATTGGTTATTATGGTCATATGGCTGCCTTAATATATCTATCGATCTTAAATTACTTCCATAGCAGATATCAGCAACGAATCGTTTTTTCGCTACTCATAATTACTTATGAGTGAATCAACAATATTGGAACTTAACTACTCTGTCCGCTTCGTACTCACGACAACGTTAATTTATAAGGACAGGTTGCAATGAGTATGCATACAAGTTTGATATCAAACTCATACTATAAGAAATATGTTTGATTCATAAGAAAAGGAAACAAACACATAAGCATAAAAGACAGAGCAGCACGCAGATCAAGCAGACAACCATTTAGTGAGTATTTTAGAGTAATTTTGAGTTTCTTGTATATGCTGAGTTATGGAGGGGCGAACTCATCAACATCATACATGTTGTTAAGTATGAATATGATAAATACTTGAAGGATTCAATATGAATGCGTATGAGTAACAAAAATTATGCGTATGATTCGGTTCTACTCATCTTTTTGAAACAAACACATAAGCATAAAAGACAGAGCAGCACGCAGATCAAGCACACAACCATTTAGTGAGTATTTTAGAGTAATTTTGTGTTTCTTGTATATGCTGAGTTATGGAGGGGCGAACTCATCAACATCATACATGTTGTTAAGTATGAATATGATAAATACTTGAAGGATTCAATATGAATGCGTATGAGTAACAAAAATTATGCGTATGATTCGGTTCTACTCATCTTTTTGAATATTCAATGATGATCTCTGGTATGTGCTACTAGACTAGCTATAGCGATTGGTTATTCGATAAAGAACAACATCGGATTCATGCCTCTCGAGATTTGAGAACTCAGAGATTTAATAAAATTGCCTTGAATAGCTCTGGAAATTTGTCGTTCGGTGTTGATATTAAAAGCAGGTTTTACCGCCAATAAATAATAAGATTTTCATGGCTCTCTCTGCCTAGAATTAACATGAATGGTTCAGTGTTTTCAAAGAAAAAATTTTTAAATAAAAATTTTCTTAAATGCAATTAAACTTTTTTAATAAATTTTAAAGCAATAATATTAATTACTGCCCACATTAATAATATTTTACTCTTACTGCAGAAAATAGAAAAAATAAAAGAAAAGAAAAACTGAGTAATAATTATGAAATAAAAAATGAAAATAAAAAGAAAAAAAAATTTTTTCCTGAAAATTTTAATGGCATTGCCTGAGGTAATAAATCCAATACATTAAAGAACAAAAGCCTATAAAAAAAGGAAAGAACAAAAAAAAGTGAATACAAAAACACATCAATTCTCATTTTTTTTTCTGTAGCGTGTATATCGTTTTCTACTTCAAGCATTATTTCATATTCATGCGATATTTAATGTTTTTCAAGTAGCATATAAAAACAGAAACAACAAAAAAAAAATGCTTTAATATTTCAATAAAATCACAATAAATTTTGCCAACCAACCAACCGACCGACCAACACATTATTTAAATTCATTTACTTCCGAATTACAATAAAAAAAAACGAAAGAAAAAAAGTTAAAATTGCTGTTGCCACCAACAACTTTGGATAATAAAACGTATGAAATGAACTCATGTTCTACAACGACAACAGACAACACTGTTACAGGCACAGGGAGAGGCAGAAACGGGAGGCAAAAGAAATAAAAAAGGAACTCAACAGCCCAATAATCAATATTTTATCAATAATGATGGCTATGAAAACATTAAACTTAAATTGAGTGTACAATGAATGAATGAATGTGTGGTACTTGCTATTGTTGTTGTCGTATTTTATAGGATTTTTGCTGGGCCATGAGTTTCTCGTTGCATTTTTTTTTTGCTGCCAGTATTGTTGTAAGGGTTAATTTTTTCAGCATTACTTAATTTATGGCTATGGCACCAACGCCTATACCACCATACACTCGTCTACCCATGCATGCAGCATGCCAGCAAGCCAAGCAGGCAGTTAGGCTTACTTATCCAATTCCCATTGCCATTTCCATTCCGTTTTCCGGTTTTTTTTTTGTCTCTACATTTGCATCATCATGGGCTATGTGAACATACATTAAGTTGGAGATGATCTTTGTGGCTCCTTAAGAAAACATTACTTAGCCCACGTTTAATTGAAATGAAATTTTCAGATTCATTTTCTGATTGCGCACATTTAAGCTCAGAAATAAAAAAAATTATTCCATTGGACGTACAAAACACATACAACCCTTCAGTCAGGATTACAACCTAGTTTCTCACATCACCTTCGTTAGGTGTGATAATATTGCCCATGACTGGAGTTTAAAGCCGACTCAGAACGATAGATTTTTTAAGGATTTTTTTAATGGCAATTGTATTTACTCTCAGAGTTTTTCCCATAAATCAAATGAAAGAATTATCCCGAATGAATACTCTTGTATAAAGATTTCGAGAAGGCCCTAAATAACATTCATCAGACTGTTTACTCTGCCATATAGAAGACAAATCAAAAATTTTTTTTTATAAAAACCAACACTCAGGGGATGGCCCCTACTCATGCAGTCCATTGTGCAGGATTAGGAAAATAGGTTATAAGAAGGTGGAAAGAGGGTGTAGCGTTTGTGGAGATTTGATGTAAACTTACCAATATCGTAATTGACGGGAAAAACCTTCGCAGGAAGACCATTCCACAAGCGAGCAGTGCGGGCAAAAATGAATTCTTCCTGTAAAGCATTGTGCGGTTCACTGGAGAATCAATCACAAAAGGATGTGCTCTGCGAGAAAATCGAGTACTACGTAAAAATATGTCATTATCGGGAACCAAGTCCCTTATCTCTCGAGAAGACCTCCCATTATAGTACCGACAGAACAATGAAACACACGCCACATTGCGATGATGCTCCAAAGAATCAATAGAGTTGAATACCCCACTGTCATTAAGAAGCACCTTCGCTCTCTCCTGTACGCGTTCAAGAAGCTTCAAATAGACTTTGAAGCACCGGCCCATAGATGAGAATTGTTGGCGTGTAAGTTAGTAAAGTTCAGTCAGTCTTGTGTGAAGACCCGGTGCTTTTGAAGAGAGTAATCATGGTTTAAAGATCTACGTTACAAAGATCTATCGCATAGTGATTGTTATTGTTTATGCAATTGTTGTAAACAGAAAAATAACAAAGAAAACCAATTGTTGTTGTTTACATTAAGTTGTGAACAGTAACACACAGAATTGTACGAATAATAAAGAATTTTAATTAATTTTTTTTTATTTTATTTCCAATCTACGAGCTTTTATTTTAAAAGATAAAAACATAACAATGTTTTGTTGAAGATATCGCCATGAAAAGCTTCTCAAAAATCTGTCGTTCGGAGTCAACTTTAAACTGTAGGACCCGCCACTTATGTATAAAATTAACGAACACAACATAAGTGGTGTGAGAAACTAAGTCAATAATCCTGATTGAAGGGTTGTAATGATCAATTATGTATCAATGTTATGTATATTGAAGATCTGGGCTTTGAAACCTGGCCTCACATCTAATAAGCGACTTCATGCATGATAAGGCTTTTCAAATTTATGATTTAATTTCGTTCTTAAACTGTAGGTATCGCCACTTATAAATAAAAATAACCCACATGGCCTATGTGGTGAGAAAATTCAATAAAATATGATGGACATGGATCGGCTAATTCATAAAGATTTAAACCATACCAGAATACCATATCAATAGAATTTGAATGAAATCTTAAAAGACCGCAATCTTTCAGTGAATATCGTAAAAGTGACAGCGGCAAGTTGAAGATGTGAAAGAGACCTTCTAAGTCAGCCAACCCGATGTATTATTCGATAATAAAATTCTCCCTAAGGGAAACTATTCCAAGACCAACTGAAATTTACCAAAGCAGTTTAGTTAAAGATTAGAGGCCAAAATGCTGCACCTCTTCCAGTTGAAAGCTTATTAGGAACACTTGTTTTTTCTTGATAATTTCCTATTCCTCCTCCTGAGGTATACAGCACCGATCGAAGTCATCCTTAGGAATGTCAGCTCTATCGGCATGCCTTTTAATAGCGTAAATGCCGGTGAGAAAGGCAATAATGGGGAAATTTCCAAGTGATTAAAGGAAAGAGACAATCAGTTTTCTTCTTATCAGTCCAACAGCACTTAGCACTACTGCACTTGTCCTCATGCTGACATCAGAATTAAAACTTCTAGCATAACGATCGGAGAATAATAAGTTAACACTAAACCTACCATGGACGGGTCAAATGACCCATTTTCAACTTCTTGTCAGAATTTCTTGAAAATAACATTATTACATCGCCATTTGCCTTTACGACTTTTATTACAAAATACATCGAATGTGTTTTCCAATATTTACTCCTCTCTTGTTCGTTTTTTTTACCAAGAAATATATGTGATCTCACTTAAATACCGCAAGGGGTCATTTGACCCCCTTCGGTACGGATAGAAATACATGAAGTATCGGTAGGATTAGTATTAAAGTAATGAAATCGAAAACCGCAGGGAATAAATGATCTTGCGTACAGTGATTACACATACAGACATTTTCGTAGTCTAGTAAGTAGCTCAGACATCAACCAAACGAAATATGAAAATATCTCTTTGATGACTTCCTCTTAGCAAACTTCCGGTAAAAACTCTGAGAGTTAACAAAATTCCAATGAAAAGGTTCTCACAAATCTGTCGTTCGGAGTCGACATTAAACTGTAGGTCTCTCCAAGATTCACAAAAATCTGTCCATCAGTGTCGACTGAAAACTGTAGTTCATGCCGCTCACGGTTAATATGAACACACATAACATGGATAGTGTGTGAAACTAAATGTGAGAAGCTAAGTAAGTCTGATAATAGGACTGTAATGACAAAGTAAGTATTTGGATCACCTATGGCCAAATCGCTTTTAAGTATCATCATCAAAAACAAACTACAGTAGAACTTCTATAATTTGAATTTCTATTACCTGAATTTTCTGTTAGTTGAAGCACACCATCATCATCTTGGAGAGAAATTATTTTAAGTTTTGTTTTTCTACCGTGAAGTTTCTACAAGTTTAAGTTTTTTTTCGCGATAATGGTGATTCAATTTATAGAAGTTCGACTGTGCATTTCCCTTCAAATAAATTTGTTTAATTTCTTTGAAAAATTCCATTCGGGTTAAAACGAATTCCTGGCAGTCTAACAGCAAACTACCCCCTTTAATGGTTTATTTTCAAAATTTACTTTTAATCACCGTAGCAAATTTGATTGAACCATAACTGCACCTAATTACAGCAATGGCTGTAGGCGATCAAATATTCGTTGTTAGCCGCCTATAATTTCTTCAATTTCTTGTTTTGCCACCATTTGTTGCCGGCACTAGCTTAATGGCAATTTCATTTGGCTTTAAGCTGCTGCATGGCAGTTATTGTATGCAACAAAATCAACATCATCAGCATCAGCGTCATCATCATTGGCGTTCTCATTGCAAAACAAAGCAAAAAAAAAACTTCATCTCAGCAGCACCAAAAGGGCACAAAATGAAACTCGCAATGAAAAAAATCTGGCAAAAAAAAAAGAAATGAAATCTGAAATTAAATTCATTCTTGTTGCCAATGTTCTCCCTTTCTTCCTGGTTTCTCTATTTTTTTTTTTTTTTCAGTTGCTTTCTTTTCAATTGGTTAACAGGAAGAGTAAGCCTTCATTTGGGCCATACACCCAATAACACACAAAAAAAAGAACTCAATTTTCCTTTATTACAACTCGTATTGTTGCAGTACAATACAACGCATTTGTGGGAACAAGAAAAAACAGCGAACAATTTCTATCACCACAAGCTTTTCTTGTTGTACCTCGTAACAGAAAAAACCCAATAAAAAAAAAAAGAAAACGAAAATAAGAAAAGAAACTTGTGCTACAAATCAATTAAACACTTCATGTGCTAAAAGTGCAAAAAGCCACATTTCAAATCCGCCAAAAAAAGGAGTTTTGAGTTTTTGCCTCCTGTTTTAGACTTCCTTAAAAGTGTGTTCTTTCTTGGTTTGAAATTTAAAATTTTTATTTTCTATGAAAAATTTCTTTAAAAGCTTTGGATTCATTCTAAGTAGGTCGTATCTAACCATTACAGTGTCTATATTGCTAACAGATTCGTTATAGATTGTGAATAACAAATAAAAATGAAAGTATTCGTGACATTTCAGTAAAAGTTTCTTCCATCAAAATATTTTTTAAAATATGTGGCTTGCTGAACATAAAGATCTACCCTCGTATATATACACATACATACATAATTGGTCATTACAATTACATAGTTTCTCACACTACTTGTGTTGCGTGTGTTAATTTTATACACAAGTGGCGGGACCTACAGTTTAAAGTCGACTCCGAACAACAGATTGTTTTGAGAAACTTTTCATTGCAGGTTTTTTTTACTCTCAGAGTTTTTGCCAGAAATCTGATGAGAGGAAATCACTGTAGAGATACTCTTTGTATTTTCTTTTGATGTCTGGCCTGTGACTCGAAGCCTGGCTTAACGTCTAATAAGCTAGCACACTACCTATTAGACTACGGTGACCTCGTATATATATTTCAACTTATTTCCATAGATTTAAAATACTCTTCCACATGGCTCTCTACTCAAAGTTCTACGTACAGTTTTGGTAAGTGCTCTTTGCAACATTTCGAATAAGGTTTTGAACTCGTCACAGTACAAAGCTCTGCCCGAATATTATTTCCTTAATTTATCATTCGATTCCTTTAGTCAAGGAAATATGAAAAAAAATATTTCTTCGACGACTTCCTCTCAGAAGATTTGAGGCGAAAACTCTGAGAGTAATTATAATTGCCATCGAAAAGTTTCTCAAAAAAATTTGTCATTTGGAGTCGACTTTAAACTGTAGGTCCCTTGCCACTTATGTACAAAAACATAAGTGGTTTAAGAGATTAGGTCATTTTCCTATGTATCATTTAGCCAGGATTACAACCAAGTGTCCCTCACCACCCATATTAAGAGTATTAATTTTATCCATGAGTGGCTGGACCTACAGCTTGAATTCATCTACGAACGAGAAACTTTTCATGGCAGTTTTCGATAAAAGTCTACTGAGAGAGTATCCTATATTTCGTTTTGTTCGAGATGTCTGAAAAAAGCTTATCCAACGTCCATATCCAAAAGCCTGCAAAGAGAACCATACTCGTATTTGCCTTTTTTAGATACGACTTTCCAAAGCTAATGCTGCAGGTGTGAGTCTTTGGGACCCATGTTTTCAACCCGGTGTTTACCAATCTTGAAAAAATGATTTCTGTATTGAAACACAATCGAACTCTCCAATGAATTATATTTCCAATGTTATTTTAGTTCTATTGTAAGAAAACATGACACTAAGTTTGCACACTGGTTTCCTAATTTCAAGTATTTCCCAATATTTGTAACACTTGTCAAATCCCCTAGCTTTTTTTATATAAAACCAGCACTCAGGGGATGACCCCTACTCATGCCATGCATTGTGCAGGTTTTTTAGGAAATGTAGAAAGGGAGAGGGAAGATGCGAACGGTAAGGAAAAGAGTTGCTGCTGGTGGCAGCACCTGGCAGCACCTGGCAGCACCGTGATTCAGCACCTGGCTCAAACATCTCGATAATAAGCAAGTAGAAAGACTTCTAGCACACAGTTTTAGAGTAAAAGAAAATGAATAAAACAAACACACACAATATATATAGACAGTGTAAGAAACTACTTAGTAGTCCTGAATAAGGAGCCATTGGAATTGCTATCTCTTCGAAATGAATCGGAATATGCAAGTCTATAAGGGTACCAGATCATTGCAGGGTCTTTCAGGCGAAAGTGTCGGCAATTCAGGCTGCGGCGAAAATTATTGTGGACAAAAATGTTTTCAAGCGAGAGATCACCGTTAGCCAAGTGGCCATCAAGGCATTGGATTCTAGTGTAATAAACTCTACGACGGTGTACGACTAGTGCAGATGTCTCAATGAAATGGCGAAGCGATATGATGTTTGTATCACATGGGTACCAGGACATTCCCGGCAACGGCAGAAGTGGCACGACCACCGAACTCTCTGATGAATACTCTACATTAGGAATCCCTTTGGATACCTGTAGCCTTAAGTGGGCAGCTTCGGATAAGGACAGAACGACGCAAAAGATCTAATCAAGGATGGTTGGGAGGCGTATGACTCCAAAGAAGCAGTCAGCGCTGCTACTGGGGTGATTGTGGAGCATTGTATTACAGGAGAAGTCGCCGTGGTCTAGTAGGTAGTGTGTTGATTTATTAGATGTAAAAGCCAGGGTTCGAATGCCAGGCCAGACATCAAAACAAAATACAAAAATTATTTTTTCGGCGATTTCCTTTCAGCAGATTTCTGGCAAAAACTCTGAGAGTAAATAAAATTGCCATTAAATGTTTCTTAAAAAATCTGTCGTTCGGAGTCGACTTTAAACTGTAGGTGCCTCCACTCATACATAAAATTAACACACTTAACATAAGTGGTGTGAGAAACTAGGTCAATAATCCTAACTGATGGGTTCTAATGACGAATTTTGTATGTATGTATGTATTATAGGAACGCATGCGAGGCGTATTGATTTTAGCTCGCGAATGATTTCTGCAGAAATCGAAGGTAGAGAATGAAACTATTATTCACCTACTGTGCACATCCCCGTCACTTGGTCAGAGGAGAAAGAGGCACCTTGCTGCCTACTACATGGAAGATCTAGATGAACTGCCATGCGTGGTTATTGGCAATCTGAGTCGTTTCATCGAAAGCTCCGAATGGTTCCTGGAATAGGTAAGAATGTGAAACTGTGGTAACACAGATTAGGCCCTGTATGCGACCCAAGTGTGACCGCTCATGACTCCGTCGAGGGGATAGCTTCTTCTACTTGCCTACCTAATCTTGACTAAAGGCTCCCAACTTCTAAAGTAGAAACTTCTTCGTGTGTAGTATATGGACTGAACGGAGATGTTTCAAATAAAAATATTGAACAACGTTCTGGTGGAAATATGGAACAAAAGTGTCAAGTATCGTTCAGAGTCGTCATTAAACTACGCGTTCACCAACTCATGGATGAAATTAATACAAACAACGTGGGTGGTGTGAGAAATTAGTTTTGTATGGTTGGCTAAAGTAAGAAATTTTTACTACATAAGGAAATTGTTAATTATTTTAACTCTTATAAGTTTGTCTTTAAATTAAAGACTTTAAATCACCAGGCAATTCCCAATTTTCTTTATATTAAATACTGAAATACATTCGTAACCATATTGAATTGGTTTTTACGATTTTAAGGTCTTATTCTTTTTTCGGTACCCATTTGCTCTTTTTGCAATATTTCAGCGAAAAGTAGATAAATGTTGCAAGTGTTCACACACAGCTTGACCATAGGCCTGATACAATATATTTTTTAGCTTCTTTACAATACCAAGCACATACATGCACACACATTTTCAATTGAAAGAACACAAACGTAGAATTCAAGGGACCCAGTGAAAATAAAAAGAAACCGTGTTTTGACCGGGCTTTTAAGGTTGTCATATTACTGTTGTTGTTTCTTGTTGCTGTTGCCGTTTTGGTCGGGCCAATCGTTTGGTCTTGTTACACTTGTGATATGCTACAGACAGAGCAGTACAGTCGTTGGTGGTTGTTGGCTGGTTGGTGGGGTTGTTCATGGATTTCAAAGTCAGTTTGATATTGTTGACGGAAACTCGGTTGGATACATTTGCTGTCAGTTTTTTCGATTTTTTTGTTTTCCTTTTTTTTTACTCGTTTTTTTGTGTCTTGTCTTGTGTGTTTTAAATCTCACTCTCTCCCTCTGTCCCTTTCTATCTCTCTTTCTCTGTATTGCTTTTGTGATATTTTATTTCCTGTACTGTTCTGTTGCTGGATGTATGTGTTCCTTTATATTTCGAACAAATTTTAACAACCTGTGTATACGACATGGAGGACAACAGCAACGACATCGACCACAAATGCAAACAACAGCAACAACAACATGATAGAGGAGGTTAGAGAATGGCTGAAATGTCGTTTTGTATTCAATGAAATACAACAGATTGTTGGCCAGTTTAGAACATTTGTTCCAATGTTTACTTAGGGTTTTTTCTTCCTTTTTTTTTTTTTGGTATTTTTTTGCCCCCCCCAAAACCCATCCCTAAACAGGGTCTTACCATGTGTTTTCTTTTATTTTTGCTTCTGTTGCTTGACGTTAAAAGAAAAAACAACAGCAGAACAGAAAAAAGTGGCATTAAATACAGCACGGAAAAGGTATACAAAACAACTGATGACAGCTAAAATTTCAGAATTTCTTTTTACCTGTGCTACGTGATTTTCGCTGGTTTTAGTGAATTTCTCTCGTCTTTTTTTTTTTTTTGTTGGGAAATTGTTGAAATTAAACTTTTGGCGTGAAAACATAAGCCTTTAATTAAATTTAGTTGCACAAATTGCTTATGATATTCGGAAACAAAATAAAACTTACTTAGAAGACACAAACTTGTTTGCCAAAATGTTAAAAGAATTTTCGGAAAATTTTATGCAAAAGTCATATAATCTAGACAACATTTCAAATCGTCAAGGTCAGGCCATTGTAGCCTTACAACTGTGAGGCTCGAGTAGATTTTATTTTTTAAATCTCTTATTGACTCTCCCATTTCCAGTCTCTTTGTTGCATATGCTTAGAGTCTAACAAGATATTTCGTCATGGTTAAAACAAAGCTGCAGAATATTGATTGCAGTAATGAAGAGTAGCAATTGCCTTAACTAATGCTTAACTTAACGACTTCAGAAGGTAAGAAAAAATTCAATTTCATTTAAAGTCACTGCCGGAAGACAAGTGCTAGACGAATTTATTATTTCCGGTAGATGAATGTAATCATTAGCCTTGCCTTCCAAAATACAAGAGATGACTGGACTCTTAGAAATGACAGGCAATTGAAAAGATAGCCAAAATTTGTTTCCCAACTATGGAATTCAATACTTTCATAGCATTAGTTTAGTTTCCTTTAAAGTCAAGTTTGATTCTATTCTGGATTTTGTTGCTTCATTCAAAAGCTTAAATAAGGTTGAACTACTACTGACTAGACAAATGTCCCTTAAGCTATTCACATCGAAACAAGCATTAAAAACGATCTATGCTCCCATATTTTTTGAAAGACTTCGTATGGATATTTGCAATGGAATAAAAAAAAAAGATGCAGAGAAGTTTCAACAGATTCTTTGGCCAAGTTTCCTCACGATAAACTCAAGTTTTACACCGATTTGTTATAATGGATAGCATGATACCATCACTTCACTTTTGAGACAAAGCCAAATAGCCAGACGAGTGGACCACAGTTTGGAGAATTGTGGTCATGCCTGTTTCTGGCATTAAATCCTTGCCGTTCGGATCTTTCCTCTTTCCACCTTTCCTAAACCTCCACAATGCACTGCATAAGTAGGAGTCATCCCCTAAGTGCTGGTTTAAAAAAAAAAAATCCAAGAAAGAAAAGCAAAGGAAAATTAATAAAGAAAACTAATGAACGTCAAGTACTACATCATCTTACTGCAGCATTGTGGTGATAAGTTAAGATATGCTTAACTGGCAACCGCCTGAAGGTCCCATTGTAACACTGATATTACCTCTTTCATCCTAATATTATAGCTCCCTACGGACAGTCTTATGAAGGCGGGAATTTTTTCAAATCATCTATGGCTAGACATGTTTTGCTACTTAATTCTGAGTGTCCAAGATTTGTCTATTTAAACCCCGGACAAAGGGAAAGAAGATGTTCTGTGGCGTTCTTTTCTTTTTCCTTGTTTTAGCTTGTGAGGAAGACGTTATGAAGTATTCCTAGTGTCCTGGCGTGAACACCCAAAGATCAATACCCTGATATAGCTGCTATAATATTCTCTAGATGGAATCAACATCTGCCTTGCATATATCTATATCAGGCCAGATTTGTTTGGTGTCTCTACAAGTGGGTTCATTACGCCCAAGAATGATAAACTAAAGATTACGCCATTACGCACACAAAATTAAAACTTTCTGCGTATGTTGAATCAATGACGTCACGCAAATTGTGTTCCTATTGGCTAATGATAATATAAGTATATTGCAGGGCTGCCAACTACTTTCGCGTAGTGCATACACTTTTCAGAAGAAATGTTCATTTTCACATATGAAAAACTCTTGGCAACCTTTAAAATAGCCCAACAACGTCATCTAACGGGAAATTATGTGCAAGGCGTAATCTTTAGTTTATCATTCTTGCATTACACCATCTTGCCTTTGCCCATGCATGGACTTTTTATGAAAACATATGTGGGCCTCCCTAAAGAGAAGTAACAAGTGGTGCCTGCTTTAGCAAGTACATCGAGCTTGTTGTTATCATTGATTTTTCTTTTATCCTGAAACCCAAATAAGGGTAACCTTTGAATGTATCACTATTTTCTCCGGAGGCTATCTGCATTTTTGTTAAACAGACTCTTTAGGTATCTAAAGGCCGCTTTACTGTCGGTCCATATTCTCTGATATTGATATCGCATGGCTGCAGTTTTAAAAATCATCATTTCAGCATGAAAATTATTACACTAATCTCGCAGAGAAAGGAACAAGGTAGTGGTTCTAAAACGATTCCACATGCATACATAATTGGTCATTACAACCCTTCAGTCAGGATTATTGACCTAGTTTCTCACACTACTTTTTTTTTTTTATAAAACCAGCACTCAGGGGATGACCCCTACTCATGCAGTCCATTGTGCAGGTTTTTTAGGAAAGGTGGAAAGAGAGAGAGAAGATACGAACGGTAAGGAAACGAATTGCTGCTGGTGACGATAAAACGGTGCTATACCTTCAGCATTAGACAGTCTACAGCAATCGTTCGCAAGAAGCCCGCAGTTTCCCACACCACTTATGTTGTGTGTGTTAATTTTATGCAGAAGTGGCGGGACCTACAGTTTAAAGTCGACTCCGAAAGACAGATTTTTGGGAAACTTTTCAAGAAGAAAAAGAGAAGAAATCGCCAAAAAAATACTTTTTGTATTTATTTTTATTTTGATGTCTGGCCTGGGACTCGAACCCTGGCTTAACGTCTAATAAGCCAGCACTCTACCTACTAGACCACGGCGACTTCCAAACGATTCCACATCCGATCTTATTATGTGATCTGGAGCCATAACTGAAAACTTGAATGCTGTTTTCGGAGTGGGTTCAAAACATTATCGTAAAAGATTCCATCAGGTATCTGAGTTCAGCTATGGTGTAGTTGATACTGATCAACCATAGCCCAGATTTTGGCACGATCAAAGCATTTACTAGCTACAAGCCTTTAGTCTTGTTATTGTGGGTGTGTGTATACTTTATCCAAGGGTGATGAAATCTAAAGTTTAATCTCGTCTCTGAAGCACAAATTTAAGAAGGATTTCATGACAATTTTAATTTTAAACTCAGAGTTGTTGTCATTAGATTGCAGAGAGTTACCAAAATGAATATTTCTATTCGAGCTATTGGAGCTGGGCTTTCTAACAATGCAACCAATACGACCAATGCTTACATGAAATAATCTTGTGAAAGGAAAAAGCTACCATTCATATAAATACACAAATGGTCATAACAAACCTTCAGTCAGGATACGGACTTAGCTTCTCACACCACTTGTGTGTGTTAATTTTTAGCTATGAACAATTTTTTATTGGAAAACTTTTCATGACAATTTTAATTTTGAAGTCATCAAAGGAATATTTTTTGATTTTTCGTTAATCGTGGCCTCACGCCTAATTTGGCAACATACATTCTACTAAACTACGGCAACTTCTAATTCAAGCATATGCCAAACCAATTCAATATTGAAATATTCAGGGCTTTATAACCTATTCCTTCGTTAGATATGATTCGTCAGCGTGTTGCTGATTATATTTCCAAAGCGAATAAAAAATTTGAGTCACTCTTTATACGGAGTTGTATTTTTAAAATGCATAGACAAAAAAGCCCTTCAATACTGTGCTAAATATCAGCAGAGTGTTGGAAATCCCATTTTAAAAAATACAAATACTTTGAATTTTATTTCTATCAACGTCATGGTAAACTTATGATGTGAAATGGATGAAATTAAAAATTTTTTTATTTCAATTAAAAATTCTGTTTGAAATTTAATTTTTTTTTTAACAAAAAAAAAAATTTGTTAAAAAAAACCTGCAGTAATGCAAACAATTCAAGCCGCATAATAGAAAACCATAAAATATTTGTGTGCTGTGTGGTTGTGTGTCTGTGTGTATCGATTAATTTTATCACTTGCAGTTGGAAACCCAAGCGAATTCGATTACAATATCATGCACTAATGGTGTTACCAGTCAAATACCATTATTTCAGGAATTTTTATCGGGAAAAAAACGTTCTCTTAATCCTTTTTTCATTGTTCTGGCATTCATTTACATTTTAATGCCATGACAGTAACTGAATTTGTATTATTTTTGTTGTATTTTTTTGAAGGAATTATGATGAATTTTTTTGGGGGGTTTCTGGTTTGATATGCAGATTTAAAAAAATAATTTGATTTGCATTGGACAACCGACACCATAAAGTGTTTTATGATAATAATTGATGAAGTTGTTGTTGTATGAAAATTTTTTATTTGTTCAAAACAAAAAAATTCGTATGATAACACAGTGCGACAAAGAAAATATAACCGAGTGTAAAACATAGCTTCGACGGCTTCCTCTCAGCAGGTTTCTGGCAAAGACTCTGAGAGTAAAAATTGCCATAAAAAGCTTCTCAAAAATCTGTCGTTCGGAGTCGACTTTAAACTGTAGGTCCCGCCACTCATGTATAAAATTAACGCACACAACATAAGTGGTGTGGGAAGCTAGGTCATAATCCTGACAGAAGGGTTGTAATGGCCAATTATGTATGTGAATTGAATTCAAAAATATTTTTTTCATATTTTTTGAACCCTCTAGACTTGCTTTATTTGACAAAAACTGTTTTTTTCTATTGGACTTTAAGCACAAATTTAATGATTACGCAAACATTTCTGAACCGATGTCCAAAATTTTAACCTTATTAGAAAGTAGAGAAATTGACCTTTAAAACAATGTACACATAAATATTATTTGACGTAATATGCTATGAAGTTTGATAAGGTAAACTTTATAAATGCGATTTTTTTTTTATATTTTTTCAAGTTCAAAATCAAATTTATTGATTGCACAAACATTTCTGAACCGATATCTAAAGTGCAAACCTTATTAGAAAGCAGAGACATGACTCTTTAAAACGATGTACATATAAATATTATTTGACTTAATATGCTATGAAGTTTGATAAAATAAACTTGATTAATGCAAATTTTTTTTTTATATATTTTCAAGTTCAAAATCAAATTTATTGATTACACAAACATTTCTATAGCGATGTTCAAATTTTAAACCTTATTAGAAAGTAGGAAAATGGACCTTTAAATCCATGTACATATAAATATTATTTGACGTAATCTGCTACGAAGTTTGATAAGGAAAACTTGACAAAACCAAATTTTTTTTTTTTATATTTTTTCAAGTTAAAAATCAAACTCATTGATTACACAAACATATCTGTACCCATGTCTAAAATTTAAACCTCATTAGAAAGGAGAGAAATAGACCTTTAACACGATCTACATATAAATATTATTTGACCTAATATGGTAAGGGGTTTGATGAACTAAACTTGGCAATTGCGATTTTTTTTTTAATACAAATTTCAAGTTGATCCGTTCAAATCAGGAAACTTTAATAAGAAAATAAAACTAAGTGATGTCATTTTGAAAGTATATTATCTTGTGAATAGATTAACACTTCGTTTGATCAAATCGAACAACAATTGCCGTAGTTCTCTAACAGTCGAGTTATATTTACAGTTTTAAATGTAATTTTTGTACAAAAATTTTCTGAATTTTTGATAAATCTTGATTGTTTACGGGAAAATTTATTGATTTCATATTTGAACAAGGTCCAGAGAGAAATAATAATATTTGCAAAAAAACATAAATATTAGCCGACTTCTGGTATTCATGCAATCGTGAAATTGACACATTTTGCAATAAACAATCAAAGTCCATCAAAACTTTTAAAAATTTATGAACTAAAATTCATTTGAAAAGGTATATAAGAGTATATGAAAAATATACTTTGACTGTTAGACGCTTTATTTTTATACGATTTGATCAAACTAAGTGTCAATCTCTTCACAAGAGAATGAAGTTTCAGAACATTGCCATTTATTTCATATTTTTATAATTAAAGTTTGATACTATGAACGGACAAACTTGAAAAAATATGAAAAAAATCTCATTCTCCAAGTCTACGTCTTCAAACATCATACCATATTATGTCAAATAAAAGATACATGTATACCAATTGACACATTTCACGATAAACGATCAAAGTTCATCAAAACTTTTGAAAATGTTTAACCAAAAATTTCATATGCAAAGGTAGTGTATGAAAAATATAACTCTTTAAATGATAACTACGGCAATTTTTGTCCAATTTGATCAAACGAAGTTTCAATCGCTTCACAAGATAATGAACTTTAGGAATATCGCCATTTATTTAATATTTTTTAATTAAATTTTCATACTTTGAACGGACAAACTTGAAAAAATTTCTCATTCTCCAATTTTACCTCATCAAACCTCATAGCAAATTATGTCAAATAATATAGATATATATTATATTATATTATATTATATATTATAGGCCCATCTCTCTCCTTTCTAATAAGGTTTAAATTTTTGGGCATCGGTTCAGAAATGTTCGTTTAATCAATAAATGTGTGCATAAAGTCCAAAAAAACAGTTTTTGTCAAATAAAACAAGTTTGAAGGGTTCAAGAAATATAGTTTTGAGATCTACTCAACAAAATTCACAACCTACACTATGTCATTAGCCGGAAGCATATAAATTTTTATATTTTGTCGCATGGTGTACAGTAATCCTTCGATTTACATTGTTTCGATTTACGTCTTCAAATTATTTATTCCCTTTAACTTTAATTTATTTCTTGTTAAAAACATAAGAGCAATATGAAATTCGATTTCCGTCGTCGTATTTTTGGAACCAAATGCAACGTAAATCGAGGGATTACTGTAATGGGTTTATACTGGAAGTAATTGAAAAATAGGGAAGGTTTTTTTTATAATTTTTTAACTACTTACCGTTAAACATTCTGAATTCTGTTGGCATAATGCATCTTTTGTGGTGAACTGCAATGAAAAAAAATGAAAATTTATTAGAATTTCATATAAGTTTTTAAACTAATTACGGACTAATTAAAGACAAAGAAAATATTCCGGAGACAACTTTATTTCCAAAACAATTTATTGTCACTTGCCATGCGAGTATGACATGACTTTCTCAGTGTATGTATGTGTGTGTTTGTCTTCATACATTTGCTGTCATACTTCATCTTAAATGAGGTCAACTGTTCTTAACAGTCGTCGAAAATGTATTCTTGAAATTTATTTCTTCCAGTCCCTAAGCAAATAATTATGATCTCAAGCTACGGAGGGAGGAGGAAGTGTAGGATAAAACAATCAAAATCAAACAGAAAAAACCGCATACGGCATACCGCATACTGGGGAAACTAAACAAAACAAAACTAAACTAAACACAACACAACACATGTTAATAATTCATGACACATTTGCTGACACATTGTGTTTGTCTTCCTTGTGGTGTGTGACAATGACAACTTTTTTCCTTAAAGTCAACAGAAGTATGCTTAAGTCTCGAGGAAATTAATTTTCATTCATTACGAGATTTTTTCTTCTGTTTCTTTTCTTTATTTCCAAGTGTTTATGATGTGCCTCCCATAATTCGTATTTTTTTTTTTTCAATTTTTTTTCGTTACTTTGATCATGATTAATAGCTGATAATTAATGAAGTGAAAGATAACCAAATTTGATTTTTGATTGATTTTTATGTGTGTCGTTGCTTCAGATAAACACAATTTGTGGTAAATTTTATTTGTATGTATGCATGGTGTGTTGGGTGATAAATTTCTATGATCAATTACCGAAATAATTGTCAAAATGTGGGCTTATGGTGTTATGACTGAAATGATGATGAATTATCTGCCATATTATACAATCGTTATTTGCCACACGATAGTTGTCTTAATTTTCTAAGCAAATATTAAAATAAAAATGATTCATTATATGACCAACATCACCTAGGAGATAAAGAAGAGAGTAGCTTGAAATAACAGTTATAGGTGGTAGCGGTTAAGATGAATTTTCTATGGAGAAATAATATTCTTTCAGATATTCTGCACGAATAGTATTCTGCACACGAACAATGAGGTTGTAAACTCTGTGCCTTAGCGTACTACAAACACATTTATGTTCTTCTGATCTTTGACAGATGTTAACGGCCATCTTGCTGATAAAGCAGCTGTCAAATATCATGTCATTTATTCAGTCTGTACTAAGCGCCATGGACGGGTTAATAAGCATTCGATTGTTTGATCAAAATGAATGCAATAACATGCGATTGGTCCATTTTGCTGTCGTCTTGTAGGTAGTGTGTTGTTCAAACTCCAGATCAGACTACAAAACGAAAATATAAAAAATATTTCTTAGGCGACTCACTCTCAACAGATTTCTGGCATAAACATTGTGCCTAAAACTGCCATGAAAAGTTCTCAAGAATCTGCCATTCGAAGTCATCTTTAAACTGTGGGGCCCGCCACTAATGTATAAAATTAACAAACACAAAATAAGTGGTGTGAGAAGTTAGATAGTACTCCTGAGAAGCATTGTGATAATCAATTATGTATGCATATATGTGTATAAAATCAAGTCCACTGGTGGTCCTGTCGCCGTGGTCTAGTAGGTAGTGTGCTGACTTATTAGACGTAAAGCCAGGGTTCGAGTCCTAGGCCAGATATCAAAATAATAAAAAAAAAATCACAAAAAAAAGTATTTCTTCTGCGATTTCTTCTCTTTCTCTTCTTGTTTCTCAAAAATCTCTGCGGAGTCGACTTTAAACTGTAGATCCCACCACTTCTGCATAAAATTAACACACACAACATAAGTGGTGTGAGAAACTGCGGGCTTCTTGTGAAGGTATAGCACTGGGCATTTTATAGTCACCAGCAGCAATTCGTTACCTTACCGCTCGCATCTTCCCTCTCTCTTTCCACTTTTCCTAAAAAATCCTGCACAATGCACTGCATGAGTAGGGGTCATCCCCTGAGTGCTGGTTTTATAAAAAAATTAAAATAAACCGATACCCTAAAACCCGTACGTCGATGAAACACAAAATTTAAACAAAATATTGCCGCTTGTCACCCACAAACACTTGGCCTTTCACATACCACAACTTGACGATATTTGCATTTTAGCTTGAGATTTGTAAAAAGGCCAACTGATCCTGAAACTAAAGTCAAACTATATGTAAAAATAAGTACTTCATCAAATAAAAATATCTAATTTATCCCAAAGTCACTGGCTGGTGTGAATTTCTCATTGGCAGCTTCATCGTTGGCCTGAGTTGGTTAGTATTAACGGCAACGATATGTGGGTTTAGCTGGACGGCGCATTGATCTGCAGGAGTGATTTCTGGGCATGTTCATCTCACATAACAGGCAGTATGAGATCATGAACAAAGAGATCATGCGCTCTAACTTCGTAACACATTTTTCGGATTGGATTTAATAAGTCTCAGCTCTATAAGTGTAATAAACAAACCAAAGATGCCCGTGTGATTGGTCAAATTTAGCCTAATTTATGGGCCAGAATCATAGGAAATTTTGTATTTCGGATGCGTTCTACACGGGGAAGCAATGGCGAACTTTTAAACGATACATAGTGGCATCAATAGGTATTATAAACGATTAAAATTATATCTCTTACACACTTTGTTTTATTTAAATTTTAGGTTAGAAAGCGCTCGAATGCATGGTAATCACATTGGCACAGTTGAGATGAGATAAAACGAAATACGAAAAAATATTTTTTTGGTGACTTCCTCTGCTTTCTGCCAAAAATTTCCATGAAAAGTTTGTTAAATATCTTTCGTGCGAAAACGACTTTAAAGTAAAGATATAGAGTGATGTAAGAAGCTAAGACTTAATCCTGACTGAAGGGTTGTAATGACCTTAATGAATGAAACGATCTTTCTACAGCGAATTTTGATCACATCTGAAATTAATACCCTATGGCTGTTCGTCGACATAGACTAGCACTTTAATTTATTTCTGACAAGTCTGTTCGAACCAGAAATCATCAAAGAATATTCAAAATGATCAATAGAATCGAATCATACTCATAATTTCTAATATTTATACCCATGCATCCTTATTTCATGCTCATATTCAAAGTTTTAAGTACTCATGATATTCCTACTTAACAACAAGTATGGTGTTATTGATTTCAACTTAACATAACTTAATATTTGCACGAACCTTGGTATTCTGTCTTTGTAAATGTTGACATTCGAATCTTTTATAAGTACTTATCTAAAGTTATGAAAGTTATGAATGAGTAGGCTTAATGAATTAAACATATTTCGAATGGTATGAGTATGAATTTGATGCTAATGTTGTACGCATACTTATTGCTACCTGTACTGATAAATCAACGTTGTAGTGAGTACGAATGAATCAGACAGAGTAGTTAAATTTTAATATTGTTCACTCATATCGAAAATTTCATGAGTGCTTATGGATAGCGAAAAAACGATTCATTACTGATCTCTGGTTCGAACCTATTCGTTTCATCCAGATGACTACGCTTGAAGCTTTACTAGGCCATTTGATATTTGATAGGGTTTTGTGGGCAAACGCCAAAGTACTTCAATGTTTACATAGGCATTAAAACTGAGTTACTGGTCCAGTTTGATTTTGTACATACACTACGTACGCATAGCAAATACATTAATTATTATTATTGGCTTATCTGTTGCCCTACGTTACTTTACGTTTTGAAAACAAAGGAATGAACTTTAGTTCTCCATATTGAAATAAATTTTACAAGAATCTCCAGCTTGTATTAAACTTTTTAACTAAAAATTTAATTCTTATTTATATTTCTCTCAGTGGAAAATTTATTTTCTTGTCGATTGATAAGAAATCTCTTTATTTTGTTGTTGTTGTTGTAGTTTTTCTTCTTCCAACCAATATATTTTAAATCGAATTTCAAATGCTTATCTTTTAGTAAATAACTGAGACTTCTTCTTCGTTATGCTTCTTTTGCATAAAAGACTTAAATCACATGAAAGCAAGAAGAAGAAGAAGACGAGGAAGAAGAAGCAGTTTAAAGAATGAAAAATGAAATTTTGCATAAAAATATAGTCTTCGTTTTACAAAAAATCACAATCAAAATCCAAAATCAAAATCATGATAATTTTTTCCCCCTTTAGCCATTGTTTTCTTAAACTCGTAGATGAAGAAGAAGGAGATGGAGAAGGCAAAAGACTAGAGGACTACGTACATGAATATCTTTTATAATACGGATGAGCCACAAAATGTCAGACTGACATTGTGACAGACAAGAAAAACTATTAAGAAACCAACAACAGCAGCAACAGCAATTGTAAGAATAACAATAAAAAGAAAAAGAAAGAAGGGGGGGAAACAGAAAATGTAAGAAAAAACTATTCAAATTGGACACTAAATGTGTCAGAGGAACTCTCTTAATTGTAAAGATTGATTGATTTACGATGAACAGGTCCTTGTTTTGATATGCGTATAAATTGTGGTCACTGACAATACATCCACTAGCCAGCCACCAACAACAACAGTTAATAAAAGCAACCAAGAAAACGAAAAATATACCGAAAAGAGAGAGGGAGAACTGTAGTAAACCGACTTGAGACATTCACAATTTTCTTTACTGTTTACTGCGATGCCTGTCATGTGTACGAGTATGGCTTTAAGCACCAGCTTTCCAATGATGTTTGTTTCAAGTTAGAAAAGGTTTTTGAAATTCAGTTTATTATTGCTCTACTGCAAAGAGCCAAATGCTTTACTATATAAAGAAAGCTTAGCTCTATTGTTTCCAATTTTTTAGAATGTACTGCACCACACTCTCATACTCTGTTGAAGGAAGGAAGTTAGCTTAGCCGACCCAAGAAAAATGAAAAATGAACTACAACGTATTGCTTTATAAATTTTAACTTTTACTTGGCAACGTATTGTAGGTAAAGAGATGGTTTATGGTTTAATCACATCACATCATTTGATTTATTTGCTTGATTTTAACTTTCATTTCAACTTTTGTTTAATATTTGACAATTGCCATTACAGTGGCAGTTATAAATTCTTCTTATATTTTTGAGCAAATTCAAATTCATTGTAAAGGAAACAATTCTTTCCATTAAATTTTCCTTTTTTTAATTTTTCAGCAGGCTCACTCACTATACTTTTGATTTGATTTCCTTTTTCTTTTTGTTTCCTTTCTAATTTCAAATTGCTTTTTATTTTCATTTTTATTTTTATTTTCTTAATCGAGAACCACAACAATTGTTAAGAAAATTTATTGTTTATTTTCAATTCTGCCACAAAAAATAATAAAAACTCATTCTCATTCCCCGTATACAGTAAGGTGTTCATTTAAAGGAATTGAATGTGCGCCATCTATCGATTTAAATTTGAATTTCCGGTTCCGTATCACGTAGATATATCGGAGGAAGCCGCTCTAATAGATTCAAGTTCGTAGTCATACTAAGGGATTTCCACCACACAAGGCATCTATAGGTCAAGATAAGCCTGACCACCAGTATATAAATTCAGTAAGTCATCCTAGGTAACAAGCCCCATTTTTCCCCAACACCTTATTGCAGGTGTAGTTAGCAATGGAGGCCTTTCCCAATCTATTATTTATGTTAAACCTCCAGGTTAGTTTCCTACCTAAAATTAGATCTAGAAAATTCATCTCTTCCTAGAATACTAGTTCCGTCCCATGCATTCTTAGCAAAGGAACTGGCGATGGCTTATACCTCCTGGTAAATCGTACGGGATTGACTCCCAAGCCGCGATCAGATGCCCACTCGCTAAATTTCTTCAGAGCCAGTTGTGTCCGTAAAGGTGAGGTTGCGGGTTAAGAAAGCCCATTTCTTCGCAATAGGAACAACTTCAGCAGAATTCATTCAATGGAATGCCAACTCTATTGGCATGTCTTTCTATAACACAGTTCACATCTTCTTATCCATAAACGTCCATTAGGGTTTTGAAAGATTTCATGCAGTTTTTTTGCTACCAACGTAGTTAAGCCTCCCTGTATATTGAGATTGCAATTCATCTAGAGGATGAACATCGAAGAAATGCTAGATAGGCACCTATTCGCAGCCTGGGTTTTCAGCAAAAGGTAGCGCAAGCTAGATTAATCACTACAAGCCTTTAGTCAGGATTACAACCAAATTTTTATACCACTTTTGTTATATAATCATCATAAGCAATGGCGCCGCAACCAACATGTTCCAACATCATTAGCACTTCGTTCATCACAAGATTCCATAGGAAGTGGAAAGCATTCCACCTTGTGGAGTTCCTCTTCCTATTCTTCAAGGGATGTGCGAATTCCCTAGCGGCGAAAAGATTGTTCTTCCACTTAGTAGTTTCGATATCCATTCCACCATTGTGTCCTCTATATGCAAACTTATTAGTGCGCCAGTAATAGCGCTTAGTTCCAGATTATTGAAGATCCCCTCGATGTCCAGGAAGGCAGCCTTTCTCGCAAGAAACCCTCTATTGTGCATATCAAGCTATTTAAAGCAGTTTCAACAGACTTTCCTTTATTATACGCATGTTGTACATTGGATAAGAGACTTCCATCCAGGATCTGCCGTAGATTCATGTCTATAAGCGTTTCCAAGGTCTACAATAGTAACGTTGACAGACTTATGGGTCTTTAATCTTTAGGGATGGTGTGTGAATTCCTTCCTGACTTCGGTATGAAGACCATTTCTACTTTGCCCCATTTTGACGTTGTGTGTCCTATCCGAATACTGGCAAGGTAGATCCTCTTAAGGAGTTCAAAAAGCCCCATTTCTAGATGTTGTAATGGGGCAGGATATATTCTTATATAGCCTTAAATTCGTCTATCGCCCATTTATCCGTGCAGATATATACGAGAAAAACTCTCCCCTTCGGACTCCGTACTCCAACTTCCGAGATTTGTCCCGCCGGAAACTGGGTCTCAGCAAGCAGTTCCAGAGTTTCCATCTTAGAGCTAGTTCATCGTTCCTTTGCAACACCGACGGCACAAAAAATGTAGTTGCCAGAACCCTCCTAAGCCTAGACGTCCCATTGCCACAGACATTTTTCCACGAGTTCCTTTTAGCCCGTCTAAGGATTCTCTTTTCATGCATTTATTATGGTTTCATACGGCTTAACCATTAATTTTCGCTGCAAAGCTCGATCAATTCGTTAGGAAGAAAATATTGAGTGTCTGTTAGGAACAGAATGATGTGTTGTTCCATGATCTTCTAAGATCTGGTAAACACAACAACTGGTAAACAATACATGATCGAAAAACGATAAGACACGGCAGGGTATTTTTGCAACATGCCAATGAACCTGCAGGCAATAAAAAACCGGTTTAAGATACAGTCAAACCATTAAGGTGAGACCTGCTTTATTGCTTTTTTCCGGCTATAAATGCTTTCATCGATCGGCCACGCATTGGCAGAGCAGCAAGTACTTCGATGCCGACGACAAGGCAGGTATTTTGCAACATGACAATGCACCTGCAGGCAATAAAAAAACCGGTTAAAGATACAGTCAAACCATTAAGGTGGGAACTGCTTAACCAGAATTGGGTCCTTCCGGCAATAAATGCTTTCATCGATCAGTCACGCATTGACAGAACAGCAAGTAGTTTGATTCCGATGACAAGGTAGCCCTAAATAATGGTGACTGGTTTGTTGGCTTCTGAGACATAAGACCCAGTTCAAAACTCTCGAGCAAAACGAAATACAAAAATAAATGTTTTTGTTGGCGATCTGCTCTCTTCTGGTCTCTTCGAGGAAATAAAATTGTCATGAAAAGTTACTCCAAAGTTCTTTGTTCGGAGTTACCTTTAAACTGAAGGTCCTCTCCCCACTCATGGATAAAATTAACACACACAACATGAGTGGTGTTGAGAAGCTAGGCCGTAATCCTGACTGAATGGCGAATTATATTTGTATGTATGTATGTTATGGTTTCTCAGCTTTTACAGTACCTTGATCACCTTGTCCTTTCTTTGGATGTTTCACTGTTTGAATGTTTGTTGGAAATGTTATTGTCCTCAAATCAATCACAATTTTTTTCAGAGTTTTTTTGAATTTGTTTTTTATTTCATGTTTTTTTTCTGTTCCTTTATATCGTTGATTGATTTTTGTATTCGTTTAACTTGTTTTTATTTTTTCCAGTAAAAAAATAAAACAAAATAAAGAAAATCCGTATTACCCTCTGACATACAATTTTTTTGTTACGATTTTAGTTAGTCATGCAATGAGGGGGGTTGTTGCTTATCACTTCATCAGAACGCCACCTCCTATTGAACTTTTACTCCCTTTAAATATAAAGGCCTAATGGGAGACACAATTTTTTTATATTATTTGCTCAAAGAATCTTATTGCATTGCTTTATTTTGATTTATTTTTTATTTATTTTTTCTTTCTATCTCTCTCTCTTTTTCTCTTTCTCTTTCTATTTCTTTGAAAAACATCATTATTGGTTGTCATCATGGATTTTGTGGAAAAAAAAAATTTGTTTCTCTATATTTCCGTTTCGTTGTCATTGTTGGGTGATTATTACGTTGCCGATAAGGATGATGTTTTTATATGTTGTCTGGTGTCTGTTGTTTGTTTCTTAAATTTTTTTAAATTCAGAAAAAATGAAAATATTTGGAAATTCTGCAAAAACAAATTATTTGATACTTTTCTTCAGGATATTATTGGAAAATATTGTCTATGTATCTAGAATCTATAACAACTTATTTAGATTGACAAACAATGTCTATCGTATTGCTAATAAATTTATGCTTTTCAGTTATTAATACGAGTACTGAGCATACATAGATTGTATAAAAGTACGAGGTTTGATTAAGCAGAGATCTAGTTATCTAGAATCTCTAACATGACTGATGGGACATTTCTTGTTCGTTCTTGTATTATTCTGTCGAAATTTTGAAAATGTTGAATATTTTTTTCCAGGACCTTCTTCCAATACAGGAGAAATATGACTCTTGTTGCAGAAATAATTGTAATTACTTTACTACGTAGTGAAATATTTAGCTGACCAGTGAAACAGAGTATATGCGAGCGGCTTAAATTCATTTTCTTTAATTTCTTGACTGTTCTGGTAGGAAAACCAGTTTTACTAACCCAAATTATCCCATTTCTTTGCAACGAAGATTTGAAGTTACTACAATTTGTATTCCATCTGAATTTACTAATTTATCGTTTTTGCAATTATCATCAGTTGAACTCAAAAAAATTTCTATCTCCATCCAAAAGTCGCTCCAATGTCTCTGTACTCTTGTGTACAACTTTGCTCTTTTGGTAGAAACGAACAAAACCTTATCAACTCATCCTTTATCAGCCAGAAAAATTGTTCTTTTTCAGCGATAAGACCCATTATATGATTTTGTGTCCATATCTAATTATCTGGTCACAAGCGTCATGTGGCCTTAATATCACGGGTTTACGTGCCACATAGCTTACATATTATACCAGGTGGCTGATATATAATGCAACAAAGGAAAGCGCAATATTTTTTGTTAATTTTTTTTTAAATTTTTTTAAAATTTTTTTTTTAATTTTTTTTAAATTTTGGAAATAACATCAAATTTTAGAATCAGTTTAGATTTGTTCGAATTGGCCACCTTTGGTACGAATTATGGCCTTCAAACGGCCGACAAAGCCGTCTCAGGCAGCACGATAGTAGCTCTGCGGTATTTTGACCCATTCCCGGCGAAGCGCCGTCTTGAGATGATCGACACTTTGGTATTTTTTAGTGAGAACCTTACTCTCTAAAATGCCCCAGGAGCAAAAGTCCTACGGATTGAGATCCGATTGAGATTTTGGTGGCCATTGTGCGGTAGAAATGAAGCGAGCCATTTAAGCCATACTTGTTTGAGGCATGCCGAGTACGATGGTGCTGAGTCCTGTTAGAATGTCCATGGTCTGCGGCCGAAATGTTTGTCTGCCCAGGGCTTCAATACTGTCTTTAAGACATTTTCCCGATAATATTCCGTATTTATTTTGAGCCGACGGCCGATGAATACGAGCGGAAAGCAACCATCGGCCGTTACGGCGGCCCACACCATTACCATCGGCGCTTGAGCTCTGGTGTAAATTTTCAGCTGACCTCTTTGACAAGTAAACCCGATCATTTTGTTTGTTCACAAACTGCTTAATTTGGAATGCCTTCTCATCGGAGAAAACCAAATTCGGTAACTAGCCACCTTCGTGCAAGCGATGTAACTACTTGGCTCTTTCCCTTCGAACTTCTTTTTATCCATCGGTGAGCTCTTGCACTTTTTGGAACTGCAATGGCTTTAATCCAAACTCATTTTTCAATGTGTGTTGCATCCTTTCTCGAGATATGTTCTGCTCACGAGCAATTTTTCTACCACTGCAACTTGGATTTCGATCAAATCTGGCCTTCACTTTTCGGACCATTTCTGGTGTTGTTACCGTTTTTTTTCGACCACTTTTTGGACGCGATGCAATACTGCCAGTATCACGGTAACGA
Organism: Sarcophaga peregrina; assembly: GCA_014635995.1. NCBI lineage: Eukaryota > Metazoa > Arthropoda > Insecta > Diptera > Sarcophagidae > Sarcophaga > Sarcophaga peregrina. The sequence goes on along the minus strand of CM025790.1, from coordinate 10,172,056 downwards.
GCAATGGTACGAGAAACAACAGATTTATTCACATTTAAATGCTGGAAGGCTCTAACGATAGAGCTTGTGGTGATTTTCCAGCCAAATGTAAAGCAATCACACTATCACGCTTGAATTCTATCATGAATAACTTTTTTTCTGAATGCAATAGATCAAAATGCTTTTGTAGGCTTGTAAATAATAAAATAAACTGCCGCTGGAATAAATCTGTCAGCTATCAGAGGAGCGGTTAACAAATCATAACAACCTGAAGTTGGTTGCAATACATATCAGCCATCCTGTATAACATTGGATATCGTGAATGAGCGAATTGAAGTCATGGTCATATCACATGGATGTGATTCGAACCCATTACACATTTTCTTGCCTCAAACCACAACGATCTTTAAAGCCAATATAACTCAATCCAACTGTGAAATTCAGCCCGATTTATGCCTCAGAGTTACGGAAAGTTGGACATATAAGACAGGATCTACCCAGAGAAGTTGTAGAGGACATTTGAACGATATTACATGTCTTAGTGACATCAATAGGTCTTTTAAGGGAATAAAAAATTTCGTTTTCTTGACTTTCTTAGTTGGCCACTATAAACCACCACCCATATTCTGTGTGTTAATTTCATATATGAGCGATAGGACCTACAGTTTAAAACCAATCCCGATGACAGACTTTTTAAGCAGCTTTTCATGGCAAATTTTATTTACTCTCAGACGATTGTTGAAAGAAAATCGGCGAAAGATTTTTTTTCATATCGACGCCTCCGTTCTATAACATTCTCAGTCGAAAAAGTGTGTTTTGAGTTATAGCTCTCAAAGTTTTCATACGACATACGACCATATGTTGTTTCTAAGTAGATTTTTCCCTATAACTTTGGAACGGATGGGAGCATTTTAAAAAAATTTTGACAGTACGTTATAGAATGGAGGCGTCGATATTTCGTTATGACACTGTCAAACGTCTATTAAGCCAACACACTATCTACTAAACAACGGCGATTTACACACAACTTACATACGCTTTGTTTTGTTTGAATTTTTAAAACAGGATGTCTTAAAAGAAGGCTCTGTAATTGCATATCTTTAACAGGAATTTATGGTCGTATCAGTCATCAAGGAACCCAAAACTCTTCAGTTCATCTATTTTAGTGCTACATGAAGCATTTCAATGTATTGTAACTACGTTGTGTCCCCAATTGTCTGTATATTGTAGGCGACCTCATAAAAAATTTTTGTAATTTATTTTATTTCTAGAATACACCTCGTACTTCTATAATACGTTATCGTATGTGTCATCTACTATGTTTTCTAAGTTCTTACTGTAATTTGTTATTGTTGTTTGTTTTTCTTTGTTATTGTAATTGGACATTTTTAATGAAATCTTTATAATTCAATTGTTTATGTTGTTGTCTACCATCTGTCCGTCCAACCAATCATCCATCAAAAAGAAAACATTTGATAAAGAGGGGAATAGAATAATGAAATTATTTTCATTATTATTTTTGAAACATAAAAATGTATTCCACAATATCCTTTATGATTGAATGGATATTTACATGAAATTGTCCTTCTTGTACGAGAATGACAATGTCATAGGCATAGCCTACATATCATGTTTATATTTATGTATGTATTGGTGCACTTGTAAGTGTATTCCAGATTTATTAGAAACTTATTAAGAGTTTAAATTTTCCAATACACTCTATGTTACATAGTTTATGAAGCACGCAAATTCCTATTTTCTTTATGATGCATTATCTATTTTGGCATCACATATTGTTAAGTGTAATTACTTCAATATTTCTCAATTAATATAAGCTGATATATATACAGTGAGCGTCAAAAGAAACTGTACACTAAAGTATAGAGTTCTAACAATTACCAAACTCAACTTTTATCACTTAAGGAGAGGACACGAAAAAATTTTGACAATATTTTGAAATTTCTAAAAAAAAAAATTTTTTGTTTCATATTTAAAAACCACAATTTTAAAATAAAAATATCGGTAATTCACTAATGTACAGTGAGCGTCAAAAGAAAGTGTACATAAAAAATCTAGACATTATTAAATTATCGTATTTGTATTTTAAAATTGTTACATTGCCAGTTTTTAAAATTGAAACAAAAAATTTTAAAAAAATTTTTAAAATATTGACAAATTTTTTTGGGCACTCTCCTTAAGTTATAAAAGTTGTTCTTTTAACGCTCTCTGTATATATTTTTTTAATGTACAGTTTCTTTTGTTACTCACTGTACATAACATACAGTATAAATATTGTTACGATAATGGCAAAATTTAGATAATAGTGTTTTGCTTTTACATCATTTAAAATTAAAATTATAAACAAAAGCTTCTAAAACGAAACAATGTAGTAAACAAACCTGTTTACATGTTAGCGTAATGCTTAATATAAAAACAAAACCAGCTTAAACAAAATGGTAAACAAGTAAACAAAAATACAACAAACACCGCTGCAAAGATAAATGTAAACAAACTACACAAACAACAATAGTTAATGTAAGGTGTTGTATTTAGAAGGTATATACTAATCTTTAAGCTTATAAGTACATACACATGTGTATGTACATACATAGATGTTGATTATAACTTTGTAAATAAAGTATCAGCGATCAGTTGTAAACTAAACGTCATTCTTTCAATAACACATGGCGCAGTCGTTGCGGAATGTTTACAAGAAGTAAGACGAAAGATCAAGAAGGCCAAATAAAAGAAGACAGAGATTCCGACGGAGAATTATATGAGGATCCTATTGAGATGACAACAACCATGAGTAGTTTTGATGTTCATAAACCAGAGCCCCTTAAGTTAGATGGCAATTTAGCTGAAAATTGGCGTGTCTTCAAACAAAATTACGAAATTTTTTCGATTGCAACCGAATTAGAAAACAAAAAAGAGCAGCAACAGATTGGAATATTTCTAAATCTGTGTGGTCCTGAAATAATTGAAATATTTAACACTTTAGGTTTATCAGCTGAAGACAAAAAGAAATATAATGCAGTTGTTGCAGCTGTGGAAGGGTATTGTACACCGAAAAAGAACGAGGTTTATGAAACTTTTAAGTTTAATAAAAGGAAACAAGAGGAGGGGGAATCATTTGATTCATTTCTTTTGGATTTACGTAAGTTGGTTAAATCATGTGAGTACAAAGATGAAGATAGAATGTTGAGAGATAAAATTGTCATTGGTACAAATAACAGTAAACTACAAAAGAAATTATTAGAGACAGAAAAATTGGATTTAACAAAAACAATAACAATTGCAAGAAACTTCGAACTAGTGGAAAGTCAAGTAAATGACATTCAAAAACAACAACATAAAAGTAACCAAGTTGATGTGGTTACTGAAAAAGCACTGAACGTACGCAAGGAAAGTAATGAAAGAAGAAATCAGAATTACCAAAAAACAAATTATAAAAACAACAATAATTTTGGACAGATGGTATGTAAATTTTGTAAAGGCAAACACGAGCGTAAAAAATGTCCGGCATTTGGCAAACAGTGCAGTAATTGTGGTCGCTTTAATCATTTCAGTGTAGCATGTTATGCTTCAAAGATAAGAGAAATTAGAGAAACTGAAATTGAACCTCCAGAAGAAAATATTTTTCTTCATCAGATTTCGCATACTATGGATGAGCGAAAAAGATGGTATGAACAAATTCGTTTAAACAACTGTTTGATAAAATTTAAACTTGACACTGGTGCTGATGTTAATGTTCTTCCGCTAAGGTATTTAAAGTTTATTAAAGATGTAAATCTGCAGAAGGGTGGAACACCACCTCAAAGCTATAGCGGTTCAGATTTAAAATATGTGGGAACATGTGAATGTGTCGTAATGTGCAGAAACGAAATAACAACATTGAAGTTTGTAGTTATCGATACACAGTATGAGGCTTTACTAGGTTTGACAGCTTGCTCAAAATTAAATTTGATAAAACGTGTGTATAGCATTTCGCAAACAGAAAAAGATGAATTTGTTGCCAAAAATATTGATCTGTTTGAAGGTTTAGGATGTTTTGTAAGAAATTTGGACATAAAACTAAAAAAGGAGTCTATACCTATTGTGAAACCAGCAAGGAGAATTCCACTATCAATATCTACACGAGTAAAAGAAGAACTACAACGAATGGTTGAAAGAGACATTATAGAACCTGTAGATGGCCCAGTAGAGCGTGCATCGAATATGGTAATTGTTGAAAAAAAGAATGGCCAATTAAGAATTTGCATTGATCCCCAAGACGTAAACTCTGATATTTTGCAGGAAAATTACACAATCCCGTCTTTTGAGTCAATTTCGGCACAACTTGCTGGGAAAAAGTTTTTTACGGTTCTAGATCTAAAGGAAGGGTTTTGGCAAATTGCCTTAAGTAAGGCCGCAAGCGAAATTTGCACCTTTAACACAACATTCGGATGTTACCGTTTTAAACGTTTACCTTATGGCATAAAAATAGGTCCGGAAGTATTCCAAAAATATAATGAAAGAAATTTTGCAAATATCCCTAATGTTACTGTTTTTATAGATGACATATTAATCGCTACTGATACGGAAGATCAACATGACGAGCTGCTACAACAAGTAGTAAATCGAGCAAGGAAAATGAACATTAAATTCAATAAGGACAAAATACAATACAAAGTAAAAGAGGTAAAGTATTTGGGCAAAATAATTTCCTGTGAAGGTGTAAAATGTGATCCTGATCGAATTAAAGCGATATTAAAAATCTCTCAGCCAAAAGATAAAAAGGATTTACAGAAGTTATTAGGAATGGTCAACTACATCAGAGAGTACATTCCAAATCTTGCGGAAAAAAACCCAACCGTTAAGAGAACTTTTAAAAAATGGTGTTATGTATGAATGGCAATCAGCTCATGAAAAATGCTTGCAGCATATAAAACAGTTAATAGCCAGTGCACCAACCTTACAAAATTTTGACGAAAAATTGGACATCACCATTGAAACAGATGCTTCAAAATTTGGAATTGGGTGCTGTTTAATGCAAAAAGGAAAGCCCGTAGCATTTGCTTCTAGAAGCCTTACAGATGCTGAAGTTAACTACGCACAAGTGGAAAAAGAGTTACTGGCGGTAGTTTTTGCTTGCCGTAAGTTTCACTACTATATTTATGGAAGGAAAATTTTAGTTAAAAGTGATCATAAACCGTTAGTAGAGATTATGAAAAAGAGTTTTTGTAAAATACCATCTGCAAGACTACAACGGTTAAAATTAAGCTTGATCAAATATAATATTAATTTAATTCATGTTCCTGGAAAATTTTTATATATTGCTGATTTTCTTTCACGTTATTATGATGAAAGTGATAAAACTCCTGAAATTGAAGACCTGCAAGAGTTTGTTCATTCCATAAACATATCTTTAGAGCGTTTGCAATTATTTAGAAATGAAACAAAAACAGATAAATCATTAAAAGAATTAAAGAATTTCTTATTGGAAGGGTGGCCAAATGATAAACGTAAAATTCCGGATGATCTAAAAGTGTATTGGAAACATAGGAATGACTTAACAATTGAAAATGATATTATCTTCTTTAACGATCGCGTTATAGTACCTCATAGCCTTCGGAAAAATGTGCTGGCCCAACTGCATTCATCGCATCTTGGAATTGAAAAAACCAAGAAAAGAGCTCGTAGTTTGGTTTATTGGCCTAAAATAGACGAATCTATAGAAAATATGATTACCCATTGCGATGTTTGTCAGAAATATAGAGCATCTAACTCAAAAGAACCTATGCTTTCACATTTAGTGCCAAAATTACCTTTTAGCAAAGTGGGTATAGATATTTGTGAGTATGCTAAAAAATCTTATTTAGTATTATCAGATTATTATTTTCGTTTTTTGGATATTATTCCACTTAATACCAAAACCGCCAACGAATGTATTAATAAATTAAAAGTGTGTTTTTCAATTCATGGCATACCACTAAATATTGTGTCTGATAATATGCCATTCAATTCATTAGAGTTCAAAATGTTTTGTAAAAAATATGATATCAATTTGATAACAACAAGTCCCGGATATTCACAGGCTAATGGTTTTGCAGAAAAGGCTGTAGGAATAGCGAAAAACTTAATTAAAAAGACTTTGGAAAGTAAGGAAGAACTTTGGCTGGCACTGTTAGAATATCGAAATACACCATTAAAAGAAGTTGATGCTTCACCTGCAGAGTTATTAATGAGTCGTAAAACTCGAACGCTTCTCCCATGCAAAATCAACCAATTTCAACCACATTGCATTCCAAATATTGTGCAAAACATAAAAAACAAAAACACATATGCGAAAATGAACTACGATAGAAATGCCAAAGCTAAATTGCCGTTTAAAAAGGGAGATAATATATGGTATAATCATGGGCTGAATACTTGGATTAAAGCTACTATCGAAAACATACACCCTTCACCCCGATCCTATTGGATACGCTTGGAAGATGGCACAGTACTTAGAAGGAACTCAAAGTGGATTCGTAAACGTACTTTGTAACCACGCTGAAGTGAACTCTTATATAGTATATTATTATTATTGAATTAATTAACATTTTAAGATATACATATATTATTCAATGTATTATTTTAAAAAATTGTAGAAAGAGAGAGATGTTGTGTTTAGAAGGTACATACTAATCTTTAAGCTTATAAGTACATACACATGTGTATGTACATACATAGATGTTGATTATAACTTTGTAAATAAAGTATCAGCGATCAGTTGTAAACTAAACGTCATTCTTTCAATAACACATAAGGAACGATATTTAAATTTATAAAGATTTCAAGAAGGCGAAATCACGACCATATGCCTACTAAAGCATTCATCAGACTGGTATATAAAACACAAGGTCAAATAGCAGTCTTGTATGAAGGCGCGATGAGTTTGAAGAGAGTATCGTAGTTTAAATATCTCCGTCACAAAGATCTGTCTATCAATTGTTTAGGGATTGTTTATGCAAAGAGTGTAAACGAAGGAATAACAAAGAAGGGCTATTGTTGTAGTTTACATCAAGTTGTGAGCAGTGACAGATAGAATTGTACGAATGATAAAGAATTTTAATTAAAACGAAACAAAAATTTATTTTTATTTTACTTGCAATCTACGAACTCATATTTTAAATGTTTTTTGAAGGTAATAACGTAACAATATGTTTTCCGAATATAATTTTCACTTTCCGACTTCTACTTGCTTAAGATTATTTCATGTAAATATCGATAGCACCGGCTGGAATGAAAGCCTTCAGATATACGAACAATACGATTGAATAGAGCTCCCTTAAAAAAGATAAGTAATGATTTGAAGTCGCGGAAGTCTAGTAGGTAGTAGGTCGGACATAAAAACGAAAATATGAAAATATTTCTTCGGCGATTATCTCTCAGCAGAGAGAGTTCGCCGTGGTCTAGTAGGTAGTGTGTTGGCTTATTAGCCGAAAGACCCGAGTTCAAACGCCAGGTCGGACATCAAAAGAAAAATATGAAAATATTTTTTCGGCGACTACCACTCAGCAGATTTCTGGCAAAAACTCTGAGAGTAAATAAAATTGCCATGAAAAGCTTCTCAAAAATCTGTCGTTCAGAATCGACTATAAACTGTAGGTCCCGCCACTATTATATAAAACTTAATGAATACTAAATAAGTGGTGTGAGAAGCTAGGTCGTAATCCAGAACAATTATGCATGTAATGATCTGATTTTTGTAAAAGAGGCCTTTAGCTTACATAGATGTTTGATTGGATAAAACAAGGGAGTTCTTAACGTAGGATTTTATTTTCGAGCATTTTGATAGAAATTTTAAAAATGCTTTGATGATTTAATTCCTTTATATGGCTGACATCTGAATCATATTCAAGATGTAGAGTTAAATAGAAGAAAAAGAGAACTTTACAATAAAACCAACAATAATAAGAACATAATTTTCCAATTACATTTAAATTGTATTTGTAAAACTATTTAAATTGTCGTTCTGTCTATCACAGGCATTCGTATGAGAAGTGAATCAACGAATGAATGAATGAGTGAGTGAGTAAGCGAGTGCATGATGTGCAACAAAATAAATCTCTAGCAATTGTAAAAAGATGTTAATTTTAATGCCATCAACAAAACAACAACACTCTTCAGTTGTTCTTTCATACATTCAGTCATTCATTCAACCATTCCATTCATTCAATCATTCTCTATTTCAACTCCTACAACAATGACAGCAAAATGCTGCAACATCACTCTCAGCAATCATTGAAGGCAGTGGGAACCGTACGTAGCGTAGATGAACAACTCACTTAAACTTTTTATGTTTTTAACCTCTTCTTTTGGGCCAATTAGTTAATTTTATTTAAACTAGCAATATTATTTATTATTACTATGTATTGTTGTTGTTGTTGTTATTGCCACATTGATGTTGACGTTGTAATGTAATGGGCTATACTGTGCTATACTGTGCTGTGATTACAGTTGTTGTTGATGTTTTGGTGCTCATGTTATTCTTGCAGTGCAGCCTGGCTGTTGCTATTGTTAAGTATCCCGTAACCATCTTTTATTGTACCAAGTAACTGCAATCATGTTATTGACTCTGACTACAACAATTTGTATTTATTTTAAGCCAGCGACAGGCATTTCTGAGTCAGTCTTTATATGGTATTGTAACGATGACTGCCTTAGGTTGCATATTGAGGGAGCAAGTGTAGGAAGAGGAAAACAAAACAAAACAAAACAAATAAATATTATTAAAGAAAGAAAGAATAAAGGAAAGAAAATCTAGAAATCCAATACAATAATTTTATACAAACACACATTTACACGAACAGACCTATTTACCCCACTGCATAAGCATTTTAAAGAGCGCAAGAGAAAGAAAGACAATTTTCAAATCCAACTTAAGTAGTGTTTGTATTTGTATTTGTAATGTTTTACACATACTGTTAAACAATACATTGTTTACATAGGTAATTGTATGAACTAAAGGTGCCCAGATGTATGCTGTTCTTATTATTGCTTCTAATCTAGGTAAATCTAAATAAAGCTAAGGCTGCTTACAGCGACATATCGGAATTAAAGAAATTTCCTAAGTACGTTACTACAACACTGGAAGTAGGAAAACATTACAATTATTGTAACACACCTCTTCCATGCAAAATTACATGAAGACAAATATAAATGCGTGTACAAGTATAATTTTGTTTAGTTCAGACAAAAACCAGATTCAATAAAACGCTTAAGTTAACATTGTAAGTGGATTAAATAGTATGAGAGGATAATTAACCTTTATTTGTTAGCTCCCAGCATAGTCTGTAAACAGGCAATGGTCATACATAATTGGTCATTACAACTCATTATTTAAGATTACGACCAAGATTCTCATAAGATAGGTTTTCATCCCAACTTCAAAATTGTTTAAGCGAGTCTAAGGAAATCGTTTGATCCCTATTATGTCTGCATTAGCGATAAGTTGGCCTATCTGGGTTGATATTTCTTTGTAGATATCCCCTTATAATTTGTAGGTTCCAAACAGTACCGATTGATTTATTTATTCCATCATACGAGCATGGAACGATGATGTCTAGCATCCAAGTACTTATGAGAATCTGTTTAGATTTCTTTCATAGTAGCAGCCATGCATACGTAATTGGACATTACAAAACTTTTAGTCTGGATTACAACTTAGCTCCTTACGCCACTTATAATGTGTTTGTTAATTTCGTACATGAGTGAAGGGGCTTACAGTTTGAACTTGACTGCAAACGATAGATTTTTGAAAAACGTTTTCATGGTAATTGTAGAAATCTACTAAAAGAATGTCGCCGGAGAAATATTTTTCTCATAAATTGTTTTTTGGAGATGTCTGACCTAGAGCTTGAACTGTGGCCTCACGCCTAATAAGCCAATATACTACCTGTTAGATTACAGCGGCTTCAGCTGCATTAGTCCAGGTCATCACGTAAGTATCGCCATGATCCCATACCCCACGGTGCTCTAAGCACGAGTGGAAGCAATGTATCTACCAATGCCCCCTCGTACAATGATACAGCCTCCTGATAAGATTACAATAGCTGGCATCACCATACCTGAATACAGACCAACCCATGCATTTGGACATTACTTCCCTTTTGATTAGTGGCCTGACACTATCTAATTTTCTTTGTGTATGTGGTTAAGAATGTAACGGCAAACCGAGCTTGTTTTCTCCCCACGATTTGGATATAAACCACAGTAACCATATTGCTCCAATAATGGCGGGGGGCGGCTTCAGCAGCAAAGTAATCTGATTTATGTGAGCACCGCCGTTAGGGATATCTCACGGTGTCAGAAAACACATAGTGAATATAATGCGTTGACCAACGCCCCCACATACATGTTGTAAACACTGGCTGCAACACTGTAAGTAGGTACCAATTCGAAGTCACGCTTTTTGGGCACGACAACCTAAACTCCTTCAATGCGCTAAGAGTGTAACGCCACACAGTACTGCCACACTCCCCGCGATTTGTGTTCAAACCACAGTCACCACGTTTCTCCTCACCATTGCCGGGGAACAGTCATAGCTGATCTAATGCTCGGTTTATTGCCGATAAATGCTAGAGTAAGCAATTTAAAGACAGATCGCGGAAAACTTTTTTACAGCCGCTTACATAACATCAATCTAGAACTTTCGGATTAGATTACATTTTCTTATGATAAAGCCAAAGCCAGACATTATCAACCCGGTTGTGCTTAAGACCAATGTAGCTCTAAGATAATGGGCAATAACTGTGAATTATAGTATATATTGCTATATTTGTGCCTTTTAAAAATTTTTAAAATATGAGCTCGTGGACTGTAAATAAAATACAAATAAATTTGTGTTTTAGTTTTAATTAAAATTCTTTATTATTCGCATAATTCTTTGTGTCACTCCCAACTTGATGTAAACAACAACAATTGTTTTTCTTTGTTATTTCTCTGTTTACACTCTTTGCATAAACAATAACGATTACTAGGCAATTATTCGACAGATTTTTGTAACGGTATTCTTTAAACCACGATTACTCTCTCCGAATATACCGCGTCTTCACACGAGACTGACTGAACTTCATTAACTCAGTCGCCTGTTTTGCGTTGCATTTTATATGACAGGGTAAACAGTCTGTTCTTAAAGGCGAGTATTCATGACTTCGTCGTTTCGAGATATCTGTCAACGTTAATATCCTTGTTTTATTATTGTTGTTTGTGTATTTTGTTTACATTTATTCTTGTAGTGTTTGTTGTTGTATTTTTGTTTACTTGTTTAACTTTTTGTTCGTGTTTTGGTGTTTGTTATTGTACACCAAACAAACACCAACATAAGAAAAAAGTTAAACACATAAACAAAAATACTACAACAAACACTAAAAGAATAAATTAAACGATGTAAAAACAAAACGCCAGGATCTAGATTTTTCATTTTCTTAAAGGCGAGTGTTCGTGACTTCGTCTTCTCGAGATATTTGTCAATGTTAATATCCTCGTTTTATTATTGAGTTTAAAGTCGACTCCGAACGACACATTTTTTTGAGAAGCATACCAAGGCAATTTTTTACTCTCACCGAAAAATTATTTTCAAATTTTCGTTTTGATGTCTGACCTGGGATTCGATCTCGGGTCTTTCGCCTACTAAGCCAACACACTACCTACTAGACCACGGCGAACTTTCTCTGCTGAGAGATAGTCGCCGAAGAAATATTTTCATATTTTCGTTTTTATGTCCGACCTACTGCCTACTAGACTTCCGCGACTTCAAATCATTACTTATCTTTTTTAAGGGAGCTCTATTCAATCGTGTTGTTCGTATATCTGTAGACTTTCATTCCAGCCGGTGATACCATTATTAACATGAAGTAAACTTTAGCAAGTAGACGTCGGAAAATGAAAAATTATATTCGGAAAAAATATTGTTACGTTATTACCTTTAAAAAATGTTTAAAATATGAGCTCGTAGATTGAAAATAAAATAAAAATAAATTTGTGTTCGGTTTTAAATAAAATTTTTTATTTTTCGTACAATTCTGTTTGCCACTGTTCACAACTTGATGTAAACAACAACAATTGCCCTTCTTTGTTATTCCTTCATTTACACCCTTTGCATAAAGAATCCCTAAATAGTTGACAAACGCACCGCGTCTTCACACAAGACTGCTGTTTGGCCTTGCCTTTTATAAGGCAGTCTGATAAATGCTCTAGTAGGCGTATGATCGTGATTTCGCCTTCTCGAAATCTTTAAAAATTTAAATATCGTTCCTTACATTAACTATTGTTTTTTGTGTATTTTGTTTACATTTATTCTTGTAGTGTTTGTTGTTGTATTTTTGTTAATAATTTTAATGTTAATCATTAAAATGTTAACAAATATACAACAACAACTACCAGCATAAGAAAAAAGTTAAACAAGTAAACAAAAATACAACAACAAACACTACCAGAACAAATGAATCGATGTAAAAACAAAACGCCAGGAACTAAATTTTTTCATTTTCGCAACAATATAAAGAAACGTCCAAGCATTTGTTTCTTATGGTCACCTTTGATGAGTGATGTGTTTAACAAGTACTACAAGTGATTAACAAACACTGTTGAAAAGAATCATTTACTGCTTGTACTAGGGTCTATACTTAAATCTCTATTTACACACATACACTTGAAATATTGCGTATGTTTGTTTGTCTATGTGTGTATTCGTATTAGTTTATCAATTTTATTTATTTAATTTCAAACTTTTCATTACAATTAAGAATTAAAAATTCTTTGTCTATTTCCGTCTGTCTATTGACAAACTGTTCGTCATTGTGTTGCAATTAAAGGAAAGTTGTTTGCTTTTAAAAATTACAACTAAAACAACAAAAAAAAGAAGCTTTTAAAAGCACAAGGAAAAGAGTGGCAATTTAATAGAAACATAGATAAGCAAATAAATGATAGTGCAATATAAGCAAAAAAAACAAAAAGAAAAAAGACAACAACAACAACAACAGACGTAGAAATGGCTGAAAAAGGAAAAAAAATCAACCTCAATTTGAGAAGATTATTTACATTTCCTTTTAATGTGAAGACATTGAGTGACTGAACAATGTTGCTTAAAACAACAGGAAAAAAACAAAAACAAACAAAACGAAGAAGATCAACAGCAACTACAGAGACAACCACTTGCAACCATCTAACCAACCATTACTAGTACAAAAAACAACAACAACGAAATAATCATAATAATGGTTGTTGCCATTGATGTCTTCTACACAAAATAATGGCGAAACAATGTTGCTGTTGCACTTACTTTAGTTTGCTACAGTTTTTGTCGTTTCATTTCATTTCAATTCAGTTTTTTTGTTTGTTTTTCCCTGTTTTGTCGTTTTGCTGAATATTTCTGTAGGATTGTGTTATTTTTCTTTTGTTTTCTTATGTTGTTGTTGTTGTTGTTGATTTTTAAGTTGTTTTCGTTTGTTGCTTAATTCGTTTATTTTTTGTAATTCGTTTATTTTTTTATTTTTATTTGTAGTTGCTGTTGATTTGTTTGTGATAAGACTGTTGTTGCTTGAGTCTGCTGCTTGTTTATTTGTTTTAGTTGCTCCTTTTTTTGTTTTTTTTGTCCATCGTCAGATAAGGTAGGGTCTTGTGTTGTTGCTGATGGTTTTGAATACCCTACAATATTCCATAGGCAGCAATTGTTCAACTTTTTCCTTTCAGCATTGAAAACTTATAAACAAAGTCTGTAATTATAAACACACACACATACACCTTATTGGTTATTACAACCCTTCAGTCAGGATTACAACCTAGTTTTGCACACCACTTAAGTTGTGTGTGTTAATTTTATACATAAGTGGCGGGACCTACAGTTTAAAATCGACTCCGAACGACAGATTTTTGAGAAGCTTTTCATGGCTCTTCATGCTGACAGGAAATCAACGAAGTACTATTTTTTTTTCGAGAGATCTAGACTGGGGTATGAACAACAGAGCTCGTTTCTTGTAAGCGAGACTTCGACAACTTCAATTTCCTAGTTTTTAAAATCCGTAAAACATGATAAAATAGTTTTACCTTCTCCTTGCTTTGAATGAAGATTGCTTAGGTATATCATTAAGCACTTTAAACGATACGAATTGATTGGCATTGATTTTTGTTTATTTTTCCCTCAAATGCAGAATTGAGTCTAAAGGCTTTGTTTATATGTGAAGGCAACCAACGTGTTGCAGTGGTACTATAAGAGAGGACATCATTTTTATTCGATTCTGCCAACTTGTTATTTCATTAGTAAGCACTTCCTACTATAAGTAATCCTTTTAATGTCTAAAAGACACTCTCTCAGCATGTCGCTGAAATTGATTAAATCCACAAAGCCTTATATTCGCTTCATTTAAGATATTAAGTTTAAAAACTTCTGTAAAAAGCTAGAGGACTGTGAGGAAGTGCTAAGAAAAACGAAAACTTGTAAGCAAGCTAAAGGACAAATACAATTATCGCACGGAAAAGCTCATATAAGAGAGCCCTGGTGAGTGGTTTTTGAAAAAGGTTGTAAAACGATGAATTTTTTCTGTCAATTTAAACCCCAAGTAAATGCAACACTGTTATCACTGATATTACTGATTAGATATCTGTTGCAACAAGCAGCACCAATTGTTGTTGTCTGTGCAACTAGCTGGTAATCATCAACAAATTACAAGAAATCAAAAAAATAAAGAAAAAAGAAACAAACACTTTAAAATATCTATTCAAGTAAATAAAAAGAGGAGTGCGAAATTATATCGGTTCAAGCCGATTATGATATACCGAACCTTAGGTCATACTGTCGAACTAATGAAATTGGTTGCCTTTAGATCATGTTAACATGAAATCTGGCCGAATAAAGGCTGTAAGGGAACACATTTCAGAAAAAATTTTAAGCACAAATCGATACTCATTGGTAAATTTCTTATAGCTAAGTGTTTAGAGAGGTTATGAGCTTCTCTAAATAATTTACTCACGAAGATTCTTGAGTCCTGGCATTCCAAAAATGATAAAAAACGAACATTTTGGAAACGTTAAATAAAAATTAGAACCCGATAACCAAACTACCACAGCTAATGCAGGAGATCAACACTTTTTAAAATCATGAATTATTTTAAGCAACCCACCTGCAAATCATTGATTACATATGCAAAGGAAATAAATAAAGTGATTACTTTGTGGCAGTCCAACAATGGAATGAAAATGAATAGAAAGCTATTCTGAGATCCTCGATGGTTGAGGATTGTACGACTAGTAAGGATAATGGGAAAGGTAGTAGGGAAAGGGAATGCAACGATGCATTTATTTCATAGATGTCGAGATGGCCGAGCATTATATTGCTACGAAAATGAAATATTTAGGTACTGATGTTTTGCTTTTACATTGCTTAACATTACAATTTTAAACAAACAAAAAAAAAAATACAACCACAAACCCTCCAGTAAGGATTTCGATCTAGCTTCTCACACCGATTAAATTGTGTGTGTGTTAATTTTATACATAAGTTGTGGCACCTACAGTTTAAAGTCGACTCCGAAAGACAGATTTTTCAGAAGCTCTTCATGGCAATTTTATTTACTCTCAGAGTTTTTGCCAGAAATCTGGTAAGAGGCAGTCATCGAAGAAATATTTTTTTTATATTTCATTTTGATGCCTGGCCTGGGATACGAACCCGAGCTTTACGTCTAATAAGCAAAAACACTACCCACTAGACTATGGCGGCTACTAACACCAGTATAAAAACAGTGATAAACAAGTTAACAAAAATACAACAACAAACACCAGCAAGAATTAATGTAAACAAAATACACATACAACAATAATGAAACAACGCTGCTTACATTTATAGAGATTTCGAGAAAGCAAAGTCAAGAACATTCGCCTTTAAGAACAATCATTAGAGTGTTTACTCTGCCATATAAAAAGCAAGGCAAAGCAGACCAGGGAGTGAATGAAGTTCGGTCAGTCTTGTGTGAAGACGTTGTGTGTTTGAAGAGAGTAATCGTGGTTTGAAGATCTCCATTACAAAAATCAGTTGAACAATTGTCTAATAATAGTAATTGTCTAGTATTGTTTATGCAAAGGTTATAAACAGAGGAATAACAAAGATAACCAATTGTTGTTGTTTACATTAAGTTGTGAACAGTGACACACAGAATTGTGCAAATAATAAAGAATTTTAATGAAATCTAAACACCATAAGAACTCTTGTTTTAAACCTTTTGAAAAGTTAAAAGCCTAACAATATTTTTAATAAGGCATTATAAAACGTTAGTAAGGATTACAACCTATTTTATTACACTACCCATGATACGATTGAAGTCGCCGTGGTCTAGTAGGTAGTGTGTTGGCTTATTAGACGAAAGGCCCGGGTTCGTATCCCAGATCAGACATCAAAACGAAAAGACTCTGAGAGTAAAAATTGCCATGAAAAGCTTCTCAAAAATCTGTCGTTCGGAGTCGACTTTAAACTGTAGGTCCCGCCACTCATATATAAAATTAACGCACACAACATAAGTGGTGTGAGAAGCTTGGTCGCAGTCCTGACTGAAGGGTTGTAATGGCCAATTATGTATGTATGTACCCATGATACGAACAAGAAATTTTGGGAAGCTTTTCATGTCATATTTGTTTATTCTTCCAGTTTTTGCCAGAAATCTGTTGAGTGGAAGAGATGCCGAAAGAAATATTTTTTCATATGCCGTATGATATGAGATCTAAGCTAGGGTTTGAAGAAAATATCTTTTTTTTTCTCATTATAAGCCTTATGTTCGTCAAAAGAATCTCTTTATGTTTGGTTACCAAAGTAAGCTACAACCCAAAATTTCAATGGAAAGAGAAAGCAATCTGCTAAAAATTTTTTTGGGTACGAATGAATACAAACTTTTTTTCTGAGTGTAAAAAATTTAAAATTTAATTTTCAACTGATGATTTGCAAACCTCAGACCAAATGCTGACTGCAATCAAAAACAAACTTAATTTCTTTTAAAGTCATTTAAAGTTGAAAACAACAACAACAACAACAACGCAACCGAAAAATCAGTTGATGACGTTACTGTCTGTCAGATGTTGTTCGGTTTCAAGTGGAGTTTAAATAATTTGGAAACCAATTTTAGCAAACATACACGCACAAAAAAAAAGAACGAAAATATCCTACAGCCATGAAAACCCCCTGGTGGCTTTTCTCCAGTTTTTTAGACCAAAAAAAAAAAAAGGAAAAACAGGATAGGGGAACCAAAATTGAAAGCAAAATTGTAAAATTAAGGAGTTTATTATGACGTTTAATGACCCCAAACAACAAATAGCCTCCGAACACAGTGAGTGAGTAAGTAAATATGAACAACTCAATAAAATTCATTTATTTATGTACGAACGTATGTCTGTGATACGCTTGTGCTGGGCTATGCTGTTATGGCCTAAACGGCTCACTGACTGACTGACTGACAAACTGCATTTGTTGATAATGATGGTGGTGATGGTGGTTGTATGTGGCTGGAGTTGTTGCAGCCAAGTGATGATGTTGCAAATTTATTTTGATGCTGTTCGTTTGTATTTATTTTGTTTCCTTTCGAGTTTATTTCGAAATTATTCTTATTTTCGTTCGTTTCTGTATATCCTATGGAAACACTTCATGTCTTTGGCACGCAATGACAGTGGTAGGCGAGCGGAGTAGAAGCAGCAAAAAAAAAACGAACGAATCATCATCATGTAATTACAGTGCTGGCCATTTTTAATGGCACTTCGTGAAAGCCATTCAAAGAAAGTAAACAAAGAAAAAAAAAAGATGCTATGAACGAACGCTAATATGCTAGCAAATGTGGCAAGCCAAGGATTTCTTTTTTTTTTAGGGGGGGGGGGGCAATTCTGTTGGTAGCACTTAATACAGCCCACTGCTAACAAACGGTACGAGAAAGAGGGTGTATGAATTTACCACCCAAAAATCAAAAAAAAAAAAACAAAGATCAGAAAACGAGAAACAAATCGTACGTGCAACATAAGTTAAGGCACAATGTCTGTTGCATACAATTGCAATTACAACTAGCTGCTGTTTTTAATGTTTTCTTTAGTTTTCTTCTTCTTCTTCTTCTGGTTTTTAATGCAGTTATGACTGCATGGATGATGAGTTTCACTCACTTGCAGACCAAAAACACCAACAATCAAGCTCTACAGCATCCAATAATTTTGTCTGGGTGTATGGCTGTCTGAACACGTCTCCTCGTCCAATATTTGGTTACGTTTGACTCTAGACAAATGGCCAGAACAATAACAACAACAACAACAATAATAATAATAATATAAATGTGTTGTCAATGATTATTATGTTGCACTGATGACGATGATGATGCCTTGTATCATGACATCTTGCAATTTAATGCCAAGACAAAATTATTTTTTATTTTTCTTGCTTTGTAAGGCAATATTTACAATTTACATTCCCCATGTAATCAGCAATATTGGTTGCAACAACAACAAAAACAAACAAACGACATTGTAGAAGACAAGCAATCAAGCAGCCATGCAACATTTTGTTGCATCGCATAGTATATGTTAGTTATAATAATCTCTGCGCTGGTTTTTTTTTATTGATGTTTTATAACGGTTATAAGAATTACTTTTTTATGTTCGTATTATTTTAAATACATGATCACAGCACAGCACTACACTGCACAGCACTGTACAGTGTACCCAACCAACCTGTTGTTTGTGTCGCCGTGTTCTGGCTGCTGCTGCTGTCGTAAAACAAAAGAAAGCAACAGTCTCCAGCGCAGAAAACAATGATGGTGATGGAAATTGTAAATTGATATGCAAAACTTGTTTCTGTGTCCTGTGCACAGTTCAAACATTTTGAACTTTGGCAATGAATATTTTGTATGCGATAGATATTCAATGTCTTTATTAAGGTTGTCATCGAAGATCCTTTTATTGAAAATTAAAAACAATTTTCTTCGTTAATTTTGAAGAAATTTCGAAATATTGATGATCAATGCACTCGGAATACAAACTCTTAAATATTGTTACGAAATTGGAAATGGTGTTGGTAAAATAATAAACAAAAGCCCCAAAAGCAACACAATGGACTTTATCATGTATGAAATGATAAACAAAAGCCCCAAAAACAAAACAATGGACTTGATCACGTGATCAAAGAATAAACAAAAATAAGAATAAAATAAAATAAATAAAAAAGATGTAAACAAACAACAACAAAGTGCAGCGTAAAAAAAATATAATAGCGGATAGATAAATACACAAGCCTGCCTGGATAAATGTAAACAAGATACAAAAACAAAAATGGAAAAAAATTGTTTACATTTTTGGATTGTTCCCAAAAACCGCCATCCTCCTTCGAGAATATTCATAAAATAGATAAAATAGCGGATAGACAAGCAACAACTACTCTGCCTGGATGAATGTAAACAAGATACAAAAACAAAAATAGAAACAATTTGTTTACATTTTTGAATTGTTCCCGAAAGCCGTCATCCTCCTTCGAGAGCATTCATCACACTGTTGATGAAAGGCAAAACAAAGCGAGCAATTGTGAGTTTGATGTCAACGTTGTACTCATACTCATTGTAACCTGTACTTATAAATCGATGTTGTAGTGAGTACGAATGAATCAGAGTAGTTGAATTTCTATTCTGTTGATTCACTCATACTCAAAATTGCATGAATTTTGAATTGTTCCCGAAAGCCGTCATCCTCCTTCGAGAACATTCATCACACAGTTGATGAAAGGCAAAACAATGCGAGCAATGAAGAGTTCGAATTAAGTTAGTCATATGCGACGACGACACATTTGTTGGAGTTTGAACTAATCAGTCGTGTGTGAAGACATCACGTCATATTCAGTGAGAGTCAAATCAGTTGTATGTGAAAACACAAGATCAAGCTATAATTCAGTCCGTCTTATGTTCAGAAAAGTTGCGTGTGAAGAAAACAGTTGTTAATGTTGTGTTTACAAAAAAGGTTGTGAGCAAAGAAGAATAACTAACAAGTATTGTTGCTTACAAAAAGGTTGTAAGCAGCGATATATAACGTACAAGCACAAATTGTAAAAGTTACCATTGTATACGTGAAATAAGTTCGAACAGTGGCACAAAAGTTGTGCAGATAATAAAGAATTGATTTAAAATTAAACAATTTTATTTATTTTTATTTTATTTGCAATCTACGAACTCATATTTTTAACGTTTTAAAGGTAAAAATGTAACAATATAAACAAGTTCATAGGCCCTGCTCTGGTCACACAGAAGGTTTCCTTTGAGCTCTCTCTGTCACCGAACTTTTTTGAAGCGTAATTGTGTCTCTAAATACGTTCAAGGGTTTAAGTAGGGTGTAGCGGTAGTCTCTTCTTTCGATTTCAAAAAAAGAGTTCCACTACGATTAGGCGTACACAAATCCCATGGGACATTGACGTGTAATCTACTTAAGGGATCGAAACAATATGCCTGTGCGCTATCTAGAAGCAAGGGAGCGTCTTGTAGAGCATTAGTTTTGTCGTAAGAGAGAGAGGTATCTGCTACTCAATTGCCTATTGAGGCAATAGTAGTACCTATTGGCAAGAGTGAGCCTACGCTTGATCTCTAGACTGACATCATTTTTGATGGTAACGCCGGAGCCAAGATAAATAAATACCTTAAGTATGTCGAAAGTATAGTTGTCGGCCATAAACTTAGATCCAATACACCGCATGTCCCTAGTTTTGCATATTAACTTCGTTTTGCCTTCCTTTACTGCCAAACCCATATTGATAGTCTCCCATTCAATAGCACTAAAGGCATCAGCATTAACATCTCGCTTGGTGTGCCCTTTGATGTCAAATTTGTTAGCGTACGCAAGCTACTGGACACTTTTGTAAAAAATAGCGCCATTGCGATGTCCCCTGTTTTCTCCAGAACACTCTCCATGATGAAGTTGAAGAGGTCGCATGATAATTTATCCCCTAGTATGAAACCTCGCATGGCATCAATGGGTTCAGGGAGATCGGTCATACATACGTACATAATTGGCCATTGCAACTCTTCAGTTAGGATTACGATCTAACTTCTCACACCACTTAAGTTCTGTGCGTTAATTTTATGCATAAGTGGCGGGATCTACAGTTTAAAGTCGACTCCGAATAACAGTTTTTGTGTAGTACTCTCAGACTTTTTTCCATAAATCTGCTGAAAGGAAGTCGTCGAAGACATATTTTCGTTTTGATGTCTGACCTGGGGTTTGAACTCAAGCCTTCTGTCTAATAAGCCAACACACTACCTACTAGACTACGGTGACTTCATGAAACTTTTGCATGGCAATTTTATTTATTCTCCGAGTTTTTGGCAAAATGCTGTAGAGTTTTCGAGACGCCGAAGAAATATTTTTTTCATATTTTGAGGTTTGAAATGAGACCTCACGTCTAATTAGTCAACACAATAACTACTAGACTGCGGCGACTATCTTATACTATGTTTACGTATGCAATTTAATTGAGTTAATATTCGATTAATTCAGGACAATATTTTTACCGTTCAGGTATAATAAATATACGCAATAATCAGCTTACTCAATATTCTTTTGCCAGATGGTAAACAAAACAGCTGGTTGTTGTTTTTTGTTTTGTTTTTTTTATTTGTCGTTGGCGATATTTGAGTTCTTAAATATCAACAGGAAGTGTTCGGTTACTCATAATATGCTGTATTTAATGTTTTACTCAATATTACAACAATTAGCATTTAATTTGAGCAATAATTGAGATTTTATATAAAATATTGGGATCAATATTGGCGTAAATTAAACGTCAACTGTGTAATCTTCATCTTAAAAGCGATCGTAGTGAGTGGCTATACTAGACTAATACTTGACTACACTTGCCAGTACGATGGTATATAATGGAGATGATAATCCTATCCTAATTGACCTTTCTTAAATGAAAAGAAGTTTGAAGAAACGATTGCTTTATAGGACATATGATATAGGAAAGGAATATAAAGCCCATTAAAATGCATAGACAAGACCCGAATGTGTTTCCCATAACGTGTTCCTATAATTGTAAAGTACTGCGACAATTAATGTTGCTTATCGGTGGACATAACTATAAAGCAAATCCATAAAATTAAATTCACTATGTTTTGCTAATGATTCTATTAGATTTTTTAATAAATTTTGTGCCAGCCTTTAAAGCCGCCATAAAATAAACTAATTATTGTGTTTTGAATTTAAAGCGGAACTAATTTTTAAAAAATAAATTAATATTCCTACTAAAATATGCTCTTAAAGCCATGTAAGTCGGGATACATCATTTATTTATTTTGCCAGTAATAAGCGAATAAGATTTTAAACCATAAGAACTAATCAAAGCCGGCTTTGTTTTTGTTGTTTTTTATTGCAAAGATTTAATAGAATGATCTACTTGGTGGCTAAGAGAACCGAGCAAAAAGCACAGATTCATTATATCGACATACACTCATAAAATTCTAAACAAAAAAGGCAATATTAAGAACATACGCTCTATCATAATCAAGCAGCAAAAACAACAAAAAAAAAAAATAATAATTGTTTTAATAAAAAAAAAAACCGGGAAAAAAATGAGCATCCACTACTAAATGCAATTAAATCTTTGTAGTGTATTCTACAGTATACACTCGGAAAAATTTCAAGCTTAAATTCAAACTCAAAACAAAACTTCAATAAATTTTTTTTAATTAATTTAAATTGAAAATAAAAATGCAATTTACAACACAGTCCTTTAAGGTTAAGAATTCAAAAAAAAAAAAAAAATTATTACAAAATATTTTGGCTTTTCTGCCAGTGTAACGTTAAGCCAATCCCCCCTCCCCAGCTAACAGCTAAACTGTAATGATAGCATGAGTCAGGGATTTTGATTTTTTTTCCCTCATCAGTTTACCTTACAAATATGAATGGCTTGGATGGATCTGTACGAGTAAATACATACTATAAATATAGTATGTAGGTCTGTTCTCATCCTATGTCTGTCTGTTTGTATTTTTTTCTTTCTGCATATATCCACATAAGGGAGATGCGTGATCTTTTTGAAGATGACGATGAAACGTGATGAGTTTTGTATTAGCACAACAACAACAACAAAAACAACAACCATTCGTAGAGCAGTACGGATAAATGCAGAAATAATCTTTAAACTAAATACAGTTCCTTTGTTTACTTTTCACCTTAAGAGCCAGCTTACCAGCTTTTCAGCATTAAATTAAAGGGGGATTCATAAAATATTAGGTCTGTGCATTAATTTTTAATGTGACTTTAGGTTACAATTTGGGAGATCGTGTTGGATTATTATATTGTGTGAAGTGGTGTCAAACTTTATTTATTGTGTTGTAATATTTCGCAAGAGGTGTCTTGTTTAGCGGGTCAGAGTTTAGATGGCTTACTAGAAGAATTATCTGGAGCGGTCGAGAACGAAGCTTCTGGTGGAAAGTTTCTGGGCTTTTTAGAGGCTTAAAAATTTCAGTGAGGCTTTTGCACCTTGTCCCCTCGATCAGTCGAATCTATTGTTATATAAACAAATATAAACAAATAGATTCGACGAAGAATTGCTTCCAAAAGTTTGAGAATTATTTGAGTGCTGCTATCGACAGGTCTTTTATTTCTAAAATGAGGGGACTAAAATATTCATAAACTACGAAGCACGTGGTTCTGTAAAAGATTACGGACTTGTTAACGTGGTAACAATATACATTAAACAATTCAAGCTAATGCTGCATACCTACTCCACCTGCTTAGGAGGGCACATTCTCAAACAGAAGTCATTTTACTAACGTATTCTTAAAAGCCATAAAAAGCAGTTCCAAATTTAAGCTCTCAAAGACATTTGTGAAGTATATGAACCATATCCAACCATGCAAAACGATCCATGAAGCCAAGTAAATAATTTCTATTTCCTAATGTCAATTGAAGTTCCCATACCTATACCACACATTGCCTACTGTGTTGGCTTATTAAACGTCAGGCTGTCGATTGACCAATATCTTGAACAAAAAAATATTTCCTCTCATTAGTTTTTTGCAGAAACTCTGAGAGTTAAAACAAAACCTGGCATTCGGATGTAAGCAATAAGACCCTACGCTCATGATTAAAATTAACACACACAACATTGATGGTGTGAGAAGCTAGGTTATTCCTAACTGAAGGGTTATACTGACCAATTAAGGAAGTTTACTTAAGAGTCATAAAAAGCAGTTTTATTATGACAATTTAAAAGGCAATGTCTAGGTGTAAGAACCACGAGCCATAAGTAATGACTTGTATTTGCTTAAATCAATTAAATATATCTAATATGTAATCTCTTGGATAGTTAGACGCGAGCCCGTGGTTCAAACAACTGATCTAACCTCACAAGCAAAAAAATATTTCTTCGGCGACATGCTGGCAAAAAATCGGTTGTTCGGAGTCGACTTTAAACCGTAATGTGAATAAAATTAACACACACAACATGGGTGGTGTGAGAAACTAGGTCGTAATCCTCACTAAAAGGTTATAATGACCAATTAAAGAAGTACTTTTAAGAGCCATTACGACAATTCAAAAGGGAATGTCTACACATGCAAAATGAGCCATGAAGTCATGGTAATGCCTAGTATTTACTGAAAGCAATTGAAGTCGCCGTAGTTGAGTAAGTAGCGTTTTGTGGTGTTACTAGCCTCAAGCCCCTGGATCAAACTGCAGCTCAGTTAATTCGAAAAAATAATTTTTTTATCGACTTTCTCGCAGCAGTCTTTAAGCAAAACTCTGAGAGAACGCCATTATTGAGCTCAATAAAGTTTCAATTAATAATTACGCAATAAATGCACAAATTATTGTAATATTGAGTAAAACTTAAAATGCAGCACTGTCATATGAGTGTTTAGAGAGTATATTAAAATTTACCGAACACTTTCTGTTGATGTTTGACCACTCAAATGTCAAGAATGACAAACACTAATAAACTAACAAACAACATAACAATTTTCGCGACCAAAATAAAAACAATGTTGTTATTTACCAGCTGTCAAATGAGTATTGAGTAAGCTGAATTGCGTATATTGTTATGTCTGAACACTTAAAATATTGTGTTCAATTAAGCGAATATTGACTCAATAAAAGTGAATATCTGAACATAGTATAAGTAGGATGAAGTATGACTTCTTCAAAAAGATTTGAACGATAACAAATGTTCTACTGAACGAAAAAAAGTTCAATATACAGTGAAACTGTTTTTGGTTTTCTATTTAATTACACGGTCTGCCATCATTTCGATCGTCTTGTGTCGTCCAAGTAATTCATTCATGGTCTTATGAGATGAATTAATCTGGTGCTATAATACAAAACAATTCATAGAAATTATTGCTTTGACCTAATAGTAGTAAAACTTTGTTTTTTCTTTGTCTTTGGTTCTCCTCACTCTGTTTGGTTCAATCGGATTTTCTTGATTTTCAAATGATTTAATAATGATCTCCTTGATGTTGCAACAACTTCAACGTCAGCTCATCATCATTATGGTATGATTTCTTTTAAACTGAATCTTATTTTCTTTTATTTCGAAAGAATTAAATACCGAACAATACAGTTTGGATTTAACGACTTGAAGATAAGTTTGTAGTATGAACTTCGCTGTTTGGAGATTTGTTGTGCTTTGGTTTTGGTTTTCTTTGCCTTGATAAACGCTGCATGTTTTTCCCTGATTTTATTGCATTTTGTAAGGCAAAAAAGAATGCGTGTTACACTCGTCATCATCTGCCTCAACAGCTAAAGATTCACATCCACTATGAAGAATTGAATCGAGTGCATGTTCCGGCATAAAGACCCGACCAAGGGACAGACACAAAAGACAGAGTCTCTGTCTGTCTGAGTGAGACAAACGTACGTACATACGAACATATATTGAACATGTGTTGCACATCATCAAATGTTCTACATCATAAAACGATATTACATGATTGTTGCATGGCTGAACGATAATATTTAAGACGTTACACGTTTGCCGCTATATTTCGTTTCTTCTCTTCTGCAATGCTCTTCTTTTCGTTTTTCTTTTTTGATAATTTTTTGGATTTATTGTTGGACAAAAAGAGAACAACAAAAAAAGAGGAAAGAAAAAGTAGCCGACTGTCTGAAGAGCAATATAAGCCGTCATAGTAGTTGTAACGGGTGATTTTTTAGTTTTTATCGTTTTGGCAACGCTGGCTTAAACAGCTCACTAACGTTTCGTGCTTTGTTTCTTTGGCAAACATCTTCAGTTTGGTTTATAATTTAACCATGAATCGTCTTACAAACGAACAATGCTTGGAAATCATTGAATTTTATTATCAAAATGAGTGCTCTGTTAAGAAAGTTCATCGCGCTTCTTCCATTTTAATTGGCCAGTTTAATCGACCCACTGAAGCGGCTATTCGGGCTATTGTGATTAAAATTTGGCACCAAATTTACATTGTTGGACATTAAACCACCAGCACACTTACGTAGAGTGCGAACTGAAGAAACTATCGCAGCTGTATCGGCCAGTGTTAATGATGACCATCAATTATCGATTCGTAGCCGTTCGCAGCAATTGTGCCTCTGTTACTCAACAACGTGGAAAATTTTGGGGAAGGACTTAGGTGTGATGTCTTTCAAAATACAGCTGGTGCAAAAATTGAAGCCGAACAACTTACCGCAACGCAGAATTTTTGGTGAATGGGGGTTTTGGGAAGTGGGCCGAAGATCCACTTCTTTATAGAAAAATTGTGTTCAGTGAAGAAGCTCATTTTTGGCTCAATGGATACATAAATAAGCAGCCATGCTGATTTTGGAGTGAAGATCAGCCAGAAGCATTGCAAAATCTACCAATGCATCCAGAAAAAGTCACAGTTTGGTGCGGTTTATGGACTGGTGGCATCATTGAAACGTACCTCTTCAAAGATGCTGCGAATCGTAACGTAACTGTAAATGGTGAGCTCTACCGTGAGAAGATATCCAACTTTTTTTTTGCCCAAAATGCAAGAGCTTGACTTGCATGACATGTGGTTTCAACAAGACGGTGCTACATGGCACACATCACGCGTAAAAATGGTCTTATGGAGAGATGAGTTCGGTGAACATTTTATTTCACGTTCGGGACCGGTCAATTGGCCGCCTAAATCGTGCAATTTAACGCCTTTAGACTATTTTTTGTGGGGCTCTGTTAAAACTCAAGTCTATACAGACAATCCCGCTTCAATTGACGCTTTGGAAGACAACATTAAAACAACATTCATTCATGAGCTACCGACCGAAATGTTGGAAAGAGTATGCCAAAATTGCTCTAAACGGATGGATGGATTGAAATAATTAAACATTAAGAAAAAACATTGAATTATATGGACCGTACTATCGATTCCAATAAAGATTTCATGCATTTTTCTGAATTTTATGTGTTTTTTTTTTGAAAAATTTTCTTATAGCTTTTAAAAAATCACCCATTATATGACGATATGTAAGTGCAACAGTGTTTCTTTATTGGTTTTTGATTTGGATTTATTGCGGCAATGAAAGTAACCGTGGAAAATTATTATGATTATGGATTTGATGTTGGATGGCTGTTTGGCTGGCTGGCCAATTCTTCTTGATCCATCTTCTTAAGGCCAAGTTTATTTAGAAACGTTCCTCCTTTCTAAGTCAATTTTATTTGATTTTTCTTCTGATTTTTTTTCCCTCCATTCAAGTCAATTAAATAAGTTGCTGTCGTACTTACAAATATTTATTATTATGAAATCGCTCAGTTCTGTTCTGGTTCTTCTTCCTTCCATTGCTTCAAATATATTTTTGGAATTTTATTTATTGAAGTTAATTACTTACAGAATACACTTGTGTGCTGCTGCCTCTCGTTTGCAGTGTTTGCAACTTTTTTGCTCGGCATTTAAGGTTTATAGCGTCATTTCATTTTGCCTTTCCGTTTCTATTTTTTTTTTTTGTTTTTTTTATTAGAACAGAAAATTATATTTTTAAACAAAAAAGAAAAGCAAAATAAAAAAATAATTAAATGAAAACGCTAATAAATCTTGAAGGCTTTTCGTTAATTAAAAATAGTAAACGAAGTCAATTAAAATTCTCTTTTTAAATAATTTTCAATTTGAAATTATTTTCTAATTGAGCCGCAGTTTCCTTTTTTTTGTTGAAAAATTTCAAATGCATCTAAATGAAGTTGTAAGAATTTAAATGTGAATTTAAAGCAAAATCTAATTAAAATTTTTATTAAATGCATACATACAACTCCTTAGTTAGTATTAGCTTCTTCAACGCTATGTTGTAATTTTATGCACGAATGTTTTGAATTGTAAGCAAATGATTATCGACTTTTCTGGATGTTATACTAGGCAGAGATCTGCAAATAATATTCAAAAATATGAATAGAATCGAATCATACTCATAATTTCTGATACTTATACGAATTCATGTATGAACTTATTTTAATATCATGGCACCTCTAGTTATATAGTCAAAGTTTGAAGTACACATTATATTCACATCAGAGATCAGCAATGAATCGTCTTTTCGCTACTCATAAGTACTCATGGAGATTTGCGTATGAGCGATTCAACAGTATTGAAATTCAACTACTCTGATTCATTCGTACTCAGTACAACGTTGGTTTATACCTATAAGTACTCACAACATTCGAAATATGTTCGATTCATACTCCTACTCATTCAGATTCATAAATTTAGAAAAATACTTACAATACTTATAAATGATTCAAGTGATTCGAATCATTCATCAAAATTTACAGTCTTAGTTGTTGTTGCATTTACAAACAAAGGAGGAAGAAAAACACAAGGATAGCAAGCAAAGCAAACACGCAAACTTCTTGTGAGTATAGTAGTGTCGTTCGCGAATCATATTTAGTTTGTGCTTCGTGGTAATGCTGACTAAATGAGTGTCGAAGTTAACAACATTACTAGTGAATAGATTAAAGTAAGAGAAATCAATCTTCAATTCAACTGATGAATTTGAAATTAAAATAAATGAGCCAGTAGACTCATAGAGAGGATATTGATGCTATTCCTCTCTAAAGAATAGATTGTTAGGAAGTGG
This sequence comes from Sarcophaga peregrina, assembly GCA_014635995.1. Lineage (NCBI taxonomy): Eukaryota > Metazoa > Arthropoda > Insecta > Diptera > Sarcophagidae > Sarcophaga > Sarcophaga peregrina. The sequence goes on along the minus strand of CM025790.1, from coordinate 10,143,013 downwards.
CAACTCTTACGGAAAAAATACTTTTCGAACCTGTCTAACGAATATAAATACCAATACATTTTCGCTGTGGAATATGCGTAATGGTACGACAGGTGACAACGCATTCATACAAGAACCTGCCATCAAAAGTAAATCTATTGCTTAGCTTGAAAAAATTTTATTAGAAAAAAATTAAAAAACAACAAAAAACACCGACTCGAAGGGATGGAAGTTCATAACAATTGGTCATTACAACCGTTTAATTAGGAGTTCGACCTAGCTTCTCACACCACTTATAGTGTATGCGTTAATTTTACAAATGAGTGGCAGGCAACAACAGTTTAAAGTCGACTCCGAACGACAGACTTTTTTTTTGAGAAATGTTTTCATTGCAATTTTATTCAATTCTCAGAGTTTTTATCAGAAATCTGATGAGAGAAAGTCGCAGAAGAAATATTTTTTCATATTTCGTTTAGTTTGAGAACCGACCTGGCTTTTGAACAATGGGTTTTCGTCTAATAAGCCAACACACTGTCTACTAGACTACGGCGACTAGACCGTAATATCTCGTTAAGAAATTCCAGAAATGATGACTATTATAAGCGAAATTTTCCGCAATCATGGTGTCGGTGTAAATATTTCATGCATAAAAGATTACAGTCTTAGTTGTTGTTGCAATTACAACAAAAGAAACATAAGCAAAAAAGACAGAGCAACATGCAAAGCAAACACACAATCTTTTAGTGAATATTTGAGTATTCGTACGGGAATCATATTTTTGTTTTGCTTCCTATATATGTTGTGTTATGGAGAGTCAAAAATCAACAACATCATAAGAGTATGATGAGTTCTTCAAACTTTTAATATGAGTAAAATAAGCGCGAATGCGTATAAGTTTTAAACATTATGAGTATGATTCGATTCTACCTTATCTAGTTTGAAAACCTTTAGCTGGTCTCTGATGTAAAGTCGTTAGAGAAAACTGCAATTTTAGAATATCTTCTGTATTAGACTTCTATATACTAATCAGGCCAAAATAATGGCTATAAAGACTGATCTTTTGGGAAATCGATATGAATGTATATCACATGCGGATATAAGTATATTTACTTCCTTAATGGGTCATTAAGACTCTTCAGTCAGGATTCCAACCTCGTTTAATACAGCGCTTAGGTTGGCTGCATTAATTTTATACAAGAGCGACAAGGTCTACAGTTTAAACGAGAAACTTTTCAGTACTAGAAAGACCTTCAGAAACTTTCTAAGTAATTCTTAAATACTTTTTGGGCTTTTGATGGGCGATTTGCTGAGAGGAAGTCACCATTAAAAATTATTTTTTCATATTTCGTTTCGTTCGAAATGTCTGACCAAGATATTGAGCTAGGGAGTCGTTATCAAACATCACACTAAGGTCGATATAAGTAGAGGTTCTATTACATTAAAATAAGTATGAAATTATGAATATGATTCGATTCTACTCATCGTTTTGAATACGCATTGCTGAACTTTGATACGAGTAAGCATAGCCTATGAGTACTTACAGTGTTGCTAATAACGTACGTATAATTTCGTATTGAATATGTGTTGTAAAGAATTTTATTTTTGGATTTTAATTTCAAAATGTTTTAAAATTTAATTTAAATTTTTAAATACCTTAAGCAATTTGCAAAAAAGCCAATCTAAACTTATGTTCAATAATAACAATTGGTGAAATGAAAAGTATTGATTTTTATAAACAATTTAAAAGGTAAAATCAATTTAATCAACTTTATTGTTATTTGTTTTCATTGTTTTTTTTTTTTTTGTTTTTGTTTTTAGTTAAACACTCATAATAAAACAACACCTGCAGTGTCACACGAAAATTAAAACTCCACTTGCAGCAACAGCAACAACAACCAAAATGCCAGACAACTAAACAATAAACAAACAATATAACAGCTAAAATAACAATAACAACAGCAACAACAACAAAAAAAAAACTAATCAAAGTTGCAAGCAACATCTACAACAGCAAGCAACAATTGAAAATAAAATCTGTCAAGGCAAACATGTAACGTTTCCAATGGTTTTCAGAAAAACCAAACCAAAAAAAAACTTTTTCAAGTGAATTAAAAATAATTATTAAAACAAAGAAAAACAATCATGAATTGAATAAAAACAATACAAAAATAGCAAACAATTAACAACAACAACAACAAACTACTCTATTGGTTAATAAAAAAAATTGGTAACAAAATAAGTAATTGCCCCATGGATGACTATGAGGTATGCTTTGAAAAATTTTTACTTGCTTCTTCTTCGCCTTTTATTTATGATGTTGTTGATGATTGCAACAGTTGTTGGATGCTGTTACTGTTGCTGTTGCTGCCACAATCCTAATAATACAGCAGTTGTAAGCAATGATTCTAGTACCACATTATAGCCTCAAAAAGATAAAGAAACAGCCATCAAAACCTGGCAATAATTTTCATGTTGCTTGACTAGCCTTACTGCCTTTCTGCCTGCCTACCCGCCTATGTTGCCTTTGATTTTATTTTGTTTTTCCTTAGCTTAGGTTTACAGGTTGCTTTTGTTTTTCTGCTGTATAGTTCATCTTTTGCACCAATTTTTGCCAGCCATAAAGTGGCTAAAGCCTAGCTGGCTATGTATGTTTATGAATGCGGGCTGATGATATTTGTTGCTATTGCTTAGTGCTTAGTGCCTTATCATTATCTTTAATATTGTTTTTATTGTTATTCTATAGGTTTCTTGTATTATTACATTGCATTTGCAATAGAATTTCTTTTGATTTTCAACGACGATCAGGTAGGTCGGCCCACCAAAACCATAACGCTTAGCTTTACAAAAAATGTACAAAAAACACTAAAACAAATTATTAAAAAAAGAGAATCAGAAAATAAAATTGAAAACCCAAAAACAGGTCGCTTACATCCTATGTGTATGAATAACTTCAAACAATATATCAAAAAAAAAAAGTTCTTTTCTCTGCATTATTTCATCTTGTGCGCCTGTCTATTCATTTACCTCTCAAAATGGCAATGGCAACAATGATTTTTGTTTGCGTTGTTTTGTTTTTTGTTTTTTGTTCACCCGATTTAGCCAACAAACAACTAAGAATTCTGTTAACGTTTTATTAAAGCCCTGAAGGTGTTGTTTTACGTAGAGATCCGTTTCATACCCACCACTCTTGGAGGGAGACTCTGTAAGGCACATCGAGTCTATTCACTTGCCAGCATAACTGAAACACTCTCACTTAGCAATTCATGTAGGCCTGGCACCTTAAAATGCTGAAATTATTACAAAAACTATGATTTCACAAGCATAATGTAACCGAACGAAAATATGAAAGTTACTTAATTGATAATTACAACCCTTTAGTAAGGATTCCAACCTATCCTCTCACACCACCATGTTGTGTGTGTCAATTTAATGCATGACTGATGGGCCCTAAGGCTTACAGATTCTGAACGAGAGATTTTTGAGGAACTTTCTGAAGCAATATAATTTATTTTCAGAGTTTTTATCAGAAAACTACTGAGGGCATATTACATACATACATACTCTTTAGCCAGGATTACGTCCTAGCTTCTCACGCCTGTTGCGTTAATTTTATACGTAAACGGCGGGACCTACAGTTTAACGTCCACTACAAACAACAGATTTTTGTGAAACTTTTTCATGGCAGGTTTATCTACTTTCAGAGTTTTTGCCAGAAATCTGCTGACAGGAAGTCTCGGAAAAATTTTTTTTAATTTATATTTCGTTTTGATGCCTGACCTGGGATACGAACTCGGACTTTACGTCTAATAAGCCAACACACTACCAACTAGACAACTTCTAGGGAGGAAATTGCAGATATGAATTGTTCGATATGCCTGAGCCACGAGCTCGTATCTAGTTGGCAAATACAATATCTACTACACTATGGCGACTTCACATCTTCTTGCAAAATGTGTTTCTTTTACCGGCAACATTCAATCTCTATTAGTTCTGGTGAAAAAGAGCGGGTTGTGGCTATCGACATTTAAAATTTTCTTTGAATTATAAGACACAGTAAAGTATTTAAATGCAAAGAGTGTGTCACTTCCATGTAAAAGACGGTGAAAGAATCACTGGCAAATCTGCACGGACTTACATCATCTACGGGGTTTCTAGTTTACATTTACCTTTCGCTTTGTTTCAGTTGTATGAATCAAGTTTTTCCCGTTAATACTGCATAATTGGTCTACTGTAGTAGATCTAGAATAATAGGGTTACCATCTCCCAATGCTAAGAACTGTATCCAGCCCTACTCTTTCCCAACTGATGGTACTGTCTGATCATCATATTATGACGTTCTTTGCTGAAGTAAATCTTTTCGGTGGGAGAACTCCTGGATATATTATTCGGATTATAATTTCCAAAATTTACAAATCAAGAAGGCAAACCATCTAGAAACAATACAATACCGATACCAAGAACCATACCTATTCCTTTTCTTTCGAAACGGAAAGTACTGTCTGATCATCATATTGTGATATTCTTTACTGTAGTTATTTCTTTCTGGAGTTGATTAGGAGAATTCCATTATATAGTATTCGGATTAAAGTTTCCAAAATTTAAAAAATAAAGGAGCCAAAGCCTCCATAAACCTTTAAAATCAATGGACAGAGAATAACTTCAACGCCGAACATCGTAGAATAAAACCAACCAGCACAACCTCTTGAGAACAACCAGGAGTTACTTAGCAAAATTCCTCACCACTACAACAGCCTATAGATTGCCACGGAGGCTACTGCTTATGAGTAGCCAAAGCTGGCAACTCTATCATTGCAGTGGAAAAAAATCGAAGATATTCTTACCCAGAAAAACTTGATAAATGAAACTTAAACAAAGCGTAGGAGTAATAAGAACGCCAGGCCAGACATCAAAACAAAATACAAAAAGTATTTCTTCGACGATTTCTTCTGGCAAAAACTCTTAGAGTAAATAAACCCGCCATGAATAGTTTCTCAAAAAATCTGTCGTTCGGAGTCGACTTATGTATAAAATTAACACACACAACATAAGTGGTGTGAGCAAATTGGTCAATAATTCTGACTCAAGGGTTGTAATGAGCAATTATGTATGTATCTATGTGAACATCGTAATCTACTAAGCAGCGTCGTGGCTTATAAGGCTAGAGATCCAGATAAACGTCAACCTTCTTGGTTAAAAGAAGTATGAAAAAGAAAACTACGACTCTTTCAACGACTTCCTCTTAGAAATCTTCTGAAGTCGCCATATTCTAATAGGTATAGGTATTTTGGCTTATTACACTCGAAGTCGTGATTCAAACCATAGTACAGATATTAACCAAACGAAAAAGATATTCTTCGCTAACTGCCAGGCCAGCATTCTTCTGGCTAAAACTCTGAGAATATAATAAAATTTTCATTTCAAAAGTTTTTTCCAAAAAGTTTATCTTTCGCGGATGCCATCAAACTGTAAGTTCCAACATGTGTGGTGTGAGAAGCTAGGTTGTAAACCTGATCCAAAGGGTTGCAATGGCGAATAATGAAGCGAATGAGTGCTTTGTAACATTGCCGTTTTACTTAACACATTGATTAATTATCTGAAAACTGGCCAAAAAATGACAATTTGAATTTTTGAACGAGATAACTCGTAGTTTGACACGTTAGAAGGGAATACAATCTACGAGTTATCTCGTTGTTGACAGTCGACATGTTAATAGATTGAAAAGGAACCATTTTTTATTGGTATTTTTGAATTTTTCACATAAGGGAGTACGAGATAACTCTTAGTTTAGCAACTTAGAAGGGAATACAATCTACGAGTTTTCTCGTAGTTGACTGCCAATGTGTTAATAGATTGAAAAGGAAACATTTTTTATTGGTATTTTTGTATTTTTCACATTAGTGAGTACGAGATAACTCATAGTTTGGCACCTAGAAGGGAATACAATCTACGAGTTATCTCGTAGTTGACTGTCAATGTTGTTAATAGATTGAAAAGTAACCATTTTTATTGGGATTTTTGAATTTTTGCACATTAGTGAGTACGAGATAACTCGTAGTTTGGCAACCTAGAAGGGAATACAATCTACGAGTTATCTCGTTACTGAAAGTCAACGTGATAATAGATTGAAAATAAAGAATTTTTTATTGGCAAAGTTTATTTTAAACATACGTAGATAATTGGCCATTACTACTGTTCAGTCTGGATTACGGCCTAGCTTCTCACACCACTCGTGTTGTGAGCGTTAATTTTTTATACATAAGTGGCGGCACCTACAGTTTAAATTCTACTCCGAACGACAGATTTTTGAGAAACCTTTTTATGGCAAATTTATTTACTCTCAGAGTTTTTGCCAAAATATTTGACAAAATCAGATGGTCACGTTAATTTTTTTTTAGGCTAGGAGTAGAATTAATTGTCTTCTTAAGCATAATGGTTATTTGTAAACGAATACATAAGATTCCCCCTAAAAAACAAACTAAAAAGGAGAATTGGAAAGAGGAAAAAACAATTTTGAAAGGAACATAATGCTGCGACACAGCTAAACGTGCCAAAAACATGACGATGATAAGAAAAAAACCAAAAACAAAAAGAAAATTCAAAAGCAGACTTAATACCAGGCAAACGAACAACATGACTGGCTGGCATAGTAAAGAGAATAGTTGGGTTTGGTATTGTCTCGGCGGCTTGCAATGCTGCAGCGATGAGATGGCGCGTCTCCTCCTCCTGGAGGCAATTAGGAATTTATTGCTCAACTTAAAAAAAATTCACTTGATTAGTGGAATTAAAGTCACACAATGTGGCATAAAGGAAACGAAAAGAACACAAAAAAAAATGGTTTGTAATGCTTTCAAAAACTTAAACCACAAGAATTTTAAGAAGAATAATAAGGAAGGAAATTTTAACTTGAAACCAGTCATATAATAAGTTCATCATGTCATTTTAAACTATAGGCTGGTATTACCTCGTATAACTATACAGAAAAATTATACAAGAAAAGCAACGAAATTATGATGATTTGCAAGAGACAAGAAAGGAAAGCATAAAAAAAGAAGAAGAAGAAGATAAGAAAAGATAACTGTCTTTGCATTTTGATGATGATGATGATAACCCTGAGATATTAAAAGCAGCAACCTGATGATGTTGGGTTGTTTTTGATCAATATAATGCAACATGATGATGAAAACAGTATCCCAAAAAAAAACGTACCAAACTCTGGCTCTTTCTACACATAATTTTTGTACAATTTTTAATGATTTCAATTTCTACGTCTTTGTTAGATGCTTACAATAACACAACAACAACAACAACATGTTTGGTGTTGCAGACAGAAAGAAAGCCAGAAATTTCTCGTTTTTTTTTTGTTTGTTATTATCGCTGCTAAAAAATCAAGGACTGTAATAATAGAGCAGGTACCAGCAACATTTTTACAACAATTCAAAACGAAATACAAAAAAACAACAACAACAACAACAAAAATAAATATCTCAACTTGGAAAGAAGTTATGCATCTGTATTGTGTTTTATTATTTTCATTTTGCAGCTCCAAAGAAATATAAAATTTTCACTGACAAACATCAAGATTTCAAGAAGAAGACGAAAAAAAGAAAAACTTTTTAAAATCCTACACGCTGTAATCTGCAATTATTTCTAGCTGTTGTTTTATGCTGCATGTTGCAATCTGTCTTTTGATTCTCAAGAAAAAAAACCTTGCAAAACAGTAGTTCGCTCTCTCTCTTGTACATTTATTGTCTGCCTGGCCTAAGACAGATGAAAATCTTTAAGGTTTTCGCCATGATTTTTGAATATGCGTTCAAAGCGCTTTTCCAGCCACGTCTTCATGGCCTGTGGAACCAGAAAAAAAAACACAAAACAAAAACAAAACCTCACATTTCAATGTTAACATTTTCAAATAGACAGATGAATAGATGAAATGCTGCAAAAAAAAGCAAAAATACGTGCGTACATGTTGCTGGCACTGCTTTTAGCTGCAAATACATAATGATTTACGAAGACTGTTCTGGCTTTTCACCAACTTCTTCTACTGCGTTCATCTTTAACCATTTTGCTAATTATAAACCGTAAGAAAACGTTTTAGTTTTTTCTTCAATTGTGTCATATTGTACAGGAGAAAACTACGCTTTGGCAGTTGCTTACCAAGTCACCTGAAGGTGCTCTACCACGTACGCGATCTTATGTATGCTGTACGTCTGGGCACGGCTACCTTTGGCTACTTGTTTAGTTTATTTCTAGTTATTCTTTATTGTTCTAAACGTTCCTACTGTGTTCGCAATTGTTGGCTCATTTTTGTAAAACGTCACAGCCTTAGCCACATACAGCCAGTCATTCGAATCATTCCCCATCCATTCATCTGATTACAATGGTGATGGCTGGATGGCTGGCTTTCTTGCTGGCTTTTTTTTTATAAGAAAAGTTTAAGAAAAAAACTAAGAAAGAATGAAACTTAACATCCACAACAATATTATAGATTGACAGCCTGCTGACAGTATGTTCAAATACTTTTTGGTTTTTCGGATTTTCATGTTACAGTGTATCTATTACATACATTGGCTTGGTTGGCTTGGTTGTTGGTGCCTTAAAAAGTTAAAAAGTTTTCATGGTCGGCCTTTTAGTAGTACATACTTACACCGGTAAGAAGATATCAAGGCAATAAGGGAAATATCCAATAATTAAAAGGAAGTCTATCTTTAAATGCTATTAAAGTCACTTATTGGAAAATCGATAGAGCCTACATACCATACGTACGAATAATCAATTACACACTGTGAGAAAAATTTTTAGAAATGCTTTACAAAACTTCTATAACAAGATATTAAATCATTTGGAAAAGGACACTACCACTACCGATAGAAAACATAACACTTTATGTTATAATTCTCCTCAAAGGAAGGCCTTTCATCATGTACGATATTTCCCAGCAGTCTTAAGTTGCCTGAAAATTGAGTACTTTTATCATAGCAACCAACAACCATGCCATTATCCGATTCCTATAGGTATAGAAATGCCAGAGGACACATACCTAGTGAGATACGCGGATGATATAGTGTCAGTCATTTCAGCGCGCGACATTGAGGCTGCCAGGAGAAAACTAAATCGAGTGATGATGATAAGGACTCAGATATGGCTTGAGGATCATGGTCTACAGCTCGCAAAGAACAAGACTGAGGTCATACTGTAGACAATGGCTCACACCCCACTCGAGATTGGAATGCAGATAGGTGATGTCTCACTGGTCACAAAAAGGGCAGTTAGATATTTGGGCATAAGACTCGACTGCAGACTTAATTATTGGGCCCAAATACAGCATTCAGCTACCAAGGCAGCGAAACTAACGGGCATGCTAAGCAGGATGATGGCAAATATTGGCGGACCATCACATACATACATACATAATTGGCCATTACAACCCTTCAGTCAGGATTACGACCTAGCCTCTCACACCACTTATGTTGTGTGCGTTAATCTTATACATGAGTGGCGGGACCTACGGTTTAAAGTCGATTCCGAACGACAGATTTTTGAGAAGCTTTTCATGGCAATTTTTACTCTCAGAGTCTTTGCCAGAAATCTGCTGAGAGGAAGTCGCCGAAGAAATATTTTTCGTTTTGGTGTCTGACCTGAGATTCGAACCCGGGCCTTTTGTCTAATAAGCCAACACACTACCCACTAGACTACGGCGACTTGGCGGACCATCACAGGCCAAACGAAAATTGATTATGGCGGTGACGAACTCGATATTACTGTACGGAAACGAGATATGGGGAGATACGGTGGAGATTAAATCTAAGCGGAAAATATTAGCAGCGAACAGCGGCATTAAGAGTTGCCTCGGCCTACCGCACAGTATCGGGCGCCGCAGTCCTAGTGATCGCCGATGAGATACCTATTGACCTGCAGGCATTTTAGCGAAGAAAATCTTGGAGAACGAAGAGGGAAAATCTTCCCATTAGTAGCGCAGATCTCAAACTCTACGGCGATGGCAAAGTAGATGGAACGAGGAAACATGAGGAAGATGGACTTATAAACTTATTCCATTTATAGAGACATGGATACGCAGAACCTTTTGGGAAACTAACTATTTTCTGACCCAGTTTCTCTCTGGTCATGGTTATTTCCGAAAATACCTATACCGTATGGGTAAGGTGACTGATCCTGGGTGCATTTATTGCAAGGAAATAAGTGACGACGTTGAACACACATTCTTCCATTGCATTAAATGGCAAGACGAGAAGAACATGTTGATGGAACAAATTGGCGAATTTACACCCGATACCAGCATGAAGCTGGCTGGCGTACCCAGACGTAGGAGAGTAGACAACGGTCCTTAACAGGAAGTTTTTGGGCCCTTCCCGAAGTAATGCAGATAGCCGTCCCGGGAAGGGAGTATCCCCAGAAGGAGGAGGGATTGTTTTAGTTGAAGCACCACTCGACGCAGCTGATGACTATCACTGCAAGTGCGAAGGCATTTTGAACCCTACCTTACACGCCAAAAAAATTATCCGATTCCTATTACCCTAATAGACCTCTTCTTAGTAGAAAGACATAAAATATGGAAGGCAAGACGATGGTGACAATTTTATGACAATGAATTCAACTTGTAAAATCAAGAGGAGCAATTCTTATAATTTGATTACCAAACTCAATGTAAATTATATGCAGAGGATTAAGAGTAAAGCATCCTTGCAAGTGCAAAAAGGCTTTGTAAACGCAATAAGCAGGAGATACAATTGCATCGTATATCGCAATGAAAATTGTTTCAATTACGATGAATCATAACAGCGGAATAGCATAACAAGCCATTACAGTTAGCTTACAGCTAGTCTCGGTCAATATGGTGTATATCCATCCTGAGGCAATAATTAACACCCCCTCTTGCGAGCAAAGATCCCATCAGAATCCTCTATTTTTTTATTGCTCCCACAATTCCCACAGAAAATTAACCGAGTTTCCCCTGATAATAAAGCAAGCAACTCGTTTCCTTGCCGTTCTCATCTTCCCTCTTTCCACCTTTCTTAAACCTGCACAATGCACTGCATGAGTAGGGGTCATCCCCTGAGTGCAGGTTTAATAAAAAATGAAAGATTTGAGGATATATTCCGATATTTATACACACTGGCAGCTGGATAGTCGTAATTTTAAACTCAACATGATATTGCTTTACTGCATAGCAAGAGATAGTACAGGAAAATCGAACCTACGCTAAAGAAGATCGAACTTTACCGATTTTCAGAAACCCTAAACTAATAGGAGTATTTCGAGGAGTATTTTCGAGGTCAAGGGAGTATTTTCGAGGTCAAGGGAGTATTTTCGAGGTCACCGTGGTTTTCGAAAGACCCGAGTTCGAATCCCATGTCAGACATCAAAATGAAAATTTGAAAATAATTTTTCGGTGACTTCCTCTCAGCAGATTTCTGGCAAAAACTCTGAGAGTAAAAAATTGCCATGGGAATGCTTCTCAAAAAATGTGTCGTTCGGAGTCGACTTTAAACTGTAGGTCCCGGCACTCATGTATAAAATTAACGCACACAACAAAAGTGGTGTGAGAAGCTACGATGTAGTACAATGGGTCAATTCGACCACCGAGTACTGTACTTGTCAGAAATGACAAATACACGTCCTCTAACCTAACCTAGGAGTTATGTTAGAAAGAATGCTTTACTTTCCCTTACTGGGCGCCTGTTCAGCACAAAGATACTGAACTCGCTAAAGCAAAACAGGTCAATATATCCATAAGCAAAGCGATTGGCATCCCAGCCATGAATTATGCTGGTCTTAGACTTATGGGATTGGACTTACTTCTTAAACGATACATAGAAAATTGGTCTTGCCCTGTGTTGACATTGAAATTGTGAATTCCAGCTCATTATTATTCTCATCAGCTCAACATCCATATTTTACTGGATAGTTCACCTCCTAAACATATTTGGAAGGCCATCATGAGTTATATACTAGACATGCAAAATTGTTTGTTCTCATTATGCAAATTTTACCAGCTAGTGTTTAGAAGGCACGACATCAAATTTTTATTGATGTCTTTTGGTTCTAATTCCAGTCAACATTTAAGTGGAAATTGAAGAAACTACATATTGGCGTTTTGCTTTTCCATCGCTTAACATTAAAATTACAAACAAAAGCTAGAAAAACAAAACAATGCAGTAAATAAATGCGTTAACAAATTATCGTAGTGCTTAATATTTCAACAAATGCCCGCATAAAACAATGGTAAACAGGTAAACAAAAATATACCAACAACACTACAATAATAAACGTAAACAACGATGAAGGTCGCGCTACTCATGTATAAAATTAACACACACAACATAAGTGGTGTGAGAAACTAGGTCAATAATCCTAACTGTAAGATTGTAATGACCAATTATGTATGTATGTAAACAACGATGTTTACATTTACATTTCGCCATCATGAACTTTTATCAGACCGTTTATCCAGTCGTATACAAGGCAGAAGTCACCGTGGTCTAGTGCGTACTGTGTTGGCTTATTAGACGAAAGGCCCGGGTTCGAATCCCAGGTCAGACATCAAAACGAAAAATATTTCTTCGACGACTTCCTCTCAGCAGATTTCGGGCAAAGACTCTGAGAGTAAAAATTACCATGAAAAGCTTCTCAAAAATCTGTCGTTCGGAGTCGACTTTAAACCGTAGGTCCCGCCACTCATGTATAAGTGGTGTGAGAAGCTAGGTTGTAATCCTGACTAAAGGGTTGTAATGGCTAATTATGTATATGTATACAAAGCATGGCGCTTGAGGTAATGAAGCTCAGACAGTTTGGCATGAAGACGCGTTGCATTTGAACTGAGTAATTGTGGTTTGAAGCTCTTCGTTATAAAAATCTGCTATATAATTGTGTAGTAATTGTTATTGTTTATACAAATTGTATAAACAGAGGAATAACAAAGAAAAGTAATTGTTCTTGTTTACATCAAGTTGTGAACAGTTGCATACAGAATTGTGAATTGTACGTATTATAAACACAAAATTATCTTTATTTTACGTTCAATCTATGAGCTCATATTTTAAGCGTTTTTAAAAATGTAACAATATCCACAGAAGTTGTTGGCAACCCTAACATTCTAGAACTTGTATCAATAGACCTATTCCCTGCTTATTTGGCAAAATCTTCTTAATAAAACTGAAACAATGAAAATGGTTTATAACAGTCCAATGCTTATTAAATGATTTTAAATATTTTAAATTAAATTCTTTAACATCTGATAATATTTAAAGGCTTTACCTTCGACAGGATTTGGAAATATTTTTTAAATTTTATTTTTAAATTTTCTCTTCCCGCCAATCTCTCACCCCATCTCTTGGTTTATTTCTATTTTTTTTCAATATTTCCAATTAAATTTAATCAAATTTTGCTGGCATTCAAAAACTTTCTTTTCAAGAGTAGTTTCAATACACACAAGTACGTACGTACGTACGTACAAAAAGGGAAGGGTATACAGCACTGAATGCTGTAACGAAACATAGAAGAGAACTCTATTGTAGACCCTAAAAAACTAATGGTGCTTCAAACTTAAATTGTAAAAGGAAGACTTTTTATTTTCATTTTGATTTTAGCCTTTGCAATGAAAGTCATAGAGCGCTAGTTTAGAGCCATCAAGTGGCTAAGATTGTATGTCAATATCAATAAAGAGAAGAGAAAAAAAAATTTTTTTCTTCTTTTCAATACAATTCGGAGATTATAAAAAAAAAAAAACATTTCTTTTCATATTTTTGCCAGAAATGAAATATGAAAACATTTTCATTCGTTCATTCATTCAATTTAATTTTTGAGACTTTGAATTCAATGACCTGTAACAACTGACAGTCGAATGCTATGACTGTGCTTCTATTTCTGGAAGATATTTGTGGGTTCCTGTTTGTCTTCAGTTTACCTTTCAGTTTTTTGTTTTCTTTTTGGAAACAGAAAAAATTTTGTACCATTTGTTCAGCAGTCGTCTAATATTGTAGAGTGCGGCTGATGCTGGTGGTACGGGTGCTGGGGTGGTGTCTACAAAATTTCAAGTGGCCACTTTATTTAGGAAATTATTTTAAATAATTTTTCTTTCTTTATATTTCAGAGTGAAGGTTTTTCTACAATTTATTTCCGTTTGAAATGAAACAAGAATTCATAAAAAAAAGAAAAATACCAGATACGCTTACACCTTCATTCGTTCATTCATTCATGCCTCTTGTCTGTTCATTGCAACAAAAAAAAATCTGAAAATCTTGAAGTCAACAGTAATTTGTTTACGGGCTTTGTCTTAACAAAACTCCATAAAAGACTAACACCTAATCCCCCTTCCATCCGAATATTTTTGGGGTGTTTTTTTGAACTGAAAAGGCGGATTACTTTTGTCTTTTTTTTTTTTGTAAAACTTTGTTTAAAGCTTTTAATTTAAATCATTTATTTGGTTTTTATTTTCATTCATTTAAACCATGGAAAGGTCATGTCAACAATAGTATTCGTTTATTTGTATTGAATTTAATCAAAATTTCATTGAAAATGTTTTCCTTTTCCTTCATTATTTAAAAATTTTTTTTTTTCAATTTCTTTTCACACTTTTCCTAACAACCCTCATCTATATTCTGTTTCCACTTTTTAATAGGATTTTAAAAAATAAAAAAATTTTTAAATGAGTTTTAACATTTGCTCAGGTTTTTTTTGTGTTTTTCGTATTGACTTTATCCATTTAAAAGTACTTTCATTCTACTGGTTTGGTATTAGTTTTATAGCTTAACTGCTGAATAAATGAAACTTTTACTCACACAATATTTTAAATGCAAAGTACCCTACCATTAAATGATAAGCATTTTAGGTTTGTAATATGATTTGTAACAGTTTCAGGTATCGGGTTTTCAGGTTTCGAGGTTTATTTTCAAATACTTCTAAAATATCACAGCAAACGTTTTGAACATCTTTGCTTTTACCAAAATATTATCCTCTTCTAAATAATTATCCTTTGCTTTAATTTTAATTGTCAAACGGACTGCTTATTTTTGGTTTGGTTGAAGGACTATCAAAAATACTCAGCAATTAAGCATAATTCCATTGTTGGAGGCCATGACACTAAACAAAACCGTCTATTAATATAGAGAAGGCTTACTTATCTTTAGTCACGATTACGACCTATCTTCTCACACCACCCATATTTTGTTTGTTAATTTTATCCATGAGTGACAGCTGCTACAGTAGGACATCAATTTCGAATGTCAAAATTTTCAAGAAACTTTTCATGGAAGTTATTATTATCTAAATTTCTTTTCTTGATTTGTGATTTGAGTCACGTGCTTTCATTAAAAAAAAAGAACTAAAGCACTATCTACTAGGCCATGGTGGTTTTATTCGAATGAGAATTATCTCGCAATTATTACGAAATTTTAAAAATTCTTAAACGTCAGGAGACGCCACGGCCAGCATACATGCACACATACATACATAAATAACCTGCAAAACAGATATTTGACAAGCTTTCATTTCAATTTTATTTACTCTGCTAAAAGGAAGTCAAGGGATATGAACTCGGGCTTAACGTGTGATAGCCTAGACTACGGCAACTTCCCAGGTTAGACATCAAAACGATAATATTAAATAAAAATTCTTCGATGACTTCCTCTCAGCAGATTTCTGACAAAACTCCGGGAGCAAATAAAATTGCACATGAAAAGTTTCTCAAAACAAACAAATCTGTCGTTCGGAATCGACATTAAATTGTGGGTCCCGCCACTTATGTATAAAATTAACACACACTGCATAAGCGGTCTAAGAAACTAAGTCCATAATCCTAACTAAAGGCTTGTAATGACCAATTATGTATGTATGTATTCCATTTTGTTCGAGATATCTTAGCCGGGTTTTAAACCATGTACTTTAATTAATAAAAACTAACATTCTATCTCCTATATTACCGTGGCTTTATTCGAATGAAAATTACCGCGAAATTATTACGAATTTTAAGCTCTTAAAACGTCAGCACATGCTATGGCGATCAGAAGAACTTTACATAGATAAATAATTGGTTATTACAACCCTTCAGTATGGACTACAACCTAGCATCCCACAACACTTAGGCTATGTGTGTTAATATTATACATTAGTGGTGGAACCAAAAGTTTAAATTCGACTTTGAAAGACTAATTTTTTGAGGAACATTTTTATGACAATTTTATTTACACTCAGAGTTTTTGTCTGAAATTTATTGAGAGTCGTCGTAGAAATATTTTTGAATATTTCGTTTATCTGGTATTTAAATCGTAGCTTCACGTCTAACAATCCAACACACTACCTACTAGACTATGACGTCTTCATTTTATGAAAAACTACTTCGTAGATATTACAAAACTTGAAAAGATCTGACACATTAGCTGACGATATTGCAACTGGTTTGTTGGAAATGATTGTCTTGAGAAATCTCATCCTAGGTCCAAGCAAATACAGACAACGGCATCATTAATTGTTGTCAAATTGATTCTTCTGCAGTGGCGTATGTTTAGTTTAAAGATTAGTTTGTTATCACGTAGGATCGAATGCGGATTCAGATATTGAAAGATTGAAGTCCCTGAAAGGGACTTCAAAATTCATAAAAATGATAAGTGTGATGTTGGGTATGCAGCCATTAAATATAGCAGGTTTGGCCAATTACAACATTTTAATTGAATTATTAAAAAGTGCACAACACTTAGGTAAATCTGATGTTAATTGCATAAAAACTTTTATCCCTAATCAAACCAAATGATTTGTGCTGTAGGCTGCTCTTAAGTCGTCGAGAGGGAAACTTTATTCTTTCTTTTTACAATACGAGTAATACAATAGAAAAGTTTTAATCGTTTTTTTTTTTTTGGTGTTTTGTTTAACTTTTTTACAAAGCCAGAGCAGATAAAGAATTAAATGTTTCAGCATAAGCGTTCTCCAATTGTAGGCAGTTTGTATAAATTCTTCCTGGTTAGTTGCCGTTTACAATCTTTCCATTTTAAATGTTTAATAAGTTACCTGAAATAGAGAAAAAAAAAGATAATAAATATTCGTTGTTAATAATGAATTTCAAAAAATTAATTAATTTTTCATAAACACAATGAAATATTTAATCAAAAATATTCTGTGCAGCAGTATTTGGTTGTTCTAAGTGACAAAACAGCCTTGCAAAAAAATTATTATTTTGAATTTAACAAATTCAAAATGGCGGATCCAATATGGCGGTCGAGGCTTATAAAAATTAATGGGATTTAATTGAAAGTCGTTACCGCCATATTGGATCCGCCATTTTGCATTTTTTATATCGGAATGAAGATTTGTAATCAATTTATCCCCTGAGTAACAATTGTCAAGTAAATGTGATTAATTTTTAAGAACCTCCGTAATGTGTTTTTTTTTCTCTTGCATCCCTTGACGTAAGCCCACCCAATTTGGCTTTATTCTTATTTTAAAGAGCAAAGATCAATTGTCAATTTCTGACAATAGCGATAGTTCTTGCACGTCAATGTATAGCTTGACAATTTTCAAAAAATGGCCAAAAACGCTAACCTAACGTGATGCAAAGAAGCCCTGTTTCGACTTCAGCGCGCAAAAGGCCTTCGAAAATACCTGGAGCCATCTTATTTGCAAATGCCATGCAGGACTGTGTAATTCGAATATGCCTAAAATATCAGACTTAGTATTACATTTGCGGAGTTCAAATTGAAAACCTTACTTTAACACCCACGACATTTATAGGGTATTTATCGAAAGGGTCATCCCTACAGCTACATCTGTCAAATTAGTTATCATTTATTCAGTCTGCTTGGCCAATTCACTATAAACTACCATTGAAAGCGATGTGTGTGTTTGCTTTAGAGAAATTGGCAACTAAGCCTGACTGTGATCAAAAAATTGTCTTTGTCGATAAGGCCCATTTCCGTATGAATACACATAATTGGCCATTACAACCCTTCAGTCAGGATTACGACCTAGCTTCTCACACCAATTATGTTATGTGCGTTAATTTTATACATGAGTGGCGGGACCTACAGTTTTAAAGTCGACTCCGAACGACAGATTTTTGAGAAGCTTTTTATGGCAATTTTTACTCTCAGAGTCTTTGCCAGAAATCTGCTGAGAGGAAGTCGCCGAAGAAATATTTTTCGTTTTGATGTCTGACCTAGGATTCGAACCCAGGCCATTTGTCTAATAAGCCAACACACTACCCACTAGACCACGGCGACTTACATTTCCGTATGAATTGCTATTTAAATAAAATTGTCGAATTTGGATTCCACATGAGATCCAAGAGTGTACAATCATCCCGAAAAACTCACCAATGGCGAGCACCATAACCTGAAGAGTATTAACTATTTTTAGTTTGAATTGTATGAATTTCAACAGGACAGCCCTACGCGTGATACAGTTCATGCCAAATAGAATATTATACACGTGCAATCTGAGGGCATGATCATCCCATGTTGAGAGGAAGTGAAATCACCACCAATATTGATCTTTTTAACTTTTTCTTCTAGGTTTGCCTTAAGTCAAAGTTGTTTGCAGTTAAACCACAGTGATTCTCTAAGGTAACATTACCGTTGAATAACGTGGAGTAGATGGTAGTGTGTTGGCTTATTAGACGTAAAGTCTCGATTCAAATGCCAAGTCAGCTCGGCGACTTCCTCTTAGCAGATTTCTGGCAAAAACTCAAAATAAAATCTGTCGTTCGTAGTCGACTTTAAACTGAGGGTCCCGCCACTCGAGTATACAAATTAACACACACAAAATGAGTGATATGAGAAACTAGACCCGTAATTCTGACTGAAGGGTTGTAATGGCCAATTATTAACATGGTCAAATAGCTACTGATGTTTATAAAAGATTCGTTGGATGATAAGAAAGGAGTTTTAATTAAATATAATAACTTTAGGAACATTTCCATGGCTTTCGCCTATTTACATAAATTCTTTTGAATATTACCCATGAAACTAGTCCAGTACCAGGGTATATATGAGCAGAATATGCAAGCATTTCTTGAAGGCTGCAAATGATCCGAGGCAAATTTCTGCATAAGACATATAATAGTTAGATTTAATTGAATCCATGGATTTAGGAACGTAAAACTCCATCTATGGGAGCTTTACCTGATATCAATGGCTGGAAGATGGAAGTTTTTAAATGTACAGTAAGACCCCGCTTAACGAGTGGGATGCGTTCCAATAAGTTCTAGCGTTAAACGAGGCAACTTAACACGTACATGTGTATACACATGGTAACGTAGATGACAACTAAGAAATCAACTGTGACGTAGGAAAGATGCGTTCGTACTGAGATTGCAACTTCGGAAAATACAGTTGGAATCTTGTTTCTAAACAGACTTACAAAAGATGCATAGTATTTAGCGTCGCTATATAGTGCACCGCTTTATGGATAGTGTACGTACGTAATTGGCCATTACAACCCTTCTGTCAGGATTACGACCTAGCTTCTCACACCACCTATGTTGTGTGCGTTAATTTTATACATGAGTGGCGGGACCTACAGTTTAAAGTTGACTCCGAACAACAGATTTTTGAGAAGCTTTTCATGGCAATTTTTACTTTCAGAGTCTTTGCCATAAATCTGCTGAGAGGAAGTCGCCGAAGAAATATTTTTCGTTTTGATGTCTGACTTGGGATTCGAAACCGGGCCTTTCGTCTAATAAGCCAACACACTACCCACTAGACCACGGCGACTTCAAAAGAAGAGAAAGGAAGTAGCCAAAGAAATAATTTTTCATATTTCCTTTTGTTGGAGATGTCTGATCTTGAGTTTTAACCATGGTCGTACGTTTAATAAGCCATCACACTACCTACTAGACTATGGCGGATCGAGCATTTCCTAGACTATAGAACCAAAATATTTAAATTTTTAATAAGAAATAATTTTATTTGCTTGTGCCAGTGTTTCCCGTATTTCACGTGTATTGAACCAATTGCATTTAATAAGAAAAATTAGATAAAAAGTGAGAGAACAAAATAGTACCCAATCGGGCTCTCCCTGCAATGAAATCTTTCCTTTAAGGTATTCGGTTGGTCTTGTAAAGGAACTATCACTTCTTATTTCATGAACTCAATTAACTCAAATTTATTGAACAAAATGGTGCTTAAAAAAGGTGCCTATTTATATTATTATTGTCGAGTGTATGGCCGCTTAATTTACAACCGCGTAATACTGAAACAGCGTTAAGAGCGGCAGCTTGAAGTGGGGTCTTATTATATTTAGAAACCACAAGCATATGTTTCCTGATCGACTATTATATGTCTGTAGTATGCTATTGCTTTTCATAAGCCTGCTATACACCTTTAACAGTCTTCATTATATTTCCAGACGCCCTTTATCATTAATCCGTTTGTTAGTTTTTTTTTTTTTAAATAAAATTATTTTGTCGTTATGCTACAATTTTCCTATAATTGAGAACTTTTTTCGATTTCATTACACAAATCCATTAACATTCGAAATTAAACTTGAACAGTTTCAGTTCCAGGTCAGACATCAAAACGAAAAATATTTCTTCGGCGACTTCCTCTCAGCAGATTTCTGGCAAAGACTCTGAGAGTAAAAATTGCCATGAAAAGCTTCTCAAAAATCTGTCGTTCGGAGTCGACTTTAAACTGTAGGTCCCGCCACTTATGCATAAAATTAACGTACACAACATAAGTGGTGTGAGAAGCTAGGTCGTAATCCTGACTGAAGGGTTGTAATGGCCAATTATGATGAGTTTCTTTGAAAAGTTCCGTTCTATCCAAAGGATATGAAATGAAGGTTAGTTCAATATTACATTTCAATCCAATGAATCCTTTCTTTCAACTCTTACATTTTGACTTTTTTTCTTCCTCTATTTTTTTTAATGTCCTTTTGCCCTTTCCTTTCCTGTTGCTAAATATTCGTTCATATTATTATGCGACACTCTAGACTTTTTGTTAAAAAATTTAAGTTTTATTTGTCATTTGCAAAACAAAACAAAAAAGCGCAGCATCATTATTACAAAATAATTTCCTTTAATTTTTTTTTTCTTCTTAGACTTTGTTGTTGTTGTTATTGCTTATTATTCTACAACAACAAAAACTAAATACCAGCATTTTTTGTAGAAAAATAAAGTTTCAAAAACGTTGTCAGCACATTTAGTCTTTCATTCTGACTGGCAGCAGGAACAGCAGCAGCAGCAGCTAAGAGCAGAGTTTCATTCATTCAACCCTGTGCTGTTGTTGGCCTTTCTCTAACTCTCTATAAACATCTCTGTTAAGTCTTCCTCCCTTTATAAGCGAATGAACAGGCAAAATTTTTTGCAAATAACAAATACAAGCCGGCAATACTAACAATAACAAAAACATTGAAACAATTTTCAATGAATTCTTTTTTCTGTTGTTGTTTTTGTTATTTGTTAGGTTTTGTTGTTGTTGTTATTTAGAGAACAAAATTAAAGATGCAAATAGACAGCTGTTTTCTTCATGTTGAACATTGTCATTGTTGCCACTGCCTTTGCTAATGGTGCTGGTGCTAAAGCTGTTTCATGGTGTTTATTTGTATGCAGCTGTGTGGGGGTTGCATGTATAAGTCAGTATTAGTTTTAACAACCCTTTCTTTCTTCCTATTTGTTTTTTCTTTTTTTCGATTAAAACTAAAAACAACAACAAAAAAATTTGTTGCAAATTTTTAAGCTTTGCATACATATTTCTCCCTGTGTCTGCTCTTTTCATTTTTTCACTCTTTCTCTCTCTCTGTTTCGCTTTCAAACATTAAATGCGTTTCTGTTGTATGTGTATAAGCAAAAGCATAAGTGTGGGTGTGGGTGTGTATTTTATTACGAGAAGGATAAAGTTCCATGCAAATTCGTTTTGTTTTTCGGCAATTGTCGCCGGTCTCTTAGTAAAATTCTGCATTTTTAATATGCAAATCTCTTTTTGTGTGTGTATGTGTAGTTTATGCTGCATGTTAGTATGCAAATTGACTGATTTTGTTGTTGTTTTTGAATTTTTATTTTGCATTAAAAGCAATAGTTCATCTTCGGTTCATATGGCAGAGTCATGATAATTTAGTGAAGAACCCTTTTTACATTCATTAGTTTTGAATTGTTTTAAAAAAAAATTTTTTTTGTTAAAATTGTTCAAAAAACAAAAAAAAAAAGAAAATGGAAAACTGTCTGTATATGCATACATAAATACTAAATAATCCATTGAGTTAAAGACAGCAATTTTCAAAAAGAGAGAAAATATTTTTTAAAATTTCTGTCGAACGAAACTGTAATTTCAAGCTTCTGAAATCGACATGTTTTTATTCTTTGGAAAGGTCTGTTGAATACATTAAAACCGCCGTAGTCTAGTTGGTAGTGTGTTGGCTTATTAGATGTGAGATCAGAGTTAAAACCCCAGGTCCGATATCATAACGAGATATAAAAAAAATATTCTTTGACGACTTCTTCTCAGCAGATTTCTATCAAAAATTCTAGGAGTAAGTAACATTGCCAGGAAAAGTTTTTTTTATAAAAACTGTAGTTCGAAGTCAACTAGAGGCACCGCCAAATAACTTTTTTTGAAAATCCTTTGAAAAAACTTCTGAATATTTTCTCAAATTTCTTTTTTTTTTATTTGAAAGTACAATCCTTCCGGTGATTAATGGAAAATAATTTCAATCAAATGGCTGTCTAGGCTAGCCATGCCGAGCACATTATCGAATGTATGCAGCTGTATTTCATTAATGGCTTCATGATTATTGTCCTTTAAAGCATTAATTGTCTCTGGCTTATCGGCGTAACACTTATCTCTCACGGCAGCCCACAAATAATAGTCCAACGGTGTCAAATCGCAGCTCCGAGATGGCCAAATGACATCAGCTCTGCGGCTGATAATGCGATCTTCAAAAACAGGGCGCAAAACAGCGAGGGTAGCTTCGGCTGTGTTGCATGTAGTGCCGTCCTGTTGAAACCAAGTGTTGCCAATATTCTCCTCTTCAATTTTTTTGAACAAAAATTCATTCAACATAGCCCGATAACGATCGCCATTGACTGTAACGGCCACTCCTTGCTCATTTTTGAAGAAAAATGGTCCAACTATGCCTCTATAGCAAAATCCGTACCAAACAGGGACTCGTTTTGGGTTTTCAATGTATGCGTGCGGGTTTTCTGTACCCCAAATGCGACAATTTTGCTTGTTTACATAGCCGCCAAGATCAAAATGAGCTTCATCTGACAGGATGATTTGTTTGTTTTTTTTGCCAAAATCGGCATCTTCTGTAAGTCGATCGCAGGCCCACTTAGCGAAGCGAAAACTCATTGGATGGTCAATTAGCTTAGCGTATACACAACAGTATTCATTCAGCGGAAGGATAAAATCAGACTTGAAATAAGCACTAGTTGAAAAAAAAGTTAGATGGCGGATATTTTTGATAGATGACTTATTGGATGTGAGATCACTGTTATAACCCCACGGTAGGCATCAAAACGGGATATAAAAAATATATTTTTCGACGACTTACTCTCAGCAGATTTCTGTCAAAAATTCCGAGAGTAAATAATATTGCCATGAAAAGTTTTTTAAAAATCTTTAAATATTAAACTATAGACTCCGCCACTCATGTATAAAGTTAAAATATACCACATAGATGGTGTCAGAAGCTAGGTTGTAAACCAGACTAAAGGCTTATAATGTTGCATTATGTGTGTATGTATGTGTTGCATCCTTCATGAGTGGGATATAACATCGTTTAAATGTGCATCAAAACTTTTCCATGACTCTGGCTCGCTAATCAGCTGTAGTGCTTATATGACTTGACGATGTGACTTACTCCCCCATACATCTTTGAATAAGTAAAACTCCACTAGAAGAACTCAAACGTAGTAAAATAACATCTAGGCAGCCACTTTTCATCACATCTACGTGAGAGGACCATGCCCTCTAGCCACTCGTATAGAATATCTAATGTGGCACTAGCTTTGTTGCACCCAGAGCTGTCCAACTGAAACCCCACGAAGTATGTATTTAGAACATCGTTCTCAGGCTAATAGAAGTTGGTATTTATCGACCTATTGCGCAAGCCGCTAATATTGATGGCTTCGTCAATGTCGTTCTTAAAGAAATATACATCAAAGGCCCAAAAGTAAATGTATTAAATGCTTTTGGATCTCTTGTAGATTGGCATCGCATTAAATTTGAAAATTTTTGTTTGTTCACGCAGCCATTTATCCAGCAATAGTCCTTATCGCTTACGATGATTTTTCGATGATAGAAGCAGTTTTCAAGTTACCAAGTCTACTTAGAGTACACACATCGTTGTCTATGATGGTTATACCTTTAGTGCTAGAATTATTTGAATTTTGTACGAGTGGAGAACCAAGTCACGATGCAATTTGTGGTTTGCAAAGGCCTAGTTCTTCTGAACGAGGCGAAATCGGTTGGACATTCTTACGGGCAGCGGGAATTTTACTTTTTTTTCAAAACTTGAGTTTAATTGGGGTAGCATCGTTTACTGAATCAGTGAGAGTAAATTTATCCACACATGACGAATAGTCATTTCGCTAGTACGGTTATGGCGAACATAAAATGGGCAAAAGGCGCAATACTTTGTCAACATGTTATTGAATGCTATATCCATACATGGTGATATGGCAAAGAAGACTGTATAAATGGCAATTAATTTGACATACATAAGCATGAAGACATACATACGAAGTGTTGGCTTATTAGACAAAAGGCCCGGGCTCGAATCCCTGGTCAGACATTAAAACGTAAAAATATTTCTTCGGCGACTTCCTCTCAGCAGATTTCTGGCAAAGACTCTGAGAGTAAAAATTGCCATGAAAAGCTTCTCAAAAATCTGTCGTTCGGAGTCGACTTTAAACTGTAGGTCCCGCCACTCATGTATAAAATTAACGCACACAGTATAAGTGGCGTGAGAAGCTAGGTCGTAATCTTGACTGAAGGGTTGTAATGGCCAATTATGTATGTATGTATGTACATAAGCATGTAGCCTCATAAGATACGAAAAATTAAGGTTTAAAAAGGTTTTCTTTTCTTCTACGTTGTAAATAGTTTAACAAAAGGAGGGATTCCCCTAATTAATCATGCATAATTGATCATTACAACCATTCAGTCTACAATTACAATCTAGTTTCTTACTCCAGCAAAGTTGTGTGTGTCAGGGCCTACATTTTAAAGTCGATTACGAACGACAGATTTTTGGGGTAACTTTTCAGTGCAAGTTTATTTACTTTCAGAGGTTTTATCTACTAGACTACGGCGACTTCCAATTACGCTAACTTCTCCTTTATATTCGTAGTGATATGTCAAGCCTAATAGAACGACATAAACAGTCGAGTGAAAAAAAATTCATTTTAATTGTTCAATCCATTTTCCTGCCAAGCTTCTCGATTAACAATTTCAGTATTATTCGAGGCTTAACGAAATGCTGCAAAGAGTATACAATTTCCCAAAAAAATTCTTTTTGATATCAAAGACTCAACATTTTTTTGTTGTCGATTTTTGTTGTTTTTTTGTGTATCAAAAGCCTTTTAAAACATTTTTTTTTGTTGTGTTTGCAATTGAATTTTATAAACATTTTAAGCACGTTCTTTAGCCTTGAAAAGAAAAAAATGAAATAAAAAAAAGCAAAAATAAAATCCTTGTCAAAATACTTTTCCTTTACTATACACACATGCTCGCCTAACGTTTATCGATTTTATTTTCCAATTCAAATTCCTTGAACTTTATTTCCTTCGTTGCTGTTTTTATTTTTTGATTTTTTTTTTTTAAATGCCAAGCATTTAATTTAAAATAAATAAAATCGAAACCTTTAGCATTTTAAGGTTTTCTCGTTTGTTTTTATTTCCACAAAACCCACCACCCCCCGCCGCCCTCGCCCTTCCTGCTGTTTGCCTTCTGCTCTTTTACAAAATTTCCAATTTATTTTCGATTCTTCAGATGATTCCAAATCCAACCATAAAACTGTTTAAATTTTCTAATACGAATAAACCAGTAAAAGGAAAAAGGATTAAACTGTTAACCCTTCTTCAAACATACTTACTTACATACGAGTAGAGCAAATCATGCCACATTGGTTAGCAGCATCTCTGCCCCTAGTATTAGTGAGTTTTAGTACATTTTGCTTTGGATTTTATTTTTCAGAAACTTAAAGAGAAACATAAAAATCACACAAACACAGAGACACAGCCACAGACACAGACACATTGTGTGTTGTAACATAGAATACATACGTGAATGTTGCAAATAATCATCACACACCAACACTTGAATAATAAATCCTGAACGAGAGCCATAAACCTTTAAGAGTGGAAATGTTGTAGAGAAATTAAATTAAAAAAAAACCCACCCCTTGCAACATTAAATATACATTAGATTCCTTTAGAAATACTAACAACAACAATAACAACAACAAGAAGAAGGCCAACACTTACAGTAAACATCGGTAACATTCATCAAGAGAGAGTCTTTTTTTTTTTTTGTTCTGCTTTTACTCTTGTTTTCCTTTATACAGGCATGCATGTGAGTTATCCTTCCTGCTGCTTGTCTTTCTTTTAATGCCCTACACTACCATGTGATGGGTGGTATGTGTATTGGATTTGTATTGGCGTCTGTAAGAACTCAAAAAAAAGTTCACAGAATTGTCCTTAAACCACGGCGGTCGTCTTAGAATTAAATTTTCACCCAAGTGCTATACAATTTTCCGCATATGGTTTTAGAATTATGGGTATTAAGTTGCTTAGGTTTCAGACTTTCTCTATAGGTGAGTTTGGTGCCAATCAATCTTATAAAAATACGGTTCAAGAAGTATCTCAAGTACACATATGTACCTCAAGGTACCTATGTGGTATATTTTTATTGTAATACTACCAGACCCGGCGAACTTCGTCGCTCCCAAAATGTATTGTTTTTATTCCCCAAACAGGTCACATTATATATTTATTGTAATACGCTGCATAAAGCGCTGACAAAGTTGTAGTTGTTTTAATCGCTCTAAAACAAAAACTAGTTATAAACCATCGAATTAGCCGAATTATAGGTATGTCTTAAAGAGCAAGGATTGCCACGCCCATTTTTGGTGAGTTTGTCGATATCGACACTATGGACTTACCCACCAAATTGCATTCGTCTGCGATCACTATGTCCCTAAATACTCAATTTTAAAGGTTTGCCACGCCTACTTTTTACTATATCGATTTTTTTTAAACCATCTAAATCTGATAAGTTTTCGAACAAAAGAATGTTTAAACACGATTCAGTAGTTTAAGATTTATTGGTATCACTTGAAGGGGGAGGGATTTTACCACCATTTTTGGTGGTATTATCGATATCGACTCTGCGAACTACCATCATCCATCCATCCATCTACCATCAAAATGTACCTAAATATTTAATTTTAACAATTTACCACGCCCTCTTGACATTAAGGGTTATGAAAAATAGATATTGTCCGATCCTCAGACCTATCCGATATGCACACAAAATTTCATGAAAATCGGTCGATCCATTTCGCAGGAGTTTAACTAATAACACCCTAACATGAGATTTTTAAATATTAGATAAACTAAACTTCCTCCGCCTTAATGCATCTTTATGGGCCATATGGGTCGCCGTGGTATAGTATGTACTGGCTTATTAGACGTAAATCCAGAGTTCGAGTCCCAGGCCAGACATCAGAAATAAAAAAAATATAAAAACTATTTTTTCAGCGTTTTCTTCTCTTTCTCTTCTTGTTTCTTAAAAATCTGTCGTTCGGAGTCGACTTTAAACTGTAGGTCCCGCCACTTCTATATAAAATTAACACACACAACATAAGTGGTTGTGAGAAACTGCGCGCTTCTTTGGGACGTTTGCTGTAGACTGTCTAATGGTGAAGGTATGGCACTGAACATTTTATAGTCACCAGCAGCAACTCATTTCCTTACCCTCCGCATCTTTCCACCTTTCCTAAAAACCTGCATAATACACTGCATGAGTAGGGGTCATCCTCTGAGTGCTGAGACGTTGTGGTGAAGAAGGAGGTGTGAAGAAGTCCTGTCTGCATCGAATACGAGTCACAATGTTTTACAAAATCTCACAGATAAAAAAGTTAACACCGTAAATCAATTGCCATTTGATATCAGAGATCCGTGGTGAACTGTAATTCTATGCTATAGTCGGATTGAAAACGACAATTTTGTTGAAGATACATCTGACAAGTTCGTTGCCAGTTATTCCGTCCGTTTGGCCAAATCACAGTAGATGAATATAACATTCAATAAGATATGTAAATAATGAAGATTGTTTTTTAAAATGTTTGTTCTCTTCCAACAAAATACTGTGCCTTTTGCTGGTTTTACGATCGCCATAATCCTTCTAGGGTCTGAATAAATTTGCATCCACTGCTTCCGTTAATTAGGAACCACCTCCCATACACTGAGATATAGCATTGAACAGCACGTGCAAATAATAAAATTGTTTTTATCAAATCGGGGGGTGTGGATCGGTTAAAACACCGGGCGTTTCCCCCCATTTTACAATCACAATAATTGTACTATCAGGAGAAATATTCGCAATATGATGTAGAACTTCTGTTTCATTAAACGATCGAACAATACCGGGACAATATCCAATCGATTTCGAGTTGTTCATGACAACTAGGCCTTTTGCACTCCATAACTTGGGAAATTTCCATTAGGATTTTGGCTTACATTTGTACAAAATCCAAAATGATCCTGACAGTAAAGGTATACATCCATTGACAACAATGAGTGTATTCCAAGAGGGCTCTGTGGCAGTTGGTCACTGCTTTCATTATGGAATAATCATCTTCGGCGTTGACGCCCATGTCTGCTGAATGAGATCCAAAAGCATCCAATGCATACCGAAAAAGTTATTATCAGATGTAGATTTTGGTCTGGCGATGGCATTCCTTTGAAATCGATTTTGGCTAAGCCATCAGTGTTAAAGGCGACCACTACAGATCGATGATTATGAACTTCTTTTGGACCGAATTGTATGATATTGTTACGAAAATGAAAAATCTAGATACCAGTGTTTTGCTTAACATTAAAATTACATAAAAAAGCTGCAGTGAACAAACTAGTTTACAAATTATTGTTCTGCTTATTGTAACAACAAACACCAGCATAAAAAAATGGTAAACAAGTAAACAAAAATACAACAACACTACGAGAATAAATGTAAATAAAACACACAAACAACAATAATGAATATAAGCAACGATATTTCCATTTATAGAGAAGACGGGAAGACCTGCAAGAACATTCATCAGGCTGTTAACCCTGTCATATAAAATGCAAGGAATAGCAGGCGAATAAGTTAGTAAAGTTCAATCAAGCTTGTGTAAAGACGCGGTAAGTTTGATGAGAATAATCGGTGTTTGAAGATGTTCTTTGCAAAGATCTGTGGAATAATTGTTATTGTTTATGTATAAATAGAGGAATAACAAAAGAAAGCAATTGTTGTTGTTTACATTAAGTTGTAAACAATGGCCTGCAGAATTGTGTGAATAATAAAGAATTTTAATTAAAATTAAACAAAAAATTTTTTTTATTTCTCTACGAGCTCATATTTTAAATGCTTTTAAAAGGTGAAAACCTAATAGTATGTAATTTTAACAGGACCCGCGCTAAGTATCACACAACTTCAGGTGGATCTTTAGCTGGTGACGTTAGCAATACAAATTTCTTTGATGACGACGTTGGGTAAGCCATCACTATAGGTGGGTGATTATTAACTCCTTTTGGTCTGGAATGTATGGCATGGACACCAAAGTCATCTGGTTTCAGGAGTAAGCGCTACGTGTTACACACCTTTTGCTACATTGAACACTCTAAGCGAATGATATGACTATGAAGTCATCTCAGTGGAGTGGAGATCTTTTAATGTAACACCTTACGACTCTTTCTAAAGGAGTTTTCTTAAGTCGAAGGTGTATTCAAATAAGCCACAAATCTCTAAAGCGAACATAATTCGTGCGATCGATCAAAATCCGGTCTGATTAATAGGCCAGAGATAAGGAAAATTTAACATTTCGAATGCTTTCTATGCAATACAATTATTCCTGATGGTAGCATAATTAATGAAGGGTATCACACAGTCGTACTTGATTGTCTACAACTTTCCACAATCTTTCGTTTTTTTTTCTTTCTTCCGTTTTGCAATAATAAAATCACACTTCCACTTTTATGAACGGTATACGTAAGAGTGTGTCTGTTTGTCCATACATATGTTTTGCAAATAATACACACACACACAGTTACACACGCACTTACACACGCACATTTCCATATGTTACAGGGTTTATGTTTGCCAGTAGGTTTGTTTAAATTTTGTATTCGTATTCGATGTTGTTTATGTTGTTTCGTATGTTATTTATCATTTATGTTATTGTTGGTATTGTTGTTGTTGTTGTTTATTTATTTGTGTATTTAGAAAATTAATCTGTTTCTCTTTATTTGCTAATGCACACATACACATACAACAGCTTCCCTTCTAGTTTATTATTCCGACAACCCCCTTATTTAATAGCATCACATTGTGCATCCATACATTGACTCTGTGTCTCTCGCTCTCTCTGTCTCCCTCAATCGCTTGTAATTTTCTATTTTTTTTTTTTTGTTCCTTTACAATAAACTTAATCACATAAAATATTTGATGTTGTTATTGTTGTAGCTGTTTATGCTATTATTGTATTTTGTTGTAAAAAAAAAAATAAAAGAGAAGAAACATAATTTAAATGCAATTGTAGGCAGTCATTAAAGAAATGAATTCATTTGAAGGCATGAAGGATATTTTCAATCCCAAAATTTTTTTGTGTCTGGGAGTAGGCGAAGGAAAATTTTATTATGATTTTTCAAATTTTTCAAAAGCATTAAGAAGCTTCATTCCTTTTTGAAATTATCCTGTACAGAAGCATCAACACCTAAGCCAACAAACGTCATTGAAAGATCAGAAAGCCTCTCAGAATTACAGCGTATAATACGATCATATGAACTGCGAAAAGCAGAACAACATCAAATGGGCTCAGTTTTTAGTACATTTTTACAAGTACAAGTTTGAAACAATTAAGTTATCAACGGATAGCTGAATAAGTAAAGGAGAATCATTTGCAATCATCTAAAGTCGCCGTAGTCTAGTAGGTAGTGTGTTGAAGCCAACGTGAGGTCACAGTTAAAACTGCAGGTCAGATATCTTAAACGAAGTATAAAAAAATATTTCTTTGGCGATTGCTTGTCATCAGATTTCTGTCAAAAACTCTGTGAGCAAATAAAATTTCCATGTAAAGTTTCTCAATATGTCGTTCGGAGTCGAGTTTAAACTGTAGGCCCCCCACCCACGTATAAAATTAATACACAAAACATCAGTGATCTATAAAGCTGGGTCATAATCCTAGCTGAAGGATTACAAAGACAAATTACGTATGTATGTATGTATGTACGTAAATTATTTACGATTACAATTCTCTTGAGCTATTTCTTTTAAGAAAACTATTTTTGTTAGAAACGGTGTAAACTGACGACTCCGTTCCATAACATTCTAAGACGAAAAAGTGAGTTTTGAGCTATGAGCTCTTAAAGTTTCGCACGCGACATGTATTCTAAGTAGATATTTCCCCATAACTTCGGAACAGATCGGCGCATCTTAACCAAATTTTGAAAGTATTTTAGTTCTTAAGTTCTAAGTACACTTAGAATGTTGTAGAATGGAGTTGTCGATATATGATGAGTAATATTTTGAAAAAGGTCTACACTTTGTAACATTATCTGCTAGGCGGATAAATACTATTAGCCTATATAATTGGTCGTAAGCATTAATCAAGTTCTAAGTCATATATATTGAAACAGCCAGTTGATATACTGGAAAACTGCAAATAAAATAAAAATTTGCGGAAAATTAAAAACGGTTTTGAAGCAATGATTCAAAGGATCATATCCAAGGTTCCTGCTAAATATACGAGATCAATAATCCTTCAAATGCCGAGTCCAATAATCAGAAAGATGGAAACAAGGCCTCGAAGCTTTAATCGCCAGATACAGAATCGTAAGTGAATGATCAATGAACTATTAGTTCTAAGACAAATGCTTATTGATTTCCACCTAGGTAGCATAGCAATGCAATGTTATTACAGATTTACGCATTATGATCTCTCACTAGCTAAAGATACATGGCATATCACTTCTAAATATTTGCAATTAAAAAATCTCTTTTCGGGGTTATAATTCTTACGGGTTGTGAAATGAGGAATCATGGAAGACAAACAAAAAAAATCAACATCAAAATAAAAACTATCGTTGCGTCATGAGTAATGTGCTTGTGACATGTTAAAGTCTCTACGAAAATAATGGCTCAAAAATGATACAAGATATCAGCTGCATCCAATCCTTAATACAACTACTTAGTAGCCGTAGATTGTGATTGTTTTCTTTATTAAAATCCACTTCATAACGATGCCTAGATCTTCTTGCTACTTGTGTCCAACACTAAAATTGCATCTGAAATGATGAAGATTCAAAACGATTTGAGACGCTAAGCGCTGAGAAGGATCAAAGCTAAACAAAACGTTGCTTAATGTTAACATTTCGATTGAAAGAAAAATCAATGACAAAGATTTGATGAAAACATTGCCTTCTTATAATGTAAGGCTAATCTTATAATGCAAATTATTTTGCATTCAGAGAAGCTGAGTGTAAGAAATTTATAGCAAATTTTCCAATAACATTGGGTCATATAGAAAGTATTTTCGATATTCAATTAGTTTTAGATTTGAAATTTTCTTTACTTTACTTTTAAGATGATTTAAAAGTCGTTCAAACGGTCGTCTTGTGACCTACAAAGATTAAAGTGAATGGTTTTGCATAATCTCTCTAAAGCACCAAATGCTCAACACAACCTTGCCTGCTATCTATATAGGCTTTGCAGTCGTTTGTAATCTACAACAATAATTTTGTTTTTTTTCTTTTCTTCACCATTCTATGGTTGTAGTGCCAGGAAGCCAGATTACATAGTGCTTCAGCTGCATTTATTGTTTTCAGATCAATACAATCATTTAGTTAGGATTGCGACACAGCTTCTCACGTTCACAATATGGTGTGTTTTAATTTCTAGCCATGAGTAATGGGATCTACAGTTAAAGACGACCCTGAACGACATATTTTTTGACTAACTTTTCACGACAATTTTATTTACTCTCAGCTTTTTTGCCAGAAGACCGCTGACAGGAAGTCTCAGATGAAATATATTTTAATTTATGACGTGCTGAAAATGTCCTTCGGTCGGAGGTCTAATAAGGAAACACACTATTCCTACAAGACTATGGCGACTAAATCTGCATTACTTTGATGGCTATACGAATTTTTAATTTTTTTTTATTAAATCAAGTGGCATTCAAGCGGGTTTGAGTAGGCAAATTATGTCACGATGTCTTCTTATGATTGATTGACCAGAGTGAGATGTAGACTTCAATACGAAATTGCTAAAATGCAATTCAGAAATCTAATCCTTGATGAGATGTTGTCTCTACACATGTTACGGTTTTCATTTAAGCATTCTTTTAGAGCTTTTCATAGCTTGTGGATTCAAATCCGTGTAACTTTCCACATTAGCACTCAATTAAAGAACTTGCTTCACAAAAACTGAAACCCGAAAAATGCAACCTTTTTAGGATGTTTTCACTTGACATAATCGAGTTAATGCTACTCATTATCACCATTATCATGGGCATTAAAATATGCCACTACGTTAAATACATTACATAATTGGTCATTACAACCCTTCAGCCTACTTCTCACACCACTTATGTTGTGTGAGTTAATTTTATTCGTAAGTGGCGGGACCTACCGTTTAAAGTCGACTTCGAACGATAGATTTTTGAGAAACTTTTCATGGCAATTTTATTTACTCTCAGAGTTTTTGCCAGAAGGCTGCTGAAAGGAAATCGCCGTAGAAATACTTTTTGTATTTTGTTTTGATATCTGGCCCGGGACTCGAACAATGATTTTACGTCTAATAAGATCCCTTATGTTGTGTGTTTTATTTTCATACATGAATGGCCGGACCAACAACTAAAAGTCGACTCCGAATGACAGATTTTTGAGGAACTTTTTCATGGCAATTTTATTTTATTCTCCGAGTTTTTGCCACAAATACCTTGAGTTTGAAGCGAGGCATCACGTCTAATAAGCCACAACACTGCCTACTAGAATACGGCAAATGCTATGTTATATAGACAGATGATTAAAAACTTCCTAAGTAAACTTGATTGCTATGATTAAACCGCTGGAAGTTTCAAATCTAATCTGCGGTTTTGTAAGAAGAAACAAATTTTAATAGATCGTTAGCATTATCAAAGGCTTTTTACCGCATAACAGATCATTAAACCTTAATGTAGTGTTTAAAATTCTGCTAAGATTTCTTAACTTTCAAAGTGTTTGATGGTAAATAGGAAATATTTTTGCTAATATTTTATAACACACAGGGCGTGGTAATTTCTTTGCCTTCAAGTTCGAAAAATCCATTTTGTTTACATATTCTATGGAACAACAAAACACAATTCATTCCTTGCCGTTACTGGGTTTTGAAAACCAAACACTATTTTTTGTATTAACATTTTGCCAATGCACACGTACTGGGGGGTTTCTTTATTAAAAATTAAATTTGCATGTAATTTGGAAGCAAAAAAAAAAAAAAAAAACATTGAAAATGAAATTGAAATTGTGAAAAGCATTCCTCCTTTTTCAATTTGTTTAAATACCTTTTCTAAGCATCCCTCGCGGCATTGCTGGACACGTATCGTTGTGGCTTGCTGCTGCTGGTGCTGCTGTTGATGTTGCTGATGTTTTTGTTGTTGTTGTTGTTGCTGCTGATGTGTGGGACTACTTGATGTAAATGTTGCACATAAGGCAATAACCATTAACGAAAGGATTAAAATTTGTTGTTGATTTGTTTTGAAAAACATTTTAAAACTTAAATTAAAAACTTTTGTTTTTACCAAACAACACTTCATATTTGTTTTAATTTCTATTTTAATTTCTTTTATAATTTATTTGCAAAAATAATTTAAAAAAATTTTTTTGATTTGAAAATTATTTTCTTATAGGCTTTTAAAGATTTTCAAAAGCTTTTTTCCTAGGTATTCTTTAATTGCAACATTTTGTTTGAAAAAAAAGGAAATTATTTTTTATTTAAAGAATTTTTTTTTTTATTTATTTTTAAATTTCAAAACAAGGAAAATTTGCTTTAATTTAAAAATGGTAAACGATTACTTCGATTATTTCGATTAATTTCAAGGAGAGGGGGGGAAATATTTCTTTGTATATAAACAGGCTAGGCTGGCTCTCTCTTTTTTTATTATTAACTAAACAATTTCATTTGATTTTTTTATTTTGTTGTTTTAAATTTAATAATTTTCATTAAATTTTATTTTAATTTTCTTTTATTTTAATAGAATTTTTCTTTTTTTTTTCTTGTAGCTGTATGAGTGGATTATACCGACGGAGTTTTAAAAATCTTCTACACACGCACAGTTTTAAAAACAACCGAAACCTCAGGGAGTCTACACTAAACTGTGTTTTGCAGAAATTTTCTACAAAAACCCATAAAAAGAGACCAATTTCATTAGAGCATTACTGAACAAACTCAACAATACTCATGCAGAACACAGCACACAGCATAGCACCGCACCGCACCATGCCGCACAGTTCCGTACACAATACAGCACACAGCATATACACATTCGTTATAGGTTTTTACTGTCATATTGTCGTTTAGTCAGTCAGTGAGAGTTATCCATGCAGCCAGCCATCCATCCATTCACACAATGTAGCCAACAGAAGATACAGTTTTTTTCCCTTCTTTTTGTTTTTGTTTGTTTCGTTGGAGTTTCTTGTTCCGGGCATGCGACATAACAATACGAAAGACTTCTTTTCGTTTTTTTTTTTCGTCTTTTGCTTCTTGTATGCCCCCCCTTGAAAAAAAAAACAACAACATTGTAAGCAGAAAAACAACAACAACAACACCCAACAGAAACAGAAATTTTTGTTCTCGGTCAGGTGTATAAACCCAGCAACTCTTATTGGATTATGTTGCTGTTTGCTGTTGCTGCTGGGAGAGACCAATGCAGACTGTGTGTGTGCTTTTTTCTTATTTCGAACTACTGGCTGGCTTTGGTATTCCCATTTAACAACATTCAAGAGTTTTAAGTGGAGATTTACAGGAATACAGCAACAGCAACAGAAATAGAGAGAGAGAGAGTGTGTGTGAGCATAAGAGAGCTTATATTGCAGAGAACAAACGCGAACGTTTAGAAAATTATAACCTTCGTTGAGGTTAAGTGAAGTTTATTGTTTTGGTATCCCTGTTTTGAGTACGTATATGCATGCATTCATAAAATAGGCCTGTTCTAGATACAATTTAATGACTTGCTTCCAGCTGCAAATAGATACCGAAACAACAGCAACAACAACAGCAACAATTTTCAAAACATTGTGCAGACTTTTATAAAGCATGCGCTAATGCAACTTGTTTTAGTTGCAGGGGTTACATAGCAACTCGAACATTTTCTTGTTCGAATCATACCGAAACTTATAAGATTTCTCCTATCATTCCAATTCGAATATGTTTTAAACACCAACCAACCAACCAACCAACCAACCAAACTTCAAACCTTACACAAACGACTCATACTTGTCAGTTCAAACAAGTTGTAACAAGTAGTTCTTACAAACACCGTTTAGCTAACAGCGCCATCAATTAGACACAAGCAAAGCAAACATTTGCCGGTTTTCGTTGAATTGTTAGGAAGCAAAACAATTCTAAGCAGGTTCTTTAGTCCAAAAGAAAAACACTCGTGAGGCACACTAGAGGGCTTAAAAGAAATTTACGGGGAAAATTAAAAAAAAAGAAGGATATTGTCCCTCTATTGCCACTTTGGAGTCCCATCCATTATCAAGCATTTGACTTTCTTTATCTTTGTTTAACCCTTCGTGACACACACTTTTAGTTTTTCACATTAGTACCAAACTGGGCCTGACCAGACCCCTTATAAATGTTAGTGTATTTACACAAGTTAACATTATTTTTTATGTAGATAATTTTAAAAACGGTTTAAATTGCATCAAATTATAAATTAAAATTCAGGTGGTTCATTAATTTCATTTCTTATTTTAATTTTATTAAGTTTTTAATACATAAAGAAATATAATTAGAGTACATTGAGTCAAAATTTTGTCAGGTTGTCAACCTAAACAACTAAAACACATACTATATTCTACTTTAGAATGTTGCTGACATACAGCATTTGAACATTTTGAACAGAAGAATCGAGTCTCTCGGCGAATTTTTTCACTTCCGGTTGCGAATTCTATACAAGATTTCTTTATCTCTAGGATATAAGCACCTCTTTTGGCAGTTATTATTTTGTTTATATGAAATGAAAACAGAAATTCACAGAGTGGATGTAGTAGAACCAAAATGGAATAAATTCGTTTATATTATTCAACTTACTTTTATGGGCTTTCCAAGAACAGATTCTATAGCCGAACGAGTACTAAATTGACCAATAACATAAGTGTTACTCATTCGGTTTTCGATATTTGGGAAAACTAAAGAATTAGACAACGTGTTCAAAAAATTGCGTATATATTGTGTAAATTTAGTTTTCCCCCGGTATGGAAACAATTGCTCGTCAGTGGTTATACTCTCATGCGAACTATAATTCTTCGCAAGAAAATTCCATATATCTCGAATAGGCGCAGCTTTGTCTTTGAGTAATCGAATTGATCGCGTTCTTCTGTCCTCAAACCAAATGTATCTGATCAGGGACATAAATCGATGAAGAGACATTGCGGCCCTGAATATGGGTAAATTGTCAGTAAGCCACAAAACCCGTGGATTTTGAATGTTATTATGTGAAACTCCCGTTGCTAAAATAATGCCAATGAAAGCGTATAATACATCTACTTTTAGATCCGTCCAAACACTTGGTTTTTATTTACATTTGCAGTATTCCATTTATTGACTGCGTCTCTTCCATACCGATTTGTTTGTAATACTATGATGTCCGTAATATTTGGTGTAAAAAATTTTTTGAAAACTTCAAGTGGAGTAGAGGTTTGCTCTTTAGGTCCAGCTCGAAAACGCATCACATTATGTTGACGAGTACGGACACCACTGGTCGGATGGTTGTTATTATTATTCTCTTAACCTATTTCAGAACCGCAGTCTTCCTCCTCTTCATCACTGTCGTTTTCTACATTTGGTTCAATTACCAAATCATTTTCAATGTCCGATGCGTCATCTTCGTATAGCAAGTAATCTTCATCATTTTCATCCAAAAATTGATCATCTTCTTCATGCTCTCCGGCTTCCTCATTAGCTCTTTCACGCTATAAGTCATTTGCCAAAGCCTCGGCAATTCTGGTGTACAAATCCGTATCGAAGTTACTAGAACATCGCGTATTGAAAATAAATTCTAATTCATCATTCATTTTTTAAAAATTTCCAATTTTAACACTTTTTAGAAAAAAATTTCTCGCTTCAAAAAAAGTTGGTCTGGCCAGACCCACTGAGGTGCTAATATGACATAGGTTTCAAAATATCCTTCTAACTCCTTTGTAAATTACTTTATTCGCCCCATTTTTTCACCACCAGAAAGACAAGAAAATTTCAGAAGGGTACCTGAAAATTCAAATCTCTAGCCATATTGCAAACACGCTTAAAATGCAAAATAAATTGGAAAAGGTCTGGCCAGACCCATGACTGTGACGAAGGGTTAATTTGGTTTTTGGTGAAACCCCCCGAAACCATAATAACCATGAGTACTGAGTACACTGAGCTTGATATGTACACACTCACCTATTAAACGTTTTTGATAATTTTATGACCTTAGTTTTCTTCTTCAACTGGTTTACTTGTAAATTTTCATCATTTTCCTCTTCTTTTTTGTCTTCTTCGGATTTTCATTTTCTATTTTCATCTTTTTCGTAATGATGTTGTGTTTTAGATTTGTTGAGAGGGGGGGATGGGGGAGTTTTACACGTGTGCAGGAATTTTAATGTTTTGTAATCTTGAAAATTTGCATTTTATCTCAAGTATAGCTCAGTTCAGTTCAGTTCAGTTGAGCTGCGTTCCATTCAGCTCAGCTTACTAATAAAACCTCATGAATTGTAAGGTGGGGGGGTTATAGCAAAGAGAAGAAAAACGTTTTCATATTTTTTTTTTTTTTTGAAATGCTTATCTACCAAAAATATTAAACGAAAATACATTCGGAAAAACAGTAGCTTTTAAATGATTTTCTATTTTTGTTCTTTACAAAATAGGGCTGCCATTAGGGAAGTATTTTTCTTTTTGAAGGAAAATTTTTATTATGGAAAATTTTGTTATGAGGCTATTGTATTGGCTTTCATTGGATATAATTTTTACGTGGTGGGTTCCAAGCCCTACGCACAATCCGAATTTAACGTCCAGGGGATTGGACCTCGCTGCATGCATTAACTAACATCTAGCGGGTGCTAGAATGCCATCCAGGGGGGGGGGGGGCACGAGGAGGCTGCGTGTCAACTTGAATACAGCAAGACAAGGATCGCCCTGGTGGTCGCCATGTTGGCCACAGTCAGAAACTTTGCCTTGTTTGCATGCATTCCATCTCTCCTAAGGTTCTTACAGGCGTATTGTGTGAACGACTGAAGCCACTCGTCAAAACACTGATTGGACCTTATCAGTGCGGCTTCAGACCTGGCAAGTCCACCATCGACCAGATCTTCACACTACGCCAAATCCTGGAAAAGACCCACGAAAATCATCGACACACACCATCTTTTTGTCGATTATAAGGCTGTTTTCGATAGCCCCATAAGGGATCGTATTTTTGCAGCAATGTCTGAGCTCGGCATACCTGCTAAGCTGATAAGGCTATGCAGACTGACGTTGAGCAATTCCTGCAGCTCTGTCAAGGTAGGAATAGACCTCTCCGAACCTTTTGATACCGTGCGAGGTTTCAGACAAGGCGATCCCTTATCATGCGACCTCTTCAACTTCGTCATGGAGAGTATTCTGCGAAAGGCGGAAGTGCATCGCAATGGCACTATTTTTCAAAAAAGTGTCCAGTTGCTTGCGTACGCTGACGACATCGACATCATAGGGCGTGCCAAATGAGATGTCACTGCTGCCTTTAGTGCTATTGAACGGGAGTCTAAGAAGATGGGTTTGGCAGTAAATAAGGGCAAAACGAAGTA
Organism: Sarcophaga peregrina; assembly: GCA_014635995.1. Taxonomy (NCBI): domain Eukaryota; kingdom Metazoa; phylum Arthropoda; class Insecta; order Diptera; family Sarcophagidae; genus Sarcophaga; species Sarcophaga peregrina. Next base: position 10,102,806 of record CM025790.1, on the reverse strand, counting down.
TATGTTATCGACAAGTAGAGCTGTGCGGCGTTTTGATTCACATATTACGGCCGATAACTATACTTTTGATACAGTCAAGGAATTCATTTACCTTGGCTCCGCCGTTACCACCGAAAATGATGTCAGTCTGGAGATCAAGCGCAGGATTACTCTTGCCAACAGGTGCTATTATGGTCTCAATAGGCAATTGAGTAGCAGAGACCTCTCTCGCAAGACGAAACTAATACTCTACAAGACGCTCATCCTACCCGTGCTTCTCTATGGCGCAGAAGCATGGACCCTATTAAGAACTGATGCAGCTGCCTTGAGAGTATTCGAGAGAAAAGTCCTACGTAAGATCTTCGGTCCAGTGTGAGCTGGCGATGATTTTCGCATCCGATTTAGCTGTATGAGCTCCTCAACGACATCGACGTTGTACAGCGTATTAATATCCAGCGGCTGCGCTGGCTCGGCCATGTCGTTCGAATGGAGGAGGATGCTCCGGCGAGACGAGTGTTTGATGCGGGGATCTGCGGAAGTCGGCGAAGAGGACGACCTTGTATCCGTTGGAAGGACCAAATCGAAGAAGCCCTGTCATCGATTGGTGTGACCAATTGGCGTAGGCGCGCAAGAAGCAGATGCGCCTGGAAGGATGTGTTGCGGCAGGCCGAAAACCGTTAATCGGGTTGTTATGGCCAATTAAGTAAGTAACTAAATTTTGCATTGTCTCATTAGACATGAGGCAGCGTTTGAAGCCCCAAGTCTCAGAGATCTTAGTAAATTTTTTGGAAAAAACTTTAAAATTAAATAAAATTGCCATGAAAAGTTTGTCGTTCGAAGTAGACTTTGAACTGTAGGATAAACTTATGGAAAATATTAATACACACCAGCATTAAATCGTCAAATATTTGAAAAAAAACCTTGTTAAAATCGTTAAAGACTTTCATTGAAATCGTAAAAAAAATCAAAAAAAAAAAGATTAAATATAAAATCTTATTTGCTGAATAGGTTTCAAAAAGTTAATTTTAATGGCAATATCTCAAATCCACTTAATATTAGTAGAGGTGTTCCCCAGGGGTTAAGACTTGGGCCTCTGTTATTTTGTAGGTATATAAATGATTTACCGGATGTCTTGATTCACTGTAATGTTCATATGTATGCTGATGATGTGCAGTTTTATACTAGTACTCCAAGGGAGAATATTGATTCTTGTTTGGACTATATTAATAGTAATTTGGTAGGGATAGACAACTGGGCCTCGGCCAATGGTCTTTGCATTAATCCCTCCAAGTCTAAATGTATTATACTTTCGAGAACCGACAGATCATTTGTCATGTCTGAATTATGCATCAGGGGAAATAAGATTGACTTTGTCAAATCTGCGAAAAATCTGGGTATTGTCTTTAATGGCAGTTTATCGTGGTCTAACCATATAGGTGCAGTTGTAGGTAGATGCTTAGGAACTTGTGTACTGTTATTGATTCGACTCCTTTTGTCATTCGTATGCAACTTGCCAGAACGTACTTAACTCCGGTACTTTTGTATGGATGTGAAATTTTCGCAAACTGCGATTGTGATGTTAAACGTAGACTTAACTTGGCGTTTAATAACATAGCTAGATATGTCTTTCAGAAGAGGCGCCATGATCACATTTCCCATTTGGCTTGTCGGATTCTTAATGTTAAATTTGATAGTCTCCTGAAAATTAGATGCCTTATTCTACTTCATAAGATAATTTACACGGCACAGCCGGAATATTTATTTTGTCGAATTAAATTTGCTAGATCCTACTGGGGTAGGAACATTATTCAGCAAAGATTTAGGACTCTTTTATCTCAGAGACAGTTTCTTATACACACCACTAGTCTTTGGAATTCCCTACCAAATTACATCCAGAATCTAGACAATGCAAACGCGTTCAAGAAGGAATTATTCAAATTATTTTGATGAGTAAAATTTTTTTACTATTTTTACTATTATGAACTATTTTGAGGCTTCTCGATCGTTTACAGAAGATGCCGCAGTAGCTCATTAATCACGATAGTGTATCTAACGCCATCGATTCATTAGAGCATCGTTGCATTAGAGCATGTGGCTTGTATTGCTACTACAACGGTTACTGCTCGAACAAAATAAGGGGACTTGTTGCCGAGAATCATGCTGCATTCCTATGTTACATACGACTTTCTCGGCCAGCACATTCTTATGTGGTTGATCGGCCAATATATCGCCTACTGAATTACAGAAAAATTTTATTTGTTAGACGGACTATTCGTATGTGGAACTCGATTCCTGCAGAGTTCTTTCCTATCACTTATGATATTAAAATATGGGCTTTAAATGAAGCTTCTAGCATTGTTTATGCATATTGTTGCTCATATTTCGCATTTGATGACGACACTACAAAAATGCGTTTTTCAAGATTTCTTTGTAAATCAATCGACTTTAATGGCCACCCGGGTATGTAAGAAATTAAATACAAATTACATTTGATCGTTTCATTTAAAATTATTTCTTTACTCAGCTTGCGTAATCCTAAACACAATTGGAAGCTTAAAGCTTCCAAGAGCTGTTCAATCAAGGAATATAACGGACGTTCTAGTTGTTTCTATATCACAAGAGTTGTTAAAATAGACGGCGAAGAGGTGCTAGAGGTAGCATAAGTAGACATACCAGCCTATAAAATCACAGAGACTGATTTAAAATTCATGCGGTATATTTCACATTAAAAACTATTACATACATACACACATACATAATTGGCCATTACAACCCTTCAGTCAGGATTACGACCTAGCTTCTCACACCACTTAGGTTGTGTGCGTTAATTATATACATGAGTGACGGGACCTACAGTTTTAAAGTCGATTCCGAACGACAGATTTTTGAGAAGCTTTTCATGGCAATTTTTACTCTCAGAGTCTTTGCCAGAAATCTGCTGAGAGGAAGTCGCCAAAGAAAATTTTGCGTTTTTGATGTCTGACCTGGGATTCGAACCCGGGCATTTTGTCTAATAAGCCAACACACTACCCACTATACCACGGCGACTTCAATGCATATTGTTGCTTATATTTCGCATTTGATGACGACACTACAAAAATGCGTTTTTTAAGATTTCTTTGTAATTCTATCGATTTTAATGGCTACCCGGGTATGTAAGAAATTAAATACAAATAACATTTGAGCGTTTCACTTAAAATTATATCTTTACTCAGCTTGCGTAATCCTTGCTCTAAGCTTCCAAGAGCTGTTCAATCAAGGAATATAACGGACGTTCTAGTTGTTTCTATATTTCAAGCGTTGTTAAAACAGACGACGAAGAGGCGCTGGAGGTAGCATAAGTAGACATACCAGGCCAAGGAGAATTTGTAAGTGTTGGTAGGTAGATAGGTTGGAATTATAGCCCGCTGTGACGGTACAGATAAACTCACTATAAGTCTACGATTGCTAAGTTCTTTTGGCTTGAATTAAATCTGGACACCAACAGAACCTTCTCACTTGCCTGACTGCTTATACTAATTTATGGGCATACAGTTAGACTTCGCTTAACGCTGCCCCGCTTAAAGCTGTTTCAGTATTACGCCGTGGTATTGGGATTCCCCTAAATCGCGCATAGCATTGACACTTGTGGTGTGCTATATAGCGACGTTGTATACTATGTATCCTCTAGCCATATTTAGTAAATAAGCTGTTGCATGCGCCCTACCAACTTATTACATCCGGACTTAAACAATTCAGCGGGAGTCCGCTTTATTGCTTTTTAGGCGGCGGAATCTCCACCGGAATCATTTGTATATGCGTGCAAATGAACCGACCATGTACCAACCAAAAGCGGTACACTACATATAGACAGTGTATATTATGATGCCTTATTAACGCCCTTTTATTACCCAGTCTAGACTAAAGACTCTGACAATATTTTTAAAAGTTGCAATGTATTTACATATCTAAGTATTAAGCAGCCTCGCTGCTTTGTTTAGCGCTGCAATTTATTGGAACGTATTCCCCGCGTTAAGCGGGATCTTACTGTACTGTAACACATAAAGATGACGAGATCTAGTCATCGAGATGGTGAGAATTTCATGTGGTCTTTTCTTAAGTTGCTTAAGACTAATAGCTAGTTTGTTGTCTTATTAGATGTATGGCTATGGTTCGAACCTGAGCCGAGTGATCTGGAATAAAATGAAAGATAAAAAATGTTTCCCCGACGACTTCCTCTCAAAAGTTTCTTGGCAAGAACTGAAAGAATAAAATTAAGTTTAAAGTCGACTTCGAACGACAGATTTTTTGAGAAGCTTTTCATGCAATTTTTACTTAAAGCCAAAGCAAAGGAACCAGAAATTTATGTTCATTTAAAATGACTGGAACTAATTTATAGGGTCCTCTAATCCCGGATGAAACATTTCAAAACTAATCATAAGATCATAGAATAATCGCATGCTAAAAACGTTGCTTGGCAAATGTCACGCCTTTATTTAAGCCCTAGAATGTGAATTGTTTACACTGCGTACATACATAATTGATCATTACAACCCTTCAGTCAAGATTTCGACCTATCGTCTCTCTGTCTCTCTCTCTTTGTAAACACACAAACGTATCTTCTTCTTCTCACACCACTCGTGTGTAAGTGGCGTGACCTACAGTTTACAGTCGACTCCGAACGACAGATTTTTTGGGAAACTTTTTCATGGCAATTTTATTTACTCTTAGAGTTTTTGCTTGAAATCTGCAAAGAGGAAGTCGCCGAAGAAATATTTTCACAATTTCGTTTTTGATGCCCGACCAGGGATTCGAACCCGGTCCTTACGTCTAATAAGCCAACACACTACCTACTAGATTTTTTATATCGCAGCCGTATGCGAATAAGCAAAGAAATCACAGCGATACTGAAAGCCAACATAACTCCAATTCAGTCTAATTTATACACCAGAATCGTGACCAATTTTAAAATTCCGGAAGAGCCGTGGTGAACATTTGAACGATGTAGTAAGCTCGGCATTCATAGGGCTCTCTAACGAATAAAGAATTGCGATGACACAATTTGTTTTTTATTAGAAGTCTGAAGCGGAAAAGTGTGAATTTGTAAGGGAGCAGCCACTTCTGCCAACCAACCTACCTAGGGAATAGAAGACCTGACACAAAACCCTGTGGTACCTGCTTTTACTATAATTTCTTATTTCCTTGTAGTACCTATACCGCTAGAGATTAGATTTAAATTAAAGCATGCCTTCTTTGTAGTTAATCTAACAAACAATTTGAAAGTTTAATGAACTCCTTGATCGATTTGATTGATCCGAATTCAACAACAAAAAAAAAAGCATTCTGCTGACATCATCTCTAGGATTAGTAAGCAAATTTTCAAATGTTAACTATCCATTCGATCCATTCGTTACGTTTCGGTGAATACAATACCGTTAAAAATTTAACTCGTTTGGTGGGTTTTTGTTTTTATTTTTGAATGGATGGCAACCCGTGATTTAAGCGAAGCGTACTAAATTCTATTTTAGTTTTCTTATAAAGATTTATGATCAATAGTTTTGCATATTTAATTTGGTTTTGTTTTGTTGTTTTTAAACTGAATTTAGGGTTTTTTGTTGTTGTTGTTGTTTCTTTTTTTCTATTATTTGTTACCAATAACTTATTTAACAATATCAAGCAAAAGGTTTTAGAAAAAAGAATTCTATGGCAGTTTGAAAAGAACAAATTTATTTACAAAGTTTCTATAGAAGATACAAGATACCAGAAACCGTGAAACAAATACAAAACAAAACAAACAACTAATCATGGAAGCAATCTCTAAATATTTATTTTATTTCTTTATGGATATTTTGCATTTAAACAATAATAACACGGTGCGACAGTAAAAATACACCCGAGCAACTACACAGTCTATGTTATTCACTAGATTAGTAAATCTCAAAATTATTTTTTTCTATATTTCTCGAACCCTTCAAATTTGTTTTATTTGCTACACAAACATTTCTGAACCGATGTCTAAAATTTAAGCCTTATTCGAAAGGTGAGAGATGGGCCTTGAAAATGATGTGCACATAAATATTATTTGACTTAATATGATATTGGGTTTGATGAGGTAAACTTAAAAAATATAATATTTTTCTTATTTTTCCAAGTTTGAACATTCTTAATTACAAAATCTAATTAAAAAATATGAAATAGGTGATGACATTCTCAAAGTACATTATCTTACGAAGAGATTAACACTTCGTTTGATCAAATCGGATTAAAATTACCGCAGTTATTATTTAAAGAGTCTAACAGTCGTGTTATATTTTTCATACACTCGTATATACCTTTTTAAATATACTTCTTGTTCAAAAATTTGCAGAATTTTTTATGGATCTTGATTGTTTATAGTATCATTTGTTAATTTCACATTTGAGCGAGCATCAGATGTTAGCCAATGTTTGCGCAAAGAGAAATAATAATATTTGCAAAAAAAACCCCGACTTCTGGTGATCGCTCAAACCTGAAATTGACACATTTTCCGACAAACAATGAAGATCCATCAAATATATTGTACATTTTTGCACTAAAAGTTCATTTGACAAAATATATTGTTAATGCAAAATGTAACTCGGCTGTTAGCCTTCTTAAATAATAACTACGGTAATTTTTATCCGAATTGATCAAACGAAGTGTCAAACTCTTCATAAGATAATGTACTTTCAGAATGTCATCACTTATTTCCTAATTTTTAATTAAAATTTGCTACTATGAGCGGAAAAACTTGAAAAAATTCAAAAAAAAATTGAATTTGTCAAGTTTACCTCATCAAACTCCATAGGATATTAAGTCAAATAATATTTATGTGCACATCGTTTTAAAGGCCCATGCCTCTACTTTCTAATAAGGTTTCAATCGGTTCCGAAATGTTTGTGCAATCAGTAAGTTAGTGCGTAAAGTCCAAAAAAGTTTGAACAGTTTGATACATTTTGCTATAAACATTTAAAATCCATTAAAAGTTTTTAACTTTTTTTAATTTTTTTAAACTGAATGTTCATATGATAAGACGACATACATAAAAAATATAACACGACTATTATACTATTTAAATTACTTCTACGGTAATTTTTGTCCGAATTGATCAAACGAAGTGTCAATCTCTTCATAAGATAATGTGCTTTCAGAATCTCATCACTTATTTCTTATTTTTTAATTAAAGTTTGTTACTATGAATGAACAAACTTCAAAAAATATTCAAAAAAATTGCATTTTGCAAGTTTACCTCATCAAACTCCATAGCATATTAAGTCAAACAATATTTATGTGTACATCGTTTAAAAGGACCATCTCGTTCCTTTTAATAAGGTTTAAATTTTAAACATCGGAATAGAACTGTTTGTGTAATAAATAAATTTGATTTTGAGCTTGAAAAAATATAAAAAAAAAAATTCAAGTTTACCTCATCAAACTCCATAGCATATTAAATCAAATAATATTTATATGTATATCGTTTTAAAGGTCCATCTTCCTCCTTTTTAAAAAGGTTTAAATTTTAAACATTGATACAGAAATGTTTGTGTAATAAATTTGTTTTTGAACTACAAAAATATAAAAAAAATTCGCATTTTTCAAGTTTACCTCATCAAACTACATAGCATATTAAATCAAATAATACTTATATGTATATCGTTTTAAAGGTCCATCTCTATTCTATTTAATAAGGTTTAAATGTGAGACATCGGTTCAGAAATATTTGTGTAAACAATAAATTTGATTTGAAACTCGAAAAAAAAAAAATGTTCTTTGTCAAGTTTACCTCATCAAACCGCATAGCATATTAAAGCAAATAGTATTTATTTGTACATTGTTTTAAAGGCCAATGTCTCTACTTTCTAAAAGGGTTTAAATTTGAGACATCGGTTCAGAAATGTTTGTGTAATCAATAAATTTGTGCGTAAAGTCCAAAAAAAAACAGTTTTTTTTCGTCAAAAATTCGAAAAAATAAAAAAATATTTTTGATTTGTACTTAACCAACTGAACAACTTCGACTAGGTAGCTACTAGGGTGTATTTAATTTTTTGTATTTTTTGTCGCCTAGTGTATTATCCGTTTAAAACTCTCTTCATTCTTCTTTTTTTCAAACCATTGTTCTGCTTAACGATGTTTGTTGAAATCTATTGGATTTGTTGATCGTTTTTGTTTGTTTGTTGTTGTTTTCCGTTGCTGATTAATTGTTAATAATTAATTTTACCATTTATGATGGTCCACTAAAAATTTTTTTTTTATCTTTCAGGCAGTTAAAGAGTATTAATCGTGTAACAACTTTATAAAAGCTTGAAATTTTCAATCATTATTAACGTTTTTCTTTCTTTCTTTCTATTCTCGGGATACTCTTTATATTCTTACGCAGTTTTAGTTTTAAGCAGCCAAAAATATAAAGGAAATAAAGAAACAAAAAAAAAAGAATTTTTTTTTTAACAGCCGGTAGTAAATGTTAGCGATTTACTACTCCCAAGTATTTGTTTGAGATTTTTTTTCATTCTCATGGTAAATAATTTTTTATTGATTTTTTTTGTTTATTTTTTTAAGCCATAAATTAATCAAATTTAATTTAATAACAAAAAACCGAAAAAGGCCAAACAAAATACAGTTTTTTTTTCGGTGTGTTTTATTTATGTCGTTGAGATATTTCTGTTCAATTTAATGTTTTACTAACGAGTTTGATGTTGCACTACTGTTTCATTTGAAATTTGTTAAAAAAAAATGCCGCTTTTGAGATATAAAAGCCACAGATTTCAGCCATAGCCATAGCCACCAGCAACTCTTTCAACTATGAAAAGCAAGAAATGATTCCCAATGTATTGAATTTGTATGCCATAATGAATGGTGGTGGCACTGTCCATACACAATTCCCTCTAGCAGCAACATTTTTATTGCCGAGATATTGATCTTAATTAATAAATCAATAAAGTTTCTATTTATGTCAGTGATAGCTTTTTATTTTATTTTTTTTTTTCTCTATTTTAAGTAATCACTGCCACCATTTGATTTTTCCTATTTTTAGCCTTCACAAAAGGGGAAATAGTTTGAATCAAGTCTACCAAACCATGCACTTGTATGTGAAATTAATTTTTCAATTTCATTAAGAATTTAATTGAGTTTCAATATTAATGGAATCAAGAAGAGGAATGGAATAGCATACTTATCTGGGTCGCCAGGCACAACAATATTCCGGGAAACTGCAGAGCACGAGGACTAGTGCACTACTTCCGGAATCCTCTTCAGCCACTTACCTTAGGTGAGCCTCTGCAAGGCTTACTTGTCTCTCGATGGATAGAAGGCTTACCAACCAGTTGCTCGGACTTGGTCGTGACATCATCTCAATTACTGTAGCCGTACTTACACGTCATTGTGTTAAAGGAAAACACGCAGAAAGAATGCGAATTTTATCTAACAACTTCTGCCGTGGGTGCAGATCCGCTGAGGTAAAGGAGACTGTTATCCACTTTCTTTGTCAATACCCATGTCTTGTGAGGTGAAGATATAAGTAATTTGCCTAAATATAGTTCCATTTATCAAACATTCGGGCTGGTCTTCCAGCGTGAACTAGACATATAAAAGGCTATCCATTTCGTGGTTTCAAAAGTAAGGAACTGGAATTCATCATTTGTCAAACGAAGTTGTGAAACGAATTTTTTTCTTTTCAGTTGAAAGTCTGACATTGACGAAAATGGATCGCTTAACTATCACACTAACCTACTACAAAAATTCTGATTCTGCCACAGCTTCGTTTCGTGCTTTAAAAGGAGATTTTGGTTTGCATAATCGTCCAACTACGCAAGCAATTGGCAAAATTGTGAAGAAATTTGAAGAGACTGGAGTGGTTGCAAATATTGAAAGGGACTGTGCATCATCGTTTCGCTCGGTCCGCTGAAAATATCGCAATTGTAAGTAAAAGTGTTGCCGAAGACCCGAATGTGTCGTCGTTCTCAGGAATTAGGACTGTCTTACGGCACATTATGGATCTACACCTACATCCATATAAAAAAAGTCCAGCTCACGCAACAACTGAAGGCAGCTGCCCATTCACAACGTCGCTGAAAATATCGCTATTGTAAGAGAAAGTGTTGCCGAAGACCCGATTCGACTCCCCGACGTCGATTCTTCGTCGTTCTCAGTAATTAAGACTGACTTACGGCACATTATAGCGTATTTTGCATTTAGATCTTCACCTACATCTATATAAAGTCCAGCTCACGTAACAAATGAAGACTGCTAACCATTCATAACGTCGTAGGTACGTGGAATGGGTGCTTAAACAACAAGCGGTGGACGGCAAGTTTTCGAACAATATTTTCTTCAGCAATTAAGCACATTTCACACTCGGGGGTATGTTAATAAACAAAATTGCCCTATTTGGGGTTCTGTAAATCCTCAAGTAATTGAAGAGAGGCCATTACATCCAAAAAAAGTTACTTTTTGGTGCGCTCTTTGGTCGAAAACGACGATGAAACGATTGTCACCGCCAATTCGGAGCGTTATGGTATATAGCCGACCTTTTTATCTATTATTGAAGAATACAACTTGGAGAATATGTGGTTTCAACAAGACAGTGCCACATGCAACACAACAATTCGAGCGAATATGGCTTTATTGCAAGAGACATTTCCTGGCCGTGTAATTTCTCGTCATTGCGATATCAACTAGCCATCAAGATCAATGGATTTGACGCCTTTAGACTTTTTTGTAGGGCTACGCGAAAAATCGTATTTGTGCAGATAAACTTTCAACTTTTGAGCACTTAAAAACCAACATTCGTCAAGTTATGTTATGAGATACCGACCATTATGTGTTAAAAAGTGGTTGAAAATTACCTCAAAAGAATCAATGCTTGCAACACTTCTTGTGGAGGTCATATAAATGATGTAGTGTTTCACACATAATGTAAACGTTCAAACTTTACAATAAAAAAGAAATATTATGAAAAAATGTATGCAAACAAGCAAAATTGTTGCATTTGGGGTACAGAAAACTCGCACGCATACATTGAAAAGCCGACGCACCCAAAATGAGTCACTGTTTGATGCGGATTTTGGCTCAGAGGCGTAATAGTTTTCTTTGAAAATGAGCAAGCAGTGGCCGTCACAGTCAATGGCGAGAGTTATCGGGCCATGTTGAACGAATTTTTGTTTACGAAAACTGAAGAGGAGGATATTGGCAACATTGGGTTTCAACAAAACGGCGCTACGTGCCACACAGCCAAAGCTACACTCGATGTTTTGCGCCCTGTTTTTAAAGATCGCATTATCAGCCGAAGAGCTAATGTCGTTTGGCTACCTCGAAGCAGCGGTTTGACACCGTTGGACTGTTATTTGTGGGGTGCCATTAAAGATAAGTGTTACGCCGATAAGCCAGAGACAATTGATGCTTTAAAGGACAATATTCGTGAAGCCATTAATGAAATACAGCTGCACACAATCGATAATGTGCTTAAAAATTGTACCGATCGTGTAGGCTACTGCATTACTTGACGAGACAGCCATTTGAATGAAATTATTTTCTATTATTAACGGAAAGGATTGTGTTTTCAAATAAAAAAAGAAATTTGAGAGAATATTCGGTAAAATATTCGGCAGTTTTTTTTAAAGGATTTTCAAAAATAAATGTTATTTGGCGGGGCCTTTATTATTCCCATATTTAATACAGTGCAATGCATAAGTAGGTGCCATTCTCTGAATATAGGTAGTAATAAAAAAATTAGTTCGTATTAATGTCAGCCCAACAGATAATATTTTTCTGAGTGAAAAGTTCTTTGAACTCTGTCAGATTGAAGAAGGATAACAGGAAGGATTGTGTTTTCAAATAAAAAAAGAAATTTGGGAGAATATTCGGTAGAATATTCGGCAGATTTTTTAAAGGATTTTCAAAAAAAAAAAAGTTATTTGGTGGACCCTATATTATTCCCATGTTTAATACAGTGCAATGCACAAGTAGATGCCATTCTCTGAATATAGGTAGTAATTAAAAAATAAGTTCGTATTAATGTCAGCACAATCGATAACATTTTCCTGAGTGAAAAGTTCTTTGAACTCTGCCAGATTGAAGAAGGATAACCGGAAGGATTTTATTTTCAAATAAAAAAAGAAATTTGAGAAAATATTTAGTAGATAAAGTTATTTGGCGAACCCTTTACAAGAAAATTTTAATCATTTAAAAGGGAAATCTTAAGAATTTTTTTAAATAAGAAAACAATTTTATGAAATTGGGAAATATCACAGGGATGAAAAATGATATAAAAAATATATTTTATTGTAAATTTAAAACAAGTGTTTATTAAAAGAAAAAAGACACATAATTCCGAAATATCATAACATTTGACACATGCATTTGTGCATAAAAATTTATTTCGTTTTTAATTTTTATTTCATATTTCAATCAAATAACAGCAAATAAAAAAATGGAAAGAAATCACAATCTTTTATAGGAGAGATTGACTATACCCATGTAAATGATATTCTTCTTTATTTATATATTTTTTTGCTGCCTTTCTGTTGATACAGCCAACAACAAAAGTTTTCTTTAGACATCAATATTCTATCAGGTTAACAACATCCACCCACTTACCATACTCACTCACTCACTTGCCTCGTTCGTACCAAGTACTTTACAAAAGTTAAACAAAAATATACGGGCGGTGGTGGTAGATTTTTATGTATTTTTTATATAAAAGAAGAATTTTTTTTATTTAAAATTTCTGATTTCAAACAGGTGGGAATTCAATCAATACAGGTGACATGCAACTGAAGCACCTGAGAACCTGTGCATAGATAAAATATCCTGCAAAAACAAACTGGGGTGGGTGAATAAAAAATACGCCAAAAAAAATGGGAATGAAAATGGAAAAGTTGCAAAAAGAAAAACAAAAAATCGTATAAAAAATTTTTTTTAAATAAATAAAGAAAATAAACAACAACAACAACATTAACAACAACAATACAAATATTTTTTCATATTTGTAATGTGTTTGTAGCATGTGCCTTGTTTGTTATTATCGACAGCGAAAGCCTTGAAGGATTTTAACGTTGTTGAAAATGTCGAAAATTCATGTTGCTGCTGATGATGTTAAGGATGCTGATGACTTTGTAACAAATAATGTATAACAACAACAACAACGACAATAGCAACAACAACAAAAACTTTTAGGTTAAACATTTTTTAGACTTTGGTTTAGACTTTCTTTGGTGTTGTTACAATTATTATTGGAACAGAAGACATTCACAATGTCTCATCTCCTATGTACGTACAGATGTATGTGGATCATTTCACTTTTATCCTTGCCATTAAGGTATAGGATTTTGATTTTGTTTCCTTAGAAAATGTATTTAAAGAGCTAAAGCTAACGCAAAGGAACCGGAAATTTATTCTTCATTTGAAATGATTGTAACTGATTTATGGGTCCCTCTAATTCCGGATGAGACATAAGTTTCAAAACTAATCTTATTCGCGTGCTAAAAACGTTGCTTGGCAAATGTCACGCCTTTATTTACGCCCTAGAATGTGATTTCTTTACACAGCGTACATACATAATTGGTCATTACAACCCTTTAGTCAAGATTCCTACCTATCGTCTCTCTCTATTTGTAAACACACAAACATACCTTCTTCTTCTCACACCACTCGTGTGTGAGTGGCGTGATCTACAGTTTACAGTCGACTCCGAACGATAGATTTTTTGGGAAACTTTTTCATGGCAATTTTATTTACTCTTAGAATTTTTGCTTGAAATCTGCTGAGACGAAGTCGCCGAAGAAATATTTTCATATTTTCTTTTTAATGTCTACCTGGGATTTGAACTTGGGCCTTTCGTCTAATAAGCCATCTTACTAGCTACTAGTGACTTCCTTAGTTATGTTGGTTATGTTATGCTTTGATCATTTTCAGATAAGCTTGTATTCTGGAAACATGTGATCCGTAGCGATATTGATATTGATTTTAAACCCAAATTCTCATGATTTCTACTGCAGCTAGTCTGGCTTATATCATATGGTTTCATGCATACATCCATGATTGATCATTATAACCCTGCAGCTAGGATTACAACCTAGTGTTTCACACCACCTATGCTGCATTAATTGTAAGTATGAATCTCGGTAGTTAGAGTTTAAAGGGGAGCGACAGATTTTTGAAAAACTTTTCATGGCAATTTTCAATTTACTCTCAGGGTTCTTGGCAGAAATCTGCTGAGATTCAGTCACCGAAGAACTGTTTGAATTGTGACTTCACGCCTAATAAGCCAACTTTCTACCTACTAGACTATGGCGACTTCCAAAACGTTAACTAAATATGTAAAGCAGTTAGCATCTCTTAGGTTATGATCAATTTCAGAAACTGTAAAGATTTTAATCGGAGTGGTTAAGCGGAAAGCTTTAAGGCCACTTTTCATTTTGTCTGCTATAGTTAGTCTAGCTTCACTATCTCATATGATAATGCGAGAGTCTAAGAAAAATAGTGTCATCGACGTATTCAAGATCTGAAAGGCACTGAAAAATGCCAAGTGATCCCCCCCTTTTGTCTCCAGTAAACGATCCAGTACCGTAATAATTAGCAAAGTTGACAGGAAGCCTTGGTGGGCATGATTATGGAAGTACATGTGGTAAAGGTGTTGGTTAAAATATTGGCTGCAAAAAGCTTTTTGCGGTTATTTTAAAGAACTAGACATTTCAAGGTCCAACCTTGACCTTGAGTATAACTGTCAAACCCTGAGTTGTAGGGATAAGAGACTTTAGCAAGCTGACTTTGGTGTCTTTTCCAGACTGACAGCGGTGGCTTGGAGTAGGTAGCCTTTATGGTTGGCCAAAAATCGAAATCGGCAATGGGAAGCAATTCTGGTAAGGCATTAAGCTGTCCTATAACCTAATAATTGTCCAATACATGATATAGCTCATCACTGCGATGAGCAAAGAAGACAGAAAGCTATGATGGTGATGACTATGGAAGTACTTGCAATGAAGATTAAAGTACTGGTGGCAGCAAACGCAGGTGTTGAGGGAAATATTGCTAGAATATCAATACTCTGAGACATTACGTACGAACTGTGAGTACCCGTACAACGGTCTAACTATTAAAAATAAGTGAGTTGTTTATGTAGTGGTGTAATAGGTAATGAGTTGGCTTATTAGACGAAAGAACCAAGTTCGAATCCCAGGTCAGACATCAAAACGAAAATATGAAAATACTTTTTCGGCGACGTCCTTTCAGTAGATTTCTGGCAAAAACTCTGTAAGTAAATAAAATTGCCATGAAAGGCTTGTCAAAAAATCTGTCGTTCCGAGTCGACTTTAAACTGTAGGTCCCTCCACACAGAACACAAGTGGTGTGATAAGTTAGGTCGTTGTAAAATGGGTCCATTCGACCTGCGGGTACTATATACGTCCTCTAACCTAATCTAACCTAACCTTCCTTGGATAATTTTTCCCCACTGAGAGCAGTGGCTTTGCTTATGTAATCTTTACCGATGGCGAAGACGTTCTCTGTGGTAAAGATAAGCGAATTGCGCAAGCAGTTCTGAGTAGCTATTCCCCGCTAAAATCAGTGGCTTTGCTTAGATTGTCTTTTCTGATGGCGACGACGGTGTCACAGGTAAAGGTACAAGCAGCTTTGAGTAGCTATTCAACACTGAGAGCAGTACCAGTGCTTCGTAGTCTTTACTAATGGCAACGAAGGTCTCACTGGTGAAGATAACCGACAACTTGTACAAGCAATTCTGAGTAGCTTTTCCACATTGAGAACAGTGGCTTTGCTTACATACATACATAATTCGCCATTACAACCCTTCAGTGAGGATTACGACCTAGCTTCTCACACCACTTATGTTGTGTGCGTTAATTTTATACATGAGTGGCGGGACCTACAGTTTAAAGTCGACTACGAACGACAGATTTTTGAGAAGCTTTTCATGGCAATTTTTACTCTCAGATTCTTTGCAAGAAATCTGCTAAGAGGGAGTCGCCGAAGAAATATTTTCCGTTTTGATGTCTGGCCTGGGATTCGAACCCGGGCCTTTTGTCTAATAAGCCAACACACTACCCACTCGACCACGGTGGCTTTGCTTAGTTAGTTGTTAATGATGGCGACGATGGTCTCATTTGTTAAGGTTACAAGCTTCTCAGAGTAGCTTTTCCACACTGTGTAGCAGTGACTTTGCCTAGGTAAAGGTAACTTGTACAAGCTTCTCTGGGTAGGTTTTCCACATTGAGAGCAATAATCAGGCTTAAAAATCGAAGTTGTATAGAAAGAGACTAAATTCAATTTCTAGAATGGCTGGACAAGCTGTCCTGTAAGCTCTACACTTTAAGTTAGGAATGCGTACTGGCTTCTCACAACACCCATGTTGTGTGGGTTAGTTTATTCATGATCTGCGACATATCCAAGATGTTTTTACATTGCAATTCATATTCTCTTAGATCTTTCGGTTTCTTTTTTTTTCTTCTTTCCAAGGTCATATCCCGAGGGCTGTAATGCTGTCAGTATTAAGACTTTTAATGGGTCCTTAAGAGCTCAAAGCTTGTCAGAGTATAGCTTTAAGCTTTTAAGAACCCATTAAAAGTCTTAATTTTCAAGATATGCCATCCACAATATGAATATGAGCTTAATTGAACGAAGAACTTCATTTCCTAGCTTATTTTCTAAAATGACCCACATGCCATAGGATTCTGGAGCATCTTCATTGTATGGATGTATTACAAGCATCTTCGAATTACACAAAAAACAAACACTTACACACACACAGAAAAAATTGACATCGAAGAAATGAGAAGAAATCCCCCAAAATAACAACAAAAAAGAAGTATTGAATGGCAAAATAGACAGAAGGATGTGTGTGATATGATATGAGAAGACGAAGTAAAAAATTTTTTCTTCTTTACAAAGAAACCAATTTCTTTGCTTTCTTGTATTTTCACTGCTTCTGCTTGTTTCTTCATCTGCTGCTATTTGTTACAACAAAATGTTGTAATTTGCCAAATAACAACTACAAAATATGAAAAGGAAGACAACAAAAATAAGAATTAGAAACACATAATCAAACAAACAACTCGACAAAAAATAGATACTCAAACGCATGCACGCATTACAAACAAGGAATCAAAGTTCATTTTCTTATTTTTTTTCGTTTTTTTTGAGATTTTCATCGTACAAGTGGCACAAAATCGAAGATACAACAGACACAGACAGATAGACAGACAGACATTTAATATGTAATTTTTTTTGATTTTGTTGTTGTTATAGTTGTTTTTCGAATGTTACAATTTTTTTGTTTTTCTTTTTGAGTTTGTGTTACAAACAAACAGATTTTGTGTTACATAAAGTAACAAGAATTTCTGTTGCATCTGCGAAAAATGTTTCTTTCAACTTCAATTTTAACTGGTTCTTTGAATTATTGAATAAGAGTTCCTTAAAATTTAAAGGAAATCTTAAATTATAGAATCAAAATATTGTCCACAATATAAGTAATGGTCTCATGATTATGTTCTGATATTGGTTCTCTTATCACAAACAGGCAGATTCGAATATTTGCAAATGAATTTGCAAATATTGAACCCAAACATATTGTAAAAAAGCATTTTTTTACACCGAGGAGGCGTAAGTGTACCCAACCACATCATAGAGGAAGTCGTCACATCCTCCGTGTGTGGGGCCCTCACCCACTAAATCCCCCCTCGTCTCGTGGACTGTTATGCCCAATCGGAAACTACGGTGGTATTACTTCGGAGTGAAGAGCTTGTGGCCGTTTGGTCCCTGCATGCTCATATCCGCGTCCGGATTGCGTATCTAAATTTGAGAAGACTTCTAAGTGTCTCCACTATTCCTTTCGTCTAGGTCCCCGTTCGGAATTTGGTTTCACACGTGTACCGGTGTCATCTAAGCCGACGTAACTATATGTTCTACAGCCTCAATATCTCTCTTCTTCATTCTTAGAATGCGCTCCACGTAGTTTGGCACTGAGGCCCAATTCTCTCTACTCGCAATCATAACCCCGACAAAATTCGCGGCCGTGATCGTTCCAGTCGCCGTGGTCTAGTGGGTAGTGTGTTAGCTTATTAGACAAAAGGCCCGGGTTCGAATCCCAGGTCAGACATCAAAACGAAAAAATATTTCTTTGGCGACTTCCTCTCAGCAGATTTCTGGCAAAGATTCTGAGAGTAAAAATTGCCATGAAAAGCTTCTCAAAAATCTGTCGTTCGGAGTCGACTTTAAACTGTAGGTCCCGCCACTCATGTATAAAAATTAATGCAAAAGACACGAGTGGTGTGAGAAGCTAGGTCGTAATCCTGACTGAAGGGTTGTAATGGCCAATTATGTATGTATGTATGATCGTTCCAATTGTTGACGTCAATGCATAGTGATAGCTCTGCAACGGGACACAATTGAAAACATCAATTACTTCACATTTCTCGTAAATACAGTAAGGGAAGACGGTCCGTCCTGCCCATTCTGTGCAGATATTTACTAAAATATCCGTAGCCCGATATCATTTCTGTAATATAGTAATTCACCTCTCCAAATTTCCAACCAATCCATGGCTACAAGTCAAACCATAAAGATATGCCAGTATCGCTGGACCTTGTTTCCTTCGAGCTGTAATGTAAACTTGGTTTCCACCAATAGTAGTGTTTCCACCGTAGTGTTTCTGTTGTCTGAGCTGAAGAAAATATATCAACTATGGTTTCTGATTAGATGGTTTCCAAATCTTTTTAAATACTAAACGCTAAGGTTCCATCATCAACTTCATATCCAAACATTTGCTCGCTTTTATCAAAAGGATTCTATCTCCATCAGCGATGTGGAAGTTAGCTTTCTTGTAAGTTCATTTGTCTGCTTATTATCGCAAATATCTGCATGACTTTTAACCCAGCCGAAGGTGACTCTATTTTCCGAATAGCGGCCGAACTGCCACATAGTATGAGTACTCCATTCCTTTGTATTTCTTATCCAAGTGGAATAAAGCATATCTCGGTAATCACTTCTGTTTGGAGAATACCCACTTGGTGAATTTGAAGAGTAAGGAAGTACAGACACTCTTAGACGAGTGCTTTGTTTCATGGTGGCGGACCCAATGGACTATGGATGGATTAATACGTGACGTGGACTTCATACTTCGAAGTTCGGACTTTGGCTTCGGCTTAACTCAGGGTTTATCATTTACGGGACATGGTTCACTTAATGCATTTTTGCATAAAAGAGATCTGTCCAACTCTCCGGACTGCGAGTGTGGGAGGGGACCTGAGACTGTCGAACACATTATAACAATGTGTTCGTACTATGATGACATTAGGAGTTTAGATAGTATGGGAATAGCCCACACTAGGGAGGATTGCGATTACAGTAGGGCCAAAGTAGACAGCCGAACTTTAGGAAAGTTGGGCGATTTCGCCCGTGAAGTATTTGTTACCAGAAAAAGGAGGTATAGCAGAGTCAACCCCATTATGTGATCAACCTACATAGATTTCTCCTTGTTTGCTCCTTTCGCCGCTTCCTCTGTTCCTGTGCGCAGATAGGCATGCGATCGTTGACGGTTTTGAAACGATTGCTGCTCCGCTTTGCCGTTCCTGTTGCTGCTGCTGTCTTATATATTGCCGCTCTCCCTGTCATCATCCCCGTCATTGGCCGCAGGCCGCGACCGCTATGCCGCTGCCAAGCCTGCTGCGTTGTTGTGTGTCTCCCTGTCTTGTTCGTTTTGTTCACTCCCATGTGGCCAAAGCCTCGTCCATGAGGCCTCTGTTCAATGGTAGTACTGTCAGTGTCATTCTTTATGTTGATGTATGTTAATTGTTGTTGCTATGGGCCACCAGTCCCGAACTGTTTGGAGTTCAACTGATAGTAATCGATTTGATTAAGAGGTTTGACCTGAGAGATAATTCTGCCACCGCGGGAGTCAGGAGGCTCTGGAACCTCGATTCTAGCACTGCTGTTGGTGCGGCCCCTTTTGTAAGCATCGTGGTGCTTATGGTTTGGACACAAATCGCGGGAAGAGTCTAGTTAACGGGCTCAGTGTGGAGTTGCATTTTCAACCGGGTGCTGTGATCCAAAGATCTCAAGGAATTTTAGATAGGCTCTGCTTCTAACCAAGGTGGAAGTCATGTCGGAATACATGGCATCGAATTTGTACTCAGGTATAGCAATCTGTTACATCAGGGGGCGTTGGTAGACGCATTGTATTTAACCCTGTGCGAAAAGCATTTTTTTTTTAAATTGATTTTTCTTGTTTCATATTACAGGAGGTCTATTATTCCCATTGGCGCACTTTCAATCAACCAAATGGATGATTGGAATTGGAATAGGAATTGAAAGAATATGAGAAGAAAATTTTTTTTCCATTTCAATATTGTAATTGATCTTTGTCGTTGCAAAGAAAATTGAAAATTTGTAAATATGTTTTGTTGTTGTTGTTGTTGGTGTGTGTTTTGTTTTTGTTGTAAAAACAAACTAGAAATATGTTAAACACTAGGCCAGAAGGATAATACCATGCCAAGCCAGTTGCCGGTTGTTGGCTCCTTTTTCATCAATATGATGTGATTTGACTTGACTTGGCTTGCCTTGGCGTTGTTCCCACTCAAGTAAATATTTTCCTTCATTTTTTTTTTCTGTTTTCATTATTTTTTTCTGTTTATTTTTTCTTCTCCTTCTCTTTCTTCTTTGTTATGCATTCTATTTTCTTGGTTGAATTCAGATTGAAATTGTTTTTGGTTTTTTAATTATTTTTTCCTGTTACTAATAAAACGAAGCTTTGAAGGAGGCGTTTGTGGTTGAGGTACCAAAACTAAAAGCCTTCTAAACTACGTTACTTTTTAACACAATTCTTTGGAAATATTGTCTCATTTTGGGCAGCGAAATATGAAAAAATATTTATTCGGCGACTTACTCAATAGATTTCTTGCAAAATCTTTCATTCGGAATCGAATTTAAACTGTAGGTCCCGCACATGGAAAAAATTAGCACAGACAACATAAGCGGCATGAGAAGCTAGGTTGTAATCCTGGCTAAGGAATTTTAATAACCCATTATGTATGTATATTCCAAAGAGTTTAGTCTCAGGAGACTAAACAGTTTGAAACGGGAGCCGATACCACACCTCCTGCATGGGTTTTTGCTTACTTTCGTGAATAATATTTTGTTGTTTTGCTTGTCATATTTGATTTGTTACTTGCTTGTTATTCCCATGTTTTGTATTTCATTTGCATCGAGAACTTTCTAATTCAAAATTCAATTCTCAACATAATCAGCCACAAGTTTTCCTTTTCTTGTATTTCAATACTTGAGCTGTTGCAGTCTATTCCTTAGCTTGCAATTGAAACCTTTCGTACTTTACTATACCCAAACAGTGTTTTTAGAGCTTTGGTTGGGCTACTTTACAATCCCTGATGTTCCATAAGTTCGAAGCGTGGGGCGAAAATCTAACAAAATATCTTCATCATCGTTGGTAAGGCGGATAGATGAAACGCCTCAAGCTTCTCTCCAGGTTGAACACCTTAAAGGATCCTAGGATTTATACAAACATTTGAACAAGAGGGATTGATAAGAGGGATTGAAAAAGAGTGATGTGGCCTTGACACCTGCTTAGATCTTCGCTTTGTACAGTCATTTGTACAAAAGGGGATGATGACGCCTTGATACCAGCAAAGATTTAAGGTTTGTACAGTCATTTGTACAAGAGGGAGTTATGAGGCCTTGATACCAGTCGATATCTTTGCATTGTACAAGTGGTGATTAGTTCTTAATACTAGTCGAGGTCTTTGCCTTATATTCTCAGACCGCGATTATTTCAAAGAAATCTCAAGAACTCCCTGGTTAAAGCGGATCCACTTGATAAGCCAATGATTACTCAAATGAGATGATAATTTTCCAAGTCTTTTACAATCTTATGAAGTACCCATCAAGCTTCGTTTCAAAGATTGACTTCTTCCCACGGCTACTTTGGTGTTAACAGTTGTAAAAACTCGTAGATTGCTTGAGTTGAGTACATTTCGAATGTAATGCCTTACCAGCTTCAAGGAGTCTTAAGTACCTTCTTCCTGCTTGGTTTAAAAAACCTTTACTTGTCTTGTAGATTTACAGTATAAAATACTTTACGACTGCTTCATGTGAATACGTTTTACCGTTTTATATATAGACGTTCACAGGGTATGGCCAAAAAAGCCTACTGGCTCCCACGTACACATCTCTATTGCCTCACGAGGGAGAAACATAAAATGGGTCTTTGGTGGATGTTAGGTTATCAGCCGCTTGCTAGGTAGGTTTTTACATACATACATACATACATAATTGGCCATTACAACCCTTCCGCCAGGATTACGACCTAGCTTCTCACACCACTTATGTTGTGTGCGTTAATTTTATACATGAGTGGCGGGACCTAGAGTTTTAAAGTCGACTCCGAAATACAGATTTTTGAGAAGCTTTTCATGGCAATTTTTACTCTCAGAGTCTTTGCCAGAAATCTGCTGAGGGGAAGTCGCCGAAGAAATATTTTTCGTTTTGGTGTCTTGACCTGGGATTCGAACCCAGGCCTTTTGTATAATAAGCCAACACACTACCCACTAGACCACGGCGACTTCAGGTAGGTCTTAGTTAATGCTTATTCCACTACTGGATATTACTACCATCAACTCGAGGGTCCGTTGTCCTTTACTTAAGCCTATGCATCATCCCGATATATGCACTTTACTGAAGCATTAAGAGTTCGTAAGCCATTATCGGATCCACCATCTAACTTTTTTGTCCAACTACTGCTTATTCTGTGAATGGTACCACTTAGCTCATGTCTGATTTGAGAGATAATTAGTTTCATCCTTCCGCGGAACGAATATGGTTGTGTATACGCGTTTTCGCTTCGCTAAATGGGCCTGCGATCGACTTACAGAAAAAAAATCATCTTTTTAGATGAAGTTCATTTTGAACTTGGCGTGTATGTATACAAGCAAAATTGTCGCCTTTGGGGCACAGAAAACCCGCAAGCATGCATTGAAAAGCCGACGCACCCAAAATTAGTTACTGTTTGGTGTGGATTTTGGACCAGAGGCATAATTGGGCCATTTTTCTTTGAAAATGAGCAAGGAGTTGTCGTTGTAGTCAACGGCTATCGTTATCGGGCCATGTTGAACGTATTTTTGTTCACAAAAATTGAAGAGCAAGATATTGGCAACATTTGGTTTTAATAGGACAGCGCTACGTGCTATACAGCCGAAGCTACAATCGATGTTTTGCTCGTTGTTTTTGAAGATCGCTTTATTAGTCGCAGAGCTGATGTCGTTTGGCCATCACCGCTTATTAACTGATGGGATTCCGTGAAAATTTGTTAATTTACTTGAAAAGTCAGGATGTCAGGATACGACTAAGTGTACTTATCATCCCTTTTAGGCCGGACATACAGGAATTTTTCGGAGAAAATTCGGATGCTGCGATTTGACACCGTTGGACTATTATTTGTGGGGTGCCGTAAAAGATAAGTGTTACGCAGACAAGCCAGAGACAATTGACGCTTTAAAGGACAATATTCGTGAAGCATTCGGTGAAATACAGCTGCATACAATCGATAATATGCTTAGAAATTCTATCGATCGTGTAGGCTTATTGCATGGCCAGAATGAAATTATTTTCCATTAGTAACCGGAAGGATTGTACTTTCAAATAAAAAAAGAAATTTAAGAAAATATTCATAAGTTTTTTTTAAAGCATTTAAAAAAAAAAGTTATTTGGCGGAGCCTTTCTTAAGCTTTTTACAAAAAAAAAAAAAAAATGTTCAATACTCTATATCGGAAACCTATTATAAAGTTATTGCAGATGTTAAGTAACCCGTAAAGAATATTTTTATAGAAAAAACTTTCTGGTGTCTGTAATTAAAAATTTTAATTTTTAATGTGGCAATCCCTCTTGCCTTACATTCTGCAAAACTTTAATAATTTTTTGTAGCTTTTTACGCAATTGATCAAATTTTTTTTTCTATTTTTTCTTTCTATTTGTATTCCTTTTTTTAATATTTGCAATTTGCAAGGCCAAAATTGAAAACAAATTGAAAAATATGAAGGAAATCCAACAAAAAAAAATTATAATTTATGACGAATTGCTGCTGCTGATGAATAAATGAAGAATTATTGTTGCTGCTGCCGTTGTTGTTTTGTTTCATACAATTTCAACTACACAACTCACACTCCTCTGCCTTATCCTCTGCAGTTTTTTAATATTTTATACAGTAGCTATAGCCGCAGCTGTAGCAGTAGCAGTAGTAGTAGTAGTGGTGGGGGTTGTACACGCATATGTATGTATGGATGGTATTACTGCCTAAATACATACAACGATTAAACAGGATAATCGTACGAAAAAAAATCAAAAAAATCAGAATAAAACGAGAAAAACATTAAAAAATGTTTCGCTATTTACGAGTATATGCATGACCTTGTTATGAGTGTTACATTTCGGATATGAACAACAACAAAAGCAACAACAATAAATTTTTGAAATCCAAATTGTAATTGTTTTTCAGCGCTTTTTTGAGTTTCTTTCTGCTATGATTTGTATTTACATGGCTATGTGGGAGAAAGGAAATTTTCTATTTTGCTGGCAGGATTAAAACAAAGATCCATTTCCGTATGAGAGTGCCACAATTACATACACACATGCAACAGTATGTACGTACATATATGTACAGTGCGTAACAAAAATAATTTTTTTTTAAATATCTTTCAAATAATATGATTTTACCTATCATTATATTCAATTTCATTGCATTAGTTTGAGTTATTAAGATGGCAAACCATTTCCGGAAGTAGAAAATCCAATTCAGGATTATACTATAAGACAATATTAAACCAGTGGATCAAACAATATATATAGGCAATCATACGGACTCCTAAGAATATACGCGTTTATTATAATTTTAGAGAGTTCCGTTAAAGATCGGATGCCCAACATCACTCTTGTTTTGTAACAAAATCTGGGCACCAATACAGGAAATGAGTGCTAGAATCCACAGCTAGTGTAGAACTCATGCATGGGATTAGCAAATGTATTCACACATCCTCTACTACTCGCATCAGTCCTGCAGAATCTAATATCCATTTTCATGTTTAAACCGAAAAGGTGTCTCATTATGCAGTGATCGAATTTTATATGGAAGAATTGGATCACTCATGCATGATAGCAGTTCGAAAATTGCAATGTTTATTGCACTGTTACATACATAATAGGCCATTAGAACCCTTCAGTTAGGATTACGACCTAGCTTCTCACACCACTTATGTTGTGTGCGTTAATTTTACACATGAGTGGCGGGACCTACAGTTTAAAGTCGATTGCGAACGACAGATTTTCGAGAAGCTTTTCATGGCAAAGTTTACTCTCACAGTCTTTGCCAGAAATCTGCTGAGAGGAAGTCGCCGAAAAAATATTTTCCGTTTTGATGTCTGACCTGGGATACGAACCCGTGGCTTTCGTCTAATAACCCAACACACTACCCACTAGACCATTGCACTGTTACAGTTACTCGTATTTGATCGTAATGTCCTGGCGGTCATACTTACAGGTAATCGTGTTATGGGGAGACACGCAGAAGGAATGCAAATCGCATCTAAAGACTTTTGACATCGGTGCAGATCTGCTAAGGTAGAGGATGTTGTTGTCCACTATTGTTGTCGTGAGCCCTCCAATTTTTGTCAGATTGCCGGACGGATATAATTTAGTTTCTGAAACTTTCGGGCTGGTTTAAATATCCAGCCCTTGCGCTAAACAACATCTCCCCTAATTTAGTAGAATTTAGCTAGTACAGGACGGCATCCTGTAATGTCACAACGGGCCGCTATGCGTACTCAAGTATCAAACCTAACACTTTAATCTGCCTACCGGTTTGTGAAAGTTATTGTCCGCTAAGGTTGATTTAAGGCTCTTTTTTATAATTTTACTACTGAAAGGATTCACAATTTATTATTTTCTTTCTGTTCTAAAGAGCATCGTTCTCGTGGTATCAAAAGTATGGGACCTGAATTCGACATTTGACAAACTAAGTTGTGTAAGCAATTTTTTTTCCTTTCCAGCTGAAAGTCCGAAATTGAAGGAAATGGATCGCTTAACTATCACAACACAACGCATAAAACTTATAAAAACCTTATGTACAATGGGTCAATTTCGACCTCCGGGTACTGTGCTTGTCTTGATCGACAGGTGTACGTCCTCTAACCTATAAAAACCTACTACAAAAATGGTGATTCTGCCACAGCCATGTATCGTGCTTTAAGAGGAGATTGTGGTTTACATAATCCTCCAACTACGCAAGCAATTGGCAAAATTGTAAAGAAATTTGAAGAGACTGGAGTGGTTACACCATCGTTTCGTTTGTACCGCTGAAAATATCGCTATTGTAAGTGAAAGTTCTGCCGAAGTCTCGAACGTGTCGATTCCTCATCGTTCTCAGGAATTAGGACTGTTTTACGGCACATTACGGCGTACTTTGCATTTAGATCTACACTTACATCCATTTAACGTCCAGCTCACGCAACAACTGAAGCCAGCTGACTGTTCACAACATCGTAGATATGTGGAATGGGTGCTTGAACAACAGGCGGTGTACGGAAATTTTTCCAACAAAATTTTCTTCAGCGATGAAGCACATTTCACACTCGATGGGTATGTTAATAAACAAAATTGTGGGGTCCGAGGTTCTGAGAATCCTCAAGTAATTAAAGAGAGGCCTTTCAATCCAGAAAAGTCACTGTTTGGTGCACTTTTTGGTTCGAAAGTGTGATTGGACCTTACTTCTTCGAAAACGCGGATGGAACGATTGTCACTGTCAATTCGGAGAGTTATTGTCAAATGATAGCCGAATTTTTTTTTTTTTTGCCCGCTATTGAAGAATACGACTAGGAGAATATGTGGTTTCAACAAGACGGTGCCACATGCCACACAACTCGAGCGAATATGGGTTTATTGCAAGAGACATTTCCTGGCCGCATAATTACTCGTCATTGCGATATCAACTGGCCACCAAGATCATGCGATTTAACACCATTAGACACGTTTTTTTGGGGGCTAAGCGAAAGACCGTGTTTATGCTAATTGAAGAGAGACCATTACATCCAGAAAAAGTCACTGTTTGGTGCGCTATTTGATCCGAAGGTGCGTATTGGATCTTACTTCTTTGAAAACAACGATGGAATGGAACGACTGTCACCGTCAATTCCGAGCTTTATGGTTATATGATAACCGATTTTTTTTTTGCCTGCTATTGAAGAATACGACTTGGAGTATATTTGGTTTCAACAAGACGATGCCACATGCCACACAACTCTATCTTTATTGCAAGACATACTTCCTGGCCGCGTAATTTCAACCGGCCACCAGGATCATGCGATTTGACACCCTAACACCTTTTTTTGTGGGGCTACGCGAAAGACCGTGTTTGTGCAGATAAACCTTCAACTCTTGAGCACTTAAAAACCAACATTCGTCAAGTTATGACTGAGATACCGGCCAATATGTGTCAAAAAGTGGTCGAAAATTACCTCAAAAGAATCAGTGCTTGCAACACTTTTCGTGCGAGGAGGTCATTTAAATCGTGTAGTGTTTCACTCGGAACGTCAAGGTTCGAACTTTACAATAAAAAAGAAAATATCATGAAAAAAAATATTTTATTTCTGTTTTATTTACGTTCACATTTGAAATCACGAAATGGATAACCCGTTACAACCATACACCTTTTGCTTCCTTAAATTATTTCCTCGGAATCGAAGCCTTACATGCAAACTTCACGCATTTTTGGAAGAATTCATTAGAATCTAGGCAAGAAATGTTACAAAAGATTTTTATTTCTGGACTGTAACATATTTTTTGTAATGCACTATCTGGAACCCG
Source organism: Sarcophaga peregrina (assembly GCA_014635995.1). Classification (NCBI taxonomy): domain Eukaryota; kingdom Metazoa; phylum Arthropoda; class Insecta; order Diptera; family Sarcophagidae; genus Sarcophaga; species Sarcophaga peregrina. The sequence continues at coordinate 10,074,966 of CM025790.1, read as the reverse complement.
AACAACATACAATTTTTTTTGGTATTTTTATTTTTGAAAAAATGATTTTTTTTTTAATATCGTTGGCAATAAGTGAAACTGATATCAACAATATTTTGTTTTTTTTTTTTGTTCAAATTGAATCTTATTTGTTGTTATTGCTTTGGTTGTTGTTGTTTTTATTATGATTATTTTTTTATGCTCTTTGTAAGAGCGTTTGAACCCGAGAACAAAGTTAAAGCCTTGGGATATTTTAGCTAAATTGTTTTGTGATTTCATTTCATTGTTTCATCTTTTTTCCTTTTTTGTTTGTCTTCCTTTCTTTCTGTCTTTCAGCGAATATTTCATGCCATGGTTTTGGAAATTAAATGAAAATAAAAAAAAAACATTTTCAGCAATTAATGAGAAAAAAACAAAAAGCGAATAAAGTATTTAGGCAAGATGTTGAAAAATAGAAAGGAGCTGGAAAATCTTTTTTGGGCCATAAAACTAAAATCCAATGAGGCCACAAATTGATTCCAATAAAAATAAAAACCATTGAACCATAACGAAATTGTGTAAAGTTTTCTGAAGAGAGATTCCTGCTAGATTTTCTAAAGCAGGATTAAAAAGGAGCACAAAATTAAATGTTTCAACAAGAAAAAAGAAAAAATTGCTTGGAAATGATTTGAAAAATCCTTCTTCTGCTTCTTAAAAACTATTTTGGCCAACACTTAACATTTTTAATGGCTTCGTCGAAATGGGGAAGTAATATTGAGATATGCGGCCTTACTCGTTTACTCGTAAATGGCAGTTTTTTCCCCCCATTTTTAGGGTATTAATCACCGCATCTTTTAACAGAAGTTGTTATTTTTATTCTTCTTCTTCTCCTTGTTTCTCTATCTCTTTTTAATGTCTTTTTTTTTGTTTTGTTTTGAATACAAAAGTTAAAAACTTCTTTTAGATTTAAATACACGGGGCAGCCATAAATTAGTTTGGCTATCACCGTCCTCACCGTCAATCCATCCCAATCATCCATCCATCTTTCCCTTCTTGTTTTCAATTCCTGGTTTTTTTCTCCTGCTTTTATTCTTAGCCGTCGTCTTCTGCTTTTGATGAGTATTTTGATGGAACGGAACGGATTAGCATAAACTGTGTATCTACATATGTCTTGTTGTTATTTCTTGTTATTGTCCAGTTGTTGTTTTTTTTTAACCAAAAAGGTAGTAAACATGGCATAGAGAAGTTAATAAAATTTTATACGCTTTCAACGAAAAAAAAATAAACAAATTTCAAATCTTTTCTTAATGTTTCTCCATTCATTCATCTCCGCCATTCGATTTCATTTCATTGTATTCCGTAAAGCAGTAGGCATTTTTTTATTTTGCAGTTACCGCTTGTAAACAGTTTTATGATTCTCTCTCTCTATCTATCTCTCTCTGTTTAATCATTTAAAGGACATTAAATGCGTCATTTTTGTTTGATGTGAATCAGTTTCCTTTCTTCTTCTTCAATATGGCAGAGTTCAAAGAACTTTTCCCCTCAGAAAAATATTATCTGCTGTGCTGACCATTAATACGAACTTATTTTTTAATTACTACCTATATTCAGAGAATGGCACATACTTATGCATAGCACTGTATTAAACATGGGAATAATAAAGGGTCCACCAAATAACTTTTTTTTTTTTGAAAATCCTTTAAAGAATTTCTTTTTTTATTTGAAAATACAATCCTTCCGTTTAATAAAGGAAAATAATTTCAATCAAATGGCTCTCTCGGTTGGGCATGCAGTAGCCTACACGATCGGTTCAATTTTTAAGCACATAATCGATTGTGTGCAGCTGTATTTCACCAATGTCTTCACGAATATTGTCCTTTAAAGCGTCAATTGTCTCTGACTTATCGACGTAACACTTAGCTTTGACGGCACCCCGCAAATTATAGCCCTACGTTGTCAAATCTCACCTTCGAGGTGACCAAACGTCATCTGCTTTGGGGCTGGTAATGCGATCTTCACAAATAGGGGGCAAAACATCGAGTATAGTTTCGTAGCGCCGTCCTGTTCAAACCAAATGTTGCCAATATCCTCCTCTACTATTTTTGTGAACAAAAATTCTTTCATCATAGTCCGATAACGATCGCCATCAACCGTTACGGCCACTCCTTGCTCATTTTCGAAGCATAATGGCCCAATCCGCACCAAACAGTGACTCGTTTTGGGTGCGTCGGCTTTTCAATGTATGGGTTTTCTCTACCCCAAATGCTACAATTTTGCTTGTTTACATACCAGCACACAATCAGCTGCACACAATCGATAATGTACTTAAAAATTGGATCGATCGTGTAGGCTACTGCATGGCCAGCCGAGGCAGCCATTTGAATGAAATTATTTTCCATTATTAACCGGAAGGTTTGTACTTTCAAATAAAAAACAGAAATTTGCGAAAATATGCAGAAGTTTTTTTTAAAGCATTTAAAAAAATAAAAAATTATTTGGCGGACCCTTTACATGTAGGAATTATGTAAGGCACGGGCTCTGTAGTGTTAGGATTTTACACTCAAAAACGTTTAAAATATGAGCTTGTAGATTGCCAATAAATAAATCTATGTTTAGTTCTTTATTATTCTCACAATTCTGTGTACCTCTGTTCACAACTTGATGTAAACAACATCAATTACTTTTCTTTATAATTCCTCTGTTTATACCCTATGCATAAACAATAAAAATTACTAGACAATTGTTCGACTGATTTTTGTAATGGAGATCTTCTAAACACGATTATTCTCTTCAAACACACCGTGTCTTCGCACAAGACTGACTGAATTTCACTAATTTACTCGCCTGATTTGTCTTGGCAGGATATTTTCATACAACAGCATGAGTAATATTGAACTTGGATATGGAAGCAAGCTGAGGAAGCTAGATTGTAAATCCAACCAGCTATTCCAAGATTTGGATATTGCGACCTTACATGGAAGTAGCCGTAGTCTAGTAGGTAGTGTGTTGGCTTATTGAAAGTAAAGCCAGTGTTCGAGCCCCAGGCCAGACTTCTAAACAAAATACAAAAAGTATTTTTCCGGCAATTTCCTCTCAGCAGATTTCTGGCAAAAACTCTGAGAGTAAGTAAAATTGCCATTAAAAGTTTCTCAAAAAAATCTGTCGTTCGGAGTCGACTTTAAACTGTAGGTCCCGCCACTTATGTATTAAATTAACACACACAACATAAGCGATGTGAGAAACTAAGTCAATAATCCTGACTGACGGGTTGTAATGGCCAATTATGTATGTATGACCTTGCATTGGCTCCGCAACTATAATGATACCATGATGTAATGAATGTAACCTTATGGAGTCAGCTTTAAAAGAGAAAATTCGGATTATTCGAAGGTAACTCTTAATGGGTTCCGAGACACAAGGATATCGTTCAAAATTGAGGTGGCTAGCGTCGGTACGGAGCCAGCAAGTACCGACATGTTACATCCCGTTGCCGTTAACTGGTATGTTGTTCATAGGTTTTACAAGGAGATACAATCTCGTTGGCAGCAGGAAGGTAAGTGCAATATTGCCAGACTCTGCTGGACCCGTCTGGACAAAACTGCCCTCAAATCGTGTGGCCATCCATCAGACAATGACAATAATTACGGGCCATTGTCATTTTGGTAGACATGTCGTAAGACTCGGCATTCTAACTATCATGACTTCTGCAGGAGCTGTGAGTCTGAAAAAGATGAAGAGAATGTCTTTCATCTCATGTATCAGTGTCCTGCGCTTGAGGTGCCTGACATCTAATTTTCTGATATCGTTGGCCGAACTCTCTTACATAAAGATTGTTGATTGATGGTTTTCTCTGCGGAACGTTTTACGTACGGGTAGAACTACGTTAAACGCCATATCTTTTTAATTTTATTGTTCAAAAGCAAAAAATATTGGAAAAATTATCAAATTTTAGAATCAGTTTAGATTTGTTCTAATTGGTCACCTTTGGTACGAACTATGGCCTTCAAATGGCCGACAAAGCCATCATAGGCTGCGTGAAAGTGGCTCTGCGGTATTTTTGTCCATTCCCTGCGTAGCGCTATCTTGAGATGATCGACACTTTGGTATTTTTAGTGAGAACCTTACTTTCCAAAATGCCCCATGCGCAAAAGTCCAACGGATTGAGATCCGGAGATTTTGGTGGCCATTGTGCGCTTGAGTTCTGGTGGCCAATCGCAGCTGTAAGTTTTCAGCTCTTTGGTAAGTTAACCCGATTTGGAATGGCTTCTCATTGGAGAAAGCCAAATTCAGTAACTGGTCACTTTCGTGCAAGCGAAGTAACTCCTTGGCTATTTCCAGTCAAACTTTTTTTTTGTCTATTGGTGAGCTCTTGCCCTTTATGGAACTTCAATTGCTTTAGTCTAAGCTGATTTTTCAATGTGTGTTGCATCCGTTCTTGCGATATGTTCAACTCACAAGCAATTTTTCTACCACTGCGGCGTGGATTTCAATCAAATCTGGCCTTCACTTTTCGAATCATTTCTGGTGTTGATAGCGTTTTTTTTCATCCACTTTTTGGACGCAATACAACACTGCCAGTATCACGATAACGAACAATGGTGCGAGAAACAAAAGAGTTATTCACATTCAAATGCTGGATGGCTCTAACGATAGGCGCTGTGGATTTCTAGTCAAGTATAAAGCAATCGTACTATCACGATTGAATTCCATTACGAATAAATTTTTTTCTAAATGCAATAGATCAAAACGCTTTTGTAAGCTTGTAAAAATAATAAAATGAACTGTCACTGGAATAAATCTGTCAGCTGTCAGACGAGCGGTTTACAAATGATAATAACCTGAAGTTGGTTGCAATACATATCAGCCAAGGCGCTTTATGAGAGCTTTAAAATAAATTTCAGTTGGACAATATGATGGTGAAAATTTTTTGGGGAAAAGCATTTCGAAAATTCTGTAAGAACTTGAGCCCGTAAATCTCTAATTCTTAAGCCAACAGAAGTAAAAATATTCACTCTTGGGCATGCGAGATAAACTATAAGCGTCTATGTATACGATATATTCAGAGAAACGGAAGAAAATTCTGCCTTTAGAAGGCAAAAGTCTTTGAAAAGTTTTCGTGTCCTATTAATATTGAAATGTAAGCGATAATTCCTTTGAAATAAGCGGCCTTTGCTGGTTTGATTCTTTACAAATATTTAGTTTTGAAACTGGAACTCATACTTGGTGCGGGATTTCATTAGAAAGATCATGCATTTGCTTTAATTTACATAGTAAAGAGGGGAAAACTCTTTTGTGGAAATACTTTTCTAGAATTGAATTGTAAGAGGAAAGCAATTTTATGTTTTTAAAACTCTTTCCATTTGATTCATTGTCCTCCAATAAGTGCATTCTTAAAAACAATTATTTTAATTTCATTGAATGGAATTTTATAATTCCTGTTAAAGCAATTATTGGAACAAAGTTTCTCTGGCTGTTTTCTGTTTTTTTATTTCATTTTTGTGATTTCAACGAAATATCCATAATTAAAGTAAACGTTTTATGGCAGAGAGAGAGAGAGAGAGACAGAGAACGATCAATAAAATTCAAGAAATTAAAACGAAATAAAAAAAAAAAAAACAAACTTCCCAAATTTGATTTAATGGAGTGACCGATCACTTTTTCAAACGCATTCATATGTAAAGGAAGGAAGAAGTTTCGATCGATCGATCCATCCGTCTATTGATTTTTCGGTTTGTCTTTGGCCACATGTTGTTAAATATTTATGACCCCCTACTTTAAACATTTGCCAAAGAAAACAAGACACAAAAACAAAAACAAAAAAACAAAACAGCGTCAGCCGTTATAAATTATCGCAACAACGAAAACTGAAGACCTTTTGCGTGCTGCTGTGAAACAGCCAAAACAGGCAAGAAGCGTTGTGGATCCCTCAATAACAAAGCAGAAGTCAAACGTACAAACTGACTCTACCAGAAGTCAAAAACGAAGAAAACGAAACGAAACGTAAACGTTACGCATATTAAAGTCAACGTAACTTTGTTTTGACCAATTCCAAGTCAATTTTTGTGTATTTTTTTTCGCGGATTTCACTTTGAAAAGTTTTTGTTTTTTTTTTTTTTGAAGGGGGATATACTTAAAGCATCTCAAAATAATATTTATGATGATGTTTAACATGTCAAAAACGTTTATGATAACCAAAAATTAAAATATAAACACACATGCATACATACACTCAGAGATTACATACGAAAATTACTTGTTTTTATTATTGTTGTTGTATTGTTGCGTTTATAATTTTGATTAGGGTTCCTAGAAATTTTTAAAATTTTTTTTCTTCTTGATCAAGTTTCTTCAAAAAAAAAAAAACCCACAGATTTGTTTTATTAACTGTTAGCAGCGCTAGTTTGGTTTTGATTGGTGGCATCAGAGAGTACAAAAAAACCAGAGTGTGAATATACAGTGGGTTTTTGATAGAATAAATAATTATGATAAGAGATATTGATGTCGAACCCACTATAGGTAGTAGTGGGTAATGTGTTGACGTTCGGAGTCGACTATAAATTGCTAGTGGTGTGTGTAGCTAGATTATAAAGGGTGGCGGATATGTATTGCAACCAACTTCAGGTTGTTATCATTTGTAAACCGCTCGTCTGACAGCTGACTGATTTATTTCAGTGACAGTTCATTTTATTACTTACAAGCTTACAAAAGCATTTTGATCTATTGCATTTAGAAAAAAATTTATTCGTAATGGAATTCAATTATGATAGTGCGATTGCTTTATATTTGGCTGGAAATCCACAACGCCTATCGTTAGAGCCCTATAGCATTTAAATGTGAATAAATCTTTTGTTTCTCGTACCGTTGCTCGTTACCATGATACTGGCAGTGTTGCATAGCGTCCAAAAAGTGGATAAAAAAATAAAACGGTAACAACACCAGATATGAACCGAAAAGTGAAGGCCAGATTTGATCGAAATCCATGCCGCTGTGGTAGAAAAATTGTTGAACATATTACGAGAACGGATGCAACACATATTGAAAAAGGAGCTCCGACTAAACCCATTGAAGTTCCAAAAAGTGCAAGAGCTCACCGATGGACAAAAAAAATGTTAGACTGGAAAGAGAGCCAAGGAGATACTTCGCTAGCACGAAAGTGACCTGTCACTGAATTTGGATATCTCTAATGAGAAGCCATTCCAAATCTGATTTACTTGTCAAAGAGGTCAGCTGAAAACTTACAGCTGCGATTGGCCACCAGAACTCAAGCACCGCCGATGGTAATAGTGTGGGCCGCCGTAATGGTCGCTCCCCGCTCGTATTCATCGACCTTGGGGTCGAAATAAATGCCGAATATTATCGGAAAAATTTCTTAAAAACAGTCTGCAGACCATGGACATTCCAACAGGACTCAGCACGCGTCAACCAAGAATTTTTTAAATAGGAGGTTCCTCGTTCCATTTCTACCGCACAATGGCCACTAAAATCCCCGGATCTCAATCCGTTGGACTTTTGCTCCTGAGGCAATTTGGAGAGGAAGGTTCTCATTAAAAAATATCAAAGTGTCGATCATCTCAAGACGGAGCTTTGCCGGGATTGGGCCGAAATACCGCAGCGCCAGTTACGTGATTGCTTTACAATCACTTTGGCTTCGTTTACTTAGTATGTATATGAGTTCCGTATTCAAACAAAAATGCTTGCGTCGCTCTTATGTGCACAGTAATATTACTACGAGTCTCCAAACTTCTTGTTCACGTTTCAAATTTACAATCTAGTTTCTCATATCATTCGTGTTGTGTGTGTTAATAGTTGAATCCGAACAATCGATTTGAGACACCATTCACGGTGTTTTTTAATTTACCCTTTGCCAGAAGACTGCTGAGAGTTTATATTTCGTAGTGTTCGAGATGTCTGAGCCACAATATAAACCACGAGCACTCGACTAATAAGTTAGCACATTATCTGCAAAACTACGACGACTGCAATTCCTCGTCGTCATACTCACAGAGATTGTTGTTTCAAAACATCAGCAAACGACTATTCATACAGGCTGACCAGTACAGAAGACCAATTGTTTGTTTTGCTAGAAAAATTATATGAGAAGGAGAGAAGTGCTTTGTAACAGCCGTATGTTAATTTTACGAATGAAGGGGAATACAAATGTAAAACTTGGTGATGATGTCCCTAATTTACATCGTTCCATTAAAGAGTCTTCCTTTAGCAATTTAATTTAAGCAGTCCTTGAACTCATTTATTAGAACCTTATCAGTCTGTTTATATTTTGAAAACAGCCTGACAGTGTGTATGTCTATTCTGTATATGTGCAACACATTGAATATATAGGGCTATCCATTTCGTGGTTTCAAAAGTATAGGACTGGAATTCGACATCTGCCAACAACTAAGTTGTGAAACCAATTTTTTTCTTTTCAGTTGAAAGTCTAACATTGACGAAAATGGATCGCTTAACTATCACACACAATGCATAAAAATTGTCGAAACCTGCTACAAAAAATGCTGATTCTCCCACAGGCATGTATCGTGCTTTAAGAGGAGATTATGGTTTACATAGTCGTCCATCTACGCAAGCAATAGGCAAAATTGTGAAGAAATTTGAAGAGACTGGAGTGGTTACAAATATTGAAAGGCCTGTGCAGCATCGTTTCGCCCGTTCCGCTGAAAATATCGCTATTGTAAGTGAAAGTGTTGTCGAAGACCCGAATGTAGCGATTCCTCGTCGTTATCAGGAATAAGAACTGTCTGACGGCACATTATGGCGTATTTTGCATTTAGATCTACTCCTCTATCCATATAAAGTTCGGCTCACGCAATAACTGAATCCAGCTAACCATTCACAACATTGTAGATACGTGGAATGGTTGCTTGAACAACAGGTGGTGGATGGAAATTTTTCGACCAAATTTTCTTTAGCGATGAAGCACATTGCACACTCGGTGGGTATGTTAATAAACAAAATTGTCGTATTTGGGGTTCTGTGAATCCTCAAGTAATTGAAAAAGTTACTGTTTGGTGCGCTCTTTGGTTCGATGGTGTGCAATGGACTTTACTACTTCGAAAACAACGATGGAATGACTGTCACCGTCTATTCGGAGCATTATGGACATATGATAGCCGACTTTTTTTTGCTTGCTATTGAAGAATACGACTTGGAGAATATGTGGTTTCAACAAGACGGTGCCACATGCCACACTACTAGAGCGATATGGCTTTATTCCAGGAGACATTTCCTAGCCGTGGAATTTCAACTGGCCACCAAGATCATGCGATTTGACACCATTACACCTTTTTTTGAGGGGCTACGCAAAAGACCGTGTTTATGCAAATAAATCTTCAACTCTTGAGTAATCAAAAACAAACAATCGTTAAGTTATGGCTGAGATACGACTCAATATGTGCCAAAAATTGTTTACTTTTGAAACCACCAAATGGATAACTCAATACTGCGATTATATCTATAGAGAGGGTTCAGCCTGCAGCTTCTAGTTGGAGTTGTTAGCTTTCAATGTGGCATTGAATTTATTTATACAAGTACTAGCATCGATTTGTTTCGGTTAGTTTCTGAGCTTAATCTAAGAAATTTTTTACATTCCTAATCACTGCACTAGGATAGATAATCAGACAAAAGCTGGCAAAATCAGACAAAAGAATGAATAAGTTTTAGGCGACTTGTAAGAGAATTCCAAGGAAAATAATATTTTCTAAAGTTTTCAAATATTCCAAGTGTAGGTGTATTTAAAAGGCTGTGGTAACATAAAGGTACTACCTACGTAGCCTAAGTGTTATCCCTTAGTACTCTCTATCATTAAAATTGCGATTTCTAATATTTTTATATTTGCTTTGATTTATAACCATTAGGTGCCCCACTGTAGCTTGGGAAGTGAATTAAAATAGAAACAAGGGTTTATTGTGTAGGTGCTTGTGTTATCTAAACTGTTTATAAAAATTATTATCATTTTTTGTTGTTGTGCTTGTTTAACAAATTTATATAAAATTTTTAAAATTGCTTTAATTGCTGTCTTTTGTACAAAATTTTTTTAAAGAAAAAAATTTTTTTTTTTAAAACCAATCAAGTAATTATAATAATTGGCATAACAAACTCCAAAATAAAAATAAAAGAATCGAATACATGAACACAAAATTATTATTGTTTTATTTAATTTCAGATTAAAAGTGAAAAAAATGTATGTGAAGCTTAAATCTCAATAACTTGGGATTAGATTGCTATACATACGAAACATATTGAAAACGTTTGATTGCCTTTTTAAATAATTATTTTCGTAAAGATAAAACGTACAATATAACCAACCAAAAAAATATTTTTATTTTGGAATGATTGTGTGCATAGAATTGCAATTCATGAAGGCAATACAGAAAATAATGTTGTTTTGTCGTTGGACACTAGAGACCACCAGCATGATTACTTTGGCTGTATTCTACCGACTTAATGGAAACAAAACAAAGCAGATAAACACTTACACTTACACTAGATCCGCTAGATCGATCAATTGGCCATTGAGCTAAGGCACAAGGCTTGTTCGGCAAATATTAAGAGAACAACTAATAGCAGACAAAACACCTTAGCCGAGAAGGACTGAAGTTGTAGTCATCAACAGCTATACACCAGAGGATTTTTTTTTAACGAAAAGACTGATATTGCTGGCACAGACAAGTTGAGTTAATGTTTGTGTGAAAACACCGGTCGTCTTTGGCTGCTGTGTCTCCGCATTGATGATATTAATGACGTTGCCGTTGATGACAGTGATTGCAAAGAGGAAACGTAATCAAAACTTATGTCAAGCAACACCTCAAAGTGTGTTGTTTTCATTTTTACAAATTCACTTGACACCTTTTTTTTGCTGTCCTTTTGTTGTTGTCTTCTTATGCATCTGCTTCAATATGACACAATCCTTGTCCGCCTTGTCTTTCCTGCCTTCAACATACAGTCCCATTCCATTCCCTTTACATTAAAGACCCTTTGGTGTATTGAAAATTTTATTTAAAAAAAAAATTAATTTTTTTTTAAATGCCAGCAAACCAATGCCAACACATGACAAACATATTTTCCAAAAAGGTGCCAGAACCTTGAGACCATGTGAAGTGCGAGTGCGAAGGAAAAAAGGAAACAAATCATGTCATTCCATAGCAAATGATAAATTTTACAATATCATAAGAATTAAATTCCTTATAATGATATTAATGATGATGGTTATTTATATGTTGCAAGACACCACAAAAAAAAAAATGCTGAAAAATACAGAAAGAATCACTCCAGCACAACAGTGAAACTAAAAGCAGAATCATGCCTTCATCGTTTTCAAAAAGGAAATACGGTTTACTTCAGTTGAAGATTCTTGTTGCCTTCAAGTCGAATTTGTAGGTGACATACATACTTGCAGGATAAATTAATTTCATTTACGAGTTTTAGAAAAATTCATTTTAATTTTTTTGAAAAGAAAAAGCATTCAAGACAAAACGTTGTAACGTATAGATAAGCTAAGGGAACGTAACAATACCCAATCATGACTAAAATTACGCGACCACGCAAGCCGCCGTAGTCTAGTAGCTAGTGTGTTGGCTTATTAGACGTAAAGACAGCGGTCGAGCCCCAGGCCAGATATAAAACAATGTACGAAAAGTATTTATTCACCGATTTTCTCTCAGCAGATTTCTGGCAAAAACTCTGAGAGTAAAAAAAAAATCAGCCATGAAAAGTTTCTCAAAAAAAAATCTGTCGTTTGGAGTCGACTTTAAACTGTAGGTGTCGCCACTTATGTATGAAATTAACACACACAACATAACTGGTATGAGAAACTAGATCAATAATCCAGACTGAAGGTTTGTTAAGAGCCATTACGTATTTACTAATCGCAAACTTTTCTAGGGATTGCGAACCCATGGAACAGAATAAATTTTCGCCTCAACTTGACCATCATAGGAACTTCATCGCAGTTATAAGGCTTCCCTCTGTCTCTGGTTTCAGCGTAAAGCTTGGAAATTTCTCTAACGACTTCTAAAACATACATACATAATTGGTCTCTACAACCCTTCAGTCAGGATTATTGACCAACTTTCTCACACTATTTATGTCGTGTGTGTTAATTTTATACATGAGTGGCGGGACCTACAGTTTAAAGTCGACTCCGAACAACAGATTTTTTAGAAACTTTTCATGGCAATTTTATTTACCCTCGGAGTTTTTGACAGACATCTGCTGAGAGGAAATCGCCGAAGAAATACTTTTTGTATTTTGTCTTGATGTCTGGCCTGGGACCTGAACCCTGTCTTTACGTGTAATAAGCCAGCACACTACCTACTAGACCACAGCGACTTCTAGACCACGACAACATCTACAGAAACTTTAAAAAGAAGGTAAAAGAGGAGATCGTAGTACATCTTTACTGTCTTTGACTGGAACATAGGTGCTCGGAATGAATTTGCACAACGTATTAAATCGAATCCTCGAATCTTCGTTAAAATGTTTTAAAGACAACAGAGTTAGAATTATGTTACATATACTGACGGAGTAAAATCTGTAAATATTGCAAAGTTAGCTTATGGTTCCAACTATGATACGAGGTGAGCAAACAAAAATCGTATTCTATTATCGACGGTCTTTAGTAAATGTTTTCAAAGTCAGGCTTAACGTAAAACAAGATTATTATGGTGAGCGTTTAGTCAGATAGTAAAGTATTTACGCACTACGTAGAGGTTATTGCGGTTCTTAATGTCAAAATCCGATCGTTTAAATAAAACAGTGACGGAAAAGTTTGCTGATAATAATAATTAAATCGGAGGACATTTTATTTTGTTTAAAAAGTGAAATTATTTGCTTCAAATACTTTATCACACTCATCACATTGTCTTGTGAAAAAGCATATTGCGCCCCTATTTAGCTCATTTAGCTTAGCCAGGTATTGTCAAACATGTCAAATCAACTTAGTAGGAACTTAGCTTGAGCTGATTGAGAAGTGCTACGGCTTCATCAGTGTAGTCGCGCTTTTCCCTTTTTTGTTTTGTTTGGTTTGTGTAATTCCTCCGTTTCCGATTCTACCTTTCCTGCTTCCTCTCATTTTTCCTATCCTATTGTATTCTATTATCCTTGTATTGTAAGGACATTCTGTACAATGGATCAATTCGACCTCCGGGTACTGTACCTATCTCAATTGACAAGTACAGGTCGCCTAATCCAAACCTAAACCTAGTTGGAACTTTGTACTTTGTCAGGCGGTCAGACTGTTAAATAGTTTTGTCATAGTCTAATCTTCTGTACTTCCTGCCCAAATTACAATTATCATCTGCTTTATCACCTCATAACGCAGTCTCCGTGCTATATGGTTGTAAGTCTTGGTTTGCTAGAACATTTGACAAAATAAATTGAGGATATTTGTGAATCGATGTTTTAGAACTATGTACAGAACTCCGACGAAAATTTTCATAAATTGGATTCATGCTTCATTAGTTCATCTGAAGTAACTTGCTATTAAACCCATACCTTGCTTGATTGATCATTACAATCGTTTAGTTAGGATTACTACCAAGCTTCTCGCACCACTCATATTGTGCGCGTTTTAATTTTTAACCATGAGCGGCGGAATCAACAGTTTGATGCCAAATCCAAACGACAGATTTTTGAGGAACTTTTCATGGCAATTTTATTTACTCTCAGAGGCTTTGCTAGAAGATTGATAAGAATAGGTCGCCAAAGAAATATTTTTTCATATTGCCTTATTGTTCTATATCTCTGAACCAGGTTTTGGGCCACGGAGTCTCATCTAATAAGCCAACACGTTATCCAGCTTCTAGTCTAAGGCGACATTGTTCTTTTACCCATACTTACTTTAAACGATGACGATCAACATCAGATTGCATAGGCTTGGTAGAATATTTCTAAGTAACGGGAAACTTAGAGAAATTCCACCTCTTCGACAAAGATCGAGACATCTTGTGGATAGCCTGCGAGCTGTATAGAGGTATGTGGTTTGTATATATTTATAAATTTCTTTTGACGGCGTGAACTTCTGCTTGTTAACCATGTAAGAGGGTCCCCACTATATGCCTATTGGCTCGTCGGTATATCACCTTCTCTTAATAAAGTTTGTAACTTTCATACACTCACATACATAATTGATCATTACAAACCTTCAGACAGGCTTACAATCTAGTTTCGCACACCACTTATGTTGTGTGCGATAATTTTACACATGCGTGATGTCTAGAATGATAAACTAAAGATTACGCCATCACGCACACAAAATTAAAATTTTCTGTTGAATCAATGACGTCACGCAAATTGTGTTCCTATTGGCTAATGATAATGTAAGTTATATTGCAGGGCTGCTAACTACTTTCACATAGTGCACACATTTTTCAGAAGAAATGTTAATTTTCACATATGAAAAAGACTTGGAAACCTTGGAAAATAGCCCAACTACGTCATCCAACGGGAAATCATTGGCAAGACGTAATCTTTAGTTTATAATTCTTGCGTGATGTGGCCTACAGTTTAAAGTTTCCTTTAAACGACAGAGTTTTGGAAACCATTTCATGGCTTTATACTTAGAGCTTTCGGCAGAAATCTAGAAGTTGCCGAAGAAATATTTTTCATTTTTTGTTTGGTTTGAGTTGTATGACCTGGGGTTTAAACCCTTTTCCATTCTATCTATTGATTTCGCTGAATAAATTATCGTTGTTCTACTTGGTGGAATAATGAAACTTTGATCACAATTGTCTTCAATATTCTGGTCTACTATATATTTAATGCATCAGGCATGGATTGTTTCCCTACGATATTGTTGCTGGCACTCTGCATATCAATATGAAATTATTGACCCTCGTCTATTATATATGAGTTCTCACTGTTCCAAAGAAAATTTCCATATATTTTGGTCTTGTTATTGGAACCATGTTGTCAGCATAATATTGTTAAACAATGTCGCTTCAGCAAGTGTTCATTCACAACCTCCACATTATCGTGGACAAGGTCCCAATTGTCTGCTGCAAAAAGATGGAAACAGTTGGTAGTTCCGGTAGCATATTATGATTTGATTTTTTAATTAATCAAAGCAGTGTTTAGAATTGTTGGTTACCCTCCATGTCATTCCCTTTGTTCCACATTTTTGATTGAAACTTATTTAAGCATTATGAAATGCCATCACATAATAGAAGTCATTCCATGAAATTTTAAGTGAAAAAAAGCAAGAAATTTTTTTTCCTTCATTAACATTCAATGACAATCAATTACAATCAAGTGCTCATATTCAAATCACTGACAGTTGTGATGAGTCATTACAAAATAACAAAAAAAAAAACAAAAAATATGGAAAGAGAAAAACAATTAATTAAACTGAAAATGTTACCAATTAAACGATAAACTTAACACGCCATCAATCATATTTAAACGATGTGTGGCCGGGTTTGCTTATAATGAATGATGAAAATACAAAAAAATGTATACAAACGGCTACAGAAAAGGAGAGAGAGGGAGAATAAAAGAGTGAGGAAAAGGCAAAAAAAAAAAAAATTAAATATTTATAACAAAACTTTTATTTCTGTTTTGTTGCTTTTGTTTAATGCTATTAAAAAGGTGATATTTTGTCAAGTCCATTTGTTGGGGATTTTTATAGCCCGTCTTTGTTTGTTTGCTTTGTTTGAAAACTACAATGAATTATGATTTTATAGGGTTTTTAGGCTACAAAGCTAGAGGATGGCAAGGGGCTGGTTGTCAATGACAACAGCAACAGGTCCTGTTGTTGTTGATTTTTAGCATCTAACAAATGCTCATTACCGCCACTGCTTACTTAAATGATGTCTAAAATGTTGCTGACACATTGACAGTATTGGCCACCATCAACGTTTCTCAGGGTTTTTATTTTTCATGTATTTTACGAAGACGTCGTACGTTTTTGTAAAAGATTTTAATTTTTTTCTTTTCTTTTTGTTGGTGAAAGAAAAGTATCTGTGTGGCATCATTATCGTCATCATCATTGGCAACATCATTATCATCTTGATTATATTCAGGCATACCAAGCACACAATCAGCAAATAAATCTCAAATAAAGTATGCAACTTCAACAACAACAACAACTTCCACTAGCTAAAGTGCATATAAGTTACACATGAGGTGGCTATAACAACTCTGGTGGACAATCATTTGTACACAATAATTGTTTGAACATTTGGTATGCGTTGCATGTTCTTGAACAGAAGTGTCGTACATTACTTGTATTATTAATTATCAATTTATTAACAGCAAAACAAAAAAAAAACTATTCTTTAAAAACCTGGAAGAAACAACAACAACAACAAAAATTTTTTAGATGATTATACTTCGTTTATTTTAACATTACAGCCACTCCATCACCTTAACGTTAACACAAGCGGTACAAACAAAAAAAAAGAAAATAATTTTTATGTTTAGCACAACCATAACCATTTTTAGTGTTTTGCAAACAATAATAAGGACTACAACAACAACAACAAAAACAATAACATTTTAGAACAACATAAGAGTAGTCATTGCCGTTTAAGTCATTGTCGTTTATCAACCCATCTAAACCCATCCATCCAAAGCCATTACAGACAGCCAACCTACAATTCATCCATCCAGTTTCTTGCCTTCATCATCCAATGTGATGTGTGTTTGATGTAAAACAAGAACTTTCTGAACAGAAAAAAAGTGTCGATGTCCTCTGCCATTCTTTAAATGGTACCGTTTCCCTAGCACTAAAGCAACAACACTCATTCCTAAACGCATTAATTTACAGCACATTTGAAAGAGTGAAATCTTTTTATGTTTCGCGCTTGTATACGCCGTCATCGCCAAAAATTATATCAGAAAAGTCGTACATAAGATCTGCTGCGATAATTTCTGCACCCGATCCAACAGCGAGCTGTATGAGCTCCTCAACGACATAGGCTTTGTGCAGTGTATTAACATCCAGCGGCTGCGCTGGCTCGGCCATGTCGTACGAATGGAGGAGGTATCTGATGCAGAGATTTGCGAAAGTCTGCGTAGAGGACGACCTTATTTGCATTGGAAGGACCAAATCGAGAAAGTCATCTCGTCGATTGGTGTAACGTAGGTGCGCATGGAAGGATGTGTTACAGCAGGCTGAAATCCGTTAATCGGGTCGCCGTGGTCTAGTAGGTAGTGTACTGGCTTATTAGACGTAAAGCCAGGGTTCGAGTTCCAGGCCAGACATCAAAAATACAAAAAAAGTATTTTTTCGGCGATTTCTTCTCCTTCTCTTCTTGTTTCTCAAAAATCTGTTGTTCGGAGACAACTTTAAGCTGTAGGTCTCGCCATTTCTGCATAAAATTAACACACACAACATAAGTGATGTGAGAAACTGCGGGCTTCTTGGGGACGATTGCTGCAGACTGTCTAATGGTGAAGGCCATTTTTAGTCACCAGCAGCAACTCATTTCCTTACCGTTCGCATCTTCCCTCTCTCTCTTTCCACCTTTCCTAAAAAACTTGCACAATACACTACATGAGTAGGGGTCATCCCCTGAGTGCTGGTTTTATAAAAAAAGGAGCTCATGAGCAACAGCATGGTATCTATTTTATCTATTCTGGTCTACAGTAACGTTTAGCAGGCCTACCATTTTCTTTCAAACTTTTGTTTCGAAAATTTTCCCTATTGAGACATTGTTTTGTGCTGTACTTCTTTATCTTAATCTCTCATGAATACCTCATTCACGTAATAAACGTTCGGATGTTGATGTTTAATGCCTGCAGGCATATTTGCAAGTATACGTTGAACTTGTTCCCTGTTCCACAATGAAAAGTAAGAAAGTGTTTTAAGTATTTCAGATCTAGTCTGCTGCCCTTAACAATTTTCGAGTGACGGCCAAATTGGAAAGTGATGAAGCTTTCACATAAGCTCATGCTACAAGCCGTTATTCTGAACCTTAAAAGGTCTTGTTCTTTGAAAAAATAATAAAAACCCAATCCTTGAGCACATTGTGTTTGTCATATCAAAGTTGTCACAGTCTAGTAGGTAGTGTATTGGATTACTATACGATAGTTCTTAGTTTAAACCCCAATACAGACATCTTGAACTAAACAGAATACGAGAAATATTTCTCTCGACGTTTTTCTCTCAGCAGTTTTCTAGAAATAAGCTCTGGAAGTAATAAAATTTGCATGAAAACTTATAAAAGTTAGTCGTTCGGAGACGGCACGAAGCTATAGGTCCCAGCAAACATGGATAGAATCAACACATACAATATAGGTGGTGTATAGTTCTAGGTTGTAATCCTGATTAAAGGATTGTAACGACCAATTATATATGTAGGTATGTATGTAGATATATAACGACATCTATGATTTTGTTGAAATGCTCCAAACATGTCAATATTCTTATTCAGACAACTCAAACGAAAGCACGATATACGGAATCGGACTTAAAATATGAGCACGTATATTCCAAATAAAATAAAAATAAATTTGAATTGAGTTTTAATTATTCTTTATTACTCGCTGTATTCTGTGTGCGATTGTTCACAACATGATGTAAACAACAACAATTGCTTTTCGTTGTTATTCTTCTGTTTATACCCTTTGCATAAACAATAACAATTACTGGACAATTATTCGCCAGATCTTTGTAACGGAGATTTTTAAACCACAATTACTGTCTGTATATACACCAAGCGTCTTTACACAAGACTGAATTTCACTAAATTCGTCGTCTACTTTGCCTTGTCTTGTATATGACAAAGTAAACAATCTGATGAATGTTCTGGAAGTCGAACGTTCTTGACTTCCCCTTAAGGAAATCTGTATAAATGTTAACATCATTGTTTAGTTTTGAAAGTTTACTTACCGTATGGAGTCAAAATGGACCATAAAGTATTTGTTGCTAGAACGAAGGTTGTAGAAACACTTTGGACCCAATTCTGAAAAGGATCAACAAATGGTATTCCGTTAGTTGAAAACTTTGAAGATTTAACGCATGACGTTGGTGTGAACAGATTTAAAATAAAGCAGCTGCAAGAACTACGGCAAGATGACGTACCACGTTCCATGTTCTATAGAAAAATTTGCTTCAGATCATTGGGTCCATTAGGAAACTCAATTACCCAAATTTGGTGGTGAAAGGCACAAGAACTCTCATTGCACTATAAAAGATGCGTTGTATTCGGGCATTGGATCACATTTGCTTAATAACAATGAGCATCATAACTTGTCATAGTTTCTGACTATTTTTAGTTTAAAATTAAGGAGTTAAATGACATTGACATGTAGTTTCAACATAAAAGTATCACATGCTACACGGCACACGCTAAGATGAAACTATTTATCTCACGTTTGGCTGCAGTCCATTGGCGATTTGACCCTGCCAGCACTCATGAAAATAAATAAGTCAAAAGTATTGATATTTAATTAGGTACTCTGAATCATTTATACTCACTATAACGTTGATTTATAAGTACAGGTTACAATAAGTATGCGTACAACGTTGACATCAAACTCATACCATTCGAAATATGTTTGATTCATAAGCCTATTCATTTAGATGCATAATTTTTGCAAAATAATTCAAATGACTCGATTCATTCATCAATATTGATAGTTTTAGTTGCTGTTGCAATTACAAAAAAAAGGAAAAAGACTCATAAGCAAAAAGACAGAGCAGTTAGCAGAGCAAACATACAATTATTTAGTGAGTATTTTAGTGTTCATACGGGATTTGTACTTATTTTGTGATTCTTGTAAATGTTGAGTTATGGAGAGTCGAAAGCAATAACATCAACCGTGTTCTTTAGTATGAATATAATGAGTACTTCAGATTTTGAATATTTTTAGAAAGGTTTCATGATATTTAAATAAATGTGAATGCATATAGGGTATCAGAAGTAGTGAGTATGATTCGATTCTACTCATGTTTTTGAATACTTAGTGCTGATCTCTGATAAAGTTCATGAATAATAAGTAATCGAGTTCATTTTTGTATGTTTCTTTAATTCGCTAAACCTTCTGACAAAAATCGAACGCACTCCTTTAAATATCTGTCTTGGACAAACATACTTTTCATATGTGTTTCGTTTATCATTTTTTAAATGGTTCTGGAAAAAAAAACTTCTTTTCATTCGAAAATTGTTAATTTTTTCATTACGTATGTGGTGTGTGGCGATGCTATTGTTGTTTCTGTCATTATGCCGGGTTTATTTGTTACTCGTATTGCTATCCTGTTGTTATCATTACTTAACGAATGTTATTGCTGTTGGTGTTGCAGCTTACATTGGCGTCAGCAACCTCATCATCGTCATCGTCATCAACGCGCGCGTTTAGAGATTTAATGATGGACATTGTTGATCGTTTTAGATGGCGGATGGCGTTATGTTAAAATGTTTAACAAAACTTTAATAAGGTTTTAATGTCAACTAACTTAACCATCAACCAGTGTCAATGGCAAACAAACACATCACTCACCCATCCATCCATCCATCCATCCGTCTATCGATCTATCTATCCAGGCAGCCGGCCGGCCCATCAACAGGAACATAGGAGCCTAGCTCATCTGTCTGCCTGAAATGAGTGTCAAATAGCACAATAAAAGAAAAACTTCCATAGAAAAGAAAATTAATGTTTGGCTAGAGTGCGTATGTGTGTGTTTTTCTTTCTTTTTGACAATTTGTTTTTCAAAAAATTTTTCCAATTTTAACGGTACTCTTCGTTGCAATTCATGACACTAAAAATTTTATTTCTTTTTTATTTGAGCGATTTTTTCTTTCCTTTACAAAATGCCAGGGGATTCGACGTTATTTGCAGTTGGCAGCAGTAACCATGTGTTTTTAATAAACTTAGACTGGGTACCATTTAAAAAATTTCTTTCTTTTTTATCGAAAATCTTTTTGGTTTTTATTTAATGTCTGCAACGGATTAAAATTGTTTTTAATCTGATTTTAATTAAAACATTTTTAAAATACTCCGAGTGTCTCCTCTACTCTTATAAGATTTCAAGCAGTAGATTTGAAAGGAGACAAATAACATTAAAAAAAAACAAAATAAGCAGAAAAACAAATGGAAATAATTAAAATACAGAAGAATAAAATTAAAATTTTTTTCAAAAATAAATTCAAGTTATTGTGAGTTTTAAATGTTTTGATTACAATAATAAAAATTTGAAATAAATTCCATTCAAAATGGATAAAAATGAAGATATTCAGGCCTGTGATTTCTACAAAATAACGTAACAAGTTCCACTAAAATCGGAGCTTAGTAAAGCCATAGATTTACAGCACAACAGTATCCATAGTCACTAAGCCAATTTAAGAAGAAAACTCCCAAAGAACAATTTTTTCTAATTCTTGACATTGGAGTCAAATACAGAGGAAGTGTTCCTCGTTCTGGCTATGTGTCATTACAAATTCTGCACAGTCATGTAAGTGCCAAAGTATCCCCTAGTGGGCTCTTATTAAATAGTGATAGAAATATCCGTGAACCCGGGTCCACATATATTTCATAAATCTGAGATATATCTGCTGTCTAAAATTTAGAACATTTGGTTCTGCATTATTTTTCTAAGCTCCCAACCAACATATAACGGGTTATCCCTTTCGTGGTTTGAAATTTAAACGTAAATAAAACGCATCTAAAATATTTCTTTCATGGTATTTTCTGCTTTATTGTAAAGTTTAAAGGTTGACATTATGTGTGAAATACTACATCATTTAAATGACCTCCACGGGAAGTGTTGCAAGCATTGATTCTTTTGAGGTAATTTTTGATCACTTTTTGACACATATTGGGCGGTATCTCAGTCATAACTTGACGAATGTTAACTTTCAACACGGTCTTTTGCGTAGCCCCACAAAAAAAAGGTCTAATGGTGTCAAATCACATGATCTTGGTAGACAGTTGATATCGCGACTACGAGAAATTACGTAGTCAGGAAATGTCTCTTGCAATAAAGCCATTTTCGCTTAGTTTTGTGTGGCATGTGGCACCGTCTTGTTGAAACCTCTTATTCTCCAAGTTGTATTCCTCAATAGCAGGCAAAAAAAAGTCGAATATCATACGACCATAACGCTCCGAATTGACGCTAACAGTCGTTCCATCGTCGTTTTCGAAGAAGTAAGGTCCAATCACACATTCGCACCAAAGAGCGCCCCAAACAGTGACTTTTTTTGAATGTAATGGCTTCTCTTTAGTTACTTGAGAATTCTCAGAACCACAAATATGACAATTTTATTTATTAACATACCCACCGAGTGTGAAATCTGATTCATCGCTGAAGAAAGTTTTGTTCGAAAAATTGTCGTCCACCGCCTGTTGTCCAAGCACCCATTCCACTTATATTCGACGTTGTGAATGATCAGCTGGCTTCAGTTGTTGCGTGAGCTGAACTTTATATGGATGTAGGTGTATGTGTAATTCTAAATGCAAAATACGCCATAATGTACCGTAAGACAGTTCTAATTCCTGAAAACGACAAGGAATCGAGACTTTCGGGTCTTCGTCTACACTTGCTATAGCGAAACGATGATGGCCAGGGCTTTCAATATTTGTAACCACTCCAGTCTTTTTAAATTATGTAAACCATAATCTCCTCTTAAAGCACGATATGTGGCTGTGGCAGAATCACCATTTTTTGTAGTAGGTTTTGATAATTTGTATACGTTGTGTGCGATAGTTAAGCGATCCATTTTCATCAATGCCAGACTTTCAAATTCCAAATTCTTATAGCTTCCCAAATTTCTTATTAATTTTATGTCTGCACTTTTAGATGCCTATTTATCGAATCATGTCCAGAATGGCAGGGGGGTATGATTGTAGATTTGAAATCAATAAACAAGCTTGAGGGTATTTTTAACCCAATCATGGAACATGACAATACCGTATAACAGTCACACCGTTCTTCCACTACCTTGAGTTTGATTTCAGATTAGTACGGAACAGTTAAATCCAATAACATCAGCCAGATACATGAAATAGAGTCAGACTTTGAAGGATATGATTTCGTATTCAAATTCTAAAAAATGAGCGCAGATATTAAACTTTCTGAAGAAGAGGTTTCTCTTGAAAGCAAAAGTTTTCTGTATTTCTTTTCACTTCAAATAGATGAAACAATTTAAACTTTTTGAACTAGACAATTATTGAATTGAAACAGATTTTAGTATCGCATCAGTCTATCTAAAAAAAGTCACAGGCCTTTCGACCAGATATTAAAGACTCAAAGAACATTTCTACGGAATAGAAATCGTTCTATCCAGTCTAGGTTACGTATGGGGAGACGGGACAGCGATCACTTAATACTTGTGTGTCGTTAATACATTTCAGAAGGAATTACCTGGGACGCTTTTCACATAATAAAAGGGGAGTTATTTCCACGGCATCCTCAGCTTTGTCAAGGCAAAGAAGGTTTAGAGAAACTTATTGAAGAACCTTCTTATTGGAAGCAAAGTCAGGGTTCGTGGCCCATGCCAGACATCAAAACAAAATATGAAAAGTATTTCTTCGGCTATTTCCTCTCAGCAAATTTTGGGCAAAAACACTGAGAGTAAATGAAATTGCCATGAAAAGTTTCTCAAAAAAAATTTATCGTTCGGAGTCGACTTTAAACTGTAGATCCCGCCACTTATTAACATACACAACATAAGTGGTATGAAAAACTAGGTCAATAATCCGAACTGAGGGGTTGTAAGGATGTATTATGTATTTACGTATACCGAAAAGTATAAGGCGAAACATCAACATCATTTAATAAGTTGCAGCATTTGACTTGTACTAGGCAGTGATCGATAGGCGATTAGTATGGGATTTAAATTTTATTTTCTATTTAAGCGTTATTTTCTGCAGCCAAAACCAGTTTAAACCAGTGCTAGGGTCCGGGAATATGCAATATGTTCTGGATGCCCAGAATTATATTTGAAATAATTGAACAATTTCACAATACAGTGGACTATAGTTTGTGGAAGCCTTGGAGTTTTAATTTTTTGCTTGCCGCAAGGCAAACAAAATCGTATGGGAATTTCGCAATAGTGTTTGGCGTTATAGAACCATTAGAATGAACGAGTTTTTGAACCTTTTCAAATCCATGAAATAAATGTCAATGCAGTACAATATGTCTGAAGTCAAAGAGCAGCCAAAACTATGGGTTTATTAAGCTAAATTGTAGGCGAAGAAAATCAGAGGGCTTCAACGACTACCTTCAAAGGGATAAAATAATACAAATTTAAAGAGAATTTAAAGAAATGACCGCTCTTGTTTATGAGAAAACTATTGTTGTACTATGACAACGATATGGTCCTTGAGTTAGCAGTTTGCTAAGCAAATGTGCATGAATAAGGCTAAGAGTTAAATTTTTTAAAACCATCGACTTTAGTGATACTCGCAAACTAATGCCTACATGGTAAGATATTAGTTTTTCTACAACTTAAAACCGTTTGTGTTGGAAAAAAACACTCAACAACTCTGTGCCAGACCTTGTGTTAAATTATGTTTCATTTTAAAACTTTATGACTTAAAAAGTGATTTTTAAATCCTTCTTTTTTCAATTTTTTAACATCTTTTCTGTCCTATATTATAAGTACGAATTGCAAGAAAACGTTGCACCCATAATGTTTAATCTCATTGCCACTTGCAATGGTATTTCCAATAGAATTCAATAAATTTGGGTTGCATTGGTAAAATTGAAATTCTTTTCAATTTATAGGCATTTTGTCTAAGCGAATATGCCAAATTAAACTTGTAAATATTTTAACCTTCAAAAGACATACAAAAAGAAAACAAAATATACGAAAAAAAACTAACAAAACAAAATGAAACCGATTATCCATTTAGAAAAACATGGAACACCAGAAAATAAAATTAAAAAATGAACATTCTTGTCTCTGTTTGTTATTCCTTTATTGATGTTGCAGTTGTTGCGGCAGTTGCTGGTGCTGTATGGAGTTGTTCGTTTCTTTTTTGGTTTTTTTGTTTTTGTTGTCACATGTAGAACACCAGAAATCAGAGTGTCTGGCTGGGATTTGTGGTGCAAACACATTAAGCGCAATGCGTTGATTTCTGTTTGGAACAAAATAAAATGCATCATGTTGCGTGACATTGGTCCATTAGTTTTGCTCGTTCATGACTTTTTGGAAGCAGCATCAAACAAACGGCAAACGTACGAACAGCTACAGCTAAAGAGAACTGCAACTCTAGACGGTAGGAGTGTAGTATTATTGGCAGACAAAACTTAAATACGTACGTTGTTTGAGATCAAAAAAAAAACAACAAAAACAAAATATCTCCAGGACTACAACATGATTTGACCTGATCTTGGTTAGGTTTTAAAAACGTTTAATTTTTTTGTTTTGCTTTTGTTGTTGTTGTTGTTTTAATAAAACCTAAACATGGAGTTTGAAATGAAATTTATTTCAAACATTAAAATGAAAACAAAAACAAAATCGAAAAAAACAAATCTTAACTTAAATGAATTTTACAAAATAGCTAAAGCAACAACAAAAAAAAGAAATACAATAAAATTAAAAATATAGGGGTATCCATTTCATGGTTTCAAAGGTATGAGACTGAAATTCGCCAACTGTCATACTAAGTTGCGAAGCCAATTTTTTTCTTTTCAGTTGAAAGTCGGACATTGACGGAAATGGATCGCTTAACTACCACACGCATAACGCCTAAAAATGATCAAAACCTACTACAAAAATGGTGATTCTGCCACAGCCATGTATCCTGCTTTAAGAGGAGATTACGGTTTACATAATCGTCCAACTACGCAAGCAATTGGCAAAATTGTGAAGAAATTTGAAGACACTGGAGTGGTTTTGAAAGGCCTATGCATCATTGTCGAAGTCGCCGTGGTCTAGTGGGTAGTGTGTTGGCTTATTAGACAAAAGGCCCGGGTTCGTATCCCAGGTCAGACATCAAAACGAAAAATATTTCTTCGGCGACTTCCTCTCAGCAGATTTCTGGCAAAGACTCTGAGAGTAAAAATTGCCATGAAAAGCTTCTCAAAAATCTGTCGTTCGGAGTCGACTTTAAACTGTAGGTCCCGCCACTCATGTATAAAATTGTATAAAATTAACACACAACATAAGTGGTTTGAAAAGCTAGGTCGTAATCCTGACTGAAGGGTTGTAATGGCCAATTATGGCCAGGGCCAAATATTGTTTCGCTCGTTCCGCTGAAAATATCGCTATTGTAAGCGAAAGTTTTGCCGAAGACCCGAATGTGTCGATTCTTCGTCGTTCTCAGGAATTGGGACTGTCTTACGGCACATTATGGATCTACACCTACATCCACATAAAGTCAAGCTCACGCAACAACTGAAATCAGCTGACCATTGATAACGTCGTAGATACGTGGAATGTGTGATTGAACGACAGCCGGTGGACGGCAATTTTTCGAACAAAATTTTCTTCAGCGGTGAAGCACATTTCACACCCGGTGGGTATGTTCTGAGAATCCTCAAGTAATTGAAAAGATGCCATTACATCCAGAAAAAGTCACTGTTTGGAGCGCTCTTTGGTCCAAAGGTGTGATTGGATCTTACTCTTCGAAAACAGCGATGAAACGATTGTCACCGTCAATTCGGAGCGTTATGGTCATATGATAACCGATTTTTTTTTGCCTCCTAATGAAGAATACGACTTGGAGAATATGTGGTTTCAACAAGACAGTGCCACATGCCACACAACTCGAGCAAATATGGCCTTATTGCAAGAGACATTTCCTGGCCGCGTAATTTCTCAAATGGCCACCGAGATCATGCAATTTGCCACCATTAGACTTTTGTTTTGTGGGGCTACGCGAAAGAACGTGTTTATGCAGATACACCTTCAACTCTTGAGCACTTAAAAACCAACATTCGTCAAATTGTGGCTAATATACCGCCCAAAATGTGTCAAGAAATGGTCGTAAATTTCCTGAAAACGATCAATGCTTGCAACACTTCGCGTGGGGATTAGGTTAGAGGACGTGCACCTGTCGGTCAAGACAAGCACAGTACCCAGAGGTCGAAATTTACCCATTGTACGATGGAGGTTATTTAAATGATGTTTTACATAAAATTTCAACGTTCAAACTTTACAATAAAACAGAAAATATCATGAAAAAAATCTTTTCTAAGAGTTTTATTTACTTTTACTTTTGAAACCACAAAATGGATAACCCGATACTTTAACACTGGCATAACCAACAAATAAAAATACTTGCTTGCTTGATTTTTCTTGTTGTTGTTGTTGTTGTTGTTACTGCTGTTAAAGATTTGTATCAGGTGTGCAATTCCTTAAGGTGGCGATTCGTTAATGTACTTTAAAGAACATGTTAAAACAAATGCCGAATACTATTCGCGTTCGTTCATGCCCCATGTACCCCAAAAGGTAGTTTTTTTTTCTTTTACCTTCATCATCATTGCATTGCATCGCACTGTAACTGCAGTAGTATTAGACGCAAAGAAAGAACAAAAAAAAAAAAAAGAAAACAAACCCGAGAACAACCATAAAGTTTTTTGTACTGTTTTCGCTTCTGTATGCAACACTTAAAACGTAAGACAAACAAAAGTCAGGTTTAGGAAAAACAAAACTACTACCGTCATCACCATTACTACTTAGAAATTAAATGCAGATCTAGACCGTTCAATTGAGGCAGTACGAGTACTCATCGAATTTGATGGTTTGGAATTGGATTTTCACAGGATGCAAAATGTTGTCTACGAAGTGTTTTTTACAACTGAGGCTAAACTCGTTGAAAAGTTGTCTACAAAGGTTTTAATCAACAGTCAGTTGCTCGCGCTCTCAGGCTTAGAATCCGTTAAAGGATGAAAAACATCCTCAGAAAAGTTTTCGTGGTTTTAAAAGAAAGCGGTACGGATTCCCAAGGGGCCTCAAGATAAACAACCCACACCAGAGAAAGACTACCAGACAACTTCAAACATGTAGAAAGATTTTCATCACTCCTCACAATAAAAGAATGTCCTTAGACAGCATAGATGGTAACCTTATTTTTCTAGAATCAGTTACAATCTTTGCTGAAAAAGCTTGTTTAATGAAATCGGAATAAAGCAAAGAAATAATAAGGAAATGGTGAATATAATTCGGTTTTCGTTGTTCATTTTATCTATATTCAGCGCAGTATACTAGGTGGGTATATTAGATGTGAGCCCACGGTTCAAACTTCAGATTGACCATATCTAACTAATTTTCAGAAGATTTCTGGTAATAACTCTGAATGTAAAATGAAATTGCCATTTAAAGATTCTTAAAAATCAGTCATTCGGAACCAATTTGAACTGCAGGCCACGCCACCCATTTTTAAAATTAACATATACAGTAGAAGTTGTGTGAGACACTAGGTCGTAATCCTGAATGAAGAGGTGTAATGATCAACTAATTGTTGAAGCTACATTTGTCAAATTAAGTTGCCATTTGCAAACTCACTATGGAAGACTCTAGACAATGACGTGTATTCGCTAAATGAGCTCTGAAGCCGTTTCGTTGACTACAGACTATAATTTTCGCTGTAAAATCATTTTCAGCGATGGTTCAAATTTCTGGAAAAAAGTTCCACTAACAAACACATCGCATGATATCCAAGAGCATCCTAATCCTTAAAAAAACCATTGTTTAGTGTAGATTCTAGGCAGATAATCTGTATTTCTTTGAGAACGAAGTTGGTAAAGGGAGCTATATGGTTTTAACAAGATACAATCATAATTATTTGCCACACACTTAATTCTAAATTCCGTTGGACTGAGGTTTTCTTAAATCGCAGGTGTAGGCGAATAAACATATTCCATACCTGCATTCAAATTCATCCTAATTTATGCGCCAAAGTCATGGAGAATACGTGACGGATATTTGAACGATGTTGTATTCTACACATAAGGGCCTCAATAAGTATTTTAAAGAAATGACAATACGTATTCGTTATAATGTGGGTAATCAGACTCTATTGTAAGAAAAATAGAGGTCATTCATCGTTCACCTTTGTAGTGAAAAACTGGTCGAACTTCCCAACTGTGTTTCAGATTTGGTCTCGATTTTTTTCTTCGTAATGACTAGGGTATGATTTAAGTCGAGGGAGATTGTGGGCAGCCATAGCGTATGTCTGTACTCGCCGTGGTCTAGTATGTATGTCTGTATGTAAGCCTGTTAGCCTTGATAGTATACGAGAGAAAAGTCCTACGTAAGATGTTCGATCAAATGCGAGTTGGCAATGATTTCCGCAACCGATCCGAACAGTACGCTGTGTTAATATTTAGAGGCTATGTTGGCTCAACCATGTCGTTCAAATGGAGGAGGATACTCCAACAAAACGAGTATTTTATGCGAGGAATCTACAGAAGTCGCCGTGGTCTAGGGGATAGTGTGTTGGCTTATTAGACAAAAGGCCCGGGTTCGAATCCCAGGTCAGACATCAAAACGAAAAAATATTTCTTCGGCGACTTCCTCTCAGCAGATTTCTGGCAAAGACTCTGAGAGTAAAAATTGCCATGAAAAGCTTCTCTAAAATCTGTCGTTCGGAGTCGAATTTAAACTGTAGGTCCCGCCACTCATGTATAAAATTAACGCACACAGCACAAGTGGTGTGAGAAGCTAGGTCGTAATCCTGACTGAAGGGTTTGTAATGGCCAATTATGTAATCTACAGAAGTCGACGAAGTGGAAGACCTTGTTTACGTTGGAAAGAGCAAATTGAGAAAGTCTAGTCATCGATTGGTGTGATCAATTGGCGTAGGCGCTTAAGAAGCAGAGGCGCCTGGAAAGATATGTTAAGACAGGCCGAGATATATGAATAGGTTGTTAACGGCCAATTAAGTAAGTTAGTAAGTAAGTATGTCTGTTAGCTTTTGTTAACACTTCATATTGTTTCGTTTGGAAGAGAGAAGATTTTTTAATTGTTAAGGAGCGTTGCTGATGACGAGACTCTTCTTAGAAATTTTAAAACGCTTCGTAACAAATTTCTTTGTTATCATCTAATGCATATAATAACGGGTGATTTTTTAGCTATTATCTTTTTGGCAACACTGGTTTATACAGCTCACGCACGTTTCTTGTTTTGTTTCACTGTCAAACACCTTCAGTTTGGTCTATAATTTAGCCATGAATCGTCTTACAAACGAACAACGCTTGTAAATCATTGAATTTTATTATCAAAATGCGTGTTCTGTGTTAAGGAAGTTTATCGCGCGCTTCTTCCATTTTATGGGCAGTTTAATCGACCCACTGTAGCGGCTATTCGGGCTATTGTGACTAAATTTCGCATCAAATTTACATTGTTAGACATTAAACCACCAACGCGTTTACGTAGAGTGGGAACTGAAGAAAATATCGTGGCTGTATCGGCCAGTGTTAATGATGACCGTCAATTATCGATTCGTCACCGTTCGCAGCCTCTGTTAGCCATCAACGTGGAAAATTTTGCGGAAGGATTTTGGGTGTGAAGCCCTTCAAAATACAGCTGGTGCAAGAATTGAAGCCGAATGACCTACTGCAACGCAGAATTTTTGGGCCATGGGCTCTTGGAAAGTTGGCCGCAGATCCAACAGATTTCATTATTTGTTTATCGAAAAATTGTGCTCAGTGACGAAGCTTATTTTTGGCCTAATGGATACGTAAATAAGCAGAATTTGGCGATTTTGGAGTGAAGATTAGCCAGAAGCATTGCAAAAGCTACCTATGCATCCAGAAAAAAATCACAGTTTGGTGCGGTTTATTGGCTGGTGGCCGAATCGTAACGTAACTTACTTTTTACCAAAAATGCAAGAGCTTAACTTTTTTTTTTCGAACGTCCTCGGTCACTCACTAACCCACCCTCACCCCACCCCGGAGGGCTCGTCCCCATTACGTAGGGACACGTACACACTACAGTCCGCACTGTAGCGGGAAAGGGAAAAGCTATGGCAACGAGAACATAAAACAGCTACAGAACTTAATCACAAGCTGAATAAGGTAACAAAAAAAAAACGGAACTATCTAAGACAAGAACAAAAATACGTTTTTATACAATAATTTATAAATTATTGCCAGAATACAAGCTACGTTTTATATTACAAACACTACAATTAAAATCTATAAAGTCATAATGCGAATTAAAATCATTACATAATCTACGAAAAGGAAAATTACATGCATAATTCGATCTATAGAAATCTAAGGAAAGAGGACGATAGTGCCGTGTAAATCTTGCAGGAATGCTGAAATTCAGGTTAGAAAGCAAAAAATCAGAGTCGATATCACCTTTAGCCAGATTAAAAATAAAACAAACACCTAAAACAGACCTTCTACGTTCCAAAGTTGGAAGTTTTACCAAAGCTAATCTATCCTCATACGACGGAAGCCCATTGGTGTAATCCCATCCTAAGCCACGTAAACAGAATAATAAAAACTGTCTCTGCACAGACTCAATTTAATCACTATGACAACGATAGTATGGATTCCAAATAACAGACGCATACTCCAAAATAGGCCTAACAAGTGAAATGTACAGTAGTTTTGTTATATAAGGATCAATGAATTCCCTAGCCCATCTTTTCACAAAACCAAGAACAGCTCGAGCCTTGTCAATCATCAAACTAATATGATCAATAAAAGACAATTTAATATCCAATAATACTCCTAAATCAAGATATGAAGGCACAGCTTCCAAAGGGCAAGAATTAATCACATAAGTGGACGAGATTACACCAAGGCGAGAGAAAACCATGCATTTACATTTTCTCAAATTAAGATCCATTAAATTTATCCTGCACCAAGTTACAAACAAATCAATATTTCGCTGAAGAACAGCCTGGCCATGATCATCATCAAAAGTATAAAATAATTTAACGTCATCAGCATACATCAGAATATTACAATCAGAAAGAGCAGAAGGAAGATCATTCAG
Organism: Sarcophaga peregrina; assembly: GCA_014635995.1. Lineage (NCBI taxonomy): Eukaryota > Metazoa > Arthropoda > Insecta > Diptera > Sarcophagidae > Sarcophaga > Sarcophaga peregrina. Next base: position 10,043,152 of record CM025790.1, on the reverse strand, counting down.
AAACAATAAAAACAGTAAAGGACCCAAATGGCTACCCTGCGGAACACCAGAAGTAACATATACAGTCTTAGACAATACATTCCTAAACAATACCCTCTGAGTCCTATGGGAGAGGTAAGAGTCTAGCCAACGATGAATAATATCAGGAATACCGATTAGTGAAAGTTTAAGAAGCAAAATTCTATGATCAACCCTATCAAAAGCTTTACTGAAATCAGTATAAATTACATCAGTCCGAGCACCGACAAGAAAGCCCCTATAAACATGTGTAGTAAATTCAAGAAGATTTGTGACAGTCGACCTACCTTTCAAAAAACCTTGCTGGAAAGGAGATATTAAAGATCTCGTATTAAAAAAGAGATATTCCGTCACTAGTTTCTCGTGTGATTTAACGTTTTTAGACTATTTTTTAGGGGGCTATGTTAAAGCTCATGTCTATACAGACAAGCCCGCTTCTATTAACCCATTGGAAGACAATATTGAAAAATTTATTCGTGAGATACCGGGGGAAATGTTGAAAAGAGTATGCCAAAATTGCACTAAGCGTATGGACCATTTGAGGCGCAGTTGTGGCCAACATTTGCATGAAATAATATTCAAACATTGAATTATATGGACCGTACTATCGATTCAAATAAAGTTTTCATGCATTTTTCTGAATTTTCTGTGGTTTTTTTGAAAAAAGTTTCTATAGCTCTAAAAAAATCACCCATTACGATAATTAGTCATTAAAATTCCTTAGTTAGGACCTAATTTCTAGCACCACACAGTGCAGTGTTCCATCAAGTAACCTGATTGCTTGTAGGGTGCCGCCAAATTAAAAGACACAAAGCAAAATCTAACCAATGCCTATGATTAGGGATAGTTTCGTTTCGTTTCTTTTCATTTTCATTTCATTTTTTTCTTCTCGTTTTCTTTTCCTTTCAACGTGGTTTAATGATTTTTTCTTTGAGCATGGTTTTCTGTTTTCGATTTTTGTTTTGTTTTTTTGGTTTACTTTGGCCGCTGATGTGGCAAATTAAAATTCGTAGGTATTTTACGCGTATATATGTATGTAGGTGTTGTATGTGTATGCGTAGAGTGTTAGGCTGTGTGAGTCTATTAAGTTTCAGTGTAAGGAGACAGTGACTGTGAATGAATATTTTGTCTTTCCAACTTGTCGGTCCCCAACTGGTGTGGTAAGTGTAAGTATTGGTTGCCTATTTGCAACACTTTTTCACCAGGCACACACACACATACATACACATGTTTATAGAGTGAAATGTAAGATTAGTTAGCAATTGTTTAGTTTTGTTTCAAAGCATCTTAATGTTATTGTTGTTGTTGGCTATGTTACATGTAAAATTTTTGTTGTTGCTTGTGTAGATGTTACTGTACAATGATGAGAGGCAATCTTTTAAATGCGAGTGCAGTTAATCTCTTCTTGTATGTTAGGCAACTTTTAATTGTTTTGCCGTTGATGTTGGCTGTTATTGCTGCTGCAGTTGTTGATTACTAGCTGATGGTGTTGTTGTTGGTGTTGTTGCATTAATTTAATGCTGAAGCAGTCACATTATTGAAGTGATAAACAATTGATTTGCTGTGTAGAGTATGCTGCAGCAGAGTTGCTTAAGTTTTTTTTTTAAATTTTTCGCAAAGATTTTTTTGTTTATTTGTGGTGCGTTCGTTCGTTCATTTGTTTTGCTGACTGTATCTTTCGCAATTGATTTGTTTATTTATTTAAATGCAATTTTCTTACTGTTGTTTGGCTTTTATGGCTGGATTTCGTTATCATTTTCACTGTATGGTATAGTGGTAGTCAGTCTGTGGTGCATATGGCATCGAACTTATTTTGTTACAATTTCTAAGCGCTTTAAAATATCTCATCTTAAGTCTCACGCAGTGCTAAAGCCTCTTGTTATTTTCACATACACTCGCATGCAATCTCTACTCCTTGTTTTTGTTTTTTTTTCCTGCCAAACAAAACTTGCCACTGTTCCCATTTAGGCTGTATGTTGCACGTCCATATGTACATACTCGTATACGAATTGTTTGTTTTGTGTATGTGTATGCGATTCGCTTAATTAAAACAACTAAAATGTTGCTGTTCGTTGATTTGTTTGTTTAAATTTAAGCGTAGTTTTGTTTGGTTTCTAGAAGTTGTTTGTGTGTGTGACTGTGGTTTCCTTAGAATTGTGTGAGCACATTGTATGGCTCCCACCAAAAAAAGCAAAAAAAAAGCAATTCCCAGTTAAGCATTGTCGTTTCTGTGTGGGTCCACAAAATAATGTTGATTTTAATGTGAATTTTTGCAAATTTAATTGCCGCCTGGTTTTTTTTTTGTTCTTCTTCTTCTCATTTCTTTGTTTTCTTATGCTGCTGCTGCTGCTGCTACTGCTGTTGCAGATGCTCTTCCTTCAATTCCTTAATTTTTATCTTTTTCGCGTGTTTTTTTCTCAGAATTCCAACATTATTTCTTTGTTTTTGGAAATTTTGCTGTTCTTGTGTATAACATTTTTCATTCCGCATGATTTATCATTCGTCGTCAAGTTGTATTCTCCTTTACTTGTAACCCAATTTGATTTATTTGATCAAAACACGTCTCTTGTGAAACTTTTTTGGAAGAAATTAAACGAAACATTTAACCATGATTGAGTGGGAATGCAAATTTTTGGTTGATAAATTTATTGAATAAACTGCCACGGCAACCAAAGTGACTCATACTTTATAATTATTTACTTGAAATGAAATATTGTTTGATTAATATTATGTCGATTGTATATGGGGAATATTGTCAGTGGAATTGAAAAACAAAACCATAGCCCTTCAAAATCAGCTATTAAAGTGCTAATAAATCGATTGTCATCAAGCAAATTTTTTTTTCTTAACTTCAGGAATATTTTAGGATATTTCTAAAATTGTCTGAATTTTGCATATAAAACTGAAACTCTGCAAAACTATCCAAAAATCGAACATTTTCTATTGCGTTCATGATAATATTTTGCTTAAAATCGACGGCCTGCATTAGGAGGTCCAAATAGAATCAGAATCATTGCTGTTCTCTATTCGAGTTCTACGGAACTCTAGATTTTATTTTCGCTATTGGGAAAGCATACGCGTTCCAATTGTTCCTTAGGGTTAAAAATTATTCTTAAAGGACTGTAGCCAGTGCCCCATAGTCTAGTAAGTAGTGTGTTGCTAGTTCCTACCCAGAGATCAGCAATAAGTATTCAAAACAATGAGTAGATTCATATCATACTTATAGTTTCTGATACTTATACGCATTCATACTTATTTTAATATGATACTAATAGTACTAATACTTAAAGTTGGAAATACTCGTCGTACTTATACTTAACAATATGCATGATGTTATTGACTTCGACTCGTCTCTACATAATATTTATAAGAAGCACAATATAAGTATGATTTGCGTATGAGCACTGCAATACTCATACTCATACTCATGTATATGCTTTGATTGTTATCTTTGTCTTCCGTTTCTTCTTTGTTTGTATGTGCAACAACAACAAAGACTGTAAATTTTAATGAGTGATTCGAATCACTTATAAGTATTGTAAGTATTTTTCTAAATTTATGAATCAGAATGAGTAGGCGTATGATTCAAACATATTTCGAATGTTGTGAGTTTCATTTCAACGTTGTACTCATACTCACTGCTGCTTATACTTATAAATCAATGTTGTAGTGAGTACGAATGAATCAGAGTAGTTGACTTTCAATTCTGTTGATTTATTTATACTCAAAATTGTATGAGTGCTTATGAGTAGCGGAAAAACGATTCACTGCTGATCTCTGGTTCTAACCCCATAAGTATGCATAGCCAGTGCAAAATAATCATTAAAGATAAAAAGATTAGGACCAGAACCAGGATTAGGATTAGGTCCAAAGCGGCCTGAACTATTACACCTGTCGGCCAAAACATTTGTAATGCCAACGAGTTATCAACTGAATGTATGTACGTGTACGTGGCGGCAACTGTTTGCATAGAATTATTTCGGTGGACAATAGTGACCATATAAAGCAAATGATGTAAGTCTTAAGCCGTTTAATTTTTACGCAGCAAATACTTACATTTCCGATGCGTCCCAATCCAACCAATATAAAAACCGATTTAAATAGAAACCTGTTGCTTCGTTTATGAAATCAAAATCTTTGAGGTTTTTTTTCTAGGTTGAGGAAGCTTAAAAACTAATTTTAAATTATTGCCAGCTTCAGGATGTATGAACAGCAAAAATGATAGAGAGTACCAAACTCTTAACAAACAAAGTCTGTCAGTTTTTCTTAGAATAGAAGAAAAAATTCCAATAAAGCCTCGTAAAGATATTTCAATAGTGTGAAGCGATATTTCATTTTTAATTTCTGTAGCAGAAGTGAATTGATAGAATTTCACCAAATACCAGGTTATCCATTTCGTGGTTTCAAAAGTAAAAGTAAATAAAACGCATCTAATATATTTTTTCATGATATTTTCTTTTTTATTATAAAGTTCGAACCTTGAAACACTACATCATTTAAATGACCTCCATGCGAAGTGTTGCAAGCGTTGATTCTTTTGAGGTAACTTTCGACAAAATTTTTGGCACATAGTGGGTGTTATCTCAGCCATCACTTAATGAATGTTGGTTTTTAAGTGCTCAAGAAATGAAGATTTATCTGCATAAACACGGTCTTCCGCCTAGCACCACAAAAAAAGATCTAATAGTGTCAAATCGCATAATCTTGGTGGCCAGTTGATATTGCCATGAGAAGATATTACACGGCCAGGAAATGTCTCTTGCAATAAAAACATATCCGCTCGAGTTGTGTGGCATGTGGCATCGTCTTGTTGAAAGCACGTATTCTCCAAGTTGTATTCTTCAATAGCAGGCAAAAAAAAGTCGATTATCATATGACCATAACGCTTTGAATTGACGGTGACAATCTTTGCATAGCCTTTTTCGAAGCAGTAAGGTCCAATCTCATTTTTGGACCAAATAGAGCACCAAACAGTAACTTTTTCTCGATGTAATGGCCTCTCTTCAATTACTTGAGGATTATCTGAACCCCAAATACGACAATTTTGTTTATTAACATACCCACCGAATGTGAAATGGGCATCATCGCTGAAGAAAATTTTGTTCGAAAAATTGCCGTCTACCACCTGTACCCATTCCACGTATCTACGACGTTGTGAATGGTCAGCTGGCTTCAGTTGTTACGTGAGCTGGACTTTATATGGATGAAGGTGTAGATCCATAATGTGCCGTAAGACTGTCCTAATTCCTGAGAACGACGAAGAATCGACACATTCGGGTCTTCGACTACACTTTCACTTATAATAGCGAAACGATGATGCTTAGGCCATTCAATATTTGTAATCACTCCAGTCTCTTCAAATTTCCTTACAATTTTGCAATTGCTTGCGTAGTTGGACAACATAATCGTGCAACCATAATCTCCTCTTAAAGCACGATACGTGGTTGTGGCAGAGTCACCATTTTTGTAGTAGGTTTTGATAATTTTTATGCGTGTAAAAGTGATCCATTTCCGTCAATGTCGGGCTGTCAACTAGAAAGAAAAAAATTGCTTACACAACTTAGTTTGCCTGAAGTCGAATTCAAGTCCCATACTTTTGAAACCCTTTATAATTAAGTAGTAGCTGTCGCCGTAGTCTAGAAGAGAGTATGTTCGCTTATTAGTCATGAGGCTTGGGTTTAAGCACCAGGTCCGTTATCTCCACCAAAATGAAATCAGAAAATAAGTATTTCTTCGGCCAGATTTCTGGTAAAATTCCTGAGAGTAAATAAAAATTGCCATGAAAAGTTTCTCAAAAATCTGTTGTGTGTCTATGGTGTGAGAAGCTAGGTTGATTCTTAGTTTATTCTAAATGTATAGTTGCTTTTAACGCTTTCTGTATATTAATAACTTTTCGCAGAAGTGAATGAATGAGTGTTAAATTATATCAGATTTCCATTTATTCTAGTGTTGATTTCTTTACCCTTCTTCTCAGTTACTTAAAAATTCTTTGTTCCATAACTAAAGAATTTTTGTGTTGAGTCCTGTTGTAAATTTTGATTTCAAAAACATTCACTATTTTGAGCTGAATTTGAACTCTTTCCACTTTATACTCATAAATCTTAAATAATAAAACTGTTCAATTAAAATAATACTGCATTGAAATCCACTTAATTGACAACACTGGTGATAAATTTAAATTTCATTCAACACATTTTAAAAGCGCATTACATTGAGGGTCAAAGAATCATGCGAAATTCTTAAGAATTACGTTTTTAGAGTAGAGTGGAGTAGAAATAAAAATTAGCACTTAAAATTCCAACACTTCAAAATGTTGATCAATCGGATTTTCGAACTCCGAGTGTCACTTTGGGACATAAAATTTGTAAATGTTTCCTTTGAATTTCAATTCTTTCCACTTTTTTCTTTGTTCTTCTACTTGTGATGAACGGGTTTATTGTTGCCACTTATCTGAAGGCATATAAAATTTGTCTCATTTTTTTTTGAAGATACCAAAAACCAAAAAAAGAATGGGCCTTGGGATGCGATTATTTGTCTACAGTTTTGTTTCTTTGCAACTATTTCGGTGGTGGTGGGGATTTTGATTTTTTTTTGTTTTCATTTTCTCTTTTAATTTATTTGCGTTTACATTGAATTGAAGCGTTTTCTCTTAAGAGACGATGCGTATCGGCATTAACGACAAAAAAAGTGCGAAAAAACCCCGACCAAATTGTAAAAATAAAAAAAAATTCCGTTTTTGCATGTGAATGAGTTGAATTTCACAAGTAAAAGTAAGAAAAAAAAAGAACAGAAAAGAAAATATAAATAAACATACAATATGCAGGAGACAGACAGTTTGAAGGAGGAGGAGGAATGAATCGATGGATGGATGGATGGCTGGATGAATGTGCAGGAAACGAAAAGAAAACAACAGAAGGGACAAAATCAACGAACTAAAGAAACACAAATATTCTGCAACATTTCTGGATTTTTGTGATCCATTTAGTTTTGTTTTTTGAATTATTGTACTCGTACCATATCTACATACTACATCCCCTTACCCTTTTTCATTGTTATATTGGATTAGGCATTAAGTAATTTCGGAAATTGAAACTTCAAAGTGAAATTGAAGCAAAGAAATCGAAGTCGAATCAAGATTTCTCATTTCATTGTTCGATAATAATCTGTGATTAGTCTGTGATCTAATCTAATCTAATAGTCTGTGATTTGTGATAATTGTGATCAATATAACCCTCCTCTACAAATGGTTCTTGCATTAAAGAAATGAGTAAAATCATTATAGCCATTTAGACAAGTTTCCAACCTAGCTTAACACACCACCCCTGTTGTGACTTTATGGTGACACCCACAATTTAAAATCGACACCGAAAAACAGATTTTAACAAACATTATTGCTAGATTACTGCTGAGAGGCAGGCTCAAGCCTAATATGCAACACACTATCTACATAATTACGACGATTTAATAAGAATTATATATAAAAAGCCGCCATTTTATGCTCTACCGTAACAAAAATTCATAAATTAGACAGCAGTTAACACCACTGTCAGACCCATTATACGGTTTTAGTGCCCAATATCTACATACGTACATAATTCGGTATTACTGCCCTTTTAGTCAGGATTACAATCTAGCTTCTCACACCATCCCTTTTGTGCGTTACATTTATGGTGGCAAGCACAGCATAAAATTGACTCCGAATGACAAATTTTGATGAAATTTTCATGTCAATTTTATTTACTCTCAGCTTTTTTTTTGCCAGAGTACTGCTGAGAGGAAGGTTCGCGACCAATAAACAACGCACTACCTACAAGACTACGTCGCTTTAAAGAGAATTTGATATAAAATCCGACGTATTGTGCTGTTTCATGGTAAAAATAAATGAATTAGTTTACGACTAACACTAATTGTGTCCCATTTTGAGAATTTCGTGCCCAGTACAGTACATACATAGATAATTTGGTCATTACAACCCTTTAGTCAGGATAACAACCTAGCTTATAGCTTCTCAAACCACCCAAGTTGTGTATGTTAATTTTACCCATTAGAAATGGGAAACACATTGTAAAGTCAACTCTGAATGATATACTGCAACAAATTTTTTATGGAAATTTTAATTTCATGCAGTTTTATTAAATCAATCGATTTATTGAGAACAATATTTTTAGTGTTCAGACATAGTATAATATACGAAAATTTATTTGACAGTTGATTGCTTCAACAACATAAATAAAATACAAACATTTCTCCCACCATTTTTTGTTTGTCGTTGTTTACATTTGAGTTGTCAAATATCAATAGAAAGTGTTCGGAAAAATGTAATATGCTCACTTAACGTACTTATGACAGTGTTGTATTTAAAGTTTTAATCAATATTTTAACAATTTATGAATTTATTGTTCAATAATTAATTGAAATTGTATATGAAATATTGAGATCAATAATGCCGTTGAATGTCTGAACCCAGTATTAGAGTTTGTGCGAGAAGACTGCTGAGGGGAAGACGCCAAAGAAGTATTTTTTTCCTTTGGTTTTGCTGGAGGTAGTATCTGCCTACTAGACTATGGTGTCTTTAACAAGTACAGCAACAGAGATCCACAATCATGCAACACATTCGGAAAACGTCACTTTTTGTTGTGTATTTTGCCATCGTGACATCGGCCCATACCTCTTTAAGAACGGCATCGACCAGGTCAGCACTGTCAGCAACAATAAGTCGATAACTCCTTTTGGCATCAATTTGATGAGCTCGACACCAGCGGTATTTGGTTTCAACAGAACCACAAAGCTTATGACACACAGGATATTTTGTGCGGGGGATTTGAGTGCAATATTAGCTCACATTTCAGAGGTAAAGAGAATTGGTTACCGATATCATAGGATTAGACAACGTTAGACTTTCTCTTGTAGGATTTCCTTAAGCCGCTGGTGTATAAGAACCACAGCGGTCCTCAGAGCCAACATAATTCATGCCTTTAGTCCATTCAGGTGGATTTATATACCAGAGTCATACAGAATTTAAGATTTCGGATAAATAAGATGAAGAAATATTTTTTCACTTTCGGTTTGACCTGGAAATGATTGACCTGGAGTATGAACCGTGTCGTCACATCTATTAAGCCAACACATTACCTACTAGACAATGTACGTCGACTTCAGCTACTACGACTACTTAATACGATTTTGATACAAAAAATCGCCGTATTGTCCTGTCCCTTGGCAAAAATTCATGAATTTGTTTCCTGTTAATACCAATATCCAGCCCGATCTAGGGATTAACTACTGGGTATAGATTTCTTGCTTTTAAATAGACTCAAATTCTAGAATCCTTGGAACATCCTTTATGGCCTTCAGTTAATTTCCAAAGTTTTCTTTAAGAGAATCAGTAGCAGCTCAACACATTAAAAACATAATTATTTATATACCCTCCTGTATACTTGTCATTTTCAATAATCTTTAACTGCATATCAATGGATTTAATCATGCCATTGGAGGTGCTCAACGAAATTGACTTTTCGTTAATCCAATAAATGCTGTACCCTTCTGATGTCTTCTACTAAGGCGTACGCCGTGCAAAAAGGCAAGGAAAACAAAAAAAAAAAAAAAATTAAAAAAAAAACATGAATTTCTGATTTCTTTCGTGAGATTAAGACATTTTAAATTTTAATGAATGAAATAATTTTTGTTCGTTGTTGCTTCTTTGTTTTTGTTTTTTTGTTGTATTTTTTTTTTATTTTGCGCTTCTCTTAATGTTTAATTTCATTGCTCCCATTACGTTTTTTTTTTCATTTATTATTGTAAACATTTTTATAACGTAAAGCTACTGTTGCCGTACATAAGTACAGTGTGCGTCAAGGGAAAGTGTACATTAAAATAAATACACCGTTACTAAAATCCAGAAATTGGTGTTTTGCTTTTACATTGTTTAACATTAAAATTATAAACAAAAACTACAGAAACACAACAATGCAGTAAACAAACTAGTTTACAAATGTTGGTACTGCTTAATATAACAACAAACATCAGTTTAAAATAAATCGTAAACAAGTAAACAAAAATACAACATCGAAACTTCAAGAATAAATGCAAACACAATACACAAACAATAATAATGAAACAACGATTTATAGAGATCTCAAGAAGGCGAAGCCATGAACATTCGCCTCTAAGAACATTCATAGACTGTTTACTCTGCCATATAAAAGGCAAAGCAAAGCAGGCGAGTTACTTAGTAAAAGTTCAGTCAGTTTTGTGTAAAGATGCGGTGTGTTTAAAGAGAGTAAACGTGGTTTGAAACATTCCGTTACAAGCCATGAACATTCTCCTTCAGGAACATTTATTAGACTGTTTACTCTGCCGTATATATAAAAGGCAAAGCAAAGCAGGCGAGCTAGTTAGTAAAAGTTCAGTCAGTTTTGTGTTGAGACGCGGTGTGTTTAAAGAGAGTAAACGTGGTTTGAAAATTTCCGTTACAAGCCATGAACATTCTCCTTCAAGAACATTCATTAGACTGTTTACTCTGCCATATATATAAAAGACAAAGCAAAGTAGGCGAGTTACTTAGTAAAATTTCAGTCAGTTTTGTGTAAAGATGCGGTGTGTTTAAAAAGAGTAAACATGGTTTGAAAATTTCCATTACAAGCCATGAACATTCTCCTTCAAGAACATTCATTAGACTGTTTACTCTGCCGTATATATAAAAGGCAAAGCAAAGCAGACTAGCTAGTTAGTAAAAGTTCAGTCAGTTTTGTGTTGAGACGCGGTGTGTTTAAACAGAGTAAACGTGGTTTGAAGATCTCCATTACAAAGATCAGTCGAACAATTGTCTAGTACATAATTGTTATTGTTTATGAAAATGATTTAAACAAAACAATAACAAACAAAGCAATTACTGTTGTATACATAAAGTTGTGTTACATAATTATACGAGTAATAAAGAATTTTAATTAAAACAAAACATACGTCCATAATTGGTCATTACAACCCTTCATACATACATACATAATTGGCCATTACAACCCTTCGGTCAAAATTACGACCTAGCTTCTCACACCACTTATGTTGTGTGCGTTAATTTTTATACATGACTGGCGGGACCTACAGTTTAAAGTCGACTCCGAACAACAGATTTTTGAGAAGCTTTTCATGGCAATTTTTACTCTCAGAGTCTTTGCCAGAAATCTGCTGAGAGGAAGTCGCCAAAGAAATATTTTTCGTTTTGTTGTCTGACTTGGGATACGAACCCGGGCCTTTCGTCTAATAAGCCAGCACACTACCTACTAGACCACGGCGACTACTACATTACAACCCTTCAGTCAGGATTATTGACCTAGTTTCTCACACTACTTATGTTGTGTATGTTAATTTTTATACAATGAGTGACGGGATCTACAGTTTAAAGCCGACTTCGAACGACAGATTTTTTTGAAAAACTTTTCATGGCAATTTTATTTACTCTCAGGAGCTTTTGCTAGAAATCTGCTAAGAATAAAACGCCGAAAAAATACTTTTTGTATTTTATTTTGGTGTCTGGCCTAGGATTCGAACCCTGGCTTTACTTCTAATGAGCCAGCCACTATCTACTAGACCACGGCGACTTCAATTTATTTTAATTTTATTTGCAATCTATCACCTCATATTTTAAACGTTTTTAAGAGGTAGAAAATGTAGCAATCGATTAATAAATTACCGTTATTTTTTTATAAAATTGTTTTTCTGTAACAGTTTTTAAAATTTAAAGAAAAAAAGGTCGAAATATTGTCAAATTTTTTCAGGCACTCTCCTTAAGTGGTAAAAGTTGAATTTGGCGATTGTTAGAATTTTATCCTTTATTAGTGTATAGTTTCTTTTGAGGCTCACTGTATGTATGAGTACGTTAGCGACACGTTTACATGTATTTATGTATGGTACATTGGGAAGAGGATTTTTCATAACGAAGGCATCATCATTCAACCATCCACAGATGGATCTCTAAATGTGTGAGAGTAAATGCAAGTAACGGTGGTAGAAAGGGGTGTTGGATATATTTTTCGGTAGGCCTTCTGTCTTGCTTATTTTAATAGAATGTTGTTGATGTTGTTCTTTGTTTTTTTTTTTGTTTTTTGCTCCCCTTGTCTTGTATTGTGCGATTTTAATTTTTGCCAGAGACTCATTATGTCTGATTTTAAGTTTTTTTTTTTTTGCCTTTTTTTAGTGTCTTTGTCAATGTAGTTGCCATTGTTGTTGTTTGTGCTAACAGTACCATATTCATAGCGGTAACACAACCGTATTGAAATGTGCCTTACTTTTGGGTAACATTTTTCGCCCTCTTTGCCTTCATTCTTAATGTTGAATTTTATTTTGGCTGCCAGTTGCTGTCGCTATACTTCACATTTTTTCTTTTTTTTTGAGAATGTTTTGTTGCTTCTGTCGAATGCTTCTTATGTTTTCTGGCAATTGAAACTAATTTGTACGAAATGGAATGTGATTATTGTGCATTATTTAAGAAGATGTTGAGTAATGGGAGCACATGTGTGCAACACAAAATTTTCTTTTGCAACGCTTGCTCAGTTGCTACCACATTCCCTTTATAAAAGTGTGTACATACGCACACAGGGTATTGTAAGATGATGTATATTTTATAGGAAAGTCTAATCCAATATAAAATAAAATCATTAAATATTTTAAATCATCATACTTAAGGAAGCTTAATTATGCCGTAATACATATCAACTTTTCCTTGTCTTTTGTTTTTTTTTGGCTTCTCTAGAGCTAAGAAAACATCAGCATAAGTTGGATTTTTTCTTTCTTTTATAATCCCTGCCACTCTTCCCTCGAGTGCTGTTGTAATCGTTTGGTTATTGTAGATATTTTGTGGCACCCATTTGATATCTTTGGATTCTAAAGGCATTATTCATTGTTTCTCTATGTTTTAAATGCTAATGTTTAATTATTGTTGTTGTTGTCGTTTCATTTTATAAGACTACATTTAAAATTGCTAATGTTGCACAGTGTTTAACATGGATTATAACACGACATTCAAGTGATTTTGTTAGGGGCTAAACAGCCGAAGATCTCTAACTGGAAGGGTTATAAGAATACTGCCTTTTGTAAGGAACGATGGTATAACTAACTTTCCTGGCAAAATTAGAATCAAACTATGGAATATCATAAGAATCGGAAGTCATTACTATCCTCCAGTTAGTATTACTACCCACACACCACTTATGTTGTGTGTATTAATTTCATACATGTGTAGCCAGATCTACATTTTTAAAGTCGATTCGAAACGACAGATATTTCTTGGGAAACTTCTAATGGGAATTTTTTTACTCCCAGAGTTTTTGCCATAAAACTGCTGAGAGAAATTCGCCGAAGAAATATTTTTCGACTACGGCGACTACAAATCCCCGCATTAAATACTCGGCTCATCGGACATCCTCATCCATTCAAACGACATGGCCGAGCCAGCGCGACTACTGGATATTAACCCTTCGTGACACACACTTTTAGCTTTTCACATTAGTACCACACTGGGCCTGACCAGACCCCATATAAATGTTAGTGTATTTGCATAAGTTAACACTATTTTTTTATGTAGATAATTTTAAAAAGGGTTTAAATTTCATCAAATTATAACTCAAACTTCAGGTGGTTCATTAATTTAATTTCTTATTTTAATATTATAAAGTTTTTAATACATAAAGAAATATAATTAGAGTACATTGAGTCAAAATTTGTCATGTTGTCAATCTAAACAACTAAAACACATATATTCTACTTTAGAATATTGCTGACATATAGCATTTGAACATTTTGAACAGAAGAATCGAGTCTCTCAGCGAATTTTTTCACTTCCGGTTTCGAATTCTGTACAAAATTTCTTTACCTCTAGGGTATAAGCACCTCTTTTGGCAGTTATTATTTTGTTTATATGAAATGAAAACAGAAATTCACAGAGTGGATGTAGTAGAACCAAAATGGAATAAATTCGTTTATATTATTCAACTTACTTTTATGGGCTTTCCAAGAACAGATTTTATAGCCGAACGAGTACTAAATTGACCAATAACATAAGTGTTACTCATTCGGTTTTCGATATTTGGGAAAACTAAAGAATTAGGCAACATGTTCTAAAAATTGGGTATATATTGTGTAAATTTAGTTTTCCCCCGGTATGGAAACAATTGCTCGTCAGTGGTTATACTCTCATGCGGACTATAATTCTTCGCAAGAAAATTCCATATATCTCGAATAGGCGCAGCTTTGTCTTCGAGTAATCGAAATGATCGTGTTCTTCCGTCGTCAAACTGAATGTATCTGATCATGGACATAAATCGATGAAGAGACATTGCGGGCCTGAATATGGGTAAATTGTCAGTAAGCCACAAAACCCGTGGATTTTGAAAGTTATTATGTGAAACTCCCATTGCTAAAAGAATGCCGATGAAAGCGTATAATACATCTACTATTAGATCCTTCCAAACACTTGGTTTTTTATTTACATTTGCAGTATTCCATTTATTGACTGCGTCTCTTCCATACCGATTTTTTTGTAATACTATGATGTTCGTAATATTTGGTGTAAAAAATTTTTTGAAATCTTCAAGTGGAGAAGAGGTTTGTTCTTTAGGTCCAGCTCGAAAACGTATCACATTATGTTGACGAGTACGGGCACCACTGGTCGGCTGGTTTTTATTCCATATGGTATCATATTTTCCAATGAAACAATTATTATTCTCTTCACCTATTTCAGAACAGCAGTCTTCCTCCTTTTCAACACTGTCGTTTTCTACTTTTAGTTCAATTAGCAAATCATTTTCAATGACCGATGCGTCATCTTCGTATAGCAAGTAATTAGCTCTTTCATGCTCCAAGTCATTTGCCAAAGCCTCGGCAATTCTGGTATACAAATCCGTATCGAAGTTACTAGAACATCGCGTATTGAAAATAAATCCTAATTCATCATTTATTTTTTATAAATTTCCAATTTTAACACTTTTTTAGAAAAAAATTCTCATAAACACTTTGAAAGCTCGTGTCAAAAAAAGTGAGTCTGGCCAGACCCACTGTGGTGCCAATATGACATAGGTTTCAAAATATCCTTCTAACTCCTTTGTAAATTACTTTATTCGCCCCATTTTTTCACCACCAGAAAGCCAAGAAAATTTCAGAAGGGTACCTGAAAATTCAAATCTCTAGCCATATTGCAAACACGCTGAAAATGCAAAATAAATTGGAAAAGGTCTGGCCAGACCCATGACTGTGACGAAGGGTTAATACGTTGCACAACGTCTACATCATTGAGGGCCGCTATCCATGCTCTTGTGAGCTTTTAGTGTCAAAGTTCTAACCTAACCTTATGCAGCTCATTACTGGAAAATGTAAAAATTAAATCCAACTTCAAATTCGAATAAAGCGCTATGGTCTAAAGGTAAAGTACTTGCCTTTAAACCAGCTATTGCATCAATTTATAGGTGAAAAACATGAACAAGTTTTCATCATTGTTTTAAAGTTTGATGGTTTGAAACCTTCTACAAATAATCCATTTAAAGACTTCACTGTCCCCGGAGAGAAAATCGTAACGAAAGTTCGTTTTTCGTATCTCCCCTATTATCCTCTCTCCTTTAGAACGGTAGTAGAATGGGTCAACTTGACCTCCAAGTACTGTACTTGTCTCAATGGCAAGTACACGTCCTCTAACATAAGCATGTGAATAAGAAAAATTCGACACCATTATGGGTAGTACATCTTCAAAGATGCCAATGTTTCCAGACAGCGAAACTTAGCTACCTTATAAGTCTAGGGCCTCCTACAGTAGACTAATCACTCTATTACCTGATTACACTTGATTGTTGAAACTACAAAAGAACAGAGGGAAAATAAGAAAATAGGGAAAATTTTCTGGAAGATATTTAATTTTAAAGGACTTATTTAATTGGCCGTTAAAATCCTTTAGTCAGGATTACAACTTAGTTTCTTACATCATTTATATGGTGTGCATTAATGTTTTTGATGAGTAGCGGAAAGAAACAAACAAAGCAATTGTTGTTGTGGCCATAAACAATAACAATTACTAAATAATTACCACGATTACTTTATTCAAACATACCGCGTCTTTACACAACACTGACTGACTTTTTACTGACTAAGTTGCCTGCTTTACTTTGCTTTTTATTTAGAAGGGTAAATAGTCTGATGAATATTCTTGAAGGCGAATGGTCGTAGCTTTGCCTTCTTGAAATCTCTATAAATATAAACGTTATTTCATTAGTGTTGTTTGTGTATTTTAAGGGATTGCGGAGTTTAATTTCACAACTTAATTTCGTTATACTGTAAGGGTATAAGAAGAATCGTAAGAGTTTCCGAGGTTATCAACTAAAGACTCAGTTTGAGCAACTTTATGTAACCAACGGTAACACAGTGGAAGGAAAGCCACAGAAATATTTAAAAGGGATAAGATAAGATCATAAGAGCTGGGTATTCCTTTAATTTAATACAAGCATTCCAGTCAGTCTGTAATTCCGATTACTCAATGCTATAAGTCAGTATAATTACCTAACAGACAACACGTGCTCTCAAACCGGAAATAATGATCTCCTTGGAAATTTCGAAAACAAATGAAACCCTTTTATCCACTGTTCTCGCATTGTACTTCGCATTGTATTGTTGGTGTTTGTCTTCTAAATGAGCCAAAAATTTAATTGAATAAATTATGCACATGTACGACTCTTGTAGCGTTTCCATTTTCATTCTATTTTGTTGGCGTATTTTCTATTTCTTCTTTTTATTCTTCTTGTTTTTGTTCTTTTCCTTTATCAATTCTAACTTTAACCCATTCACTCAGTCCACAGAGCTTCTTCTTCTCCTTTGTTGTTTCCAATATTTCTTTGTCGTTCAGTTTCTATTTAAATTTCAAACATAAATTTGAATTTTTTTTTCTTATGTTTTTGTCTTTTTGGCAACAAAATTTGAACTAAAAATAATATTTTAGAGGGGGTCTTTCATTGAGAGGTTTCTTTGTTAAAATTTAAATAAAACGGAGAGTGTGTGAGATAGCATTGAAATTTTTTAATTGTTTGAACGAGCCACGGCTTTTCTGGTTGGAGCCTATCCGAAATATTTTATTTCCATGACTTTGGCTCTTAAATAATGCTGAATTGGAGACAGCAGTGGTTCGTGGTTTATTTGCATACACCAGCGCCTTAAAAAACCCCACAAGAAAACGGTCAACGGCAAATGCGGTCAAATCGCATGATAACGGCAACTAGTTCTCTTCATCTCCATATGAGATGATATCTCGGGCGAAATATCCCGTTGGGCATGAGCTTTGTTACACTCAAAGCTGTTCTGTTGAAACTAAGTGCTGCTGGTGTCGAGCTCTTCAAATTCAAGCCAAGAAATTGGTAATCATCGACTTATTGTATTTATTACTTTCCCTCAGCAGATTGCTGGAAAAACTCTAGGCTTTCTCAAAAAGCCTGTCATTCGACTTTAAATTGTATGTCTCTCCATTCATGTATAAAATTAACATACAGAACATACAGTGTGAGCACAAAAAATGCAACACTGTGCGATATGATCTTTAATAAGATCTGTTTCAAAATAACGGTAACTAATTTATCTATTTTCTTTTGCTGTTAATTCTTGCAATTATAAGTTTTCAAAGAAACCACAGTTTATTCCAAATTCTGCTTTAAAAAGTTAAATATTTTTGAATTAGTGAAAAAAGTGCAAATTTTTAGCGAGCAAAAAAAATGCAACATAATAAAAAAAATAGTTAAAGTAAATTATTTATTTAATTATAATTGAAAATTTCTTAAATAAGTTATACAACATGTGTTTTGTAATAGAAGCAGCTCTCAGCTGACAGCAAAACTGCAATCATTAAGGCCTTAGAAGAAGGAAAATCCATGCGTGAAGTTGGACACCGCTTTGGTGTAAATCAATCAACCATATGTCGGATTAAATCTCGATTTTCCTTGAGAAATAGTGTGGAATGGAAACCAGGTAGTGGTAATCCTCGAAAAACTACCTCTCGCCAAGACCGCCAGATGATTGCACTGGTTAAAAAAAATCCACCAAAGACCGCAGTGGACGTTGGTAATTTCGCAAATGAGCAAATGGGAGTCTCTATAGGCGTTCACACTGTTCGCCGTAGGTTGAAAGAGGCTAATTTACATGCGAGACGACCCGCAAAGAAACCTCTCATCAGTGCAATCAATAAAAAGAAGCGCCTGGAATTTGCAAAACGTTACAAGGATTGGTCAAATGAACAATGGGCTAAAGTCTTGTGGAACGATGAAAGCAAATTTAATTTGTTTGGCTCCGATGGGATAAATTTTGTTCGAAGACCGCCTGGACAGAGATATTCTCCAAGATATCAACTTCCAACCATAAAACATGGCGGTGGATCAATAATGGTGTGGGGTAAGGAACGATATGTTTAAAAAAAAAATTATTGATTTTACGTCACGTATTTACAGGTGCGTTTTCCCATGATGGGGTAGGTCCCTTAACTCAAATCGAAGGAAAAATGGACGCCAAGAAGTACTGTGAAATCCTTGGAGAACACATGCTTCCTCATCTGCGGGAAAAAATGCCTCCTGGTAGCATATTCCAACAGGATAACGATCCAAAGCACTCAAGTCGCTTAGCTCGAAACTTTTTAAGCGACAATGATGTCAATGTTTTCGATTGGCCATCACAGTCTCCCGATCTAAACCCCATAGAAAATCTATGGGAGCTATTAGATCGGAAAGTTAAGAGGAAACATCCGTCAAATAAGAGGCAATGAGAAGAAATTTTGAAAAGTGAATGGGAGAAAATATCCATTAACACATTAATAGCTTTAGCTCTATGCCTTCTAGGTTGCAAGAAGTCATAAAAAATAAGGGCTACGCCACTAAATATTAATTTTAAGATTTTTTTTTTTTGTAAGAATTACTATTTAATTTAAATAAACACATTAAAATTTATGCTGTTGCATTTTTATTGCTCCCATGAAATTCGCACTCTTTTTAATAAATGACAAAATAATATATCATTAATTAAAAATATTTACATAATGTTATTGATAATAGGTATCTATAACTGAAGGGATTAATAACCCAAAGAAATATTTTGAACTGGTCACCATTTTTTTAAAATTATCGCACTTAAAGATAGTTTTACCCAACGTTGCATTTTTTGTGCTCGCTACTGTATATGGTATGAGAAGATATGTCTTAATTGTAACTAAAGGATTGTAATGACCATTTATGTATGTATACAACTTTCTACTTTCCACTCTTATTACGTAAGCACTAACAACGCAGATATTTACAACGGCTACCGTCAAACCACGACTGTTTTCTTTACACACAACACGACTTCACAGCAGGCTGACTGAATTCTTACTACTACTGTCTGTTTTGTCTGGCCTTTTTGTATGCTCAAGTATTCAGTGTGATGAAGGTTCTTGAACGTTCGGGATTTCGTCTTCTCGAGAATTTTATCGCAACTTTATTGTTGTTTGTTTATTGTATACACATTGTTTGTTATTTCTTTAGCTTACTTGTCTATGCCCTTCTCTTTCATACGCATTGATGATGTTGTTGGTTTAACAAGTTCGTTGTGGTTTTTGGTGAAGCTTTTGTATAACTTTTTAATGTGAAATGATATTACACCATTTCCATTTGTGTAACAATACTTATAATAGCTTATAAATGATTAAAGTGACTCACACAAAGTCATATAAGCACGGCAAGTATAGTAAACGTACAACCTTTTGAAAAGTATTTTAGTGTTCGTACGCGAGTCATACTTATTTTATGCTTCGTGTATATGTTGACAGTCGAAATCATCAAGAACATCATACGTGTTGTTAAGTATGAATATGATGAGGACTTTAATCTTCGATTGTGAGTATAACTCTGGTTGTCCATTGTGATTGGGCAAAACAAACTGAACGGATAAAGCTTCAACTGTCAAAGTCCGATAGTCATTGCTGGAAGATCCTATATATTTATGTAAATGTATGCATGTAAGTATGTAAGTATTTATGACAATTTGTAGCAATTTTTTCCTTTAAAAAGAAGTCTTCTATGCTGCTATTAAACAATTTTTTTTTTTTAATTTTTGTTTAACAAAACAGCAATTAGACATTTTTTATTTGTTGTTGTATTTGTTGTTGTATTATTTAAGGTTTCGTTTCTTTTGTCTCTTCTTTAATGAATGAATGAATGAATGAATAAAGTTTTACATAAAATGAAATAAAAAAGGTGGCAAGTGGGAGTAAGTTTAATGCAATGGTGGTGATGGTGGCGGGGGAGGAGGCATACCTAACAATTGTAATTATGTTTTCCAATTTAAGACTCTTGAGACTTTTTACTTTGGATGCCACCACAATCAACCGTCATTCATGGCATCTTAAAACATTTTCAAGCATAATTTCAACAAATTTTTAGTTTCAAATTAAACTCCGCGAAAGAAAATGTTAAGGAAAGACAAGAAAAAGTCAAGAGAAATGGAAATGAAAGAGAAAATATTCGTATACACGAGCAATTGTTATTGCTGTTCAGTTTTTCTTTGTTTTTTTCTTGTTTTTCCGTACATTAATGGCTTGAAAGCATTTGCATACATAAGAAGAATGTCGTACATCATTCATGTAAATTTCATTCATAACAAATGATGTAAAATTCATTATTTATTAATTAATTACGCGGGGTTTTTACGCATTGATGAGAACACAACAAACAACAACAACAACAGTTTAATAAATAAATAAAAAAAAATAAATAATTATTATTGTTGTTGTTGTTGTTTAATTGCTAAAATAATTCAAAGATTGGAGTAGGAGTGATAAAGTATTTGTATACCTTTGAACATAACAAATTAACTTTGGAAGTATGGATTGAGTTTTTAAAAACAAAGCACAGAAATCCAATGAATTTGATTGGTTCTAGTCAGATGAAACAGATTAAAGCCACTTAGACGATTCACGCTGGGAACATGTTTCAGTCAGCCACATATATAACCCCAAAGAACGATACCTTTTTACCATTTAAAAATATATTTTACTTGACGTAAGGATGTAAGCACATTATAGCATTGCCAGACTAGGGTTGAAAGTATATCGGCACCCAATCCTTTTAATGTTTTTCCTTTTCGTTCCCTTCTCTCCTTATATTTTAAAAATTTCCTTTGTTTTTATATAAAAATCTCGTTAATATTGCAAATAATTGGTCGACTGTCCTAAGCTAGCCATGAAGCAAGACTCTAATTGTATACGTACAAAGTGATGGCAATACAGGCTGCGGCGAGAATTATTGGGGACGAAAGGATCTCCAAGCAGAACCTACTCTCGTATAGCCAGGCGACTATCAAGGCTCTAAGTTCTAACGTAATGAACGCCAAAATGGTGTGCGGCTGTCGCAAATGTCTTGACAAGATAACGGAATGATTTGACATCCATATCGTACGGGTACCGCGTCACAGTGATAGTAGAGCTCATGAACTTGCCAGGCGGGGCACAACCATCAAACTTTCCGATTAGTTCTCTTATCTGGGCGTTCCTATGAGAACCTGCAAGCTCATAATTGATAATGCGATTGTCGATTCCGTCAACGACAGGCGGATGGCCTCAGAGACGTTTAGAATGGTTCGTAGAATCTGGCCAAGGCTAGATGAGGGGCGCACAATGAGTCTACTTTAACTCCAAAAAGGCGCGCTTGAGCACTTGCCACATAGATGATCTGCAGGAACTGTCGAGGATTGACATTGGCTCCCCTGAGACTAGGGGATAGTGAAAGCTGGACGGCCTCGGATACGGGTAGAACGGCTCATGAAATCTGTCCAAGACTGGATAAGGCGCGCTTAGTATAGTTGTCGGTGTTATTAAGGGGGTTTGCATTATGGACACGCATGGGAGGCGCCTTGATCTTGGACACCTTGCTAACGACATCTGCAGAAGCTACAAAGATGAGGTAGAGCAAGAGACCATCTTTTACCTACTGGGTACATGCCCGGTTCTTTGCCAAAGGAAATGCCAGTACTTGAGTACTTACTACATGGATTATCTGGAGAAGGATTGATTTTGGCAGCCTGAATCGCTTCATTAGGAGGTCCTAGTGAACTAGGAGAGAGAGACTAGGGGATAGTGAATAACTGTGGTAGCACATTACCTACCTACCTACCTACCTACCTACCTACGTACATACATGCATAATTGCTCATTACAACTTTTCAGTCAGCAATTCGAACTAGCTTTCAACTCAACACCACTTATGTTGCAATTGTTCATTTTATACATGAGTGAGGGGACATACAGTTTAAAGACGACTCAGAATGCCAATTTTTTCATGACAATTTTATTCACTCTCAAAGTTTTTGTCACAAATCTGTTGAAGGAAGTCGTCGTCGAAGAAATGTTCCTTCATATTTCCTTTTGCTTCAGAGTTGGGGTCAGACTTGGCATTTAAATCGCAGACTTACGTTTAGTAAGCCAACACCCTACATACTAGGCTACTTCATCGTGTATAGTGAAGAGTTACACGTTTGATTAATTGACTTGCCTTCACCTCTAGAATACGGTTCTGTTTCTGTAATTTTTTCAGAGGGAACAGGAGTCGGGGCATTGAAGCTTTTGGACAAATGCGAGGTTCGAACTCGTATTATTCAGGTTTGTAGCCAATCAATTTAACCACAACACAAGGCCAATTTTAACTGATCTAACTTGTCATGCACTATGTCTTCTTGTGTTTGATGTAAACTTCTAAAATTGCCACTTATTCCGATATTACAACCCTTCAGTCAAGATTATTGACCTCGTTTCTCACACCACTTATGTTGTGTGCGTTAATTGTATATATAAGCGGCGGGACCAACAGTGTAAAATCGACTCCGAACGACAGATTTTTTTTGAGAAACTTTTCGTAGCAATTTTTATTTACTCTCAGAGTTTTTACCAGAAATCTGCTGCGAGGAAATCGCCGAAGAATTACTTTTTGTGTTTTGTTTTGATGATATCTAGCCTGGGGCTCGAACCATGGCTTTAAGTCTAATAGGCCAACACACTACCTACTAGACTACGTCGACTTACGAGATCCACCAGTGACAATACAGTATATGGACAAAAAGAGGAGCGTCTTAATTCTGTTCTTAGATTGCATGGCCATCCATAGTGCCATAACAATAAGAAATAAGAGGCTGTCTTTCATCTTTTGTGTCAGTGCCCTGCGTTTGATGTAAAGAGGCGAAGCTTTTTACCTTCACACTGTCGGATATATTTTATCGATCGCTTTAATATAAGTACTCCTCTAGCGAATGTTTAATCTGCGTCTAGAATTAATTGCGATATCACCATGGGCTTAAATGTTGGCCTAAGTAGAAATTCTTTCCTTAAAGGGGTCCGCCAACTTATTTAAACTAGCCTAAGGTGTGCAACCATTTACAATCGAGACCACTGGGCTCTGAGTAAAGCTAATGAATTTAAATCTGTCGAAGCTTTAGAAAAAATCTAGCCTCATAATTCGAGAATTGAAAAGAAAAACCCTGACGATTCGTTTGGGTGAGCAAATTCTAACTCTTGGAGTCTCTAAAGTATATGGAAGTAATGACTGATAGATGCTTGCTGGAGGTCAAGGAAGGAACTGCGCAGTATAAGCAAAAGAGTAACAATCCGAAGTTGTTTTGTGGTTCTCTAGAATGTCAGCAGTTTTGGAAAAGATTAGTGTTGCAGCAGAGGATACAGTGCTAATAACTGCAACAAGACAATCTCCCCAAAAGAACGGCATAAATGCGTCATTTTTTGCTGTAGCGTGGATTTTGAAAGATAGGATTAGGTTGATAGGTATTGGGTAACTTGACAGAACATGGTTACCCGAAATTTCATCGGGTACTGTATCACCACAAAATGGCCTGAATAACCAATGACTGAACGGTGATATCAAAACAAACATCGAAAGGAAATAGTATTTGAGATCACACAGATCCAAATGGTACTCCTTAGGCATTGGGTTACCTGATATTCTACTGAAGTTTCCCACTGAATCTCCACAACATGTCCTGAATACTAAAGTAATGGAGGAATTGAAGAAATGTTAAGTACAAATGTTAAAGTGAACATTGAATGGTAATATATTATGAGATCGAACGGACTCGTAATGGAAAAAAGGTGTAATGGAGGGGATGCATGGTGCAAGGAAAACTGATTAATGAGGTGAGACTATTGCATTAAAACATTCTATGGCAGAAATGCTGACTAATGAAGGATATTTCAAGTGCAACTATGCTATGCAAAGTCTTTAGTCTCAAACACAAATGATATGCCTTTAATATCAAGCTTTTCCGAATGTTAAAGCCGCACTTTCCTCTTAATTATTAGTTTTCCATGCCTTTCGTAATCTGTTTTCTGTTTATTTCCAGTAAATACTGTTTATGTGTGATAAACGAAAAGGAAAAAATTAAAATTTATGCTGATTACAGTATAATAAGTCTTCAGAAGTGAAGCTTTACACAATCAAAACAAACAATGAAACAAAAGACGGCCGAGAAGAAAAGTTTCATTCTTTTTCCTTCGCCTTTCCTTTCATTATCCTGCATTAAATTTAAGAAGCTTATGACAGTATTTCACTCTCAAAAAAATAAAAAAAAAACTGAACAAAAATCGAAGAAAATCTTTACCTAACAACACTCAACACCAAGATCCCCTAGATGCCTCACAAAAAATATGCTGAGATTCCCTTTAAATGTGGCAGAAATTAAAACAAAAGAGCCGCCATCAAAAGGTATCTGTAACCATTTGCCCTTATCATTAAACAACAACAATAGCAACAACAATAATAAAAACTTTGGTGAGAAATTTCCAACCACAACTACACCTGTCCGTTTCAATTTAAACTTGTGCCTACTTATAGCGCCCATTGTAACGTAGTAATGATGAGCCGGCCAGCCACCAGTTTGTAGATTGTTGAGCAGCAGTTTTGCTTGTATCGTTTGGGTTTTCATAAGTAAATATTTGATTACTTAAACAAAACTGAGAGCAACAACGAAAAAAAATGTGAAAGAGAAACTTTCCAGCTTCGGCTACCTTTCGCATATTTATAAGGATTTTCTGTTCTTTACAAACACATGGGGGGAGGAGAGAGAGGTTTGAAAAGATGAGGCAAAAGTTCCATTTTACCTTTTTCTTAGTGTATAGACAGACAAACAGACAGACAGAAAGATAGACGTTGCCACATATTTTTCGTTTGGCAATTTTAGTTTAAAATTGTTTGTCGTAGCTGCTGTTGCCGCTGCTGTATAACATAGTTTTGGCATGCAACATCAACATTTGGCGACACTTTTATTTAAATTAATACAAACAGTTTTCGTAAAACGATAAAGTTTCCTTTTTAATTTGGTGTGGGCGAGAGGGGTGTTTTATCTCGTTACGTTATGATCCAGATATGTAAAGGAATTCATTTGTTTTTCTTTGATTGAGTCGCTAAAAAATAAATTTTATCCAAATGCCTATGGCAATTGGAACTCCTTAAGCTAAGGAATACTAAACCTAATAGGATCTAACAGAGCCTTATACTTTCACTGAGTCAATATTATTTTATTTTAACACAATATTGTAAGCGTTCAGGCAAATAATATACACAATATTTATTTGACAGTGGTAAACAAAACAGCTGGTTGTTTCAACAAAATTGTTTTATTTTGTTTGTTACATTGTTTTTTGTTTTTTTTTTAGTTTTTGACATTTGATTTGTCAGATATATAACTGGAGGTACTTATGACAGTTCTGTGTTTAAAAATTTACTCAATATTATAACAATTTGTGCAATTTATTGCGCAATAATTAATCGAAACTGTATATTGAGCTTAATAATGACGTTTATTGCGATTTATGCAATAAAAGTGCCTGTTTGAGTATAGTATTAACAGATCTCATTCCCATAATGAATTTTGCAGCTATGCTGTGTAAATACTAAAATCGTAGATTGATGTAAATTATCCATCGTGATCCTACATCATTGAAATTTTTAACAGATGAGACGTTTTTATGTTTAAGTGTAGAGAATGTAATCCCAAGAATCTAAACCCTTTCTAAGAGTGCCTCCAGAGTAACAGAAGCCAATAAACAATATCTTGGATGGAAGACTGATGGACTTGAATGGCAATACTTTTATATACTCGTACAAGCTAACACGAGATATTGGAGTAGCATGTGAAATGTAACAATTATCGTAAAATTTATTGAATTACTTCTGGTAATCAATTTTCTTAAGTTTTTCGAATGGCAAAGGATAAGCAAAAGTCGACAAAATCAGTAAAGGGAGCTGTTGCTTTGATGTGTTTGGAGAAATATAAAATCTTCAGAGTCAATCAAATATGATCGCTCTAGGTAAGAGATTATTTTTGTCAAAGATGGCAATAACACTGAGTTCATGTTGCTTCACGCAAATAACCTGTTACAACAGTCACCACGATGTCTACAATGAGCAATTGAAACGTGACCGTACAATGGCTTCAAATGAGCTGGAGGTGTTATTCCTGTACAAAAAAAAGAGGGATACAGTGCTATTCTGAAAATCAAAGAACCCATATGAAAAAGGTTAATTAACGGCAAAAATAGTCTGGTGGCTAAGCACTCAATGAATTAACATTAAACGGCAGTTCCAGTTCTGGCATAAACTTTGAAAGTACACAAGTCTGCCATGAAAACGTTTCTCAAAAATTTTTCGTTCAGAGTCAACATTAAACTATAAATCCCGCCACTCATGTATTAATTTAATGCACACAACATGAGTGGTGTGAAAAGTTAGGCCGTAATCCTGACTGAAGGGTTATAATGGCCAATTATGTATTTATGTGTGAATGTAAATGAGGTTTGAAGAATGGCGGCTTACTATATCCACAGTTTCATGCCTTCTGGACGAAGATATTGCTTCATAGTGATCCTTCATAAGAAGAGAAAATTAATGAAGAAAAAGAGAAAGAACAGAGTGGAAAAGAAGGAAAATGCGGAAATAATAACCAAACATTATAGACTTTATCAAGTAATGTAATGTCCTGCACACAAAGTTATCCATTTGAAGATATCTCAGTAGTTAGACAATCACGTTTTTTAGCGTCTTAAGTTTGTATTTCCTCAACAAATCGACAAACTTAGCCATCTCTACCTACGCAACTACAAGCAAGAACAGTGACTTTAGACGTGGTTCACCATTTCAACTGCTTCTTTACATATTGCCTACGCAACTACGGACAAGCACAGTGACATTAAACATGATCCAGCATCATATGATTCTGGTTTTAGAGAGGGTTTAAGTTGATATGAGTAACGGGAATTGGAATTTATGAGAAGGCTCCAGGTCCAACACAAAACTAACAGTCAACACACAGACCACAGGCGTTATGGTCAATATACGTGACGAGCTATTAGTCTACAGTCGCCGTGGTCTAGTGGGTAGTGTGTTGGCTTATTAAACAAAAGGCCCGGGTTTGAATCCCAGGTCAGACATCAAAAACGAAAAAATATTTCTTCGGTGACTTCTTCTCAGCAGATTTCTGGCAAAGACTCTGAGAGTAAAAATTGCCATGAAAAGCTTCTCAAAAATCTGTCGTTCGGAGTCGACTTTCAACAGTAGGTCCCGCCACTTATGTATAAAATTAACGCACACAACATAAGTGGTGTGAGAAGCTAGGTCGTAATCCTGACTGAAGGGTTGTAATGGCCAATTATGTATGTATATAATATGAAAACTATGCAACTACGAAACTTGCAGATTCATTTTAAGCAGATGACACAATTTTGTTAAAGATACTGGCAATAAATCTCATCTCGTTTTAGTGTTGAGATTTTAGCAGAAAAATTTAATCACGTTTTAAGAATACCTTGAGAGTAACAAAAGTCAATAAGGAACAACTTGTAGGTTTTTGGATGAAAAACTGATGGACCCTAATGTCCTAGAAAAAATTCTTCCATTTCACTGCCTTAGATATACAAGCGAACTTGTGGTAGAGGGGTAATATATGGACTATCACGATTATTCTAAATTTTGCAGAGTCACTTCAAATACTCAGTGTTTTCGGACCGGCAAAGAATAAGCAAAAATCTGCAAAAGCAGAGTTGGTCCGAGCAATATAATCAGAGTTAACCAGTTTTTTAGCGAGCAATTTAGCTTCAAGAATCTGTTTAAATATGCTTCCTAGAAGCTAGCAACATTATCTCTGATAACGGCAAAAGCAGAAAAAACTTAGAATGGTTAGAGATTGTTACCGTCTAGGGAGACATCAATATACCCTGTATTTATCGAACTTCTACTTTTACTGCGGATGTGGAGAATTGCCACAACGAATTACTGTACGGAAGTTCCAGGTTGTATGATGTTGACTATGTAAATGGCTTTAGTGAGGAAGAATTCAATATACCTAATTGGTGTAAGGATCAATGGTAAAAGTACTAATCTACAACACAAGGACTCACAAAGCTACCAGAGGCTATCAAATCATAGTTTCTTCTTGTGCCATGCCTTTTTACTTTGGGTAATGGGCATTATTCTTGCGTATATTGATGAGCTAATTAGCCCTCAGGTTAGGTTTCATTATGAATGATGTAAAAACACACCAATTATATTTAGAATTCTACCTTTCTCCCTGAAGAATGACTCCAAGATGCACCTCTGTTAGAGAATATACAGGAAAAGTTAGTTATTGCAATCTTTAGTCTGGATTACAACCTAACTACTCATATAGCCAATTGTACACATGAGTGACGAGAAACTTTTTGAGAAACTTTTCATAGCAATTTTATTTGTTCTCTGAGTTTTTGACTAACAGAAGACAGAGAGAAGATCGTCGAAGAAATTCTTGTTTTTTTGAGACGATTAAGCTGCAGTTTGAACTACGGGCTCTCATCTGTTACATTGCCTACTAGACTAGGGCGACTCTTTACCTTCTTTGAGTCTATGTTAATAGTGTATGAATTGTGATGTACCCTCTAACATTCGAACCTGTTATTTTTAATAATAAATAGAGTTACCGGTCTGATTTGCATTGTACAAGGCACATTGAAAATGAATATCACACTCAATAATTATGAAATTTAAACCTGCCATCCATTTTATAATACTTCATTCATTTTAGTCTACGTGGTCTAGTGGGTAGTGTATTGGCTTATTAGACGAAAGGCCCGGGTTCGAATCCCAGGTCAGACATCAAAACGAAAAATTTTTCTTCGGCGACTTCCTCTCAGCAGATTTCTAGCAAAGACTCTGAGAGTAAAAATTGCCATGAAAAGCTTCTCAAAAATCTGTCGTTCGGAGTCGACTTTAAAACTGTAGGTCCCGCCACTCATGTATAAAATTAACGCACACAACATAAGTGGCATGAGAAGCTAAGTCGTAATCCTGACTGAAGGGTTGTAATGGCCAATTATGTATGTCATTCATTTTAAAAGCATACCCTGTTACGCCATGAACTCTACCAAAGTAACACAAGAACAGCTTTGCCTTTTGGGAATATAGGAAGTAGGACTAACATTATTGAATCCCACTTTTAAAGAATAGTAAACGAGAAACAAGATGAAGATGGAAATCAGATCCGTAATTCATATTTTAAGAGTTTTCCGAATACTCACTTAAAGTGTCGATCATTTCAAGCCCTAGAATGGTCATGATGGAATATACAGTGAGCATCAAAAGAAACTGTACACTTAGGATTAAATTCCAATAGTCACGAAACACAACTTTTACAATTTAAGGAGAGTGCCCGAAGAAATTTAACAATGTTTCGTAATTTTTTGTAATTCTTTTATTTGTTTTTGTTTCAATTATAAAAACTGTTAATAAAATAATTTTAAAATAAAAATAATTGTAATTTATTAATATATATTTACTTTTCATCCTCACTGTATGTCTATGCATAGCTTGAAATTTTTCCATTATTTTTTAACACAAAGAAAAATGTTTCCATTATGTTTTCCTAGACTTATTTTTAATCTAAGGACCAGTAACCTAATCTAACCTAACAGTAGCCATCAGTTAATTGTTTTCAATTTCTGGCAGGCACTAAATTGTAAACGATTTTTTCTGTTACTCATTATTGTTGTTGTAGTTGTAATATCGGTATCGTCCTTGTTATCTTTTATTGTTGTAGATTCATTTTTTCCATATTTTAGTGATTGTGGTTGTTACTATCATACTACTGCTACTGCTGCTGTGGCTGTTATTGCTGCTACTGTAAACCAACAAAGCGTTAAATTGTTTCCCTCTCCTGCAGAGCACTACAGCACCAGTACTCCTCCACTTGCTCTGTGTGACAATAAAACTAAACGTAACACAGAGTAACTGAGTAAAGCTTCTAAAAAGTAAATTAAATCTCGTGCTCAAAAATAAGTTTTCCAAAGTAAAAGTACTGCTGCTTGGGTAAAACAAGAACAAGAACAAGAACAAGGCAGGCAGGTGTTACTGAAGTGTTCTTTCTCTTTTTGGAAATTTTCTTTTTCTTTTTTTTTGCCCAAAAAAAAAAGCAAACCAAATTATATTTAAAACAAATGCAAATTTCTTCTTTACAGAGAGAGCAAAAAAAAAAACCATAAAAAATTAAGAATGAAACTTCCTTCCTCTCCTCCTTATCGTCGAAACTAAATTTGAATTTTATCACTTTCATCTGAAGCATGTTTCTAGCAACAGAAGCTGCTGCATTACATTTTATATCCGCCAGCCATAAACTCTTACTTTTCATTTACGTTTCATTCTATGGACGTTCACAATTATGTTAATCGAGAATAATTTTTTTGTTTATTTTTGTGGAACTAATTTTCATTATAATTTAACCTTAAATATTGTCACATGATGTCATTACGTTCGTATTTTATGGCACTGTTTGCGCTGGTATTCTTATAAGAATTTTCTGTCTTTAAGCAGACATTTGAAGATTATTTCACATTTCATAAGAATAATAATAACAATAACACAGTAAATGCAGTCATAAAACTTGTAAAAATATGGCCGTTTTTATGGCCAAATTTTCCTTTGAAAGTATTGCTATGATAATATCATTGTCAAGTTTATGGAATGGCTTAAACGCTTAAAGATTTCTCTGAATGTAGGATAAATTTTGGAAGAAGAAAAAATATGTACATAATTTAGGATTATTGTCCAATAGTCCTCTTAGGGACAATATTTTTCAATCATACACGATTTGCTGCTATTGTTTCCAATGAGTTCCTTAGTCGACCTTGGTTCCCTGGGTCTTGATTATTTCACCTCGACATCATCCTTGTGTTATATACACACACTTAATTGGTCATTACAACCCTTTAGCTTCTCACTCCACTTCTGTTGAGAGAGTGTGTTAATTTTATACATGAGTGGCGGGACACACAGTTTTTTGGAAAACTTTTCCTGGCAATTTATAATTTTTGCCACAAATCTACTGAGAGGAACTCTCCAAGGAAGTTGTTCTGTTCGATATATCTGACCCAAGTTTTGAACCAAGACCTCATATCTAATGAGCCAACACACTTCCTCTGCTAGACTACGGCAAGTTCTTACTTACTTATTTGGCCATATTAGGCCTTCTTGCACACATCACTTAGCGCACTTCTGCTTCCTGAGCATCTGACAAGATTTCCTTAATTTGCTTATTCCAACGCAGACATGGCCACCCTCTATGGCGAGTTCAGTTAATCCCCACGTTAAATACCCGTCTCGACGGAACATCTTCTTTTATGAAAACGATATGTTTGGGCCAGCATATACGCTGGATGTTACTGCGATACACAACATCCACGTTGTTGAGGAGCTCATACAGCTCATTATTGGATCGGATGCGTACACTACTGCGGCATAACGAACCATGGAGAGGACAAGCGACTTACGTGCATCCATAATTGCTCATTACAACCCTTCAGTCAGGATTATGGACTTTCTTTCTCACACCACTTATGACAAAATATTCATAAAAATTACATGAAAATGAAAGAATGGTTTGAGTCAATGATAATCAATGCTACTGTTTGAGCAAATGTAAAATACTGGGTAGCACAGGAAGCATATCATAACACATCGTTTTAGAAACTCAAACTGGAGATTGCTCTCATGGCAACTCTTCATACTTACATAATTAGTCATTTACAATCCTTCAGTCTAATGTAGTGTGTGGTAATTTTGTACGTAAGTGGCGGGACCTACAGTTCAAAGTCGACTCCGAACGACAGTTTGTTTTGAGAAACTTTTCATGGCAATTTTATTTACTTTCAGAGGAAATAGCCGAATAAATACTTTTTGAATTTTGTCCTGATGTCTGGCCTCGGGCTCAAACCCTAACTTTAAGTTTAATAAGCCAACACACTAGACTACGGCGACTTCAAAGGCACTAATCCCCGCTTCAAATACCCATCTCAACGGAAAATCTTCTTCCATGCAAACGACATGTCTGGGCCAGCACATACGCTGGATGTAACTGCGCTACATACGCACACCCTCCTCCATGTTGTTGAGAATGCCGTAATGAAAGGGAGACGGCGGAACATGTTTTCTTTACTTGTCCGCGATACATAGTTCAACGAAATTGCCTGGAGAGATCAATAGGTTTCCAGGTAACGCCCGAGAATATAGTTAACCTGATGTTAACCTCATGTGACAATTGGAACGCAGTATGCGTTTTCGCAAGGAAGGTATTGACGCAGCAAAGATTGGCTGAGAGAGCAAGGTCAGCGGAATTTGAAGGTAGCATTCCAACCCGAAGTAATACTTGTGATTATGGTCTCGGGGGCGCAAATGGTTGAAAGTGTGACGTTGTTGAGAAGATCATACAGCTCATTATTCGATCGGATGCGCCAATCAATCGCCAACTGGCACTGAAGCGATAATCGTACGCAGTACTTTTTCTTTAAATATTCTCAAGACCTCATCATCGATGCTTAATAATGTCTACATTACTGCGGCATAACGAACCATGGAGATGGCAAGTGACTTGTAGAATATAATTGTCGTCTTACTAAATTGCGTATTAAGACCATAATAAATAGCATAAGTTGACTAAGATGATCCTACGCTTTATCTCCAGCATGACATTATTTTTGCTAGTAACGGTGGACCCTAGATACACAAATTCACTGAAAATATCAAAAGTATAGCTATTGTCCGTGATCTGGGATTCAATGGGCTACACAATGACATCAATTTTGCTCGTAGAGGGGAAGCCTCTACAGCTTCAGTGCACTGGTAACATTGAAAGTATAATTATTGACCGTAATCTGGGATTCAATAAGCTACATGTCCAAATATTGTTTATCACATACACTTCGCCGCTTCCACTTTTGACCTCATTTACCCCTTCAATCGAGATTCCCTTACTACCGACTTTAATACTGATAGTACAGTCTGGCAGCCGTCATATTCACCGTTTAGTTTCCATTAACGAGTTTTTCGTAGGATGAGGAATCTCTATTTTTGCTACAGTTGGTAAAGGAATTCCTACCACAAGTGAGAAAAAAGTCCCAAAAACAAAGAAATTTTTCTTACCAATAACAGCCAATGGAGGAGCTGCATAATAGGCCTTCATTATGTAAAAGTTTTTCACCAGCTTATCAATTCAATACCTTGGGTTTTATAGTACTCGTTTAGCCTCTTGACTAGCACAAATTCTTCTTGAGAACATGTTGTAATTATAAAAAGGCTTCAAAATCTTCAAGCGAGTCATTTTTTCTATAAGTTGGCGTTTTTCTAATCGAAAACATCTCTTCTACCGACAAAAATTCATAGCTTATTGGCGAATTATTTCTAAAAATACCACAGCAACTACTCTTTGTTGTCATATACATATACATTGAGCGTCAAAGGCAACTGTACACTGTGGATAAAATTCTAATAATCACTAAATCCAATTTTTACCATTTAAGGAGAGTGCCCGCAAAAAATTTGCCAATATTTCGAAATTTTTTTCTAATTTTTTTTTGTTTCAATTTTAAAAACCGTTAAGGAAGCAATTTTAAAATATAAATAACGGTAATTTATTAATGTATATATATTTTTTTGTATGTACGTTTTCTTTTGACGTTCACTGTAGAGGTGCCTTTAAAAACTTTAATTTGTTTTTAACTAGAAATGCAATTTAGATGACAATGTACCCGTACTTAGAAGCACACATTTATTTATCTTTTCTAAGTTTATTGTTCTTCTGCTTCAGTTTATTTTATTTTTTATTTTCTTGTTCTTTTTTTCTTTGTATGTGAAATTCATTTTAAATCTGTTTTCGAAATTGAATTCTTTTCTACACCCAATTCAAGTTGTTGTTTGCGCCCAAAGAGCTTTAAGCCAAATGTAATTTTCATTTCATTTTTGTACGCAAATATTTACATGGTATTCGTGGGAGTTACTTAACTTTACACTTAAGACTAGTTGCTGCTGCTGCTGCTGCTCCTGGTGCTGGTGCCTCTGTTGGCGCTCACTTCGTTTGATAATGGCTTTATGATGGCAAATATGCACGATGCACGATGTTGTCTGTTCGCATATTAGGAAGGCAGTATTAAAATATTGTTGGAATTGAATTCTTTTTCTATTTTTGTTACGAAATTAATTACAAAAATTTTTTAGGTGGGTAAATAAGCTTCTTGACACAATTAATTAATATTTTGTATTATAAACTAGTTTTAAAATAGCTTTATTTGCCTTTAAAATCATGTACATAACATATGCACTATGCAGGCAATTTATCGATAACATTTCTAATATATCTAAGATTTTGACACAATTAATACGTTCAAAAGATTGCTAATTTTCTTTATAAACCGTTTTAAAACAGCTTTATTACCCTTTGAAGTCATGTATTGAAAATAAGTATTCAGCAGGCAATTTATCGATAAAATCTCTAATAAATCTGAGATCAACTCCTCTGTATATGTATGATAAATAAGATTTTGACTTACTTAATACGTTCAAACGATTTCAATTTTGTTTAATAAAATGTTTTAAAACAAATTTTTTTGCCTTTAAAATCATGTACATAACATATGTACTATGCAGGCAATTTATCGATAAAAGCCCTGATATATCTGAGGTAAACTCTTCTGTATATGTATGTTAAATAAGATTTTGACTTAATTAATGCATTCAAACGATTTTTATTTTGTATTATAAACTGTTTTTTCAAACAACTTTTGTTTTAAAATAACTTTATTTGCCTTTAGAGTAATGTATTTAAGATATGTAATCAGCAGGCAATTTATCGATAAAATGCCTAATATATCTACAGATAAACTTCTCTACATATGTATGATAAATAAGATTTTGACATAATTAATGCATTCAAACGATATCTGTTTTGCTTTAAAAACTGTTTTAAAACAACTTTATTTGCCTTTAAAGTAATGTATTTAAGATATGTATTCAGCAGGCAATTATCGATAAAATCCCAAATATATCTAAGGATCAACTCCTCTGTATATGTATGATAAATAAGATTTTGACTTACTTAATACGTTCAAACGATTTCAATTTTGTTTAATAAAATGTTTTAAAACAAATTTTTTTGCCTTTAAAATCATGTACATAACATATGTACTATGCAGGCAATTTATCGATAAAAGCCCTGATATATCTGAGGTAAACTCTTCTGTATATGTATGTTAAATAAGATTTTGACTTAATTAATGCATTCAAACGATTTTTATTTTGTATTATAAACTGTTTTAAAACAACTTTAATTGCCTTTAAAATCATGTACTTTACATATGTATTATTCAGGCAATTTATCGATAAAGCTCCTTAATTTATCTGTCATAAACTCCTCTGTATATGTATAGTAAATAAAATTTTGGCATAATTAACGCGTTCAAACAATATCTGTTTTGCTTTAAAAACTGTTTTAAAATAACTTTATTTGCCTTTAGAGTAATGTATTTAAGATATGTAATCAGCAGGCAATTTATCGGAAAAATGCCTAATATATCTAAGAATAAACTCCTCTGCATATGTATGATAAATAAGATTTTAACACAATTAATGGGTTCAAACGATATCTGTTTTGCTTTGAAAACTGTTTTAAAACAACTTTATTTGCCTTTAAAGTAATGTATTTAAGATATGTATTCAGCAGGCAATTTATCGATAAAATCCCAAATATATCTAAGGATAAACTCCTCTGTATATGTATGACAAATAAGATTTTGACTTAATTAATGCGTTCAAACTATTTTTGTTTTGTTTTGTAAACTGTTTGAAAACAACTTCATAAATTTAACATAAGTATTATGCAGACAATTCATCCAAAAAAAGCCCTAATATATCTCAGATCAACTTCTCTGTGTATTAATGCGTTCAAACGATTTATATTTTGTTTTATAAACTGTTTTAAAGTAGCTTTATTTCCAATCTAAAGTAATGTATTTAAGATATGTATTCAGCAGGCAATTTATCGATAATACCCCTAATATATTTGACATAAACTCATCTGTATATGCAGGATAAGTAGATGCGTTCATTATCACATCATACTCGTATGTAATAATTTGAAATGTAATGATTTTAAGACTTAATGATAACTAAACTATCATTTCAACATGCATGCATGCATTCATACATTCATTCACTCATTCAGTCACTCATTCCTTCATTCATATCGGGTAAATTGTGTTAGTTTAGCATGATAATTTAAATAAAATGTCTAGAAAGAAAAAACTCAGACATCTTTTTTCCCACAACATCCCCCCTAAAAGTTGACAAACTCTACACGCTTACCAACATACACGAAATGAATAAAAGGAATGCAAAATAAACTGAAAATCTAAATCAAATACTCTCGTAATTCTTATTTTTAACAAATTATATACGACGATCAAATATTCCAAACACATACTCGTAGTACTACACGAACGACGAGTACAACATCCAACAGAATGCATCATTTCTCTCTCTCTCTCTCTCTTTCTTTTACAGTGGCTTTTCCTGTATACATGTACGTGTACATGGATGTGCATGTGTTTGTGTTGCTTTTCGGAAAACCTATCAAAATTTTTCATTCATATAATTGCATTTCCAAACATATTCATACTTACAGAAGATATGTACGTACACACACGTATTTGCTTTGATGCATTATCATAGAGTAGAAGGGCTGTGGCAGCTGGAAGGAAGAGATCAAATAACCAACAAAAGAAGACAAAAAAACATAAGAAAACATGTAAAGTACGTGTTTAAAAGGATGTAACATAAGAATTCTACAAGAATATTCTGTGGTTAGAGAATTTCTTCATGCATTCTTGTTATTGTGGCATTCTCAAGCAAGTTGCAAGACGTTATGACCTGCATACAGTGAAAGTCGTTGGAAATCGTACAAACAGATTAATTTGAATAGAACCTAATATTTTGTAGACACAACATACTCTGTTTCAAACACCATTTTAAGAATTTCGCAAACTGGTACCATGTATACATGGTCGTCATTTGTTGCCTCACAGCGGCAGAGCTCGTCTGAATGCGGCTGTAAACACAGTTATGAAAATAAAACATCAAAATACTGACGTTTTGCTTTTACATCCATCGCTAAACATTAAAATTATAAACAAATGCTTCAAAAACAAAACCTATTTACAAATTATCGTACTGCTAAATATAACAACCAACACCAGCATAAAGAATGGTAAACAACTAAACAAAAATGCAGCAATAAAAACCAGGATAAAAAATGTAAGTAAACAAAAATACAACAACAAAGACCAGCATAAAAAATGGTAAACAAGTAAACAAAAATACAACAACAAATACCAGCATAGAAAATGCTAAACAAGTAAACAAGAATACAACAACAAAGGAAAGCATAAAAAATGATAAGCAAGTAAACAAAAATATACCAACAACACTACAATAATAAACGCAAACAATTATGTTTACATTCATAGAGATTTCGCAAAGGCAAAGACAAGAACATTCATCAGACTGTTTCATTTGCCATATAAAAGGAAAGGGAAACCAGGCGACGAGGTTTCTCTAAACTGTTTCTGTTCAAATAACATATAAAATCTGCTGTTCGAGTATATGTTTTCAACACTTTTGTACAATCGTAGGATAACAACATAGCCCAGGCTTAGAGATTTTTAGATCATATATGATATGTATTTGTCCACGATTACCTACCGATCGGTCAACATAATCCCTTTACTAAAGTCTAACAAAAAGAGATACTCGCGTCACAGGCAGCGCTATTTAAATTTTTTCAAGACAACTACAGTCTCTATGGGCAGAGCATTAGGTCTTACACCAGACTCTACATGAATAGGGTTAAAATAGAAACCTGTCGCCTATTCGGGATTTGTAAATAGAAAGAAAAAAACATGTTATAGAGTAGGAATCTTCAAACTCATGTAACTTCATACATAAATTTGTCACAACAACTCTTCAGTCTGGGCCACGACCTAGCTCTTCAACTTCACTTATGTTGAACGGAACCTACAGTTTAAATACAATTCAGAATGACAAGTTCTTGAGCAGATTTTCAGGGTATTTTTATTTACTCTCAGAGTTTTTGCTAGAAATCTGCTGAGAATAAGGTTTTTTCTTTGAGATATCTAATCTGGGCCTTGAACTGTAGCCTCATTTCTAATAAGCCTAGACACTACCTACAAGACTACTGCGACTTCGCTAAGTAAATTCGATATTTAAGAGAATGAATCACTGGTAACTTATTCATAAACCCTGCTGAGAAACATCCAAACCCCGCGGATCTTATTAGAAATAGGGCAGGGTACCGACCTATAAGGTTAGAGGATGCATTGTAAAAAACCCAATATAAGTTAGGGGCTATATAGTAGAATATCTGGTGCCTGGGTTTTGTAACTCTACATCTCGACAATAATAATAACAATAGGCAGCTCTTGTTAAGCACCATTTTGTCCAACAAATTTCAGTTAATTGAGTTCATGAAAGAAGAAGTGATACTTTCTTTACAAGACCAACCGAATACCTTAAAGGAAAGATTCTGTTGTAGGGGGCAGAGACCTGCGCCGAGCAAATTTGTCGGCGGCGGCGGCTATAGTTGAAAAGCTTCGGCGGCGGCTTTAAGTCGGCTGTCAGCCGAAATATTGTAAAGTTTCGGCGGCTCTTTTATTTATTTAAATAATATGCATACAACATTTCCAACATTTATTTAAAGAATAAAAAAGACATGTAAATCCATGTATGAAACATTAGCCTCACATAATTGGTCATTACAACTTTTCAGTCAGGATTACGACCTAGCTTCTCACACCACTTATGTGTGTGCATTAATTTTATATGATAGATTTTTGAGAATCTTTTCATGGCAATTTTATTTACTCTCAGAGGTTTTGCCAAAAATTGCAGTAAATTTACTAAATAATCATTGTTAGCAAATCGATTATTAAAAATTATCGACTAAAGAAAAAATTAGAACAAAAAGTAAAATTACACACAAATTATACACGGAGCTAATTACAAATGCTACACGCAGAATCAAAAATTACACACAATATGTGTAATTACACACAAGGTGGCAACACTGGTCTGCTGTGATCCGAAATGATATAAATAAAATGGCCCTGGTTGCTCCACTATGTTAAAGGGCCTTAGATCTCTGCAGCACATTTGCACAAGCAGACGAGCGTTAGCAAATTTTTCGGAATCTGCATTTTTAGAACTTCCTGAAAATAAGATGTCGACGCAGAAACTCCAAACCTGAAATTATTTCGCATTTTATAACACTTACAAAACAATTATCAGAAATAAATATTCAAAATAAAATTTTGGCTAAAAGCTAATTCTTTGGTTCTCCATTTAAATTTTTGTCTTTTAAAAAATTTAACGTAAAGTTAAAAGTGTTACCACATTCACCAAAAACAAGAAAGGGTGTTCAAAATCCATATCCATATCAAAAAATTAAAAATTTTTCTATTAATATATCACAAAATGAACAAAAAAACTTCAATAATGTATTTAAGTCCAGTAAAACAAAAATATAAATATCATATTTTGTACATAATTAAAATTTACTGTATACAATTTTAAAAACATATTTTCATATATTTTAATTTTCTTACATACATAAAACGGCGGCTGAATTTAAGCCGAATCAAGCCGAATAAATTTTCGGCGGCGGCGGCTTTTAAATTTTGTCGGCGGCTCGGCTTAGCCGGCTGTCAGCCGATCGGCGCAGGTCTCTGGTAGGGGGAGCCCGAATGGGTGCAATTTGGTTCTCTCACATTTTATCCAATTTTTCTTATTAAATGCATTTGGTTCAAGCAAACAAAATTATTTTTTATTAAAAATTTAAATATTTTGATTCCAAAGTCTAGGAAATGCCCGATCCGCCATAGTCTAGTAGGTAGTGTGATGGCTTATTAAACGTACGACCACGGTTAAAACCCTAGATCATACATTTCGAACAAAACGAAATAAGAAATATTATTTCTTTGGCAACATCTTTTCAGCAGATTTCTGGGAAAAACTCTGAGAGTAAGTTGTAGGTCCCAACACCCATGTATACAACTTAACCCACACAAGGTGCGTGAGAAGCTAGGTCGTAATTCTAAAGGCATGTACTGACCAGAGATCAGCAATGAATCGTTTTTCCGCTACTCATAAGCAATCATGCAAGTTTGGATATGAGTGAATTAACAGAATTGAAATTCATCTACTCTGATTCATTCGTACTCGATGCATCATTGATTTATAAGTTTAAGTAGCAATGAGTATGAGTACAACGTTGACATCAAAGTCAAAACATTCGAAATATGTTTGATTCATACGCCTACTCATTCTGCTTCACACATTTAGAAAAATACTTATAATACTTATAAGTCATTCGAGTAGCTCGAGTCATTCATCAAAATTTGCAGTCTTTGTTGTTGTTGCATGTACGAACAAAGAAGAAAGGAAAGACAAAGACAACAAGCAAAGCATACACACAATATTCTTGTGAGTATTGCGGTGTTCATACGCGACTCATACTTATTTTGTGCATCGTGTAAATGTTAAGTAGAGACGAGTCGAAGTCAATAACATCATGCGTATTGTTAATTATGAATACAACGAGTACTTCCAACTTTGAGTATGAGTAGTATAATATCAAAATAAGTATGAATGTGTATAAGTATCTGAAATTATGTATGTGTGTATATATGAATGCACCAACTTTAATATTAGAATTACAAAAAATACAAAACATTGCATATATCAGTTCATCTAATATTGGTGTACGATATCAATTGACAGTCACTGTATGGTAGATGCAGACAGCATGTATAGTAACATAATGTGTGCATTTGTAGATGATGTTGCATGTTTCTAATAGAAAAATCAAAATTCTACAATAGTGTGATATTTATTGAAGTGGGTGGCAGATAGGCAACTGCACGTGTGTATCCTTCACTTCATATCTTTAATAATACGTGGCATGGTGATAAATGTTTACCTATGTATGTGTATGCTCTAAGGGTGTCTGTCTGTCTGTCTGTCTGTCTGCTTTTGAAAATATTTTCGTTTCTTTATCTATTATTGTGTGTTCCTTTTTGGGATTTTGAAACATTTTTTTTTTTCGTCTTGTTTTTTTTTTCTGGCTTGTCATTGTGGCATGTGAACAACAGCATAGTAAACTTAATTAAGTTTTCTAATACCACCAAAGCGATATAAGCATGTACGTATGTGTGTATGACAACAAACAAAAACAAAAGAAGAGAACAACAAAATCTTAAATAATAAAAATTAAAATGAAAATTTCTACATGCGAGTACTACACACTCACACACTCTTTTGAAACAGGCATTCGAATCATTATGTTGTACTAAAGATTGACTCGATTGCAGTTTACAGCAACTGCAGAAGCCGGCATTAAATGCTTTTTGAAATTGAAGAATTTCAAATTAAACCTGAATCAAGTTTAATTGAATTTCGTTCATCATTGATAATTTGGAAAATTTTATTAAAAGCCAAGGAAATGGAAAAAGCAAAAGGAAAAAAGAAATTATTTTACTTGGCAAAGAAAACTTAATTGAATCAAATCATGACAAAATATTCATAAAAATTATATGAAAATGAATGGAAACTATTGCTCTGAGTCAATGACAATCAATGCTACTGTTTTAGCAAATGTAGGAGTTATCCTAGTTAGACTAGGATAATAACGGGGATGCAGGAAGCATATCATAACACATCGTTTCAGACACCCAAACTGGAAAAGCAATCTAATGGCAACACTACATGCTTTAGATAATTCGAAGGATTGCAAACGTAAATTTAAGAGTCCTGATAATCAAGCCGCCATAACACTGTCGATTG
This sequence comes from Sarcophaga peregrina, assembly GCA_014635995.1. Lineage (NCBI taxonomy): Eukaryota > Metazoa > Arthropoda > Insecta > Diptera > Sarcophagidae > Sarcophaga > Sarcophaga peregrina. The sequence continues at coordinate 10,000,892 of CM025790.1, read as the reverse complement.
TTGTGAATAACTCCAGGATCATAAGGGAATGTCGACCTTTTTTATGCGTTTCAGTGTCTCTCTGGTCTAGGTACCTGTCCACGGTACTCTTCGCACAGGGTGAAATACAATGCGTCTACCAACGCTCCCAAATGTAACAGACTGAGTACCAATTCGAAGCCATGTATTTGGACATGACTTCCCCCTTTGGTTAGGAGCGGAGCCTATCTAAAACTCCTTCCGATCTGTGGGTAACGGCACCCGGTTGAAAAAATGCAAGTCCACACCGAGCCCAATAACTAGACTCTTCCCGCGATTTGGGTCCAAACCACAGCCACCACGATGCTCCCAAAAGGGGCTACACCAACAGCCAGGCTGAAACCAAGGCTCCAGAGACTCCTGGCTCCCGTGGGTACCTGGGCATAGGAGCATTCCGGGAAACTGCAGGGCCAACGACCTCGCCAGGGCTGAAGCATTTTTTCCGGAATTCTCTTCAATCGACTTGGGTATGCCACTTATCTCTGTCCAGTTAGTCATTGTGAGAAAATTCTTTTAGTACGCCAACGTATCCTAGGTCAATGAGAGGTCCTGCTCCTTCGTTAGATTCACTTGGCGCTTGATGTATAGAAGGCTACTCGTTACTCGGACTCGGTTGTAGTATCATCTCAATCACTGTAGCAATAGGTTAGGTTAGGGCGGTGTGGTAGCTCTGATATCAAAAAGCTCACTTGAGCCTATTGTGATGCCACGGGTGAACGAAGTCCCTGTATTGGCCAAGTTCCACCAAAATCAGGGAAAATGAAGAAGTTGGTCAGAGCAAGGACTGCACACTGTAGCAATGCTCACAGGAAAGAATGCAGCTCTTATTTAACGACTTTTGCTTTGGGTGCAGATCTGCTAAGGAAGAGAATTATGTTATCCAATTACTTTTTTTTTTTGTCAACGGCCGCCTCTTGCGAGGTTTAGATATAGGTCACTTGGTTTATCAACATTTTGAGTTGGTTTTACAGCGTAGGATTGTCATGCTTTTCATTTACAGCCTTTGTGGTGACCAACTTCTTCTTCTTTTCTAGTTTGAAAGAACTTAGGTAGTATAGGGACTCCGTTCACCTAAGATGTCACAACGGGCCGCTATGCGTGCTCAAGTGAGCTTATGGTATCAAAGCTATCACTACAACCTAACCTATACAGGAACAAACAATCGCTGACAGACCTTACTGTTAGATAAGAAAATAAGGGAAAATGAAGACCACTTGACTGGATTCCTAAGAAATCGGGTTCATTAAAAATATACTAAGAACAAGGTTAACATTAAATACGCCAGGAATCTATCTTAAGAACTGTATTGTAATCACATAAAAGCCCTGATAAGTTGACCATTGGATATCTATTACGTTTCTGTATAGCAATTGGAAATTTGGGCAACAGGAATTTATTGACCATGAAGTGTTGCAAGCATTAATTCTTTTGGGGTAATTTTTCCAACAAAATTTTCTTCAGCGATGAAGCAAATTTCACTCTCTATGGGTATGTTAATAAACAAAATTGTTCTGAGAATACTTTGAAGAGAGGCCATTACATCCAGAAAAAGTCACAGTTTGGAGCGCTCTTTGGTCCGAAGGTGTGATTGGATCTTACTTCTTCGAAAACGATGATGGAACGACTGTCACCGTCAATTCGGAGCGTTATGGTCATGTGATGACCGACTTTTTTTGCTTGCTATTGAAGAATACGCCTTGGAGAATATGTAGTTTCAATAAGACAGTGCCACATGCCACACAACTCCAGCGAATATGGGTTTTTTGCAAGATTTATTTCCTGGCCGCGTAATTTCTCGTCATGGTGATATCAACTGGCCACCAGAGACCTGCGCCGATCGGCTGACAGCCGGCTAAGCCGAGCCGCCGAAAAAATTTAAAAGCCGCCGCCGCCGAAGATTTATTCGGCTTAAGTCGGCTTAAATTCAGCCGCCGTTTTTTGTATTTAAGAATATATGAAAATATGTTTTTAATATTGTATACAATAAATTTTTAATAGATTTTTAATAAATTTTCAATAGTTTGGCACCATTTTCGTCAAATGGTTATTGGAAATAATCCTGTGCTAAAAAGTATCACATGTGTAAAGTTTGCTTTGATGAGCCCCCCATGCGTTTGAAGAGGTAGGTACATATATTATTCCTATCCAGGAATTAAATTTAAAGAAAATTGAGAGGAGATTTTCCCAAAACAAATTTTTTGAGAAATTTTATTTGAAATATTCATTTCTGAAAGTTGTTTTTTGTAAGTGTTATAAAATGCGAAATAATTTCAGGTTTGGAGTTTCTACATCGACATCAAACCTCTGTAACGATTTAAAAAATTTGAAAATTCGAATGCCAAATCAAAATTCATATTGCCAAGAAATTCTAAAAATTCAGATTCCGAAAAATTTGCTAACGCGCGTCTGCTTGTGCAAATGTGCTGCAGAGATCTAAGGCCCTTTAACATAGTGGAGCAACCAAGATTTATGGGATATATGAAAGCCATTTTTCGGATCACAGCCGAAATAAAGGCGCCGCCGAAACTTTACCATATTTCGGCTGACAGCCGACTTAAAGCCGCCGCCGACAAATTTGCTCGGCGCAGGTCTCTGCTGGCCACCAAGATCATGAAATTTGTCAACATTAGACTTTGTTTTTGTGGGTCTACGCGAAAGATTATGGCTGAGATACCGCCTAATATGTATCAAGAACTGGTCAAAAATTACCTCAAAATAATCAATTCTTGCAACACTTTGTGTGCGAGGAGGTCATTTAAATGATGAAGTGTTTCACACATAATCTCAACGTTCAAACTTTACAATAAAAAAGAAAATATCAAGGTAATTTCTTTAAAAATTCTACAATTTTCTGTTTCTCTTGGAATTGAATTGAAGAAAAATAAAAAGAAAAAAACTACGTTTTTAAGTTGAAAGGCAATATGGATGGGAGAGTCAATCTATTTTCATTTGTCTAGACAAATAAGCCAATTTTAAAGTTTTTATTGTATTTCAACTCTCTAGTGTTTCGAGTTGAATTGAAACGAAGGGAAATAAAGAAGAAGGAAGGGTAAAGGGAATGGAAGGGAAAGGAACTCACTATTATCAAATGTTTATCATCAAAAATAACTACTCAAAGGGGAAATCTAATAAAATATGATGCGCTGTTGTTATTGTTATTATTGCCATTGCCATTGCCATTGCCATTTCCATTTTCATTACATTTTTCTTTATTTTTAATGTATAGTTTCTCTGCTTATTCTTCTATTTTTTTTTCTCTATTTGGTGAGGACCAACTCTTCAGAGGCCAAGAAAAACAAAAAAAAACATAAGCAAACACAGGAAGTTGAAAGTTTCTTAATCTTTAAGTTTCATTTTCTTTTAATTTTTTTGTTTCTTTCATTTGATTGCTTATACACACAGAATCAGAAACAATATAAAACAATTGCTTTATAAAACATAATGCTTTTAATAAAACAATACAACAACAACAACAAAACAAAAAAAAATAAAACCAAGAAATTAAATTAAGATACATATACTCAATGGGAACTGTAGCATCACTTGTATTACTCACTATAAAAAAATAAAACAAAACAACAAAACTAAATAAATAAATAAAAAGGTTTTAGTATACGTTGAAGAAAAAACAAAAAAAAACAAAAACAAAAAGAAACGAAAAGATTTTTATACCCACGCTTCCTTCTTATGGTTTTGAATGGTAAGTAAGCGTACAATTGGGCAGACAAGAGGGCATAAGTTATTAAAACTAAGTTTTAATATGAAATTTTATGTAGAAAACCGAATTCTTGCATCCTTCGCATACAAACACAACAAACACATACGTACGTATGTATACCTTAACGGTAATATGTACGATAACAAGAAGAAGAAAAAAAAACTTATCTTAATTGAAAATCGACTAACCGTGAATTCCGACAGATGTGGTTGTTATTTTGTTACTCTTATTTTGTTGCTGTTCTTTGCTTTTAATTTTGGTTTTCATCTTCCATCTTCATGGACATTGTCAGTTAGATTGGGTAACCATCATCAATGCAGTGGCACTCAATCTTTTGCCTCTTCTCGGAGTGCTATCTTCTATATCCACAATAAACCTTTTTCCGCTATCTGGGTGGAGTTCCTTTACACCCATCTGTCTGTTTGAAGTCCATTATTGTTAATTTGCTTAACGAAGAACGACTGCATAACTCAAGTAGATATCGGCTTTAAGCCCGTATCATAAATAAATTCTAAATTGTAGTCGTCGATTCCAACATCCTTTTATACCTTTTTCTGACTTTTAAAATATATGCTTTTAGATTCTAAATAAATTTCTGTTTAGTTTTAATTAAAATTCTGTGCGTCACTGTTCACAACTTGATGTAACAACAACAATTTCTTTGTTTTTACACTTTCCATAAACAATAACAATTACATACATATACATAATTGGTAATTACAACCCTTCAGTCAGGATTACGACCTAGCTTCTCACACTACTTATGTTGTGTGCGTTAATATTATACATAAGTGGCAGGACCTACAGTCTAAAGTCGACTCCGAACGACAGATTTTTGAGAAACTTTCCATGGCAATTTTATTTACTCTCACAGTTTTTCCCAGAAATCTGCTGAAAGGAAGTCGCAGAATAAATATTTTCATATTTTCGTTTTGATGTCTGACCTGGCGTTTGAACTCGGGCCTGCTAAAAAACCAACAGAATATCTACTAGACTACGACGACTTCTAATAATAATTACTGGACAATTATTCAACAAATCTTTGTATGGAGATTTTCAAACCATATTTATTCTCTTCTAACATACCGTGTCTTCACACAAGACTGACGGAACTTCACTAACTCAGTCGCCTTACCTTTTATATGGCAAAGGGGACAATTTGAGAAAAGTTCTTTAAGGCGAACGTTGTTGATTTCACCTTCACGAAATCTATATAAATATAAACTTCATTGTTTAAATAAATTTGTCTTTAGTTCTAATTAAAATTATTTATTATTCAGACATTTCTGTATGCCACGGTTTAGAACTTGATGTAAACAACAACGACTGCTTTGATTGTTATTTATGCCCCTTGCAGAAACAATATCAACTACTAAGCAATTATTCGACAGATCTTTGCAATGGCGATCTTCAAACTACAACTACTCTCTTCAAACGCACCGCGTCTTCACACAAGACTGACTGAACTTTTACTAACTTGCTGGTTTGCTTTGCCTTGTCTTTTATATAGAATGGTAACCAGTTTACTGGATGTCCTTGCAGACGAACGGTCATGATTTCGCCTTCTCGAAATATCTATAAATGTAAACATAGTTGTTTGCGTTTATTATTGTAATGTTGTTGCTGTATAGTGTTTGTTGTTGTAATTTTGTTTACTTGTTTACAATTCTTTAAAGCTAGTATTTGTTGTTGTATTTTTGTTTACTTGTTTACCATTTTTTGAAGTCGCCGTGGTCTAGTAGGTAGTGTGTTGGCTTATTAGACGAAAAGCCCGGGTTCGAATCCCAGGTCAGACAACAAAACGAAAAATATTTCTTCGACGACTTCCTCGCAGCAGATTTCTGGCAAAGACTCTGAGAGTAAAAATTGCAATGAACAGCTTCTCAAAAATCTGTCGTTCGGAGTCGACTTTAAACTGAAGGTCCCGCCACTCATATTTAAAATTAACGCACACAACATAAGTGGTGTAAGAAGCTAGGTCGTAATCCTGACTGAAGGGCTGTAATGGCCAATTATGTATGTAGGTGTTTACCATTTTTTATGCTGGTGTTTGTTGTTGTATTTTTGTTTACTTGTTTACCATTTTTTATGCTAGTGTTTGTTGTTATATGAAGCAGTACGATAATTTGTATACACATTTGTTTACTGCACTGTTTCGTTTTTGTAGCTTTTTTTGTAATTTTTGTTTATAATTTTAACGTTAAGCACAGTAATATCAAAACACCAGTATCTTGATTTTAAATTTTCATAACAATACGAATATCCGCATGCGATATATGTACCTTGATGTTGTATTCCCAAAATCTCAGTTTATATAGTCATAATTTTAGCCTGAGTGGTATATTGAAGTGTATTCTAAAATTAACTTTTCTTAAAGAGACTCCATCTCCTTCTCTAACGTATGCTCTGCATTCAATGGGGACTACTTGAATCACACCGCTAGGGAGGTGTGAGATCTACTCGGTATTTTAATTGTTAACCCAAAATCGAAAATGTTTTCAGCTAAGTAAAGTTTACAGCTTCTTAGCGAAAAAGTTTTGGAACTTGTGATTATCGTTTTACCAACATCACCTTAATATCCGGTAGTTATTTTTGTTGCTTTTGATTCGTATCATCATCTTCTGTCTTCAGTCTTTATTCCCTTATTGCCAAAAAGTTTTTTGTTTTAGAATTTCGTTTTTTTTTCTTGGTTTTTTTGTAATTCAAAATACAAGTCTAAATAACGAAAAATACGAAAATAACTTCACAATGTTTTCTTTTAATAATTTATTTAATTTCGTTTTATATTTACTTTTGCATTTGATGTTTTTCTTTTACGCGAGGGCGAACAAGTACAGCTTGCAGCTATAAATTGTTGGCCAAAAATAAAAATTAAAATGAAATTTCGTTTCTTTTTTTATTTTATTTATCAAGAAAAATAAAAGAAAAAAGAAAAAAGTTTTCCAAAAAAAAAAAAAAATGGGAAAAAGCCATGTTCCGCAATACAGGGAAAGATTTTGTATTCAAACTTGGGCCATAAGAGCCATCTCAACACAGCTACACGTCATGTGGGCAAAAGAGAAGAATCCCACAGACAAAGTTTTGTTGTGTGCATATTTCCTAAAAAAAAAGAAACTGAAACTTTTCTTCTTCTTTTTTTGTAGGCATTTCGAAAATGTTTTAAATTTACCTGCGTTATCTCTCAGTCCAACTCTTTTTCGTCGAGGCTTTATAACTTTTATTTACGTTTTCCAATTCCATTTGGCTTATTTTGAAGAAAACTTTGGGTTTTTTTTCGTATCTGCTTTTCCCATTGGAATTTCTTCTCATCTTGACCAAAAATCTAATGCCCGGTTTGCTGATGATGTTGCTTCATGGCTTTCATCGTCTCATCACCATCTCATAGTCCTCTTGCTCATCCTGCATCTCATACATCGTCTCATCAACATCTCCCTCCCACTCCTATGACTCATCCAACGTCAGCACAGTCTTTATAAATTTCTAATGAAATGTTGTTGGAATGTACGTTTGTTTGAACATGTTTGGACTTTATTTTTGCTTTATTTTGTTATATGCGGCGGCACATTACGTATACGTTTGGGTGTGCCGTACATTGCGACGTGTTGCAATATCGTAGTAATGGATTGTAGTTTCCTTTTTTCTAACAACTTTATATGCAGAAGGAGACTGTTTTGGGTGGCATATAGCAGTCAGTTAGTGGTTACTTGTTTACTTATGTTCTTATGCATAGGAAAAGGGGGATGTCCATTGAAATATTGTCTTGCATTACTTTTTATCCGAATTAAGAACTTTATGTCCTCATTCGATACTTATTTTCCCATTAGTAATGTGCGAGAGCGAATATAAATGGTTCTTTAACTCTTTCCTGGCAAGTTTCGGGTATATGCGGCAGTCACTTGGTTTATCATAGCGACTGACATCATGGAAAACGGCAGTTATTTTTATTTTTTTTTTTGGTTAAACCAGCACTCAGGGAAATACCCCTACTCATGCAGTGCATTGTGCAGGTTTAGGAAAGGTAGAAAGAGGGAAGATGCGAACGGTAAGGAAACGAGTTGCTGCTGGTGACTGTAAAATGGTCAGTGCTATACATTCACAATTAGACAATCGTCCCCAAGAAGCCCGCAGTTTCTCACACCATATATGTTGTGTGTGAATTTTATACAGAAGTGGCGGGACCTACAGTTTATAGTCGACTCCGAACGACAGATTTTTGAGAAACAAGAAGAGAAGGAGAAGAAATCACCGAAATATATGGCAGTCCTCCTCCCGCAAGCTCATATACTTCAGTTTGCAATGACTTGGGATCCAGTAAAGTGTGACCCTATATGCCTAGCTAAGCTCAGCAACTTCCGCAATAATTTCGAATCAACTTCATTGGACTTTTATGTGCATATGACGCTTTGGCTGTCAGACATTGTTATTTGTCTCAGTCTCCACACGTTTTGTTCAGGTTGAATAGCATTGAAGGGTCCAAATAATCTCTGTACTTACATACATACATACATAATTGGTCATTACAACCCTTCGATCAGAATAATGGTGTTTACGACCCATATATTTGAAATTCTATATGACTTAGGCTCCATGAAAGTGCCTAGTTAATCCCAGATACTTTGTGTAATAATTTTTGAGCTAACTTTTTAGGACCTTTGTGTGCAAATGGCGGGTATGGCCCTTTCTGTTCAACTTGAATTAACCAAATCCTACGATGGCATTAAGTGGTCCGAATACTCCCTATCCTGCACTACTACCAGTCTTGTAAGAGAACTTTGTTCACTTTTGTTCTTCAATCTGGTGGAAATTGACGTCAAAAGTCATAGAGTTTATTGATTCTATATCGAGGTACGTATGTCAATGAGAGGCTACAAAGCACTATTATGAATCGGGGGTTCATCTGGCTCCTATTAGCCTACCGAAGTCCACAGACTGTAGGCGAACCAAACTTTCCGGAGATTTCGAATGTTATCACGTCCAACAATTTTGCAAATTGTGTCTTCTAGGACAACGTTTTCTCACGATCATCGAGTGACCACATTTGCTTATCCTGAATGTCCAATACTGTTAGGAAAATGGAAAAATCTGGATAATGGTGATTTGTTTTTACATCGCTTAACATTAAAATTTTAAGCAAAAGCTACAAAAACAGGGATATAAATTATCGTACTGCTTAATATAACAACAAAAACTAGCATAAAAATGGTAAACAAAAATACAACAACAGCACTACAATCATGATTGTTTACATTTATAGAGATTTCGAAAAGGCCAAGTCATGAACCTCCGCCTTCACGAACATTCATTAGAATGTCATATAAAAGACATATAAAAGACACGGCAAAGCAGTGATGTTAGTGAAGTTCAGTCAGTCTTGCGGGAAGAAGCGTTACGTTTGAGAAGAGTAATCGTGGTTTGAACATCTCTGGTACAAAGGCCAGTCCAACAATTGTGTAGTCATTGTTATTGTTTATGTATAGGGTATATATGGAGGAATAACAAACAAAGTAATTGTTGTTGTTTACATCAAGTTGTGAACAGTATCACACAGAATTGTTCGAATAATAAAGAATTTTAATTAAAACGAATACGAATTTATTTTTATTTCCTTTGCAGTCTACATATTTTAAATGTTTTTTTTTTAACACTTTGATATTACTGAGTATGAGATAACTCGTAGTTTAGCACCGTAGAAAGGTATACAATCTACGAGTTATCTCGTAGTCAGCAGTCAACGTGTCAAGGTAAAAACGTAACAATATTTTAAGTTTACATAGATAAGCAGAAATGGACGTAATTTCCCAAAAGGTTAGTAAGTGGGGATCGTGCAGAGACATATTTTTTTTTCATGAAACCATAGGCAAGATTTTCACTCGAAGGAATGACATACGTACTCACTAAACGACTCGATATTTAGAAAGAAATTTTCTTTGTCCTAAGTTTGTTGTATACACCCTTTCAACACATTATGTTTGCTTTAATAAAATGCTGAATATTTGATGAGCTTTGGCAAATGGACGCCAAAACATATTCACAACTTTTTCTCTTCTCTTCTCTTTTGCTTTTTTTTATTTTGATTTGGTTTTCACTGATTTCATAAGCAAAACCAAAGCAGAGGGTCCATATGAAAAAGCGAAATGAATTCAACATCAGAACATACAGTTTTCTCGTCTTCTTTTTTGTTGCCAATTTAAGAAAAGCGGGAGTCAGTCAATACGATGCTGCAGAAGTGCTGCTATTTTCTTACGCTTCGGCTAACACTTTTGCGGAAGGCAAACATATGAATGAAGGTGGTTTCTCAGTTAATATGCAACATTTCCGCTTTACTGGTTTTCAAAAATTCTACACACATGTACATACATACACACATATGGATATACATACATATACGAAGCAAGTTGTGTCGCATTTGATACTGGAAATCTGCAATGTGGTTAAGACGTTGCCAGCACCCAAAAAAAGGGTGGCTTTTTGAGTATAGAAGGGAGGAGGTATGTACATATGCTGTTGCTTTTTGTAGCTGAAAGGATAATTAATTTTTAGTTATTGAATTATTAATAATGAATTCGTTTTTTCTGTGCTTACTGTTGTTGCTTTTTTACGTTTTCAACCTTTTGAGATTTTTTCTTTACATTTCGGCGGAAGTTGCGTAAAATTGTTGAGCATGAGAAGGATGTATGAAACAGGGAATGTATACCCTAAGTAATATGGCCAACTATTATCGTTTTTATATGATGCCAGTTACATTTTATTTTATTTTATTTTTTTGCAAAAGATAATGTAAGCTTGCTTGCTTTAAAATGAATATTTAATTTGGCAGAGGTGGCAAAGAGTGTAAACTTTATTATTTTGGATACAAAGGAAAGCAGCATAGTACTATGGTAGTTTAGTTTGGAATATTTTAAACCAAGAAAGAATAGGGATTCGAAATTAATTCTTGATAAAAAAAATTTAAATCCACGGTCCCCTTTTTGGCTGAATGTAAGCTTTTAAAATGAATTTCAATTTTAATATTGAATTGCTAACATTACGCTACTCTACATTCGATGGTAAATATGTATCCATCTAAAACCACTATCATTCCCTTATTACTTTGCCGTCAATTAATTTCATTTCATATCATTTTACGGCTTAAAACTTATTGTTGTGGAAGTTATGCATATTTGTTGTTATTATGGATAGAATGAATGGTTATTTCATACAGCAAATGTACGTTAATTCCACCAGGGATTTAAATTTAACATACCAATGAACAACAACAGCTATCACCACCATTACCATTATCAATTTGCTGTTCACCACTATCCTACGTACATCCATCGTATACATTTATTAACACACACAAACACAACTGGAGTGGAGGTGGCATATAAAAACGGAAATTATTTTTTAAAATATTTTTTTAAAAATTCTCCAACATTCTCATTCATTTGTTGAGAGTTTTCAGCGTATTTCCATTCATTTTAATATTTCATGATTGTGTACATTAATGAACATCATGAACATTTTTAATCATTCAGAATTTTTAAGCACAGAAAAAATTTTTGTTTTTTTTAATTTTATTTCGATATCAGGCTTCCAATGAGTTGAAAAGTTTTAATTTTTTCAAAAGTAAGATGAAGTTTGGAATACAACATAATAAAGGCAAAGCCTTAGCCGAACATATAATTTCTTGCTCTTTCAGTGAATACATACTTACATACATAATTGGTCGGTCATTACAACCCCTTAGTAGGATTACGACCTAGCTTCTCACACCACTTATGTTGGGTTTGTTAATTTTACAAATAAAAAGTGGAACCTGTAGTTTAAAGTTGTCTCCAAACTAGAGATTTTTAGTAACTTTATTTACTCTCGGGAGGGATGGAATGCATGCAAAGAAGGCAAAGTTTCTGACTGTGCCCAACAGGATGATCCTTGTCTTGCTGTCTTCAAGTCGCACGCAGCCTCCTCGTGGCCCCTTCTGGATGGCATTCTAGCACCCGCTAGATGTTAACTAATGCGTGCAGCGAGGTCCAATCCCCTGGACGATAAATGCGGGTTGTGCGTAGGGCTTGTAACCCATCACATAAAAACTGCATCCAATGAAAACCAATACAACAAACCTTAAGGTGCCATTATAGTCTCAATAGGCAATTGAGTAGCAGAGACCTCTCTCGTAAGACGTTCATTCTACCCATGATTCTTTATGGCGCAAAAGCATGGACCCTATTAAGAACTGAGAACTTGAGAGTATTGAGTAGTCTTACGTAAGATCTTCGGTCCAGTGCGAGTTGGCGATGATTTTCGCATCCGATTCAACAGTGAACTGTATGAGCTCCTCAACGACATGGACGTTGTACAGCGTATTAATATCCAGCGGCTGCGCTGGCTCGACCATGTCATTCGAGTATTTTATGCAGGGATCTACGGTAGTCGGCGAAGAGGACGACCTTGTATCCGTTGGAAGGACCAAATCGAGGAAGCCCTGTAATCGATTGGTGTGACCAACTGGCGTAGGCGCACAAGAAGCAGAGGAAGGATGTCTTGCGGCAGGCCGAAATCCGTTAATCGGGTTGTTATGGCCAATTAAGTAAGTAAGTAAGTTATTTACTCTCAGGGTTTTTCTTAGAAACCTGCTTACAGAAAGATCTCACAGAAATACACTAGACACTGCCTATTAGACTAGACTACAATACCAAGGAGTATCTTCTTTCTGATTGTCCGGCACTTTCAATCTTGAAAAAAAGGATTCTTCTGCACCCGTAATCATTAACACAACGTGTCTAATCAAAGGTGGTATGGATAGAATCCAGAGCTTCATAAAACCACTTCATTGAGAAGTGCTTGCGAATTGTTATAATGAGATAATAAATATACTATCGACACGCTAAGGCATCTTCTTTAACTCAAGTTATCCTTGTTTTTTGAGCCCATTTAATCTTCTATTCTAAGAAGAGCAAAAAATTAAATCAAAGAATAAGTAAACTCATCATACAGTAAATAATTTTGTATTAATACCGTAAGACCCCGCTTAATGCGAGGGATACGTTCCAGCGCTAGACGAAACAGCGTTAAACGAGGCAACTTAGCACGTACATACGACTTTAAACGGTCGCCACTTATGTATAAAATTATTACACACAACATAAGTGGTGTGTGGAACTAGATCGAAGTCCGGAATAAAAGGTGGTATGTATGTATTTATCTACACACATTGCCACTGCAGAAAATACAGCTGGAATCTCTATTCAGTTCAGACTAACAAAAGAGCGTTAAAAAAGATACATAGTATACACCGTCGTTTTACAGTGGACCGGTTTAGGTTGGTGCATGGCCATTTTATTTGCACACTTAAACAACAAGTATCAATACACTGTGCCAATACTACGGCGTAATACTGAAACAGCGTTAACCGGAGCAGCGTTAAGCGGTCTTTCCAGAATAAAGATTATAACTGCATTTTCCGAAGTCGCAATGAATTTACATCTACACTTGAGGTCGCCGTGATCTAGTGGGTAGTGTGTTGGCTTATTAGACGAAAGAGTTCGAATCCTAGGTCAGACATCAAAACGAAAATTTTTAAATAATTTTTCGGTGACTTCCTCTCAGCAGATTTCTGGCGAAAACTCTGAGAATAAAAAAAAATTGCCATGGAATGCTTCTGAAAAATGTGTCGTTCGGAGTCGACTTTAAACTGTAGGTCCCGCCACTCATTTATAAAATTAACGCACACAACATAAGTGGTGTGAGAAGCTAGGACGTAGTACAATGGGTCAATTCGACCACCGAGTACTGTACTTGTCAGAATTGATAAGTACACGTCCTCTAACCTAACCTAACATAACCTACATCTATACTTGTTAAGTTGCCTCGTTTAACGCCGTTTCGTTTATCTCTGCAACTTCATTTTAAAAACCACATAAATTCGAAACCGCGTAATCCGAGTTCCATGTAAACCGACGTATAGTTGTATTTTGTATATTCAATTTTGTTTCAGGAAAGCCATGTCTCTGTTTAGCAAACGCATTAGTTAATTAGCGGATATGTTTGAGGAAGAAAAATTTTTTTTTACTCTCTTTATTCAATGTGCCGAGCTAATATGCAAATTAATATACATACATACATACAGACATAGTCCATTCAAAATTGCTCATTACAACCCATCAGTCACAATGACGGGTAAACCGGAATGACCTAGCTTTTCACACCACCTATGTTGGGTGCGTTAATCTTATTGAGCACCCACAACTCGTTGGCGGTTGGGTTTTCTTATAGATTAGCGACGGGACCTACAGTTTAAAGTCAACTTCGAACGACAGATTTTTGAGAAGTTTTTTAATGGCAATATACTCTGCGAGTTTGTAGTCAGAAGACAGCTGAGAGGAAGACAGCAACATATTTTTTCATATTTCATTTTGTTGGAAATGTCTGATCTGGGATTTGAACCGAGGCGTAATGTCTAATAAGTCAACACACTACCTACTAAAGGGTCTTTTTTTCTTTCCGGTTAACAATGGAAAATTAATTCATTCAAGTAACTGCCTCGGCTGGCCATGCAGTAGCTTACACGATCGGTTCAATTTTTAAGCATATTATCAATTGCGTGCGGGTATGTAAGCAAGCAAAATTGTCGCATTTGGGGTACAGAAAACCCGCACGCATACATTGAAAAGCCGTCGCACCCAAAACGAGTCACTGTTTGGTGTGGATTTTGGTTCATAGGTATAATTGGGTCATTTTTCTTCGAAAATGAGCAAGCAGTGGCCGTTACAGTTAATGGCCATGTTGAACGAATTTTTGTCCACAAAAATTTTAAGAGGAGGATATTAGCAACATTTGGTTTCAACAGGACGGCGCTACGGACTGACTACACAGCCGAAGCTAGACTCGATGTTTTGCGCCCTGTTTTTGAAGACCACATTATCAGAAGCAGAGCTATTATCGTTTGACCACCTCGGAGCTGCGATTTGACACCGTTGGACTGTTATTTGTGGGGTGCCGTCAAAGGTAAGTGTTACGCCGACAAGCCAGAGACAAGTGCCGCTTTAAAGGACAATAATCGTGAAGCTGCATACAATGTGCTTAAAAATTGGACCGATCGTGTAGGTTACAGCATGGCCCGCCGAAGCAGCCACTTGAATGAAATTATTTTCCATTATTAATCGGAATAATTGTACTTTCAAATACAAAAGGAAATTTAAGAAAATATTCAGTAGTTTTTTATTTAAAGCATTTTCAACAAAAAAGGTAGTTATTTGGCGGACCCTTTAGACTACGGCGACTTACTCTGCATGTTAATTTCTATTATGATAACAGTTTATCTTGCCCTTTCTTAGCTAATTTTAAAACACTTTCATCTAAAACTTACTTACTAACAAGAACTTGAGTAGATATCTTTAGGGACAATAGTGGCCTACTCAATATTGACATAAATTCTAAATGACTTCCAATTATACCCTTCTAATTGTTGGCCTTAGTCTTTTATTTAATCGTAATTATAAAGCCTATAAAATATCATTTCGTATTTGATTTTTTCAATAACTTTTCCTCCCCTCAATTTAACCTGAATATTTCCGCACATAATAATTACCAGCGTTTTATAGCCGATAATAAATCAAATCAAATCAAAAGAAAATTTTGTTTTATTGCAAGAAAAAGCAAAAAAGAGAAAAGATTTTGACCCAAAATTTTTTATTCCAAACATTTCCAATGATTTAAAGTGTCAATCATGAGGCAACTTTGGTGGTCTCTGCTCGTGCTAGTGCTGAGGCTGCTGCTGTTGTTGCCTATTTCCTGTAATTTTTCTTGGGCTACCATAAAACAAAAAGAGAAATTGCAAGAATTGTCTTTAGAATTAATGCTGTAACTGTAACGGTATTAAACAAATCAAAACTAGAAAAATAAAGCAAAGAGAGAAGAAGGAGAAGGAGAAGAGGCATACTTTTAATGATTATTATAGCCCAGCCTTAGGGATATCATTGGTGTACATTGTGTAGACTTTAAATTTGAAGTCATTAAAAAAGAAAGTTTGACTATCTCAACAAAACTCCTTCTGACAATCTCTTATCCACCTCCTTTTATTCACATACATACATACATACATACATACATACATACATCCATACACCTTGTACTAGAGCTCTTGGTATGTCTGTCGGGAAAATCTTAGCAATCTTAGCAGTGGAAGAAGAAGAATAAGAAGAAAACAAAAGACAGAAGAAATATGCTGATATTGTTGACGCACATTAGCTTTGACGTTGATTGCATTTGAGATAAAATGAGTATCGAAGTAAAAACTCCACAAAAAAAAGAATTTTTTTTTTAAGAAAAATTTCTATAAAAATCTTTGACATTAGCAGCAACTGTATAAAGAAGAAAATAAATAAAAAATAAAATTGCCAACCGAAATATAGACAGAGAAAAAGCTTACCAAACTAATGTCAGCCAATATAACTGAGTGGTGGTAGAGTATCTAAAGAAGTTGCTAAAAATAAAACTTTAGAAAACTCCCAAATCCATCCTACCCCTTTAGACATCAACTGATTTAATATTACACTCGTACTCATACCCATACTTGTACTCTCATACTCATACTACTCTACTGCTCTATTGAAACTGAACTGAAAACTCTTCGAACTTCTGATGGCAATATGGGCTCTCTATAAGCAGTGGCAGCAGTTGCAGCAATTGCAGCAGTTGTTGCTGTATAATGCTGGCTGGCATGTTTAATATTCAAATTGTTATTGCTCAGTGGAAAATTGTTATAACGGCAACACATCAATATTTTTTTCCTAGTTTTTCTTTTTTTTTATTTTGCCTAAACCAGTCAACTAGTCATCTATAGCAGTGAGACTGACTGGGCTGCCTGCCTTAACAACCAGTGAACCGTAGAGTCAGCAAAGCATTAACTAACCAACATAACAATTGTGTGTTCGTGGTGGCTGCACACAACACAAATAGTTGCAGAAGCACGTTGCAACCCAAATAGATTGAAGGCAAAGATTAAGCTTAATAATAGACAATTTAGCTTAAAACTAGGATTAAGCGCATGTGCGCCTGGACAGACTTACAAAAAAATACGAATAAAAAACAAAAACTAAAAAAAAAAATTAGACCATCAGCAAAAACTATCAAATTGTGTTTTTAAATAAAAAATAAATACAACAGGTTCTTGCATTTGGGGGCAAAAACGATTATTTGAATACCCTGTAATAAAAAGAAAACAAAATATTTTTGGCATTAGTCTATACAAACATTAATCCATAAATTGTATCACAAGGAATAGGAATGATGTTCTCTTTATATAGCCTCAATGTCAATTTATTATGGTTAATTATTTGAATTCTGTTTTATTTCTTCTGGTCTTATCCGGGCTTATCCTATGGCCTATAGTCATGCATCAATGATTTACAATCTCAAGACTGTCGTATTATCTCCAAAATTTTATTTTAGCCATCAAAACTAGTTTATCCACATCCAGGCTCTATATTAAGCAGCCATTAATCCGACAAAAAACTAACAGTTAATGGTAGTAACAAAAATAGCCAACCGCCATCGAGCAGCCATTAATTCTAAAAAAAACTAACGGTAGATCGTAGTAACAAGAATAGCCAACCGCCAGCTAGCAGCCATTAAACCACGAAAAACCAACAATTGATAGGAGTATCAAGAATAGCAAGCCGCCATCGAGCACCCATTAATCTTAAAACAAATTAACGGGAGATCTTAGAACAAGAATAGCCAACCGCCATCGAGCAGCCATTAAACCGAAAAAAACCAACAGTTGATAGGAGTATCAAGAATAGCAAGCAGCCCTCGAGCACCCATCAATTTTTACAAAAAACTAACGGTAGATCGTAGTAACAAGAATAACCAACCGCCATCGAGCAGCCATTAATTCTAACAAAAGCTAACGGCAGATCGTAGTAAGTAGAATAGCCAATTGCTAACGAGCAACCATTAAACCGAAAAAAAACTAACATTTGCTAAGAGTATCAAGAATAGCAAACTGCCATAAAGAATGGCTTCTATTCTGAAGTACAGGGCACTCGCAAGCTCAGGTACAGGAACGGCAAAGCAGATAATTAGAAAAAAATCTAGAACTTGATAATGGACTACCCACATATAGATTCGTAGCACTGCACTAGTTGCTAAGCATCGAGAGCGTTGGTACTGAAGATACAACACAAGACAAGTCACCAAAAGTACCACTATGATGTGGAGCAAATGACGATAAATTGGTCCTTGGGTACAATCTTACCGTACATGACTCCGGGAATAAATGAAATTTTTCCGGTCTTATTGCAAAGGGGGATGGAGGAACTATGTCGAAACAGTCTTGCTCTCAGATATACATCAACAACCTGGCGGAGGAAAGGCTGGCGTTCATTTCAAAAATGTGGAAAATAGAACACTTTACACCGAAGTTCCATCAGACAAATTGTTTGCAGGTCTTGTCTGTGGAAAACGCTGGAGAATATCGTGGAAAACTTAATAAGATATTTGATATTAGAACGGTTACCACTGCTTTGTATAAGTAGATCATTGAATATGAGAGCTATAGAGCCTGTTTTTTTTTGCGGATTAATAGCTGCTCCGTGGCGGCTTGCTGTTCTTGTTACTACAATCTACCGACGGGAATTATTGGCTTCTCAATGGTGCAATGCTACCCTTCTTACTATTATCTTCTTCAGATTTGTTTTTTTATTAATTACAGCTAGACGGCGGCTTTCTATTCTTGTTGCAACGATCTACCGTTAGTTTTTTGTAGAATTTATGAGTGCTCGATGGCGGCTTGCTATTCTTGATACGCCTATTAACTGTTGTTTTTTTTCGTTAGCTCTTTCGCTCGTTTTTTTTTCGCAGCTCATTGGCGGTTTGGCTATTCTTGTTATTACGATTTGCCGTTATTTTTTCAGGATTAATGGCTGCTCGTTGGCGGTTGGCTATTCTAGTTGCTACGATCTACCGTTAGTTTTTCAGAATTATTGACTGCTCGTTGACGGTTGGCTATTTTTGCTACTATGATTTACCGTTAGTTTTTTTTTGATAATTAATGGCTGCTCGATGACGTCTTGCAATGCTTGATACTCCTATCAGTACATACATACATAAATAATTGGCCATTACAACCCTTCAGTCAGGATTACGACCTAGCTTCTCACACCATAAGGCTGGACCCCAGGCTAAAATTTTCATACCAGATTCAGTACTCGGCTGACAAAGCCCGGAAGATCGTCGGGCAGCTCAGCAGATTAATGGCGAATATTGGAGGCCCGCTACCGGCGAGACGGAGACTCCTGATGGATGTTGGAAGCAACATTATGCTCTATGGGAGCGAAATCTGGGCCGAAACGCTAGGGGTTGAAAAACGGGCGAACTTACTTCTAGCGGTACAGAGAACGGGTGCACTACGTATCGCGTCGGCATATCGTACGGTGTCCGCCCCAGCCGTACTTGTGATAGCAGGTACAATCCCTGTCGATCTACTGGCAGCAGAGCGGATGAAGATTTATAAGGCGAAATCGGCTGGAAACCACATAACCGGTCTCTTCAGGGAAAACACAATTTCAGAATGGCAACGACGATGGAACAGCGAGGATAGAGGAAGGTGGACGGCGAGACTCATCCCGGAAATAAAGCCATGGATCTGTCGGAAATTCGGAGAAGTAAATTTTTATGTTACACAGATGCTATCGGGCCACGGATATTTTAGGAAATATCTCAACAGAATGGGCAAGACCACCTCGCCTTATTGCCTTTACGAAGAAGAGGAGGTAGTAGATGACGCGGAACACACTATCTTCAAATGTGCACGCTGGCAGAGCTATCGCTCTGCACTGACGTCGATGATCGGGACGATAACGGCCGCTAACATTGTCGGGGTTATGATTGCGAGCAGAGAGAATTGGGCCTCAGTGGCGAATTATGTGGAGCGCATTCTGAGACTGAAGAAGAGAGATCTGGAGGCCGCGGAGCAGGCGGGCACGCCGGCATAGATGGCACCAGCTCACGTGTCAAACGAGGTCCCAGTCGGGAGCTTGGACGGAAGGAATAGTGGAGACAATTAGAAATCTCCCCAACCTTCATTACGCAGTCCGGACGCGGATGTGAGCATGAAGGCGGCCAAAGGGCCAAAAAGGACTCCACTCCGAAGTAATACCACCGTAGTTCCGGAGTGGACACAACAGTCCACGGTACGAGGGGGGGATTTAGTGGGTGAGGGCCCCACACACGGAGGACGTGACGACTTCCTCTATGGTGCGGTTAGGTACATTTGCCCCTCCTCGGCGTAAAAAAAAAAAAAAAAAAAAAAAAAAAAAAAAAAAAAAAGCTTCTCACACCACTTATGTTGTGTGCATTAATTTTATACATAAGTGGCGGGACCTACAGTTTAAAGTCGACTCCGAGCGACAGATTTTTGAAAAGCTTTTCATGGCAATTTTTACTCTCAGAGTCTTTGCCAGAAATCTGCTGAGAGGAAGTCCCCGAAGAAATATTTTTCTTTTTGATGTCTGACCTGGGATTCGAACCAGGGCCTTTCGTCTAATAAGCCAACACACTACCCACTAGACCACGGCGACTCCTATCAGTTTTTGGTTTTTTTTTCGGATTAATGGCTGCTCGAAAGCGGTTGGCTATTCTAGTTAATACGAAATACCGTTAGTCATTTTCAGTAACAATGGCTGCTCGAAGGCGGTTGGCTATTCTAGTTACTACAATCTACCGTTGGTATTTTTTAGAATTAATGGCTGCTCCTTACCGGTTGATTATTCCTGTTACTACGATTTTCCGTTAGTTTTTTAGAATTAATGGTTGCTCGTTGGCGGTTGGCAATTCTGGTTACTACGATCTATGGTTAGTTTTTTTTTAGAAATAATGGGTGCTTGATGGTAGTTGGGTCTTCATGTTAGTACTATCACCTCTTGGTTTTTTGACGGGCTTGATATACAAGCGATTTGCAGATGGGTACATGGTTTTAAAATTCTTTTGCAGTTTGAATGAAAAGCTAACAAGCGTTGCTCTATTTGAATTTATCGTCAATGAAGCGATTTTAGTACAACTTTTGGCTTCTTGATAATCGATACAGTCTTTATCCGTCATTACGACGCATGGCCTATTTTCGTTCACTAATTTTCTTCTTTACTCTTAATTGTCTTTCTTACGCACCAACCTTTCACGGTTATGTTCCTAATCCCTAGCCAACGCAATAAGCTTACAATTTTCCATGTAGTATCCTTAATAAAAAAAATTAACCTTCTTTGCTCTACTATTCACTAATAACTTTTGAAAATGTGTGCGTGTTTCTTTAATTTTTTCTTTATTTTTTTTGATTTCAATGTCCGCAAAGTCAATATCATGTACTCTTCGACAAGATTTTGAATATTTCGTTCGTTTCGTACATGGAAAACAACAACAAAAAAAAGGGGGCGGAGGCGGGAAAAGACAAATCATGGCAATCTCTCTGTCAATGAATTGTTATGTGTGTTTACTTTTGTGGACTTGATTTACTACTCCTCCCGTGTATAGTAAGTTCAGCTGAAAGCTGCAGTTGCAGTTGAATTGCAGTTGAAAATGTAGAATCTTCTGCTTTTGCCTATCAGCCAGAAACTAACAACGATATGCCATGCATATGCAGCAATATTATCGGTTCCGCCCAATTCATGGTTCTTTCTTAATTACTTTTGTGTTTCTATTTTCTATTTTTTTTTATATTTTCTGTGGAAAACTAAGAAACGAAACATTATTATTGCTAGTCTTTCTGATGAAGTCATATTAACCCTTATGGGTAGCAGAGGGCTTACTTTCGGCTGTTGAGGTAATCTTAGAATTTATTAAGGAAATTTTAAAACTGTGGCTGTAATGTAGTAGACATGAGGCCATGTTAGATATTTCCTACAAAATTTATCATAAAAAGATATTTCTCCTTAACAGTATCCCGGCAAAAACTCTGCGAGAAGAATAAAAATACCATGACGAGTTTTTCAAAAATTTTACATTCGGAGTCGACTTTAAACTGTTGGTCTGGTCCCATCACTCATGTATAAAATTAAAACACACGGCATAAGAGCCATTTTTTTTCTGTTTGTTGTTCATTCCTCTGTTTCCTATTCTCCCTCCCCTTCCCTATTCTCCTATATCCTCCTTTTCCTTCCTCCCCTAAGGACAATTTACAATGGGTCAATTTGGACCTCCGGGTACTGTGTTTGTCTTGACCGACAGGTGCACGTCCTCTAACCTAACCTAACCTAAGAGGTGTAAGAATCTAGGTCGTAATCCTAACCGAAAGGCTGTGATATCTGTATGTTACAGAGTATAATGGCGAATATTTATGGTCCACGTGGTGAGAAAATGTGGCCTCTATCCCTAGTTCTATACTGTGTTGCATTCTACCCAAAAACCACCCTAGGCACTTGAAAATCCAATACATGCGGCAGACAATACAGATTAATCCATGCCCAGAGTTAATATTCAATCATCTGCGTAAATAAGACAGGCAATGTCCAAAAAGAAATTCGAAGATTCTGATGTATAGACTTGCACTAGAGCTTAGTTGGGTTTAAAATAGGCAAGGAGCAGCACCGTCGAAGAGCAGGGATTTCGGAAAAGATTCTACAGAGATAACAGCAAAGGTAAGATATGCACCGTAATGACTTCAGGCTTATATGAGTTTATGTCTTGACTCGAAATATGAATCACCAGACTGCACAAAGAATGGGATTCTGTCCAGTAGTTTATGCTTCCGGTAAAGTTTATATTCTCTTCTGCATCCAACCTGGTCGAATGAACTTGAAATCACAAAACACATTAAGATTGAGGGCGACTTATACCTCGAAGAATATCGTCCATTAACTAGGGGTTTGGCTAAGGATTTACCGTTTAAAATTTATTAAATGAGACATCCTCATCGAGTGCCATGTGAAATGTTGGCCAACTGTTAGCAGCATAATTGTGAGGGAATTAATGATGGACACTATGGGCATGGACACAATTAAACACTGATGCAGCAGGCTTGAGAGTATTTGAGAGAAAAGTCTTACGTAAAATCTTCGATGCAGTGCGTGTTGGGGATAATTTTCGCATCCGATGGAACAGTGAACTGATAAGCTCCTCAACGACATGGACATTGTGCAGCGCAATTACATCCAGCGCTTATGCTCTTTCCGTCATGTCATTGGAATGGAGGAAAATGTTCCGCCAAACGGGTATTTGATACGGCGATTTGCGGAATTCGGTGAAAAGGACGAGTTTATTTGCGTTGGAAGGACCTCTACGTAGAAACCCTGTCAGCGAATGGTGTGACCAACTGGCTTAGGCGTGCAAGAAGCAGAGGTGCCTGAAAAGATTTGTTCAAGCTGGCCGAAAATCAAAATGTCAATGGCCAATTAAATAAGTTAGTAAATAAAATTTAACAATAGGTCGGTGTGACTTTGCAGGAAGATGATACTTAATCGGCTATTACTTACATATATAACTCTTTAGACGTAGCTTCTCACACCACTTATGTTGTGTTTGTTAATTTAATAGATGAGTGCACTGAACCTACAGTTTAAATTCAACTCCGAACGACAAATTTTTTAGAAATTTCTCCATTGCAATTTTTATTTACTCCTAGAGTTATTGTCAGAAGACTACTGAGAAGAAGACGACAAAGATATATTTTTTTATTTCGTTCTGAACCGATAGTTGAACCGCAGCTTCTAGTCAAATAAGCTGACATTACGGCCTACTAGACTACAGTGACGTCTGAGTTAATTATGGTAGTATCTAAACATCAATTTCTAACTACTTTATACTCATTAAAAAATGTGTACTCAACTGAAATCTGAAAACGTAAGAATACAACCAACAACCATAGCAGAAACTGAACAAATTTTATGGCATTGTTCGGCAAAATTTTTTGGCATCCAGTTTTTATCAGAGATCAGTAAAGAATCGTTTTTTTCTGCTACTCATAAGTACTCATGAAATTTTGAATGTATGTGAGTCAACATATTTGAAATTTAACTATGTACCCTGTTTCATTCATACGTACTTCAACATTGTTTTATGAGAACAGGTTGCAATGAGTATGCGTACAACATTGACATCAAACTCATACTCATACCATTCGAAATATGTTTGATTAATTAAGCCTTTTCATTCAGATTCAAAACTTTAGAGAAATACTTATAAATGATTCGAGTGATTCGAATCATTTATCAAAATTTACAGTCTTTGTTGTTGTTGCATTTACAAAGAAGAAAAAAAGATACATAAGACAAAGAGACAGAGCAGCCAACAGAGCAAAGACATAACCTTATAGTGAGTATTTTAGTGTTTGTACGTGACTCGTACTTATTTTGCGATTCTTGTAAATGTTTAGTTATGGAGACACGAAATCATCAATAACATCATACGTGATGTTAAGTCTGAATATGATGAGTACTTCAAACTTCGAACATGAGTAGAGGTTCCATGATATTAAAATAGGTATGAATGCGTGCGTATAAGTATTAGATATTATGAGTATGATTCGATTCTACTTATCTTTTTGAATACTTATAGTTGAGTTGATCAGGACAAAAGCATTTGGTTGTCCGCTTATCCTAAGACCAGATGCAGTAAATCAATGATGCAATTTAATAGAGTAGAATCTGATGAAAATGATGTAGAGATATGTAAAACTAAGCTTGAATTGCTTCGAAAGAAATTTTTGTGGAATACACAAGTATGAATGAGTATGAGTACTTTAAACTTTGAACATATGTAGAGAGGTTCAATGATATTTAAATAAGTATGAATGCGTGCAAATATCAAAAGTTTTGAGTATGATTCGATTATACTTATCGTTTTAATTACTTATAGCTGAGTTGACCACAACAAAGGCATTTAGTTGTCCGGTTATCCTAGAACCAGATGCAGTAAATCTATGATGCAATTTAATAGAGTAGAGTCGGTAGAGCTTTTCATATGTAAAACTAAGCTTTGAAATAATTTTGAATTGCTTTGAAAATAATTTTTGTGAATTACACAAATATGAATGAGTATTAGTACTTTAAACTTTGAATGTGAGTATAGAGGTTCCATGATATTAAAATAGGTATGAATGTGTGCGTATAAGTATTAGATATTATGAGTATGATTCGATTGTACTCATCCTTTTGAATTCATATAGTTGAGTTGATCAGGACAAAGGCATTTGGTTATCCGGTTAGCCTAAGACCAGATGCAGTAAATCAATGATGCAATTTAATAGAGTAGAATCTGATGAAAATGATGTAGAGATATGTAAAACTAAGCTTGAATTGCTTCGAAAGAAATTTTTATGGAATACACAAGTATGAATGAGTATGAGTACTTTAAACTTTGAACATATGTGGAGAGGTTCAATGGTATTAAAATAAGTATGAATGCGTGCAAGTATCAGAAGTTTTGAGTATGATTCGATTCTACTTATCGTTTTGAATACTTACAGCTGAGTTGACCACAACAAAGGCATTTAGTTGTCCGGTTATCCTAGAACCAGATGCAGTAAATCTATGATGCAATTTAATAGAATAGAGTCTGTAGAGCCTTTCATATGTAAAACTAAGCTTTGAAATAATTTTGAATTGCTTTGAAAATAATTTTTGTGGATTACACAAATATGAATGAGTATGAGTACTTTAAACTTTGCATATGTGTAGAGAGGTTCAATGATATTAAAATAAGTATGAATGCGTGCAAGTATCAGAAGTTTTGAGTATGATTCGATTCTACTTATCGTTTTGAATACTTATAGCTGAATTGAGTACGACAAAGGCATTGAGTTGTCCAGTTATCCTAGGACCAGATGCTGTAAATGGATGATACAATTTAATAGAGTAGAGTCTGCAGAGCTTTTCATATGTAAAACTAAGCTTTTAAACAACTTTGAATTACTTTGAAAATAATTTTTGTGGATTACACAAATATGAATGAGTATGAGTACTTTAAACTTTGCATATGTGTAGAGAGGTTCAATGATATTAAAATAAGTATGAATGCGTATAAGTACAGAAGTTTTGAGTATGATTCGATTCTACTCATCGTTTTGAATACTTATAGCTGAGTTGACAACGACAAAGGCATTTAGTCCTAGCATCCTAAGACCAGATGCAGTAAATCTATCATCCAATTTAATAGAATAGAGTCTGTACAGCCTTTCATATGTAAAACTAAACTTTGAAACAACATTGAAAAAAATTTTTATGGATTACACAAGTATGAATGAGTATGAGTACTTCCAACTTTGAATATGAGTATAGAGGTTCCATGATATTAAAATAAGTATGAATGCGTGCGTAGAATATCAGAAACTATGAGCATGATTGCATTCTACTCATCTTTTGGAGTACTTATAGCTGAGTTGACCACGACAAAGGCATTTAGTCCTAGCATCCTAAGACCAGATGCAGTAAATCTATGATGGAATTTAATAAAACTAAGCTTTGAAATATCCTTGAATTGCTTTGAAAGAAATTTTTGTTGAACACACAAGTATTCAACAAACTTTGAAGAGGGGTTTCATGATATTGAAATAAGCATGAATGCGAAAGAAATTATGAACATGATTCGATTCTATTGATCTTTTTTGAATACTCATTAATGATCTCTGGTACTTATCGACAGAATTTGCGTAGAAAGTGACTATAAGGGTAAAATGTAAGCTTTCTGTAAATTAATAGAGAGTTTGATCCAGAATATTAGCCAGTAATTAAAGACATTATGCCACTTAATCAAAATTTTTGATACCTGCCTAGAGAACTATGCCTAACTTATCCTAGCACACTTTTATGTTAAATTTTACTAGAATGTTCTAGATTTGCTTACTTAAGCTCTTCAACTATAAGCAAAACTTTGTAAATAAAAACCCAAAGCACTTGGGTTAAGTAATTTAGTTGAAGTTTTTAAAATTTTTCTGCAATACCCATAAACAAAATGAAATTTCGTCATGGTATGGTAGAAGAACATAGAAAATTAATATTCATACATATTAATGTCGACTTTAATGTCTGTCTGTCTATTTGTCTTATTGTCTGTCTATCTTTTGAGGTAACTGTCTATAAGATTGTCTAACATTTGCTGGTTTTGCCAGGCTGCGATCATTTTTCCCTGTCGGTATAATTTCTTGTACGAGTAGATATACAAGCGAAATATGGTTTAATAAACAATTTTGACTTCCTTATTATTTAATGGCAAAAAAAAACAAACAAAAACAACACAAATTGGAAGAAAGAAAAACAACAAATTGTAACAATTATTTTTTCAATCTTTCCTCGTCTTAGGTTTTTTCTGTTTTTTTGTTATTGACGATCAATGTTGCTCTTTGCAGTTGCTGTTGCTGTTGCTTTGGTTTTTGCATCTTAAATCATGAGAAAATGTTATTCAATCTGCTGTTCTATGCTGTTGCTGTTGCTATACAATTTTACAATGAAATTGTTGTTGCTTTACTATTGTATTGCCAAGCTCTTCTTGTTGTTGTTGTTGTTGGTCTTCTAAATTAACCATAATTATTGGGTAAATTGATAACGTTTGGCCTGATGGAACGACAGTTTACCCATGGATCATGACAGGCTTTTCAAGTGAAGTTTTTCTTTCTTTTATTTTTGCTTTTGTGTGGAACGTTATTAAATAAAAATTAATTTTCATATCCGTATTCATTTATTTCAAGTTGGCTTTGTTGGTTTGCTAGTTGTTGTTGTTACTTGTTGTTGCTGATGTTGCAGTGACGCATGTGCAGCCACTTATCCTGTCACATAAACAACAGCGTAACGTCAACTAAAATTTAAGCAAAATAAATTGCTGAACCATCAACCATAATCGACAATATTGGAGGTTGAAAGCAAAAATTCGTATGTTTAAAAAAAAAAAAATCTTTTAAAAGCTAGTTTAAAACTGCGTGGGTGGTTTGGTAATGCATACAATTGACTGCTATTTCGAAAAATCTACAGAAATAGAAGTAAGATTTCACTTCATAAAATGCAAAAGAAAATTTATGGAAAATTTATTCAAATTTTAGTAGCTGTTCTTACAGTTTAATGCCGACTCTGAACGACTGAATTATGAAGTCTTCCATGGCCATTCTATTTACTTTCCGTAAAGATAAGGCAAGAATAGAGTGCTTTAGCTAACAATTACTCAAACGGAAAAAAATTTGGAATATTCGACGCTCACGTTTTTGAGACTCATTTCCAAAATATTTTGGATTAACACCATCAGCAACTGGGATCTCTTAATTCTGAACAACTTTAACTTTTAAAATAAAGATTTCAGAAGGATATTCAAATTTTATTTCTTATTCTAATCCTTCTCTTAAAGTTCCCACTTAAAAATTTTTATTAAAAGTATTGGAACATTAACGACCATTTTGCGACTGGTACCATGCCTTTAAGGCAGTTAATTGGAGCATCACAGCGGCTGAAGTTCGATAATGGTTGAACGGAGTGTCATTCAATTTTCTATGGATTACAGCCATAGACAAAGTTTGGCTTTTCGTTAAATTTCGGTTTGATAGTCTATAATAAGCGGTTATCGAGTACACTGTCCAGATAAAAACTTTTCTCAACTTTTCCGACGATTGCCACGGCATTTTAGTATTTGCCTTCTTTGTAAGAGTCATATTCACTTATTTTACTTGCGTTACTTTCGCTTGCTTTTTGGCGATGACTTTTCTGGCATACATATACCGGGTGGCTGATATATAATGCAACAAAGTAAAGCGCTATGTTTTTTTTCAATTTTTGTTTTTTAAAGTTTATTGTTCAAAAGCAAAAAATGTGGGAAATAATATCAAATTTTAGAATCAGTTTAGATTTGTTCGAATTGGCCACCTTTGGTACAAATTATGGAATTCATACGGCCTACAAAGCCATCACAGGCTGCACGAAAGTGAATCTGCGGTATTTTGGCCCATTCCCGGCGAAGCGCCGTCTTGAGATGATCGACACTTTGGTATTTTTTAGTGAGAACCTTACTCTCCAAAATGCCGCAGGCGCAAAAGTCCAACGGATTGAGATCTGGAGATTTTGGTGGCCATTGTGCGGTAGAAATGAAGTGAGGAAATTCCTTTTTATGCCATTCTTGGTTGACGCGTGCTGAGTGCGATGGTGCTGAGTCCTGTTGGAATGTCCATGGCCTGCGGCAGAAATATTTGTCTGACCAGGGCTTAAAGGCATTTTTCCGATAATATTCGGCATTTATTTTGACCCCACGGTCGATGAATACGAGCGGGGAGTGATAATCGGCCGTTACGGCGCCATCTTGTTCGGTGCCGCTTGAGTTCTGGTGGCCAATCGCAGGTGTAAATTTTCAGCTGACCTCTTTGGCAAAGTAAACCCTATCATTTTGTTTGTTCACATACTACTCAATTTGGAATGGCTTCTTATGGGAGAAAACCAAATTCGGTAACTGGCCACTTTCGTGCAAGCGAAGTAACTCCTTGACTCTTTACAGTCTAACTTTTTTTGTCCATTGGTGAGCATTTGCACTTTTTGGAACTTCAATGGCTTTAGTCCAAGCTCATTTCTCAATAGGTGTTGCATCCGTTCTCGCGATATGTTCAGCTCACGAGCAATTTTTCTACCACTGCGACGTGGATTTCGATCAAATCTGGCCTTTACTTTTCGGATCATTTCTGGTGTTGACAGCGTTTTTTTTTGTCCACTTTTTGGACGCAATGCAACACTGTCAGTATTACGGTAACGAGCAAAGGTACGAGAAACAAAAGATTTATTCACATTTAAATGCTGGAGGGCTCTAACGATGGCCACCTGTGGTTTTCCAGCCCAATATAAAGCAATCACACTATCACGCTTGAATTCCATTACGAATATCTTTTTTCTGAATTCAATAGATCAAAATACTTTTGTAAGCTTATAAATAATAAAATGAACTCTCACTGGAATAAATCTGTCAGCTGTCAGATGAGGGGTTTACAACTGATAACAACCTGAAGTTGGTTGCAATGCATTTCAGCCACCCTGTACATATATACATTCATAATTGGTCATTACAACCCTTCAGTTAGGATTACAATCTAGCTTCTCACACCAGTTATGTTGTGTGTGATAATTTTATACATGAATGGCGGGACCTACAGTTTAAAGTCCATTCCGAACGTTAGATTTTAATAAAACTTTTCATGGTAAATTTTTATTTATTCTCGAGAGCCTTTTCGGTCGCCGAAGAAGTATTCTTTCATATTACGTTGTGTTAGAGATGTCTAATCTGGTGTTTGAACCGAGGCCACTACCTATGAAACTACGGCGTAATCTGTTTCTTCTTACTGTCGTAAATTATAATATTTTCATTGAACTGATTTATGTAATCTACTCAGTAAGTAGCATTAGAACGTAGTCACTTGGGCTATCAACTTTTCAGGAGCACTTTTACTAGATGGCGCCTGTATGTCTCAATGTCTATTCCTTCCACAATATATTCTGCTGTTATGGCCATGCTATTGATGTGGTCGGAAAGGAATTAAAATCAGTTAGTTTTAGCCAAGTAGTTCTAACAAATTTAAAAAACTATTCCTTTTATGCTACACGTTTATGTGAACAAGACTTCGTTCCACAATATTTCCCTGATGTTTTACAAAAAACAAAGAACTAATTTTGTTAGAGCCTAAACCATATAAAAATTTGTTTTTTTTTTTAACTCTTCTCAATAGATTGCCTATATTAGTTCCAGTCTGAACGAAAATTTATAAATTTGTTTTATAAAATTGCACTTAAAAATTTTTAATTATCAATTAAAAACCAGCAATTACCAAGCCACCTTCGCATCTCTACGTATAGCAAACAGAGTGTGTATGCAAGTATTGGTTCAATCGATATGACCATGGCTACTCAACACATTTTACTAAAATAGTTCGCGTAAATCTTCTTCAATAACATTTAATAAAACACTGTGCGAGATCTCTCTTTCGCTCTAGACAGATCAAGAGGTAAAAATCATTGAAACAGACACACACACACACTCTCTCTCCTACATCGTATATTTACTTCATACGCCATTAAAGCTTTTGCGCATGCTTAGTAAGCAACCACCACCACCAGCACTGCTTGTCTGCATGCAGTTTCGATTTATTTGACCTTTACCGGAGACCTTTCCTTCAAGAAAACAAACAACGAACGAATGAGATTTCAAGACAACGTTACATACGTACATACGTACGTACGTATGGTGTATATACGGCGGCTGTTTGACTGGGGCTGGGATGACTTGACTGACAACGACAGGGCTAATGAAAACTTATATATCACTCGGTTGAATAATGCACATTAAGGATAATAAAGTACTTTTGTTTGTTTAAGCAATTTCGTGGCCTTTTCAAAGCCGGCTATAATAGGAGCTTGGCAAGCTAGCCAAGCCAACCAGCCAGCCAACCAGCCAGCCAGCATTATATCGTGGTTGACGACAACGACAATGAAAATACGAGTACGTACGTTTTGGCGCGATTACTTGTATGCCGCTGCATAATACTGTCTGTGTGTCCATCTACTCTCTGGCATGGCATGATTATACGAAGTAATTCTGTGAATAAATTGCCAGCAGATGTGAGACTTTAAAGTGTATTAAACAACGAATATAAGGAGGCGCTATTTTTAAAATTTCATGCTAGATTCGGTTTGCTTTCTAAGGGCAATTTATTAATTGGTCTTGGTCCCGCCAATCTGCCACCTCTATGGCCTTTTTAATGGCTAAGACAGGGAGGAAGAGCAGAGCCGTTGGGGTAATGAATCGAGTTATTATGTTTCTAGCTCGCGCGATTGAATTACCCGCATGTTGGTGACGTTGTACGTGAGAGACGTGTATCACCCACATGTTTTGATGCTGTACGTGGCATGGCACGTTGACGCATCATAGTATGTGAGGGGGTTTGTAGACGCCTTGTATTGCACTGTGTTTCAGACACCGTGAGATATGCTACGTTGGCGTTGCTCACGTAAATCTGGAATTATTGAAACGTTTCTAGCTGTCTATGGCCTGCTATAGTTATTGCTACAACAGGTTGGCTTCTGGGCTTGATTACGACTGGTTTGAGGATGGTTTTTCCATCTATTGCAGAGCACTGCGAGATTAGATCGCTGACAAGGATTTGGAACAAATCCCAGCCAAACTATTGCAGAGTGGGCTGCAACGAGCTGAAGTTGGAAACCATAGAACACCTCCTCTGTAACTGTTGAGCCCTTAGTCGGCTAAGGTTAAGGACTTTGGGCAGAGGCTTCTTGGAGGGTTTGAATGATTTGTCGATATTAAAGCTCTCCATGGATTCATTATTAGTTTGAGCTGGTTGAGAAGCGAATTGTCGCTCCAGTCTAGTAGGTAGTATGTTGGCTTATTAGACTTAACGCCTCAGTTCAAACCCAAGGTCAGATATCTCGATTTAAACGAAAATTAAAAAATATTTCTGCGGCCATTTACTCTTAGCAGATTTCTGGCAAAAGCACTGAAGGTAAATCAAATTGCCATGAAAAGTTTCTCAAAAATCTGTCCTTCAAAGTCGACTTCAAACCGTAGCTCCCTTCGCTCATGCATATAATTAATGCACACAACATAAGTGGTGTGAGAAGATAGTTCGTAATCCTAACTGAAGGGTTGTAATGACCCATTATGTATGTGTTATGTATGTGGCTGAAAAATGCCAGGACTTCAGTACTGTAGTCGCAATCTCTTGCGTTTGTGGACTGTGTTAGTCCTCAGCTTTCTTTACCCTCTCTTTACTACTTCCTACCCTTTCTCCTATCTCCCTGAGGACGCTTTACAATCGTCCTCCAGGTACTGTTTCCTGTACCTGGAACTGTATTGTAACCTTGTAATCAAATTTACTCTCCAGTTTATTTTCAAAAGTTGCTTTAATTGCACATACAAATGGCTGAACCTAATATACTTACCACTGAACGAATTTTATATATATATACCCTGCGTGTGTTTTATTCACGGACACTGAGTACAGACAGAC
Source organism: Sarcophaga peregrina (assembly GCA_014635995.1). NCBI lineage: Eukaryota > Metazoa > Arthropoda > Insecta > Diptera > Sarcophagidae > Sarcophaga > Sarcophaga peregrina. Next base: position 9,968,211 of record CM025790.1, on the reverse strand, counting down.
AGACAGACAGACAGACAATCTGTACCACTGAAGACAGCCAGAATGTGTATTCAAAGCCAAGGTCGCAGAGCATCATCATCAAACAGTCTCAAATTTCATTGAGATTCATTGTTGCTTTATGCAACCGATATAGCTTATGCTTTTTGCCCTATTGTTATTATTGTTTTTGTTGTTGTTGTTGTTGTTGTAGAACTGGAAATAATATGAACAACAAAAGGGCTCAACAGAGTATATGATTCTTATGCACGAGTGATCAATCACGTGAGTGCAATTACCACAATTTAGAAGGAAACCAAAAAACGACGTACAAAAAAAAAGAAATAAGACGTCCAAGATTTCTTTCAAGCTTTAAGTGTGTCTAGATACTTACAAATGTGTAAGTATGTGTGTTTATGTGTATGTGTAAGACTTTTACAGTATATGTATGTATGCAGTTTTTTAAAAGAGGACGTGGGTGCCGCCTAGACGCAAGCAATCAACTCATTTTTGCTTTGCTATAAAACAATTTGAAAGGAGAAAAAAAACAAGCACAGGCACATCTTGCAGGATATCATAAAAATTAGTCTGCATACACACACACATATGCACACACACAAGACTTAAGGAAAGAAAGAAAGATTGCCCACTATTTTGCAATGATCATAAATGAAGATCCACACCTTAGGCTTAGGTTTATTCATTGTAGCCTTGTGTTCTTTTTTATTTTATTTTTTCGTTTCTTTTAATTTTAGCAAGAGTTTTACTTTGTCAGACATTTGCGTTTGTCAGAGCTCAGAATTGCACACAGACACACACACTCACATAAGACAGATCATTCGAAAATAATTTCGAGAGCTAATGTTCGACCAAACCTTAATGTATTTAAAGTAAAAATTACTCAATTTATGAACTTGCCTAGATAATGCTAATGGAGCTACAAAATATCTACAAACATTACAAAATGACGATCAGTACTTTTAAACGATGCATGCAATGGACACGTTAAACTGAACAATGTTTAGAAGACTAGGTAAAAGCAAATCAATTTGAGGTCGATTTTTGTCAAAGGCAAAGTAGGCGCACAATCGTCAAATTAATGTCAAATTTTTTGCCAAAAATCTGCTTAGAGAGAGCATAGAGCTTGAACCGAGGTCTTATGTCTATTAAGTCAGCAAACTGCCTCCTACTACGCTAGGGTAACTAGGCAGTCAAATCAGTTTTACATAAATGCTATTCTGCGAATTCCTTTTCAAACACTTCGCTCATCGATGTGACAGCAAATCCCCCAATAATAGCTTCTTCTGCTTGAGGGCCTCAAAACTGTATGCTTTCAATTTTTATGTTGTAAGAGTTACCAACTTTCTCCTGTTTTTAAATTCTTGCAGAAGCGTTTAATCCTAGTTCCAAATAAAATACCTACAACCATAGAAGTCGAGATATATCTTGAATAAATCACACGCTAAATTATCTCACAATGATTTCTGGTTTGTCGATTTTAAGTGAACAAAGAAAAAAGAACTTCTCTGACGTTTTGTTTGTCTTGTAGCTTTCGTAAAAATATGATTTTATGGCCTAAAGCCACGCTAGTCGATTATGTATGGAATATTACAAATCCCAGTTGAAATCGCCGTAATCTAGTGGGTAGTGTGTTGGCTTATTTAAGTAAATCTCGGGTTCGTATCCCAGATCAGACACCACAACGAAATATGAAGAAAATATTTCTTCGGCGTTTCCTCTCACCAGATTTCTGACAAAAACTCTGAGAGTAAAATAAAATTGCCATCATAAAGTTTCTCAAAAATCTGTCGTTCGGAATCGACGTTAAACCGTAGGTCCCTCCACTCATGTATAATCATGTGATCAGCTAGGCCGTTAACCTGCTTGAAGGGTTCTAATGGTCAGTTATGCATGGCATTATTTTTCTCTTATGGATACTGATCTTTTCAGCAAATCATATGGGTCTTCGGCAGTTTCCTCTTTCTAGATAGCTACTATCAATAATACTTGGACACCTAAATATTGTCATCTTAGGTTCACAATTCACAGATAATGACAGTGAAGATATTCAGGGAGTTTGTGTGTGTTAGTAATATAGGTTAATGGCGGAACCCTGCTCGATTCCGAATGACAGGTTTTTGAGAAACTGTTTCATGGAAATTTTATTTACTTTCAGAGTTTTTTATTCAATAAACTACCTACTAATCTAGTGGACGATTTCTAGACTAAAACTGGAGTGTTTTCCCTTATGATTGCGATTCCTGCGAAGAATTTCTTCTTAAATCTGTGTGAGATCATTTATTTGCTCTACAGGATAGGAATACATGTCCCTGAACTTTCCCTAGTAACAGTTTAGTTTATCGTACTCTTATCTAAAGACATCCATCATTTGTTAACAAAACTTTAAAGAGGAGTTGAAAGTCTCAGTTAGTGTGGACTTTATCCGCTAAAATTACCCGGCAGTCTATAATTGTGAGATTCTTCCAAAATCACTTTTTGAATATTATATCAAAAGGTCATCCAGGCCTCCAGTATAGTCGTGTATACTGAGTACAATTTTTATCTTTTTGCAATGTCTGCCCTACTACATAATTTTTACATAATTGGTCATTATCAGTCAGGATTATTGACCTAGTTTCTCACACCATTTATGTTGTGTGTGTTAATTTTATACATGAGTAGCGGGATCTACAGTTTAAAGTCGACTCCGAACGATAGAATGTTTGCTCTTCTAGTCGTTATTATTCCTTGTATTCTACTTCGAATGTGCTAAGTTGGGTTAAAACTCGTTTGGCAAACAGGCATTTGGCTTTGAAGTCGGTATATACATCCAACTAAGTCTATGGGCCTATGGATAGAAAGTTCGGTTTTTTGTAAGACAAACTTTTTTTGAGATTCAATTCGTTGAGCCATTATTTCAGCTCGAATATTGCCATCATAATTAAATTGTCTTCCGATCTTAATCTATCATTAACTATTTCAATAATATTTCTAATTCATTGCATTCTTTTAATTCTCTGACTTTTTTCTACTCTACAAATCCAAAATAAAAGAGCGAAGAAAAAATATCACAATCAAAGACATTCTGCCAGCATTTTGGCAAGATGTTTGTTGTAAGCATTTCTCGATCTTCTTCTTCGTCTTCAGTGGTCATCCTTTTAGCATCCGCTGTGTCTTCACAAGCTTAGCATTTTGTCTCTTCTTTTTTCTGTTTTATTTGCAGTTGTTTTAGACAGAGGCCTGCTTGTGCATATTCATATGCATGCCTTAATAAACGAGAGTAATCGTGATATGTCCGTTGGACAGTTGTTGTTTGTGAATATTTTAGAAACTGTCGTCGTAAATCTATTTGCAAGTGCTTCAGAAAGTATGTTATAAATCAGTGTGTGTGTGTGTGTATGTGTTGCTATTGCAGACATTTTTGAACAAATAAGCGAACGAATATACTCGTATGGATGTACGTACGTATGGTATATCAACAAATAAAAAATCAAAAATATTAAAATGCTAAAACATTGACAGTATGTAACAAAAGTAAGCATACGAAGAAATATTAATCATCTTGCAATATGCAAGAGTTTAATATTTAAGTGGACTAAATACGGCTAGGACCCATTGAAAACTGTAAATCAGATTAGAATCTAACGTTATCCGTGTTCAAAGGTTCATCAAAAGGTATGCCTGAAACAGTTTTTCAGCAGAATTGTTGGTGATACAACTCCAGCCCTAATGATTTGAAACATTTCTTGACAGATTTTAGGGTCAGTAGGTCGAGTTGGAGTTGTATGGGTTTATGCAATGTCTTCCAAGAGCTTGAGTTCTAAACTAAAAGGTGTTGCCCACAATTTGTTTGTTTTTATAATTTGCGAGGGGCCTGGTTGTGGACGTACTCTTGATGAAATTGTATGAGACGGGAATTGACATGGGCGATCTAGTTCTAATAGTAAGTCGCAATTATGAAGAGGCGCTACGTAATATCTTTCAAAACGCTCTTAAGCTTAAAAGTTTGTTATCCATTTCATGATTACAGTGAGGTGTTATCAGGGAATGGTACTGAGAACTAATCTGCATTGTGGAAGTCATTGAGAAAATATTTCCAGAAGGGCCTAGCATCTTCAAATGCTACACAGCAGGCTTTCAGCAAAATCTGGGGATTTAACCATTGAATTCTGTCCATTGGACCCTTTGTTTACATGGTTAAATGTCTCTCATAGCGGTGTAACATTTAAGCCCGCTGAGTTAGTTGGCATATTGGTACTCTAACTCATCAAATGGCATCGACACCTTAAACACTGAATTGATGACAGATTTCCCTTTAATCTTTCCTTAGACAAAATTAGCGAATTCTACGCCATTTTGGGCATGCAGCGAAAATATATAGCGACACAGTAGTGCTGATGTCGGTCCTAAAGAATAATATTCGGAACCCATTGGAAAAGTCTAGGCCACAAAAAGCTGTACACAATTTTGGTATTCGGGCTGCTATACATACATACATACATAATTGGTCATTACAACTCCTGAGTTAGGATTTTTGACCTAGTTTCTCATACCACTTATGTTGTGTATGTTGGGTGGCGGGACCTACAGTTTAAAGTCGGTTCCGAACGACAGATTGTTTTGAGAAACTTTTCATTGCAATTTTATTTTACTCTCAGAGTTTTTGCCAGAAATCTCCTGAGAGGCAGTCAGCGAAGAAATACTTTTGTTTTGTATTTTGTTTTGATGTCTGGCCTGGGCTTCGAACCCTGTCTTTACGTATAATAAGCCATCATACTACCTACTTGACTATGGCGACTTACTATACTTCGAGCTGCTATGCAAATACTTATTCCCAATGCGATTAAATTGAGACCGTCCATGCAAGCCCAATCAGCTACATTGTTGCAGCATTTTAAACGTTTCAGCTTACTTAAGAAAAGTAAAACTGTGCAACGGTGGATTGAGGCAATAAGTATATAAAAAATAAGTCACAAATCAAAAGGCAGCCTTAACAGCAAAACTGTAGAAACCCTTCTACAAACTTACAAACAAAATTGATCATTACAATCAGGATTACGACCAAGCTTCTCACATCACTTATGTTGTGTGTGTTAATTTTATACATCAGAGGCGGAAGCTACAGTTTAAAGTAGACTCTGAACGGTAGATTTTTGAGAAACTTTTCATGCCAGTTCTATTTGCTCTCTTTGCTAATTTCCGTCAACTTCTTTAGCGTACTGTATGCTTCTAAGCAACATATGGATGTGAAGGCTTTTTTTTTGTTTGTTCATGAGATTTTATGTTTTTTTTGTAATTCATAAATGGGCAGACTTATTGGCATTGAAATATTTTTTTGTTCTTGTAAATTTTCTTCTTCTTGTTATTGTTGTTTGTTGCTTTTGTTAGCATATATTCTCGTATATTTTTCTATTATTTATATAGTCGAATATCGTTTGTTTCTCGTGTTTTGTATGTCATAAAATAGACAAGACAAACAACGTCTCTTATGAATGAACAACAACTGAACTGAACTAAACTGAACGAATGAATGAATGAATGAATGAATGACTGAATGATATGTGGGATTTCACTTTGGGATTCTTTTGTCATCTATTTTTCGTTTGTTTGTTTATTTGTTTTTTAATTTTTTTTAAATATTTGAGTGCATGTTTGTTGTAAAATTGTTTTCTTTGGCAATGTTTTTTTTTGATAAAAGAATAAAGTCGCAAAAGATTTACTTCACTTCAATGATAATAAAAGAGTACATATGGGTTGAAAGCTTTTGGGCATAAACATACATACGTAGTGTATGTTGTATACTAGGTTAGTAAAGACAAACATATTTAAAGGATATTAAATTTAAATTAAGATCTATTAAATATAAAACGGTTTTAAACCTGGAAAATGTAACTCTCGTTCGGCATACTTTTTCCAACACTATTCTCACAACTTTGATTCCCTGTTCAGCTTCTTAAAGTAGACATCAATTCCGGACTTAATCACTTCCTTGTTTGTTGTACCTATATCTCGTAAAATGTTTTCTGTAGACACAAACTTTCCTAGAGTACCATAAAATTTCGTTTGTTGTAATATTGGTTGGACTTATATCTTTCTTGTCGCAATTAGCTTTATGTATAGAGGCTCTAAATGATCCAAGGTAATGTTATTCGTAGATATATTTGCTAAAGACATGAAAATTGGACAACTACACGCAAATAAGGCTTTTAAGTGGATAAAGCTTGATTTGATATCTTAAAATTTATTCGTGATAGGAGATAGCATAGAAGATATTGTCCCCGTACATTGTGCAGCACTTTAAAGTTTTGCCAATAAAGATAGAGAGAGGCACATTAAAAACTTTCTTGTCTAGATAGAATCTATTCAAAGTATATAGAATACTTGGGAACAATGATTGATTATACTCCAAAAAGCAATAGTCTAATGATTGCAAATGTTACACTAAACTAGACTAGACTAGACTGCACTAGAATACACTAGACTGGACTAGACTGCACTAGAGTACACTAGACTAGACACTAGACTTGCACTGAGACCTGGACCTAGAGTAGGCACTAGACTAGACTGGACTAGACCAGACTAGACTAGACTGGACTAGAGTACACTAGACTAGACTTAGACCTGGACTAGAGTACACTAGACTACACTAGACCAGAATACACTAGACTAGACTACACTAGACCAGAGTACACTAGACTAGACTACACTAGACGTAGACCTAGACCAGACTACACTAGACCAGACTACACTAGACCAGACTACACTAGACTAGACTACACTAGACCAGAATACACTAGACTAGACTACACTAGACCAGAGTACACTAGACTAGACTACACTAGACCAGACTACACTAGACCAGACTAACTAGACTAGACTACACACTAGACCACGAACTACACTAGACCAGACTAAACTAGACTAGACTTCACTAGACTAGACTAGTCTGGCTAGAAAACAACTCAAGAGGGGCGATAGAAATTAAAGGTCGGTACGACGTAAACACCGACATCGCGGCCACTTAAATCAAGAGATTGCTTCTTAACTATTCCGTCGGCAGAACTAGTAAATGCTATTAGTATGTCCGCTAAGATCGATTAAGTTAATCTAGAAGCAGGGAGGATAGTAAGCAGACAGACGAACTTACCAATAGAGCAATGAAACCGTAAACACAGAGATAAGGATACTCTTTTCTATTCAGATAGATTTCCGACAATCTTCCTATTTGCGCAGCATTTGTACATATTAATTCGAATCGCTTCAAGCTCTACAAGTAGATTCTGAGAGGAACGAGTCACCAGAACATATATTTGAAACCAAAAAAAAAGACAAAACTTGAGTGTTTATCAGGTACTAAGAGGGTAGTTGAAGCTACCGTAGACTAGTAGGCAGTGTGTTGGCTAATTAGACGCGGTCAGTCATTAAAAACGAAAATATGAAAAAAATATTTCTTCGACGACATTTTCTGGCAAAAACTCTAAGAGTAAATAAAATTGCCATGAAAAAATTCTCCAAGATTTGTCGTTCGAAATTGACTTTTAACTGTAGGTCTGGCCGCCACTCATGTTGGAAATTAACACACACAACATGAGCGATGTAAGAAGCTAGGCCGTAATCCTGACTGAAGGATTGTAATGGCAAATTATGTATCTTATGTGTAAGAGGGCAGTTATGTTTATTGATACCGGACAGCTACGCGATTTTCGTTAGGGACAGTTATCCGAAGGTTTGAAGGTGGTACGGAGAATAGTAAATCACCTTTTACTAATTGATGAACAGTACTGCAGCTCTAGAAATCGTCACAATAGTAGGTAGTGAGAAAATAGAAAAAAAATATTTCTTCGGTGACTGCCTCCCATGCAGATTTCTGACAAAATCCCCGGAGTTTAAATAAAATTACTATGAAAAGTAAAAATCTGCCGTTCGGAGTCGATTTTAGACCGTAGGTTCTGCCACTCTTGTATAAAATTAACACACACAACCAGTGTGGTAAGTAAAACTACAGTAAGACCCCGCTTAATGCAGCTGATACTTTCCAATAAGTTCCAGCGCTAAACGAAACAGCGTTAAACGAGGCAACTTGACACGTACAGATGTATACACCTAGTAACGTTGTTGACAACTAATAAATCAACTGTAACGTAGGTAATATGCCTTCGTACTGTGATTGTGACTTCGGAAAATACGGTTGGAATCTTTTCTGAAAAGACTAACAATAGAGCGTTGAAAAAAATATGTAGTATACACCGTCACTCTATATTGCACCCCTTTTGGTTACTGTACGACCATTTCATTTGCAACCGCGTAATACTGAAACAGCGTTAAACGGGGAGCGTTAAGCGGGGCCTTACTGTACATGGTAATTCTGAGTGAAGATGTGTAATAACCAAATATGTATGTATGTTACCTTATAAGTTTTCAAAAGGAGCTGGATAGGAGCGTATAATGTTATTAACTTAAATTTTATCCAAATGGAGGGAAGATAAGGATGGTAAAATCTCATCTTATTAACCGATTTTTTATACTTAAGGTCAAGTAGGCATTAATGAATAAAACAAAGTTCAGAACAATGGCAATGATGCCCGATTTCAAAATTCATATTGCAGCACCGAATAGCAATTAATGCATTAAAGGACAGCTTTTTATAATAAAAGGGCTACTGAAATTTTGTCTCTATTAATGTGAACGTATGATTCAAACTGCCATGGAAGTATTTGGGTTTGCTTCTGCAATAGGACCTACTATTTATTCTAGTAGTAAGGAATAAAAAGTCCACAAAATGTTCTTACATTGTAGCTCCTAAAATCAATAATGTTTTAAGCAGTTCACATTACATTCCAATCAAAAATTCTATGCATTCTACCGGTCATTAATACGGCTTCATGAATTTAGCCTACTTGTCCATCCAAGGCTTTAATCCCCATGTAAAATACATATGAATTCCTTGTATTAACCAAAAAAGAATCAAAAGCAATTCAACTGCCTTTTAAATATTTCCCATACCAAAATGCAATATTTTTGTACAGTGCAGTGCAGCCAATAAAATTGATTACTTCCCTGATTGAATACACCACACCGGCCAGCCTTATCATAATGGAGCGCATACAACGAATTCCAATTTTTGATGATACATTGTACGGCCAAAAAATTTGTTGTCGATGATTATAATCCATCATCAATGAATGGCTTAATAGAGAGTCTTTGAGTGAATTGTTATTAAATCTGGAAAACTTTTTTCTTTCCCATATTGTTGTTGTTGTTGTTGTTGTAGAAAATAATGAATGATTAATCAAAATGCTTCCTTTCGATATGCAATTATGCGTTAAACAAATTTGCAACAAAATCAACTTCGTACACGAACGATAGTGCATTGGAAATTGCAAACGTTGCAGTAGCTGTTGCCTGGTTGATCCGTTGCAACAGGTAACAACGTTATTACGAAATCACCGCTATCTCTTTAAGTAAGTATTGCTTGGCTTAGTCTTTCCTTCTTTGCTTCACTTTTCTTAGCTGTTTTTTCTTTTTTTGTGAACAGAATGTTGGCTGCATTGCATGTCCATCATCACGATCTAATGCGTGAGTAAATTTTTTGGATTTTTTGTTGTTGTTGCTCTTTTCATTTGGATGGAAACGGCTTAAATATATAGATCAGTAGCTCGACAACAAAGTTTTCTACTGTTTTTTTTTGTGTGTCTTAAAAGTTGTCTGTTTTGATGGGATTAACATGTCTGGTGTGTTGCACCCACCAAAGTAAAAATCTGCACCTGTTTTTTTGCTAACAATTGAGGTGGGAAGATCTTGCTGCCATTGCTATGCCAAGAAATTTGAAATCTCTTTATAATTTGCTGTGCACCAAAGTTGTTAATCATTTGTGCTGCTGGAAGCGGGGGCAAGAAGATAAACTTCCTTTACATTACAAATTTCCCATGGTGATGATGAGGGCAAAACAGTAAAACAGAAAACAAAACAACGAATGATTAGTCTTCGTTAGATGATGTTAAATAATGATCATGATCAACTGAAATGCCGGGGATTTTCAGCTGTTTGTTGCATGTAACAAACTCATAAAATGACTGGCACGCATTTTGCTACTGTTTTGTCTGCAAAAACTTTATAAAAAACAAAAAACCAAAATTGATGTATAGCCCGCGCACGCTTTGGAGCCTATCTTAAGCATAGTATGGAGTAGAGACAGAGAGCAAAAGCTCATCATAATAATCATTAAATTTATTTAAATTCCTTGCACACGCACCAAAATTGGTAGGTGTGTCCCAGCTTTTCAGCCATCTCATGGACAATATGTCTCTGCTTGTATGCATAGGAGAGAACTTTATTTTTCATCAATATTAGCCTGTCACTATTACCTATCAAGGTGCCCGTACGTTCATACATATAAGCCCCATCTAATGAATCAATCATTCATTGTATGTAGTAGCATAGTTTATAGGAAAAGATAAAAATTAATAAATTTCCCATTGCATGGGCGTAGTTTATGGGGAAGTCATTTGTCATGAATATTCAAAATTTTAATTAATAACTTATGAACTACGTACGTAGGCCTACCTGCTACCAAAGTCTCTCTACACATTGTATGCCCACATCAAAATCCAATTGCAATTTGTCTACCATTTCAGTTCAGTTCAGTTCAGCTGCTGTTTTCAGCCTTATTACATTTACAAGACTTACAAGAACTAATCACAAGTTTGGCATTTAATATTTATGACTGAAAATTAGCAACTAAAGACCAGCAATTAAATTGTCAATACTGGCCGAGTGTATACGTTTGCGATAAGGGAGCTACCATATCATACATACACTCGTGCGTTTAAATGTTGCTTAAATAGTCGAAAGTTTATATGGAAATTTACAAAATATTAGGGATATTAACTTCAATATTCATTAGGTAAATATGATGAAATTCATCATGTAAAGTTGAAAAAAAATTTTTTTTTTATGGTCATCAATTGCAGATAAACAACCATAAACTCCAGCGTGCTCAGTCCAATGCATTAATGATGGATTTTAATCGATATCGATAGCTGAATATACTGTTACGTTTTTACCCCTTTAAAAACGTTTGAAATAGGCGTTTGTAGATGGCAAAAATAAAATAAAAATAAATTTGTTTTGGTTTTAAATCAATTCTTTATTGTCCGGATAATTCCGTGTGCCACCTTTCACGACTTGACTTAAACAACAACAATTTGCATTAATTGTTATTTGTCTTTACACTCTTCTGCGTACACAATAACAATTGTTCAATAGATCTTTATAACAGAGATCTTCAAACCACAAATATTCTCTTCACACCCAACATGTCTTTACACAAAACTGACTGAAGTCTTTCTATATTGCCGTTTCCTGCTCTGTCTTGCGTTTCATATCTTACGGTAAGCAATCTGATGAATGAACTTGAAGAAGAATGTTTTTGGCTTCGCGAAATGTATATTCAAATAATTTATTAACATCAGTGAATTCATCTCAAGACCAACTGTGGCCTCAATAAGTTCATTCGAATACGCAAATATTTGTGAGGAGTTACACTAGTATTAGGTTAGGTTATGGGGAAGCTTTGAAGTCGCCGTGGTCTAGTAGGTAGTGTGCTGGCTTATTAGACGTAAAGCCAGGATTCGAGTCCCAGGCCAGACATCAAAATAAAATACAAAAAGTATTTTGTAGGCGATTTCCTCTCAGGAGATTTGTGGTAAAAACTCTGAGAGAAAATAAAAAATTGCCATGAAAAGTTTCTCAAAAATCTGTCGTTCGGAGTCGACTTTAAACTGTAGGAACCGCCACTTATGTATAAAAATTAACACACACAACATAAGTAGTGTGAGAAACTCAGACAATAATCCTGACTGAAAGGTTTTAATGACCAATTATGTATGTATAGGATAGCTTGCTGCAACTACGGCCTAGAACTAGACTAGGCAAAACTACCAAATGAACACGAAAATTGCACTCCTCATAGGAAATTTTTGTCAGATATCTGCTCAGGGGAAGTGGCGGATAGTTTTTCGTTTTGTCTGACCTGGGGTTTGAGCTATGGCCTCACGCGTAATATGCCATTGCACTGCCTTCCAAACTATGGCATATTCATTAATACTAAATAAATACTACCCGGAAGCCTATCTCCTCTTTGACTTTTCTGGAAGATTTTTGTTTAATTTCCTTTTTAGGAGGATTGTGTGCTTTTGTTCACTTAATACTCTACAAAATGCTTATCCTCACAATGGGTCTTGGACCCTATTAAGCACTCATGCAGTAACCTTGAGAGTATTCGAGAGAAAAGTCCTACATAAGATCTTCGGTTCATTGCAAGTTGGCGATAATTTTCGCATTCGATTCAACAGTGAGCTGTATAAGCTCCTCGATGGATGACATAGACGTTGTGCAGCGTATTACATCCAGCGTCTACGCTCTTTCGGCTATGTCGTTCGAATGGAGAAGGATGCTCCAACGAGGCTTGTATTTGATGCGGGGATCTATGTAAATCGGCAAAGAGGACGACCTTGTTTGTATTCAAAAGACCTAAACGATGGACACACACACAACATAAATGGTGCGAGAAACTGTGGGCTTCTTGGGAACGATTGCTGTAGACTGTCTAATGGTGAAGGTATAGCACTGGCCATTTTATAGCCACCAGCAGCAACTCGTTTCCTTACCGTTCGCATCTTCCCTCTTTCCACCTTTCCTAAAACCTGCACAATGCACTACATGAGTAGGGGTCATCCCCTGAGTGCTGGTTTTCTTAAAAAAAAAACGATGAAGCATTGACATCGATTGGTGTGATCAATTGCGCAGAGGCGCAAGAAGCAGAGACGCCTGGAAGGAAGGAAGCCAGGCAGGTCGAAATACGTTAATCGGGTAGTTAATGGCCGATTAAATAAAGTAAGTACAGTCAAACGTGTTTATAACGAACTCGTTTATAACGAATTCTCGGTTAAAAGGAACTACTTTATATGGTCCCAGTAATTAAATTTCCTATATTTTACCTTTTTTATAACGAACCTCAGAAATAACTTTGAAGTGTGGCAATATTCTTTACTTTTTAATACGGCAGCATTAAATTATAACTCCAGCATCTTTAATCAGCTGATAGGTAGAAAGAATTAACACATATTTTTGGTTTTTAATAAATGAAAGAAAAAAATTCTTTGTATTTTATATTTTCTTCTATGACTTCACCCCGTTTATTACGAACTTTGCCTATAACGAACTATATATGGTGGTTCCACGGAGTTCGTTATAACCGGGTTTGACTGTATATGCTTTTATTACAGCATATCAGATTAAAATACATTATGTCTCGTCAAAACATGCTTCCGATTGATTTTTGACCGCAATTTTAGAAATCCTCATATTGTTTGGAAGCCAGTGCTAGCTTCTTACAGATTAATAGGCTTTTAGAACCACGAATCATAAGTAATTATTTCAAATGAATCTCTAATTGACTAAAGTACGAAAAGCCGTATTGTAAATCAAATGCTTTATTTATGGAAAAATAAAAGAAAATTCAACAGAAGTTAATAGCAGACCATATAAAATCGACTTCAATACATGTCACATTACTTGTATTTTATGATATTTTTTCTTCTTCTTCTTCATTTTTTTTATTGTAATTCCAGTAGTATAAGTTACTAAAAAAAAAACCATTTTAAGTATGCATTACTTAATGCAATCACCACCAGTGCTAGTACCATTACCAGTACCATTACCATTCAGTATTCCCTTGCCAAATACGATTTTGCTTATCTAAAGAAATAAATAATTTGTAGACACAGGTTTTTATCTCAATTGCTTAAATATCACTTTTATAAACGTGGACTACCGTAGGTGTTGCATAAATTCAACAAAACGAGAATGTCCCTGATGTGTAAACTGTGTACTCGTAAACGTAAACGTAAACGCACACGCATTCACTTTATTTTTTTTAATGGCCACGATATTTGCGTAGCAATTTTACTGTGTCTGTGTGTGTGAGTGTGTGGTGGATCTCAAGTGCAAAAGGGTTCTTTAATTGCTGAACTCGTATGTTTAAAATTTTATTAATGTTGCTGGCGTTGTTGTTCTTTCTGTTGTTGTTGTTACTGACACAGAAAAACGAACACAACGAAACAAGTTTCATCGTAAAGTTTTTCTGCCTTCTTCTTCTTCTTCTTCTTCTTGTTTTTTGTTTTTATTTTCTTCTGTAATTTCAATTAAAACGTTAAAATTATGACTTTCGTTGAGTTTATTATTTATTCTGTTGTTGTTGCTTTAAATTTTTTATTTTTCCTTCCAAGTCTATATCATAAAAATGTTGCACATACCTCTGCATCATGCGAGGTGTGTTAAAGAAGTGAGGGGCTATTTTTCCTTTTTTATGACTTTAATTTTCTTCAGGGCAAATGAGACGGAAATATTTGACGATTTTCTCGATTTGCTGCCTTAAACAAACAGCTGTAAGAGAGTATCAAATTCAAAAGTAGTAAGTAAGTAATCTAGTCATTACAACCCTTCAGTGGGGATTACGATCTAGCTTCCCCCACCTCTTAAGGCTTACACCACTGTGCTCTAAGCACGGGTGAAAACAATACGTCTACCAGCATCCCCACGTATAATGATGCAATGAATGGTACTCTTTTGCATATCATGCGGTCAGCACAAATTCGAAGCCATACATTCCCTCATGGCTTCCCTCATGGTTAGGGGTCGAAAACTATCTAAACTGCTTTTTGATCAGGAGCCGGATTGAGGCTTGACGATTTCACTTTCGGTTGAGTTGACCTCCGAGATTATTCCAAATGGCGGCCCTCAAAGTCGATTCTGAACAAACTGAAAAACTTTTCATTGCAATTTTATTTTACTCTCAGACCTATTTGCCAGCAATTTGCCGAGGGGAAGTCGCCCAAGAAATATTATTTCGTATTTCACTTTGTTGGAAATGTCTAACCTGAGGTTTGAACTGAGACCTCACGTTTAATATGCCAACATACATACATATACATAATTGGCCATTACAACCCTTCAGTCAGGATTACGACCTAGTTTCTCACACCACTTATGTTGTGTGCGTTAATTTTATACAAGAGTGGCGGGACCTACAGTTTAAAGTCGACTCCGAACGACAGATTTTTGAGAAGCTTTTCATGGCAATTTTTACTCTCAGAATCTTTGCCAGAAATAAACTGAGAGGAAGTCGCCGAAGAAATATTTTTCGTTTTGATGTCTGACCTGGGATTCGAACCCGGGCCTTTTGTCTAATATGCCAACACACTATCCACTAAATTACGGCGACTTGTTCAAATCCAAAACATGTTAATAGTTTAGATACAATCTTTGAAGTCACCGTATTCTAGTAGGCAGTGTGTGGGTGCATTATAAGTAAACCCGTAGTTCAGCTCCCATCCGAGAAAAGCGAAGAAAAATATTTTTTCTGTCGTTTTCCGCCCAGCAGTTTTCGGGCAAAAAATTTGTAGAGTAAAATAAAATTGTTATGAAGAGCTTCACAAATTTGTTGTTCCAACTTGGCAATACAACGCTTTAGTCAGGTTTACAACCCAGGTTCTCACACCACCCATGTTGTGTGCATTAATTTTATGTATGAGTTGCGAGACCTAAAATTTAATGTTGACTACGAACGACAGATTTCTGAGAAACTTTTCAAGGCAATTTAATTGATTTTTCAGAGTTTCTTGCCAGGAAACTGATGAGAGTTGAAGTTTTCTTTGCGACTTCTGGGCTGAGGTTTGAAACACGACTGTATGACTTAATAAGGCAACACACTGCCTATTAGACTCTGTCCACAACCCTATTATTTTATTCAATTTCTAATCGGCCATAGAAGATTTCTGCAGATTTGGACAAAATAATCAAACTATTCCGCCTATCCAGAACAGTACTAAGGCATAAAACAGAGTAAAATGAGCTGACCAGTCGCCTATATTCTACCAAATAGCAGTTCCGACAAGTCAGTACCATAAGTTAGTGGTGTGTCATATTGTCTTAAGGGCACAAAGCAAATGTTAAAACAAACAACACTCTTATGAAAATGGAAACGGTGTAACATCGTTTAACATTAAAACAATAAATTAAACCTACACAAACAAATACAACGAACTTGTTACAAGTAAACCAATAAACCATGAGCATGAAAGAGAAGGAGATAGCGACCTAAGCAAACACAACAACAAATAAAGTGAACAAAAGTACTTCAAGAATGTTCGGCAGACTGTTTATGATGTAAGATAGTAAATATTCTGTCAGTCTTGTGTGAAGTCGCGTTGCGTGTGAAGAAACAGTTGTAGTTTGAAACCAATAAACCATGAGTATGAAAGAGAAGTAGGTAGTCACATAAGCGAATGCAACAACAAGTAAAGTGAACAAAATACACAAATAACAATGAAGTCGCGATAAAATTCTCAAGAAAGCGAAAACACTAACATTGTACATCAAGAATGATCGTCAGACTGTTTATGAGGGCCTATAAAAGTCGAGATAGTAAGAATTCAGTCAGTCTTGTGTGAAGTTGCGTTGCGTGTAAAGAAAACAGTTGTGGTTTGAAGTTCGCCGTTGAAAATATCTGCTGTGTAAGCAAAGAAGAATAGGGAACTAAACAATTTGTTATTGTAACATCACGTTGTGAACAGTGGCACATAAACTAGTGCGAACAATAAATTGCAATTTTGTTTGCAATCAACGAACTCATGTTTTAAACGTTTTTACAAACGTAAAAACGTAACAAGAGATTCTTATGGAGTTTGGAGAAATAAAACGAACGCATAAAACAGAGTTTATTGTGTTGATCCCTAGCTTATGGTCTACCAAGTAGCCATGAGTAGCCATTGAGTGATATGTTGGCAGTGATAAATCAATTGTCTTGAGCGCATCTATTATATGTTCTATGGAAAATCCAAAATCACTTTGCTTTACTAACAATCCTCGCATATGCGGCATCTGTATGTATGTATGCCACATAAATATGTGTACGAGTTATTTTTGTTTAAATTCAACCGCTCGTCTTAAGACTTATGACACATGCTTCATTATAACGCAAATTGCGTCATTTTCTTATTTACAAGTCAAGCATAATTTCACGATTCACAAAGTTTTGTCGTCGGTTTTTTTTTCTGTTTCTGTTTCTGTTTTTGGCCTCAGCCAAACGTTGACGTTTCTTATTTCGATTTCAACTCCTTCTGCCTCTGTTTTATTATCATTCGGTTGTTGCTGTTGTTGTTGTTTTATTTTCCTTTCATTTGATTTTTATGTGGGGTTTTAATGCACTGGATCTCAGCGGTGGGTATATATACTCGTATGTATGTATGTATGTACGAACATTGAAAATGTTACTGTTACTGTATGCCTTGAACGGTTTCTTAAGCCAAAGATGTGAGTGGATATTGCTGGATAATGGCTTACTACGTTGAATTCAGTTTCACGTACACACACACACACATACTGTTGTTGGGATGCATTGACTTAATTCGCACACTTGCTTATACTTGTGCGTGCACACACACACACTCGCATGTGTATTTAAATGTATGTGCTTGCTCTTCTCAAGTCTGGCTGAAGACGTACGAGGTTTGATTTTAACAGCTTTGCATAACTCATTTACGCCTTGATGATGTTGATGTTGATGTTGCTGACACTACTACTATATGGCTGCTGCTGCCATTGCTGTATGCTGTCTACGTTGCCGCCGCTGTTTGATGATTATGACAATGACGACAACAACTTTTCACTACAAGAGGGTTACCAGTGAGTGAGGTGATGGTTGGTGGTAAATTGATGTCGGCTAACGTTTGTTCGTTACTGCTGTTGTTGTTATTGTTGTTGATGATGCTCGTAAAACCCTTTTTAGTTTTTTTTTCTGTACAGCAAAGTTATATTGCGAGGTTCGTTCATTCAGTCTTTTGAACAAAAATTATATCGTATTTGATGTGATTGTAAGCGTTTAATGATGGAGTTTGTGCGTTTTATCCTTTCAAGATATTTCCAGCTGCCACATACAATCATGCATGGATTCTTTTCTGTAATATTTCTTGTTGTTGTTGTTGTTCTGTATACTGTATGTTAAAATGTATTAAATTTTTTTGTTGTTGTTGTTATTATTTGATGTGGTGTCATAAAGTTCAGTAATGTTAACACAATGACTGCTTTTTATTACCATTTTATTTGTATGCAAATTTGATACGATATTTCTTTTCCCTTTTTACTTCATACATTTTTATTTATGTGTGTGTATGCGTGTGTGTGTGTGTGTCTTAGTGTATGTGTAGCTGATTTTTTCTTTTGCTTTTTCATCACATCTAAATATCAGATATTTTTATGGGCAATAGAACCCAAAAAAGTAAATTATTTTTATAACCTCCTATATGAGACACAAATAAAGAAGACTTATTTACAAGCGTGCTACCATTTTGTAGGCGTCGTTATATTGTACGCCAAGTTGGTTAAACAGAATTTAAAAATTTAAATTTAATACACGAAAATTTTTTCAGAATCTTTTCTTTTTTTTTTTGAACTTTAAAGTAATCTTCCTTAAAGAGAATCTTTGGGCTTTAAACAATAACTACTTACATATACAAGCATAAAAACTTTCCAGAACAACAGAAAAAATAGTAGAGTTAACCAATTTCAGTGAAAGCCTAGGACTCTTACTTATTTAATCCACTATTACAACCTAACTTCACATGCCTCCCATATCGCTTGTGTTAATTTTATCCATGATTGACTAGGTAGTGTGTTGGTTTATTAGCCGTGAGGCCACGGTTCAAATCCTAGGTCAGAAACTGCCTTAAACAACACAAAATATGAAGAAAATATTTCTTATGGCGACTTCCTGTTAGTAGATTCCAGGCAGTATTACTCGGAGTCAACTTTCAACTGTAAGTCCCACCACTCATGTATAAAATTACCACACACAACATAAATAATGCGGGAAGCTAAGTCCTAATCTAGACTGAAGGATTGCAATGAGCAATTATAGCATAGCCTTTCGTGAGCCTGCCGGTATATAATTCCTCAATTTTTTTTTTTTTTGACAAAGTTATGTGAGCTAAATTATCAACCATAAAATACCAGGAACTCAAGCACCCAAAAGTTTGACAATGATGATCTCCATCATACATAATTGGCCATTACAACCCTTCAGTTAGGATTACGACCTAGCTTCTCACACCACTTATGTTGTGTGCGTTAATTTTATACATGAGTGGCGGGACCTACAGTTTAAAGTCGACTCCGAACGACAGATTTTTGAGAAGCTTTTCATGGCAATTTTTACTCTCAGAGTCTTTGCCAGTAATCTGCTAAGAAGAAGTCGCCGAAGAAATATTTTTTCGTTTTGTTGTCTGACCTGGTATTCGAACCCGGGCCTTTTGTCTAATAAGCCAACACACTACCCACTAGACCACGGCGACTTCTCTATCTCTCCTGCTATTTCCTGCACCTCTGAGGTTCAAATACTCCCATAAAGTTGAGCGTACGTAATAGTGTAATAGTGTATATCGCCTGAGTTAGTTCAAGCAAGCTTCAGAAACTTATGGCCTTACCCATGTCTTAGTCGATCCAGATGGTTCCATTACTTGCGCTGCCCTTTAAATATTCATGTGATATTTTTACACATTCTGGGTGCTAAATTTAGTGTGTATAACACGTTCTAAATTAAAATGGAAATATTCTAGAAGAATCTGTTCCTTTTATGATGAGCACTGTACATTGTAAGACTTTACAAGCTTAATCGGTACCCAAAAGCCAAAAGACCAGACGAACAGAGACTACTCAAAACCTATTACATGGATAAGACATAGATCTTCTATCGCAAAGCTTATCCAGTAAAAATCATTCTTCTGTTTAAAGAAAAAAGTTCTCAGTACTCGAAATATTTGCAACGCCATACTGTTTAACTGACTGTACAATTTTCTAGTCAGAACTCCAGAGGGAACAGGCTAAGCACAGATCGAAGTTGTGCAGATTATTTTCAAATTGTCGTTGGCTTTGATGTTCTATTAATACATTCTGGTTATTGAAGAATAATTCGTTTCAGCTTACCAAGTGCCGGACAATTGAAGAGAAGATGTTCTGTGGTCTCCTTTTCTTCCTCATCGTTATAGTTTCTGCAGATGATATTATGACGTATTCCTAGTCTCCGAGCGTGTAAAGCTAGAGGTGCTAGTGTTCTATTATAACAGCTAAAAGATTCCTTAGAGCGAACCCAGCCAGCTTGGCAATAAATTTTGTTCTGAATATTATTTTTATTAGACAAAATCTGTCAATTAAAATCTGTCAAGTGGCTTCATTAGCTTATATCTCTAACATGCAAACAAAGTTTATTAGTAACCATTTGCTTGCTTCTCTTTAGAGGAATAACAATCTCATGTAAGATTCCAATTGAACTGATCACTGTGGCATCTATTGTCAGCTTGTCGGCTTTGTTGTTACCTCATATCATGTCCACGTATCCAGGAACCTATATGAGGATAATGGTTGTTTTAGTGTCAGTAAATATGTGTGTATTGCTCTCGGATTAACACAACGCCAAGCTTGGCAGCTATTATTTCAGCCTGAATAATGTAACAGTAATCGGGTAGCGCCCAACGAAATGAATTATAAAAAAATATTTCTTAGACGATTTCCTCTCAGCAGATTTCTGGCAAAAACTCTGAGAGTAAATAAAATTGCCATGAAAAGTTTTTCAAAAATCTGTTGTTTGAAGTCGACTTTAAACTGTAGGTCCCGCAATTCGTTAATAAAATTTACACCCACAACATAAGTGCTTAGAGAAGCTAAGTCGTATTCCTGACTGAAGGGTTGTAATAACCAATTATGTTATGTGAACCGAGGAGTGCCTGGGCCAATGTTAAATTTAGATTTTGTTGCAAAGATTTTATATCCGATTTTGCTGTGTGATTTGATTTTATCAGTGAATACTTGGATGAATACTGGGTGGTGTAAACTATTCTTATTAAACGATCTTTCCGGCATATTCGTTTAAAAAATCAGTATCGATGGCATGTCCAGATATCCTGAACTGGATAAGTGAATTCAAAGTTTTGGCGGGACTATAGCTTCTCTATTTTATGTGGTGTTTAAATGGTGCTCACTTCCAGGATCGAAAGCAGGTTTAGATATTGTGTAGTCGATGGGTAAATTCAAATCTAATATACCTGAACCGGAATAGTCTAGTAGATAGTAAGTTGGCCTATTAGACGTAAAGCCAGGATTCGAGCCTCAGGCCAGACATCAAAACAAAATGCAAAACAAAAGTATTTCTTCAGTAATTTCTTCTCACCAGATTTCTGGGAAAAACTGTCGTTCGGAGTCGACTTTAAACTGTAGGTCCCGCCACTTATGTATAAAATTAACACACATAATATAAGTAGTGTGAGAAACTAGGTCAATGATCCTGACTGAAGGGTTGTAATGATCAATTATGTATGTAAAGATCTTGGTTTCATCATACATCCGACTTTGTGATACCACTTATTCAAGTGATATTAATAAAAAAGAAAAATTACTTTCAACGCATATGCAGAGCTTGATTGATTATTACAACCATTTAATCATGATTACAACCTAGCTTCTCACATCATACATTTGGGCGTCTTACTCTTATCCATGAGTGACGGGACCTACAATCTAACATCGCCTTCTTACGTACTTAATTGGTAATTGCAACCGCTTAGTCAGAATTACAACCTGATATATTATACCACCAACCATGTTGTGTTAATCTTATCAATTAGTTACAGAAGTTATATTTTATACTAGACTAAACTTCGAACGACATATCTTTTGAGAAACTTTTTATAACAATTTTATTTTACTCTTAGCGTTTTTACCAGAAATCTGCTGACAGGCAGTCGTCTAAAGAAATATTTGTTCTAATTTTGTTTTGTTCAATATGTCTGACTTTACTTTTGAACTACAGGCTTACGTCTACTGAACCAACATGCCAACTAGCCCCAATACCATAACGACTTTATAGCCTAACTGTAAAAATGAAGACGCTATTTAGGGAGTCCTTGATCCCTTACAGTGGATAACATCAAATTCATAATTGATTATTACAATTATGAATGTAATACACCTAAGGTTTTGGCGTGATCATTAGCTTCTACAGTTTTATGTCCAAGTAATGCTCATTCTAATTGCCCCTTTTGCTGGTACTAATTCCACAAACATCTCTCGTGGTAGCCAGTTAAGGATAGTAAACAGTACTCTAGATGAGGGAGTTTTAAAAGCATGATTGCAGATGGACCGCCACCCCAAGAGCCGAACCTTTAGCAATTCAGAGGCTTTTTTGGAAAATAGTGTGACTTGATGGTTTACTACGATATTCACTGTATTTAAAATGAATTTTTTTCTGATCATTGCTTTGAATAATATTTCCATCTTCTGCAGTCATATAAATAAAACCATTTTAATATGAAAAATATCCTTTTCGCCTAATCCCGTACGAAGGCTATATGGAGTTTAACTTAAATCCGCGTAAAGTAAAACCATAAAAGCATTGCTCATAACTGTGCTACGTTAATAGTCAAGCAATCTTATTCAAGACAATTCCATACTGAGAGTAATTGTCATCAATTTCCGCAATTTTCTACATTCAGTTCCATACATAAGCATGTCGGAGAAGTGTTCGTTTGTATGTATGTGTGTATGCCTATCGCTCATAAAATATTGCCGCCATGGAAGAAGGCAATACTAATGTTTTATACTTATTATTGTCATTGTCATTGTTATTATTGTTCTTGTTCTTGTTGTTGTTGTTGCTATTGTTCTTGTTCATCTAATATATGAAATAAAATTACTCCACATACTCACACTCACACTCGCACACACGCACTTACTTACTCATTATAATACAGCAAAACAAAAGGCAAACAAGAAAAAACAAAGAAAGAAAGCATGAAAGCGAGAGAAAAAAAAGGATTCTTCGACATTTTTCTACGTGCGTTATAAATAAAATGAAGAAAAACAAAACAAAAAACAAGCAAAGGAAAAGGAAAAAAGGCGCCATTAAATTGCCATTGACATCCACTTTATTTTGTAAATAAGTGAGTGAGCGTAAGTGTGAGTAAAGAATACTTTTTCATACTTAACGAGTTGACGCATACAAGTAAAAAATGTTTGCTTGTATGTATGTACACACACTACCAGCATACGCATGTAAGCTTGGGTGGTTTGCAACGAGCATGTGTATTTGTTTTAGTCTATTTACATACCCTTACCCACACACACACACACATTCACGCATTGTCATGAGCGACAAGGGAGAGAAGCAGCAGCACCAGTATGTCAAGTTGTATTTGTAAATTTGTTGAGAGGCCAAAGGTGGGGTTTTGTAAATGCTTGGTGACAATGGAGTCGTCACAGAGAGCGACAGAGAGAGAAAGAGAGAGGGAAAGAGCGTGGAGTTTAAGAGGTTGAATTGATGTTTTGTTTTATTTTTGCTGACTTAAGCTAAAGACCCTAATCTCTACTCCAGAGTGGTAAAAATGCGTAAAGTGTGGAGAAAAAGAAGGAAATAACCCCAAATGGCAAAATGAGTAACAGTTGTCGCAATGTTAAAGAGTGAATTCTTTATTCTTCGCCAATGTTAAATGAAACTTTTTGTGATGATAAAAGATTTTAAGTGGCGAGGTGTGGAGGCTAAAAAGTCTTCGATTTTTTGTACTTCATTTGGATTGTATTTTACTTATCAAGATTTCGGAAGAAACCTTTCTTATTTAAATATGCAGATGACGATGCAGAGAAGCCTTGATATGGATGAAGAGTACAAAAACACATACAGTAAGACCCCGCTTAATGCTGCTTCGCTTAACGCTGTTTCATTACTATGCGGTAGAATTGGGATTCCCCTAAATCGCACAAAAACGGCCATCCAACAAACAAAAGTCGTGCACTATATAGCGACGGTGTATAAAATGTATCTTTTTCAACGCTCTTTTGTTAGTTTGTCCATAATAAGGATTCCAACTGTATTTTCTGAAGTCGCAATGTATTTAAATACATACAGACCAGAGATTAACAACGAGTATTCAAAACAATGAGTAGGTTCGAGTCATACTTATAATTTTAGATTCCCTTACGGATTCATACTTATTTTGATATCATACTCATACTCAAAGTTGCAAGTACTCGTCGTATTCATATTTAACAATATGCATGATGTTATTGACTTCGATTCGTCTCTACTTAACATTTACACGAAACACAAAATAAGTATGATTCGCGTACGAACACTACTATGCTTACAAGAAGATTGTATGTATGCTTTGCTTGTTGTCTATGTCTTTCCTTTCTTCTTTGTTTGTATATGCAACAACAACAAAGGCTGTAAATTTTGATGAATGATTCGAGCCACTCGAATCACTTATAAGTATTGCAAGTATATTTCTAAATTTATGAATCAGAATGAATAGGCTTATGAATCAAAAATATTTCGAATATTTTGAGTTTTATGTCAACGTTGTACTCATACTCATTGCTACTTATACTTATAAATCAAGGTTGTAGCGAGTACCAATGAATCAGAGTAGTTGAATTTCAATTCTGTTGATTAACTCATACTCAAAATTGCATGAGTGCTTATGAGTAGCGGAAAAACGATTCATTAATGATCTCTGACACATACATTACCTCGCTTTAGTCCGGACTTCGACCTAGTTTCTCACACCACTTATGTTGTGTGTGTTAATTTTATACATAAGTGGCGCCCAGTTTAAATTCGTATGTGCGTGTTAAGTTACCTCGTTTAATGTTGTTGCATTTAGCGCTGGAACTTATTGAAACGTATCCGCCGCGTTAACTTACTTACATAATTAGTCATTACAACCCTTCAGTAAGGGTTACGACTTAGCTTTTCACATGACTTATGTTGTGTTTGTTAATTTTATACATGAGCGGTGGGAGTTACAGTTTAAAGTCGACTCCGAACGACAGATTTTTAAGAAACTTTTCATGGCAATTTTAATTTACTTTCAGATTTTTTGCCAGAGATCTGTTGAAAGAAGTCATCGAAGAAATATTTTCGTTTAATTCGAGATGACTGGCCTGGTGTTTGAACCGTGGCCTCACATCTAATAAACTAACACACTAGCTACTAGACTACTATGGCTTTGATAAACAGTACATACTCATGACATTCGGCATTGACTTAATGACTCCTATTCTCAAGTGATATTCATATGGGCAGGATAATTGGGCATGAACGGATACGATACCAAGTTTGGTTATGAGGAGAGAAAGAAAAAGCTCTTGCATACGAGATTTAGTCTATTTCGCCCATGTGCAAGGCCTTGAGAAAGAAAGGATGAATGGCGATCTCATTATTCTCCATTTTGATGTAGCTCCTGATGACTTTATGCACAAGCTTCTTAGCTTAAATTCATATACAAGCAATAATCCGTGTGCTCTTTATCAATGACTGTAGGGCATTGAGCAAAGATTACCTCAACCGCAAAACACTTATTTAATGGCAAGGCAGAATGCTGCTCTGAGAAGATTTTCAATTGTGCTCATAAAAGGCTTAAATTTGGTTTTGTCTGTGCAAACAAGATATCTGGATAAAACAAGTATTATCTGCAGGCTGGCTTTTGGGGTAGACTTCTATGTAGAATGGCGCGTACCAAACTTCCATTTGGGACTAAACTATGACAAATATTTTATAAAAGCATTCAAGAAAAAGTTCTTCGTTTAGTTTTAATTTCGAGTGTCGAGTGGTTTGAAGCTGCAGGGATCAAGACCTTAAGAGTTATTTTTTTTGTGTAGTCTTGGACAAGGTCCACCATCTTATTAGTATTGTCGTGAAGAGGTCTTTAAAATTTATAAGATGATGGCCTCGAATACTCTCTTCTAAGTCCTCTAAATACATATATTCATACGTTTACCCTTCTGTCAGGATTACGACATACTTTCCCTCACCATTTATGTTGTGTTGTGACTGACTGTTGTGTTGTGACTGTAGGTTCCTACAATTTAAAGTTGACTGCGAACGATAGATTTTGATAAAACTTTTTCATGGCAATTTTATTTATTCTCAGAGTTTTTGCTAGAAAACTTCTGTCGGACCAGAGGTTTGAACCCTGGCCTTACGTCTAATAAGAGAAAACACTACCAACTACTCTACGACCCCTACCAACCAAGCCTTATGACTTGACAAACTTCATGATGATGTTATGCTCCCAGGCGTATACTCCCGGGATGAATTAATGCCTCACAGACTCCAAGAATATGTTCTAATAGACATCACCACAGGATATAAACATTATGTTCGATGTGATACCGAACATGTGTACTTTCAGTTTACAGTGCCCTGCCAAACAACCGGCTACTAACTTTAGGTTGTTTATGGATAGTTTGATGCAGAACTCAAATCTCTTTTTGTTGTAGTTTTCTGACACAAATTTTGATTGCCTCAAACCAGGTTTTATTGGAAAATAATGTTTGCTACTCTTTATTTTCCTTTTTGTTGAGTATACTTTTCCAAACAACTGGACGCACATCACAGAAAGCTTGTTACCACATTAGTGGTGTGAAAACTACCCTCCTGGCCCCTCATGTAACTGCTCATTACCTCGAATTGCCACATGACCTGGAAACCAACAGAGTATAAGCCTGTTTTTCTATCATAAATAATTTAGTTTTCATCAGACAGTACCATACTCTTTTCGTTTAACTCATATTACCCTATTGCTGGGTTAACGACATAACTGTTAGGAGCATTTCTAAAACTGGGCCTAGTAATGGCATGGGTTTTCCTATTTTTTTTTTTTTTTATTAAATTTCCAACAAATCATTCCTTTAAATCCCTTTTGAATTAAAGGTAGTCCATGTCTTAGTACCTGATACTATAGGAATGTAACACTTTGGTTTGAAAGTGTGTTGAATGTGTTCACGGCCCGAATTCCCACATGACTTGTGACGCAGCAGAGTACAACCTTTTTTTCCTATTATGAATCAACCAATCTTTCTCTACTCCTTTCAACTTAACTCGTAGGACCCTATTGCTAGGATGACAGACTGAGTGTCAGATAGTGCCAGGAGCGTTTCTAAAACTAAATGCAGTTATAGCATGAGCTTTACAATTTTTTTTTAAAATAATTTTTCAACAAATCATTCTTTTAAATCCCTTTTGAATTAAAGGTAGTCCATGTCTAAGTACCTGATACTAAAGGAATGTAACACTTTCGTTTGGGAAGTGTGTGGCATGTGTTTGTACTTCCTGCATGGCAAAGAATATATGTAAGCTAGTGTAACGGCATTTAAATTGCGTCTCTGTTTTTAATGTCGCAACTCTAAAGGGGATTTATGACAATTGTCAAGCGTTTACCTTTAACGATATAACAGGGAATCAGTTAAAATGTGTTGTCGTTACTTTTTCTGTTGTTGTTATCAAATTGTTGTTACCTTTTTGTTTTCAATTGCTACTTATGCGTACAACAACAACAACAACAATAAGGACAAAACCAAATACACATGATTTGCCCCCGGAGGCAAAACAATTCGCAAAATGTTTTTAAACGTAGAGAACAGAAGGAACCCTTTTGTAAATCACTCAGGCACTCACTCGCTCACTCACTTACGACATATACACGAGCAAGCATATGTATGTACATACAAGTATGTATGGTACGTACGTATGTGTGTGTAAGTGTATCACAACCTGGTGGCAGTTTTATCTTTGCAACAGCCACATTTCATATTCTGCGTGTACATGCCACCATACAGGTTCTGGCTGTCAAAATGTCTTTGTGTTACGTCCATTCATCTATTCTTTTGGCATTCATTGTCTACCCATATCTTGTGTTTTTGCTCTCTAAAAAAAAAAACTTTTTCTTGCAGTATTCCAGTATGCGTTTGCTATGTATGTACGTATGTATGTATGTATGTAGATAGAACGCGTAATTAGATTAAAGCTTTTATGCGTCTGTGTGTGTATACCCTGCCAGAGTAAGCGTTTTTTGTTTTTTTCTTATTTGTTATTCTCTTTTTCTCTGTCTCTCCAACAAAAGGGGAACAAGGTTAGACAAATGTTTTGCCCCCAAAGGATATTTCCTTAACGTTTACCTATTACTTCTACTACTACTACTGCCACTACTACTGGATTTAATTTCAAACGGGACTAACGCATAAAAAGAGAGAGAGAGAGTGAGAGCTAGAGTAAGATAAGTGGAGCATAAACCATAAGCATTATTAGAAAAGCGGTAATCATTATGATAATACTCCCTGTGATAATAATCATGACGTTGATGGAACGAATACACTCGCATCATATGTATGTATTAAGTATGTACTTGACATTCCCGCCTGAGTACGTAAAACTTATGGATGTTACCGTTACCATCATTATTATCTAGTCATTGTATGTAACATTGCTTAAGTAAATATTTAAGAACATTTTAGCCCAAAGGTTTTTTTTTTTAAATTGAAACCTACATACAGGGTGGCTGATATGTATTGCAACCAACTTCAGGTTGTTATCATTTGTAAACCACTCGTCTTCCAGCTGACAGATTTATTCCGGTGACAGTTCATTTTATTATTTACAAGCTTACAAAAGCATTTTGATCTATTGCATTCAGAAAAAAAGTTATTCGTGATGGAATTCAAGCGTGATAGTGCGATTGCTTTATATTTGGCTGGAAAACTACAGATTGCTATCGTTAGAGCCCTCCAGCATTTAAATGTGAATAAATCTTTAGTTTCTCATACCATTGCTGATTGCCGTGATACTGGCAGTATTGCATCGCGTCCAAAGAGTGGACGAAAAAAGCGGTAACAACGCCAGAAATGATCCGAAAAGTGAAGGCCAGATTTGATTGAAATCCACGCCCCAGTGGTAGAAAAATTGCTTGTGAGATGAACGGATACAACACATATTGAAAAATTAGTTTGGACTAAAGCCATTGAAGTTCCAAAAAGTGCAAGAGTTCACCGATGGACAAAATAAGTTAGACTGGAGTTACTTCGCTTGCACGAAAGTCGCCAGTTAACGAATTTAATTTTCTCCGACGAGAAGCCATTCCAAATTGAGTAGTTTGTGAACAAACAAAATGATCGGGTTTACCTTTTTTTATAAAACCTGGACTCAGGGGATGGCCCCTACTCATGCAGTGCTTTGTGGAAAGCTAGAAAGAGGAAAGATGCGAACGGCGAGGAAACGAGTTGCCGCTAGGCGACTATAAAATGGCCAGTACCATACCTTCACCTCTAGACAATCTACAGCATTCGTCCCCAAAAAGCCCGCAGTTTCTCACACTACTTATGTTGTGTGTGTTAATTTTATACATACTTGCCAAAGAGGTCAGCCTGCAATTGGTCACCAGAACTCAAGCGCCACCGATGGTAAAGGTGTGGGCCGGCGTAACGGCCGATGGTCACTCCCCGCTCGTATTCATCGACCGTGTGGTCAAAATAAATGCCGAATATTATAGGAAAATGTTGGTATTGAAGCCCTGGGCAGATAACCATTTTGGCCGCAGACCATGGACATTCCAACATGACTCAGCACCACCGCACTCAGCACGCGGCTTAAAAAGGAGGTTCCTCGCTTCATTTCTACCGTACAATGGCCACCAAAATCTTCGGATCTCAATCCGTTAGACTTTTGCGCCTGGGGAATTTACTCTCCAAAATTTCCCACTAAAAAATACCAAAGCGTCAATCATCTCAAAACGGCGCTTCGCCGCGAATGGGCCAAAATACCGCAGAGCCACTTTCGTGCAGCCTGTAATGGCTTTGTCGACAGTTTAAAGGCCATAATTCGTACCAAAGGTGGCTAATTCGAACAAATCTAAACTGATTCTAAAATTTGATGTTATTTCCAACATTTTTTGCTTTTGAACAATAAAATTAAAAACGAAAATTAAAAAATATAGCGCTTTGTTTCATTATATATCAGTCATCCTGTACTCATGCAGTTTGAAGTTTTTGAAATGTTGGTGTGTGATAGAAAGAAAAGTTAACTTTATTTAAACGTATCATAGGAATTAAACAAAATACTCACTAATATGATAAACAAAAAAATGACAAAAGACGTTTTAAAAGTTAACATAACATTTGAAAAAGAATAACAAAATCTCCAAGGGCAACGATTTTTACTTTGGCTTGTAATAAAATTAATTTTATTAAGTCTAGATCGCTAACATGATAAATTTAATGCAGTAAAAATCCTTTTAAACAAGTTCATCTTAAAGATGTTCTTATATGGTGTGTCGAAAAAAAAGTTGAGTTAGTCACCCCCTAGAATTAATGATATGTTAATAACGTTCCCAAATATATAAAAATTATTCTTTTGCCACGCCTAGAAATACCGCCCTTTTTGTTATTTATATGCTATGTCGCCATTTTTGGCCTGATCGTAACAAATCATATATCATGTGTATGTGGCTTGACGCCAGCTACATTTCACTCTAAAACGATTTTTTTAATTCTACGTCATATCCTATGCTCAACTTCTGATATCTCGAATCTTTCCTCAAAATCATTAATTGTGGCTATGCGGGTATAAAGAGCATTGATTTATATAAAATATTTGCTTTTAAAATCTTCACTTCTATGCATTAACAGCTATTTTACAGATATTTTAAAAAGTTCAAATATTCATTCAGAACCTTTCTTGCAACATCTTTTTTTTGTGGTCCATAGAGACCAACCTACCCTAGTGTACACACTTTTAAATTTTTACGATTTAAAAATGTTTAAAATATCATTTCGTTAATTGCAAATAAAATAAAAATAAATTTATATTTAGTTTTAATTAAAATTCTTTATTATTCGCACAATTCTATGTGTCACTGTTCACAACTTTATGTATACAACAACAATTGCTTTGTTTGTTATTCCATTGTTTACACCTTATGCCTAAACAATAACAATTACTAGACAATTGTATGACAGATTTTTGTAGCGGAGATCTTCAAACCACGATTGCCCTCTTTAAATACACTGCATCTTCACACAAGGCTGACTGAACTTTTACTAACTCCGTGGCCTGTTTAGTATTGCCTTTTATATGGCAACGTAAACAGTCTGATGAATGTCCTTGAAGGTAAATGTTCGCGCAGTCACTTTCTAGAGCCCTCTATAAATATAAACACCGTTTTTTACATTTATTACATACATACATAATTGATCATTAGAACCCATCAGTCAGGATTATTGACCTAGTTTCTCACACAACTTATGTTGAGTGTATTAATTTTATACATGAATAGCGGGACCTACAGTTTAAAGTCGACTCCGAACGACAGATTTTATGAGAAACTTTTCATGGCAATTTTATTTACTCTTAGAGTTTTTGCCAGAAATCTGCTGAGAGGAAATCGCCAAAAAAATATTTTTTGTATTTTGTTTTGATGTCTGGCCTGGGACTTTACTAACTCACTCGCCTGCTTTGACTTGCCTTTTATGTATATGGCAAAGTAAACAGTCTAATGAATGTTCTAGAAATTAAATGTTCGTGGCTTCGTCTTGTCGAAATCTCTATAAATGTAAACATCTTTGTTTCATTTGTGTTGTTTGTGTATTTTGTTTACATTTATTCTTGTAGTATTTGTTGTTGTATTTTTGTTTACTTGTTTATCATTTTTTATGCTAGAGTTTGTCGATGTATTTTTTGGTTTTCGTTTATAATTTTAATGTTAAACTAAGTAAAAGCAAAACACCAGTACCTAGATTCTTCATTTTTGTAAAAATACATACACGTGTGCTTCAATTCCTGGTTCACTACATTGAAATGGCGATTCTAAGCAATGAAGTTTATTTTGCTCATGGCTGCAGTTCGTTATTGACCAAGCCCCTGATATATTTTTACACTCTATTTCGTCTACTCTAGCAGTTGCGTCACGATTTTTATATCTCATGCATGGATAGGTAGTTAGAATTATGGACCGAAGAAGTTGAGATAGTCACAGTGGTACTTTTACTTTAATTCTGGGGCTTAGATTTCAAGTATCCAATCGTAAAATATTCTCAATGTTGTCATAGTCTTGTAGGTGGTGCGTTGGCTTCTAAGACGAGAGCCCGTGTTTCAACACTTGCTTTAAACATCTAACATACATACATACATTGGTCATTTCAACACTTCCAGTCAGGATTATTGACCTAGTTTCTCACACTACTTATGTTGTGTGTTGGTTTTGTTTTTATACATACATAAGTGGCGGGCCCAACAGATTTTTGAAAAACTTTTCATGGCAATTTTATTTACTCTCAGAGTTTTTATCAGAAATCTGCTGGGAGGAAATCGCCGAAGAAATGCTTTTTTTGTATTTTATTTTGATGTCTGGCCTTGATCTAAAGCAAAAGGAAACAATATTTCCTTCCTTTCACCAATCTTCAAGTTAAATCTCTGGGAGTAAATAAGAATTCCAATGAAAAGCTTTTCAAAACTCTATCGTTCAGAGTCGACTTGAAACTAGAGTTTCTAATAGTTAAAATTAACATACATAACATGGGTGGTGTGAGAAGCTAGGTTGAAAACCTGACTAAAGGGTTGTAGTGGCCAATTAAGTAACCTACCTAAAGCAAAATGGATGTTATGAAAATTTAGAAGCGGCTGTTGGAATAGTTTATATACAGTAATACCCCACTTCATGTGAGGCATACGATTAAATAAGTTCCAGCGATTACAGTTCCAGCGGAAACAGCGTTAAACGAGGCAACTTTACACATACATATGTAAATACATTGCCACTTCGGAAAATATAATTGAAATCGTAATATTGAAACAACTTTAAGCGGAGCAGCGTTAATCGGGGTCTTACTGTATGTACACATAGTCGGGATCTGGTTACAATACGTCAAATCATAAATTTTATATTTTCCTAATGAAGTTGTAAAACTTTTTTTTTTTTTACAAAAAGCTTGGAATTTTTTTTTCTATTTTTGTTTTTATTTTGAAACAAAATATTTTCCAGTGTTTTACATATGGCCCGAAGACATTATTTTGTTCTCATTGTTGTAAGCATTCCGTTTAGTTTTTCATTTAAATATCATAAATATTGCCATGCGAACAACCTTATAAGACTTCATTTGTTGACAATTTTATTTATTATTTCCATGAGAAAAAAAAAAACACACAAAATTGTATCTAAAAAAGGCCTACTTCAACTTCAATGTATTCAATGGTTTTGAGCACCCAAAAATTTATATCTACGTCTTGGAAAATTTCAGCAGAATTTTTTGAACATTTTTTGTTTTGTTTTTTTGTTTTGTAACTTGAAACTGAAAGAAATATTTTTTTGGTTTTTCTTTAGATTTTGTTCCACATTTTTTTCATTTCATTTCGTTTTATTTTTCTCTACGAATTAATATGAAATCAAGTTTCAAATTTAAAATTTTATTGGCTGGCTAGACGCAATGAATACTTTTCGGTTGTTGTATGCAAGAGAGTTCCATACTCGGTTCCATAACAATAGTATGTACTACGACCAACAAATCCATGAACATGTTTGTTGCTGTCACAAATTTGTTGACAGTTAACAACAGCAACGACAAGTCGACCAACTGTGTGAGCATCTGTTCACATCAATTAATGTGTTCTATGCTCGCTCCTACGTATGTATGTACACCGTGGAACGATCCAAATGAACTCGCAACAAAAAATCGAAATTTTTTGTTTACTTCGTATAGAATAACGAAATGAAATTTGATTTCTCGGTATTGGGGGATTGGATTGGAGATTGTTGTTTTGTTGTTGTTGTTGTTATTGTGGTTAATGTTTTATTATTTGAAAGAAAAATTCAATCGAAAACTCGCACACACACACACACACACACACCCATCCATAAACAAATGAAAACTGAGACACAGTCGTTTGAGACAAGAATAATTAAGACGATTGTCAACACAATGATTAACAACAGATGGGAAAAGTTGAGGGGGCCCCATTAGCACCAACCAACAAAAATCATCAAAGTAGCTTTGTTAAGAAAACCTAGACATTAATTGTATTCGATTTAAACTATTTCTTAATGTGACACGCATTGAGTTGAGTTGTCGCAAAGAATACCTTGTGGCATATGCAAATCGCTTGTGGGCTACAAGTAGACAAAAACTTGTAATTTTTTTAAAAGATCTGTCATTATAACTCCATTGAATATGAATTGATTTAAGTTGTAATTGTTAAAGACATTTGAAAAATGAAAATAAATGGAGAGCAAATAATGCTTGTTTTTTTGTGTAAATAATTACAGGTAGTCCCCGACTTACAACCGCTCGATTTACGATTATTCGCACTAAAGACCATTTTTTTCCAATTTTTTTTATATGAAATTCGACTTACGACCTATGATCAGGAACCTATGTCGGTCGTAAGAGAGTTAAGATTTTCAATTTTGACTTTTAAGAAAATCGATTTTTTGCCAAAAACTATATAAAAATTCTCTAGAAGATCAGTGTCCAGTTTGGAACATATAAGAAATAGTACCCCCTATAGGCTATATGTAAATGGTAGTTCAGACGGCGCTCTTTAGTGGGATAGTTGTACAATGTTGAATTCTAAGAAAATCGATTTTTGACCGAAAATTATATGAAAATTCTCTAGATCAGTGTAAATTTTGGAACATACAGGCAGTCCTCGACTTACGACCGCTCGATTTACAACTATTCGCACTTACGACCATTTTTTTTTTTTCATAGAAAATACTTACTTTTTTTATACGAAATTCAACTTACGACTTAATCGACTTACGACCGATGATCAGGAACCTATTTCGGTCGTAAGTCGGGGAATACCTGTATGCTGTTTTAATTTAATAATTTGTGATAAATCGCCAACATTACACTTGAAATGCGCACTATAAAGTACGTCTGAAAATTATTAAGAACCGCGTTCTTAAGGTCCTATCGTATATGTTTTGCTCCTTATTCCATGTAAAGTTGTTAACAAAGGTAACATATCATTATGACTCTAAAATAATAAAGGCAAGATTTATATTATTACGAAAATAGGAAAACTAGATACTGGTGTTTTGCTTTTACATCGTTTGACATTAAAATTATAAATAAAATCTACAGAAGAAATAAAAACAATGAACTTGTTTAAAAATTATCGCACTGCATAATATAATAAGAAATAACAGCATAAAAAATGGTAAACAAAAATATACCAACAAATATCAGCATAAAAAAATGGTAAACAAGTAAACAAAAATACAACAACAAACATTATAGGAAATCGCCGTGGTCAAGTGGGTAGTGTGTTGGTATATTTGACAAAAGACCCGGGTTCGAATCTCAGGTCAGACATCAAAACGAAAGCAGATTTCTGGCAAAGACTCTGAGAGTAAAAATTGCCATGAAAAGCTTCTCAAAAAATCTGTCGTTCGGAGTCGACTTTAAACTGTAGATCCCGCCACTCACGTATAAAATTAACGCACACAACATAAGTGGTGTGAGAAGCTAGGTCGTAATCCTGACTGAAGGGTTGTAATGGCCAATTATGTATGTTATGTATGTAACATTATAGGAAAAAATTTAATTAAAATAACACAAACAACAATAATGTAACAACGCTGTTTACTTTTATAGTGATCTTGAGAAGGGGAAACCACGGACATTCGCCTTCAAGAACATTCATCAAACTACTTACGTTGTCATATAAAAGGCAAGGCAAAGCAGGCGGCGGTATTAGTAAAAGTTCAGTCATTCTTGTGTGAAGACGCAGTGGGTTTAAAGCGAGTTATCGTAGTTTGAAGAACTCCCTTACAAAGATCCGTCGAAAAATTTTCTGGTAATTGTTATTGTTTATGCAAAGGATATAAACAGAGGAATAACAAAGAAAGTAATTGCTGTTGTATACATAAAGTTATGAACAGTGGCACCCAGAATTGTGCCAATAATAAAGAATTTTAATTAAAATTAAACACCAAATTTATTTTTATTTCATTTGCAATCTACGAGCTTAAAATTAACATTCACGACATGGGTGGTGTGGCATATGACGTCATAATTCTGATTATTTTGTTGCAGTGAGTAAGGAAGCTTATCTAGGTAATCTGGTTTTGGATCATTTGGAGCTTAAATAAGATTTTTGTCGTGATTTTATTCTCGTTAATTGGTAGAGATACTCTTAATTTTAACTTGTACTTCCTTTTATCAGGATATTTTGCCTCAAAAGTAGGACAAACTTGTATTTAATAATCAAAACGGTTTATTAAAGACCATAAACAATAAGATTTAGGGCCATTATTACAGCTTGCCATTAAACT
Source organism: Sarcophaga peregrina (assembly GCA_014635995.1). Classification (NCBI taxonomy): domain Eukaryota; kingdom Metazoa; phylum Arthropoda; class Insecta; order Diptera; family Sarcophagidae; genus Sarcophaga; species Sarcophaga peregrina. The sequence continues at coordinate 9,932,026 of CM025790.1, read as the reverse complement.
AGGGTTTAATTAAAGACACCTTTAGCTAAAGGGAACTGTGAAGTAACCTTTAACTGATTTTCGTTATTAGAACTTACAGATAAAATAAAATTAAAATATGGCAATGCCGAAGCAAAGTCAATAAAAATGCTCAATTAAACAAGTTTTTTTTTCACGCAGTGGCAACACCGGACTTCGTTCTTTCGTTGAATATGCTCATTTTGTTTAAATTTGAAGTTGCCATATTGCAAATAGTATATGATACGGCAAGTTCAAATATAAAGTGATTTTTAAATGATATTTCCTTTAGCTTAACGATCACTTCTATCTTATTGGGTACTTATAATAATGAAAAAACAATTTATCTGCCCATTAAAATCGTCCTTTTAGTTAACGGCAAGTTGTAATAATGGCCCTTATTCTATGATCACACAATAATATGTTACAATCTCTAAATGAAAGCAAGTTCCAGAAGATAAACAAAATCAAATTCAATTCCATTGTTTAGCCAAATTTTTCAATTGTATTCCGTTCCATAGAATATATATTGAATGACAGATACATCGTCCATTTTGTTGATTTGATTTCCAGTTACATTTTATTTATTCTGCTCATAATCGGGTTTTATAAAGAGTAAAGAAAAACGAAAGAATGGAAAAAAACTTTTCTAATTGCGAATTATTATCTCGTACATTAAATTTGTTTTGATGTCTGAATGTTTTCCAGGCACCAGACAGCATTTGCTCAAAAGCAAAAAAGCAGTGCAAAGCTACGTACAGTTTAGTTCAACTTTGCTTGAATCAATAGAGTAAAGAAAAACGAAAAATTATTTTTGGCTTAAAGCAGTTTATCTCAGCATTGTAAAGACGTCAAGAAAAGTTCGTTTTTTTTGGTTTTTTTTTTTTTGTATTTTACAAGCACACAATAATGTAATAAAATTAAACTAAAGTTATATTTAATTTTGTACAGCCAGCAACCAACAACAACAACAACAGCAACAAAAATCAACGAAAATATTTCATCAAAAATTCAGAAGAGATGAGCTTCAAATGAAAAGGCAACGAACGAACGAAATAAACTTCAAAAGAAAAATTGTTTTATACGAGAAGTTAAGCTAAAATTAAATTAATTTTAAATACTTTCTTTTACTTCTTCATCATTATTATGTTGTGTTTTTTCATTTTGCGGGTACTCTTATAACAAAAACTTTTCAAAATTATTTTCAAAAAATATTTTCCTTTCTTGTTGAAATTTTTCTCAGAAAACGACTTCCGTTTTTTGTTTTCAATTTTTGCTGCCACAGTTTATTGCGTTTTGTTTTATGTTCATTGAAGAAATTATTCGTTAATCTGCACTAAATAATGCTAGTCATGTCCAGCATATAATTAAAGGCATTTAACTTACGGGTCCAAACAAAACTATACATTTAAACGTTTAACTGAAATGTAACAAAAAAATTTTTTTTTTTTTTTGGGATTGGATACCCTACAACTGATGAGTACTTACATACAAACACAATTGAGCTTACCACTGATACCCTCCAATATATTATCATGTAGAGATTCTATTTATTTAGAGATGTTTATTACGACAAAATTTTGTTGTCATAAACATTACTATGGTCCCAATAGGCAAGACAACTCTACAAGACGCTCATCCGCTTCTTTATTGCCCAAAGGCATGGACCCTATTAAGCACTGATGCAGCAGAAGCCTTGAGAGTATTCGAAAGGAAAGTCCTGCGTAAGATCTTCGGTACAGTAGGCGATGATATTTCCACATCCGATCCAACAGTGAACTGTATGAGCTTCACAACGACATAAACATAGTGCAGCGTATTAACATCCAGTGGCTCGACCATGTCATTCGAATGGGGGAGGAAGCTCCGGCGAGACGGTTACCACCTCAAATGTGGGATCTGCGGAAGTCGAGGAAGAGGGCGACCTTGTTTGCATTAGAGGGACTAAATCAAGGAAGCCCTGTCATCGATTGGTGTGACCAATCAATAGATTAGTAGAGTGGCAGAGGTGTGTGGAAAAATGTGAAAAGGCAGACAGAAATCAGTTATTCGGCTTGTCATTGGCCAATTAAATAAATAAGTAAACCCAATAATAGTTCATGAGTTTAAAAATGTACGTGGAAACCTGTGAGAAATATTTCTTCTCCATCTTTGAACGGACTAAAGATCTTGGTTCAAGTCGCCGTGGTCTAGTAGGTAGTGTGCTGGCTTATTAGACGTAAAGCCAGGGTTCGAGTCCCAGGCCAGACATCAAAATAAAATACAAAAAGAATTTTTTCGGCGATTTCTTCTCAGCAGATTTCTGGCAAAAACTCTGAAAAGTTTCTCATAATAAACCTGTCTTTCGGAGTCGACTTTAAACTGTAGGCCTCGCCACTTATGTACACAATTAACACACACAACATAAGTAGTGTGAGAAACTAGGTCAATAATCCTGACAGAAGGGTTGTAATGACCAATTATGTATGTAAACGCAACAACAGTTCATGAGTTTAAAAATGTACGTAAAAACCTACGAGAAATATTTCTTTCATTGTACTTCCAGCTTTGTTTTATCACTTATTCAAGTGATAATAATAAAAAGGAGAAATTACTTTCAACGCATATACATATATAGCTTGGTTGATAACCTAACTTATTTACTTAATTGATCATTACAAACATTTAGTCATGATTACAACCTAGCTTCTCACAACATCCATTTGGGCGTTTTACTCTTATCCATAAGTGATAAAACCTATAGTTTAACTTCCCTTTCTGACTTACTTAATTGGACATTGCAATGGCTTAGTCGGGATTACAACCAGCATGTTATACCACCACACCATGTTGTGTTAATATTATTCATAAGTGGCAGGACCTACTGTTTATAGTCGACTTCAAAAGACAGATTTTTCAGAAAGTTTTTCATGGCAATGTTGTTTACTTCCAGAGCGTTTGCCTATACTATTCGTATGCCTGAGTTAAGGCTCGAAACTTAGACTCGCGGCTAGTAAGCCAACACACTACATACTAGACTGCGGCGACTTTATTGCCTAACTGTGGTTATGATTTTCACATTTTAAAAATAAAGACGCTATTTACGGAGTCATTGATCCCTTACAGTGATAACATACTTAATTAGTCATTGCAACCCTTTTGCCAAGATTACCATATAGTTTCTCATACCACTTATGTTGGCTGTATTAATTTTATCCATCACTTGGAGCACTTGGAGTTTATAGTCAACTTCGAACGATAGATTTTTTGAGAAACCTTTTCATAGCAATTTTATTCAATTCTCAGAATATTTGTCTGTTGAGAGGAAGTCACCAAAAAAAAGAAATATTTTTCAATCCTTGGTTTAGTTCGTCTTACCTAAAATTTGAACCACAGGCCTATGACTAACTCAGTTTTACGTCGTCAAATTGTTTGTTCCCTCTAACTTGAATTTGCGTTGTCATTCTATTTACACCGCGTTTTTTTGGAACCAACTGCAACGTAAATCGAGGGATTACTGTAAAATTATATAACTTTCTTAAGTTCCTTGTTAAAGACATACTATTTGGTAGTGTGAGCGATATGAAATACAATTTACGTTGTTTCGATTTACGCCGCCTTTTTTTGGAACCAACTGCTACGTAAATCGAGGGATTACTGTAAGCCAACATTCTAACTACTAGACTCCAGCTACTTTATGTATAGAATAATTGTGGTTATGATTTTCACATTTTCATGATGAGAAAGGCACCAATTCAACACAATAAAAACTATTTTACGGAGTCCCTGATCCCTTACAGTAGATAACATCAACTCTAAACAACATAGAAAGGCCAGTCAAAGAGGCCACCTCTAGACGAATACCAATACAACGCGGTTCAATACATTTGCACAGATGGCGTTCAAGGCATCAATTGGAAGCAGCCATAGTGTAATAGGTTGTAATATGTTCGCTTTTTAGGCATGAGGCCACCACCATACCAACTTCAGATCAAACATCACCAATTAAACGAAAATGAAAAAATTTTTTTCGACGGCTTTCTTTCAGTAGATTTCTGGCAAAAATCTTTGAGAGACAATAAAATTGCCATCAAAAAATTGCTTAAAAAATTTGTCGTTCGAAATTGGCTTTAAACTGTACTCGCCGTCAAACATATATGAAATTGACACATTAACATCATAAGTGGTGTGAGAAGCTAGGTCGTAATCTTGACTCAGGGATTATAATGATCAATTAAGCATGTATTTACGATTGAAATAGATTAATTGCTGAGCTAGAAGTCGCCCTAGTCTAGGAGATAGTGTGTTCGCTTATTAGACGAAAGGCCCGAGCTCAAACCCCGGGTCAGACATCAAAATGAAAATATGAGAAAATATTTTTTCGGCGAGCTGATTTCTGACAAAAACTTTGAGAGTAAATGAAATTGGTATGAAAAGTTTCTCAAAAATCTGTTGTTCGGAGTCGACTTTAAACTGTCGGTCCCACCAGTCATGTATAAAATTATCACGTATAACATAAGTGGTGTGAGAAGCTAGGACGTTGTGCAATGGGTCAATTTGACCTCCGGGTATTGTACTTGTCACAGCTGACAAGTACACGTCCTCTAACCTAACCTAACTGCAGATCTCAATAAATTCCACCAGTGAAGTAAGGGCCAATGAATTAAAGAAAATGAAGCTTTATAGGGTGAAAATGAAGCTTTATATTACATACAGGAATTAGATTAGGTTAGATTAGTTTAGGTTTGAGAACATGTACTCTTCATTGGGGCAAGTACAATACCAAGAGGTCTAAATGAGCCATTTAGTTCGTAATAAAAAAGAGAGAGAGGGAGAAGAGAGAGAGGATATTGAAGTAGATAGGGAAATTGAAAAAAGGAGAAGAAGTAGTAAAGGAAGAATTAAAAAAGAAGAAAGTAAGAACGATACTAATTACCGATCTCTAATTGAATTTGTAAAAAATTTTTGCCTCCAAATGGTATTTAGAAGAATAAAAATACTCGAGGGTTTATTCATTTTCGTCTCAGCGGATACATAATTTGTAGATTTACTGCGAAAATCATTTTCAAATATTTTGTTTACAATTTGCTTTAGCATGTAGGTGACTTCCAAGATTCCATAGATACATAGCATCTCGTTTTTTTTTTTTGCATACTGCGTACAATGGCTTAAGTAAAAGAGAGAATAATTCATATTCTGTAAAGAACCTGCAATTAGGAATACTGAAAAACTATAATATACGCACTCTTCGCATTCTACATGTACTATGGTTGTGCAATTTTTTCTCAGTTTTCTGGTTTTTATTTTTTTTGTTGCCTCCAAAAATAATGCCACACACAAAGTTGTTACTGTTAAATGCTCTGCTACCATCACGTACGTATGCCAAGTTTTTTTTTTTGGTTTTTTATCAGCATAATTCTTTTCCAACATCTGGTTTCTTGAGCCAAGTCATTGTAGTGGAGTAGTGGACGTTAATATTTTGCTGATGATGACGGTGATGCACGTTTCCTACCAGCCCACTTGAATTGCTTTTTTTTCTTTTTTTTGGACTAAGCCACTACGCCACCTCACTCAGTGTTGTTGGTTGCTGGCTGTTCTCTACGTCATGGCCACTTTATACAAAAAAAAAAGAAGGCCTTTAAATTGTAAAGTAGGCGTGGCAGTTATGCTAGTAGTCGTCGTACCCTAGTCATCCTTAGTAAATAATCATTTAAACCGTATAAGAAGCACTACATTTAGCCACGCAAAGTCATAAAACTGTCAGTGTGATTATGATGTGGTGTATGAGTTTCACTTTGTTTCTCTCTCTCATCTGTTGCACGTTTGTACTCACGTATGCGATGTTGTGTACCTCTGCTCCAGACAATTATCAGGAACAAGTTTTTCATTTTTTCCTTGTTTTTTTGTCTTTTTTTTGGCTTCATTTATAATAGAGCAACAGCAGCAGCAGCAGCAGTGAAATAAAATGTTGCAGGAAAATGAAAAATCATGATACAAGCAAGATTCACTAGGATATTTATTTTTGTCCAAGGATAACATCATAATTTAAAGAGATGTGTCTGTCTTGATAATTATTTTATTTATTTATTAATTATTTAAGATGGTTATTTAAACTTTTTTTTGTTTGTTTGTTTACTTAAACTATTTTTGTATGAGTGAGGGCTGCTGTCGGAAGCCAAGTTAAATTGATTTCGAAGAAAAATTTTTCGAAATTGATTTAATTCGATGGAGTTTTATTTCAATAAATATTGTGTTAAACAAGCCTGTTATTGTCCTATAAGTGATAATAATTTTAGCAGGAGGGTTATAACTGAAGTAAGGAAAACACAAAAACAATCATGACTTAAGCCAGTTTGTGTATTTCATTTTCAATTAGAATTACATCTATGACACGTTCGGGGTGAACGTGAAGAGCATTCGAAATCAAAAAGCAACCATAAAGGACCCTTTGCTTAAGGTCACTTTGGAAATTCGGGGCCTTAATGCCCTTGCAACCACTGAGGAGGTTTTAGCAACGAGGCAAAGGGAAACAGACTGAATAAATCCGAAGGTAACCAATCGTCTAAACGAGGCGGCGAATAGCCGTTAGCAGATAAAAGCCTCTTCATGCTGTGCGAATGCAACCCTTCAGTCTGGATTACTGACATAGTCTCTCACACCACTTATGTTGTGTGTGCTAATTTTATACAATGAGTGGCGGGACCTGCAGTTTAAAGTCGACTCCGAACGACGGATTATTTTTAAAAACTTTTCATAGCAGGTTTTTTTTTACTCTCAGAGTTTTTGCCAGAAATCCGCTGAGAGGAAATCGCCGAAGAAATACTGTTTTGATGTCTGGCTTGGCGCTCGCACTCTGGCCTTACGTCTAATAAGGCAATAATCTACCCATTAGACTGCATACGCTGTAGAATAATGATTAGTGAGGAACCGATACGTTGTTTTTGATGATTTGACATAGGTTACAGACGATGTCAATGTACTGGACCGGATTAGTCAAATCTATGCATGAAATGCAGCGAAAAGGGACATAAGAAAAGAGAATGCCGAAATGTTGTATATGCTTTGGATCGCCTCCTGGGATTGCGGGGGGCATGATGATATGCAAAGAGGGAAAATAGTTGTTATGAGTGAAACATACTCCTTAAAGAATAGTGGATTCTAGCTAGATGATGAAACGTTAACAGACGAGTAACCAAGGTCCCCGTACCATGAAGTTCTAGACCTGGGTGCAGTTTGATGAGATTACTCTAATGAATTTAATGCTATTTGATACCCCGTGGCGACATAGGATCCTTTCAGAAGAAATTACACAGAATCGGATATAGTAGTGCAATACCCTAGTCGATAACCCCGAATAGAACACTGCCTTCTACTGGTGGGACGTAACTTTTGCAGAACTCTGTACAATAAAGTCAGACATAATCGACCAGCTATCAATGAAATGCAGATATTTAAGAAGGCAAAGAAATCACTAAAAAAAGCTATATCACGGACTACCATTCCTAAAAACCTGCACAATGCACTGCATGAGTAGGGCCCAAAGAAGAACCAGTGTTTTCACGAACAGTTATGGACTTGATTAAAAAATTGCAATGAATAAGCTGAACAGAAAGCCGCACGAAGACGGAATATGCTCAATACGGAATTTTTACCTTTCACTATACAGGAGTTGAAGTCTCCGTAGTCTAGTAGGTAGTGTGTTGGCTTATTAGGTGTAAAGCCAGTGTTCGAGTCCCAGGCCAGACATCATCGGCGATTTCCTCTTAGCTGATTTCTGACAAAATCTCTGAGAGTAAGTAAAATTGACATGAAAAGTTTCTCAAAACAATCTGTCGTTCGGAGTCGGCTTTAAACTGTAGGTCCAGTCACTCATTGTATAAAATTAAAGCATGCAACACGAGTGGTGTGAGAAGCTAGGACGTTGTACAATGGCTCAATTCGACCTCTGGGTACAGTACTTGTCACAGCTGACAAGTACACGTTCTCTAACCTATTGTAACCTAAGAAGGCAAAGAAATCACTAAAGGAGGCTATATTACGCAAGAAGAACTATGGCTTCCAGGAATAACCGCATGTTTGGCATAATCACAAACAGTTATGGCTTGGATAAAAATTGTAATGAATAAGGTGAACAGAAAGAAACTCACTAACCGACGTACCGGACCAAGACGGAATATGCTTAATATGGCATTTTACCTTTCACCGTACAGGCGCTGAAAGTAGCTGCAGCTGGACTAAAACCTGGAAAGGCACCAGGGCCGAATAGCATCCCGCCTAAGATAATACAGGAAATTGACAATCGAAGACCATTAATGTATACCGCATGCCCATTTTCTCGGAAATATGGAAGAAACAGCAGCAAAAAAATGTTATAGAGATAGAGGAAGTGTTGATTTATTGGACTCGAGGCCGTGGTTTTCACCACAAAATATAAAAAAAAATATTTCTGTCGACAATTTCCTCTCAACAAGCGGAGTGTAAGTAAAATTGGCATGAAAAGTTTCTTTAAGAAAAATCTGGCATACGAAGTCGACTATAATACACAGTATATGTAAGTGGTGCCAGAAACTATGTCGTAATCCTGGTTAAAGAATTGTAATCACCAATTCTGTCTGTAAGTATGCAAATAGGCAACTTCAAAGCCTGCAAGATCTTTCAAGACTTGACTTAAACAACAACAATTTGCTTTAATTGTTTGTATTCTTTACACGCGGTAGAGTACACATTAACAATTGTTCAATAGATCTTTATAACAGAGATCAAACCACAATTATTCTCTTTACACAAGCATCGTGTCTTCACACAACACGACTGAATTACTTACTGAATTATCAACACAATTATTCTTACACAGCATCGTGTTTGAACAGATGACTGAATTCTTGATTATATTGTTTGTTGTGCCTTTTATATTGCAGGGTAAGCAATCTGATATTTGCACTTGAAGGGGAATTTCCTTGCCTTAGCGAAATCTCTATAAATGTTAATGAGTTGTTTACGTTATTGTCATTTGTGTATTTTATTTACATTGTCTTTGCAATGTTGTTGTTGACTGTTTACTTTTTTATCTCCGTTTTTTTATACAAATGTTGTTGCTATGGTTTAGTAGGTAGTGTGTTGGCTTATAAGACGTAAAGCCAAGCCAAGTCGCATGTCAGACATCAAAATAAAATACAAAAAGTATTTTTTCGCCAATTTCCTCTCAGCAGATTTCTGGCAAAAACTCTGAGAGTAAATAAAATTGCCTCTGAAAATTTTTTCAAAAATCTGTTCGTAGTCGACTTTAAACTTGAGGTCCCAGCGCTTACATATAAAATTAACACACACAACATAAATAGTGCGAGAAACTAGGTCACTAAACCTGACTGAAGGGTTGTAATGACCAATTATGTATGTATGTTGTTGATATATTTTTGTTTATTCTTTGATTATGTAAACAAGTCCATTGATTTGTTTTTGTAGTTTATGGTTATCTTTTTAATAACTCAACAATAACAATATTAATCGAATTAATTATAGAAATAATTAAATTGAATAAACTGAATACAACGAGTATTAATTTAAAATAATTCTTTTCAAAAAACAAACAATTGATGATTTATACAAATGAAGGTTGAATTTACAATGAAAAGTTGAATAAACCCGCATTGACATGATCGCTTTTGGAGGGCAACTCAACATACCTTAAAAACATTAAACAAATAACACAAGATGGGCAACCAAACAAAAGTTGATTTGAGTTCTTTTTTTTTTGTGTGTTTTGGCAGCCTAATTGCAGTTAAAATTACCAACGAAATTAAATTCGCTGAATAAACATAAGGAATGCAATTATATTGTTTGAAAATGGCTTTGTATGCTAAAAAAAAAAAGAAAAGGAAAAAAAATTCTTGTATTTGAGGATGGTTTGCGTACTGACTAACTGACGATTGTGTTGCTGGCTTCGAAGCTATATACTCGTACTACATGGTTGTGTATGTTCATTTAACCATGGATTTAATTGAGTTATTATGTTTTGTATTGCAAGGCGCTCACTAGCTCGCTCTATCTCTTGTTTTGTTTTGTTTTTTACACGGCAAGATCCAGTCAACGATCATTTGTACTGGGCATTATCATTATTGCGATCTGGGTGGCTTCTGATGTTTGTTTATTTGCCTGCAATTTTTTTGTTTTGTGCTGTTTTTTTTGCTCTTTCATTCCGTAATATTTGCTTTTGTTCTGTTTGGTTGCAACTCAATTTTGTTGCAATAATATGCAGGTAACATCTGGTATGTTAAGGAAATTAAATTTTAAAAGCTTGCAAAAAAAAAATAAAACAGAAGAAGAAGAAAAAAAAATTGGAATGAAAATTGTCTTAAAACATGCGTGAAATTATCATGACCACGATAAGCAAACATTTGCTGTGTTCTCCTCAGTGCTGTTCTGTTCTTTACTGTTCTATACGAGCCGCTTAATTAACTTGGTAGGGTTAAGAGGTGTCTCCCTCTCTCTAGATACAGCGCTCGTTGGACGGCACATGTTAATTACAAGGCTGCTTTACATGTTGAACATTTAATTGAAACACAACTAGAGAAGCACAACTCATTATTAAACTCCAGTAATTATTCATTTTTCTTTTACATTTTTTTTTTTTGTTTAAGAAAATTCTTTTAATTTCCCCCTTCCCCTCCGTATAAATGTTTTATTTTCATTTAAAATGAATATTTTAACTCAACAAAGAAAATGTTTTTCGTTTTAAACTGAAGGTCCTTTTTGGGAATTATTGACCCTCTTTAACTTTTGACAGTTGATCTTTTGCAAGCAGTTCTGCAGACAGCCAATGAAAGCCAATGTCTGTGCATAAGAACAGCCAGCCTTAAAACTTGTTGAAAGTATTATCGTTTCCTGCAGCCTAATACTTTGTAAAGCAAGCATAAACCCCCTACAGCTTAATTTAAAATTCTTAAGAAGCCAAAGAAAATATAAAAAAAGGGAAGAAAAACCAACAAAAAATTCTCATACATCCTGGGTAATCATCCATAATTGAGTTTGAATTTGTAACCAAAAATCTTGTGAAATTCTTGCCATAACTCAGATCATCTGTGATTACCTTAGAGTGCTTGCTGATCACTTAATTAGACTCAATCATGTAAATTGACTTTAAAAAAATGTATTTAAATTGACTTCACCTGAATGAATATATTCAGTCTCAGTAAACATATTGAACTTTATTGCTCTCTGGGATAGCTGGCTGGCCTGATGGATTCATGATTGAACAGGCAAACTAAACAAAACATAGTTGATGAACTGTCATCATATATGTATGATCATGCCACATGTGGAATGCCACAAGTTTATTCACTGAATTGTTAACGTCTCCTCCTTCTTTATATATACGAGGTATGTTAAAAAAATTCGATTTTTTGTTTATGAAAAAAAATTCAAAGACATAATAGAGTTGAGAGTCCGTGGTTCAATCCCCGACTCCAACATTTCAAAATACAAACAAAATTTCTTTGGGCCACATATTTTCTTGTAGCAATTGCCATCTAAAGTTTCTCAAATATTTGTTGTTCAGAGCCGACATTAAACGGTAGGTTTTACCACTTACAGATAAAAAAGAACTCACACGACCGAATTCCACCAAACTAGGGAAGAAGCACTAATCAAGCAATGGCTTCACATTAAAATTACGACTATATTACACTGGAAAAACAGTTCCAAAGTTTGATAAATCCTTGTCATCAATGAATGATAACTCCGTCAAGCTGACAATTGTTGGGGAGTCAAATAACGTATATCTACACCTCACAGGAGATGGAAATTAACAGAGAAAGTGGATAAGAATTTCCACTTCTTTAGCAGATTTACATCAATTGCAGAAATCGTTAGATGGAAGCTGAGTGTCTTCCCATAACGCATATCGAGCTGACATTTCCATCAAGACCGAGTAGCTGGTTAGTAAGCTATCTATACATCGAGAGCGATGTGAGTCTCTGACAGTGAAGTAGGATTCCTCATTGATCCAGGAAAGGTTCGCGGCCCTAAAGAATTTCAGCCCAATTACTAATTTAACTGAGGTAAGTGATATGCCTAAATCGATTGACGAGATTTCGGAATGAGTGCACCAGCTCTGGTGGTCTCGCCGCCTCAGCAGTTTCACGGAATGTGACTGTGCTTAGGAAACCAGACAAGTAACACATTAAAGCCCCCATAGACAAAGTTGAGACTGCGACGAGAGTCCCTAAATACTTTAGAGTTAATCATACCGTTCGATAGAAATCTTATAGCACCAATTAATTAAGTAAGTAAAGAATCTAAATATTTCCTATGGAGTCTGGATTACGTTGAGCAATTCCTGCAACTCCGTCAAGATAGGAATGGGCCACTCCGAATCTTTTGATACTGTGCGAGGTTTCAGACAAGGCGACCCCTTATCGTCAGGGAGAGTGTCCTGCGAAATGCGAGTGTGCATCGTGTCCAGTTACTTGCGTACGTTGATGACTTTGACATTATAGGGCGTATCAAACGAGATGTTACTGCTGCCTACAGTGCCATTGAACGGGAGTCTACTTAGATGGGTCTGGCAGTAAATGAGGGCAAAACAAAGTGCATGTTATCGACCAGTAGAGACGTGCGGCGTTTTGATTCTCAGATTACGGCCGTTAACTATACTTTTGATACAGTCAAGGAATTTATTTACCTTGGCTCCGCTGTTTCCACCAAAAATAGCTGTCAGTCTTGAGATCAAACGCAGGATTACTCTTGCCAACAGGTGCTATTTTGGTCTCAATAGGCAATTGACAAGACTCTCATCCCACCCGAGCTTCTTTACGGCGCAGAGGCATGGACCCTATTAAAAACTGATGCAGCAGTCTTGAGAGTATTCGAGAGAAAAGTTCTATGTAAGATCTTCGGTCCATTTCGAGTTGGCGATGATTTCCGAATCCGATCCAATAGTGAGCTGTATGAGCTCCTCAACGACATCGACATTGTTCAGCGTATATGCAGCGGGGTTCTGCAGAAGTCGGCGAAGAGAACGAAGGAAGGAAGGGCCATATCGAGGAAGCCCTGTCATCGATTGATGTGACTAACTGGCGTAGGCATACAAGAAGCAGAGGCGTCTGGCAGGATGTATTGAGGCAGGCCGTAATCCGAAACGATAGAGTTTCCCACAGGACTGCACTAGCTCTGGCTGACAAGTGAGACACTGAAGCACCCAAATAGAACATCGAGATAACGCCGACAGTCCCTAACGAGCCTAGTGCCTTAATATAACGCTCGATAGAGATCATATAGCAGCCTGACAGTAGAGATTGAGATGCGGTTGAAAGGAGCACTAATTAAGTAAGTCAGTTAAGGATTCAAATATTTCCAATGGAGTGGGGATCCTCTAAACCAAAAATTTAGTGCCCTAAAGTGGATAAAAATTTTTGAAAAAAAAAATTCAAATTTTCCCAACAAACCTCGTATAAAATCTACAATTTACATAGTGATCAATTGTTCAATTGTTACACGATGGAATGACGACGACAGCCACAAGGCAGTCACAATCATACTTTATGCCATGATGACCACTGTACGGCTCGTCCGTCCATACGTAAGTAAGCTGATCTTACTAGGCTAGCCTTGAATTATTCATAGGATTTGTCGTTGCTGGTGAGTGATCGTGACAAAGTGAAGTTGTGATTGACAGATTGACACGAATTCAACGCATATTTGTTGCATTTTTATCAAAATCCGTTTTTTTCTTCTTCTACATTTTCTCTGGATACTGCTCCTCTTGCTGCTGCTGCTGCTGGTGTGTGTTGCTGCTGCTTCATTTATTTGCTGTATTCATGCAATTTGAATGATCGACCACAATGCAAACATGAAAGCTTCAGAAAACCTTAAAATTGCAAAGACACAACAAAAAAAAAAATTGTAAATCCTCTAGAGAGCCTTAAATCCAAGCAGAGTTTTTTTTTACTTAGTTTTCACTGTTTTTAATGCTATAGGTAGGTAGGTAGGTTGGGCTCAAGTGGTGATGATACCCTTTTTTATACGGCCATACTACGTTGATCTCCATGTAGCTTAAACTGATTTTGCATTGACAAATGATAAATAAACTTGACATTTTATTTAATGATTTTTCTTTTTCTTCTCCTTTACATAGTTTTATTGAGTGCATGGATGTATGTATGTATCTGTATGCTGCAGCATTCATGAAAATAGTCAATACCATGAACATCCTTCTTATAGTTTTTGTCCCTTTTTTGTTATTTTTAAGTTGATTTTTTATGGTTTTCCTTTTTAGCTCAGATCACCCGGCGTGATCAAGGACAGTCAGAAAAAATTGTTGTATTTTTCTTCTCCTTTTTTTTTTTGGTTTTTTATCAAAATGCTTTTATTTTCTCAGATTTGAAGAGAATTTTGCTTAATGAAAAAACAAACTGGATAGAGAGAAGAATCAGGAAAAAGTTGCATCATTTGTTTAACGAACACACAACAGTTTTCCTGTTGGGTGAGAGTAGAAACTAATTTCGTTCAAAGAAATTGGACGGCTTAAGATATAGTCCTTCAAACGAACACACGATGCATGCCAACTCATTCAGCGAGTTTCAATTCAAGTATTTTTCCTTAATGCCCTGAATAGATTTTGTGTCATTTGAATAGGAATTGTACTTTCCGTCAAATCCGTAAATACCAGAAAGCTTGCGGAAAATCAGGCAATCATCGAAATAGTAGAGACAACAGTATCCTTACAACCAGCTCAACACATTCCAACAGATGTTCCAACTTTAATAACGACCATCTAGTTCAAGTTACTTCTGTCAAATTATTTGTGTTAAATTATTTTGTCAAATCGGCATGGACACATAGAATGGGCTCCAGGACAGTTAGTCGTTGACCACCTGAAATATCATTTTCAGCAATGAGACGAATTTGTGAAAGAATGGGCACGTGAACAAGCAAAATTGTTTAGTTTAGGACAATACCAAGCCACATGAGATCCAAAAGCGTCCAATGCAATCCGAAAAGCTTACTGTTTACTGCAGATTATGAGTTGGCTATGAAAGCGGTCCATATTTCTATCAATGGAGAGCATTATAGGGCAATGATTACGATCTCCATATGACCTGAATACGATAATCTCGACACCAACAACATGTGATTCCTATAAGACATGCTACGTACCATTTTTTAGTATATATTCTGCCGCAGCAAGAACAGTCGTAAGTCTTGACATCTATCGGTAGGACGGTTTTCCACAATCCTATGTTGTGATCGATTTAATTTGATGTCTCTTCCCTAACCTAACGTACCATACTACCCAAACTACATTGAATATTATGCACGAACGTTTTGAGAACAAAGTAATCTCACGTGTAGGTAATGTGAACTAGACACCGAGACCGTACGGCTTGACCGTAATCCACTTTTTCTTGTGGCATATCCTTAAGTCGCCGTATTCTAGGTAGTGTTTTAGCTTAATAGGCATGCGGCCGCGGTTATAACGCCACAAAATAGAAATACTAAAAAAAAATTTTTTTAGCGACTTCCTCTCTGCAGATTTCTTGAAAAAAAAATCTGAGAATAAATAAAAAAAAAATTGCCAATGAAATCTTTCTCAAAAATTTGTCACCACTCATGCATAAAATTATCACGCATAACATAAGTGTTGTGAGAAACCAGGTTGTAATCCTGACTATGTTAGAACGATACCAATTCACACGAGATTCAAGAGCGTCCAATGTAATCCGAAAATATCAAGTTTACTGTAGATTATGAGGTGCTTACGAAAGCGGTACATATTTCTGTCAAAGGCGAGCATAATGGAGCGAAAATTACGGTCTCCAGACCTGAATGTGATAGTCTCGACACCAACCATACGTGGTTTCTACAGAACGCGCTACGTGCATCACACCTCAAACTGCATTTGATGTCGAGAGCAAAATAATATCATGGGGAGGAGAAATCGTACAGTTTGACCCCATTCGACTTCTTTTTAAGGAATTTTCTTAAGTCGCGGGTGAATGGCAGTAAACCATTTCACATGCGCTGCACACAGATAAGCTTCAATGATCTTTGCAACCCTTTAGTTTGGATTACAACCTAGCTTCTCACACCCTATGTTACAATACTACGACCTAGCTTCTCACACTACTTATGTTGTGTTAGTTAATGTTATACATGAATGGTGGGACCTGCAGTTTAAAGTCAACTCGGAATAACAGCTTTTGAGAAACTTTTCATGGCAAGTCTCAGAATTTTGACCAGAAATCTGCTGTGAGAAAAATGACAAGAAAAATTTTTTCATATTATCGTTTTAAGGTCTGGCTTAAAGATTGAACCGTGGCCTTACCGGTAATTAGTCAATACACAATCTACAAAGCCGATATAAGCAAACTTATTTTTTAAATTCAGCCTGATTATTGTACCAGAGTCATATAAAATTAGGCATTCCAGAAGCGCTTCAGCCAAAAGAAGTTGGAGCAGTTATTTGAACAAAGAAGTTGGAGCAGATGATGTCTCTCAGGGACTTTGTTTCATTAAAATTTAAAAATAGGAAGCTTTTAATTTAATTTAAGAAGTCGCCGTGGTCTAGTGGGTGGTGTGTTGGCTTATTAGACAAAAGGCCCGGGTTCGAATCTTAGGTCAGACATCAAAACGAAAAAATATTTCTTCGGCGACTTCCTCTCAGCAGATTTCTGGCAAAAACTCTGAGAGTAAAAATTGCCATGAAAAGCTTCTCAAAAATCTGTCGTTCGGAGTCGACTTTAAACTGTAGGTCCCGCCACTCATGTATAAAATTCACGCACACAACATAAGTGGTGTGAGAAGCTAGGTCGTAATCCTGACTGAAGGGTTGTAATGGCCAATTATGTATGTATGTATGTAAGCTGTTAATAAAGGACCCAATATATTTAAAAAAAAGTTTCTACTACTACCACCACTTCACTGTTCTAGTTTGGATTACAATGCTTTAGTTTGGATTACAACCTAGTGTCTCACACCACCCATGTTACCACCTGCCTTAATTTTGTCTATTAGTGGAGGAATCTACAGTTTAATTTCGACTCTGAACGATAGATTTGAGAAACTTTTGTGAGAAGACGGTCAAGACCAAATGTAATTCAAACTGTGATCTGAACTGTATTTTGGACCAGCGAAATATTTTACCCCCAACCAATATTAATAGTGCTGTTGTAGAAAAATATGAAATAATTCATATGCATGATGGCTGCTGTTGCTGTCCACCACTGAAAAACACACGATAGGTAAGACTATGCCAAGGAATGAGTGAAAAAATATGCAAAAATAACTCGTACATGCATATTTAATGTACAGCTGTGTATTGTTGTTGTTGTGTTTGTTGTTGTTGTTGTGTTATTGTATTATTTGTAGTACTGCTGTGATACTGTCATTTGGTACAATTTTTTGTTTTGGTGACCAGATTTTATTCATCTTCGTCATCATCTTTTTTGCTGGCTGCTGGTGTATGCGCTCATGTTGTAGATTCTTGAATATCATTATTCAGATAAGACCCAGTGCCACAATGATTCTTAAATTTTTTTTCTCCTTTCGTTTTTTTTTTTGTTTATTGTTGTTTTTGTTGTCATTATTTTTGTGCCTGTCATTTTTGTGTCTTCTAAGCATTAATGTTAGTTTTTATTGGAGTTGGAGTTGTTGGCTGGCTGGCTGCCTAGCTGGCTGTTGTTAATGTTCGTTACGCTCCTCTACAATTAGTTTAGTTTGTATTGCAATTCTTGCTTGCTTGCTTTATATGAATGAGTATAGTGAGTATGAGTATTTATTGTTTTAGCCATACATACATACGTTGTCATCAGCTACATCTTAAGCATCTAGCATGATATCGTCATCAGCAACAGCATTGGCATTATAAAAGATGATGATCATGTACAGCCAGCAACCGGCAACCAGCATCACTATATCATCATAGTTTGTCGTTCTGGTATTTTATCGTGAACAGTTTTTTATTTTTTCCTTTATTATTTTGCTTCTTTTGTTTGTACCACTTCATCTGTCGCCATAATATCGCTGTTCATGTTCCAGCGAGAGCAAGAGATTATGATGGACTTTTGTCATACAGAAATTTATCAAGGTAATCATTGTGATCTCTTGCAGCGTTAATGAATATCATTAAAGTTTTTAAACGCCAGTGTGGATTTTTTTTGCGCAAAAGATCACTTCATTTGTTGTTGATTTTTTTTCCTTTCCTCTTCTTCTCTCTCCTCTCCTCTTTGTTTCATATCATTTATTTATTCTTTTATTTTTCATTAATTTCTGTTTGTTTTTTTATATGTCCGTACCTCAGCATACATTTTGACATGATGTTTTGAAGTTTTGCGACATGGCTCTTCAGCATGTTTATGTATAAGCTGGGGTTATTAAATTTAAATGATTTCCTCAGAGACATTTGATGTTGTTCGGCGATTAAAGCAAATGTTTTAAGGCCTTGAAATCTTTATTGTTTTCTTCTTTTTTTTTAATTTGTTTGTTTTTTTTTATTATTATTCTTATGAAATTTATCCTTTCTTAATTAAAAAAAATTATTTATACGTGACTGTGTTAGAAAACCTATTCACGAACCGGTTCAAAATTAAGCTGTAAATCAGTGCTAAGTCTCAGACTTAATTTCCCTTTTGCATCATATCAAGACGCCATGGTCTAGTCGAACAAAATTTTATTCAACAGTCAAAAACTGTGAGAGTAAATAAAAACTTTCACAAAAATCTATCACTCTGAATCGACTATAATTTATATGTTCCACCACTCATGAATACAATTAACACAAACAATATGGGTGGTGTAGGATGCTAGGTTGTAATGTTGACTAAACATATGTAATGGCCAATTAAATAAGTAAGTATGGTAAAGGATTTTAAAAATATATTCAATCATTAGAAAATTATTGATTTCAGAACAGTAGAACTAAACCAATGTTGTAAAGGTATAAACTGGAACTGTTTAGAAGGGATTCTCTGACTTAAAGTAAAGTTTTATGTCGATCTGTGAAGACTTGGGCTTACCACTTCACATCTGTTAGAAAGAAGCGGTCAACCTGATAGACCAGGTGGAAAGAATCGTGTACGAATAAGAAGAAAATGATTTTCTAAATCACGTTGAATAATTTTGTTGTGTTCAAATGATGAAATTCAGTCCTTCGTTGGGTAGAAAAGAATTGTTTGTTCATCAAGACAATGAGCCACATTACACAGTGTGGTGATAAGTATTTAGAAATTATAATACGAGGCTTCGAATACTGTGGAACATACATTCTGAGTTCTTGTTTTTTTTTAGAGAATCAAGGCTAGGATAAGTAACAGTAGAAGTAGTAGCAATTGTAGTGGCAGTAGTAGAAGCAGTAGCATAGTTCGCTGCAATAGTTGTAGTAGCAGTAGTCGTAGCAATAGTAGTAGTAGTAGCAGCAGTAGCAGTAGTAATTACAATATTATTTAATTTCGCAATGAATTAATACATTTGTGTAATATATTAGAACATCTAAATGCTCTTTTCCTGGTGACAAGCCAATGGTTTAGCGGGTTATATTAATTTTTTTGCGTATTATATTAATGATAAATAAGAATGAGTGGGTAGTGTGTTGGCTTATTAGACGAAAGGCCCGGGTTCGAATCCCAGGTCAGACACCAAAACGAAAAATATTTCTTCGGCGACTTCCTCTCAGCAGATTTCTGGCAAAAACTCTGAGAGTAAAAATTGCCATGAAAAGCTTCTCAAAAATTTGTCGTTCGGAGTCGACTTTAAACTGTAGGTCCCGCCACTCATGTATAAAATTAACGCACACAACATAAGTGGTGTGAGAAGCTAAGTCGTAATCCTGACTGAAGGGTTGTAATGGCCAATTATGTATGTAAGAATGAAATGAAAGCCACTAGTAGTAGCAATAGTAGTAGTAGTAGCAGTAGTAGAAGTAGTAGTAGTTGTAATAGAATTAGTAGTAGTATTAATAGTATTAGTAGTAGTAGCAGTAGTAGTAGCAGCAGTAGTAGTTCTAATAGTACTAGTAGTAGTATCAATAGTAGTAGTAGTCGTAGCAGTAGTAGTAGTAAAAGCAGTAGTAGTAGTAGTACCAACACTAGCGGAAGTAGTTGTAATATTACTAGTAGTAATAGCAATAGCAGTGGTAGTAGTAGTGGGAATAGATGTCTTAAGCAAACCAACGTCAAACATTAGACGTCTATAGTGTCTTATTTGACTTATCAGAAGGTTTTTATTCTTCTCGATGGATTGAGTAGGTTGTGTGTTACTCAATAGGCGAAAAACAAAAGCAATTGTGTCTGTCAGTTTTTTTTTGTACTAAACTGGTGGTCCATTTACTTTATGTCAATATATCGGATTGAATTGATCAGCACCTAAACTAGAAATGCTATTAAAATTTGCCTACTTTTGTTAGTGACAAGGATTAAAATCTTAAGAAAATTTTAATTATGCTACAGCCATTAATACGAAAAATTTTATTATTCAAATGCTATTAGGATTACAAGCTATTATCTTGAATAGCAAATGCTTCCACTATTTAAAATAAAATAAACAAAATGGCAAAGGAAAAAAGTTTTCATTTTAAATGCTTAAGAGACAGTAAATATGTGTGTGAGAAAATGTTAACAACTTTCGAAAACCTTTTTTTTTTTAATATCTTAGCGGTTAATCTGGCAGTAAAAGCTTGGAAAACAAACAAGGAAAAAAAAGAGGAAAAACAGAAACAAAACAAAGCAAAAAACATTAAATATTTAAGGCTACAATTAGAAATTCTTTACAAATTTATTCACGCCGTTCCAAAGGCAAAGGTGATATGCAAGCTTATGCTACCAAACACCCCATAGCCGCATAGCCGCACAGCCTCAGTGATGGTGATGGTGATGACCAGATCAATGATTTTCTCGTTTAAAGTACCAAACGGCTGTAGTTAGCGAATGTTTGTCATTTTTCGTGCGTGTTTGTTAGATTCTTGCATTAGACTACACGGCAATAGCAAACGAAATGCTAAGGAAAACCAAAATGAAATGAATGAAACACAAAAAAAGCAAAAAAAAAAACAATCAACAAATAAGGAAAGAAAAACTAAACTAAACAGTGTGAAGCTTGTCCAAAAGCCTACAACTAATGAGTTTAGGTGCCAGCCAATGAAGCAAAAAAGAAAGCCACAATAAGTACTGTGTAGTCTGGGAGTGCAATTGCAATTTAAGCAGTTGAAGTACCAAATATATCAAGACATTGTTGTAATATTGTACGATGTATGGTATGTTACTGTTGTTGTAGTAGTTTTTTCCACTTTTTTTTTGTTTTAGATCATAGATGTTTAGTTTGTAAATGATTTTTAAGCGAGTCCAACTATGACTACTAAAAGCCGCTATGTAATGTTTTAACCAAAATTGGTTGGAAAAACAAAACAAGAAAATAAAAGTGACATAAAATGTTGGCCAGTTTTAAAACGCATTTTAAATACAATTGCTTTGTTTAAGTTCCTATGATTTCGTTTGTATTGAATTTACAATCTCGAAATACACATACAACCGCCAGACAGACAGACAGGCCCACAGACAGACAAACACTGGCTTAAACATACATTGTTACACAGCTGCAAATATTTATTTATTTATTCGCGTTTGTTTTTAAGAAACAAGCAACTCTTGCAACAGACAGACAGACAGACAGACAGACACACTGCATAGATGCCATGCATTACACAATCGTACGTACATAGTCCGTTTGAGTGAGTGCAACATAACACCGTGACAATTGCTAACCAAGAAAGCGTGCACACATAACGCCTTAGTGTCAAAGTAAATTCCTCCTTTTATGGCAAAACAATTGAAGTAGCCGCACTAAATAGACATTGTTGTTGTTTATGAAAATACCCTACAGTGGGTGCTCTAAGTACAGCATGAAGAAAATTCTATTACAGAAATAATTCATATCGCCACAATCGCCAGTTATTCAGAAAGGAAGCAAATAAACAACACTGTACTATAGCACACGACTGTTCTATAGGACAACTCTAAAGAAATCAAGTAATCAAACCTTATTATACGATCATTCAGACTCCTTTTTTATAGCTGTCCGTGTTAAAGGCAGGGAATCTTTAAAACATATTGATAGCTCGTGCTAACCAATGTGCACAAGACTTACCTCGTCACACTTCTGTAAAGTCACCTTTCGTAACCACAATTAAGTATTACATCGGAAGAGACAAAAATTCAGCGAGTGCTGCAATCCATTTCTATTATATTTGCTCTTTTTATTATCCTTTGTTGTACTAGAATTTCCTTCAATCGTCCTCTTCAGGAAATTTCATCGATATTCGTAGCGCGAGCATGAAAAGAATACATTCTCTGATATTTCGCTTGAATTTTTTTTTTAACCAGCTCTCAGGGGGTGACCCCTACTCATGCAGTGCATTGTGCAGGTTTTTAGGAAAGGTGGAAAGTGGGAAGAAGCGAACGGTAAGGAAACTATAAAATGGCCAGTGCTATACCTTCACCATTAGACAGTCTACAGCAATCGTTCCCAAGAAACTTGCATTTCTCACACCACTTATGTTGTGTGTGTTAATTTTATACAAAAGTGGCGGGAACTACAGTTTAAAGTCGACTTCGAACGACAGATTTTTGAGAAACTTTTCAAGAAGAGAGAGAGAAAAGAGATGTCTGGCCTGGGACTCGAACCCTGGCTTTATGTCTAATAAGCCAGCACACTACCTACTAGACCACGGCGACATGATGAACACGCTTCATCCACGTCGTGCCCATTGATTACTATATAAGATGGTGCCCCTACGTCACCAGTAATAATGCTCTCAGTACATTGTAATTTAAAACGTTTAAAACTGATAATTGACCCTTGAAAAGGTATCCACGCTGAAATTCAAGAAAACATGCTTCACAGACGGCTCTACTCAAGGCAATCCACAATTACCAAGAAAATTTGTATCAATGAGTACCTGGAGAGTCTTCTCATTCGAAATAGTTTAGAAATTATTGTTAAAGCTGTTGGATTTGACATTCGCCATTAGACTTTGTGAGAATTTTCAATGTCTAGAATCTCATTTCATTTTCTCACGGATGAATCTACAGAAGTTTTTCTTCATCTACGAGTTATACTCTTAAATTCATGTAACTTGAGTTTGTACCACTAATTGAAAACTCCGTCTTGTTTCTCTCTGCAAGGAATCCTTCAGTCTGGATTTATCATAGATAGCCGGCAGATCTTTTAGTCCAGCAGAATTAATCGACTTAAAGACCTCCAAGTCACTATTGCGGCTACATTTCTCCTGGGGTCTTATTAAGATTAAATTGTTACGTTTTTAACTTTTTAAAACTGAGCTCATAGATTGCAAATGAAATAAAAATAATTTTGTGTTTTAGTTTTAATTAAAATTCTTTATTATTCGCACAATTCTGTGTGCCACTATTCACAACTTAATGTAAACAACAACAATTGCTTTTCTCTGTTATTCCTCTGTTTACAGTCTTTGCCTAAACAATAACAATTACTAAACAATTGTTGGACAGGTCTGTGTAAAGGATATCTTTAAACCAAGATTACATAATTGGTCATTACAACCCTTCAGTCAGGATTATTGACCTAGTTTCTGAAACCACTTATGTTGTGTGTGTTAATTTTAAGCATGAGCGGCAGGATGTACAGTTTAAAGTCGATTCCGAACGACAGATTTATTTTGAGAAACTTTTCATGGAAATTTTATTTACTCTCAGAATTTTTGCCAAAAATCTGTTAAAAGGAAAACGCCAAAGAAATACTTTTTATATTTTGTTTTGCTATGTGGCCTGGGACACGAACCCTGGCTTTACTTCTAATAAGCCAACACACTACTTACTAGAATACGGCGACTCCAAACCAAATTTACTCTCTTCAAAAATACTGCGTCTTCATACAAGATTGACTTAACTTCATTAACTTGCCTGCTTTGGCTTGCCTTTTATATGGCAATGTATACAGCCTGAATTAATATTCTTGAAGGCGAATGAGGCTTCGCCTTCTCGAAGTCTCTATAAATGTAAACGTAGTTGTTTCATTAGTGTTGTTTGTGTATTTTGTTAACATTTAGTCTTGTGTGTAATGTTTGTTGTTATATTTTTGTTTACTTCTATACCATTTTTTGTGCTGGTTTTTGCTGTTGTATTTTTGTTTATTTGTTTACCATTTTTTATGCTGATGTTTGTTGTTGTATTTTTTTTAGAATTTTAAGGTCAAGCGATGTAAAAGCAAAAAAAGAAAAAATAAAGATGAAAGATAGTGTATCTTATTTATGAAAATGAACTTTTTTTTTGCTTA
Source organism: Sarcophaga peregrina (assembly GCA_014635995.1). Lineage (NCBI taxonomy): Eukaryota > Metazoa > Arthropoda > Insecta > Diptera > Sarcophagidae > Sarcophaga > Sarcophaga peregrina. The sequence goes on along the minus strand of CM025790.1, from coordinate 9,907,753 downwards.
TTTTTACTAAATTTAGCGAGATTCAAACAGTTTAGCTCTACAAAAGAGCGTCTTAAACTTACTTAAAATTTCCAAATCAAAGTTTTGTTTTGTATCAGAAAAAAAAAACAAACCTTAACACCAAAGCAGCCTTCCTTTTCAACCACAATTTTATGAAGAATCTAAACATTTAAGTACTCGTACTCGTAGTTGTTTTTTCGCTTTTGTTGCAACAAAAACTATTTTCGTAATATGTTTCTTTAGTTCTCTATTCCTTTAAGTTTTGAATTTGAACACAAAAAGAAAAAGAAGAAAAAAATAGGAGAAGAATTTCACATTTCATTGCCTAAAAGTATAAACTTCCTTAAGTTTGTAGTTTTAAGGAACTTTTACCAAGAAAAATAGCAAAAAAATAAAAATGAAACAAAAAAATTGTTGCAATTTAAACCTAAACCTCGAGAAAACAAAAAGGGAGTGAAAGAGTTTGCTGGGCATAGCCATAATCTTAAAGTCATTGACACTTTAACAAATATGGGAGTTTTTTGCAAAACTTTTCATTATAAATTCTCTGTCAATTCCCAAAGGACATGTTGTCAACCAAAGATGACATTTTATGCCACAAACAAACAACAACAAAAAAAAAACGAAAAGAAATCTTTTGGTAGGTACCTGTTCATTTTATTTGTTTGTACGTACGTATCTGGAATCTACTCTATTGATTTCGTTTGTAAAAAAAAACAAAAATTATTTTTATAAATTTCCAATAAAATTCATTAAATCTCCTTGCAATAGCAGAATATTATAGTGAATGGAGCAGCCACAAAGTACTTGAGCAAGTGCATAAAGGCTGACTTGGCTGGCTGCCTGTTTGCTGCATTATTGTCATCATCGTCTCTGAGTCGCTCAAGAGAGCTGAATAAATTGTAATTGACCGTGTCATTTAATGAGGGTTTCAGTTGTGAAAATTGATAAGTTTTTCAGTGACATTTTCTTTCATAAGCTCATCTTTTTCGGATATGGGTTTTCGTGTACAATTTTTTCCTTTTTTTTTTTGTGAGACTGAAGATATTGTTCAACTTAATTCCAAAATATTCGATTAAAGCTTGCTTTTAAAGTAACCACAATTGGATTTTATTTGCAAGTTTTTTAAAAACGAAATACTTGTAATAAATAAAATACTTAGCAAATAGGGAAACCTACTTGAAAAAATATTTAGAAACCCTCTAACCGATAAACTAAAGCTTCATATTGTTACGAAAATGGAAAAATTCACATACCGGTGTTTTGCTTTAACATCGTTTAACATTAAAACAATGAACTTGTTTACAAATTATCTCAATGCGTAATATAACAACAAACACTCCAAGAATAAATGTAAACACGTATATACATAATTTGTCATTGCAATCCTTCAGTCACCTAGCTGCTTACAGCACTTATGTTGTGTGCGGTAATTTTTTAACACGAGAGCGGCAGAGCCTATAGTATAAAGTCGATTCCGAATGACAGATTTTTGAGATGTTCTTCATGGCAATTTTATTTACTCTCAGATTTTTTGCCAGAAATCTACTGAGAGGCCGTAGCCGAAGAAATATTTTTTTTTTACTTTTTCGTTTTAATGCCTGACATGGGCTACCAACCCGGGCTTTACGTCTAATAAGCCGTAACACTACCTATTAGACTACGGCGACTATAATATTGAAGGATTGTGCAATTTAGGACGATACCAATCCACATTATATCCAAGAGCGTCCAAACAAGCCACTGTTTTCAGGTGTTTATTTAAAAACGAGTTTGAGCATGCTATCACTGCAAAGGCGAGCATTATTGGTCGATGATTACCAACTCTTTTGACCTAAATTGTATGATCTGGACACCAACCATATTGCTATGAGTATCACAGCTAATATCATAATGAACATTTTGCGCGGGCAGTTTAAAAGATGGCCACATCAGGTGGGTATGATATTAACTGGCAACGACGATTCTGACATCGCGCAATTTCAGCCATTATTTATGCGTCGGAGTCATGGACAATTTCGTATTTTAGTTACGTTCTGCCAGAGAAGCCTTGGCTGATATTTGTCCATTAGATTTCACGCATAATAACATAAAACGAATAAAAATTTTGATGTTAACTGAAGCACTTATTTAATTGGTCATAACAACTCTTTAGTTAGGATTACAGTCTAGTTTCTCACACCATTCATGTTGAGTGTTTATTACCCCCATGAGAGCCTACCCACATTTTACAGTCGATTGCTAACGACGTATTTTTGAAGAACTTTATGGTGGCAATTTTATTTACTCTTCTCAGTGTTCTGGAAAAAAAAATGATTTTCTGGCAAAGCAAAAAATTGTTTTTCTAAAAAAAATTGCTGAAAGGAAGTATCGGAAGAAATATTTTTTTCTTATCGAAATGTTTGACCAAGAGTTTAAGCCACGGCCTAACGTCTAATAAGCCAATACACTATCTACTAGTCTACGGAGACTTCACAAACATTTTGCTTCCAGTTAATTCATTAGAGGACTTAAGCATTTCCTACAATGTGGGTAGGTAGGTAGGTATAAGTGACTGCCCGCCAAATGAATTGGATGGACGCACTTAGGCCTCATGGGGCCCATTGTGATATAACAATTTCTAGAATGAAAGATTTGACTAAATCCTACCGCCGCTTTGTATTCAAGTGTGCTGCTGGAATATTGTATTGGTTCGGCTTTACTTTTTTCAAAAAGGTTAACGACACATTACTTTCGCTTCCTTGGCATTTACGGACCTTTTACACCGATTACTTGTTATAAACCAGGGTGAAAACTTTTGATTTGTATTAAAATACTTTGAATACTACAAAAGCTTAGCGTGACATTGATAAATTTAGGTCGTTATTGAGAATAGTTGAGTTCTGAGATAGCTCAAAAAGGATAAAGTCGCCGTGGTCTAGTAGGTAGTGTGTTGGCTTATTAGACGAAAGACCCTAGTTCGAATCCCAGGTCGGACATCAAAACTAAAATAAAAAATGAATTTATTAGGCGGCTTCCTCTCAGCAGATTTCTGGCAAAAACTCTGAAAGTAAATAAAATTGCCATGAAAGACTTTTCAAAAACCGGTCGTTCGAAGTCGACTTTAAATTGTAGCTCCCACCAGTCATGTATAAAATTAACGCACACAACACGAGTGGTGTAAAAAGCTAGGATGTTATACAATTACAGTATTTCCTCGATTTACGTCGTCTCGATTTACGATATTTCGATTAACGTCGTCAAAAATTTTGTTCCCTTCAACTTCGATTTGCGTCGTCATTCGATTTACGTTGCCTCTGTTGTTTATAACACTAGGTAGTTGAACTTCCTTATTAGACGTAAAGCCAGGGTTCGAGTCCCAGGGCAGACATCAAAATAAAATACAAAAAAAGTATTTCTTTGGCGATTTCTTCTCAGCAGATTTCTGGCTAAAACTCTGAGAGTAAAAAAAATGCCATAAAAAGTGCATCTGATAGTATGAGTTTTTTGAAATTCGATTTACGTCGTTACGATTTACGTCGCCTTTTTCCGGAATATTCTACGACATAAATCGAGGGAATACTGTAGTCAATTCGGTTGACTACGGTTACTGCACTGCAGGTACACGTCTTCTAACCTAATCTGTATACGTAAAGGCATTCCAAAGTTTCCCCTTTAAAAATTGGTACATAGGTTACGCATTTGGATGGAATCGGAAAACTACTGACCGTTCAAAATTAGTTGGCTAATAGAGAAATTACAGTCAGTCAAAGGTCATCCTTGTTAGACAAATATTCTTCTCTTAAGCAAGAACTATTTTAAGTGTTTGGACTTTCCTTAAAAATCATTGGACTTAGGTTAGGTTAGGTTAGAGGACGTGTTCTTGTCAATTCTGACAAGTACAGTACTCGGCGATCGAATTGACCCATTGTACTACGTCGTAGCTTCTCACACCACTTATGTTGTGTGCGTTAATTTTATACATGAGTGGCGGGGACCTACAGTTTAAAGTCGACTCCGAACGACACATTTTGTTTTTTTTTGAGAAGCATTACATGGCAATTTTTTTACTCTCAGAGCTTTTGCCAGAAATCTGCTGAGACGAAGTCACCGAAAGATTATTTTCAAATTTTCGTTTTGATGTCTGACCTGGGATTCGAACTCGAGTCTTTCGTCTAATAAGCCAACACACTACCTACTAGACCACGGCGACCTCAAAAAATCATTGGACTTATTGAGCTTCTAAACCATTTCCAACAACCAAAATATTGGTTTCTTGTCACTTTCACTTGATGAACCGAATACTTTTTGTTATGGAATCATTAAAAAACTTGCAATACTAAAACACTTATTCGGAAATTTACTTCCACTAACTTTTTTTGTTTTTTTCTGTGTTTTTTGTATTATTAGCCGCCTAAAAATCTATTTATTACTATATAAAGAAAAATGTACGAGTACGATCTTGGCTTACAAGTACTTTATATATCTTCCGTTTGGTACAAGTACTTACTTGATGAATGTATAGACTGGACTGGACGTATGTAGTTTTTTTTTTGTTGTTTGTTTTTTATTGTGTGATGTTCGTACGTTTTAGATGGACAGGCTGTGGATGTAATCGATACATTAAGACTTGCGAAGCTAAAACAAATCAACAACTTCAACAAACAAAAGCTTTTTGGGCTTGTTGACATCTTTAGAGTTGTACTCCGCATTTTTATTTTATTTTTATTTTTTTGTTTCATTTGTTTTCAATTCTTTTTTTCCTTTTCTTTTCTTTTGTTTCATTTGTTTCGCTTTAAGTTAAACATGGCAGTGGAAACAGAAAAACAGAAAAACAGAAAAAAAAATACAAAAATAAGTGACTGAAACTGAAAACAGAAGATGATGATATGACAGCAAATTACTGCGGTTGTGTGTTTGCCGCAATAACTTGACAGTTCTTTTCATTTGTTTGCAAGACTGTCAAAACCTCAAGTCGACAACAATATGAGATCGCTACGCAATGATGTTGTTGATTGTTGTGAGTCCGAGTGTCTGTTTTCAACTGAAAACAGAGCTTCTTTTTTTCATTCTTCTTCTCTTCGTTTGTTTTTGTTTTTTATTTTCTTTTGTAAACCTTTTTATTGATGTTGTTGCTATAGCTGTTGATCACTCGATTCTTCGGTCCCGGCTAGAGAGCATCTCTTTAGCTAGCCGTACTTACAATGACAGGCCTTATCCAGACTTCTTTACCACAAAGAAACAAAAACAAACAAAAAAAATAAACTCAACATCACATGATCATCATCACATCCTCTTCGTCGTCTTTCGAAGTCGTTGCTAACGTTGTATTCATCGTTTACAAATGTCCCTGATCCTGTCACAATGGTCATTGTCATTGTATAGTTTATAAGCGAATGTGATCGCGTATTACTGAGACGAAGACAATAACGGCGACAACGACTACGTTGAAAACGATGTATTTGTCGGTGAGTCAATAAGAATCTTTCTTTTCATTTTCATCATCATTTTTGCCGGGATCAGTTGCTTGTCTTGGATTAGAATTGAAAATACGAATTCAGAGTTTTACTAGCCACAAATGTCAACGTTACATACATACACACATACATATATCCCGTATACTATATAATTCTGATTATTACGTACTTTTTTCTGTAAGTTTTATTTTAAGTTTATATTCCTTTAAATAGGCATCTAACAGAGCTTTGAAGGAATGTAAACTTTTTACACAAATTTGATATTCAAGGCGAATTATAGAAGATTCTGTGGGAATATACCATTGGAAACGCTATTCCCTTGTTCCTATATTCTATTGAGAGAGGTTATATAGCAAAGCTTTATTGTTCACTTTCACTTAACAATACTTTGAATTTTTTTCCTTCTATTTTTTTTTTTTTTGAGAAACCACTACAACTTCTTACAATACTGTTACGAGATTTTGCTTTCACATCGTTGAACATTAAAATGAACATTAAATGAACAAAACCTACAAAAATAAAGCAATAAACTTGTTTACAAATTATCTCACTGCATAATATAACAGCAAACACCAGCATAAAAAATGGTTAACAAGTAAACAAAAATACAACAACAAGACTGAATGTAAACAAAATACACAAACAATCATAATGAAACAACAATGTTGACATTTACAGAGATCTCGTGGAAACATTCGCCGTCAAGATCATTCATCATACTGTGTATCGTACCATATAAAAGGCATTCAAAGCATTCAAGTGGGTTAGAAAAAGTTCAGTCAGTCTTGTGCGAAGATGCGGTGTGTTTAAAGAAAGTAGTAGTGGTTTGAACATGTCCGATTCAAGGATCAGTCGAACCATTGTCTAGTAATTGTTATTGTTTATGTAAATGGTGTAAACAAACAAAGCAATTGTTGTTGTTTACATCAAATTGTGAACAGTGGCACACAGAATTATGCGAATAATTTTTCTTAAAACTAAATAAAAATTTATTTTTATTTTCCTGGCAATCTACCAGCGCATATTTTAAACGTTTTTAAAAGATAAAAACGTAACAATACGAATGTAGGGTGTTAGTTTCAAGTAATACAAATTTACAGCATTAAAACATGATGTAAACGAATTATGGGACGATTATTAAGATCTCTAGTGTTTGAAAAATGAAAAATTGTTTTTCTACACTATGCTTGTGTAAGGCTCAAGCAGACTCATTTTAATGCTTCTGGTTATCTTTCATAGCCACTTGACATACTTACTTTTTTAATTGGCCATTAACAACCCTTATAACTGATTTCGGCCTACGTTAACACATTCTTCCAGGTGGCTGTGCTTCTTACATGGCTACGTCAATTGGTCACGCTAAACGTTGACAGGGCTTCTTGGATTCTTCGCCGACTTTAGCAAATACCTGCATCAAATAGCCAACTCGCCGGTGCATCGTTCTCCATTCGAATGACATGGCTACCCCTGGATGTTAATACGCTGCACAACATCCATGTCGTTGAGGAGATTATACAGTTCACTGAAGTACTTCAGTCATTCCAAAAAAAAGGCATCTTCATAGGAAGATATTTAAGGATTGAGTGACTTAGTGCGTAAAGTGGCAAACTACAACCTACGCCAGTCACAGTCTTCATATGAAGATAAAGGAATGAGGAAAACTGTAATCAAGACTTCGCGAAAATACTTAATGATTACGTGACTTAGTGCCTAACTACGACCACATTCAACTCATGTTCGAACACAACAAAAGACTGAATTGGTGAATTCGATTTCATAATTTGCCTCTAACAACTCACCAAGAGTCCAATTGCAAATCAGAACGGATAATATCGACAACGAAGCTTAAAATAGTGCAATCTACGACACTTCAATTCAAAATGTTAGATACATACATACATACATAACTGGTCATTAGACCCATCAGTCAGGATTATTGACCTAGTTTCTCACACCACTTATGTTGTGTGTGTTAATTTTATATATGAGTAGCGGGACCTACAGTTTAAAGTCGACTCCGAACGACAGATTTTATGAGAAACTTTTCATGGCAATTTTATTTACTTTCAGAGTTTTTGCCAGAAATCTGCTGAGAGGAAATCGCCGAAAAAATACTTTTTTTTTGTATTTTATTTTGATGTCTGGCCTGGGACTCGAACCCTGGCTTTTACGTCTAATAAGCCAACACACTACCTACTAGACCACGGCGAGTTCAAAATTTTAGATCCAAAACCAATATTGTAGAGGGTGTTGTTTCTAAACAAAGAACGATGGCAACCCTATCACTCTAGAATCTGCTGCAATAGTCCAATCACTTGTATAAACTAGATTGATAAACATGCACCTGAATAAAAACGATAATTGAGCAAGAAAGTAGTGGAGCTGTGTGGGATAGCCTTATGCCTACAGTTTAGAGTCGACACCGAGTGACAAATTTTTTGGTAATTTTTCATGGCAATCTTATTTATTGTCAGATTTTTTGCCAAAAACCTGCTGAAAGAAGATTGCCGAAGAAATATTTTTTATTTTTCGAGTCATTCGAAATGTCTGGCCAGGAGAGTGTACTGTGGGCTCACGTCTAATAAGTCAACACGCTACCTACTAGACTATGGTGACTAGAAGTTGTATTACTTTTCGGAATTAAAAGGATGATAAGGAAGCTTTTATGTATACGGTATGTAAAGAATAAAGCATCTGTTGTGCTGAAATGAAGTCGCCATAGTTTAGTAGGTAGTGTGTCGGCTTATTAGACGTAAAGCCAGGGTTCGAGCCCCAGGCCAGACATCAAAACAAAATACAGAAAGTATTTCTTCATCGATTTCCTCTCAGCACATTTCTGGCAAAAACTCTTAGAGTAAATAAAAATTGCCATGAAAAGTTTCTCAAAAGAATCTGTCGTTCGGAGTCGACTTTAAAACTGTAGGTCCCAGCACTTATGTATAAAATTAATACACACAACATAAGTGGTATGAGAAACTAGGTCAGTAATCCAATCCAATTATGTATGTATGTTGTGCTCAGATTGTTACCGATGTCATTGTAAAGGATACATGGACATGGACTCTTTTGATTACTTAGTTTTGTGATTCTCATAAGCTTACGAGTAAAAAAGATCTTTCGGTGCCATGGACAACGCATGTACCGATATTGGTGAACTAATGTTCATTACAATAAGGCCAGTTTTATTTCTCGTGGCTTTAAAATGGGATCCCAACCTTGATTGTAGCAAGGTGAAGTGCTGGCATGTATGCCCCTATAATGATACGTTTCTTCTTAGGAAGATAATCCTCTAAGACAAAAGATGACGGGGTACAGAAAGTGGGGAAAGTCCAATACAAGTCCAGGCTACGGTATATTATTAAATAATAATTTTAATTCTTCCACAGTGACAGGATTCGAACTTAGGCTCCTTACAATTAAAAAAAGGCAGAACAGCTGTAAGCCTCCATATTCATATTCAAACATCATGCTATTCGAAGAAATCTTTCTGAAGCCCCTTGTCTTTTAAGTTCCTTATTTCTTGCTCTTAAGTTCACTCCTTCATAGCCCTTTTCCATAAGCGTTATTTGTTTTTCGATTTAAACTTTTTTGTTTTCCATTCAATGTTTATTAATTTTATTTTGTGCCTCATCGTCTCTATCATCAAAACTTGGTTCATTTTGTTCTGTTCTGTTCGGTTGTGTTGTGTTTCTTTCTGGCTGGATTGTCATGTTAATATGTGATGACAGATTTAATGGTTATTTGTATACTCCTCTCTAGTTTCCTTGAAAAACGCATACGAATATCTACGACTATATTACATACATACATACATACGTACATACATACATACATACAGTATTCAGTATTCATTGTCATCACTGTTACGGATGGCTGATGGAAACGATGATGATGATGACGAGATGACGCTGAGTATGGGGTTGGATCATAAGCAATTGTAGGTTAAATAAGTTCAAGTTGAGGTTGTTTGTTAAATTTACTGAACAGTAGATTTGTTTTCCTTCGCTTAAATAAATCAAGATTTAATTAAATACGTATTTGACCATAGTTCCCTAAACAAGTTGGTATTTATGTGTGCAAGTCTTTTATAAAAATTTATTTCTTAAGACGAACTCCTCCAATATTAGCGGACATGAGGTTTTATGCTGACTTACTACTGAAAACATATGGTTTTTATTAGTTGTTTTTAAAATATGTTTTAATTTTCTCAAAAATAAGATAATGTAGAGCTCAATTTCTTTTACTCAAATTAAAGTTTAATTTAATTGTGAAAGTTTTTCAGGGGAAAACTTTAATTGAGCTGTCAATTGCTTGTAATTCTCTCAGCCTTTATAAATCCCATTTCCATTTTATTACTTGTCCTCTAATCAACCAAACTATCTATCATTTGATAGGCCTAAATTTGTTTACATAAATCTGACCGGTTGGTGTTTACAATAAAATTGAATAAGACTAAATTGGTGTCCCCGTAGTCTAGAAGGTGAAGTCGCCGTGGTCTAGTGGGTAGTGTGTTGCCTTATTAGACAAAAGCCCCGGGTTCGTATCCCAGGTCAGACAATCAAAACGAAAAAATATTTCTTCGGCTACTTCCTCTCAGCAGATTTCTGGCAAAGACTTTGAGAGTAAAAATTGCCATGAAAAGATTCTCAAAAATCTGTCGTTCGGAGTCGACTTTAAACTGAAGGTCCCGTATAAAATTAACGCACACAACATAAGTGGTGTGAGAAGCTAGGTCGTAATCATGACTGAAGGGTTGTAATGGCCAATTATGTAGTCTAGAAGGTAGTATGTTGGCTTATTAGACGAGAGCCCATGCTTCAAATTCCGTATCGAACATCTCAAACCAAACGAAATATGAAAAAATATTTTTTTTGTCGACTTTCTCTCAACAGTCTTCCGGAAAAAACTCTGTGAGTTAATAAAAATATCATGAAAAGTTTCCCAAAAATCTATGGTCCGTTGTCAGACTTTAAATCAGAGGTTTAGCCACTCATTGGATAAAATTAACAAACACAACATAAATGGCATTAGAAGCTAGGTCTTCATCCTGACTAAAGGATTGTTATGGCCAATTATGTTTCAAAGACTAATATGTAGTATGTGGGCTTTTTAGACGAAAGCCCGTGTTTCCAATTCCAGCTCAAACATCTCCAGCAAAACGAAATCAAAAATAAAATGTTTCTCCCTCAGCAGTCCTCTGGCAAAAATGCCATAAAAACTTTCTCAAAAATCAGCCGCTCATTTAAAGTGTAGGTATCGCAACTCATTGATAAAATTAGAACATACAACATGGGTGGTTTGTGAAGTTACGTTCTGACTAGAGATGCCAAACTGCAACGATTTTTGAAAATTCCGGGATTTTGTAAACCCCGATCCCGAAATCCCGGGATTATTCGGAATCCATCTCGAAAAATCACGGGAAAAATCGCGATTTTCTCTTAATAATAAAAATATTTTGTTAACAAAATCATTTGTGTTCCAATTATTTATAACAGAATTATGTCATTAAAAATAAAATATAAAAACAGCAAGACAAACTGTAACAAAAAAGCGTAAATTAACAAAAATAAAAATTATTCATACATATGCTAATGCATTAGTTTTAAGAAAATTATTTGGATTCCTACAAAAAGATTAAGGCGTCTAACATGTGATCTGATAGGCTTAAACGAATTTTGTTGTCAACATACCCTGCCGTTTAAAAACACTTCTTGCAATCAACATTTGTTGATAAAATAGTTCCAAGATAGCTGTATGCAGCTTGTAAATACTCACCTCTACCACCTCCTGATGTAAATAAATCTATTTCAGTTGAGTATCTAAATCAGTTATCCTTTCAATTCGTTTTATAGGCCTTTTGCATTCTTCGATGCCATTAAATAATTTTTTATCACTGGAAGTATGGTTTTCCTCATCTGGGATGCTATATCGAAGTCAAGTGATATAGATTTTTTTTTTCAGAACATTTTGTAGGGTCAAAATACATATGAATTCACAATCCCGAAAAATCCCGAGACAAGTGCTTAAAAATCCCGGGATTCGGGATTTTGTGAATCCCGGGATTTCGGGATTGCCCAGATGGCATCCCTAGTTCTGACTAAAGGGTTATGTCCTTGTAATAGCACTGCTGTGCCCGGATTTATTTCACTGGAAAAAAAAAACCGATTGATATAGCCTTCACCGAATTGACAATCCTAGGCATCAGGTCGTTGGAGAGCAAAGATTTGATTGTCGAATGTATGTGAGATATTGAAGAGCTTTCGACGACATTATATATAGAATATAACCCGTTATGTTTTGTTTGTGTGAAGCGTATCTTAAATGATACATTTTTCATGACTCTGAAACATAAATTAGGAGGTTTTAATAGATTACTTGGGTAGTGTTAAATTAGAGGATCACTGTGGCTTCTAATCAATTCTGCGTGCACATACAGCTTAAGGAAATTCCAGAAGAAAAAATCTAACGGAGTCAAATCGTTGGTTCTTCTCAAATTGCTTGTATTCTACATTCAATGTTGCATGAGCTGTGTGGCAAAAAGTAACCTTGTGTTGAAACACGCATTGGTGTCCAGATCATTAAATTCAAGTCAAATAAACTTGATAATAATCGACTTGTAGTTGATCAATCAGCTTCAATCGATCTAAGAAAACTCCATGAGAAAAAAAATCGAACGGATTTAAATCGTTTATTTTCCTCAAATTGCTCATATTGAAGATTTAATGTGATATAAGCCGTGTGCTATGTAGTAGTGTTCTGTTCAAGCTACATGCTATTCCACTTCATCCAATTCTTGTCACAAACTGTTGATAATAATTGACCTTTAGCCGTTATACCACCGCTGATCATAAAGAAACATGAACCGATTATGTTGCCAGCCCCAAAAATACAACACGAAACAATGGCTCTTTCCCAATGCATTCGACGTTCTTTGATCTTTTGTGGATTTATGTCATCTCAAATACGACAATTTCCTCGAAAATGGTAGAAAATGTAACTGAAAATTGTATTTTCGATAAAAATTAAGTTCAATTGCTGAATGCTCGAAAGTGCAGTGACAACACATCGTTGCCCGTAGTCGTTTACCATCAGTTTGTCAGTCAATTTAATTTTGTAAGGTTGCAGGCTTACTCCCGGCGAAAAGTTCGCAAAGTTGTAGATACCTGGTAGTAGTCGCCGTAGTCTACTAGATAGTGTGTTGGTTCGTATCCCAGATAAGACATCCAAACGAAAAAATATTTCTTCGGCGACTGTCCCTCAGCAGATTTCTGGCAAAAACTCTGAGAGTAAATAAAATTGCCATGAATAGTTTCTGAAAAAATTTGATTTGTCGTTCGGAGTCGACTTTAAACTGTAGGTCCCGCTAGGCACGTTTAAAATTAACGCATACAACATGAGTTGAATGTGAATTTTCATTGCTGTATTGTAAATCCAGAAGACGTATGAATGTATGCGTATTTCTATCGGCGACTTCCTTTTAGCAGTTGCCTGGCTCTGAGAGTAAATGAAATTGCCATGAAAATCTGGCGCTCGAAGCCGACCATAAACTGTAGGTCCTGCAACTCATGGATAAAATTAATACAACATGGATGATGGTATGATATGCTAGGTTGTAATCCTGACTAAGCGGTTGCAATGACCAATTAGATGGTGTGTGAAGTTAGGTTGTAATCCTGTATGTATGACTTGACATTGAATGCCTTGGACTACGGGCAAAAGCGATCTTTTTGGTTTCCACCAGTGAAGATATGTGTTTGGAAAGGCATTTAGTGGACCACTTTTGATTACTTCTTTTATCAACTGATTGAATTTACCTTTCCTAATCGCCCAAGGGTTTCCTAAGCTGAATATTTTTTTCCACATGTTGGTGTGATTTCATATTCTGTTGCTGTTACTTTATATTTTAGTAGACCATCGCTTACAGGCTTGTATAGAATTTATTTATTTTAGAATATTTTTAATAAATATTGTGTTATTAAATATTTTATTATGAATCGAAAAAAAACAAAGAAAAAATCCTTTTTTTTTTTTGGTTACATGATACCTTTTTCAATTACAAATTATTGGCCATGCAAATAGCCAAGACTGACGCAGCAACAAATGTTGGTAAAGAAAAGCGAATTATTTAAGAGTGAATGGATGATGATGGTGATGGTGATGATGATGATGATGATGCTGGATGTGAGTAGGATTCATTTTGCATGTACATGTACTTTACTATTGTAAAACTGTCTGTTGTAAACATTTTTAACATATTTTAAACAAAATTTATTTGCCATGTTAAGTATTTGACAAAGTATGTTCAATCAATTCAAAAAATAAAATTTATAGAAATCACAAGACATAGCAATATTCTAGACAGAGACAGAGACAGGGAGAGAGAGAGAGAAAGAAAACTAAAAAATCTAAGACAAGTCAAAGCAAAAATTAAATGAAAGAATAAAAAAAAAAGTTACAGAAAAACCTACACACTAGTGTTGAGCTTTATTTACTCATGCATGCTTGGCAGCAGCAGCATCATCATCTTTAAACAGCATTTTCGAAGCTGTTGTCATAGCCGTTGTATGGCTGGCTGGTTGTTTGTAATCTGAAACTTTTTATGCCTGGAAATTTATGGTAAAACTAAAGTAAAGTCTCGTTTTTATTAACAAAACAGAACATAAGTCGTGTTTAGTTAAAAAGAAATAAAAAGAAAACAACGAAATTACAAAACTTAAATAAAACCGTGTATAGAGAAGAAAAAAAAGGAGGAAGAAAGAAAACATAAAAAGGAATTTAAATGAAATTGAAAAAGTAAATCTTGTTTTTCCAAACATATTTGGAACAGCAAAGTATCTTATTTCTAATAGATTGCGACAAATTTTTTCCAAGGCATTACAAAATATTGTAAAGCCTGGCCATAAAGATTGTCTTTAAAATATACAAACGCTTTGGCATACTTGTTGCCAATTGATTTCGATTGCATAAATTTTTCATTTTCATTTCAATTTGTGGCTTTTTTCTTTGCAAATTTTTTTTCCATTTTTTTTCTTCACAAATCGAAACAAGAAACTGGTCTCCGATTTCATTATTACCAAAGATTATTAATTGCAAATGTTAGATTTGTAACATAACTGGCCAACAAAAGTTAAGCATGCAATTGCCTCCAAACATTTAATAAAAACAGAAAAAAGAAAACTCAGCATTAGTCTTTGGAAAAATTAAAATCAACAATTGCTTACGGAAAACGGCCATAACCCCAACTCCTTGCCAACTAAGCCCAAGTGAATGAGAGAAAGATGTGTAATTTAAACTACGATTGCAAATATATTTCTTCTATTTGCTTCTCCTTTATTTATTTTTGGTTTTCTTTTCCTCTTTTTTGCCTTGCATATCCAAGAAAAAAAAGGGGGAAAAAAACCTGCCGTAGAAATAAATTGAAATGAGTATGTGGCACTGTTGCTGTATATATGGTGGATACATAGATATTCCGAGCATATATAAATATTTGCCTTGGGTTTTAAGATATTGTAAAACCTCATTAAATGTTAAACACTTTTTACAAATGTTGCACCCATGTTCCATAAGAAATTCAACTCTTTTTCCTTTACTCTACTGATTCATTTGTAATCTTTTTACTTCTTTTTTTTAATTTTATTTTAAATTATTCCAAGGAAATGTAGCATGTGTAGTTGAAAACGAATATTTAGTGCCCTACATGTGCTACGACAAAATAAAGTCCTACGAGTTATTTATGTTCAAACCTCACAAAAGGTTTTCGATAATATCTTATCTTATCTGCCAGAAACGAACAAATACACTCGAAAGAGTACCTGATATTATATTCATAGGCGGAACAACTGTCAACAGTAAGTTGATGTAGATTTCATTGAAGAAAAGGCTTATTAAGAGTAATCTAATATGGCCTAGAAATATACATGATTTAGTAATAGTACCCCCATATCCTACATATCCTCCTTTCATTTCTATTATCTTTCCATATTTTAGGACGTTGTACAATGGGCCAATTCGACCTGCGAGTACTGTACTTGTCTTGAGTGACAGGTACACGTCCTTTAACCAAACCTAACCTAACCTAATGATAATATAACACCGAGTAGTAGCCGCTTTCTAGTATGTGATGTTTACTTTACTTTGATTAGAGGCCGCGGTTCAAATTCCAGATATTTGACATCTCTCAAGATATTTCTGGCAAAAATTATGTGAGCAACTAAAATTGACATGAGAAGTTTCTACAAAATTCTGTTGTTAGAACTAAATTGTAGGTCCCGCCACACAACATTAGTGGTATGAAAAGCAAGATCCTAAACCTGACTGAAAGGTCATAATGACCAAATATATATGGCGATATATTGGAGCTAAAGAGTTTGACTTATGGATAGAAGAAACATCAGTAATAAAGATAAACGAAGATAAACATTCACGCAACATACTGTTGCTTTTTACCTTTTAAAAACGTTAAATATATGAGTTCATAAATTGCAAATAAAATAAAAATAATTTTGTGTTTAATGTTAAATCAATTCTTTCCGCACAACTTTTGTCCGCACAACTTTTGTGTCACTGTTCGAACATCTACCATGTATACGACGATAACTTTCACAATATGTCCTTGTTCGTTATATTTTTGTGCTTACAAGCTTTTTGTAAGCACAACACTAACAACTGTTTTCTTCACACAAGACTGACTGAATTTTAACTCGATCTCGTGTCTTTACACACAACTGTTTGAATTCTCACTGCAATCAACGTGATGTCGTCATACACGACTAACTTAATTCGAACTCCATCATTGCTTGCTTTGTCTGGCCTTTTATATCGCTGGATCGACAGTGTGATGAATGCTCTCGAAGGAGGATGTCAGCACTCGTAGTTATCTTTGCTTCTACAAGTGTATGCTGATTTGACAAAGCAGGCTGAATAAGATTGCTTACAACATAGAATTTCCATTTTTTCTGATTGCACTTGAAAATCAACTCAATCTCACAATAGCTTTTCTTCAGATGGTCCTTGAGCCTTTCCGTCTTCGATTGCTTCATTCCATTACAGGAAGCTGTGGCTAAATCTTAATTAAGTTTAAAAGTCCTCTTGTCTAGCTAGACGGAATAAGTTGTTTTTGGAAACGCTTGATATATTATTTGGCATGTTGCGCAGAGAAATATTGCTTCGAAACCACATAGCACGGACGTGATAGATGTTTTATACGGACCTGATACGTGATGATTCATTAAACATGACTGCACGTCTAATTGCCGGATATGGTCTAAATTGAAAAAGTAAAGTCATGAGAAATTCGATTCTTTTTGAATTCCCCTGATACTGTTCTTATGTAGTCGCTGATTGTCCTCCACTGCAACAAAGCTACTATGCCTGCTTTTAGGCTTTCAACTATCTGCAACCTGTAGAGGCAGTAGCAAACATTTATTCTTCCTTTTTTCTTTTCTTTTTTTAACGTATTGTACAGCAAAATTGTGTTGCCGTTCCAGATCGTTCTTGCGGTGATTTAATTGTGCCCGTCTTAGTTTGCCGTATTTGCGTATAGAATAAATCGCCATATGATCTTTACATATCGACGCCTCGATTCTGTAACATTCTTGTGTTAATGTTCTTGCATTTTTAAATTCTATTTTCTCTAACTTAAATACTATCAAAATTTGATTAAAATCCGCCGATCCGTTCCGAAGTTATAGGGAAAAATCTTCTTAGCATACACATATAGTCTTAAGGCGAGTGCAAAACTTTGGCTACTCATAACTCAAAACACACTTTTTCCACTTAGAATGTTATAGAACGGGGGCGTCGATATGTACACGCATAATTGGTCAGTACAACCTTAACTTCTCACACCACTTATGGTGTGTGTGTTAATTTTATTCATAACAAGACCTACAAGTTAAAGCCGACTCCGAATGACAGATGTTTAGAGAAACTTTTTTATGCCAATTTTATTTACATTCAGAATTTTTACCAGAAATCTTCTGCGGTTTGAACTGTGGCCTCACGTCTAACAAGTCAACTCTCTACCTGCTTTACTACGATGACTGCCCTTTAAAGCAAATAGAAATATATCGGCGATACATTTGAGGTTAGTTTTTTTGGACGGTTCTTTTCAAGGAGTAATTTAATGCGGCTGTGAGCAGAAGATAATGCAACAAACAGACTTCTGTCTGGTTGAGTGATAGAGAAGGCTTACTAATACTGCACAGATGTCGCCAAAGCCTAATTATACAATGCTCTAGAGGCATTCCTTTGTCTAGCTGACTCGTACTATTAACTACTAACTTTATTGAAGTGAAACTGTGAAATATGGAATTCCTCTTTACTCGAGTCCATTTTTGTTGCATTTAAACTTTAAAGATTCAAGAAATCGCAAAGAACTTGGTCAATTTTAACTTTCAACGACATTTGATCAACTTAAATATCTATTTGAGAGCAACAATCTATTTCTAGTTACTTATTCAACTAATTTTATGAAATTATCTTGCCCAGCTTGATAGTTACTAAAGCAACGTTAAACTTACAATGCCTTTACGCAAAAACGCAGCTCATTTAAAATCAATACTAAAAATGTATACAAAATAGATTATATTTAGTCAGCTAAACTAAATGGAAAGTAAGAAAATAAATATAAAGAAGCGTATGTATGTACAGATGTATGGATGTATGTACGTTTAGAAAATCATTTAACTTTTAAGATTAAACATTTGTTCTTAAGTCTCTCGCTCTCTATCTCTTTCTCTACTGGCTTATGCAATGCAATGCATCCGTTGCACCGTAAAACATGAAGGAAATGCACACACTAGCGATGGCATACAAGCAATTGCAATGCAACAATCAGTTGTTAAAGCCTCCATATACAACACATGTGTGTGATTGTGATTTTTCTTCCTCCGCCTTTCATTTCTCAAACTTTTGCTTCACATTGACTGGGAAAGGCAAAAATGAATTGAATTGGAAAAAAAAAAAGATTCATGTTTAGTAGTACGTATGTACGTATGCGTTGCGGTATATTATCGCATAGATACGCAAAGTGTACGTACGTATGCGGTTTTGTCGTTGTACGAAAAAAGTGAAAAAAAATTGTTAAAAAAAAAACAGAACAGAACAGAAACGTGTACGAATATGTACGAGGGCTACCCAACAATATAATTTATGAATTGATTTTCAGTTAATTAAGTTGATTTATTGCAGCACTTTATTGCTTTGCTAAATTCTGTTGCGCATGTGTTTCTTTTTTGTTTCATTTTTGTTTCTGATTTTTGTCTATCTATGTGTGGATTTTCGGTTTTTTTAATTTTATTTTTCATTTTGATTTGTATACTTTATCTGCCTCTATATATATGTATGTACACTGCGTTAGCAATTGTATCCGATAATTTTTCTTTTTTCGCCACAGTTTCTTGCCTCAAGCGGTTTGCAGCAGCAATGAATTGCAATTCATTTTATTTTTTTCTTTTTTAACCATCGAATCCATTCGAAATTGTATTTGAATTTCAATTCAAATTGAAATTATTTTTGAACACACATACTAAATGCAATGAACACCGTATGTACGTACATATGTTTGCATGCAGGCATGTGCATACATATTGCATGCAGTATAAGTTTATTTCTGGTGGCATGGTATACTGCATGTTTTCCATCTGTTGGTTTAGTTAATATTGCCTTCATCTTTGCCCTGCAAGTGGGCTTAGCATATGGGCTAGTGAGTCTCCTAGTCTTTCTGAGATTAATTTTGTTTTCTTTATATTTTTTCTTGTTGCTCTGTTGTCTGTTGTTTACTTGTTCGTATGTTTGTTTCTTTGTTTCAGTTTGTTTCAGAGACTTTAAATAATATTTACTTAATAATCAATGGATTATAATGTTGTTCCTTTCAATGTGTTGTGTGTTGTGTGTTATATGTTGTCTTATTTGTCTGTTACTTGTTGCTGCCGCATGTTGCACTAAACATGAATGATTTTTTCTTTTTTTTTTTTTTTTATTATCACCATCTTAATGGGATTCGTTTTATTTATGTGCTGAAAAACCAAGCAACACTGTTACAAAAATAAAAACAAAGATTTTAAATTAAAATTATCTTCTCTTAGGCAAGCGCATTCAATTTAGTTTAATAATGACAGTTTGTTGCCGAACTTATTTTTTTAATTTCTTTATCAATATCGGCATGATTTGATTTTTGGGCTTATCAGGCAAATTTTAAAACAGATGTGTGGAGTGAGAAAGTGCACCACAGCATCTCAAAAACTGAATTTGACCGATGTCTTAGACTATGTGGACTAGTTTGTGGTTGATTCGCAAACACCTGCCACTTAAGAAAACCCCACAAGAAACATTTTAACGGTGTTAAGTTCCATGATGGATAGGCACACAGAATTCCTTCTGCAGAATATCAAGTATGGCATAAGTTGTGTTAAAATCACATGTTATTGTTGCCGTGATCATTCAATTCTAGACAGAAGAAGATGATAATTTCGACCTACGGTATCGTAGTTGATAGTAATGACATGGTCACCGAAATATGAACGACGGCAGGTCAAAACCGACAGCAAACTGTGACTTTTTCAAGATGTGTTGGACCCTCTTAGATATTACGTGGATTCGTAGTATGCCGAATTCAACAATTCATCTACCAGTGCAAATAATTTTTCTATTCTATTCTATTCCATTCTATTCTATTCTATTCTATTCTATTCTATTCAATTCTATTCTATTCTATTTTATTCTATTCTATTTTATTCTATTTTATTTTATTCTTTTCTATTCTATTCCATTCTATTCTATTCTATTCAATTATATTCTATTCTATTCTATTTTGTTCTATTCTTTTCTTTTCTATTCTATTCTATTCTATTCTATTCTATTCTATTCTATTCTATTCTATTATTCTATTCTATTCTATTCTATTCTATTCTATTCTATTCTATTCTATTCTATTCTATTCTATTCTATTCTATTCTATTCTATTCTATTCTATTCTATTTTATTCTATTCTATTCAATTCTATTCTATTCTATTCTACTCTATTCTATTCTATTCTATTCTATTCTATTCTATTCTATTATTCTATTCTATTCTATTCTATTCTATTCTATTCTATTCTATTCTATTCTATTCTATTCTATTCTATTCTATTCTATTCTATTCTATTCTATTCTATTCTATTCTGTTCTATTCTATTCTGTTCTATTCCATTCTATTCTATTCTATTCTATTTTATTCTATTCTATTCTATTTTATTCTATTCTATTCTATTCTATTCTATTCTATTCTATTCTATTCTATTCTATACTACAACTCAATTAACAGATTTCGGACTGCCTTAACACATCCTTCCAGGCGCCAACACTTCTTGCGCACCTACATCAGTTGGTCGCACCAATTGATGACAGAATTTCCCCGATTTGGTCCTACCAAAAAGGTCGTCCACTTTGCCGACTTCCACATATCCCCGAACATACTTGAACGAGCCAGCTTAGCCGTAGGAAGTTAATAGGATGCTTAATGTCAATGTCGTTGGAGAGCTCATACAATTTACTGTTGGATCGGATGCAAAAATCATCATTAGAAGCTAGTTTCTCACACCACTTATGTTAGGCGTGTGTTAATTTTATCCATAAGCAAAGAGACCTACAGTTTAACATCGGCTACGAACGACATACTATTAGAGAAACTCTTTTTTTCTCACTGAGATTTTGGCAGAAATCTGAACCGTGGCCTTACGTTTAATAAGCCAACACAATATGCGAAAGTCATCTACAACTCGCACTGGACCGAAGATCTTACGTAGAACTATTCTCTCGAATACTTTCAAGGTAGCTAGATCAGTTCTTAATAGTGTCCATGCCTCTGCGCTATAAAGAAGAACGGTAAGGAGGAGTGTCTTGTAGAGCAACAGTTTTGTCTTTGCTACTCAAAATTGCCTATTGAGACCATACTAGCACCTTTTGGAAAGAGTGATCTTGTGCTTGAGCTCCCGTTTGATATAATTTTTGGAGGTAATGGCGTAGCCAAGATAAATAAAGACATACCTTGATTATATCGAAAGTATAGTTATCGGCCATAATCTGAGATCCAATGTGCCGCACGCAACCAATTGTTCATAGCATATACTTTGCTTTGACCTCATTTACTTCTCCAGTTCATATTCAGCTAAGATATGTCGTTGACCTATACTCATTTACCTTCACATCCTGAGTCGGTTGGTTTTTTATACTCAAATCCGAGGCCAATTTCCTTAAGATGTGGTTTGTAAATAGCAGAATTCGTGAATCTCCTGCATACTCTCACCGACATTGGCGAAGTTTTCGGCAAATTTTTCGTTGGTTTACAGCACCAGAAGACTCGAATTTAAGTATCACTTTACATTTACTTTGCGAAGAGTCCTACCGGTAGGACGTCTTTGGCAATTGCAAAACAGGCTAAGTCATTAGTAAGTTACCCAGAACAGAACTCCCAACTTGATGAATGTGAAATCAAGATGGCCTTTATTGAAACATTCGATGGAAACCAGAGAAACGAATACTCCAGTTACTTTTCATTTGTCGATGTTTCGTTTACATAACTTTTCCCAAACCAATCCTAGGCTGAGCTCTTATCTCTGTTCTAAAGAATAATATGTTTCGTCTTCTCAGGTTTTTCTGATGCTGAATGCAACAATGCTTTACAAATATTTTCGGAAGATACATTTGGGGGTCCTCAACGTTTAACAAATAAAGGAACCTAGTACAAGTTATTTCACTTCAGTCTCAGGATACACAGAATTTTTCCAACATTCCAATCGATGTGCCCCATTATTTCTCTCACTGTATCTACCTATGGATCATGTCCCACCTTAAATAGTTTCGCAGCATTAATGCTCATTGGCAAAATAGCATTTCTTTTCAAACAGTTTTAAGCTCCTTAAAAAACTAACAACAAACGAACACCAAAAAGGAGTGAAAAAAAACGTAAGTAAGTAAACGATGACGATGACGACGACGACGACGATATTATTAGTCTTTGATGTGAACGTTAATTTAATATCTTAATTAGTGAAGTAAATAACATTTAAGCCATCGTAAATCCAATAATAAAACACCAACACCAACACCAGCACCAACCAATCCAACTACCATAACCATAACCGTAGAATCAAAGTGAAAACAAATAAAACCGCAGCGTCGTTATTAAAATCGCGGGAAACAATTTTCATTTCCTTTGTTGTACTCTACTAAATTGCCTCAAATATTGTTTGTATCGACCATTTTAATTTAAATCTTGCCAACCTTCTTAAACGTCTCACATAGGGGATTTCTTTTTATGGCTGAGGACGACTTATAAGGTGGAGCTCTAAAGGCTTCAATCGTTTTGGTTACAGAATTTTGGCGAGAAATTGCTTCATTGGTTGGTGGTATTAAATCTAATTGCAGATTATATTTGTTGTTGTTGTAATTGTTGGATTTTTTTATTTTGATTTTTTATTTATCAAGTGGGAATCACCGACAGACAGACAGAAAAGTGTAGGATCTAATGCGGTTTTATAGTTATTGGCAACAATGTTGCCAAATGTACGTACATTTAGCAGCAGCTAAATTAAAAAAAAATTATGTACAGACCTAGAGACTTATTTAAGCAGTTTATATGGTTACATGTATGTGTGAGCATCACATGTCTGACAGTTCGAATATTAATCACCAGAATGTTGAAGGCGTAAAGAAAAATAATTCCTGTTGCAATAAAAAAAATTTTATTTACAGGGGTTTACGCGTTTTCTGTTTACTAAGGCAGCTTTTCATAAAAAAATATGCAAAAATCTAAAGGGCTATCCATTTCGTGGTTTCAAAAGCATAGGACTGGAATTCGCCATCTGACAAACTAAGTTGTGAAACCAATTTTTTTCTTTTCAGTTGAAAGTTTAACATTGACGAAAATGGATAGCTTGACTATCACACAACGCATCACAAAAATGATCAAAACCTATGACAAAAATGGTGATTCTGCCACAGCCACGTAACGTGTTTTAAAAGGAGATTTTGGTTTACATAATCAACTAACTACGCAAGCAATTGAAGGAATTTGAAGAGACTGGAGTGGTGACAAATATTAAAAGGACCTGTGGATTATTGTTTTGCTCGTTCCACTGAAAATATCGCTCTTGTAAGTGATAGTGTTGCCGAAGACCCGAATGTGTCGATTCCTCATCGTTCTAAGGAATTAGGACTGTCTTACGGCACATTATGACGCATTTTGCATTTAGATCTACACCTCTATCCATATTAAGTTCAGTTCACGCAACAACTGAAGCCAGCTAACCATTCACAACATTGTAGATACTTGAAATGGGTGTTTGAACAACAGACGGTGGACGTCAATTTTTCGAACAAAATTTTCTTCAGCGATGAAGCACATTTCACACTCAATGGGTATGTTTATAAACAAAATTGTCGTATTTGAGGTTCTGAGAATCGTCAAGTAATTGAAGACAGGCCATTACATCCAGAAAAAGTCATTGTTTGGCGCGCTCTTTGGTCCGAAGGTGTGATTGGACCTTACTTCGTCGAAAACGACGATGGAACGATTGTCACCGTCAATTCGGAGCATATTGAAGAATACGACTTGGAGAATATGTGGTTTCAACAAGCCAGTGCTACAAGCCACACAACTCTATCGAATATGGCTTTTTAAACTGCTGAGAGCAAACCGCCGAAAACATGTTCGATATGTCTGGGCTGAGTCATGAACCACGAGCTCGCGTCTAATAGTGCAATACATTA
This sequence comes from Sarcophaga peregrina, assembly GCA_014635995.1. Classification (NCBI taxonomy): domain Eukaryota; kingdom Metazoa; phylum Arthropoda; class Insecta; order Diptera; family Sarcophagidae; genus Sarcophaga; species Sarcophaga peregrina. The sequence continues at coordinate 9,883,545 of CM025790.1, read as the reverse complement.
CATACCTATTATACAAATGGCTTTTATACATACATACACCATTTATGTTGTGTGTGAAAATGCTATACATGAACGGCGAGAAATATAGTTTAAAGTCGACTCCGAACAACACATTTTTGAGAAGCTTTTTCATGGCAATTTTATTTACTCTCAGAGTTTTTGGCAGTAATCTGCTGAGAGGAAGTCGCAGAAGAAATATTTTCATATTTTCGTTATGATGTCTGACCTAGGATTTAAACTCGGGCCTTTCATATCTACTAAACTACGGGGAATTCAGAGAACGCTATGAAACCTTGTTCAATTTGAAAAGAAAAAACGACCGGAGAAAGTTCACTTAACGCAGAGTATGTAGACAGCAGTGTACGTAGACAGCGGGGAAGCATATTAGAATATGCTCCGCATCTTCCTCTTCATCTACACAGTTTGGAATTATAGGGGAAGTATCATGTCCAAATCTGTGCAAGTACTTCCTAAAACATCCATGACGAGTTAGGAACTGGGTCACGTAGTAATTCAACACGCAATGTTTGTTTTCCATCCAAGTGGTTATAGAAGGGACAAGCTGAAATGTCCATCTTCCCTTTAAACTGTTCTCCCATCGTGACTGCCATTTGTGCGTGGAAGTCCTTCTTTCCTCCGCTTTTGTGGCCGCTGTCCGTCCTGGACTCTCGAGACGGCGAAAGTATATCCGGCTCATCTCATCCGCCAATACGTCTATTGGTATTGTCTTTACCAATACCAAGACCGCTTCATCAGACACTGTCGTGAAGTCACTTATCTGTCTAAACGCGCTTAGACGATACAGCGAGGACAGTATTCTCCTTGTCGGCCCCACGGAGAGTGCCTCCGACCATATGGGGCAAGAATATAGCATTATCGATGTTACTACCGCTGAAATTATCCACTTCTTGAATGGACCTGGTCCTCCAATATTTGGCACCCTCCTCGCCAGTGCTCCCTGCGTTACAGATGCCTTTCCGCCGATGAATTTTACGTGCTCCTTGAAATTCAACCTGTCATCGATAATCACTCTGAGGTACTTTATCGCCCTCTTTGATTCGATCTCTATGCCTCCAACGGTCACTTTCATCTTCTCCAAAAGCGGTATATGTAGACAGCGGTGTATATAGACAGCGGTGTATGTAGAGAGCGGTGTATATAGAGAGCGGTGTATGTAGAGAGCGCTGTACGTAGACAGCGGTGTATGTAGAGAGCGGCGTATATAGAGAGCGGCGTATATAGACAGCGGCGTATATAGACAGCGGCGTATATAGACAGCGGCGTATATAGACAGCGGCGTATATAGACAGCGGCGTAAATAGATAGCGGCGTAAATAGATAGCGGCGTATATAGATAGCGGCGTATATAGATAGCGGTGTACGTAGATAGCGGTGTATGTAGACTTTTTCCATGACTGTATAGCGATCACTTAAAAAAGAAATGCAACCATTGTAGGTATTTTGATACTCTACATATAGAAAAGATGTCGTTACACATTCTTTCAAATCTTTTGAAGAAAAGTTCCAAATTAAACAAAACTTTAAAGTCTTTTTGTTATAATGTTACTGGTCCATGAGAATGTTAAAATTAACAACGTTCCCCAGGAGTAAAATGCCTTCTAAATCGTTGAAAATAAATTTTTAAATGCAAAATTTTATTTTAAAAAAAAAAGTAAATCTTTAATCCTCTTAAGTTTCTTCATTTCCAATATATTTTTTGCGATTTTTTTTTTTTTTTAATTGAATTATGATTACGACTGTCTGTGGCCAATAACATATCCAGGCAATATCAACAATACATACTAAATGTCTTGATATTAAGTCGTTTGTTTATATGATTTCCTTAACAATTTATGCTGTATTTGGCTGATGAGGACTGAGCCTGTTATTTTTGGAAACACCTGAAGTGAAGTGCAAAAAGGCTTTTAACACCTTAAGCCTGTTTATTGTTTACGCTCCGTATAACAAAGTACATTTTATGTGTTTGACATTTTGACCATTATCATCGTTTTGAATGACTTTACATTACCACCACCACCACTAGCATAACATCACCATCATAAACATTCAGTCTATTGATGGATAATATTGGATTTTATTTCTAATACTTTACATTGAATACTTTACCTTTACCTTTACGTTTACGTTTACCATTCAAGAATACATTTCAAATAATAATATTTACTTAATACTCGTACACTTGAGTTCTACTCTCCATCTGTAATAAGATGGTAAACGTTGGGTGTATATCACTGTCCTGTATGTTTAGCAGTACTTTTATCAGGTTGTTGTTGTTGTTGCTGCTGCTGTCATTGTTGCTGTTGTTGAAGAAGATAATGATTTCTCTCTGTGGCATAGCTTTTCTCAATACAAGTGCCACTTGAAAGGTTTCCCTTCATTCTTCCAAACACATCACATTCACAATAATTTTGTTGTGATTCCGGGTGAATTTCTTTTTGATTTCTGTTGTTCTGTTTTGTTTTTGTTTTATTTTTTTTTTATTCACCTTATTTGCTATACTACTTTGGCTTTAGAAATGTCAAGAAAATACTCTTTAGTTGCCACAAAGATCAACAACATTACAATTGTAGTGGCATCAAAATTAACATCTTATGGTATAAGAAGGAGAACACAGGTATACAACGTATTTACAGCTGAAATCACTGCAATAAATAAACAACAACAACAGCACTAACAACAATAATAGTAGCAACATTAAACACCCTGTTATTTGGATCAAAGTTGTAAACGAAGAAAATGTTTTTATTTATTTCAAGATTCAAGATTCCAGTCTATGTTTTTGTTGATTTCCTTTTCTGCAGAGTGTAAATATTCTACGAAAATCTTAACCCTCTGGATGGATGGATGGCTGGGTTGTAGGAAAGATTCTCAAAAAAATTCTGCAAAAATTTGCCTATCTCTGCAAGAGGTCTAACAGAGCCAAAAGACAGAAACTGTCTTGATACTAATCAAGAGAAAAAAAATGCAATGCAAATGGAGAGTTATAAACTCTTTTTATTCAAATAACCAGACCTAATGGTAGACGATAGCTTGAAGTATGTTTACATCAAGGTGTCATAGGCTCCTCTTACCCAATAATTAATTTAGTGCTGCTAAGCGTTGTCAGAGTCGCCGTGGTCGAGTCCCAGGCCAGACATCAAAATAAAATACAAAAAAAGTATTTCTTCAGCGATTTCTTCTCAGCAGATTTCTGGCAAAAACTCCATGAAAAGTTTCTCAAAAAATTTGTCGTTCGGAGTCGACTTTAAACTATAGGTCCCGCCACTTATGTATAGAATTAACACACACAACATAAGTAGCGTAAGAAACTAGGCCAATAATCCTGACTGAAGGGTTGTAATGACCAATTATGTATGTATGTAAGCGTTGTCAGTATAAAGAGCCTAAAGCAGCATGTTTTTCCATGTTTGGAAGGTAATAATGCAATGGTCATAATGCTTGATCATAAATACATACGTACATAATTGGTTATTACAACCTTTCAGTCAGAATGAGAATGAGTGGCGGGACCTACAGTTTAAAGTCTACGCCGAAGGACAGAATATTTAGAAACTTTTCCAGGCAATTTTTATTTTTACTCTCAGATTTTTTGCCAGAAATTTACTGACAGAAAGTCGACCAAGAAATTTTTTTTTTCAAATTTCCTATTATTGGAAACGTCTTATATTTAATTTGAACCATGGCCTCACATTTAATTAGACAAGATACTACCTACTAGACTACGGCTACTTCAAATTGTGTTTGATCCTTTCACTTATTTATTGAGCGTTGGAGTATAACAAAGCTTTTCCACAAGCTACGAGTCTTCGGTACTTTATTTCATTTCAGCAGTGTACAATCATGCAGTTTCATCACTTGTTACCAGTTATACCCTTCGACGTTCCACACAATGTAAACCTCCAGGTGATATTATTTTCTCCATTCCTTCCAATTTCATTTGCCTGGATTCAGGGTTCAGGATTACGAGCTTATGTTATGTGCTTTAATGTTTTAGATTACTGGCGGAACTTAAAGTTTAAAGTCAACCTAAAGACAGATTTTTGATATGATTTTCGTGGCGATTTTTTTTTTTACTCGCAGAAATTTTACCAGAAATCATTCGTTCAAAATGTGTGGGCAGGAGTATAAAGCGTCTAATAAGCCAACACACTTCCTACTAGACTACGGCGTAACTGCGGCACTATCTTTGGTCAAATGATGCTGGTATGCTGATGAATACATGCAATCAGAATGCACTACCTAATGTAATGGATCCGCCAAATAACATCCTTTTTTAAAAATGCTTTAAAAAAAAAACTACTGAAAATTTTTTAAAAATTTATTTTATTTTATTTGAATGTACAATCCTTCCATTTAATAATGCGAAATAATTTCATTTAAATGGCTACCTCGGCTAGCCATGCAGTAGCATACACGATCGGTCCAATTTTTAAGCACATTATCGATTGCGTGCAGCTGTATTTCACCTACGGCTACACGAATATTGTCCTTTAAAGCGTTAATTGTCTCTGGCTTGTCGGTGTAACACTTATCTTTGACGGCACCCCACAAATAACAGTCCAACGGTGTCAAATCGCAGCTCCGAGATGACCAAACGACATCAACTATGCGGCTGATAATGCGATCTTCAAAAACAGGGCGCAAACCATCGAGTGTAGCTTCGGCTGTGTGGCACGTAGTGCCGTCCTGTTGAAACCGAATGTTGCCAACATCCTCCTCTTCAATTTTTGTGAACAAAAATTTCTTGAACATGGCTCGATAATGATCGCAATTGACTGTAACGTCTACTCCTTACTCATTTGCGAAGAAAAATGACCCAATTATACCTCTGGACCAAAATCCGCACCAAACAGTTACTTGTTTTGGGTGGATCGGCTTTTGAATGTATGCCTATGCCCCAAATGCGACAATTTTGCTTGTTTGCATACCCGCCAAGATCGAAATGGACTTCATCTGAAAAGATGATTTATTTGGCCAAAATCGGCATCTTCTGTAAGTCGATCGCAAGCCCACTTAGCGAAGCGAAAATGCATTGGATGGTCAATTGGCTTCCAGACGGACTCCACTTCGAAGTAATATCACAGTAGTTACGGAGTGGGCAGAAGGAGTCCCAAAATGGGAGGAAGTAATGACTAACCCTATGGTGCTGTTAGGTACATTTACTCCTCCTCAGAGTAAATAAAAACAAAACAAAAAAAGTGTCACATCTGTCCCATGTAGAAAATCTGTTCCTTGAACAAATTCTGCAACGTAAATGCACGTTAAAAGAAGAACCATTATGTGACACGCGGTTGCCTTAAGTTTATGCCATCGAAAGATGGGCGAAATTCAGCTTTTGCAGGGACACACAAATAGACAGTTAGGCCAGTTACTTTCTATAAAGCAGAGTGGTGATTAGCATAGTAAGCTAAGTCAGCTAGGCGTAGAGGGCATTGAAAGGTCAAGAAGGCAGTTTCCACGACACTAATGCGGCTTGAACCTTTTCGGAGAAATTAAAAAGGCCTAACCAGGCTGGATTTGACTACAGAGAAGATAGCTGGAGACTCCTCTTTAACTTTTCTAGGAAATTGAAAATGAATTCCTATCCGCCAAAGGGATAATACAATTTTCACAATTTCTTTCAGAGTTTATCAGTCACATGATATCTGTTGTACAGAGTCATTTAAGTTAGCGGCAGATTTGAATTAGATTCCATGTTAATCTCCAGGTTTTGTCACATATGAATACAATAGACGCGGACAACTCATGACTGCAGAATTATTACAACGACGTGCTAAGCATTTCACTGAAATCATACATAATTGATCATTACAACCATTCAGTCAGGATTATTGACCTAGTTTTTCATACCACTTATGTTGTGTGAGTTATTTTTATCTATGAGTGGCGGGACGTAGAGTTTGATGTGTATTCTGAACGATAAATATACAGATTTTTAGGCAGAACTCTGAAAGAAAATAAAATTTCTATGAAAATCACTAATTATGTACGTACGTATTACGTGGAAGATGACCAAGATAACTACGACTTGCGATCGCTTGTGACAACTTTCACCTTCGGAATATATTCGTAAAAATAATGGAAGTTTTCATTTCTGTTGCTATACATTGTCGTATCTTTCCTTCGTTAGTTTAACAAGTATTTAGTTTACTGTGACAGATTCTAGGATGACAGGGTTGCCAACCATTATAAAAAAAAAAAAAAATTATTTGAATTTTTGTGTTGGGTATAGTGGTGAGGAATAGTGAGTGTAAGTTTAGTAAAAAATAATTTTTAATTTCACAAAAAGTACTCCCAGAAGCTCTAATAGACTTAAAATTCATCAGAATATGCGAGAAGCTATTCGAAAAGCTGCTAATACTGTCATTACCATGGGTTAATAAGTTCAAAATTTAAAAATTGACATACCATGGGTGTTTATTCATCTCCTATTTGTCTTTTTTTACAAGTAAAATATTTGATTCTACAAAACTACGAGGACCATCTTAAAATATACACCGTACACCTTCAATTTCTTGCTAAAAAAAATCCAAAGAAAAAAAGAAACAGGAAAACAAGAGAAAAACTTGAAGGGCAGAGAACGAAATAAAATCTTCTAAGTCAAGTATTGTCCAACATACCGCAAAACACTTCAGCTATCCACTTTTATCGTTTGGTTAGTTTTGGATGCCACATTATCCCATCTCTCCCAGTTCACTTGTAAAACCTTAAAAGCGATACTAAACAATGGCTTGGTTTTCTGTCACTAACTGGACTTGCAAGAGAGTTCATCTCTAATTCATTTCAAGCATATGTTTGTATGTATGTGTGTATATGTGTTGGATTTATTTATTTAGCTGGTTGAGTGTGTGTGTGTGTATCAAATATATTGAAAACTTGGAAGGGAGTTTCTTGGTATTCCTGTGTGTGCCTGTGTGCCTGAGATTTTTATGTCATTGACACAATGGCCGCTTGTGTTTATTTATTATTTTTATTTCAGTTTTATTATTGCTACTGCTGTTGTTGCTATTGTCATCATTGTTGTTGTTATTATTTTTTGTTGTTGTCGACAAGTGTTTTGCAGTACAAGAACATTTTGTTATTAAAAGATTTGCTGTCGAAATGAAAAGAATTAAAAAAAAAGTAAAAACCCAAAAAGCAAAAACCTTCTAAAGCAGATGAAGATTTATTTCTGTTTTCATTTCTTTATTTTTTCTGTTTATTTGGCTTTTTAGTGTTATTGTTGTTGTGCTTTTGTGTAGAATTGAGTTCAAATATCCTTTCTCCTTAGTTATCTTTACTGTCTTGTCTTTACAGATTTTGCAATGGAATTGATTACAAAGAAATAAAACAAGAAATAAAAAATTAAAATTAATTCTATTGTTTTTATAATTTTTTAATATTTTTTTTACTTCTTTAAACTGTCGCAAAAATTATTCGTAATAAAATGCATTAGAGATTTAGAAAACGTTTAAAATATGAGCTCATGGATACATCCATACAACCCTTCAGCCAGGATTATTGACTTAGTTTCTCACGCCAATTATGTTGTGTATGTTAATTTTAAACATAAGCAGCGGGACCTACAGTTTAAAGTCGACTTCGAGCGACAGATTTTTAGAGAATTTTTTCATGGCAATTTTATTTACTCTGCGAGTTTTTGCCAGAAGTCTGCTGAGAAGAAATCGCCGAAGAAATAATTTTTGTATTTTGTTTTGATGTCTGGTCTAGGGCTCGAACCCTGGCTTTAAGTCTAATAAGCCAAACCACTACCTACTAGACCACGGCTCTTAGATTGCAAATAAAATTAAAATAAATTTGTATTTAGTTTTATTAAAAATTATTTGTACCACTGTTCACAACTTGATGTAAACAACAACAATTGCCTTTGTTTGTTTACACTCTTTGCATAAACAATAACAATCACGAAGCAATTATACGACAGATTTTTTAACGGAGATATTCAAACCACGATTACTCTCTCCAAACACACCGCGTCTTCACACAAGACTGACTGAACTTCACTAAATCACTCTCCCGCTTTGCCTTGCCTTTTATATTACACAGTAAACAGTCTAATGAATGTTCTTCTCGAAATCTCTGTAAATGTAAACATCATTATTGTCGGTAGTGTATTTTGTTTACATTCATTCTTGTAGTGTTTGATGTTGTATTTGTGTTTACTTGTTTACCATTTATTTAAGCCAGTGTTTGTTGTTGTATTTTTGTTTATAATTTTAATGTCAAGCGATGTAAACGCATAACACCAGTATCTATTCTCCATTTTCGAAGCGATATGATTATATAGGATGGACCACCTATCGGTTTAAATTTGAATCAAAGTTTGCTTTTAATCTGACAAAACTTATGGCATTCTATTCTATTAGAAAATTCAATATTTTATCTCCACTGAACGTAATGAATTGGAAGTTATGGGAAATTTATTCACAAAAATTGGTGGGAAATTGCACGAAAATGTCGTTCAATATTTTGGTCGCAGTGAAGGACTAACAGTGCAAGTTTATGTCTAAAATTCATGAAATTGGTTACACTTTTAATGTGAGCGTGCTCGTACAGTATGTACATCCGAAAATATCGACACTGTGGTTGAGAGTGTAAGTGAGAATCGATCAACATCAACTCGTCGATGTTCTCAAGAACTTTCGCGAAAAAATCTCGGTACGATGCCTTACAAAGTCCAATTGGTTCAAGAGTTGAAACCGCTTCGTTTTCGCTTCGCTATATGGACCAACGAGAAACTTCACGAAGATGTCGATTTCGGCAAAATAGAAAATCTTTTCGGATTAAGCTCATTTTCATTTTGGTGGGTAAGTTAATAAGCAGAATTTCTATAGTTGGGTCTGAGAAAACCCACACCTGATCTTACAAAAGCCAATGCACCCATTACGAGTAACAGTTTGGTACGATTTGTGAAGTAAAGGAATCATTGACCCATGCTTCTTTGAGAATGAGGACGACGTAACCATTAGGGGCATTGGAGGCACCTATCGCATCATAATAACCAATTTTTTTGCACCCGCTCTTCATGGGGACTTTAATAAGCAAAATTACTGTATTTGGAGCCCAGAACACCCACCCGTTGTCTTACAAAAGCCAATTCATCCATTGTGAGTAACTGTTTGGTGCGAATTGTGGAGCAAAGGTATCATTGGCCCATGCGTTTTTGAGAATGATGACGGCGCAATCATTAGGGTCGTCGGAGACACCCATCGTATCATGATAAGCGATTTTTTTATACCCGCTCTTCATGTTTGAACGATGTTTGGTTTGAACAGGGGGCAGCAACTTCCTACACATCATCAACCGTTTGATGGTCATTTAATTAGTCGAAATCCTGATGTCAATTGGCCACCAAGTAGCTGAAATGTGACATCGTTGGACTGTTTTCTGTGGAGCGAAAGTTGAGCATTTGAAGGCCAGTATTCGTAATGCCATTATTGAGATGCTATCCACATACATAATTGGTCGTTACAACCCTTCAGTTAGGATTACGACCTAGCTTTTCACATTACTTATGTTGTGTGTGTTAATTTTTATACATGAGTGACGGGTGCTTGAGTTTAAAGTCAATTCAAAATTACAGATTTTTGAGAAACTTTCCATGGTAATTTTATTTTTCTCTCAGTCACAGGAGAATTATTTTCTTCATAAGTTCGTTTTGACGTGGGACCTGGTATTTGAACTTGGGCCTTACGCTTAATAAGCCAACACAGTACCTAGTAGACTACGTCGACTATGGAAGACATCTTGATATTCCATATCTAGAATAAGACGTCGTTACACATTCTTTCAAAACAAATGAAGAAAAATGGTTTCTTTCACGTTTTCGTTTTAATGTCTGACCTGGGGTTTGAATCGAAGTCTCATGTCTAATTAGCCAACGTACTACCTAAGGCGACTTGCAACAGATACGACTCGATACACTCGAAAATGTGTACGAAAATTGGTTTGATGAAATGAAGTACTATAAGGTCAGGCGCAGCAGCCATATGAATGAAATAATATTCCATTTCTAATCGAACAGTTAGTTAGCATAGTTTCAAACCATTTTTGTTATTTTGTATGTATTTTTCAAAATGTAAACTTTTAAATCACCCATACACCTATATAAAACAAAATCAATTTAAAAAAATTTTAATTTCAAACACTTAACAAGGCCATAAACTAGAATATTTTTTGCAAAAATAATTTTGCCAATAATTTCTGTCATTCAAGCATTTGCTGACACATCTTTGATTTTTCTGCGTCGCATGTCAACTTGAGTTCTTCTTTTTTTTTTCTGAAATTCATTTAATCATGATGATGAGTGCTAGCGGTGATGGCTGTGATGCTTCAATTATCATCAATGAGTGAAGAAATCATTACAATTTAACAATGCATGAAATCAATTTTCAGAAAAACCTGTCAATATTTCAATTTCATTTGAACTAGATTTGTCTACGGCCCATTTAGTATTTATGGTGGTAGTCCCGTCTAGCAAATGCTGTACAGAGCAATCAAATATCGTCACCATAATTATTGGTTCTGGGAATATCAACGCAGTGTTTTTTCTGCTTTTTTTTTTCTGTCTTCTTTCACTTTCATTTCAGTCATCATTATCAGCTACATTATGGGAAGATATTGCTACCACTGCTATTCGCTATTGCTGCTGCTAGTGGGTAATGGTAATGGCGTGGTGGTGATGGCAAAAAGCCAACTTTTTCAAGTAGAAAAAAAGGGAAATTTTTTTCCTTATTTTTTCGCTGTTAATGTCACTTGTCTCTTGCTGCTCATCATAAAGCAAGAAATATAATCTTAAAATAATTGCAAATGTCTGAAATGACATGAAACAACAATACTGATGGGTGTATGCCAGTATATATGTGTGAAATGAAAAGAAACAGAAAATATTTCTTCCATTTGATATTTTTTTATTACAAATTTATGCCGTATGGGTCGCCCTTTCCGTATGCCATATGGGTGGTCTTCAAAGAAAACATTAAGAGACAGCCGGGATCTTAATGTTACATACCTTAACACGTTAAGTGTCTCAGAAATATATGAACGACAAGGTGACAGTCTGTTATTATTGCAGTCCTCTCTGACAAGTGCATACGTTTATCATGCATATAAACTAAGGCTGCTTTAGTTTAGTTATTGGTTGCCTTATGAAAACTTATTTCCATTTTCATTTCTACTTTTCATATGCATTTGTTTTAAAAACGTAAAATCGAATTGTTTTATGCAAAGAATTTTAATCTTAAATGACACATTTCGAGCAAGAGAGACAGAGTGAGGACAGCCATCGATAGCCAGCATTTAACAGTTCCCACGTTTCGATGTCGCGTTGTCATACCCTAGTACGAGATGGATGCTTTGAGTTTTAAACAGCCTACACACTAATGCTTACACATTCAGTATATTATTATTGTGCTCTATAATGCTTTAATAATAATTTCCATTCATTATTATATGGTTTGCTAAGGCATAACGCGCCCATACGCTTGTCTATGTCTATGTCATCACGTCGACCTAATGACTTTATGCTACAAAGATCCAATTATGCAACATTATTGCACACACACACATACACACACACTGGCATGTAAATTTGCTACAATGGCTGCATTCATAATGAAATGTTTCTTCAATTCCATCGTTGTAACAACGGAATATAAAACGTTTTCCTTTTTGCAACATCACTGCCTCAAACAGAATGAATGCTGCATTGAAAAACTTTGTGCAACGAATTATGATGGCAACAAGTGCGTTACACTCACACTCACACTCTCATACTCATACTCTTCAAACAATCCTCCTCCTCTTTCTAATGCTTATTGTCACATCATATTTGTAATGCTTTATTTTAGATTCTTTGTGGCTTTTCTATTGCTCTCGTCCGTCCGTCTGTCTGTCTGTCTCTCTGTCTGTCTATCTATCGTTATTGTTGCAACTCGTTTTTTAAAGTATCTCAGGAAACTTTTAGGAAAAGAAAAAAATTTCTTTTTCTCTTCATCGTTTTTTTTTAATATTTCTTGCTTGAATACTTTGTGCATTGCCAAGCAAAATTTGTTTTCCCACAAAATACAACAAAAAAAGCAAAAAAACAGCAAAAAAATGAAAGAAAAAAAGTTCATAAAGTGAATAAACTTTCAAATACGATATCTTTGTTGTCGCAGCATGCGAATTGCCATAAACTATGAATTAATCTTTGACACAGTTTTCATTGCCTGGTGTGCTTAAAATTTCCTTTCCTCCATAGAAACTTCAATAGCAGCACATAGCATAGGAGATAAATTAGCATACCCAACTTGACAAAAACAAAATATTTTAAATAAGAATATAATAAAAAAATAATATTTCCCAAGAACCTGGATTTCATAGGCTTATGAGTATTGGACAAACGCCTGACTTATAGGATCGGTAGTACCGACTAAAACTTTAAATATCTCCAAGACTTTATTTTATCGTGTCTTTTTTCAGGTAAAATTTGTGCCAGAATTATTCGTTAGTTTGAGTTTTATTTCCGGACAACGAGGTCTAGAAGGGTAGTGTGACCCAACTGTTCGACGGTTCAAAGCTGAATGGAGCTGTTGGCAGTGGAATATTTTCTGAATCGGTTGGAATAGCCCAGTCTATAAGACTGCCAGACTACTGGAGTGACTTGCAGGCGGAGGTGGTAGCAATCAGAGATCAGCAATGAATCGTTTTTCCGCTACTCATAACCACTCATGCAATTTTGAGTATGAGTGAATCAACAGAATTGAAATTCAATTACTCTGATTCATTCGTACTCGCTACAACATTGATTTATAAGTATAAGTAGCAATGGGTATGAGTACAACGTTGTCATTAAACTCACAACATTCGAAATATGTTTGATTCATAAATTTAAAAAAATACTTATAATACTTATAAGTAATTCAAGTGATTCGAATCATTCATCAAAATTTACAGCCTTTGCTGTTGTTGCATATACAAACAAAGAAGAAAAAAAAAGGACAAAGACAACAAGTAGTACATACAGCCAATCTTCTTGTGAGCATAGTAGTGTTCGTATTCGAATCATACTTATTTTGTGCTTCGTGTAAATGTTAAGTAGAGACGAGTCAAAGTCAATAACATTATGCGTATTGTTAAGTATGAATACGACGAGTACTTCCAACTTTGAGTATGAGTAGTATCTGAAATTATAAGTATGACTCGAACCTACTCATCGTTTTGAAAACTTATTGCTAATCTCTGGTAGCAATACAAGCTGCGGCGAGAATTATTGGGAACGGAAAGGTCTACAAGTGTAACGTCACAATACTTTCGGATAATCAAGCGGTCATCAAGGCTTTAAGTTGTAACGTAATGAACTCCAAGACGGTGTATGGCTGTGGCAGATATCGCGACAAGATAGCGGAACGATATGATATCCATCGTATACGGCTCAGTGGTATTCCGGGTAACTGCAGAGCTGGTGAACTTGCCAGATAGGGCATGGCCCTTGAACTCTCCGATGAGTTCTCGAATCTGGGTATCTTTATGAAGACCTACAAGCTCATAATTAATAATGGGCGGCCTCGGACACGGGTAGAATGGCTCATGAAATCTGGCCAATACTAGATGAAAGCCTCACAATGAGACAGTGTAGTTGTCGGTGCCATTACGGGGCATCGCATTATGGGTAAGCATGCGAGGTCTTGGACTTCTTGCTAACGGCTTCTGCAGAAGCTGAAGAGATGAAAAAATAAGAGGAGACTGTCCCCCATCTACTGGGTACATGCCCGGCTCTTTGTCAAGGGAGAAGAAAGTACTTGGGTACTTGCTACATGGATGACCTGGAGGAATAGTCGAATATTGACATTGGCTCCCCTGAGATTAGGGGATAGTGAAAGGTAGGCGGCCTCGGACACGGGTAGAACGGCTGTTAAAATCTGATCAAGGCTGAATGAGGGGCGCACAATGTGTCTACTTAAACTCCAAAGAGGCTTGCTCAGTGTAGTTGTCGGTATCATTATGACGTATCACATTATTGGTACGCATGCAAGGCGTTTTGGTCTAGGACACTTTCTAAAGACTTCTGCATAACTGAAGAGGCGAGGGAGAAGAGGAGACTGTTCTCCATCTACTGGGTACATGCCCGGCTCTTTGTCAAAGGAGAAAGGTTACTTGCTACATGGATGATCTGGAGGAACTGTTTAGGATTGAAATTGGCTCCCGTGAGACTAGGTGATAGCGAATAAGTGTGGTAACACAATGCGCCCAATGTAACATAAGTAAGTCCTTCTAGAATTCTTCTTGGATGGGCAGCCATCTCTACCTACCTAAATACCTTGAGTTTTATTCTTTGAAGGTGTTTCAGATGAGTTAGAAGAGTTATTTTACTTCACTGCCAACCTTTTTTATTGATCTCTCTTCAACTTCTAAAAGTTTACAGTCGACTCCAAATGACAGATCTTATCTATCTTATTCTCTGATCTTCTGCCAGAAATCTGTTGGGAGGATGTCGCCGAAGAAATAATTTTTCATATTTCGTTGTATTAGAGATATCTGGCCAGGCGTTTGAACTGTGGCCTCACGTCTAATAAGCGAATAATTCCACTGTTGTGATACCGTATCCACTTCCTTTATCAAGCCGATATTTTACCCAGATATCTATGGGGGTCTTGTTGCTACACGGGTGGAGTAGAGATTTTTCTAAACAGTATAACTGGAAACTATGTCTGCAGCTATTGGACCAAAATACAGTCTTTCAAGCGGAGATACGGGCGACTAAGGAATGTATAATATGGACCAGTAATAATTTAGTAAACTTGACTTACACGGACTCCAATATCTTCAGTAATAGTCAAATATTAGGCTACGGAATCAAGAACTATGCCATTATAACGATTATTAATTTCTCCAGATATGATACGGCACGCATTTTGTGGGTATCTGTTCGTTTAGGAGTGATCGGAAATAAGAAAACGAATATTCCAACGAATAGACCCAAACTTGAATAACCCAACGATACTCCGAGGTGATATTGGCTGGAGGAGTACAATGAGTATATAATGACAACTTGAGGTGACTGTGGAAATCGTATGATCGTTATCTCAACACTATAGGAGATATAACGGATCTCAGCGAAGTGGACTAATAGAAAATAAGGAAGTTTGTGTAAAAATATAATATTAATATGGAAATATGGTGGGTATCTCCATTCTGAAGAGCATACAAGGAGATTTTTTTTGACAGTGTTGGGCTTATGTCAAGGAGTGCAGGAGAAAAAGAAACACACTACGGAGATCCT
Source organism: Sarcophaga peregrina (assembly GCA_014635995.1). NCBI lineage: Eukaryota > Metazoa > Arthropoda > Insecta > Diptera > Sarcophagidae > Sarcophaga > Sarcophaga peregrina. The sequence continues at coordinate 9,868,262 of CM025790.1, read as the reverse complement.
TAAAAAATGAATCAGGTATACTTGAAAATTGTTACTCAGGGGTTTTTGGGATCGCTGATAACAAATTTGCATTAAGATTTAAACAATTAAAAATGGCGGATTTAATATGGAGGTCAAGGTTTATAAAAATTGACCGCCATATTGCAACCGCCATTTTTATTTTTTTTAATTCTGAATAAAGAACTGCAGGGCTGTGTTTTCGACAAAGACATTCTGGTAAATGGTTTTGCTATGAAATTATATTGAAATGCCTTGTCGGAGAATTAATTTTTTTTCTAAGTCAAATGCTGTCGCATTGCTTTTACAAATCATAACGATAAAATATGGACTTTCTAAAACGTCTCTCTTGAAAGAATTGGCATGTCTTTGTTTGAAGAAAGATAAGATTGCAAACATTTATTGGCGAATATATTTATTTCAGCTCATGACTTGATTTTTTTGTTTTTTTTATTTTTTTTTTGAAATATGTTTTCTTCCATTTCCAGTTGATAACTTAATAAAGTAACAGAACAAATTGCTTCAATGGCAAATACACATGCTGCTTCTACTTACTATTGACACGATCTCTCTCATAATATATATAAAGTTTGTTATGTCTTCTTCTTGTTCTACGATCTTTTTTTCCTCTTCTTTTGCCCAAATAGATGAACAAACTTTTGGGGGAAAAGCAAGAAGAAGAAAAAGAGGAAGAAAACTCTTTTTCACCTTTTCGTGGCTTTGCATGTTTCGCAATTACTGTTAATGTTCACAAATGCTGATAACAGTAAAAAACGAATCAGAAAACTGCTCTTTATGTTACCCCATACAGGGTGGCTGATATGTATTGCAACTAACTTCAGGTTGTTATCATTTGTAAATCGCTCGTCTGACAGCTGACAGATTTATTCCAGTGACAGTTTATTTTTTTTATATTTACAAGCTTACAAAAGCATTTTGATCTATTGCATTCAGAAAAAAAAGTTATTCGTGATGGATTTAAAGCGTGATAGTGTGATTACTTTATATTTTTAGCTGGAAAACCACAGGCGGCAATCGTTAGAGCCCTCCAGCATTTAAATGTGAAAAATCTTTTGTTTCTCGTACCATTGCTCATTACCGTGATACTGGCTGGCAGTATTGCATCGCGTCCAAAAAGTGGACGAAAAAACAGTAACAGCACCAGAAATGATCCGAAAAGTGAAGGCCAGATTTGATCGAAATCCACGCCGCAGTGGTAGAAAAATTGCTCGTGAGCTGAACATATTGCGGGAACGAATGCAACACATATTGAAGAATGAGCTTGGACTAAAGCCATTGAAGTTCTAAAAAGTGTAAGAGCTCACCCATGGACAAAAAAAGTTAAACTGAAAAAAGCCAAGGAGTTACTTCGCTTGCACGAAAGTGACGAGTTACCGAATTTGGTTTTCTCCGATGAGAAGCCCTTCCAAATTGAGCAGTTTGTGAATAAATAAAATGATCGGGTTTACTTACCAGAGAGGTCAGCAGAAAATTTACATCTGCGATTGGCCACCAGAATCTAAAGGCCGCCGATGGTAACGGCCGATGGTCACTCCCCGCTCGTATTCATCGACCGTGGGATCAAAATAAATGACGAATATTAGGTTAGAGGACGTGTACTTGTCAATTCTGGCAACTACGGTACCCGATGGTCGAATTGACCCATTGTTCAATGCCGAATATTATCGGGAAGATGTCTTAAAGACAGTATTGAACCCTGGGCGGACAAACATTTCGGTCGCAGACCATGGACATTCCAACAGGCACCACTGCACTCAGCACGTGTCAACCAAGAATGGCTTAAAGAGTAGGTTCCTTGCTTCATTTCTACTGCACAATGGCCACCAAAATCTCCGGATCTCAATCCGTTGGAATTTTGGGCCTGGGGCATTTTGGAGAGTAAATAAAAAAAACCAAAGTGTCGATCATCTCAAGACGGCGCTTCGCCGGGAATGGGTCAAAATACCACAAAGCCACGTTCGTGCAGCCTGTGATGGCTTTGTCGGCCGTTTGAAGGCCATAATTCGTACCAAAGCTGGCCAATTCGAACAAATCTTAACTGATTTTAAAATTTGATGTTATTTCCAACATTTTTTGCTTTTGAGCAATAAAATTAAAAAATAAAAAATTAAAAAAATATAGTGCTTTCCTTTGTTGCATTATATATCAGCCATCCTGTAGTTTTTGGTACACTGTCCTGTCTGCCTCCTAAAAAGACTTCAGAAAGAGTTTAGCAGTTTAGGAGTTTAACAGAGAGGTGCATGTTACTGTCTTCCACTTCCACATTAAATACATTCTAATGTATTTGCACTTTAATGCCCTTTACAAAATTAATTTCATTTTTTAAAGTATTTCGTACGGATGCATTTCACTTGTCAAGTAACATCAACACTTTATTTCGTGCCCAAGACAACAAAAATCGTAAATTTTTTTTCTTCACTTCATTTCTTTTCTTTTACGTTTTGTTGTTGTGTTGTGTTGTGTTCCATGATGTAAGAAATGTTCCAGTAAAGTTTAGTAACGGGTTGCAGATACATACGTTTCGGTTGAGTCTCTCTCATCATTCGACTAGGCGGTGTACACCCACTGAGGTGAAAATTGCCTTTAAATGATAACGTATCTAATAGAGGGAGGGATTGTAAAGTGTAGCCATCCCATCCGTTCATGGTCGTCGTCATCGTAGTCGTCGTCAGTATTGTAAATGTAAAGAACAAAGTTGTGCGACATTTACACCATCCATGTACACCAAGTGTACAGAGTAGTAAGTGAGTGTGGCTTCGTAAAAAAAAGAATTTTTTTAATGTTTTTTTTTCTGTTTTAACAAAATATCACGAATTTTCATTCTTCAGTTGAGTTGAGACAAAAAGCAGAAGATTTTTGCTTTTTTAATGTGATTGTTGTTGTTGTTGGTGCAGAGTGTATATATCTATAGCTCGGGACAGTTATAGTTTTCCTTTTTCTTTTTTTGTTTTTCAGTTAAAATTATTGCATTACCTAACTGTGTTATAAGCGAAGCGAAGGTTCTAATTTTCCTTGTGCCACGAACAAACCATTCTTTAAACATAAACATCTTAAAAGTAATATTTTTTAGCTTTTTCCGCCAAAAAAAAACCAACAAATTTGCACTCTTGTTGCACCATTGCTTAGGCTTAAAGTTTAATTAGTTAATGTTGTCTTTACTTTCTTGCCTTCTTCATTTAACTCGGCATTAGATGGTCACTACATACATGTGAAGAAAAATGGTAGTAAAAATGAAAATTTCAACAAATGAGAACAACGGTGACACATACAGTGAACGTCAAAAGAACTGCATATTAAAAACATATGCATACATGAATAAATTACCGTTATTTTTATTTTCAAATTTATTTCATTGCCTCGACCTATGGAACGTTAGGTTAGGTTAGGTTAGAGAACGTGTGCCTGTTGTCAAATGGAACGTTAATTAATGGAATTCTGAGTGAGGATATGCCAGAGGAAACTTTTTTGGTTGGATACGCAGATGATATTTCCGCCAGGAATACGGAAGAGGTATAGCGAAATTTGAGACGTGTCATGCAATGAACGAAAACATGGTTAGATTCCCACAGCCTAGACCTCGCTGTTCACTGGTCGCCGTATGCCCTTGCAGATGGACATGAGTATTGGAAACGAGTTAATTAGAACCAAGAGCTCAGTAAGATACCTGAGAATAAGGCTGGATCCCAGACTAACATTTCCGTATCAGATTCAGTACTCGGCTAACAAAGCACAGAATATCGTTGGACAGCTCAGCAGTTTATCTGCGAATATTGGAGGCCCCCAACCAGCGAAACGAAGACTGCTGATGGAGGTTGGAAGGAAACAAGTTAATTAGAACCAAGAGCTCAGTAAGATACCTGGGAATAAGGCTGGATCCCAGCCTAACATTTCCGTATCAGACCCAATACTCGGCTAACAAAGCACAGAATATCGTTGGAGGCCCCCAACCGGCGAAACAAAGACTCCTGATGGAGGTTGGAAGGAGCATTATGCTCTATGGGTACAGAGAACGGCAGCATTTTGTATAGCGTCGGCATACCGAGTGTGCGCCCCAGCCGTAATTGTCATAGCAGGTACAATCCCTGTGGATCTGCAGGCAGCAGAGGCGAAATCGGCCTGAAATCACATAACCAGTCAATTCAGGGAAATTACAATTTCAAAATGGCAACGACGATGGAACGATAAAGAGAGAGGAAGGTGGATGGCGAGTCTTATTCCGGAGATAATTGGTCGAGGAGAGGTTACTTACTACGTTACACAGATGCTATAGGGTCACGAATATTTTAGAAAATATCTGCACTGGGTATGACCTCTTTCCCTTACTGTCTTTACGAGGTGGGGGAGGTAACTGATGATGCAGAGCACACTGTTTTTGAATGTGTACGCTGGCAGAGCTATCGTTCTGTACTGGCGTTAATAACTGGAATGATCACGGCCCCAAAAAAAGGGGCGTTGTGCTTCAGAGTAGGGAAAATTGGGCCTCAGTGTCTAAGCACTTCGGGCGCTTTCTAAGACTGAAGAAGAGGAATCTTGAGGCTGCAGAACATGTGGGCACTCCGGTATACATGATACTGGCACACGTGTCAAACGAAATTTGAACATGGGACCTGGACGAACGCGGATAGGAACACGCAGGGGCCAAAGGTGCTAAAAAGACTCCACTTCGAAGTAATACTACTGTAGTTCCGGAGTGGGCCAAACAAACCCAAGAGACGAAGGAGGGGATTAAGTGGGTGAGAGCCCTACACACGGAGAATGTGACGACTTCCTCTATGGTGCGGTTAGATACATTTACCACTCCTCGGTGTAAAAACAAAACAATCCATAGTGTACAGCTTTTTTAACGTACTGTACATTAGCTCACTGTACATTGTGTTATATTTTGTACGAATCAGCAGGTTGCTTGGACAAAATCTGTAGACTCTTTGGTTTTGAAAAACAGTTTGCAACCAAGCGGAGTAAAAAAATGAAAGAAGCAATTATGGAATTACATGTTCAACGGAAGGAGATACGGTTGGCATGAGTTTACATCATCGAAAGATGGATAAAATTCAGTTAGGACAGATAAATATTAGACAATTAGACAATCGGATTTGAGTAGTATAATGAGCTGCGTTAGTTAGGCGCACGAGGCAATGAAAGGTGAAGAAGACGGTTTTCATCACAGTAATGCGACGTGAACCTTTCCGAGATATGGAAAAAGATTTTGGCACGCTATACTTGGTTAAGAGAAAGATAGCCGGAGACTTTATAGTGACTTGTTTGAGGCACCAAAACATTTACTAGGCTTTAGAGGAGAAAGCTTTGGGGCTTCCATACGATTATCCAGAAATAACACAGGAATAATGACCGGTTGTCCACCAGTATGAGCCCATAAAGTATTTATACAATATAGGAAACATTATAACCCCATTATGTAGGTATTAGGATGAGAAGAACAAATTACCGAAACACATACGTGGATTGTTACAATGCTATGCTTTTCAAATGGAATCACGAGTGGACTTTCGAGTATTTTAAATTGAAATAGCCGTGGGATTATCAGCTACTAAGCCGGGAGTTATTCATATTGAAACCGGACACCTACATTAGATAGGTGAGGGCATCTACGTTTTGGGATGCACTGCGATGAGTGTCGCTAGTTCAAATTCCAGCTTAGATAAATCGAATAAAACGAAATGTTTTTTTCTCTTAACAGCCTTTGCTCTGAGAGCAAAAATAAAATTGCTATGAAAGTTTCTTTGTTTGAAATCGGTATTAAACTGTAGGTACCGTCGCTCTTGTAAGAAATTGAGACACGCAACATAAGTAGTGTAAGAAACTAGGTCCATAATTCTGACTGAAGGATTGCCGAATTAAGGCAATGCCTTTTGGAACTAAAGATTACAGAAGAGGCAAATGAAGTGAAAAGGAAGGGATAAAATTATCGCAGCTTTTTGGTAAAACCTTGTTATGCCCTACATCTTAGCGGATAAGTAAATAGGATACAGCATAGGGCGAAATTCTTTACATTCGCTTCTTTAAACATTGAAAACCTGCTTTTGACACTGGCCATCCGAATCTGTCATTCGAAATCGGCATTAAGCTGTAGAGCCTGCTGCTCATGGATATGATTAAGAACATGAGAGAAGCTAAATTGTTATCCTTACCAGAGACTTGTTAGTAAGGATGAATTAAGTAAGCAAGTATGTATGGTGAGGGTGATCGTATTACGAATCCTCCTACAACAGTTAGCACCCTCTAGTGCAGCGGAATTCCACAAGTACAAGAACGTGCAGGGAATATTGTGTACAATGAAGTAATGGGTCTGATGTTCTTAAAAGGGGAATTAAAGAAGGTTTCTCTTGTTTTCGGTTAATAAGTTTGTTTATAGTGAAGTAATGGGTCTAAGACTTTTAAGAGGTGGTTTAAAGACGTTTCTATTGTTTTCGGTTCCTAAATTTTTTACAAGATATTTTCCTATGCCGCAATCTAAAGACACTTTTCTCAGTGTCTCCAGTAAAAAAAAATTTTTTTTTTGTCTTTCACCAAAAAAAAGGATTTCTTTTGATCTGTTTTTCATTGAGTCTCCTATAAAGAACAACAGAATTTTCTAAAAAAAAATGTTTTTTAAAGCTTAACTTCTAATAGTACGTTTGGTTGCTTTGGGTTGGCTACTTGACTAAACCTGGTTCATGCACTTGTTGCAATAAGTTCAACATTTTGACTGCAACGAGAATCAAAGCAAAAAAAAAAAATTTTTGCAGTTTAAGAGAGAAAAAAAACTACGCCCATATCCGTTTAAAAATCTCATTAAATCCTATAAATTTTTTTGTTTTGTTTTTGGGGGAATTATTTCTTATTTTTTTTTTCAGATACTTGCCACTCTGTGCTGTTATATAGCAGGCAGCAGCGTTAAACTGCAATTCTCAATCAGATATAATGTGCGGTTTGGTTCCTTTTTTTTCAATTGTTTTTTCGGCCCCAGCCGTAAGCACTTTATTTCACGAATTGCACTTTACACATTATCAGGTGGTGGTGGTAAGTTTGCAAGTGGCAAAAATTTTTAAGTGGCTTTCTGCAGCAAAATTTTAGGTGCTTCACCTATTCATTTGTACGTATGAATAAAGTTGCAGTAGGTGCTAGTTTTATTATTGGTTACAAGCGTGAAATGTTTAAAAGTAATGATTATTGTTCATTTGGAATCTCAATTTTTCTGCTTTTTTTCTCTTTATTTCCTCTCTTTAATGTTGCAACATTGGTGTTGTAGATTTAAGCCAACAAAGCAAAAAAACAAAAACAAAAAAAAGCAGAAATGATTACAACATTAGGCTTTAACGTTGAAAACAAAAAAAAAACGAAAAGGTGTTGCCTACGTTTTATGCAAAATTAAATTTCAAAAACAAAGGAAAACAATTCTGGGGCGAGCATAATAGTTATTAACTGGACCAAGAATTTTATCTGCCTAGACAAACTAGAGCAGCAATTTGTGCTTCTCTGTAATGCCTATTAATTTAATAATGGAAATGGCACAAATTTGATGAAAAGATTCACAAATTTTTAATTCAATATTTAAGAGGAAAACAAAAACACTTGATTTCCATCTTCGAAAATGGGATCATAGCTTATGGGTTCATAGCTTAAACCATTAGTAGCACTGTGCCCCTTATAAGGGACTAATTTTTTTTTAACAAGTACATTGAAGCACGATTGAAGAATTGTGTTCAAAAAATGCTTTCTAAGTGCTATGTTTTATGCAACATGTGGGCAACGATTTTTGAGAAACTTTTCTTAGCAATTTTATTTACTCTTCGAGTTAATGCCAGAAATCTGTTGAGGGAAAGTCGCCTAAAGAAATATTTTCGCATATTTTTGTTTTGATGTCTACCCTGGGAGAAGTCGCCGTGGTCTAGTGGGTAGTGTGTTGGCTTATTAGACAAAAGGCTCAGGTTCGAATCCCAGGTCAGACATCAAAACGAAAAAATATTTCTTCGGCGACTTCCTCTCAGCAGATTTCTGGCAAAGACTCTGAGAGTAAAAATTGCCATGAAAAAGCTTCGCAAAAATCTGTCGTTCGGAGTCGTCTTTAAACTGTAGGTCCCGTCACTCATGTATAAAATTAACGCACACAACATAAGTGGCGTGAGAAGCTAGGTCGTAATTATGTATGTATGTATGTAGGTATGTCTACCCTTGGATTTTAAATATAATAAGTATAATGACTCAATTGATGCAAAAAAAATTATGATAAAATGTAATAGCATGTACGTAAAGTGAGTTTCAATGTAAAGTCCCCTAAAAGGGACACTGCGTTCGTAGTCCAATTACACGGTGCGACAGTGAAAATATGGCCGAGTAACTACATAGTCCACGTTGTGCAGTTAGTTGAGTAGAATTTAAAAGTACCTTTTTTATATTTCCCGAACCCTCCAAACTTCTTTTATATGACAAAAACTTATTTTTCTGACTTTACGCACAAATTTCCAGATCACTCAAATACATCCGACCCAATTTCTAAAATTTAAATCTTGTTGGAAAGGAAAAAGATGGACCTTTAAAGCGGTGTACATACATTTGTTATTTAACTTAATATGGCATGAGATTTGATGAGGTAAACTTAGAAAATTCGACATGATAAACCAACAACATAGTTGGGCAAAATTCAGTCAGTCTTGTGTGAAAACATGTTGGGTGTAAAGAGAAGATCTTAGTTATCTTAGTTAGGCAAAAGAGTGCGAAGAAGAATAACAAATAAAATAATTGTTGTTGTTTACATCACGTTGTGAACAGTGGCACAAAGAATTGTGCAAACAATAAAGGATTTATTTAAAACTAAAAACGAATTCCCCCGTAGACTAATAAGAAGTAAAGCCAGAGTTCGAGCTCCAGGCCAGATATCAAAACAAAATGCAAAAAAAATATTTATTTGGCGATTTCCTAAATATAATTGCCATGTAAAGTTTCTCAAAAATTTGCCGTTCGGAGTCGACTTTAAACTGTAGGTCCCGCCTCTTATGTATAAAATTAACACATACAACCTAAGCGGTGTGAAAAAGTAGGACAATAATTCTGACTGTATATATGAATTAAAGTCAAAACAAAGCAGGCAACGCAGTCAGAAAAAATCCAGTCAGTCTTGTGTGAAGACGCGTTGCGTGCGGAAAGAATAATCGTGTTTCGAAGATCTCAGTTATAAAGATCTGCTGAACAATTATTAGTATTTTAGCAAAACAGTGTAAAGAAGAATAACAAATAAAGCAATTGTTGTTGTTTCCATCAAGTTGTGAACAGTGGCACAAAGAATTGTGTAAACAATAAAGGATTTATTTAAAACTAAACACAAATTTATTTCTATTGGCAAACTACGAACTCATATTTCAAAGGTTTTTGAAAGGTAAAAACATAACACAATACAGTTCCCCACCAGATGGATCCAATACTGATCAAGATAGCGATAAAAGTGATGATGAGCATGAACAAGTCGTGCTGTTTCTGTAAGACTGGCCGTATCAAATGAACATCTGTACTTAAGGGAAAAAAACAAACAATAATTGCTCGTTTAAAACCACTTGTCTTACAGAAACAGCATTTTAAACATTTAGGCTTAAAATTATTATCTACAGCATGTGAAGTAGCATACTTGTAGTCCTGACATCTATGGTTGGTCTTGTCATCCCTTAATTGTGTGCCATTATACTCATTTGAGTCTTTCAAAAATGCAGGTGAAAAGGTGTACAATAAAAATATGTCGATGAATGGGTTGGTAGTGATTAGGCATTAAATTTAACTGACCTGTTTTTGTTTGAAGTCGTCATAGGCCAGTGGGTAGTGTGTTGGATTATTAGACTTAAGACCCGGGTATCCAGGCCAAACATGAAAAAAATATTTCTACGGCGACTTCCTCTCAGTAAATTTTCGGCCAAAACTTTGAGATTAAAAAAACTGCCATGAAGAGCTTCTTAACAATCTGTCGTTCGGTGTCGTCTTTAAACTGTAGGTCCCGTCACTCATGTATAAAATGAATCCACACAACATAATTGGTGTGAGAAGCTAGGTTGTAATCCTGACTAAAGGGTTGTAATGACTAATTATGCGTGAATGTAATTACATAGACCATGGTTATGATAAATGTTTTCTTATAACCTTTTCACCTTTCTTAAGTGTTGTTGGGGTTCTAAAAATTGGTCTTTATCTTTGAAATTAAAAGCAAAATAAAGCCAGAAATTATTGTTGAGACATTTACGTCTGTCATGTCATAATTCGTGCTTTATTATACTAGTAATGCATCTGGTTGCCTATTTCCTCGTAGCAGTTAGTCAGTAAGTAAGTGTTCATAATTTATTAAAAATCTTAAATTATAACAAGAATGCATGTGTCATTCATTCTACACTCATTCTCATTCCCATTCCCATTTTAAAGTTATTTTGTGTTTATGCATGAAAAGGAAAACGTCAAAATAAATGGGAATGGAATGAATGGATGACAAAATAACAGAAAAATTTATGGAAATTCAATTAAAAGTTGCATGAGACTCGCAATTGCAACACACAATAAAAACTAATTCAACTGTGAGGAATTCTTTAAGTCGCGACATTTAGACGTAAAATTGCATTTTTTTTTGTTTGTTTCATATTCGTACTACACTTTCTATTCTTTTTTGTTGTTCTCCACGTAATTCTATTTCTTTCTTTTCTGCTATATATGAACAACAAAAACTAGAAGACAGAAAAAACAGGAAAAAAATTTTAACGAATGCCAGACAATTGCAAGAAAATAAGGGAAAAAAAGTTAAACATACACTAGAAAAAGTTTAAAGACACTCGTATTAAGCTTATATGATATTTGTCTGTAAGGATCTACACACATACCTATGTATATGACATAAATGTGTGTGTGAGTGTTTGTATGTGTAGCTTTAAGCATTTCCACTGTTTATAGACAGGATATTTTGCAACGAAAAAGAAAATTTCATTTGTTGTTCTGCTTAAGCGCTTGAGAAAAACTACAAATATTTCTGGGTAAGTTTTTAACATTTTTTCTTGTTGTTAGTCCTTTGGCTTAAAAGTACATCAGGTAAACGGGAGGCAATATGGGACTAACAAGGGCCTCTTTGCATTTTTAAGTTAAAAAAATATGTACTCGATCTTGTTACACAAGCAGCTACACACACACATGAAAGAACAGATCGGTAAATACTTTACAGATAAAGGTGGTGACATCACCTATCGTTATACATATATGCAGGCCCTATATGGGTTAAAGCTATGGACAAGAGAGCCTATAGAACAGGAATAAAAGCGGCCTACAGAAGATCCACTCTCAGGGTAATTTTTGTTTTCCGCATTGTGTATAATAATCCAACACTGGTGTTTGCGGGCATGACGCCCCTAATACTAGTAGTGGTCGTAGATAGGAGGAATCGTGATACAAGGAGAGGAATAGATCCAACAAGGAAAGATGGACCTATAGCGAGTATAGGCGAATGGATCAAAAGGAGACACAACCACAGTTGCTAACAGGCCATGGATGTTAGTAAGCATAAAAATCTCACGACGTAGATGAAGCATGTCCTGCATACATGTAATGAAAGGAAAACGGCGGAGCATGTTTTCCATACTTGCCCGCGATATGATAGGTTAGGTTAGGTTAGGTTAGAGGACGTGTACTTGTCAATTCTGACAAGTACAGTACTCGGTGGTCAAATGGACCCATTGTACTACGTCCTAGCTTCTCACACCACTTATGTTGTGTGTGTTAATTTTATACATGAGTGGCGGGACCTACAGTTTAAAGTCGACTCCGAGCGACCCATTTTTTTGAGAAGCATTCCATGGCAATTTATTACTCTCAGAGTTTTTGCCAGAAATCTGCTGAGAGGAAGTCACCGAAAAATTATTTTCAAATTTTCATTTTGATGTCTGACCTGGGATTCGAACTCGGGTCTTTCGTTTAATAAACCAACACACTACCTACTAGACCACGGTAGCGCCCGATAATGTAGTTAACCTGAATATAATCTCTTATGACGATTGGAACGCTGTATGTTGATCTAGCAAAGATTTGTTGAGAGAGCAAGGAGAGCAAGAATTGAAAGGCGGCTGAATCTAGTGTCCTCGTCCCTGTGCCATAAAGAATCTCGGGGAGGATGAGCATCTTGTAGAATACATTAAACCTTTGATTTACGTCGCCTCGATTAACGTTGTTTCAATTTATTTCGTTTTTGTTCCCTCTTACATCAATTTTCGTTGTCATTACTGGAATTTTTTTTTTCCTATGAAACCAGCACTCAGGTGATGGTCCCTACTCATGCAGTGCATTGTGCAGGTTTTTAGGAAAAGTGGAAAGAGGGAAGATGCCAACAGCAAGGAAATGAGATGCTGCTAGGTGACTGTAAAATGGCCAGTGCTATACCTTCACCATTAGACAATCTACAGCAATCGTCCCCAAGAAGCCTGCCGTTTTTCACACTACTTATGTTGTGTGTGTTAATTTTATACATAAGTGGCGGGACCTATAGTTTAAAGTCGACTCCGGGATTACTGTAACTTTTTTAAGTTTCTTGTTAAAAATATACTACATTGTAGTCTGAGCAATAGTCTGAGCACTTTTTTTGGAACCAACTGCAACGTAAATTGAGTGATTATTGTATTAATTTTGTCATACGAGAGAGGACTCACATACTCAATTGCCTATTGAGACCATAAAACCAAATGTTGGCAAGAGTGATCTCGCGCTTGATCTCTAGACCGACAGCCATTTTCGGTGGTGAAGACGGAGCCTTGACTACATCGAAAGTTTAGTTATGGGCCGTAATCTGAACTCCTAGACACCGCATGGCCCTACTTGTCGATACAATATACTTTGTTTTGTAACTTTTTACTCCCAGACCCATCTTAATAGCACTCCAGGCCCATCTTAATAGCATAGCAAGCAGCAATAACGTTTCGCTTGGTACACCTTATGATGTCAAAGTCGTCAGTTTACGCAAACAAGTAAACGATATTTTGAAAAATAGTTCCATTGCGATGCACTGCCGCATTCCGCAGCACACTTTCCATGACGAATTGAGAGAGGTTGCATGATAAGGAATTGCTTTGTCTGAAACCTCGCACGGTCTCAAAGGTTTCGGAGTGGTCCTTTCCTACCTAGACGGAGTTGCAGGAATTGCTCAATGTCATTCTGCATTGAACAGAATGCCTTATAGTCGACAATTAGATGGTGTGTGTCGATTTGTTTTTGGTCTATCTTTTACAGGATTTAACGTAGTGTAAAGGTCTGGTCAATGGTGCCTTTACCAGTTTTAAAGCCACACTGATAAGGTCCAATTACTGTTAATGTAATGTGTCCAATTGTGTTAATCGTTCACTCAATACGCCCGTAAGAACTTTATGTGCGATAGGGAGAAGGCTTATACCCCTAAAGTTGGGTTATACCCCTTGGATTATCCAATGGCTTAACTAAATACTCATGATAGGCCCTATCTACTGCATCCGAAAATGTAAAATAATTTTCAATGCAACCTTGACTCTTCAGTTCTCAGATACACAATATAAGAATCGCTTAATCTGGCTAGGGGTAGGAATAGACAACCCATGCATTGCCCATTTACTGACCCACTTATCAGCATGGCTTTTAGGCATTTTTAAATTCTACAATATCCAAATTTAGCTCACTCAGAGCACTTTTATATCCCTGCAAAAAACATTTTCACATGCCCAAATAACACAATGGCCGTCTTATCATATTTAACCCTTTACCTTTAATACGCCCCTGTACAGATTATAGTATAAAGGACTTTCGGTTTTTTAATGCTTAAAATCCAGACATACAAACAAAAAAGCCGTCATTTTTTTCTTTTCATTTGTTTGTTCCTACTCTGCTACTACTTTTTGTTGTTGTCGTCGTTATTTAGATTATTTACCCCTTCGTTATCATCAACCATTTTAGACATTTTTTTTGTTGGTTTTGTTCTGCTTTCTTTCGTCGTCGTTGTCGTCATCTTTTGTTGGCAAAATATTGCGTGTCATACATTCTATGAAGTAGTTTAACGGTAACAGCTCCTTATATCTCTATCAATGTATGTGTAAGTATGTGTGTATATGTGTAAATGTTTTCATTATGAATTATGAGTTTGAAATATAAAACACTCATACCCCTAAACACATACATACATACAAGCTTATTTGCTTCAACAATATTAAGTCATTTAGTCTCTGTCATACCACACAATACAACACAACACAACACAACATTTAAGCGACAATAAATATTTTATTATCGTAGGAAAGTAAGCAAAAAAGAAAAAAATCGTTAAAATGTAAGAAATACCATGACTTGTTGGTAACAGTTACTAGATCATATTTAAGAAAAATATTTTTGAATTAAAATTTAAGGTTTGTCATACCTTACAAAGGAAATATTGTCTAGCATTAGAGTGAAAAAAAAATTAAAAATGAAATGAAAATTCCATCGTAATATTAAGCAGCTTTTATTGTAACATATTTTAAGAGTTAAGAATTGTTTCATAGCCAACTGGTGAATCTAATGCTGATACAAGTAGTTGATAAATGAAAGAGACAACAGGTCTTCAACTTTTTAAAACATTTTTTTTTTTTTGAAATTCTTACTCGAGAGATTATTCTTAGTAACAATGAATCGTTTTTCACTACTCAAAAGTACTTAAGAAATTTTGTATATTAGTGAGTCAACAATATTGAAATTTAACTACTCTGTCTGATTCATTCATTAGTGTGGGTATGGAGAGTCGAAGCCAACAGCAACATACGTTTGTTAGTTATTAATATGATGAGTACTTGGAACTTTGACTCTGACTATATACTCAGACTCTTTCGTACTCACTACAATGTTGATTTCTATGAACATGTTGTAATGAATATGCGTACAACATTGACATCAAACTCATACCATTCGAAATATGTTTAATTCGTAAGTCTACTCATTTAGGTTCATAACTTTTAAATGATTCGAGTCAAAATATGCTTTCTCAGTTGTTGTTACCTCTACAAAGAAGGAAAAAAGGCAGAACACCAAACAGAACAAACACATAACCTTCTAGGGAGTACTTTACTGTTTATATGGGTTTCATATCTGTTTTGTGATTCATGTAAATGATGAGTTATGGTGAGTCGAAATCAACAACATCATACGTGTTGTCAAACTTTGAATATGACAAAAGGTTTCATGATATTAAAATAAGTATGAATGCGTATAAGTATCAGAAATTATAAGTATGATTGGATTTTAGTCATGTTTTTGAATACTCATTGCTGATCTCTGGTAACAATCCACAAATTAATGGAAATACAAGAATCTAGAGTCTCTGGCAAGAATTGCATCTACAACTCCAAGCCACTTAAATTTGCACTCGGCCCAGTCATAAGTGAATCGGGGCAGAAACTTTTCATAGCAATTTTATTAATTTAATTTTTGCTAGAAATCTGCTGAGAAAAAGTCGTTTTGTTGGCGTTGTCTAATCAGGGGTTTGAACCGTGGCCTTACATTTAATAAGCCAGCACACCACCTACTAAACTACGGGCTATAGTAATACCACAACTAATTTTACACGGGCATTAAACATCACCTAGAGGAAACCAATTCGAAACCAAACAAAGCTTGGTATTCCTGGAATCTTTATGTCAGAGAACTCCGTCAAATCTGTCAAAAAATGTGTGGTCAAAAACTTCAATTTCTTAATAACAAATTTAGGAAACTAATACATGAGATGAAAGGATGAGATTTTTCATCTTCTTAGGCTTACAGCTCAAGCATAAATCTAGTTAATAGTCAATCGCGGTAGCGAATATTATATGATAAGTCCTGTGCAGAATATTGCAAATATATTGGTCAAAAGACCTCTCAAACAACAATCTGTGTTGTGAGACACATTAAAGCCTAATACACGTAAAAATACAGTGAAGAATTTTAAATTAGAACGGGCACACTTAACACAAGTCATTGTACAATATTTCGCCAAGATGTTATTGAATAGCTTCTTCGGAGGAAAGGTAATGCATCATGAATCTTATTGATCAGGTGTAGTTCTGTTAACCAGTAGTGAAAATGTACACTCTGATGTTGATTGCCTATTTAAAATAAAAATGCGGTTACTTATGTTACGCATTGTCTTGTATTAATATTATGTACATCATTTGAAAGAGAATTTCGTGAGCTGTTAAAACCAGTTACATTATTCGCTAAAGATTCGTGCCAGACGCTAGAAGAACTTGCAGAATTATTAGACGAGATTTAAGGAACCCTTTCAAAGCATTAGAGAGCAGCAGAAATCATTCAGAAGCAAGGAAGTATATTATGAAAGATGGCTTTACTTGTCTGAACCGCTGTTTGATCGCTTTAAGAATAAATCATATTTTCATCCAATTATTATTGGTTCCCTTAGACTAAACCCAAAGAAACCATAGAAATCATATATAAATCGTGAGCAACAAACAAAATTGTCTTGTTGGAGATGTCTGATTTGAGGTTTGAACCGTGGCCTCACGTCTAGTAAGAAAATACACTACCTTCTTGAACCACGTTGCCTTCGATCATGTTTTCAACCGGATATCATTGACTACGATTAATGATGGTTTACTTAGGACAAACCCAAAGAAACCTAAGAAATCATGTGTAAATCACGAGCAACGAACAAAATTTACGGCCATGTGGAATATCCATTGTGGCAAGGCAATACTCTTGGAATCAAAAGATTATATTCGTTAACATCTGCTAACACCGGTCCAGACTATTATGGGAGCTCTGTACAAACAACAACTAATTCGTTTGAATTAAGCATATTTGGTCATTACAACCCTTTAGTTAGAATTACTAACGTAGGTTCTCACACCACTTAAGTTGCGTGTATTAATTTTATCCATGAGTGGCAGGACCTACAGTTTAAAGCCGATCCCGAGAGACAGATTTGTTTAGAAACTATTCAGAGTATTTGCGAGCAATCTGCTGATAAGAAGTCACCAAAAAAATATTTTTTCAATTTAGTTTTGTTGCAGATGTCTAACTTGAGGTTTGAACCGTGGCCTCACGTCTAATAGGCCAACACACTACCTACTAGACCACGGCGACTTCGATTATGTTTTCAACCAAATATCAGTGAAGACGATGAATGGTTCCTTTAGGACAAAACCAAAGAAAGCTAAGAAATCATGTGTGAACCACGAGCAACAAACAAAATCTGCTACCAAATAGAATATCCATTGCGTAGAGGCAATGCTCTTTTATTTTATGTCATCAGTAAATTGTTATTCAATAGGAGCTGCTGATACTGGGCTAAAATATTAGCGAAGATCTTTACAGACAACAATTAATTCGTTTGAATCAATCATATGCGGTCAGCATTACGACCTAATTTCTCACTTGAGTGGCAATACATACAATTTTATTTACTTTCAGAGCTTTGATCAGAAATCTGCTGAGAGAAAGGTGCCGAAGTAATATTTTTTCAATTTCGTTTTTGCTGGAGACATACATACATACATAATTGGTCATTACAACCCTTCAGTCAGGATTATTGACATAGTTTCTCACACCACTTATATTGTGTGCGTTAATTTTATACATGAATGGCTGGACCTACAGTTTTAAGTCGACTCCAAACGACAGATTTTTTTTTTGAGAAAATTTTCATGGCAGATATTTTTTTCTCTCAAAGTTTTTTGCCAGAAATCCGCTGAGAGGAAATCGCCGAAGAAATACTTTTTGTATTTTGTTTTGATGTCTGGGGCTGGAACCCTGGCTTCACGTCTAATAAGCCGACACACTACCTACTAGACTACGGCGGCTTGTTGGCGATGTCTACCTATTAGGCGACGACGAATTCAATTTTTTCATTTTAAGCACGTAACTTTTCATCACGACAATACTTAGTTGCACCTAGGGACGCTGGTAAGAAACCATCTGGAAATCAGTGAAAGGAAAGGTAGCTCAGACCATTTACTTCGATTGATGCAACACGTTCTCATTGGTGTTAACAGTTAACTTTAGAGCTTCATATCTACTAACAACGAAACTCAAAAGGATGAAACCCGAATGGTATTTCTTAAAGCAATTAAAATTGCTTATTTTTAATGCTTTTTTTATCGAGCATTTTTCAATAATAATTTTAATAACTAAGGCCATAAAAGTGTTCCTAGAACTTTAATTAAAAGAATCAAAAAAATTTACATTTCAATTGACACTCATACAGTGAATGGGGGTGTTAATGTCAAGCAAATTATGGCACTTATTAAATGCTTTACGTATTATAAATACTTACGATATCTTAATGCTTGAATAACAATAATTTCTTAATTCAAAATACATTTAATGTGTGTGAACTTTATGTCAGGCCAAGGATGAATGGATGGCATGGGTAGAGAGAAATATTATGAATTGTGAAAATGCCAAAAAGTTATTCTCTTATGTTCAGTTTAAGACATTCGCAGGTTATACCTGCTGCTGTTGCTTGCCTTAATAGCGAACTCGCTGTTGTATGCATGTCACGTAATTGCTTTGGTCTCACTTCGCAATTCACGCATGTATTGTTATTGTTGTTGTTGTTGTCATATTTTTATATAAAAATTCATGTGCCTACCTTCGGTCGAACACTTACAATTAATAAAAATCACAATGAAAGGAATGAATGAATAACTGAGTGAATGAATGACTGAGTGAATGACTGAATGAATGAATGGGCTTTTCCTTAACATCTGCCGCATACAACAGTTGTTCATTTAATTCCTATTATTGGATGAGAATTATAATGTTGATGTTGATGACGCTGATGATGATGATGACGATGACGATGGTAATGGTAATGGTGATGGTGATACATGAGCCCTGTGTATGTTTAATGTGCGAATAATAATCACAACAAGTGGGTGTTGAGAAGAAAAGTATCACTGGCATTCGATATACAAGGGATGGGCGTTCATTTCTGAATGCCATACGCATTGGATTTTTTCTTTTTGTGTACATTTGTGGACGTTTTCTCTTTATATTATCAGAATAATAATTATAATGAAGTAATGAATACATTTATATATTAGTCATGCATAACATACATACATATACATACATACACACGTATCATACATCTGTTTCGTGAAATATGTTCATATGGTAAATAGAAATATGCGGGCATACGTTGAGGAATTACTTTTTTTATCATTTTTAGTTTTTTATTTCTTGAAAAACATTTCATTTTTAATATATGTACAGTGCGTCCTATAAGTTTGTGTATTGAATTTATTTAACTTTAGACACAAACAGTTCAAATTGAGGAGGAAAAATGAAAGACAAGTTTTTGGTAAAGCTTTTATTAGGTTAGTTAAAGTGATAGAAGCCACCATAAAAGAAATGGACATCACTTAGAACAGTAACGATTACAACCCAGCTTCTCACGTCTCTTATGTTCTGTGTGTATATACATAATTGGTCATTACAACCCTTCAGTCAGAATTATTGACCTAGTTTCTCACTCCACTTATGTTGTGTGTGTTAATTTTATACATGTATGGCAATTCTTACAGTTTAAAGTCAACTTCGATCAACAGATTTTTGTATAACTCTTCATGGCAATTTTTATTTCCTCTCACAGTTTTACACAGAAATCTGTTGAAAGGCAGTCGCTGACGAAATTTTTTTTTGAATACTTCATGAATCGTGGCCTCACATCTAATCAGCCAACACACTTTCACTTTACTTTCTTAATTACAGCCTACTGAGACACTGGCTCGATGATCAAACATTTCCTAGATTAAACCAATTCGAAGCCAAAATAAATCTTGCTTTATCAACAATCTTTATATCATAGAACTCAGTCGAAAATAGCAGGTCAACAACCGTCGTCTCTTCATGACAATAACAGAACATTGAGACATGAAGTGAAAGGTAGTTTCTTCCTTATCTTCAGTCCTACGCCTTCAATCGTCAGAATGCATAATCGAATTCAAGGCAGAAATGAGTGGCTTTTCCTCTTGTAAAAATACATACATAATTGGTTATTACAACCCTTCAGTCAGGAATATTGACCTAGTTTCTCACACCACTTATGTTGTGCGTGTTAAATTTATACATAAGTGGTGGGACTTACAGTTTAAAGTCGATTCCAAGACTTTTGAGAATCTTTTCATGGCAATTTTAGTTACTCTCAAAATTTTTGCCTGAAATCTGCTGGAAGGCAGTCGCCGAAGAAATACTTTTTGTATTTTGTTTTGATGTTTGGGCTGAGGTCGAACCCTGACCTTACGTCTAAAAAGCCAACACATTACCTACTAGACTACGGCGACTTCAAACATATGTCAAGCAAAGTCCAGTAATATTGTACGTATCTTCCAGCATTAAAGACGCCGTAGTCTAGTAGGCAGTCGTCAAAAAATTTGAGGTTAGAAGCCTAATTTTTTTCAGAATCAATATAGGAGGTGAAAGGATCTGCAAAAATAATTCGAAGAAGCATCAAGTCTATCGGGAAAATTCCTAATAAGAAAGTTTCCATGAGAATGGCAATTGTCCGATGGATGGAAAGATATAATCGAAGCCTTCCCATAATTACAGCATTTTCATAGACATTAGGCTAGGACTTAACTGGATTGAACTTTACCTACCGCCACCATTTCAGCCAATATAGTACAGCAGATAATGCCATAGTCTAAGTGGAACAAAGTGCACTGGTACTAAATGCACTAAGATGGCCATTCTGCCTATTGATGACGTTTAGGTTTGCTCTGCTTTCATCAAACATTAATTTCGTAAAGATCGCTCCCATCAACACCAAACCTTGTAATAGCCTCCCTATTCATCTAGATCTTAAATTTCTTTACCTTCCGTTAGGGAAGCAGAGTCTAGTAATATTGCAGGTATCCTTCAGTTATCAATGTGATTGAGCTTTTCTCTAAAAGGAGTCAAGAATATGTAAACTAACCGACTAACTAACAGTAGCAATACCGAAAGGGTCCGCCAAATAACTTTATTTTTTTGTAAATGCTTTAAAAAAAAACTACGGAATATTTTTTCAATTTTTTTTTTATTATTTGAATGTGCAATCCTTCCAGTTAATAATGGAAAATAATTTCATTCAAATGGCTGCCTCGGCTGGCCATGCGGTAGCTTACACGATCGATCCAATTTTTAAGCATATTATCGATTGCGTGCAGCTGTATTTCACCAATGGCTTCACGAATATTGTCCTTTAAAGCGTCAATTGTCTCTGGCTTGTCGGCGTAACACTTATCTTTGACGGCATCCCACAAATAATAGTCCAACGGTGTCAAATCGCAGCTCCAAGGTGTCGAAACGACATCAGCTCTGCGGCTAATAATGCGATCTTCAAAAAGAGGGCGCAAAACATCGAGTGTAGCTTCGGTTGAGTGGCACGTGGCACCGTTCTGTCGAAACCAAAATGTTGCTAATATCCTCCTTTTCAATTTTTGTGAATAAAAATTCATTCAACATGCCCCGATAACGATCGCCTTTGACTGTAACGGCCACTCCTTGCTCATTTTCGAAGAAAAATGGCCCAATTATGCCTCTGGAGCAAAATCCACACCAAACAGTGACTCGTTTTGCGAGCATCGGCTTTTCAATGTATGCGTGCGGGTTTTCTGTGGCCCAAATGCGACAATTTTGTTTGTTTACATACCCGCCAAGATCAAAATGAGCTTCATCTGAAAACATTATTTTTTTTTGCCAAAATCGGCATCTTCGCGGAAGAATTATCTGTCAAAATCAGACATGAGCTAAGTGTTACCATTCATGAAATAAGCACTAACACTATTTAACATATCGGCCCTGGTCAGCTCATCTACAATAAAATTTCTAACGACATACCTATGAACCAGTACTGTTTTAAAAGAAAATTTTCATCTTATGATTTTATTTAGAGGATTTTGCTCCTTTTTCTTGATTAAGAAATTATTGCCCCACCCTCGTAATATACTTTCTTTTTAAATTAATTGACGTGGACGTATTATTTTTATGAATAATAATTCATTTGTGTTTTTTATGTATTCATGCGTACATATGTGTGGCATGAATATCCTTGAAATATATATCCGCACACATACGTAAAGTTTTCTTTGTGCAAACAATTCAAATAAACGTTGATAATTTATTTGCAGATTATTTTCTTTTTTATTTTTTTGCAACCTCATTGATATTCAAGTTGAGTTGCTACAAGGCACAATGAACAATTTCAGAAGCATTTAATGAAAGAAATCTGAAGGAAATTTAGATCGAAATAATAAACGAAAGGGAAACTCAAAAAAAAAATAAAGATCCTTTAAATGCTGTAATGGTAATAGGCAGGCATTTCGGCAGGCATTTTTTGGCATTTCGATCAATAAAAAAAAAAATTTGCATAAACATTTGCAGGAAATTTTTATTTTAACATTACAGGGTGGCTGATATTTAATGCAACAAAGTAAAGCGTTATGTTTTTTACAATTTTTTTTTTAAGTTTATTGTTCAAAAGCAAAAAATGTTGGAAATAACATCAAATTTTAGAATCAGTTTAGATTTGTTCGAATTGGCCACCTTTCGTATGAATTATGGCCTTCAAACGGCCAACAAAGCCATCACAGGCTGCAAGAAAATGGCTGTGCGGTATTTTTGCCCATTCCCAGCGAAGCACCTTCTTAAGATGATCGACATTTTGGTATTTTTTAGTGAGAACCTTACTCTCCAAAATCCTCCAACCGCAAAAGTCTAACGAATTGAGATCCGGAGATTTTAGTAGCCATTGTGCGGTAGAAATGAAGCGAGGAACTTCCTTTTTAACCCATTCTTGGTTGACGCGTACTGCATGGTCTGCGCCGAAATGTTTGCCTGCCCAGGGCTTCAATTCTATCTTTAAGACATTTTCCCAATAATATTCGGCATTTATTTTAATCCCACGGTCGATGAATACGAGCGGGGTGCGACCATCGGCCGTTACGGCGGCCCACACCATTACCATCGGCGGCGCTTGAGTTCTGGTGACCAATCACAGGTGGAAATTTTCTGCTGTCCTCTCTGGCAAGTAAAGTCGATCATTTTGTTTGTTCACAAACTGCTTAATTTGGAATAGCATCTCATCGGATAAAACTGAATTCGGTACCTGCCCATTTTCGTGCAAGCGAAGTAATTCCTTGGCTCTTTCCACTCTACCTCTTTTTTGTCCATCGGTAAGCTCTTGCACTTTTTGGATCTTCAATGGCTATAGTCCAAGCTCTTTCTTCAATATGTATTGCATTCGTTCTCGCAATATGTTCAGCTCACGAGCAATTTTTCCATCACTCCGGCGTGGATTTCGATCAAAACTGGCCTTCACTTTTCAGATCATTTCTGGTGTTGTTACAGTTTTTTTCCTCTACTTTTTGGACGCGATGCAACACTGCCAGGTTCACGGTAACGAGCAATGGTACGAGAAACAAAAGATTTATTTTCTAGAGGGCTCTAACGATAGCCACCTGTGGTTTTTAAGCCAAATATAAAGCAGTCATACTATCACGCTCGAATTCCATCACGAATAACTTTTTTTCTGATTGCAATAGATCAAAATGATTTTGTAAGCTTGTAAATAATGAAATGAACTGTCACTGGAATAAATCTGTCAGCTGTCAGATGAGCGGTTTACAAATAATAACAACCTGAAGTTGGTTGCAATACATATCAGCCATTCTGTACAATGTAGGGGAAATGTGTTCTTTATAAATATGGGTCCCCCTACAAAGTATGTGTATTTATGATACCCAATCTTATAACGTTCTATCGCTTGTAACCAATACACATCGTTAACCATAAAGGCACTCTTCAAGAATGTCCTTTTTTTCCTTTATGCTTTGCATACGAGTGCTTTGCATACGAGTGTATTTCATTTGCTTCCATTATTATTATGATTATTGAGTTGTTAAATGTACTTACTGTGCTCTAGAATTGAATTATTTTTGCCTTTTTGGTAGGCTCTCTAACATCCATATTCTATTGTATGCTATACTCTCCTTCTCACTCTTTCTCTCTCTTCTTGTAGAGAAAACAATTTTGCTTTAAGGATTTTAGCAAATTCTGTTGGATTTTTTTCTTTCTTTCTTTATTTGTATTGCTTTGTGTATGTCCTGTATGCATAATAATATCTAAAAGCCTTCATATAATATGCAATTTTTATTACTTTTCTTCTCTTTTTCTCTTTTGTCAAGAGGCTTTTCTTTCTTTAACAACAGCAAACAAAAGTAAAAAAAATAGAGAAAAAGAATCACAAAATTTTTAATACCCTTCAGTACAAGGCACAGTAAAATGCACATGATTGTTACAGTCTTGAGCTTAAAGAGTCTCTCCTATTTTCCTTTTACTTTTTTCTGCATTTTTTTTCAAGTGTAGTTCGTAAATGGGCATTATTGTTCATATTGTATGCATAAGCAGAATAAGTAAAAAGTCAAACTCTATCAAAAATATTTCTCTTCTCTTTCCTTTTTTTCAAAAAATGTTATTTTTACTTGAAGCAAATTTTCTTTTCTTTTTTCGTTTTCATTTTGTGCTCTCATTTTTAACAAATTAATTAAAGTGATATTCTAAAGAGCGAGAGAGAGAGAAAATTTGCCGAAAAATTCACAATTATTTTATGAAAAATTAATTAGAATTTGCAATTTAACAAAACAATTTGTAATATAATCATGCATAAGCAATTAGCATTTTAACCAATAATCCTAACATCTATAGACCAATTAAAAGGATACTTTATGGTTAACAAGATAGGCCTCAATTAAATTAATTTTTATTTCTCTTTCTTCCTAAATTTAATTGTTAAAAAGAAATTATTTATTGTACAGGGTGGCGGATATGTATTGCAACCAACTTCAGGTTGTTGTCATTTGTAAACCTCTCGTCTGACAGCTGACAGATTTATTCCGGTGACAGCTCATTTTATTATTTACAAGCTTACAAAAGCATTTTCTTCTATTGCATTCAGAAAAAAAGTTATTCGTAATAAAATTCAAGCGAGATAGTGTGATTGCTTTATATTTGGCTGGAAAACCACAGATAGCTATCGTTAGAGCCCTCCAGTATTAAAATGTGAATAAATCTTTTGTTTCTCGTAGCATTCCTCGTTACCGTGATACTGGTAGTGTTGCCTCGCACCCAAAAAGTGGACGAAAAAAAAACGGTAACAACACCCGAAATGATCCGAAAAGTGAAGGCGAGATTTAATCGAAATCCACGTCGCAGTGGTAGAAAAATTGCTCGTGAGCTGAACATATCGCAAGAACGAATGCAGCACATATTGAAAAATGAGCCATTGAAGTTCCAGAATGTGCAAGAGCTCACTGATGAACAAAAAAAAGTTAGACTGGAAAGAGCCAAGGAGTTACTTCACTTGCACGAAAGTGGCCAGTTACCGAATTTGGTGTTCTCCGATGAGAAGCCATTCCAAATTGAGCAGTTTGTGAACAAACGAAATGATCGGCTTTACTTGCCAAAGAGGTCAGCTGAAAATTGACATCTGCGATTGGCCACCAGAAGTCAAGCGCTGCCGTGGGGTCAAAATAAATGCCGAATATTATCGGGAAAATATCTTAAAGACAGTATTGAAGGCCTCAGCAGACAAACATTTCGGCCGCAGACCATGCATGGACATTCCAACAGTGCTCAGCACCACCGCACTCAGCATGCGTCAACCAATAATGACTTAAAAAGGAGATTCCTCGCTTCATTTCTACCGCACAATGGCCACCAAAATCTCCAGATCTTAATCCGTTGGGCTTTTGCGCCTGGGGCGTTTTGGAGAGTAATATTCTCACTAAAAAATATCAA
The DNA here is from genome assembly GCA_014635995.1 of Sarcophaga peregrina. Lineage (NCBI taxonomy): Eukaryota > Metazoa > Arthropoda > Insecta > Diptera > Sarcophagidae > Sarcophaga > Sarcophaga peregrina. Next base: position 9,842,468 of record CM025790.1, on the reverse strand, counting down.
AGAGGGCGCTTCGACGGGAATGGCCCAAAATTCCGCAGAGGCACTTTCGTGCAGCCTGTGAAGGCTTTGTCGGCCGTTTGAAGGCCATAATTCTTTCCAAAGGTGGCCAATTCGAACAAATCTAAACTGATCCTAAAATTCTAATTTATTTCCAACATTTTTTGCTTTTGAACAATAAAATTAAAAACGAAAATTAAAAAAATATAGCGCTTTACTTTGTTGCATTATATATCAGCCACCCTGTATTGTAATGTTTTAACCTTTTAACAATGTTTAAAATATCATTTCGTTGATTGCAAATAAAATAAAAATAAGTTTGTGTTTTGTTTTAATTAAAATTCTTTATTATTTCCATAATTCTGTGTGCCACTATTTACAACTTGATGTAAACAACAACAATTGGTTTTCTTAACATCCTTCTGTTTACAACCCTTGCATATACAATAACAATTATTAGACAATTGTTTGATTGATCTTTGTAACGGAGTTCTTCAAACCACAATTAGTTTCTTTAAGCACACCGCTTCTTCACACAAGACTGACAGAACTTTTACTAACTCAGTTGCCTTCTTTGTCTTGCTTTTTCTTCGGCAAAGTAAGCAGCCAGATGAATGTTCTTAAGGCGAATGTTCAGGACTTCGCTTACTCGAGGTCTCTGTAAACATAAATACCGATGTTTCATTATTGTTGTTTGTGTATTTGTTTACATTTATTTTTGCAGTGTTTGTTGTTATATTTTTGTTTACTTGTTTTCCATTTTTTATGCTGGTGTTTTGCTGTTGTATTTTCGTTTACTTGGTTATAATTTTTTATGCTGATGTTTATTGTTATATTACGCAATGCGGTAATTTGTAAACAAGTTCATTGTTTTTGGTTTTGTAAACATTAACCGATGTAAAAGAAAAACACCTGTATCTAGATTTTCCCATTTTTGTAACAAAAATAGAATTTTATATTAATAATTAAATATTTATATGTATTCGACGTAGTTTAGTAGGTAGTGTGTTGGCTTATTAGACGTAACGCCACGGTTCAAACCCCAGGTCAGACATTAAAACACGAAATTATGAAAAAAATATTTCTTTGGCGACTGCCTCTCAGCAGATTTCTGGCAAAAACTCTAAGGTTAAATAAAATTGCCATGAAGAGCTTCTCAAAAATCTGTTGCACACAACGAAAGTGGTGCGAAAAGCTAGGTCTTAATTCTGACTGAAGATTTTTCCGGTTTTTTTAAACCATAATATCAATGAAACTTTCATTTAATACGGCGTCTTGGCATCTCTGTACGAAATATCGTCTCATTTTAAATGACTGAAGCTGAATTGCTTGCAGCTAACGATTCAATTGATTTTTTTTACGATCAATTTTTCTTACATTTCGAGTGCTAATAACTTGATTGAAAACAAATCTTTTAATGCCCTCCAATAAGGAATATTCACTTAGGATTATTTGTCATAAAAAAGCTTACAAAAGTGTGTAATGTCAGGAAATCAACCTCACTTGGTGACCAAAATTCACATAAACGTGAAATTAGTCTTTCTCATGTAATATTAATATTAAATCGGGCAATTTTGTTGAGCTACATCTCAAGTACTAACATACTTACTTAATTATTCATTACAACTCTTTAGACAGGATTACGACTTAGTTTTTGACATCACATAGGGTTTGTGTGTTAATTTTATCCATGAGAGACAGAATCTACAACTTAAAGTTCACACCGAACAATGGAAAGGCTAAGAGGAGGAAATATTTTTTTTCATTTCTCATTTCATTCGAGATGTCTGGTTAGGGTTTCAACCACTAACTCACTTGTATTAAGGCAACACACCACAAATTGGATTACGGCAATTTCTATTGTGCCACATCACTTGGAAATGAATCAGAATACGACCATTCAACACCTATGTATAAACAAACTACAACATCTGGCGAAAACATAGCCGTAGTCCGTAAAAGTGTACAAGAGAATTCGAAGCAGTCGAACTAAGCTATTTCTGCATCGTGATTTGGGCCTACACACGTATAAAAATCAAATGACCGAAGAAATGAAGATATACGACCATAGACAACAACGTGTGTTTATTGAATGGACTCTAGACCGGTTGACAACTGAAACTAGTTTTTAGTGAAAATGTATGTTGTTTCAATACTTGTTCCATTGTTTTGAGCATTTAAGAGAAAAATATTTTCGTACATTCAGAAATTATTAAAAAATTAACAGGATAGCTATGAGATAATGCCATGTTGAAATTGAAACTATACAGTGAAGTGAGCTGCGGTTAATATGTCAGCAATACCACCTAAACTAAATTAAATTCTTCATGAGCATTGTCATGAAATTATTAAAGAGTCTGAGAAAGTGCGGCAGCCTAGGCACTCATCTCGGTCCAATGGTGAATAATAAATCTAATGTACGAATAAGAATAATCCTCTGATATACAAGAGAACCAAAGGTTGTGTTTCAAATAATCATTTGTGATTTATTTGTTGCATTTAGCTTAGCATATGTCTCAGATAATTTATTTTTTTCTTTTCGAGTTTAAAATAGTTATTAAACTTTTCAGACAAGGCAATCCCTTATCATGCGACCTCTTTAACTTCGTCATGGAGAGTGTTCTGCGAAAGGCGGGAGTGCATCGTAATGGCAATATTTTGCAAAAAAAGTGTCCAGTTGCTTGCGTACGCTGACGACATCGACATCATAGGGCGTACCAAACGTGATGTCACTGCTGGCTTTAGTGCTATTGAACGGGAGTCTAAGAAGATGGGTCTGGCAGTAAATGAGGGCAAAATGAAGTACATGTTATCGACAAGTAGAGCCGTGCGGCGTATTGATTCTTAAATTACGGCCGATAACTATACTTTTGATACAGTCAAGGAATTCATTTACCTTGGCTCCGCCGTTACCACCGAAAATGATGTCAGTCTGGAGATCAAGCGCAGGATTACTCTTGCCAACAGGTGCTATTATGGTCTCAATAGGCAATTGAGTAGCAGAGACCTCTCTAGCAAGACGAAACTAATACTCTACAAGACGCTTATCCTACACGTGCTTCTTTATGGCGCAGAAGCCGCCTTGAGAGTATTCGAGAGAAAAGATCTACGTAAGATCTTCGGTCCAGTGCGAGTTAGTGATGATTTTCGCATCCGATTCAACAGTGAGCTGTATGAGCTCTTCAACGACATGGACGTTGTATAGCGTATTAATATCCAGCGGCTGCGCTAGCTCGGTCATGTCGTTCGAATGGGGGAGGATGCTCCGGCGAGACGAGTATTTGATGCGAGGATCTGCAGAAGTTGGCGAAGAGGACGACCTTGTATCCGTTGGAAGAACAAAATCGAGGAAGCCCTGTCATCGATTGGTGTGACCAAATGGCGTAGGCGCGCAAGAAGCAGAGGCGCCTGGAAGGATGTGTTGCGGCAGCCCGAAATTCGTTAATGGGGTTGTTATGGCCAATTAAGTAAGTAAGTATGTCTCTGCCAATTTATTTTTTTCTTTTCGAGTTTAAAATAATTATTAAATGATATGCAATAATAATAAAATTAAATTAAAAATATTTCAAAATAATTGAAATACTTTCACAAACAAATGTGAAAATAATTTCCAAACAGATGACATTTAGTTTTTTAATAAAACTGTCTTTAGAGCGAGCAAAAAAAAAAAGCAGGAGGGGCAAAAAACTTGGATAAATTAAGGAAAAACAGAAATTTAATTAAATCATACACACTATTATTGGCAACACGGGTAAAAACAAACAGTTATGATAAAAGGAATATCACAACATATGGAGATAAACACCCTGTTTGTGGCAGTTAGAGGGAAAGACAGACAGACAGAGAGATGTATTTTGAATTCATTTAATATTTAATGCCATCATCATCATACTTAAGAGGAATACAGGAGAACAAGAAAGGAGGAAAGCAACCCCCCCTTAAGCTTTAAATTCTTTGTTACTAATCACGAAATAATTTCAAACATTTACGATCGTTTTGTGGTAATGCCCTGGAGTAATTGAACACACATCAAAGTAATTTGAAGAAAAATACCGCCAAAGGACATTTTGCTGTACACAGACACGTATACACAGGGAATAAACAGAAAACAACAGAAAATAAAAAAAAAAATATTAAATTGAATATAATTTTAAGCCAAAAATCAAATAACCTGTAGGGCTTTGAGAAATTAAAAAATCCAAAAGAAACGAAAGGGGAAAGAGAGAGAATAAATGGCAATTAAATTAAAAAAAAAATATTTTGCAACAGGGATGAAAAAGGATTTTTTGATCAAAAAACAAAATTTTTTTTTGAAATTCCTGCCTTGCATGGTAGTACCAAAAAAATAAATTTTCCAAAACGAAAATTAATGCTTTTCAGAACAAGTTTGAAAAACAGGAAAAATTGCAGCCTGGAATGTGTAACATGTTGTCGTATTTTAAAAATTTTCGTTTTCATTTATTTTTTTGTACAAAGAGGGTGAGTTTCACTGTAATGTTGAGTTGATAAATTGGGCAACAAATGTTAGGAATAATAATGTTTGTTATACACCAAGGAATACTTACTTTTCAGAAGCCCAGCTAACAACTGTCAATCTGACAGCAAAGGTTCTCAAACTCTGCCAGCAAACAAATATTAGAATAAAAAGCATGGGGCGATACGAAGAATGATATTAAAACTCCCCTCATGCTAATGTTGTTTTGTTTTCTTTCCTCATCATACTATTGAATGGTTTGTTCCAATGTACCCGGTTATCCATTTGGTGGTTTCAAAAGTAAGTTTTCTTTTTATTGTAAAGTTTGAACTTTGACATTATGTGCGAAACACAAATAATTGCCTAGTAATTGTTATTGTTTATGCAAAGGGTGTAAATAGAGGAATAACAAACAAAGCAATTGTTGTTGTTTACATCCAGTTGTAAACAGTGGCACACAGAAATGTGCGAATAATAAAGAATTTTAATTACGAGCTTATATTTTAAAATACATACATAATATGACATTACAACCCTTCAGTCAGAATTACTGATCTAGTTTCTCACACTACTTATGTTGTGTGTGTTAATTTTATACATAAGTGGCGGGACCTATAGTTTAAAGTCGACTCTGGGGTTCGAACCCTGGCTTTTTCATGGCAATTTTATTTATTCTCAGAGTTTTTGCCAGAAATCTGCTGAGGGGAAATCGCCTTAGAAATACTTTTTGTATTTTATTTTGATGTCTGGCCTGGGGCACGAACCCTCACTTTAAGCCAGTACACTACCCACTAGAGTACGAGGACTTCATGTGTGAAACACTACATCATCATTTAAATGACCTCCACGTGAAGTATTGCAAGCATTGATGCCAATTTTTGGCTCATATTGGTCGGTATCTCAGCCATAACTTGACAAATGTTGATTTTTAAGTGCTCAAGAGTTAAAGGCTTATCTGCATAAACACGGTCTTTCGCGTAGCCCTACAAAAAAAGAGCCTAATGGTGTCAAATCGTATGATCTTGGTAGCCAGTTTATTTCGCTACGACGAGAAATTACGCGGCTAGGAAATGTTCCTTCCAATAAAGCCATATTCGCTCGAGTTGTGTGGCATGTTGCACCGTCTTGTTGAAACCACATATTCTCTAAGTCGTATTCTTCAATAGCAAGCAAAAAAAAAGTCGGTTATCATATGACCATAACGCTCCGAATTGACGATGACAATCGTTCCATTGCCATTTTCGAAGATGTAAGGTCCAGTCATACCTTCGGACCAAAGAGCGCACCAAACAGTGACTTTTTCTGAATGTAATGGCCTCTCTTTAATTACTTGAGGATTCTTTGAATCCCAAATACGACAATTTTGTTTATAAACATACCCATTGAGTGTGAAATGTGCTTCATCGCTGAAGAAAATTTTGTTCGAAAAATTGCCGACCATCGCCTGTTGTTCAACCAACCATTCCACGTATCTACGACGTTGTGAATGGTTAGCTGGCTTCAGTTGTTGCGTGACTGGACTTTATATGGATGTAGGTGTAGATCTAAATGCAAAACATGCTATAATTTGCCGTAAGGCAGTTATAATTCCTGATATATAGCGATATTTTCAGCGAAACAAGCGAAACGATTATGCTTAGGGCATTCAGTATTGTTAACCACTCCAGTCTCTTCAAATTTACGTCACAATTTTGCCAATTCCTTGCGTAGTTAGACGATATTGTAAACTATAATCTTCTCTTAAAGCACGATACGTGGCTTTGGCAGAATCACAATTTTTGTAGTAGGTTTTGATAATTTTTGTGATGCATTGTGTGATAGTTAAGTTTGGCAATGTCAGACTTTCAACTGAAGAGGAAAAAAATTGGTTTCACAACCTAGCTTTTACAGATGCCGAATTCCATTCCCATACTTTTGAAACCACGAAATGGTTAGCCCTTTATATAAGCATAAGAGGAAAAATCTCTTTGCAACATACTGTAGAACTGCATATTTCTAATTAAATTTATATTAAAAAATCACAAATGTCTCTGTCACTAGCCAAAGGCAACAAAAACAAAACAGAACAGAAATTATTCAAACTACAGAGAGAGAGAGAGAGAGAGAGAGTGAAAGGAAAAAAAATTATTCCATAAAAGACCCCCTCAACCATAAAACCAAAACTGTATTATCCCTGACAGTGGATTATTTTCTACTCATGTACATACATATGCTTCACACACAGAGCTGTGCTTCTCAGCTTTGGCTTGCAATACATTCACTCACTTGCTCACTCATTCGTTCGTTCACTTAGCACTTTGTTAGAGTGAGAGAGTATGATGATGTTTAATAAATTCATTTCATTTTCATGATGTCAGGACACGAATTTGTATATTTTTTTTCACTCTTTTGTTTTGTTGTTTTAATTCTCAAACAAAAAAGTCAAAAAAATTGCTAGAAAAAATAATTCTAATAATTCCACCAGTATGAGTATTTTTTTTGCACTTTGTGTGACTCCAAATAGTAGCCGTAGTTGGTGTTGTTGTTTTAATATTATTTTTCCCGTTGCTGCACAAATACAGCACAAGTGTCGTGCAAATGTCAAACATTGACATTTGGCTGTCAACTGTATTTTTTCTCTTCTCTTCTTTTTCTTTTTTGCTTAATACTGTCACTTTGCAACTTCTGCCTGCCACACCAATATCTACTACAACAAGCCAAGCCAAACACCTCTACATATTGTGTACTTCAATTGGATTTGGATTCATTTTTTCTTCATTAAAAAACACGGGGCGTTTATTACATTTAACATTGACTGACTTGACTGTATGACTGAAAATTTTCTTGCCTTTTTCAAGTTAAAAGTTTGCAGTTTTTTCTTTGTACAAATTTTTTTCCAATTTCTAGTTTTATTTATGCAGACATTGTTTAATTTGTTCAACTGTCATTCAAAATGAATGTTTATTTCAGTATCTGTTGTTCTCTCTTTCACTTTTTTTTTTAATTTTGGATTTATTTTTTTCGTTTTTTGTTTTTGTTTTGCTTTTTCTCTTATTATTTTACCAATACGAAACACATCATTCACTGTAAAGTTAAATCATATTGAGTTCAAGTCATTCAAAAGTGAATTCTATTAAACAAAATGAAATAAAAAAGAAAAAAAATCCATAAACTGATACCTCGTTGTACGCTCTCTACGCGTAGTATTACTTAAATAACGGGAAAAACATTTCCAATTGGAACTCAAGAATGATAAACTAAAGACTACGCCATCACGCTCACAAAATTGAAACTTTCTCCGCATGTTGAATCAATGACGTCACGCAAATTGTGTTCCTATTGGCTAATGGTAATTTAAGTTATATTGCAGGGCTGCCAACTACTTTCACGTAGTGCACACATTTTTGGAAACCTTTAAAATAAGCCAACTACGTCATCTAGCGGGAAATCATGCTCAAAGCGTAATCTTTAGTTTATCATTTTTGATTGGAACTGTCAACTTATTTGACATCTAAAATGTTTGCTTAGTTTCTTTGTTGCCATCAGTCCTTAAAGTTGTGATTCAAGCGTTCTTCTTTGTCGCTTTTCTGGAATTGTTAAGACTGTAGTTTCCAATTAAAAGTATACATACACAGTGCACTGTACATAATTGGTCTTCATAATCAAAAATTTAAAAACAAAAGGGTTATTAATACAAAAAAAAAAATATCTTTGTTGAACAGGGTTCAACATACTCCCGGGCGAATTAGTGGCAACTGCAGCCATGTCAGTGTAAGAATATGACCCAGCCAAAAATGCAGCGCTGGACTTTCGGAAGCTACTCCTCTGGGTGTATTGGACTGTTAGACATTATCGTAGCCAAAGTTTTTCGGCCAATTATCCCGTCAACATCGCGGAATACAGCAAAATGCGGATGTGCTTTTGGTGCCAAAGATTTAAAGTGGCTTTCAAGCCGGGATCGGATATTAGAATCTTTTACTAGTATGTTTCAACGAGCAATTGGGCCGTAATGTTTGCGAGGTTCGTGTGTTGAGGTGACCTTACAGATGCCATAAACTTTTGCTCCTTGATGGTAATCGGGCGTAAACTCGGGGAACATATTTTCCAAGCTTCTTAGTAAAAATAATGTTTCGCTCTTGTAATCCAGCTTCAAATTCAACCACATTGAATTCCCTTTATGTATCAAATTGACTCTTACGTGGGGTGGGATCATGTGATTCCAATAAGGTGGCACGGTTGACAATAGCTTTAATGAATATAGGAGATCATGAGGATCATCTTTTACTTACTTTTTTGGTTCGTTTCCTTTACATTCTCTCCAACAGCTACTGGCGAAGACTCTTCAATAGCTATTGGCGAAGGCTCTTCAGTAGCTCCATGAGTTGTTTCTTCAACATCATGTGGACGCTCACGATGTAACATCGAATGATGCTTGGCACCACAAATTGCACAACGGTTCGTTAATTCGCAGGCAAGACGAGAATGCGTGTGTGCCAAACAATTCAGACAGTAGTCCCATTTAACAACGTAATCGCGTCGAGCTTGTACAGATTTTGCGACAAAGACTGCACAATGGCGGAGTGCATGGGTTTTAAGACATAAATTGCACTGTGGCAGAGGAAGAAAAGAAAATTTATACATACTGAGTTATTAGATATTTTGTATTGCGTCTTATTTCTCTTCTTTAACATGGCATTTAAATTTAAATCATGTGGATTAATTTTAACATTTGTGTGGAATATTGTCTTATGTATGGGATGTTGGTAAAAGACACAATTTTGCTATAGACCGTGTTATAGTTCCATTTTGGGTTTTGATCTCAGCAAGCCTTTACTCAAAAATACGACCTAGGTTCTCACAACACAACACTTATGTTTTGTGTGTGACTTTTATCCACAAGTACTAACATGTGGACTATGAACGCTGGGTCTGACATGTTTTTATGGAAATTTTATTTACTATCCGAGTTTTGTGCCAGAAGGCTACTGAAAACTAGAAGTTTTCATATTTCTTTTCGTTTGAAAAGATTGATCCAGGGTTTAAACCATGGGTTTTCGTTTAATAAGTCAACACACTACCTACTAGAGTACGGCGACTTTTCTAATTTACTCTGCCTTAATTCCAATTGGATTTAAACTGCACAACAACAAATAAACTAACTTCATTTTTTATCCTTTGGATTGTTAAATTGAGGTCGCCGTGGTCTAGTAAGCTTATTAAACGTAAAGCCAGGCCAGACATCAAAATAAAATACAAAAACTATTTCTTCGGCGATTCCTTCTCAGCAGATTTCTGGCAAAAACTCTGAGAGTAAATAAAATTGCCATGAAAAGTTTCTCAAAAAATCTGTCGTTCAGAGTCGACTTTAAACTGTAGGTCCCGCAACTTATTTATAAAAATTAACACACACAACATAAGTAGTGTGACCAATTATGTATGTGTATTGTTAAATTCATTCTTCTTTCTATCTGGTGTTTAGCAAGATGCAAGTTGAAAGTGAAGGCCTGATGCCGAAGTCATAATCAGATTGCTGAGCCAGCAGTATCGCTTCATAGGATATAGCAGCGGGTTGCTTTAATTTTCAAAACTTGTAAAAGACGTACGAAATGTAAGGCTGGCAATTGAATAGAGACGTGCAACAAAAAAATTAATCCTTTACAGAAAGACTGACAATATCTGACCGTCTAAGGGAGCACCCTCTTCGGAGTGAATTCCCATCTTATCCGTATGCGGAAATAGCCATCTCGGACTTAAACATAAAATATATGCTATTATTAGAATCCAATTGTCATATTTCGTTTTGTTGGAGATGTCTGACATGGGGCTTGAATCGAGGCCTCACGTCTAATAAACTAACACACTCCCTACTAGACTAAAACGAACCTTCACCGTCATTTACTTTTATTCTGCTTTCTTTAAAATTTATTTCTGTTAAATTTATTTCATTGATTCCTGAGATCCCATTTTGCTAATGATGTTGGGCTTGGTGCGGAGTTGTATTTTTTTAACCGGGTGCCGTGATCCAAAGATCGAAAGGAGTTTTAGATAGGCTCCGCTCCTAACCAAGTGGGAAGTCATGTCCAAATACATGGCTTTGAATTGATACTCAGGTGTAGCAGTCTGTTGCATTTGGGGGCGTTGGTAGACGCATTGTATTTCATCCTGTGCGAAGAGCACCATGGGATTAGGTCCTCGCGGACAGGTACCTACGTAAAATCCATCGTCGTTTGCTAATGAAGTGTAGATAGAATATGCTGCATATGATGCTGAGGTAATTTTAAATGAATGTCTCTGGTTTCTGTACACAGAGCAGATGATAACTACGTATTCAACTTCATTATTTTTGAATACGTTGTTGTCCCCTAATTATCCGAAACTTCGTGTGACCGTAAGAGACTGCTCTTTTCAATAAATACCGCTTACGGAGTGTGATATGTGGTTCAATAAATTTTTAATTCATCGATATTCTGTCTGTCTTTGTAGTCCACTATTTGCATTCAGCAAAAATAAAATAAAACTTATAATGGCCGTATATCGTTAGTGAAGTGTTAATATTCGCAAGGATTAAATTGAAAGGGAATGGCTTGACTATATCTCATGAAGAATTCCTTCACATGCTCAAACGAAAGGAAAGTGTGATGTAAAAGGAAAATCTTATTAAAGTTTTTTAGACTTCCATTATTGCCGAGTGTATGTTTTTAGTTTTTGACACAAAAAAGGGAAAAAAAAAATCAGAACACAACTATTGCTTGGTAACCCGACTACTTTTAAAATTTTTTTTATAAAGTTTTTAGGCGTCAATATCTTCTTCTAAGAAAAAAAAAAGGAAAATCAATCATTGCAACTTCATTTTCGTACTTTTTCGATGGCTTTTGTAAATATTTCGATGTGGTAAATACAATTTCACTGCATGAAGAGGATTTCAATCAGTTCAAACCTTATTTACCAAGCATTTGTCACCCTCAAACCTTGTCAATATTTAACACTTCTTTTCTAGCAAAAAATATCCTAATAATGTCTCAAAAGTATGCATTTAACTTGAAGATATTTTAGATGGAATGATGTAAAGCAAGAAAGATTCTTTTAAAGTTTTTAAAAAAGACACGACAATTTAATCTTTATTTGTGACACTGCAATGAATCTTCTGTTTATAGCCTTTGCATAAGCAATAACAATTGTTCGGCAGATCTTTATAACGGAAATCTTCAAATCATGATTATTCTCTTCAAATACCACTCGTCTTCACACAATAGTGACTGAATTTTTACTAACTCCGTTGCCTGCTTTGTCTTGTCTTTTATAAGCTAACGTAAATAGTCTGTTGAATGATCTGGAAGTTGAATGTACATGGCTTCGCCTTCCCGAGATCTTTAGAAATATAAATATTTTTGTTTCATTATTGTTACTTTTGTATTTTTGTTTAAATTTATTCTTGTAAGATGTAAAGATGTAAAGCAAGAAAGATCTTTTTAAAGTCTTTAAAAAAGACACGACAATTTAATCTTTATTTGTGTCACTGCATTTAGTTGTTGATCTTCTGTTCTGGTCAATTTCCATTTTGCATATTTATTTCAATCCCTTCTAATGGTTGTTTAAGCCGTCATTTGATGGACTTAAGAACTACAAAAAAAATTTTTTTCATAAAATCCATTGAATTTGAATTTTTTTTACTCTTTGTGGTTTTGCTTTTAATTTTCTTCCAACCATATTATTGGAGTGCACTTACAATATTTATTGATTCTTTAACGATGATAATGACTTTAATGATGATGTTATTATTGTTCTTAATTCTGGTCCAACAGCAACAACGTTCTTCTACTATAAATTCCAATGTCATGTAATAAAAGTATTTGTGGTTCAATAAGATATGAAGACGATGAAGCAAAAATTGTTGCTCAAATGTTTTTGGCCACTCATCATGACTATGGGAAATGTCTACCTTAGCAGAAGACAAGTAATGAAACTTAATAGCGAGCAAGTAAATTGAGCGATACGTTTGGTAATAATTGTTAAAGACTGGAAACGAAATTGTTTTTACAATCTGGATTCATGGTTTTATTGCTACGTGCTGTATATTTATAGTGTCTTTAAAGGTTGATCTTACTGTAAAAATATTCTAAAGCGGTTCCTAAAACATGAAAAATAGTCCTAAGTTAAGTAAATGTGAAAAACTTTTCTCCCAATGTAGATCCTAAAGCCTTAACAGAATTGAGAGGAGAATGAATTAGGGTCTGTTATAGAACAGATAACTCCAATCAGTTGCTGCAAACATATGGAACAACGTCATGCTTATCAACGTAGACTAAGCTTCCTTTGCACCGGCTACCAGCTGATCTATTATAAAAATTTTTACTTGGTGTGGTCATAATCAAGAGAGAGAGTTGTCATAAGAAGTGAACCAAGAGAGATGCTCACGCATTACAACCGTTCAGCCAGTATTATAGTCTTACTTCCCACACCAGGTTGGGAAGTTTATAAGTTAATTTTATACATGATGCAACAGAATTTTGAGCAACTTTCATGGTAATTTTATTTATTTTAACGGGGTTTGGCAGAAATCTACTGAGATGTAATGTTCCTTCAGATTTCCACATGTTGAAGATGTCTGACTTGTGCTTTTGTACCGAAGCCTTACATCTAATTCCCCTATACACTGCATACTGAACTAATGCGACTGATACAATTGCCATAAACATATTGTTACGAAAATTAAAGATTTGTTTTCCTTTTTGCATCATTTAACATTAAAATTGTTAATAAAAGCTAAACAAAAAACATGTTTACATGATAAACAAGTAAACAAAAAATATACCAACAAAAAACCAGTATAAAAAAGGGGATAAACAAGTAAACAACAATGCAACAACAACCATTGCTAGAATAAATGTAAACAAAAATACGCAAGCAACAATAATAAAACAAAGACCTTGGGAAGGCGAAGCCATGTACATTCAACTTCAGGATCATTCATCAGACTGTTTACGTTAGCATATAAAAGATAAGATAAAGCAGGCAACGGAGTCAGTAAAAATTCAATCAGTCTTGTGTGAAGACGAGTGGTATTTGAAGAGAATAATCGTGATTTGAAGATTTCCGTTATAAAGATCTGTCGAACAATTGTTATTGCTTATGCAAAGGAAATAAGCAGAGAAATTACAACAGAAAAAAGGTAATTATTGTTGTTCACATAAAGTTGTGAACAGTGACACATAGAATTGTGTAAATAATAAACAATTTTAATTAAAACTAAACAAAAATTTGTTTTTATTTTATTTGTAATCAACAAAATCATATTTTAAACGTTTTTAAAAGGTAAAAACGTAACAATATGGAGAAAGTCCATCATTGCTATGAGCTTCCCTTGCATCGGCCTACCGCTGTTTTATTGCTTTGAAGTTGTCATAGCCATGGTAATATTAAATTACTTTTCGTAAAATTTTCATCGGGATCCCTCTTTGTTATGCTTTAAACAAAAATATTTGTTAACATCTGTTGCTAAAGTTACAATTTAAATCAATGCTTCTGGTTTGTAATAAAAAAATTCTTTAAAAATTAAAAACCTAACACAGTTAGAGGTGATCATGGCACCACAGAGTTACAAGTATCTCTTGAAAAATATTGTCAAATCAATAAATTCCGAACGTTTTTATTTTTTTCTTTGTAACCCTCAGATTATATTCTTCAAATAATTAGTTCATAACCAGTTCACAAGTACGAGTCAGAGTCAGAGTCATAGTCATAGAATGATATTAAAAACATGACACGACTTATTTCCATTTCATTGATTGACAGAGAGTGATCAAAAAGAAAAAAAATTTAAAATGAATTGTCAGTCATTCTTTTAAATTATGAACCCTTTTAGTATAATTCACACCCTTCGTCCCAGTTCTTAGACATGTTCCACAAGAATGAATTGCTCATAGAAGAATCATTAACATTATCGTCATCATTCTTGTAGTTTGTGAGGCAAAATAATTTTTGTTCTTCTTATTCAAGTGCTTAATGAATTGACAGTTTTTATGTGTATTTCCGTTTTAATTATTTGAAATAAAATTAAAATTGAAAAGGAAAACAAATGAAATATTGTGCGGATTTAAATTTAACCCTTTTTTTTTTGTTAACTCAGTTGGTTCCCTTTTTTCATTTTATTTTTGTCAAATTTTTCACTTCCGCTATGAAAATTATGATGGTCATGGTCACATAGTAAGCATCTGTGACAGTCTCACTAAAAAATTGATGAGAAAAAATTAAAAAAAATTTTTTTTCAACAGGCTTGTTGTATAATTTTCCAGAAGGGGAAAATTGAAATTAATGATTCAAGTTTGGAATTCAAATTTACATCAAAGTAAATATTTAATTTAATTTCAAAAGCTTTTTAATCAGGAAATTTCTGAGTATTAATCTACTGAATGGAATGAAATCTCACAGTAAATAGTTATGAGTTATACTGTAGTTTTTATTTCTCTATGACATCCAAAAATGCTTCAAAGTAGCGATCTGCAAGCACGATAAGACATCATAAAGGAATGGTTGGATAACGTGTACCTGTCAATCAAGACAAGTACAGTACCCTGAGGTAGATTTGACTTAGTATTGAATCTAGTAGACAAAAATGAAAATTGTAGACTTTTATGAGTCATTGGCTCTGGTCCGAATGCTATTCTTAGGGCTCTCAACATATGTTTTCTTAAGGATTGGTCCTAACCCTAGCATGGCGTTTCACATCACCAAAGTTTATCCCACAACAAGTAATCCAAGTCCAGCCGAAAGTTTAAAATTAAACCATTCTACCATATCCGAATACCTTTTGGATGATGTGTATTCTTTCCAAAAAAAATAAAGCAGCAACGTCAGCCTATGATGTCATCCCACATTTATATTCAAATTTCGTTCTAGCTCTTCTGTAAAGGTAAACGCTAGTTTAACAGCAAATATCAAAAAAAAATTTCAGCTCTCTAGTTGTTCTTCAAACTCAATCATTACCAAGCTCAATCGATTTAGAACAACATCCCGAGAAATTGTATTTACTAGATCACACACTCGCATAGAATACCAATTTAGTTATTAAAACGAAAATGGGGAATCTAGATACTAGTGATTTGCTTTTACATTACTTAACATTAAAATGGTAAACAAGTAAACAAAAAACAACAACAAAAATCAGTTAAAAATTGTAAACAATAAACAAAAGTACAACAACAAACACCAGCTAAAAAATGGTAAACAAATGAAAAAAAATACGCAAACAACACTGGAAGAATAAATGTAAACAAAAAACACAAACAACAATAATGAAAAAACGATGTTTACATTTATAGAGATTTCGATAAGGCGAAGTCATGAACATTCGCCTTCAAGAACATTCATCAGACTGGTATCTAAAAAGCAAAGCAAAGCCAGAGAATAAGTTACTGAAGTTCAGTCAGTCATATGTGAAGACACAGTGCGAGAGCAATCGTGGTTTGAAGATCTCTGTTACAATATATGCAGATTTATGCAAAGTTTATAAACAGAGGAATAACAACGAAAAGCAATTGTTGCTGTTTACATCAAGTTGCCAACAGTGGTGCACAGAATTGTGCGTATAATAAACAATTTTAATTAAAACTAAACACAAATTTATCTTTATTTTATTTGTAATCTACGAAATCATATTTTAAACGGTTTTCAAAAGGTAAAAAGGTAACAATATGCAGAAAGTCTGGGCATTTATGGCTTAGGACATACACGACTTTATATTCAAAACTTATTAAATGGAAACTATTTGGGTATTCTAAGTTTGGGAGACAATCATAAATCGATCAGTGTTTTATTATATGGGTAGTCATATATAGGTAATTATAATCACCGTAGTGTGTTAGCTTATTAGACGTTTGGGTCGAGCTCCAGGCCAGACATTAAAAACAAAATACAAGAAGTATTCCTTCGGCGATTTCCTCTCAGCAGATTTCTGGCAAAAATTCTGTGAGCATATAAAATTGCCATGAAAAGTTTCTTAAAAAAATCTGTCGTTCGGAGTCAGCTTTAAATTGTAGGTCCCACCACTTTTGTATAAAATTAACACACACAACATAAGTGGTGTGAGAAAACTAGGTCAATAATCCAGACTGAAGGGTTGTAATGACCAATTTATGTGTATGTATGTAATCATATATACCTGTTATTTACACGGGTAGGGTTAGTAAAAGGGTAAATCGTGCACAAACCTTTGTTTATATTAACTTTATATAGAAATGATAATTGTACTTATGTCTTATGTGTATATATAAAACGTATTTTATTTAGTCTTCAATATATGTAAATTGTTCGCAGTCGTTCACAATTTCAATAGATGTATAAATTTCACGATCTTTGATTTCTTTACAATTTGTTTCGATAAGATAATGTTCACTCCCGTGGTGTTTTCTGGGTTTTTTGTCTGTGTTGTTCTAAGATCGATAATCAACTGATCTGATCCAGGATATTAATGATGTTGGTGATGTTGATGAATGTGTATATGTGATGAGTGGTGAATGTGAATGTTGATATATTATGAATGTGGACTATGTTGGGGAAGTTTGTGTTGTCAGGGTTGGGGTTGTGTGAATTTGTTCACTCGTGTGAACACCTGTAGAGATATCTCGTTACCACTGTCACTATGTAGCTGTAATATCATTGCGAAGCGAGTTTCCATGCACAGATGGATTTAATTTTTTAGACAAATGGAAGAGGAGTACTGTTTGGAGATCAGTCGAGGCAGTGCTGTCCACTTCCTTTGCCAATTTTCGTCCCTTGCATTAATCGCTCATTTTGTTCACCCTTTTTTATAAGCATTACCATCAACACCATCACTGCTATGTGTAGGGTGTTCATACCTTATATTTCATAAAATCGTATACAGACGAAGTGTCTTAGAAGTCAGGTGTTATGTGCTAATTTTTGCAAATTATTAAACCACCCTCGTATACCATTTTTCTTATGATATTTAACTTTGTTAATAAAGCCTTCAATTTAAAATAAATTAATTGTGATTATTTAATCATCTTCTTTTTAACAAACCTCTTTCATGAATACAAATTTCTAATATCCCATGACTGTCATTGAGAAATAACATCCTTAAAAAATATATGTACACCAGCAGAATTTCTCTATGGTTTTTATAAGCCTTATCTATCGCTAATTGCGTCTAGTTCTTCTAAACATTTTTTTCTTCTTCCTTTTCTTCTTTTTTTGTTTCTTTTTTATTTTGTAATTAGCCAGCCTAGCTTCAAAGTACAGGCAGCCATTTAATTAAATTATGTTTGAAAGCCATTCCAATTACAATTTCAATCTCAATCTCAATTCCAATTCAATCGTGTAATTATAAATGCAAACACGAATGTGTGTTTATATTTGTCTTCGACAATAAAACAAATAATGATTTTCGAAATTGTTTTTATTCTCGGTACTCTCGTACTCCCATTCTCTCTCTTCTCGGTCTAATCAGTTTTATTAATTCTTTATACGCAACAAATATTTTCACTGGCCACTTAATTGAGTTTGGCAAATACGCGAAGATAAATACGTAGATAGATACACTACGAAAATAGCAGCATTAGCATTAGCAATAGCAACAATAACAAGAACAAGAACAACAAAATTAACCAAAAACTTAATGTAATTACTATGAAAATCAATTTGCATTAATTTCTAATTAGAAATTTCATTCGGTAACTCTCTCTCTCTCTCTTACGACTACGACTGTTTTTATTTTTAAAACAGGACAAATGGCACGCACATTTTAAGCCTCATTATTGGCTTAATTGGTAAAACTCTATGCCGTGGATGCAAATAGACAGTTATGGGTAAAATAAAGGCATTAAAAGTGAATTTGTAAACATGGAAATAAAACAATCGTTCATCATTATGCTATTCAATGCTTAATTTTGAAAGTTATCACTCTAATTTCTACTTTTGAGGGAGTCTGCTCCTTCTGTTCCCGAACGCCTTAATAGAGGTCAAGCAATTGAGGTATTCATGGTAACAACTGCTATGAAAATTACCAAAATGGTACTCTATTATCGTTTAACTGTAGCGCCTATAAGCGGGATGTGTCTGCAATATAGTTCGCGGTGAAAATTATCGGCAACACAAATATCCCCATGTAGGACATTACCATACTTTCCGATCGAATTTCCAGGCGAATATCATACATACATACTTACATACAAAATAGATCATTACAACCCTTCAGTCAGGATTATTGTCCTAATTTCCCACATTGCTTATGTTGTGTATGTTAATTTTATACATAAGTGGCGGGACCTACAGTTTAAAGTCGACTCCGAACGACAGATATTTTTGAGAAACTTTTCATGGCAATTTTATTTATTCTCAGAGTTTTTGCCAGAGATATGCTAAGAGGAAATCGTCGAACATATGCTTTTTTTTGTATTTTGTTTTGATGTCTGGCCTGAGGCTCGAACCCTGGCTTTACGTCTGATAAGCCAACACACTATCTACTAGACTACGGCGACCAGGCGAATATCAAAGTACCGAATTCGAACATAATAAACCCTCCGACGAGGTACAGCTATTGCAGATATCTCAATGAGGTAACAGAACAATATGATGTCTATATTACATGGGTACCAGGAAACTGTGACATCTCGGATTAATGGTGAACCATCTAGGCGTGCAACAACCATCGAACTCTCCGATAAATACTCAACTTTGGGAATCTCTTTGAAAACCTGCAGGGTTATAATTGACAGTACAGTCGACGATTTCGTCAACTATGGATAAGCCGCCTCGTGCAAGGGTAGAAAAACGTGGAAGAGCTGGCAAAAACTAAATGAAGGGCGCACGACAAGTCTTATTCAATTTTAAAGAAGCACTTTCAGTACTGTTATCGTTGTCATAACAGGGCATTGCATTATAGGTGCGCATGGTAGGAGTCACGGATTTCAATGCCATCTGCGCAGATGTCAAGACTATTGAAAGAGTTAATGTCCTTAAAGTCATAGAGGAAGAGTTCTGTGAGCATAACAATCAACCACAATATTATGCTCATTAGATTTATTCTGCAAATAACTACTAACACTACCTTATCACGTCTCAGTTGCCGTAGTCTAGTAGGTAGTGTGCTACGGTATCACAAGTCAGACAGCAAAACGAAATATGAAAAAAAAATATTTCTGATTTCAGATTTCTGGCAAAAAATTCTGAGAGTAAATAAAATTACCATGAAGAGCTTCTCGAAAAATCTATCCTTCGGAGTCGACTTTAAACCAACTCATATATAAAAATTAAAGCACACAACATAAGTGGTGTGAGAAGCTAAGCTAAAATTCTAACTGAAGGGTTGTAATGCCCAATTGTGAATGTATGTAGTACCTTATCACGTAGTGTAATACTAGAGTTTTGCTATTTTGCGTTCTTAGGCTCTCTACTTTTAGAAACAAAACTTCCACTATTTTATGAATACATTCCGAAGGTGAAAGTTCTCAAAATCGATCGCAAGTCTTAGTCATTGGTCATCTTCCACTTAATACGTAGGTACATAAATATTTATCTAATTTATGTCAATCGACACAATGACAGTATTAGCAACTTCCCTAATAGCCTAATAGCATATTCTGATGAATTCGGAGACTATAGAGCTTCTTGGAGTACATTCCTGGAGGAAAAGTTATTTTTGTTAAGCTTAGACTCACAATGTATACCCAGCACAAAAATCCAAATACATTTTTATTTCTATTTTATAATGGTTGGCAACCCTGTTATTCTAGAACCTGCCACAGTAAACAAAATACTTGTTAAACTAAGGAAGGAAAGGAACAACAATGTATAGCAACAGAAATGAAAACTTTCATTATTTTTATAAATATATTCCGATGGCGAAAGTTCTCAAAATCGATCGCAAGTGTTAGTCATTGATTATCTTCCACGTAATACGTAGGTACGTAATTGGTCATTTTCATAGAAATTTTTTTTTTTTTTCAGAGTTCTGCCTAAAAATCTGAATAGAAACAAACTCTGGGTCTTGCCACTCATAGATAAAATTAATACACAGAAGATTGGTCATGGAGAAGTCTAGGTTGTAATCATGACAAAAGGATTGTAATAACCAATTAAGAAATACATCTAACGCGTGGAAGTTGCCGTAGCCTAGTAGGTAATGTCTTGGCTTATTAGATGTAAGGCCACGGTTCGAACCCTAGGTCAGACATCAACATGAAATTTGAAAAAATATTACTTCGGCGACTTCTTCTCTGCAGATTTCTGACATAAAGCCTGAGAGAATATAAAAATGCCATAGAATAGTTTCCCAAAAAGTCTATCGTTTGGAGTAGACTTGAAACTGTAGGTCCCGCCACTCATATATAAAATTAACAGAGTATCCCTCACTGCCAAGACGAGTATACTCGTCCTACTTTAAATATGTATATTATAACATTCAGGCTTTTGAATTAGCAATTTTTTTTTGCCAATCGATAATAATGATTGTTGGCAATTTTCGCATTCTGAGAGTATATAAAATTGCTGTGAAAGATTTCATAAGTCTGCTGTTCAGAATACTGCCCCTCAGGGATAATATTAACACACATAATATTGGTTGCTGAAAAGGCTAGGTTGTAATCCTGACTAAAAGATTGTTGAAAGCAATTAAGCAATACATGTTTCTTGATGCTATTTTTTAACCCTCAATTGTATATTCACTTACTCATACACCGCCTGTGTGTAAGTAAACTGGCGTACAGTCGCAAATGATTTCAACAGCACAGTGTTACGCCATATAAAATGGATGCGAAAATATAAATATTGGGTTTGAAAACCTATAAACGCGTAATTTTGATAATGAACTAATTAACATAACACGAAAATTGCTGGTGTTAAAGTTGCTATTGCTGCTGCTGTTGCTGCTGCTGATGCTGACAACAACAACTTGTGTATTCACATGTTCTATGTAACATAATAAAATCAGCAACGAAAGCACGCAAATGTTTAAGTATATGACAAGACACGGAGTTGTTTTTTGTTTTTAAACAATGTTTATGACAAATTTAAACTTAAACTGTTGCCTGCCAGTCGGTCTAAATGGTTTAAGGGATGCATATGTCTTTGCAAATACAAACAGGATTAGCATGAAGGGGGCAAAATACTTATCAATTGTTCTTAAGAATAAGTTTCTTTATTTTCATATTTTATTTTCATTAAATTTTCTTTTCAAATCCTTAATTACAAATGATAAAAGGGGCTTTCCATATTCGTCTTAAACTTTATTACTCCTTGCAACGTCAGCCATGATCTCCTTTTTATGCTTGTGCTGTCTTAATAATTAAAATTTTGCACCCATAAATGGCTGACAGATGCGTGTGTATGTATCACGGTGTATTCCATCCATCCATCCATCCAGTATTGAGTTAATTTCATGTCATGTTTTCCCCGGACGAATATTCTTATTATTATGATGATGACGTTGTTCCGCTGATGTGGACATAAGACGACGGCCACGATGACAACGGCAACAGCTACGACTACGACTACAGGTTGTATGTGATGTTCCTACTCAACTGCCTAAGGACTATTTGCCATGTTATTGATGATGCTCTTGCATACGCAAAATTTAATGGACATCCATTCAGTTTCAGTGATTTGTGTTGCTTGACAATTAAGGAACCACAATTAGTGTATTTTCCGGGAACTAACATTACCAATAACGGGAATTATTATGGTTACAAAACAACAAACAACAAAAATATTTAAATTATGAACATTATGTTGTCTCTGTAGGCTGTCAAACTTTAAAGGCATTGTTTTGAGTGTGGTTTTAATCAAATGTTCTCCAACAAAAAAAAAAAAAAAATTCTTCGTATTAATTTTTGCTAATTTTAATAAAAATGAACAAGATTTTGCTACACCTAAAATTCAGAGGATTCGAAAGCAAAGTTACAATTGAATTCCAGTGATCTTTTTGTTTTTGAAGATTCCAGAAGGTCAAGGAATCGGTATCTGAACGCGTATTAAATGTTAACCCGTAGAAAATGGAAATAGCACTCCTCACGAAGAGGTGTAAGCTGCCGTCTTTTCATCCACTTAAATTGCATGGCACGGACTGAAACTGAAACATAAGGCAGGATTTCTAGAACTATTTCTGCGAATGAATCTGTCTTGGAAACCGAACAATGTAGTCTATATGGATGTCTAGTTTGGTGGAAATTATAGGATAGGATAACTAATTTGTACCTTATACAGTGATTACAATGATCTGCTTGTATAATTATTAGTGGTGTCTAGTCGCCGTAATCTAGTAGACAGTGTATTTGCTTCAGGTCAAACCTTATGCCAGACATTTGTAGCAACACGAAATATGAAAAAATATTTCTTTGGCGTCCTCCACTTAGCAGATTTCTGGCAAAATCTCCGAAAATTTGCCATTCAGAATAGACCCGCCTCTCTTGTATTAAATTACTCCACACAACATAAGTGTTGTGAGAAACTAGATCGTAATTCTGACTGAAAGGTTGTAATGACGCATTATGTGTGTATGTTTAGTGCAACTACACCTACTTGGTACTTAAGATAATTTTAGACCTCTTTCTCTATTAAAAGACTAGTTAACATCTCTGGGCTAATCGAAAATGGCATGAATAGAATATTTCTCATGCAAGGATCCTGAAAGAAGTTGAGATTTCGAGGGCAATAACTACACGACGTCGCGTTACAACTTCTCAGTGAGATTCCCGACATCCACTTCGATATACGACACGCAAAGTTCCTAAAAGAAATTGTTACTTTTAAGGACAGTTGCTACTTGACATCGTATAATGACTTCTCCGTGGGATTCAGAATATTCATTCGGGGCAAGCATGGCTTTGAAAATTTTGAGGCTCATTTCGTAAAGAAATTGAAACCCAAGGCTCCAAATTAAATCTATCCGTTAGAGATGCAATTTATGCGAACTCAATTGGAAAAACTCAGCCTACAAAGTTTTCAAATTACTGTAGTGCCTTTCAGGCGGTGATGTCGGCAATAAAGGCTGCGGCGAAAATTATTTCAAATTCAAACATCCCCAAGCGGATTATTAACATACGGCTATCAAAGCACTGAAGCTATCATGTAGATGAATACCAGGGAAGTGTACAGCTTTCGGAGATATCTCAATAAAATAACAGAACGATATGATATCCATAGCATCTGAGTACAAGGTCACAGTGACATAATAGGGAACGGTAGAGCAGATGAACTGGCCTATGAGAGCCTGCAAGCTTATAACTGACAATATGAACGTCGGTTCCTCCAACAATAGATAGCGACTTCGGACACCGGCAATACGGTTTAGAAAATCTGATCAAAGCTGTATAGAGCACGCGCGGTAAGTCTCCTTATATTCCAGAGAAGTACGCTTTTTATTTTTGTCGGTATTATTACGGGGCATTGCATTAAGAGCACCGCATGTAATTTGCATTGATCTAAGGCACCATTTGCAACTTCTGAAGGACCTATGAAGACGGGGAAGAGCTTGAAACTGTTCTTCGCCTACTAAGAATATGTTCGGCTCTATATCAAGCCGAAGACCTAAAGCCCACTACATGGATTATCTAAAGGAACAGTCAAGCAATTACTGTTTTCTTCATCGGAAACTCCGAGTGCTTCCAAGATTGAGAAATAATGGGATAACTGTGGTTTTACAATGTCGCCTAAGTATGTTCTTTCAACCGCCTTTGTTGGACAGCCAATTTAGCCTTGGGATTGGTGAGCTTGATATTAAGCTGAACGGAAGTCGCCATAGTCTAGTAGGTAGTGTGTTGGCTTATTAGATATGTGCCCACGATTCAAACCCCAGGTCCAAACATCAGAACAAAATGAAATATGAAAAATATATTTCTTCGGCCACTTCCTCTCAGCAGATTTCTGGCAAAAACTTTGAGAGTAAATAAAAAATTGTCATAAAAAGTTTCTCAAAAATCTGTCGTTCGGAAACGACTTTAAACTGTAGGTCCCGCCAATCATGGATAAAATGAACGCACACAACATAAGTGGTGTGAGAAGCTAGGTCGTAATCTTGACTGAAGGATTGTAATGACCAATTGTGATTATGTGACTTGTAAAGGCTTGAACCATTAAAAGGAAGTAAAAAAATTGAGTTTAACTTTGACGACGTTCTTGTAAATAAGGAATATTTGGGAAAAGAAGAAATAAAGTGCCTTCACTTGATTGCAGTTCGTTCTTTTGCCCCGATAATTAAAGTAACAGTTTTATTGGCCTGTTTAAAGTTAGTTCTTCCATTATTTTGGTTGTGTGTCTAGGTTTTGTAAAAGCCTTGCTGCTGCCTCTGGTCTCAGTACTTGCTTTCTATATTCGATTTAAAGATGTGATATTTTACAAGAATTTCTATGTATTTTCATTCACATTTTATTTAATTTCTTTCATTCTATTTAAATTTCAAATGAAATTTACATGAATATTCTTCTTAACCCCCCTCTCACTCTCCATACGAATCAATTCAAAGCCATTTCATGTGACATTTGTCTGGGGCTGTACGGATTGTCAATATTTGATGAGACGCACTTTATAGAGCGTTTATGCGTTCATTTCAAAGTACAATTTGCAAATTTGTTATTGCGTCACGTAACGCGGTCATTAAATGTTGCTGACAGCAGCAACATTTTTGTCTTCATTCTTGTCAACGTCATCATTATCATTATATGGTCATTATAATTTCATTGACTCGTAGAAAATTTTGTTGCAAACATTTTAGGTTTCTTGATGGATTTCGTTTCGTGTTCTGTTTTTGTTTTTTTTTTAATTTATTTTCTTCAGTGGAGTATTAGAGGTTTGAGGAAATTATTTTGGGTTAGACAGCATAAGACATGGTGATGATGGTGTGGCACAAACTGCTGCACTCCTATTCATTATAATTGTATGCACACACTAAAGCTAATAGTTGGTGGCATGAGTTTAATCTAAAAGCTTATTTTATAAATAAATATGTATTCTGTGTGTATGTATGTGTGAGGCATAAGCGACATGTGAAATTATGCACATTTTACATGATGCAACATATATACATACAGACATGCATTCTTGCATATGCGGTATGTGGTATGAACGTATGTACTTCTATGTAAAGGTGTACGTGAGTTAATATGTGTTTATTATGCTTAACTTGCTTAGGAGTTAGTCTGCGCAAAAAAGAATGAAAGGAAACCCAAGCGACGCAACACCAAAATGACGGAAATTCAACAACAGATAGCAGACAACAGCAAAACGTTGCAAATTAGTTTATTTTACATCTCATATAAAGGCAAGAAATTATTTCGAAACGACAGCAACAACAAAAGGGTTATCTGTCGTCTATACTACGACTGTCTTCCTTTCTTCGCTCATATTCGACGCTATTATCCTGTGTCATGTACATGTCATCACATTTTCAACAATTTCCACTACATACCACTATACACTACCACCAACACCACCACCACCACCACCACTTCCAGCCAGTTGCCATGATGAATGCATAAATGTTTTTTGGTTATTAGGGTTGGGCTTAGAATACCCAAAATAACTGCTGCTGCTGCTGTTGCAATATTAACACAGCATTGAGAAACTATCATTTGAAACCACAATATCAGAACAACAGCACAGCAACTACCATATGATACAAGGTGCAACACGTAGTCAAAATTTTAAGTTGTTGTTGCAACAGTAATTATCTGAAATAATGTTCATTATTTCTGTATATACACAACAACAAAAACAACAACAATCAAATGTAACAAATTATTACAAAAACAAAAGGCCAAGACATGTGGATCAACTAAACTGTCTGGATTGAGGACAATGGCCGCCGTCATCGTTGGTCTTGCCGTTAATGTCAACACAATAAAGACTTAAGCATTTAAAACGAAAACTTTTTAATGATCAAATATACATACGTGCATACATACATAATTGGTCATCATAATCCATTAGTCAGGATTACGACCTAGTTTCTCACACCTCTTAGAGGCCACCTTGGTCTAGTAGGTAATGTATTGGCTTATTAGACAAAAGACCCGAGTTCGAATCCCATCAAAACGAAATTTTGAAAATAATTTTTCGGTGACTTCCTCTCAGCAGATTTCTGGCAAAAACTCTGAGAGTAAAAAATTCCCATGGAATGCTTCTCAAACCTAACCTAACCTTCTCACACGTCTTATGTCATGCGCTTTAATTTTTATACGTGAGCGACAGGACCTATAGTTTAAAGGCGATTCCGAACGACAGATTTTTGAGAAACTTTTCATGGCATTTTTATTTTACTCTCAGAATTTTTGCCAGAAATCTGTAACTTAAATTTTTTTACATCAATGAGGGGACCTATAGTTAAAAGTCAAGTCCGAACGACAAAGTTTTGATAAACTTTTCATGGCATTTTTATTTTACTCTCAGAGTATGGCTCTGTTGAGAGGAAATCGTCGTTTTCGTTTAGTTGGTGATGTCTGACCTGGAGTTTGAATTGAGGCCTCTCGTCTAATAAGTCAACAGGCTACCTACTAGACCACGGTGACAAATATTTTTTTATACTAAAATAACCGATTTCAATTAACTCTGAGGAAATAAGAATAAAGAAAATTAAGGAAATTATAAAACTTTGCATGAAAATCTCTTGCAACAGAAAGGCATTTAAATCATGAGCTTGTAAACTATTTTTCATGCAGCAATCTACACCAAAAAGAAGGTAGGATATCTGCCTTAGAGAGGTCCTCCTGCACCTGCATAGTCTTATAACGATTACTTAATTAATTAACCGTCAGAGGAGTTCAGTCTGTATTACGACCTAGCTTCTTACACAAGCCATGTTGTGTACGTTAATTTTATCCGTGAGTGACGAGGCCTATACTGTAAAGTCGACTCAGAACGACAGATTTTTGAGAAACTTTTCATGTCAATGTTATTCGCTCTTAGAGTTTTTGCCAGACATCTATTGAGAAAAATTTGCCGAAGAACTATGTTTTAATATTTCATTATATACGAGATCTCAAGACTAGGGTTTGAGTCTAGTCTAGTAATACATACTAGACAACGGAGATTTAACAATTATTTTCCTGAACGTCACTGGAATAGGTTCCTGCAGTGTCAAACTGATTAGTTCAGGCTAGTCCATTCGAAACTCTGCTCTGACATTTTGAAACATAAAAAAATAAGAAGAAAAACATTTCTTTTGACGACCTTCTCTTTATAGTATTCTCGCCAAGGCCCTTAGAATAAGTAAGTACCACAAAAAAGTTGCTCAAATCTCCCGATCCGAATCGAAGTTAAACTGTATGTTCGCCATAAAAATTAAACGGTATCAGTTTCATTCATTCATGAGAAATTTGTTAATAAATTTCTGACATTTTGAACTCAAAAACAAAAACCCTTACTATCAGCCGGCAAAAAATACAAAACAAAATTTAAATAACTTACGCCATTAAGTTTATGTTTGACTATTTCTTGTTTGCAAACCTACAGAAATGACTTATGAGAAAAAGCTTTGAGTTTAAATATGAAAACATCTCATTTAGAAAGGTTAATAAATTTTGGAAATGCTTTGTTAAAAAATTTGTAGAAGTCTCCGTAGTCTAGTAGGTAGTGTATTGGCTTATTAGACTTCCTTTCAACAGAAACGCTGAGAGTACATTAAATTGCCATGAAAAATGTCTCAAAAATCTGTCGTTCGGAGTGGACAGAAACTCATGTATTAAATTAACGCACACAGCATAAGTGGTGTGAGTGTCTAGGTTGTAATCCTGACTGAAGGATTATAATAACCAATCATCATATATATTATTTCTAAAGCACTTTTTTTGTCGGTTGCAAATATCTCCCATACCACCGCATCAAATTTAATGAATGATATCTCATTTTAAAGCTTATATCTAACACTAATGACGAAAAATAATTAGAAATTGAAAAAAAAATATTTTCATTGATAAAAATTATATTTTATTTAGAATTGCATGATAATACTGCTGTCATTATGATTAAATGTTTTTGTTCAAGTGTGGTAATACAGGGACGCTTAATAATAATGCAGTTCTACATCATATAGTATGTATTAAAATCCAATCTGGCAATACCACTATTTACTATAATGCCGTTTATTACAAAGTCAGTTATATATAATATGCAAATTAAGTTGTAAAAAGCTGTTTTGGCAATACTTTGCAATTGTTGTTAGATCAAATGCGATAAACAGGGTCGCTTAATTGTAATGCTATTCCACATAATAATATATAAAGTTGTAAAAGCCATTTTGGCAATGTCGTTTTATAGTCATGGCATTGTTTGTTTTATGAAGTGTAGTAATACGGTGTCTTTTAATATATAGTGTCAGCTGATATTAAACAGTCAAAAAGGTTTTAAGAAAAATAAGAATAAAAATAACGTAAAAATATCAATAACGTGCATTTGAAAAGACAAATGCAATTATAATGTTAATCGAAATCTTAATGCTAAACAAGGGTTAATAAATGGTACCAGGCTAATCGTAACAAACTTGGGAGAGCATATCATTCCAACGAAAATTATTCATACTGATAAAACTGTACTCATGCCCCGAATCAACCTTACACCTTCTGATCCAACTGTGCCTTTCCGAAGGCTACGAAAGCAATTCCCTGTAAAAGTTGCTTTTGCTATGACGATAAACAAAGCACAAAGTCAAACCCTTCAAAAGGCAGGATTGTATTTACCAGAACCGGTCTTTTCACATGGGCAGTTATACGTGGGTTTTTCATCTAGTGTAAGTACAAAGAGGCAACACTATTGCTATAGTTTTCAGTTGACTTTTAACAAAATTTGAAGAAGTCGTGTCATTAAGTTTGCATTTGACAGGCATTGGTAGCAGATTACCCTGTATTTTAGAGAGAAATTTTTCAAAATTTATAAATTAAGCCACGAATAGTCTTGTCTAGCTTTGTCATGCACAATCTAATACATATCACTGCTGTCCCTTCCATGAAATTTTTCAAATTCCAGCAGTTAAGAACTGATGCTTCTCAATAATAATAGAAAAAATATAATGTCCTCTGCAACAATAGGTAGTAGCTTGAGTCTAGTAGATAGTGTGTTGGATTATTAGACGAGAGCAAGTGTTTCAAACCCCGAACAAAACGAAATATGAAAAATATTTTTTCGGCGATTTGCTCTCAGTAGATTTGTGGCAAAAAACCCTGCTAGTAAACAAAAATTGTCATGAAAAGTTTCTCAAAAATGTATCATTTGGAGTTGAATTCAAACTGCAGAGCCTGACGCCACTCATAAATAAAATTAACACACGCAACATAAGTGGTAAAATAAACTAAGTCGTAATCTCGACTAAAGGATTGTATTGATCAATTAACTAAGTAATTAAGAGGACTGTAAATAGTTTTTTCTAACGTTGTTCTTATAAGAGCCTTACACAGGAACATATAGTGTTAAGAAATCCTATAGAAAATTCGATCAAAATCGACGTAAAAGAAAATGCAGGCGGATATTGCATTCTAACGATTATTCAATGATACTATGTAAATCTGTTTGGCCTTTATATACCATCTGATTAGACATTTAAGTATGACGCTACTTTACCTATGAGATATGAAGAAGCTTCATGATTTCTCATGACTTCTGTTTTAAAATTTTGTTTCCCCCCAACGATGATCGTCGTTTTTAAACTTTTGGTAGATGCCACAGCAAACTAAACTTGATAAATATAATTTATAATGACTTGAAATCATTAATTAAGTTTTAACTGCACAAATTAATAAAACTAACTTGCCATCATCATAATCGTTTTTTATACAAAAAAAAAAAAATTTTTTTAAAGAATTTCAACTTGAACAACGCCGTTAACAAGATTTAATTTAAACCGTAGTAGTTGCAGTTGCAATTGCAATTTTTCTTTTGTTTTAATATTTGATCACGATTTTTTATTTTAATTTATGTTTGTGCTTTAATTTGTTTTAAATTAAAATTTGCACTTGTTACCGGTGTTTTCTCACCTTTAATGAGGACAAGCGTTTTGCTTGCGATGCTCTTTCGCTTCGCATGCATTCACATTCTCTGGTAAACAACCAACAACAAACAGCAGCAGCAACAGCAACAAATAAAATTCTTAACGAACTAAACAGCGTTACACCTTTTGCATGGAGAGGTTAAAAAATGGTAAATGAACAGCAACAGCAACAACAACTACAGAGTTAACCGTATTTGCAACAGCTACTATGCAACTGGTAAGTAAGTACTTGTCGTATTTACAGCCACACAATAACACTCCAAGTATTGCTGTATTGCTACTGTCTTGTTATTGTATTACACCAATGACATGCATGTTGTTGCCTAAAACGTACGTCGTTTTTTTGTGTTCCTTTTTGGTTCATTTTTAATTTTTTAATTTTTAAACATTTTTATGTGTTTTTTGTTCTCGTTGTTGTTGTTGTTGCTTATTCAAAGAAAAGATGGAGAATCGAGAGCATTTAATTAGCACTTTTGACTTTAGAAAAACAAAAATTCATACAAACGCTCCGCACTAACGTGACCACTACAATATTTTGCCACACTTTCAACGGAGATCGCTTTCAGCTTTAAAGCACAATTGACGCTAATCTGCTTCACCAAGCAATCGATTAAGAATTAAGCTACACGTGTCGGCTGCAAGTTTAGCTTTGGAATTCTTCCGGTATCCTTACTGCCATAATAAAGTTAAACATGGTCTCCTAAAGAATAGAACAACACATACAGAACATAATTACCCATTACAACCCTTTAGACTGGATTACGATTTAGCTTCTCACTCACACTATTTTGCAAGTGTTTGTTTCAACCATTAGTAGCGGGAGCTAAAGTTTAAAGCATACATCGAACGACAGATTTTTGAGAAACTTTTCATGGCAATTTTATTCTACGCTCAGAGTTTTTGCCAGAAAGCTGCCGAGAGGCTATTGTCGAAGAAATTTTTTTTTTTCATATTGTTACAGATAGTGGTGTTTTGCTTTTACATCGCGTAATATGAAAATCCTAAACAAAAGCTACTAAAACAAACCAATATGTAAGCAAACCTGTTTACTAATTATCACACTGCATCGTATAACAACAAAGACCAACAACAAAAAAAAAAAATGGTAAACAAGTAAACAAAAATACAACAAAAAATTCTACAGGAATAAATGTAAACAAAATACACAAACAACAATAATGAAAGAACGATGCTTACATTTATGGAGATCTCAAGAAGAAGAAGCCACGACCATTCGCCTTCAAGAACATCCTTCAGTCTGTTTACTCTGCCATATAAAAGGCAAGTCAAAGCAGGAGAGCGAGTTACTGAAGTTCGGACAGACTTCACAGGAGTCACAGAAGAAGACGCCGTTGCGTTTGAAGAAAGTAATCGTGGTTTAAAGATCTCAGTTACAAGGATCTGTAATGCAAAGGTTATAAAAAGAGGAATAGAAAAGAAAAGCAATTGTTGTTGTTTACATCAAGTTGTGAACAGTGCCACACAGAATTCTGCGAATAATAAAGAATTTTAATTAAAACTAAAACACAAATTTATTTTTGTTTTATTTACAATCTACGAGCTCATATTTTAAACGTTATCAAAACGTAAAAACGTTACAATATATTCGTTTTGATGTCAGACCTTGAAGTCGCCGTTGTCTAATATGTAATGTGTTGGCTTATTAGACGTAAAGCCAAACCAGACTTCAAAACAAAATACAAAAAGTATTCTTTCGGCGATTTCCTCTCAGCAGATTTTTGGCAACAACTCTGAGAGTAAATAAAATTGCCATGAAAAGTTTCTCAAAAAAATTCTGTCGTTCAGAGGCGCCTTTAAGCTGTGGGTCCCGCCACTCATGTATAAAATTAGCACATACAAAATAAGTGGTCTGAGAAACTAGGTCCATAACTATGTTGTACTGACCAATTATGTATGTATGTATGAGCTCGAGCTAGAACTGAGGTCTTACGTCTAGTAAGCGAACACATTACCTACTAGACTACGGTGAACAGGACAATACTTTTGGCTAATCAATGAAAGAAAAATGAGTGCATCAAGCATTAATGCAAAACCTAAAACCTTATTCTAGCGCACCAATTATTTACTTATCTTCCTGAACAACACACCCCCTACATTCATTCCTACAAATCCTCCTTTTCTCTTTTTTACAATACTTCGGTCACATTAAGCTTAAGCCCGTATACTTCTCCATACGTTATAAAGAATTTAAGTTACAACAAAAATAACAATAAAAAATAAAAAACAATAACAACAACAACATTTTATTTGCTACTTGCTTAGTTAGTCTTTGGTAATGACACTTCCTTAAAAAGCTTTTGTTATGCGTACTTGAACTTAAAAACCAGCATAAAACATTTTCTAAGGTGCCTGCCTGCCTCATTGTACTTGCAACATTTATTTATACACATACACACATACATACATACTAGTATTTACATATACATACACACTATGATCTTCCGTTTAGTTAGAGGATATTGCATGTTTGTTTGTGTGTATGTGTGTGTTCTTATTGTGTTAACGTAACATCGTCACTGGCTGCTTAAAGAATTAATTGCATGTCGCCCAGACACTAATGCAACTTAACATACTGCCATGCATGCACTCTCTGGCGCAATGGCACTATGGGGAGATAACATAAAAAATATAATTTTTCAGTTAGTTTAGGTTACCCAAAGTGGAAGAGTCGAATAGAAGTCTACTCCATGTAAGATTGTAGTTTACGACTGGCGTAAATACAGCCAGTTCTTCTGATGTACTTAACGACCACACCCACGGTGTTTATTGTAATATTGCGAGACCCAGAAAGCAGTATTTTGCATAATTTTACTGTGTATGTATCGCTTTGATTATATTGTTTGGTAACATCCTTGTCAGAACAGCCCCTATAATAGCAATTTCCCTGTAGTTTCATGCTTTTAGCGGTATGTCCGATTCATAATATTCCGCCTAAGCAATCAAAAGCCATCAAAGTTTCCACTAAAAGTAATAAATCTGAATTCATTTATAGAATATTCGCTTCCCACTCAATTGTTACAAAAAAAAAAAAAAACTTGAGTATTGTGTGTGGGACATCAGCCCCTATGAGTTTCAGTAACAATTTGACTGAGACTTCCTTAATCTCAGTCAAATTATGCAGGAAGGTTCGCCTTAAACATTCATGATGTATAAATAAGACATCTATTCCCTGCCTCTGATTAAACCTATAGCACATAAGCCTCAGTCAGACGCAGATTGCAATGTAGCTAAACTGGTAAACTGGGCAAGTCTGGTCAGTTATAAAGAGAACATTTCAGGGACAGTACACTACACGCAATGCTTTTAAAGTTTAGGTGCACATGCCTATGGAAGTACTTTTTAGGTCGACTTTGAAACTTGAACTTGCTGAAAAATGTAAAAAAATTTTTGACAGTGAGCGGCATTTTCCCAAAAAATCTTTTTAAGTGGAAGCAGACATCGATTAAGTCCCTAACGAACGTACTTAAAACTTTTGTCCTCGTTCATTAACGCCTTGTTCATGATTTGAAATGGATTCTGGGAGATACCATTGAAAATTGCACAGAGCTTGTAATCTCTGACATGTCACAGGGCATAGCTAATCCGATTGTCTCAGTTTAATTAAATAATGTGCATTCGTTGTACATACACGCATAATACCGTTTAAATTTTTGGAGAAACTTTTGATGGCAATTTTATTTTTTCTTAGATTTTTTGCCAGAAAACTGCTGATAGGAACTAGTACGAAGAAGTTTTCGAATTTCGTTTTTATGTAGATGTCTAGATTGGTTTTGAACCGTGGCCTTACGTCTAAAAAGTCAACATACTACCACGTATAGTACGGCGATTCATTGTACAACGATGTGTGTGTTTTACATGGGTACCTGTTCAGGTGGACCTAATTCCATGGTGCTCTTCGCATTGGGTGAAAAATAATGCGTAGACCAACACCCCTATTTCCGTGCTGTAAACACTGGCTACAGACAGGAAGTAGGTACCAATTCGAAGTTATGCTATTTGGGCATGATTCCCCTTTTGTTTAGGGGTCTGAGACCCTCTAAACTATTTCAAATGCGTTAAGAATGTGCCGTCACACCGTACTCGCGCATAGCCCGCGATTTGGGTCTAAACCACAGCCACCATGTGCTCCCCTAGGGGACCTCACCATTGCTGTGCAGAGACAAGTCCCAAGCTCCCAGCACACGTGGTTCCGTGGCTTGGCTTCGCAGCCAAGCAAGACCAGACTGCTGCCAGTTGAACCTCAAACACTGACTGGTAGCACCACCCTTCATCGCCTTTTACGACAAGTATGGCGATCACTGTGGTAGTATTCTCTTCCCGCTATCACACGGGGATGGCGATTCATTGTACAGTAAGACTTAATTTCGTTAGCAGCATTAGGGTACATGCAATATTGCAAGAGTCTCCTGGACACTTAGCAAAAAACTTGGCATTCCAGCAAATTTCTTCTGCATAGGCTGTTGGTATAAAAGGAGATTATTTCTCATCCCTTATAAAACGACGGATGTTGGTGAACTCTCGTTTTCTGGCAAGCTAAAGTTTGCTGCAATAGCAAAATTTATTGTGAACTTGTGTTGGTAGGCTCTACATTTGTGTTCTTCAATGTGTTCCAATTTCTTTACAATTCAATTCCTTGCCAAAGTGGGAGATCAATCGCCCTCCTCCAAGCCTATACAGTACGTACAAAACACTTGTGGTAGATTATGTCCAGTCATGTTAACATTAAGGTTACAAACTCAGTGATATGCACACCAATGTAATAAAAATTAGAACAGAGCTTGAGATTTCAAACTTTAGATCTGACGGTTTGAAAGAAATTAAGTACTACGATAGTAAACCTCAAAAGTATTTTTCGTAGTCGGGATTAAACTTTATGAGCCATTACTTATGGACCAAATTGACTCATACGACGTGTATGGTTTTAGAAGCTGGATCCATTAGTAACCGAATTTAAAAAAGTATTTTTCAGTTTCGAAAACTTTAAGTAACCATGTCATGGTGTTGTTACTTTAAAAATATGCATGCCACTGTGTGATAAAACTTTTTTCATCTTCTTTTTCTTCTCCTTATTTCCTCTTCTATTCATTTAGCTTCTTTCCATATTCATGTTTTTTTTTTTGCTTTTTGTTGAAGTTTAAGATGTGTTCTGCTTTTGTATGTTGCACTTATAATTATTGTGTGGATAAATTTGTTGTTAAAGCTGAAATCACACTTTATTATAGCAACACAGTTTTTGCTGATTTCCATTCTACTACCTGGGTTAACGTTGGCTGTTGCATGCATGCAAAATAAGAAAAATAAAAAACAAATAAGAAAAGGACTTAAACGATTTTAATGATTTGTAAACAAAAATCTCATTGTAAACGAGCATGAACGCAAAACTGTTAATTTCTTAGTATTTTTTTGCTGCTGCATTTAGTTGTTGCTGCTGGCAGCTAGTGCCTGCTGCCTGCTGTAGTCATACACATACCCCCAATGTCAGTATAATAATCATAAATAACTTAAATTCATTGTAAACTATTCCATTTCATTTTGCTATTTTAAAGTTTATTTTATTTGTTAACATTGTTATGCTAAAGTCGACTACGACAACGACAACGGCGATGACGATGGCGATGACGCTGACGACAGCAATGCTGCTTGTAGTCGTATTGTAAATTAACAGCCCAAAGGATATATAAATTTATGCAAGTTTTTCCAAATCCATTTTCTATACCTCGACTTACTTGCTTTTAGAAAATATAAAATAAAAACAGAAAATAATAAAAAAAAGAAAAACTAGGTGCCATGGGAATTAATTTATGTATCGTTTTACTTTCTTTCTTTAATACGTGGCTGTAAGTGAAAAGGAGTAAGAAAAATTCTAAAAGTTTATAATTTTAAATGAAAATTTAAAATTTAATTGTGGCCATAATTATTATCCATTTCCTCTACATGGCTTACCTTGTGTGAATAACACAGTAAATCGTAAACGTTAACGTTTATTTACAGGTAATTTAAGGGGAAAAAATTCTCAAGTTATTATATCATTGCCGTCATCATATAATTGCTGAAATCCATTTGCCGTGGTCTAGTAGATAGTGTGCTGGCTTATTAAACGTAAAACCACAGTTCGAGCCCCAGACCAGACATCAAAAATAAAAAAAAAATACAGAAAGTATTTTTTCGGCGATTTCTTCTCTTTCTCTTCCTGTTACTCAAAAATCTGTCGTTCGGAGTCGACTTTAAACTGTAGGTCCCGCCACTTCTGTATAAAATAACACACACAACATAAGTGACGTGAGAAACTGCAGGCTTCTGGGGGACGATTGCTATAGAATGTCTAATGGTGAAGGTATAGCAGTGGCCATTTTATAGTTACCAGCAGCAACTCGTTTCCTTACCATTCGCATTTTCCCTCTCTCTTTCCACCTTTACTAAAGACCTGCATGAGTAGGGGTCATCCCCTGAATGCTGGTTTTGTTTAAAAAAAAAAAAAATTCTAAATCAGGTTAAGAGCCAAACAAGTGCTGATGATTTATTTTTAGAAATCTTGCTGCTATCCGCATGAGTAGTTGATTTTTTAACAAAATTACCAATCGGGTACCCCATTTAACGTTGTTTTTCCAACAAGTGCTTATTTAGTGAATGGTAACACTTAGCTCATGTCTGATTTGACTGAATTAGTTTTATCCTTTCCCTAGACGCGATAAGCGTTTTCGCTTCGCTAAATGGGCCTGCGATCGACTTACAGAATATGCCGATTTTGGCAAAAAAAAAAATCATCTTTTCAGATGAAGCTCATCTTGCTCTTGGCATTTTCTGTAAACGAAAAAATTGTCGCATTTGGGGTACTAAAACCCAGCACGCATACATTGAAAAGCCGATGTACCCAAAACGAGTCACTGTTTGGTGCAGATATTGGTCCAGAGTTATAATTGGGTAATTTTTCTTCAAAAACGAGCAAGGAATAGCCGTTACAGTCAATGGCGATCGTTATCGGGCTATGTTGATCGAATTTTTGTTCCCAAGAATTGAAGAGGAGGATATTGGAAACATTTAGTTTTAACTGGATTGTGCTATGTGACACACAGCCAAAGCTACACTCGATGTTTTGCGCCCTTTTTTTGAAGATCGCATTATCAGCCGCAGAACTGATATCGTTTAGCCACCTCGGAGCTGCAATTCGACACCGTTGGACTATTATTTGTGGAGTGCCGTCAAAGATAAGTGCTCCGCCGACAAGCCAAACACTTTAAAGGATATTCGTGAAGCCATTTGTGAAATACAGCTGCACACAATCGATAATGTGCTTAAAAATTGAACCGATCGTGTAGGCTACAGCATTACCAGCCGAGGCAGCCATTTGAATGAAATTATTTTCCATTATTAACCTGAAGGATTGTACTTTCAAATAAAAAAAAACAAATTTGAGAAAATATTCAGTAGTTGTTTTTTTAAGCATTAAAAAAAAAAGTCATTTGGCGAATCCTTTACAAATCAAGGCCATCATAAGAGAATCAATGTGGGGGTACCTTTTGTGGCAAACCATGTCCTCGAGGTTAATTTAGGTAAGATAAGTTGATAGACCCTGTTGAAGGAAGACCTTCTAATTAGAGGAAATTCAAAAGGAAACCATGACGAGTCCAAAATAAATCTTGCTTCTTAGTATAGTAGGTAGTGTGTTGAATTATTAGACGTAACGCCCAAGTTCAAATCCCAGGTCAAACATCAAAACGAAAATATGAAAATATTTCTGCGGCGACTTCCTCTCAGAGTAAATAATATTGCCATGAAAAGCTTCTCTAAAATCTGTCATTCGGAGTCGGCTTTAAACTGTAGGTCCCGCCACTCATGTATAAAATTAACGCACATAACATAAGTGGTGTGAAAAACTAGGTCTTAATTATGACTGAAAGACTGTAATGGCCAATCTTGTAGTGACGAAATTTTTGTAGAGAGTTCAGATAAAGCTATCGGAAAATAAGCTATCAGAAACCTCGGTCTCTTGACGACAAGAACAAGCACTGACACATGAGGTAGTTCTTACTTACAGTCCTGAAGCACACAGCTTCTGAGGAATCCAGAATACCGGGTCTATCGGTATGTCTATAAAAACTACACTGGAGTGGCTATCGACCGATTGATGGCTTTGCGAGATAAAAGTTAGTCCTCTTATTTTCCATATGTACTCAGCAGATTGTAGCAGTATTGCATTACCCTTCTGCAACCCACGAGATTGAGCTACGCAAAAATAAGTGTAGACGATATAGATGTTAATTGAAGCAATGGGAATATCTATGCCCTCCTACAACATGTCGGGGATTGCAATCTCTTTACCTATCCTGGCCTGTTTGTAGGCAATGCGATTTCCAATGATAATCCAAGGATCCCTTATATGATTTCTCTGAGAAATCCTCGCCATTCATAGACAGAGGGTCTTACTGTCACCAATTTTACAGTTGACCATAGCAAATAATGGCCCCGATTGGGGGGAACAGAAGGGGACAATTGGCACTGCCTGCATATTCTGTCGATCAGTTGATAGTGGTGTATGTAACGTCCTTTAAAATTGTACATAGTTCAGCAGAAGTTCCAATCAGGACTGCCAGAGGCCAGTTCTTCAAAGCAAATACGTTTTGTTTCAGGAAAGGTAGGAGCTGTAGGCGTGGCGTGAAATTAAAAAAGTTGAAACACATTGAGATTACAATATAAAATTAAAGAGTTTTCTGCGACATCACTATTAAATGAAAGAAGATCTATAAGAATTCGGCATAGTACAGTTGATAATATGTTGGTTTGTTAGAAGTGAGGCCTTGGTTCAAACCACAGCATAAATATCTCGAGTATAACGAATTATGGAACTATATTTCTTCGGTGACTTGCTCTCAGCAGTGTTATGGCAATTATTTGCTTTAAATAGTCTCTCAAAAATCTATGGTTCAGACCTCAGACTTTAAATCATAAGTTGGACTACTCAGGGATAATATTAGCGCACACAACTTGGATGGTGTTTGGTGCAGCTAGGTTATAATCCTGACTAAAAGTGTTGTAACAACTAATTAAGTATGGAAGTAGATCTACAAGAACTCTTAATTAAACCATCTTCTACCACTTTTTAAGACTTTAATTTCCAATAATTTCATATGAAAATATTTCTTTTCATAAAACGTTACCGTAACCGTTACACAATTACGTTCCAAAGACCCCATAACCACTGTGATTCGAGTTGCAAGCAGACAATGCCTTACAATAATTTCATTTCAAATGACAATTTTTCTTTTCAATTGCAAATATTTTTTCCCATTTCTTTCTTGTTTTTTTTTTGTTTGCTTTACGTTTCGTTCATTTGTGTTCGTTAGAAAATATTTTAATGTCATGGCGTATAATTCAAACAACTTTTATGCACTGAAAGCAAAAACTTTTGCATTAATTAAGACCATAAATTCTCAAATTCTCCAATCGTTTTCTTCCTTTTTGTCCTTTCAATGTCCTTTTATATTATACGCACACACACACATACACATGTACACATCTATATACATACGCATAACTTTGAACATAATGTATGAATCCATAAGAGCAAATATCTACTATGTACGGTGCACATTCATATTCCGAATGTCTTTGTGAATCTATGACTGTGTTACGCTTCGATTTTACGTTTTAAATCATGCCGTTTATTTGAAAATTATTGATAAAACGATCGCTTTTTATGGTTCTTTTAAAAATTTTATTTTAAACATGAAAAGAAATGAGAAATGTTTTTCCTTTTATTAACGAAAGCAGAGAGACTCTTTTTAATTCTGTATTTAAATAGCCAAGTCAAGATAAAGTTGGTAAAATCAACCATATTGGAAGCAATTTTTAAACATAGAATTTAATACATGTTGTTACGAAACTAAAATAATCTAGGTACTGGTGTTTTGCTTTGACATCGTTTAACATTGAAATTATAAACAAAATCTACAAAAAAAAGCAAAACAAAACAAAACAAAACAATGAACTTGTTTACAAATTATAGCACTAATTAATATAACAACAAACACCAGCTTAAAAAATGGTAAACAAGTAAACAAAAATACAGCAACAAACGCTGAATGGAACACGTTGTTTACATTTATAGAGATTTCAAGAACGCTCAGTCATACGAGTTTCACAAACATCGAAACATAGAATATTGAATTCATATTTAAATTCTACTCTATGGCACGGAAATGAAACTCCACTTGTTTCGAAAAAAAACCCTTAAAAAGTTAATCTTGTCAAACCTGTAAACGACAAATGTTTTTGAGACATTGTTTGGTTCAACAACATGAGAAACATGGATCTCTAGAACTAACCAATGGGATATCAATACCGATACACAGTATTCTCACGATTTACGTCGTTTCGATTTACGTTGTTTCGATTAACGTCGTAAAAATTTTGTCTGTTGTTTATAAACAAAATCGGGCGAATTCCCTCTTTAAAAAAATTCAATACATTCAAAAAAAGTTTAATTATTTTAGTTTTTTTTTGTAAAATGTACATAAATAAATGCATCTGATAGTACTCGTATGAGTTATTTGAAATTCGATTTACGTCGTTTCGATTTACGTCGCCTTTTTCCGGAACATTCTGCGACGTAAATCGAGGGAATACTGTAAATCAAATTCATTAATAAATGGAGTGGAATGGGTTAGTCGTCGTAGTCTAGTAGGTAGTATAATGGCTTATTAAACGGCATTCCATGTTGTTCAAACCCTGGCTTAGACATCTTCAATAGAAACGAAGCATGAAAATAAATTTCTTTTAGTGACTTCCAATCAACAGTCTTCTGGTAAAAATTCTCAGAATATAATAAGATTTCCATGAAATGTTCCTCAAAATTAACATCAGAAAACGGTGATGAACTCTAGATCCCACCACTCATGGATAAGGTAAACACATACAACGTATGCCAGACAAAAGTGTTGAATTGACAAATTAAGTAAGGAAGGACTATAATATAGAGCACAAAAATTAATCTTTAAGGCTTAAAAATCGAATTCAAACATAGTACACCAGGGGACCCGTGACAATTCAAGGACTAGAGCTACGTTTCATCCTTTTAAAAACGTTTAAAATATAATCCCATAGATTGGAAATAAAATACAAAGAAATTCGTTGTTTAGTTTTAATTAAAATTCTTTATTATTCGCACAATTCTGTGTGCCACTGTTTACAACTTGATGTAAACAACAACAATTGCTTCCTTTTGTTATTCCTCTGTTTATAACCTTTACATATATTTGGGCCTAAGACTCGACTGTAGACTTAATTATTGGGCCCAAATACAGCATGAAGCTACCAAGGCAGCGAAACTAACGGGTATGCTAAGCAGACTGATTGCAAATATTGGCCGACCAAAACAGGCCAAAGGAAAATTGATTATGGCGGCGACGAACTCGATATTGCTGTATGTAAGCGAGATGTGGCGAGTTGCGCTGGAGATTAAATTTAAGAGGAAAATATTAGGAGCGGTGCAGTGAACAACGGCACTAAGAGTTGAATCGGCCTACCGCACCGTATCGGGCGCCGCAGTCCTTGCGATTGCCGATGAGATACCTATTGACCTACTGGCATTTGAGCGAAGAAGATCTTGGAAAACGAAGAGGGAAAGTCTTGCCATTAGTAGTGCAGATCTCAGATCTCAGAGACTATGGCGATGTCAAAGTAGATGGAGTGAGAAAACAAGCGGAAAATGGACTGGTAGACTTATTCCATCTATAGAGGCATGGTGGATACGGAGAAATTTTGGGGAAACTAACTATTTTCTAACCCAGTTTCTTCTTTCAGGACATGGTTATTTCCGACAATATCTATTCGGAATGGGCAAGGTGATAGATCCTGGTTGCATTTATTCCGAGTTAATGAGTGACGACGCTGAACACACACATTCTTTCATTGCATTAAATGGCAAGACGAGAAGAACATGTTGATAGAACAAATTGGAGAAGATACTCCGCAGGAAGAAGCTCGACCTTGGCACCATACAACGAAATCATACATGAGGCAACGAGCCAATAGCAGGAAGCTAGCGTACCCAAACGTAACGAGAGTAGACAACGGTCCTTAACTAGATGTCGTTCTGGGCCCTTCCCGAAGTAATGCAAACAGCCGTCCCGGGAAGGAAGTATCCCCAGAAGAGGAATTGCTTTACTGGAAGCACTACTCGACATGGTATAGTATGTAGTGTGTTGGCTTTGAGCCCCAGGCCAGACATCAAAATAAAATACAAAAAGTATGTCTTCGGTGATTTCCTTTCAGCAGACTTCTGGCAAAAACTTTGAGAGTAAATAAAATTCCCATTAAAAGTTTTTCAAAAAATCTGTCGTTCGGAGTCGACTTTAAACTGTAGGTCTCGCCATTTATGTATAAAATTAACACACACAACATAACTGGTGTGAGAAACTAGGTAAATAATCCTGATTAAAGAGTTATAATGGCCAATTATTTAGGTATTTTAAAATATAAGCCCGTAGATTGCAAATAAAATACAAATAAATTCGTTGTTTAGTTTTAATTAAAATTTTTTATTATTCGCACATTCCTGTGTGCCACTGTTTACAACTTGATGTAAACAACAACAATTACTTTTTTTTTGTTACTCCTTTGCATAAGCAGTAACAATTACTACGCAATTATTTGAAAAATCTTTGTAACGGAGATCTTCAAACACACCGTATCTTCACACAAAACTAACTGAACTTCATAATAACCAGAAGTAACAGCAGCGAGACCTATAAATGGAAGATGCGTGCTCCAATATCATTCGTGTACGCTTTATATTGAAATACCTTAAATTCCCATGAAATTATTTTTCATCCTTTCTCTACACACCAATTTAAAGAGAAAATAATTTTCCTTTAACCAAAATGTATGCAAATTTAATTGAAATTATTTTCCTTTTCATTAGTTCCCTTTTATGTGTCACCCAAAGACAAAAAGAAAAAAAAATGGGGGAAAATCTTGGAAAATTTCAAAATCGTTTAACGTTTAAAACAGCAAATATTTGTGAAATTCAAAGAGACGCATAAAATATTCCTTCTCTAATATGACTGCAGGTTGCTTGCTAATGTTTCTTTTAGGTCTGCTTCTTCTTCATCTTCTTCTAATTTGTATGTCTGATGGTTTGTTTTAAGTTTTTGGGATTTAAGTGGATGCCATCATAAGTATTTAAACACTTGCACACGCACACTCACACACTTACTGCAGCTTCACATATTTTACCTGCAAGGATGTGTCAAATACATTCACTTACTCTCACTGAATTGTTTCAGGGCCTTCTTTGCTTTATCATCCACATGCCTTGGCTGTGTGTATGTAAGTGAATATCTTCTTAACGCCCACTAATACAATTTATTGTAATACTCCTGTTACTACTACTACTAGTACTGCCGCTGCTGTTACTGTTGTTGGTGCTGCTGCAACCAACACTGTGTTGAAATATTTACGTTCAAATGCTTGGTACACTTTGACTTTAAGTGTTTGCAAAGGTTTCTATCTATCTATGTATGTGTGCTGTTAATGCCATTTTTTTTGGGAGTTTTCAATGATCTGTTTTCCTACTTTTCGGTAAGGAAATCTTTTATGCGAAATTTACGTTCGTTTGTATTTTAAGTGAAATTTTCTATACTTTTAAATCACTGTGTATACATTAGGCCGGGGGAGATTGGGGGAA
The DNA here is from genome assembly GCA_014635995.1 of Sarcophaga peregrina. Lineage (NCBI taxonomy): Eukaryota > Metazoa > Arthropoda > Insecta > Diptera > Sarcophagidae > Sarcophaga > Sarcophaga peregrina. Next base: position 9,798,329 of record CM025790.1, on the reverse strand, counting down.
TGTCTGTTTGTCTGAGTGTATTTATGAGTTTGTTTTTGTGTTGGTGTTTGTAAAATACAAGTTGGTATGTATGTATGCCTCTTTAAGAGTTTTTCAAAAGTATTCGTCTCTGCTTACGAACCAAAATGCTGTTGATTATGTCTGTGTCTGTGTGTGTGTTTACGTTTGATGGTATTTAATAGAGGAATAACCGAAAGGTACTTATGTTTACGTTATCAGTGGCGTCTGTAAATTTTAGTTTATATAGGGGGTGAGTTGTAAGCTTCTATGCTAATTAGGACAATAACGGCCATTATTACAACTTCCCGTTAAAGTTAGCATTAGTTAAAGGTACCTTTAGCTAAAGTGAACAGCAAAGTTACCTTTAACTTATTTTGGTTATTACAACTTATCGATAAAATAAAATTAACTTTTTCAAAAATATGGCAATACCGTAGCAAAGTCGATAAAACTGCTCAATTAAAGAAGTCTTTTTTAACGCAGTGGCAACAGCGGACTTCGTTTTTTTTTTGTTGCATATGCTCATTTTATTTAAATTTGAAGTTGCCATATCGAAAATAGTATATGATATGGCAAGTTCAAACATAAAGTGACCTTTAAATGTTAAAGGTAGAATGATCTTCCCTTTAGCTTAACGCTCACTTCTATCTTATTGGGTACTCGTAATAATGAAAAACAATTTATCTCTACGTTAAAATCCTCCCTTTAGTTAACGGAAAGTTGTAATAATGGCCCTAAGAATGCAAAAGTATGCCTTGTATGACCCCTAGCATTTTAAAGTTAATTTAAAAAAGAAGGACATTGAAGTCCTGATTTCTTGCTTGCAATTAAAAAACCTAAGTGTTAACTCCCGAACGAAACGTGGTCTGCGTATAAATGCGAATAAAATCGACTTCGTTTTGTTCCCGCGTAGGTACAAGATTGAAGGATAAGGATCTTCCGTTGGCTTCTGAGGTACTTGGGTGTTGTCTTGAATAGCAATCTGAACTGGAAAGGACACACCGAGGAAAGAATGTAGAAGCGACTGAATGCTTCCTACCAGTGTAGGAACTCCATAGGCAAGAGCTGGCGTCTTCCGTATAGGGCCATTCGCTGGATATATCTGGCTATTGTTAGACCGGTTATTACTTATGGAGTGCCTTTGATAAGAGTTTTCCAAAGGAAATCTTAGATAAGGTTCAGCGGATCGCCTCCTTGAGTATGACTGGAGTGAGGAAGAATTGCCCTCTGGTTGCTTTTAACACAGTGCTCTGCCTGGCTCCGCTGGAGTGTGCTGCGCGTAGTGCCATACGCCTAAGGGAATCAGGCTGCTGGAAACAGCGTTCGGTAGGTCACTCCAGAGTTCTGAATGTCGTCTTTCCTGACGAGAGATATGCTCTTTCAGTAAAAACCACTGATTATATTGTTCCTGAGGCTAAGTTCCTGCCTGGTTTAAGGATACTTATACCGGATAAGGCACAAAGGAATGGTGGGGTGCTCCAGGGGCAGAGTGGTGTATCCATCTTCACAGTTAGGTGGATGTACAGGTGCTGGGATTTTCTGTAGGAAACTCACATATTGAAAGATGACTGCAGCGTTTTTCATGCGGAGATTTTCACAATCTTGAATGCCATTGAGGCCATTTCTTCGGATTCCGAATCTTACACGATCTTTCGTTGACAGTCAGGCTGGTGTTACGGCCATTGCGCTGGTCTGGTGCAAATCACCTCTTGTTTGCGAGTGTAAGGAGTCATAGAGGACTTTTGTACCAAACCCTATCCGTCTATGCTGGATTCCGGCTTATAGCGAAATACTGGGCAATGAGCTAGCCTAGATTCTCTTTCAGGGGACGATTTGTTAGTTGGTCTTGACCCCCCAGTTTGCCACCTCTACGGCCTCATCAATGGATGGACCAGGGAGAAAGAGCAGAGACGTTGGGGGAACGGATCGGGTTGTTTTGTTTCTAGATGTCTATGGCCTGCTGTAGATAGTAAGAAAACAGGTTGGTTACTGAGCTTGGATAAGCCCAGAATTCTAAGAGTCAAAAATAAAACTTTAATCTGTAGGTCCCATAATGCAAGTATAAATTTCACACACATAATGTAAGTGGTATCTAAATCTTAATCTTGACTGAAGGATTGTAGCGACCAATTGTGGGTGTGTAAAATCTCTTGTATTTACTCTTACCTTCCGTGTAACTTCAATTTACATGAAATTAGCTTTCAAACTGTAAAGTATTCGTTATCCGACGCCTTTATTTGTTATAAGAGAACCAAAAGTCTACGAATAAGTTCCATTAATTTCCAGCAATATATACTGAACAGGAATCATTACAACAAACATAACAAAAATAGCAGCCAACATTAGAGGCAGCAACTACGCCTCCTATTTCCACTCATAGCGAAGGATTCATTTCATGTAGAAAAAAATAGAAAAAGAAATGGAAAAAGAAGGAGAATAACATCCATAACGATAATGTAGGTGAAGGCATTTCCATTATAGCAGCGAATATGCTTCTTACAAAACATTAAATTGAGATTAAAAGCCAGGATAAGGCTAAAGCACCTTAGACATTTCAATTCCAAATCAAACATCCATTCCTAGCCATTTACGACGTAAGTATATATGGGGACAAAGGGTGAGTCGTATTAAAAGGCAAAAGAAAAAAAGGTGAAATGAAATCAGCCTGGCATAAACTTTCATTTGTTTTTTTGAAAACGAATGGTATGCGACAGCATAAGCAAAAAACCCCACTCCTTCCTACTCCACCTTTTCCGCCTCTATCAATTCAAAGCAAAATAAGATCCTTTTTTTTTGAATAATGCATTGTGGTTGTTGTTGTTGCTGCTGCTAAGAATGTCTTTTTTTGTTGTCGTTTTTTACGAGCCAGTACAACAACAAATAAGAAAAGGGAAAATTTGAAAATGAAAACGTATTGTTGTTGAACATCAGCTCAGAGGCTGTAGGTTAGTAATACATTTTCCTGCAAACAGCTTTTCTTTTCTTTTCTTATGTTATGGCCGATTTTCTTCGTTTTTCTCCATTCATTCATTCAGTCATTCATTCTACTTTTTAATTTTATGTTTAGAAAAACAACAAAAGCCAAATGAGAAATGCTTTTCTCATCTCTTTAAGAAAGGAAAACAACAGAAAGAGAAAGAAAATAATGGAAAGGAAAGGAAAAAAAGAATTTAATTTTTATGGGGTTACCGTCTTAAATACTTGTCAAGCCAAACAAGATACTTCCTTACCGATAAGCAATTCATTTCACTTTGGCTTCATTTCTTTTATTATTGTTTTCCTCTCTCTCTCTCTCTCTCTCTTTGTCTGCCTGGCTTATTGCTTTTCTTTTCTGTGGCCCCAAAATGAGAAACTAAAAGAAAAAGAAACGACGACACTTTCTTTCCTTGTGCATTTGGTTTGAAAATTGGAATTGTGTCTTCAAATGTTGAACAAACAAAAAAAAAAAACAACAACAAAAAAGAGACAAAGCCGAGCAAAACTGAAAGCACTTTAAATTAAAAATTAAGGCCAGAAGGGAAAAATGTAGAACAACGCACTTAAACTGTATTTAAGAATACATTTTAAATAGTTAAGGTAACAAAAATACCCTACAACAGGCATTGTTACACACAATTTTCCTCGAAAGCATACTTCACATAGTAGTTCTAACCTGGACTCTATGCATACATACATAATTGGTCATTACAACACTTTATTCAGGATTCGAACCTAGCTTCTCACATCACTTAGGTTAGGTTAGGTTAGAGGACGTATACTTAGAGGACGTTTACTGTTCCAGTACAGTACCCGGAGATCGAAATTGATCCATTGTACAATGTCCTTAGAGAAGGAAGGAAATAGAGGATATAGTATGAAAGGAGGGAATATAGATAAGGGGGGAGAATGGGAATCGGAGGAATTAAAAGAAACTGACACAAAACAAAAGAGGATGAGAGCGCGGCTACACTTATGAAGCCCTAGCTCCTCTAAACAAGCACAAGCTGTGTGATGCGGGCTCTCGACACAAAACTCAAGCTCTCAAAGAAGGCCCTGACAAGTCCTGGGCAGTTACAGATGAAATGTTCAATAGTCTTCAACTCCTCCTCATCGCAACATACCCTTGAATAGTCCGACTGTTCCCGATCCCCGTCAGCGACCTAATCTCGTAGTGCACCGTGATAAAATCGACAACCAATCTTAAGCTGGCCTTAACAAAACCCAGCAGCCAATCTGTTCTCTTACTGTCCACGGCAGGCCATAGACGTCTAGATACAGAACAATCGAATCCGTTCCCCCGTCGCCTCTGCTCTTCCTCCTTGACCCATCTATCGATGAGACCATAGAGATGGCAGACTGGGGGGTCAGGACCAACTGTCAAATCGCCCCCTGAAAGCGAATCTAACCTGGCGAGGGCATCCGTTGTCTCATTGCCCAGTATTCCGCTATGACCCGGAACCCAGCATAGACGGATACGGTCCAAAACTCCTCAACGACTCTTTGCACTCGCGAACGAGCCGTGATTTGCACCAGACCGATGCAATGGTCCTAAGGACAGCCTGATCGTCATTGAAGATCCTGTAAGATTCCGAATCCGATGATGGGCCACCCCCTATGGCTTCAATAGCTTTCAATATTGCGAAAATCTTCTTCTGAAAAACGCTGCAGACATCATTCAACCTGAAGTGGAGTTCAAGACCGAGTTCCCTACAGAAAGCCCCAGCACCTATACATCGACCTAACTTAGATCCATCTGTGAAGATGGGTATACCATTCTGCCCCTGGAGTACCCCACCATTCCATTGTGCCCTATCCGGTATGAGTATTCTCAAATCAGGTGGGAATATAGCCTCAGGCACAATGTAATCAGTGGCTTTTTCCGAAAGTCCATATTTTTCGTCTAAAAAGACGGTATTCAGAACTCTGGAGTGGTCTATCGAGCGCTGATTCCAGCAACCCGATTCCCTCAGGCATATGGCACTATGCGCTATGTCAAGCGGAGTCAGACAAAGCATAGTATCAAGAGCAGCCTGATGGCAACTCTTCCTCACTCCAGTGAAACTCAAAGAGGCAATCCACTGAACCTTATTGAAGATTTTCCGTCACATCACTTAAGTTGTGTGTGTCCATTTTACACATGAGCGGCGGGTGGAACCTACAGTTTAAAGTCGACTCCGAACGATAGATTCGGTAGATTTTATGTGAAGCTTAGTAAAGCCGCTTAAGTTATATTTTTTCTTTCACGTTTTCATTCTGATGTCTGATCTAGAATTTGAACCGTGGCCTGACGTCTAATAAACCAACACACTAACTACTAGATCATGGCGACTTTAACCTGATCTTCTCCTTCAAATCTTTTTGTTTTCTTTCCAATTCCAAACCATAAGTAGAGTATGCCTATGTAGCTGAACATTTAGTCTAGTTGAGCTTACATTGCCTAATTGAAATGAAAAAAAAAGAAAAATTTCCTACGTTTTCTGTAACAAATTTAACGTATCTTCGTTTACAGATCTCTAAACATGACATCGTCCCATCTTTAAAGATTTTAAACAATTTCATTTCTTTCGTTTGGTGTTCTTCTTCTTCTTCTTGTTTTTATTTATTTGCTGCATACCGCAGAGGTAGCGTAGCAAAGTGCTGCGTTTTAAAGAAAAACTTTTTTTCTCTCTCATTTTCCATGTACATTTTATATGATGAAAATTAAGTTGAAGACAAACCTCTTTAAGTGTAACGAAAGATAAGTTTTTCTCTGTTTTCGGCGGAAAAGCGTACAGTACAAGCAAGGATAATTGGATCGCGGTTTGTTGTTCTAGTTGTCAAGGATTTCTGGAAAACCTCTCTCCAATTGCTATGCAAACGCTCGACTGCATGTTAACGTACTTAATGTACTTAGTTTATACTGTCTGCAAATACTAGCTATCCCTTCAGCTAACAAATATGCTAGAGAAGTTAGCTGACTTTTGTCGATAACTACTTACTGTGCTTATTGATGAACTAGGGGAGTTTTAATATTCCGTCAGCATAATCAATATACAAGCTGGTGTCGTATGGAACATTGATCCAAAGTAATACATACAGTAAGTGCCAAAAAAAAACTGCACATTAAAAAATGTACGTTAATAAATTACCGTTGTTTTAATTTTAAAATTTGTTTTGTTGTCAGTTTTTAAAATTGAAACAAAAAAGTATCATTAGTGTACAGCTTTTTTGGCGCTTACTGTATGTGCATATTCTCAGCATATCAATCTAAGGCCGCTAAACCTGGATTCACTAGACAGGTTTTTGAGTATAATTCTTAATGATACTGACTCTTCAGTTCAGAAATCACCTGAAAATAATACCTTTAGGCCATAACCGATATTGAGTGGCTGGCTGTACCCTACATAAAGCTCCATAGGAAGTTTTGTAGACATGATAATAATTAGCAGAGAGGAAGTTGAGAGACCTCATTGGAACATTTCATACTGTCCTATCCATACATACATAATTAGTCTTTACAACCTTTCAGTCAGGATTATTGACCTAGTTTCTCACACCACTTATGTTGTGTGTGTTAATTTTATACACAAGTGGCGGGACCTACAGTTTAAAGTCGACTCCGAACGACAGTTTTTTGAGAAACTTTTCATGGCAATTTTATTTACTCTGAAATTTTTTACCTAAAATCTCCTGAGAGGAAATCGCGGAAGAAATAGTTTTTGGATTCTGTTTTGATGTCTGGCCTGGGACACGAACCCTGACTTTACGTTTAATAAGCCAACACACTATCTAATAGACCATGGCGCCTTCATTACTGTCCTATTATGTCCTGCATAAATGAGATATCAGGCGAGAGCAGACTATGGAAAAACCTTGTATAAATTTGAGGAGCTGAATATCAAAAGAACACGTCAAGAAAAATGAAGGCAACTAATTAAAGGCTAATGTAGGCCAGTGTAGAAGCTACTCCTACTCATAAGACGATATGCAATGAATATATCAGATCTTTGTGGAACATAACATCACTTAAATTCCCTCTACGAAAAGTCCAATTTTCCAGGACTCTAGGGCATAAATCAGTTTTGAAGTAAACGATGGCATGGGTTCTTTTTTCTTAGGTTGTTTTTGCACCCGGGAATCGTGATTTAAATAAGCAAGTTTCGGTAAACCAATGCTTTCGTATGATACATAAAACTTTTAGACCTGACATCTGGCCGTAAGGATTTGAGGTGTTAATTGGCCATACTCTACGTAAAGCTTCATAGGATAAAGTAAAGTACACCCAAAGACTACATGGATTCATATTCTATACCCCAAGAATAAAATCGATAATGGGCAGGCTTAGAAAAAACCTTCTAAAACATCAGGGGGCTGAATATCAAAGAAGCATGTCAAGAAAAATAAAGGCAACTAATTTAAGGAAAATGTCAAGTGTAGGGACCACTTATACTCGTAACATAAGGTGCAGTGCATGAATTAAATCTTTGTAAAAGATAACATCTTTTAAATATCGGCCATGAAAAGTCAAATTTTCTAGGATTCTGGCGAATAAATAATGTTGAATCTGAACGATGGCAGGGATTCTGTTTGCCTTGACGATCATTCTGGTATGTAGCTTAGTCTCATACATTAGTGACTTAAAACAACCACTTAAAAAAGGGGGATAACGCTTTAAAATCGAAAGATCATGCTGGCTGTTTCACCACACCTCCAAGTAAGATGACAATGGCTGAATTCAGCAATGCGACACGTATCACTGTGCTATGGAAACCACCAGTCATTGGAGTCCAATTCAGTTCAAAAGAAGTTGGTAACCTTAGACTTGTACTGCTAGTCGTCGATATTATTGGCTTAGTCAACGACTTCTTTAAGAAAATATAAATCTATTACGCCACTAGCCTTAAACCCTAGCCATTAACCATTACAATCCTTCAGTCAGGATTACGACCTAGTGTGTCACACTACTTATTTTGTGTGTGTTAATTTTATCCATAAGTTTAAAATCGATTCCGAAAGGCAAATTTTTAGAGAAACTTTGCATGGCAATTTTTTATTTACTTACAGATCTTTTGCCAGAAATTTCCAGAGAGAAAATCAACGAATATTTGTTTATATTTCTGTTTTTTTGGAGATGTCTGTACTTTAAACCGGGTCCTCATGTCTAATAAGACAACACAGTACCTACTAGACTACGGCGACTAATTGTGGAACATAATATTGTTAAAATACTCGCCACGAAAAATCCAATTTTTCAGGACTCTGGCGCATAAATCAGATTGAATCTGAACGATGGCATGAGTTCTGCTTGCTTTCAGAATTGCTGTGTTTTGGGGACTTAAGGAAACCCCAAAAAAAATCATATATTGGGTTAAAATTGCAAAATAACGGCTTTCCCGGTCACATGACCTCCACATAAGATGACAATTGGCAGAAATTTTCCGTGCAAAATATCCAATGTGGCATGAGTTGTATGGCAGGCAACTCCGTCTTGTTGAAACAACCTGTTGAGGGTGTCAAAATCATCAAATTCAGGCCAAGGGAGAAAGAGAACTATCGACAAATAATGATGGGTTGATCAATGGCAGATGCGGACAGCTCAAAATCTACACCTAACAGTGAGTTTTTTGTGGTGCATTGGACGCTCTTGGATCTCAATTGACCACTGCTTTAAAGTCCATTCAGCGCACACACGTCCTTGTCCATGGTGATTTGCTAAAACAGACCGAATAAATGCCAAGTAATAAAAAAATAAGATGACAGTTATCAACTACCAAGAAGTTGCCGTAATCTAGTAGGTAGTGTGTTGGCTTATTAGACGAAAAATCCCAAGTTCGAATGCCAGGTCAGACGTCAACACGAAAATATGAAAATATTTCTTCGGTGACTTCTTCTCAGCAGATTTCTCTGAGAGTAAAAATTGCCATGAAAGGCTTCTCAAAAAATCTGTAGTTCGGAGTCACGTTTAAACTGTAGGTCCCATTATAACGCACACAACACGAGTGGTGTGAAAAGCTAGGACGTTGTACAATGGGTCAATTCGACCTCCGGGTACTGTACTTGGCACAGTTGACAAGTACATGTCCTCTAACCTTACCTAACTCAACCTATCAACTGCCAAAGTTCGAGAGACCTTGTTGGTGCAAACGATAGATATCTCCAGTCCGCTTAACACAGAGCTTATGTCACAGGAAATTTGAGAAAGTTTTGTAACTGCCATAATCATAATGTACCTTAATGCCTTGATTACAAACAATGAAAGAGTTTAATAAGACTCCAATTCTGTTAAATTAAAATGTATTCTTAGGGTTATGATGGCTTCAATGCTATTCATAGATCACACATTTTGCTTTCATTTCAAGAAAATTGACTTCCTGTAGCTTACAAGGCACAAGGGCTACTTTTGCAAATTTTAATCAAAATTAATACGATCAAATAAACAAATTGAAAGTCTTTAAGCCAAGGCAGATTTGATTACAACAAATGGATTCATTTCCTGTAGATTTTACTGTACTGAAGAACAAGTACAGCAAAATGCTGCAAGCAGAACAGAAAGTGGAAATTGATGGCAGTAGTAGGCAGAAACAGAAGCATCTACAAAAGTATTCTTGATATGAAGCTCTTCTTGTGTAGTTCTTCGTATTCTTTTGTATAAAATTTTCATATGGAGCATGTGAAAATAGATCTCATTATAGATAACAAGACACTGTGAACAAAATAGCAAACAGGCAACATCTTGTCAACATTAAGGATGTAAAACTTTTAATTTTGTTTATACGAACGTACATACATACGTACATATGTACATACGTACATAGATAGAAAGAAAATTTTCAACATTTTTACATACTTTCTTTAGACTTTTCTTAAGGAAAAAATTTAAAAAAAGAAAAAACAAAACGATACGAAATGTAAAAAGAATGTCAGAACAGCAGGAGAAGTAGAAAGAAAAAAGTAGGGAAAACAACTGAACTGAACCGAACTGAACTGAAGTATGTATTGTGAACTGAAAGTAGAAGATACATAAAGATGTTCAGTTTGTTGTTGTTTTTTTTTAATGTTCATCATCATGATCAACGCCATCCATACAACCATACGTAGATTGTTATAGTCGTTTGGAATGATGGCTTACACCACATTTGCTTTAATAAATAGAAGAAAAACTCTTTTCGGTTTTTAAATATTTAAACTGTGCAAACACTGTGTAAAGTATTCCTCATGTTGTTGTAAAAAAAACTTTTTAATTTAAATAATTTTCCTCCTCCGCTCGGTTTCATTTTTTATTACTTTTCTCTTGTTAATATCTGCTGTTTCTGTTGCTGTTGCATTTGACCTCAATTTTTGTGGTCTTTTAATGCGAGAAATATGAGGGGAAAAAAAGAAAAAAACGTCGTTGTTAATTCACATTCACATACACATACACACACACACTCGCATTTATTTAAAATAATTTTCTATTTGGCCGTGTTTTTATTTCTGTTGCTGTTGCTGTTGCTGCTGCTGCTGCTTCAAGTTTATCTCTCTCAATCATTGTTAAAAAACATTAATTTTCCGCTTATTGAACTGATAAGTGAAACTTTTTTTCTTTCTTCGAATAAAAATAAAACTGTCTCTACGGCATATTTCATGCATGCAAAACCGTTAAGCACAGTGTTCGGATAAAGTACGAAAGAAATTTCACAAAAAAAAATTTAATTTTAAATTCTACATCAAGCATTAGAAGATGACCATCCAACTCCATACTACAACATCATATATGACAGGACAGGGCCTATCAAAATAAAAAAATTCTAAAATTCCGAATGGATAGGTAAGAAAGCAGAAGCAGACGCAGAGAGGATTTCCCTAAGGTGTCACCACTATCGACATACACTTACAGTTTGGCTGATATGTATTGCAACCAACTTCAGGTTGTTATCATTTGTAAACCGCTTGTCCGATAGCTGACAGATTTATTCCAGTGACAGTTCATTTTATTATTTACAAGCTTACAAAAGCATCAAGTTATTCGTAATGGAATTCAAGCGTGATAGTGTGATTGCCTTATATTTGGCTGGAAAACCACAGCTGGCTATAGTTAAAGCCCACCAGTATTTAAATATGAATAAATCGTTTGTTTCTCGCACCATTGCTCATTACCGGTAGTGTTCCATCGCGTCCAAAAAGTAGACGAAAAAAGCGGTAAAAACACTAGGAAAGATCCGAAAAGTGAAGGCCTTATTTGATCGAAATCCTCGCCGCAATGGTAGAAAAATTGCTCGCGAGCTAAACATATCGCGTCAACGGATGCAAAACATATTGAAAAATGAGCTTGGACTAAAGCCATTGAATTTCCAAAAAGTGCAAGAGCTCACCAATGGACAAAAAAGTTAGACTGGAAAGAGCCAAAGAGTTACTTCGCTTGCATGAAAGTGGCCAGTTACCTAATTTGGTTTTCTCCGATGAGAAGCGATTCCAAATTAAGCAGTTTGTGAATAAACAAAATGATCGGGTTTACTTGACAAAGAGGTCAGCTGAAAATTTATACCTGCGATTGGTTACCAGAACTCAAACGCCGCCGATGGTAATGTTGTGGGCCGCCATTACGGTTGAAGGTTGCTCTCCGCTCGTATTTATCGACCGTGGGGTCAAAATCAATGCCGAATATTATCGGGAAAATATTTTAAAGACAGTATTGAAGCCCTCAGCAGACAAAAATTTCGTCCGCAGACCATGGACATTCCAATAGGACTCAGCACCACCGCACTCAGCACGCGTCAACCAAGAATGGCTTAAAAAGAAGGTTCCTCGCTTCATTTCTACCGCACAATGGCCACCATAATCTCCAGATCTCAATCTGTTGGAATTTTGCGCCTGGGGAATTTTGGAGAGTAAAGTTCTCACTAAAAAATACCAGAGTGTCGATAAGCTCAAGACGGCTTTTCGCTGGGAATTGGCCAAAATTCCGCAGAGCCACTTTCATACAGCTTGTGATGGTCATTATCCCAGGTCAAACATCAAAATGAAAAAATATTTCTTCGGCGACTTCCTCTCAGCAGATTTCTGGCAAAGACTCTGAGAGTAAAAATTGCCATGAAAAGCTTCCCAAAAATCTGTCGTTCAGAGTCGACTTTAAACTGTAAGTCCCGCCACTCATGTATAAAATTAACGCACACAGCATAAGGGGTGTGAGAAGCTGGGTTGTAATCCTGACTGAAGGGTTGTAATGGCCAATTATGTATGTATGTATGTGTGATGGTCATTACAACCTGGTCATTACAACCGTTCAGTCAGGATTATTGACCTGGTTTCGCACACCACTTATGTTGTGTGTGTTAATTTTATACATGAGTGGCAGGACCTACAGTTTAAAGTCCGAACGACAGATTTTTTTTGAGAAACTTTTCATGGCAATTTTATTTACTTTCAGAGTTTTTGCCAGAAATCTGCTGAGAGGAAATCGCCGAAGGAATAATTTTTGTGTTTTGTTTTGATGTCTGGCATATGGCTCGAACCCTGGCTTTACGTCTAACACACTATCTACTAGACTACGGCGACTACAACAATGAGATTAAGCTTCCCTTCGATTTTTAAAAATCCCGGGATTCGGGATTTTGAAAATCCCTATCCCGGAATCCCGGGATATTTCGGGATAATTCGGGATAACTATTCACCTCTACCACCTCCTGATGTAACTAAATCTATTTCTTTGGACAGTTGAGTATCTAAATCAGTTACCCTATTAATTCGTTTTAAAGGGCTTTCGCATTCTTCGATGCCATCAAAAAATTTTTATGACTGGAAGGAGGGTATTCCTCATCTGAAATGCTATTATCGAAGTTATGATATAGAATTTTTTTTCAGGACCTTTTGTAGGGTCAAAATACATACGAATTTACAATCCCGAAAAATCCCGGGACAAGTTTTTAAAAATCCCGGGATTCGGAATTTTGTGAATACCGAAAATCCCGGGATTTCGGGTTTCGGGATTTCCCGATTGGCATCTCTAGTAGGAATGCCCAACTATTATATATGAAATGTGATGCTCTTTATATTAAAAGCCAGAAGTAATTATTTTCTTCCGTATCTAATTGGATAATGAGTCATATTTAATATATATTCACCCAAAGATTATTTTAAGGCAATTAAAAGCTTAACGCTTAAATTGGTTTCGTGTTTACGTGGCATCACTGAATTCCCAGAACACAAAATAATATTTAAAGAAAAGCCTTTTTAATTTGGATCATTCTGTCCAACTAATTCCAATATTTATAGTTTTTCGTATTTATTTTTCTAATGCCCATTAGTTTCTAACGTTTGGTTATTCTCGTATGTAATTATTTTAATTCCCAGAAAAATTTTTTTTTTCAAATATTTTTTTACATTAATTTTAATGGCGATAATAAAAGAAATGTTTTTTTAAATACAAAAAATATATTGTGTTTGCATTTATTCCATAATTTCGTATGAGGTTTTTCGAAGAAAAAAGAAAAATCAACGAAAACCTACAACGTTACGTTATACTGTGTTACAGTGAATGCATTCGAATTCACATTCGCATTCGTAGTTTTTCTGTTGAAACCTATTCGCGCGTAAGCAATTAAAATCGTTGAATTGTGCAAATAATGTGTGTGTGTGTGTGTGCAATACTTTACATTACTCGTCGTTTTTTTCTATAATTTTTTCCATTTTTTTTTTTTTAATATTTCAGCACGAGTTGAGTAGCAAAGCAGAAGTTTTTCCAAAGTCTCTACCAACTACTACTACAACTGCTTGTAGTGACCAAGCACATCAAACTTTAAATGTCACACAGAGGAATATTCAATATGAAGCAAATAGTGCAGAAACTCACTCACTGGCAACGCAAAAAAAACTGTAAAGAACGCATAAAACAGGAATAAACGGTTGGTCTCTTTGCCGACCGAACATCATTGAAATTAACGTCAGCAACGCATTAAAAACAAAACTTTCAACTCCGGGAAAAATGCAACAAAACAGAAAAAAAATAGGAACAAAATCGTTGTGAATTGTAAAGGATTGCGGAAATAATTTCCTCTTCTTACACATGAGTTTTATTTGTTTCTTGTTTTCGTTTCGTTGCGATTCGATTCGATTTTGTTTTTTGTGCTTTTTCCATTCAAACTCTGGCAAATTGTTAGTTTGACCAACCGCATATTACGACAGACAGCCGATTCAATACAAAAACTATTCTTTTCATAAAAACAAAAACCAAAAAAAATGTGAAAAAATGAAAAATAAAATCCAAATTGTATGCAGAATACCAGAGAGAGCGAGTGAGAGAGTGAGTACCTCATATAAAAGGTTCAATAAAATGCATTTCAATAATGAGTTGGCATTTTAATTTCCTTTTTTCTTGACTGTTATTACTCGTATTGTAATGCATTACAATATTATTTAAATCCTTATAACACTTGTATCGTCTTTAGTTTAATTACACTACGTATTAAAAATTGTTTAATATGCTCGAGATATTTTTTTCTCTCTCGCTAATAGCCAAAAATGCTTTTGAAGTGTTGAAATCTTTTCAAGTGTTTTCTTTTCTTTCCATTTCAGTATCTTTTTCTGTTGTTTGTTAAACTTTTTGTTCATATACAGTGAGTGTCAAAACAATGGAAACTTATACAAAAAATTTTTTTATACATTCTAATCAGACAAAATTGGAAATTGGAAAGAAAAAAATTGAAAATTACAGTTGGTTAGTATGTATAAAAATATAAAAAAGTGTTGAAGCCTTCTCCAAAATTATGAGTGTTTACAGTTCTTAACTTAAAAAATGTTCTAATCACTTTTGAGAGTTCTGATTTGTTCTGATTTCTGCATTGAAATCGTTTTTTATTATGTTAGGTTAGGTTAGATTAGAGGACATGTACTTGTCAATTCTGACAAGTACAGTACTCGGTGGTCGAATTGACCCATTGTACTACGTCCTAACTTCACACACCACTTATGTTTTATACATAAGTGGCGGGACTTACAGTTTAAAGTCGACTCCGAACGACACATTTTTTTGAGAAGCATTTCATGGCAATTTTTTACTCTCAGAGTTTTTGCCAGAAATCTGCTGAGAGGAAGTCACCGAAAATTATTTTTTCAAATTTTCGTTTTGATGTCTGACCTAGGATTCGAACTCAGGTCTTTCGTCTAATAAGCCAACACACTACCTACTAGACCACGGCGTCCTCGAAATCATTATTTATTAATCGAAAATCGTTTTTTATTAATAAGCAGCCTAAATATTTTGCGAATTTCTTAAGAATATTTTTAATTTTTAATGCAATTTTGAAAAGGTATACATTGTTTTGTCATCCACTGTATGCATATTCATATATATGCATGTACTCCTTGAGCATGTGTCGAAAATTGTTTATTTAATGTTGCCTAATATTTAAATTGTTCTTCACTTGCACTCACTCATATTTTTGTAGGATGGCTCTTTACATTTTTTTCACATTTTTCAGTCATTTAACGAATCTCTACAATTGGTTACAGTTTCGTTTCGTTTCATTTTATGCCTTTCTTTTTTTCTTTTCTATTTTAAGCCTTACTTATTAACACAGAAAAAGAAACAAAAATTTGTAAACTTAAGTGATTTAAATGCTTATACTTCAAGCGTTTTGAATAAGGAAGCAGATCTTGAACATATTGTTACGAAAATGAAGAATTTAGTTACTGGTATTTTCGCTTTTATATTACTTAATATTAAAATTATAAACAAAAATACAACAACAACAACAAACTCTAGCATAAAAAATGGTAAACAAGTAAACAAAATTATACTAACAAACACTACAAGAATAAAGGTAAACAAAATACACAAACAACAATCATAAAACAATGATGCTTACATTTACAGAGATTTCGAAAAGGGGAAGTGACGAATATTCATCAGACTGTTAGGTCTGCCGTATGAAATTCAGTAAGTCTTGTGTGAAGATGCGGTTTGTGTGAAGAGAATAATCGTAGTTTGAAGATCTCCGTTATAAAGATCAGTCGAACAATTTTCTAGTATTTAGTCATTGTTTATGCGAAGGGTGTAAAACGAGGAATAACAAACAAATCAATTGTGGTTGTTTACATCAAGTTATGAACACTGGCATTCAGAATTGTGGGAATAATAAAGAATTTTAATTAAAACTAAACACAAATTTATTTTGATTTTATTTGCAATATATGAGTTCATATTTTAAACTTTTCTAAAAAGTACACTAAAGTACTTGCTTTGCTTCTCCTAAAATAAGGGATAAAATGCTTAATTAACCAATGTTAGATTAAACGAATTTGGTTTCTGTTCCAGTCTTACCATTCTATAATTGAGTTTGAGTACAATACCAACCTAATAAGTTTCGAACGTACCTTTGGCATCCTTTTCTTATCGGAATTCTGGTTAGCTTTCGTCATCAGAATCGTATCCAACAAAATTGTTGAACTGTATCACGAATTATTTTTTTTAAGTTAGGTTAGGTTAGGTTAGGTTAGAGGACGTGTACTTGTCAATTCTGACAAGTACAGTACTCGGTGGTCGAATTGACCCATTGTACTACATCCTAGCTTCTCACACCACTTATGTTCTGTGCGTTAATTTTATACATGAGTGGCGGGACCTACAGTTTAAAGTCGACTCCGAACGACAGATTTTTGAGAAGCTTTTCATGGCAATTTTTACACTCATAGTCTTTGCCAGAAATCTGCTGAAAGGATGTCGCCGAAGAAATATTTTTCGTTTTGATGTCTGACCTAATAAGCCAACACACTACCCACTAGACCACGGCGACCACACGGAGAAGCTCTTAATGTCAATTTTATTTACTTCCAGAGTTTTTTTCCAGAAATCTAATAAGCCAACATATGCTCTACTAGACTACGGCGACTACTTTCTTGATGTAAATATTAGAGACTAGGCATTGTTCACATCACATTATCAAGTAACATCCTGAGACGAAGCAAAAAATGCTTCATTCTCTCTGATCTAATCATTATTTACACCACATATACAATTCTCATTAACGTGTCCGTACTTTTTGAATGCGTACAGAATTAGGCTGTGCTGTGATCCTGACGAATGATGAAAAATCATCAAACTCTACTGGACTTATTGGAAGATCCAGGACTTGAGTCACATTGCACTACCAGTACTACAGCAGATTGTGCTTTATACGCTTAGGTCACACATTTTATGTAGTTGGCCTCTGTCTTATATTGTAAATTCGTTTGTGATTGCTTAACAACTGGATTATAAAAGGTGTTAGAGAATTCGTTCTTCAGCAGCATTTTTCGTACATGAAACGTTATCACTGAAGACGTAAAAGTCTAACCTAAGAGTCTGAGCAAAAGGGTTTAGACCTGTTGTCCATAAGCACTGCGGAGTAGAGACCATATACTGGATGTTGTGTTTTATTAAAAAATGCTTTTAATACAAATATATTTCGATGTTATATTAGGTGTAGTGGTGAGGAACTTATTTCATTGGTCTTACCCTTCCTACCTCTGTCCACGATACTCGTTGTTAATATTATACCATCAGTGGTAGTTAGTCACATGCAAGAATAACGAAATTTGTTCGCCTTAACCGTGTTCGTCGTACCCGGATTGCTTCTGTATATAGTTTAGCACTTTAACAACCAGGCAAACTCAAAAAGTAGCACCATCCAGATACCATTGATGAATTAAGGAATAATTGAAATAACAAAAAGGCTCTGAAAATAATGCTTTTGGATTTTATTTTTTTTTTTGGTCGTAGCCCAACTGTTTAATATACCAATCGAACATATTCCATCAATGTACAGTGTAGTGAGTGTGCATGAGTTCCCTCTTTCCATTCATTCTCCAAACACTACAAAGTGTTTCTTTTATATCAATCCACTAAAGATCTTGTACAATTTGTTGTTGAAAAAAAAGTTTCTTTCATTTCGTTTCGTTTGATTTTTTTTTTATTTTTTGGGTGCAGAAGTGCTGTCTTTTAATGGCACTTGACTTTACATTTATTATGAATAGTTACACTATTTTCAAGAGCCACTTGGTGGTGGTTCTTTTCATTGTAAATCGTTGTCACTTGGAAATGTCAAAATATTTTGAATATCATTAAATGGGATTTAAAGGGAGAAGGAGAAGAAGAAGAGGAAGAGGAATAAGGTATTAAAAGATTAACAAAAATTAAAGATAAGAAGAAAAAAAAAACAAGTTAATTTCATTAATATTTTGTTTAAAATTTTATTTTTTTTTTAAATATAAATTCCTGTTAAAGAATATAAATTTTTTGAAAAAAAAATTTAATTTAAAAATCGTTTGTCAATATCCATCATCTCTTACATCAGCTTTGACCTGTAAACAATCAGGCAACCAACCAATCGCTCTTGTTTAATCCTGTTAAAATATTTTATTTTACAATGGTGAACACAAAAAAAACCCAGTAAAATTAAATAATTTCTGTGTAACATGATCGATCAATTAAAATACTCGATGGCATGCAAATAAAATACAGGAAAAAAAATACCGCCAACTCATGCAAATATGCAGCAGGAAAAAATATAACAAAACAATTGGAGGAGAGGAGTGGAGGAGGAGTAGAAAGGAATGCAAAAAAAAGCAAAAAAATGAGAAATTGTTGAAATAATTTCACAATGTTTACGAAAAGAATAACATCACAGCTTAAGCGATTAATAATAAATTCAAATAAATTAAATTAGCTGTGAAATGTAATTTAATTAAAACATTTACACAAATTGTCTGTATGTGTGTGTGTGTTTGTGTGTGTGTATGTATAAAAATAAATTGCATTCATACAATAAAGATTTAATGCCATACAATAACCCACCCTACCATCCACTCATCTACCCACAATGCAATACAGAAGAGGATGGGCCGGAGAAAATTAAAAAGTTTTTTTTTTCCTTTTTTTTTTTGTTTTAATAGCAAACAAACCTCAAACCAACAAACAAACTTATTTTAAGTGCTGAACAACAACAACAACAACAATAAAACAAAGTGAAACCAAGAGATAAACGAAATATATTAATAAAATAGTAGAAGAAGAAGAGAACATTATGAAAAATTTACAATTTTTAAATTGTTTTTCGCTCTCTCTCTCTCTCTCTCTGTTTTTTTGATGTACTTTAAGCCTGTAACTATTTAACAAACAATTCACAACAATTCCAAAACAAATACAAACATAAATACACATACACAGCTAGATGAAACTACTCATACAAGCAAACATCCTCATAAAAAGGATATTAAACCCAAAATGAAAAAGAAAAACAAAAACAAAATAAATTTTGCTTTTAAACATATTGTTCAGCCAAAAATTATAATGTGAACAGAAAGTTTACATTAAAAATACCGTTAACAACGAATTTAAGGCACGTTAATACCCTGTTTAGATAGCCAATTTTATTGCGAAATATTGAGCACAATATTTCATATAGAGTTTCAATTAATTATTGCGTTATAAATACGCAATGGTCTAGTGGGCAGTGTGTTGGCTTATTAGACAAAAGGCCCGGGTTCGAATCCCAGGTCAGACTTCAAAACGAAAAATATTTCTTCGGCGATTTCCTCTCAGCACATTTTTGGCAAAGACTTTGAGAGTAAAAATTGCCATGAAAAGCTTCTCAAAAATCTGTCGTTCGGAGTCGACTTTAAACTGTAAGTCCCCCCACTCATATATAAAATTAGCGCACACAACATAAGTGGTGTGAGAAGCTAGGTCGTAATCCTGACTGAAGGGTTGTAATGGCCAATTATGTATGTATGTTATAAATACGCAAATTGTTATAATATTGAGTGAAACATAAAATACAACACTGTCATGAGTATGTACGATGAGAAAGAATATTAGAATTTTGCAAACATTTTTAATTGATATTTGACAACTTAAATGTCAGCAACTGCAAACAAACAAAAAATTACAAAATTAAAACAATACAACACAACCAGCTGTTT
Organism: Sarcophaga peregrina; assembly: GCA_014635995.1. Taxonomy (NCBI): domain Eukaryota; kingdom Metazoa; phylum Arthropoda; class Insecta; order Diptera; family Sarcophagidae; genus Sarcophaga; species Sarcophaga peregrina. Next base: position 9,778,436 of record CM025790.1, on the reverse strand, counting down.
TGTTTACCACTATCAAAAAATATGTATCTGAACATGTACTCAAATAATCGAATATTGACTCAATAAAAGTAACTGTCTGAACATAGCATAAAACACAGTCAAAGGAGACAATATTTGATAGTGTTCGAAGAAGAGAATAACTGTTCGATTTTCAATGCCAATACAGCTCTAGAAGAGTTATCATTTGGTATTATAGATAGCAACCGACAACGAATACAGTAGTCGCTCACAAATTAAAATCGCTTTGTTTTTAAGGCAATTCTAATTTCTAAATTATTCTAAATTCTGGACGGTTTTTTTTGTACTCGCGTATCAAATTTCACAAAACAACTGGCTACAAAATACGTAAATGCTACGGAAAAACGTATACAATTTTGTGATTCCCCTTTCTAGTTTTACAGAATAAAAAAAATTTTGGGATTTCTTGTGCTAAAATAGTAAAAAAAAAAGAAAAAAAACGCTAAGAAATTAGAATTTTTAATTCGTATTTTAAAGCGTATAATGTATAGCATGAACTGAAATTAGAATTAATTTCTGGTATTTCTAATTACTGGAGTTTAATATTTTACTTGCGTACACATTTATGGTGGCTAGTTGTAACTCGATTGCCATTTGTTATCGGCTGCTATGGCATTTATGGACAAATTTTTTTTATTAATTCTTGCTTAGGGCCTTATACTATGTTCAGACATGCACTTTTATTAAATCAATATTCGGTTTATTGAGAACAATATTTTTAGCGTTCACACATATAATAAAAATAAAATTTATTTGATAGCTGGTAAACAAAACAGCTGATTGCTTCAACAAAATTGCTTTTAATTTCATAGCGAAAAGTAGTTCTTAAAATATTTTTTAAAAAAAATGAAAAACAATTTAACATTTGAAAAGATATTGCTAATGATTAGCCGAAACGCCGAGCTGTTGCGTTTAATAGGGACTACTTGTGACCCCAAAGTGGCTTTCCTCAAAAGGATGAGAAATAAAAATTTGATAATATTGGATAGCTAGCAGAAAAGAAAGCTTTTTCTTATGGCACTGTCGTTGTTTACATAGCAGTTGTCAAATATCAATAGAAAGTGTTCGGACAGTGATGTATTTGAAGTTTTAATCAATATTATAACAATTTATGAATTTATTGGCCAATAATTAATTGAAATTTTATATGAAATATTGAGATCAATAATGCCGTTTATTGCGATTTTCTCAATATAAGTGCATGTCTGAACATAGATTAACGTGTGCCAAACGTTTAGTTTATTATCAATATCACTCTTCCCAAACGACCATAAACAATAATATCACGATGTGGTGGTAAGCTTCCTGTCTGCCTTACTATTAATTCTTACCTCCGTTTTTAAATAGGTTATCTTCGGCATATGGCTCCTAGTAATACTTGCCTTTATTCATATCCATCTGATGCTCACTTATACTAAGCATTTGGACAGAATGTATTCTGCTGCTTCACTAAACTTAAGTCATTGCGGGCAATACATCTTACGGATGTCAACTACTAAAGTTGCATGCAGCAATGGTTAACCGATTTTTAAGTAAACTGCCTCCATACCTTATAAAGAAAAGAAAATACTAGTTGTAGGGGTGCTGAACAAAAACAGATCAAGTTTTTTTTTCTTCCTGTGAAACCTTTAACAGAGAATACAAACAAAAATTCACAAAAGCATTCCTTTGTTGTCAGCTGGCTGTAGTGGTGACGATGATGATGTCGATGTTACAGGATGTGCTGTGCTATGCTGTGCTCTGCTTTAAGCCACCGTCAAAATTTGTTGTCAGTATGTTTACGCTCTGTTCTGCTATGTTGATGATGTTTTTCATTTTTCTGTTGTTGTCTCTGTGTGAGTGTGTTATTTGAGTGGAATTTTTTTTCTGTTTTTGTTTTTACTTTATGCAACATTGTGTCAAACATACAATATTAAAATTCCGCAAATAGTTAAAATGCGTAACTTTTATAAAAGCGTTTAAAATATGGCAATTCCGTGGTAAAAAAAAATATTGAGGTTGTAATTTCATTTTTTGTATTTTTTTGTGTTAAAACCTGAATGCTTATAAACGCTATTTATTATTGCAATAATTTTATGGCGTTAATAAATTTTTAGATATTTAATTGGCATTAAAAAAACACATGAAATTAACAGATAATGTTGATAACAGATGTGGAAAATAAGTTAAAAAAAATTGAAGCTGTACTCGTATTAATATTTGAAGCACAGTGTTTAACGAAAACTACTTAAATTCCCGGATATCTGTAAGAAAAACTTAATTAAAATCTTCCAGCAAAACTTTTAATTTTTTCAACCACAGTCTTGAAGGAAACCCGATATTATTGCACATTACAACCCTTCAGTCTGGATAACAACCTTGCTTTTCACATCACTTATGTCGTGTGTGTGTTATATTTTTATGCGAGTGGCAGAGCCTACACTGGATTCTGAACGTTAGCTTAGGTTAGGTTAGAGAACGTGCACTTGTCAACAGTGATAAGTATGTGGTCAAGTAGGTAGTATGCTGGCTTATTAGACGTAAAGCCAGGGTTCGAGTCCCAGGTCAGACAACAAAATAAAATACAAAAAGTATTTCTTCGGCGATTTCCTCTCAGCAGTTTTTAAAAAGTTTTTAAAAAAATCTGTCGTTCGGAGTGGACTTTAAACTATAGGTCGCACACAACGTAAGGAGTATGACAAACTGCGGGCTCCTTGGGGACGAATGGGACTGTCTAATGGTGAAGGTATGGCACTGGCCATTTTATAGTCACCTAGCAGGAATTCGTATCTTCCCTTTTTCCACCTTTCCTAAAACCTGCACAATGCACTGCATGAGTAGGGGCCATCCCTTGATATATACAAAAAAAAAAAAAAAGTACACTACCCAGAGATCGAATTGACCCATTGTACAACATCCTAGCTTCTCACACCACTCGTGTTGTCTGCATTAATTTTATATATGAGCGTTGGGACCTACAGTTTAAAGTCGATTCCGAACGACAAATTTTTTGAGAAGCTTTTCATGGCAATTTATACTCTTTGAGTTTTTGCCAGAAATCTGCTGAGAGGAAATCGCCGAAGGAATATTTTCATATTTTCGTTTTGATGTCTGTTCTGGGATTCAAACTCGAGTCTTTAATCTAACAACCCAGCACACCACCAATTAGACCTCGGCGACTTTTTCTGAACATTAAAGTTTTGAGAAACTTTTCATGGCAATTTTTTATTTATTTTCGTGAGTTTTTACCAGAATTCTGTTGAGAGGAAGTCGTCAAGTCGGAAGACATAGTTTTTCCTATTTCGTTTTGTTGGGGCCGTCTAATTTTTACGATAAACAAAAACTTCCTAAATATAAGAATATTAAACTGAATTAGTCAGCATAGCCCTTTAGTTGGGATTACAGCCTAATTCCTTACACCAAAACCTATGTTGTGTGTGTTACTTTTATGTAAAAGCGGATTTCGTAAGACACATTCGACAAATTCTCATAGTTTTTGCCAGAAATCTGATGAGAGGAAGTCTCATTTTTGTTTTGTTGAAGATGTCTAACCTGGAATTTGTACCGTCGCTTCATGTCTTATAAGCTAACACACTACCTACTTGGCTACGACATTATAGCACAGTTTTTAATTGATTGAATTCACTTTTATGAACCATATCGACCCCACCATTCTATAATGAATGAATTTGAACGTTGTTGCATTTTTAAATTCTGCATTCTCTAGCTAAATACTGTCAAAATTTTGTTAAGATGCTCCCATCCGTTCCGAAGTTATAGGTAAAAATCTACTTAGAATACACATATGGTCGTATGTTGCGTGCAAAACTTTGAGAGCTCATAACTCAAAACATACTTTTTCCATTTAGAATGTTATAGAACGGAGGCATCGATATGTAAATGATTTAAAATTTCATCAATTCTTAGAACATCACAATCGTATATTAATAAACATTTAAAAATTATTAAAAATAAGCAATAGAATCAATTAAACAAAGCAGTTCGTATACAGTAGGACCCCGCTTAATGCTGCTCCATTTAAGACTGCCCCGCTTAACGCTGTTTCAGTATTACGCGGTAGATTGGCATTCACCTAAATCGCACACTGCATTGATACTTGCAAATGAAACGGCCATGCACCAACCAACAGCGGTATATAGCGACGGTGTAAAGTATGTATGCTTTTCACCGCTTTTTTTTGTTAGTCTGTTCAGAAAAAAGGTTCCAACCGTATTTTCCGAAGTCGCAATCACAGTACGAACGCATCTTTTCTACGTCACGGTTGATTTATTAGTTGTCATCAGGTGTATCCATATGCACGCGTTAATTTGCCTTGTTTAACGCTGTTTCTTTTAGCGGGGTCCTACTGTACTTAGAATCTAACAAGTATTGTGTTGTCTTAAAACGAGAATTAAAACCAAAAAGAACTACACATCATTCTATACAAACAGTTGAAAGTAAGTTCAGAAAAATGTTTTCATTTCTTTTTAAAAAGCTTAATTAAATATATTCAATGAATTTAAATTTTAGAATCAAAATTGTTTTTTTTTCTTTAAATTTTCTGCCATTATTTATACACCCACAACACCAACAATGACTGCGAGTGTGTATGGTGTGGGTAGATTAAAATTTTTATCACATTTGTACGCTTAATTCATTTGCAAGTATTTGACTTTGAAAGAATATTAGTGGTGCTCACTATTAAGCTGCAAAATATCTGATTTCTTTGACTTCACCTCAAAAGGCCTAGTTTGAATTATAAAAATACAACTTGTTTCATAAATTTACTTCATACTTATGACTAGAGTTACTGAAAACATTCTGAAAACGTTATTGAATATACCACTTATAAATGCGGAATTGTTATCAAATTTGGTAAGGTTTTGCTCTGGCAATATGTGGTTCTCTCGCCGAAAGTACTAATCTAAGTCCCAGCATTAATTTAAACAATGAATAGCCGAACTGGGTTAGATTCATTAATTTTTTCTATTTTATCCAGTCACCATTAACGAATATAGAATTCAATAATATGTAGAAACAGTAAGTTGTTCTGTGGAAATTGGTTTTCTGTTCGAGTAAGTGTCGTGCGCTTGGCACCTTTCGTAATCGCAATAATAGTTTCATAGAGGGCAGTCCACTGACTTACTAAACGGTCGACCAAAATCCATAGTTATGGGGTCCATTTCTGGATAAATAGGTACGTGAACGAAAAAAAAAATTTTGTTTTTGGGACAATAGTAGCCCAAATAAGTTACCGTTCGGATTTTAAGCTGGCAGAGTCACCAGTCTACATTGTTTATATAACGACGTTGACCAGACCATCACTACCATCACCGTCAATAGCAAGTACTGTTGGTTAATGTTTATCAACTTCTTTTGGTCTGAATTTAGATTAACGCAACATGTGGCACTGGAGATGCCTCACTAACGATTTGAGATGACCGTACCATCTCACATAGAGGTGATGTGAACCAGAGACAAGCAATGAATCGATTTTCCGCTACTCATAAGCACTCATGCAATTTTGAGTATGAGTGAATCAATAGAATTGAAATTCATCTACTCTGATTTATTCGTACTCACTATTTTATGGTTGATTCATACGCCTACTAATTCTGATTCATAAATTTAGAAAAATACTTATAATACGTAATTATAAGTGATTCGAGTGGCTCGAATCTTTCATCAAAATTTGCAGTCTTTGTTGTAGTTGCTTACACAAACAAAGAAGAAATGAAAGACAAAGACAACAACTATACTCACAATCGTCTAACACTCACAATCTTCTTGTGAGTATTGTACTCACAATCTTCTTGTGAGTATTGTCCCCACAATCTTCTTATGTTCTTGTTGTGTAGTGTTCGTACGCGAATCATACTTATTTTGAGCTTCGTGTAAGTGTTAAGTAGAGACGAGTCGTACGTATTGTTAAGTATGAATACGCCGATTAGTTCCAACTTTGAATATGAGCAGTATAAGTATGATATTAAAATAAGTATGACTGAGTATAAGTGTCAGGAATTACAAATATGATTTGAACCTACTCATCGTTTTGAATACTCGTTGCTGATCTCCGATGTGAACTGGTCAACGAGATTGTGCGATATGATCGCGTTACACTTTTTCTTGTAAGGTCTTCTTAAGTCGAAAGCATATACGCAAAATACACAAACCACAGCAGCCAAAGTCAATTATATTGTATAGGAATAAGTACAGAAATCAGGGTGTTTCGACGATTGGAAGTTAGTCGAATTCGTTAAATAATGTTTGTGAAGTAATAGCCTCCAATATAGTCCATACAATTTCATTTCGAATTCCACTGGTCTACGCCCGCTCCCTTTCTTGAACAGTAGAGGAGGCGCGACCGGATGGATTATTTTACAACCACCAAGATTGTTGTCAAGCTCATCATGAACCCATTATGGCTATTATGGTGCTCAAAAAGGTAAACCTTTTGACATCTTCACCAATCTTGATTTTTTTTTTCTTTTTTAATTGAAAACAATTATTTGCGTTCGGAAAAAACATATAGATCTACCTTATATCGTAATATTGACAATGTGAAGTTCAAGTAAACAGCTTAGAATTTAGCTAGTACAACGGCATAATTACAGGGTGGCTGATATATAATGCAACAAAGTAAAGCGCTATATTTTTTTAATTTTTTTTTTTAAATTAATTGCTCAAAAGCAAAAACTGTTGGAGATAACATCAAATTTTAGAATCACTTTAGATTTGTCAGAATTGCGCACCTTTGGTACGAATTATGACCATCAAACGGCCAACAAACCCATCACAGGCTGTACGAAAGCGGCTCTGCTATAAATCCTAGATACTCTTCGATTTCAACAAAAAAAAAAAAACAATTTAATTAAAAACAACAGAATCGAAAATTTTATTTAAACAAATATTTTTCACTTGCACTAACTCCTATAAATTTCAGCAAAAATTTTACAGCAAAGGTACTCATCTAATCCCTTGAAGTGTGTCATTATGACGATCATGTAATTTCCAGCTAAATTTGGATTAGGTAGAACAATATCCAAGTCCGCAATATCGTCGAAAGTAAGATTTTGCTGTAATTTTTTACGGGAAATCATTTTCAATAAATTAAAGCAAAAAAAAAAAGAAAACGTTTTCAATACTTACACCTACAAAAAACGGACATTTACGGTTTTCTTTAGAAATATGTCTTGTGTACTTAAACCACATCTCAGTAGGGTTAAATAGAGTTTGACAACCATCTGGCCTCTTCATATTGTAAATCGTAGGAGACCATCTATCACGATCCTTTTTAAATACTTCTAGCGACACCCAGTCCTGTGTAAGGAAAATAATAATAATTCTATATACAGTATATACAGTGTATGTTATTAAAAATATCTCTCCTACCTGGTCAGTGCCAGGACCTTTTATAATTATTTCTGAACCATATACATGTACAGAACCGTTTGCCAAAAATTCATATTTAATATTCGACATATTCAAAAATCTATCTGCAAAATACACACCGGATATATTGCAGGGTACAAAAATTTCTTCATCCTGTAATGCAAGGCTGTACTTGTACGCGGCCTGAAAATAAAAAAAATTATATCGTTCGATGCACAAAATATACTCAAGGACTTACAAATATTTTATAAGCTTTGAAAATTAAAAACAACGTTATCAGCACTCTTTTAAACATTGCGAAATTGTAATGAGACGATTAATAATATTTGTGGCTTTCTAAATCCGTATTTATATGTTTGAAAATCAAATGAATTCCCTAAAAACATAAATTCACGTTGTTAGCGATTTTAAATCGTTCGTGTAATTTAAAATGACATGAAAATTTAAATAATAGTTATTAGACGATATTAAAATGGTAATTCACAGCATTTAAATTTAACTGTTGCTACCAAGAGAATCACTTATCTTTTCCATATAAAAATAAAGAGCGGATATTTCCGCCTTCTTATCGTTAAATCATAGTATTTAACTGTGAATTCCCTCTCACTTTGTACAAATGTAGTAACCCAAATCAAGCTCTTACAATTAAAATACTTGTTTCAATATCAGCGGAATTTAGTTTAATTAACAAATAGTGAATGACAGGGAATTCGTGCATAACTTATGCAATAAGCAAAGACACAAACCAAAAAAATAAATTCATATGACATTCCGCACAAAGGCAAAGTTAGCAAGTTAGGTGTTGATTCTGAAGTACAAAGTTGTGTTTCATAATTAAAAATTAATTAAAATAAAATCTTAATTTTTAACGTCTCTTCCCTACTCTTCCAAACTGGATAGCATCAAATAAATAGATTTCCAGTTATTTCTGCAAACATAACGTTAGGAAGTGTAAATAATGTAGCGATTGTCAACGTTTACATGCTATGTGAATAATCCAATAGATATCATGAGCTGCGAGTTTAAGGGGCTTGATAAAGAAAACATAAAGTCGCCGTAGTCTAGTAGGTAAACTTATTAGACTTAAAGCCACGTTTCAAAACATTTCTTCGGCGTCTTCCCCTCAGCAGTCTTCTGGCAAAAATACTGCGAGTAAAAAAAATTGCTCTGTGGCTCTGCTATAAATCCTAGCCTAGCAGCGTTACCGTTGAGCGACTAAAGTCGCAATTTGACACTTTTTCAACGACCTCGCTACTTTTTGTGCCCCCTTACTAAAATAAACTAAATCTGACAATTTTTAAGATTATTGACCCTTTTTTCCCCTTTTTTAGAAAATTATTTTTTCTTTTATTTACATTAATAAGCCTGCAAATTTTTGACAGCCCAAACTATATAACAAAAACAAAAAATCATGTGATTTTTGTAGACGTTCGTTGTGTCGCTACTTTATTAATTTACTTTGAACATTTGCTTGTCTTTTGTAAACAGCACAAAAATTACAAAATATTGAAAACTAAAAATTAATTGTTGCAGAAAACGTAGAATAGAGGATGTGAAAATGGACGAGTGAGTAGAATGATCCAAGATTAAAAATTTGTTATTTAATTTGAATTTTAGACTAGACTATAGACTAGACTATACATCTAGTCTATAGACTAGATTATATACTAGACTAAAGATCTAGTCTATAGACTAAATTATGTCTAGTATATTAGATCTAGTCTATAGACTAGATTATATACTAAACTACAGACTAAACTACAGGCTAGACTAGACCAGGTTATATACTAGACTATAGACTAGATTAAGAACTAAACTATAGACTAGACTATAGATTAGGCTATAGACTAGACTATATACTTGACTATATACTAGACTATAGACTGGACTATAGACTAGACTATAAAATAGACTATAGACTGGACTATAGTCTAGTCTATAGACTAGGTTATATACTAGACTATAGACTAGACTATAGACTAGACTATAGACTAGACTATAGACTAGACTATAGACTAGACTATATACTGGACTATAGACTAGAGTGTACTTTGGTTTCTGTGTTAACAATTTTGTGGTCTGTGTAAATTAATAAAAAAAAAAAAACTCAAAAAGTTTGTTAAATACTTTAAAGCGTCTTTCAAAGACCTTTCATGCGATACCAAATTTTCGTATATTTTCTTTGTAAGAAATATGAAAACATCATGAAATATTCAAAAAGGATGTTTCATTCATCTCATCATTGTTTTTCGATCACTCTAAAATATAAATTAGTTTTGGAATTATAATTGTATAACTAATAGTAATAACTTTAAATGTTAGGTTTTTATTAAAAAACAAAAGAGAGATCAGCCGTCATCTAGGCATGAAAGTCTTATAGAATGCAAAAAGGAAATTATTTCATCATCGGATGAATCAATTCATGTGAAGCGTAATTATTTGAAATGTATGTACCTTATTAACTTCATATCTTTTAATTTATTACAAAATTAGTAATTTTCAATTGTTTTTTTTTTAAACATATATTATAGTTTTGTTTTGTATTATTATATAGTGGGTTAGCAAAAAAAAGTTTTATTTAATGGAATTTTAATAAAATTAAAAATGCATTTTTTATTTTAGAAATTTAAATATCCTAGCGTTCATACATTTGAATGAAATTACATTTTAAAGCTAGAAATAAAACAGACCAATAATTTTAAAAAAATTAAAACTTTCGTTTAGGCTTATTAATTTTTGGCTAACAATTTGTTTCTAATATAAACAATTGGAAAAATTATTAAAAAATGAACTTATTACATGCATATTTGTTAATGTATATTACAAAATCCAATAAAAATTTATTGTTTTAACTGTATTAGTTCATTTTCTTTTCTTTTAAAAATGTTTCCCCTTTTTACTGCCAAAATACCCTTTTTGTGTGACTTTTTTTTTTCAAAAATCCCCTTTTTGTGCGACTTCTTAAAAATTTCCAGCGGTAACGCTGATCCTAGCTACTCTTCGATTTCAACGAAAAAAAAAAAACAACTCAATTAAAAACAACAGCATCGAAAATTTTATTTAAACAAATATTTTTCACTTCCACTAACTCCTATAAAATTCAGCAAAAATTTTACAGCAAAAGTACTCATCTATTCCCTTAAAGTGTGTCATTACGACGGCCATGTAATTTCCAGCAAAATTTGGATTAGGTAGAACAATATCCAAGTCCGCAATATCATCGAATGTAAGATTTTGCTGAAATTTTTTATGGGAAATCATTTTCAATAAATTAAAGCAAACGAAAAAAACCAAACAAACAAAAAAAGAAAACAAAGAAAATTTTTTCAATACTTACACCGACAAAAAAGGGACATTTACGGTTTTCTTTAGAAATATGTCTTGTGTACTTATACAACATCCCAGTAGGGTTAAATACAGCTTGACAGGCATCTGGTCTGTTAATATTATAAATCGTTGGGGACCATCTATCACGATCCTTTTTAAATACTTGTAGAGTCGTCCCATCCTGTGTACGAAAAATAATTATAATTCTATATACCGGACATAAATGTATGCAATTAAAAATACCTCTCCTACGTGGTCAGTACCAAAATCTTTTGTAACGAATATTGAACCATATGCATGTACAGAACCGTTAGCCAAAAATTCAAATTTAATATCCGACATATTCAAAAATCTATCTGTAAAATAAACACCGGACAGATTGCAGGGTACAAAAATTTCTTCATCCTGTAATGCAGCGCTGTACTTGTACGCGGCCTGAAAATAAAAAATTATATCGTTTGATATACAAATTGTATTCGAGGACTTACAAATATTTTATAAGCTTTGAAAATTAAAAACAACGTTAGTAGCACTCTTTTAAACATTGCGAAATTATAATGAAACGATTAATAATATTTGTGGCTTTGTAAATCCGTATTTATATGTTAGAAAATCAAATGAATTCCCTGAAAATATAATTTCACGTTGTTAGCCATTTGGAATCGTTCGTGTAATTTAAAGTGACAGGGAAATTTAAATAATAGTTATTAGACGATATTAAATTGGTAATTAACCCTTTTGGCAGCATTTAAATTTAACTGTTGCTATCAAGAGAATCACTGAAGAGCGGATATTTCCGCCTTTTAATCGTTAAATCATAGTTTTTAACTGTGAATTCCCTCTCACTTTGTACTATGAGTAACCCAAATCAAGCTCTTACAATTAAAATACTTGGTTCAATATCAAGGGAATTTAGTTTAATTAACAAATAGTGAATGACAGGGAATTCGTGCATAACTTATGCAATAAGCAAAGACACAAACCAAAAAAAAAAATCGTATGACACTCAGCACAAAGGCAAAGTTAGCTAGTTAGGTCTTAATTCTGAAGTACAAAGTTGTGTTCCATAATATATGTACGAGTATGTGTTGGAACATCAAGCCTTAAAATTAAAGCTCAATTTTCAACGTCTCTTCTGTGATTTTTAACGTTAAAAAAAAGTAAATAATAATTCGAAGGCAACAAATAAAATTGTAAAACTTTTATTAGCTTGATTGCCCTATGTCACAGAGACTTGTTATTGTGGTTTGTGGCTTTGCTAAACCGATATGTTAATTATTATTTTCAGTTCATTTTAATGACAATCATTTAAATTCTATTACATAAACATGATGTCAATTAAAAATAATTGATAAATTGATAAAAAAAAACTGATTTAATAACATCAAATTCACTTCGTTAATTATATGTTAACGAATTCGAACATTTTCGAACATTTGCCCACAAGTATTATTTACGGTTTCATAATGTTCACAACGTATTATTAATGTTAATACTGATTTACATCGTTAATGTGGGACATCAAATGCTATAGTTTATGTATTTATTAATTACAATACAATTCAAAATTATATTCTAATTACACAGGGTGGCTGATATATAATGTAACAAAGTAAAGCGATATATTTTTTTTAATTTTTTAAATTTTATTATTCAAAAGCAAAAAATGTTTGAAATTACCTTAAATTTTAGAATCACTTTAGATTAGTTCGAATTGGCCACCCTTGGCACGAGTTATGGCCTTCAAACGGTCGACAAAGTCATCACAGGCTGCACGAAAGTGGCTCTACGGTATTTTGGCCATTTTTTAGCCATTTTTGGTCGACGCGTGCTGAGTGCTGTGGTAATGAGTCCTGTTGGAATGTCCATGGTCTGCGGCTGAAATGTTTGTCTGCCCAGGGCTTCAATACTGTCTTTAAGACAGTTTCCCGATAATATTCGGCATTTCTTTTGAACCAAAGGTCGATAAATACAAGCGGGGAGCAACCATCGGCCATTACGGCAGCCTACACTATTACCATCGGCGGCGCTTGGGTTCTGGTGTAAACTTTCAGCTGAACTCTTTGGCAAGTAAACCCGATCATTTTGTTTGTATACAAACTGCTCAATTTGGAATGGATTCTCATCAAAGAAAACCAAATTCGGCAACTGGCCATTTTCGTGCAAGCGAGGTAACTCTTTGGCTCTTTCCAGTCTAACTTTTTTTGTCCATCAGTGAGCTCTTGCACTTTTTGGAACTTCAATGGCTTTAGTCCAAGCTCATTCTTCAATATGTGTTGCATCCGTTCACAAGATATGTTCAGCTCACGAGTAATTTTTCCACTATAGCGGCGTAGATTTCGATCAAATCTGGCCTTCACTTTTCGAATCATTTCTGGTGTTGTTACCGTTTTTTTTTTTCGTCCACTTTTTGGACGCAATGCAACACTGCCAGTATCACTGTAACAAGCAATGCTACGAAAAACAAAAAATTTATCCGCATTTAAATGCTGGAGGGCTTTAACAATAGCCACCTGTGGTTTTACAGCTAAAAATATGAAGCAATCACACTATCACGCTTGAATTCTATTACGAATAACTTTTTTTTCTGAATACAATAGAAGAAAATGCTTTTGTAATTAATAAAATGAACTGTCACTGGAATAAATCTGTCAGCTGTTAGACGAGCAGTTTACAAATGATAACAACTTGAAGTTGGTTTCTGTAGAAATCAGCCACCCTGTAGTATGTATAATCGAGATTGGTTTTGGTTGCTTGTAGAGTGTGGGGATAAAACACAAAATTTGTTAACTGCTGCTGTAATCTCTGCCCATCAAAGTCTTTAACTAATTATAACTACTTTGCATTTTGGCAGTTGCCAAATAGCTGGATGGCGAATCGACCGTTAAGGCAATGAAATGATTGTGTGGTTTTGTGAGCCTATCAATCTGAAGCAAGCTAAGACATTACGAAGATCTGGTGAGATTTGATAGAGTGCATATATTTTTGTTATCGTTTGCCTTTTTTATTTCCATTACATATGAACGTCCTTAATATATGTCCTATGAAATAATTCACTATTATGGATACGCAAATTTCAGTAACATACGTTTAATGCTGCAAATATGTATGTAGTGCGTGTGATTTTGTTGATTCGTAGAGTTTCGTTTTTTTCTCTTTCATTTTTTTTTTTATTTTTTTGTTGAATGTCCCGACTTAATGAAATTACCATAAATTTTGCCATAAATGCACAACCAATGTCCCCACATGTTCCCTCATCCAGCCAGTAAATCTTACTGTCGTATTATTTCAACTCATATCTACCGTGCTACAGAGTAACAGCCGTTACATCGGTTCATTCAGACACAGACACACACACACACACACACATCTGGCTACGTTCATATTCAAGCAGCCAGTCATTCAGTCATCATCAGGCTGATAAAGGCAGCAGCAGGAAGGCAAGCTAGGCAGCCAGTCAGGCATTCATTTGGTTCCCCATTTTTTCACTTTTTTTGCATGTGCGTGTGCGAATATTTAATTAAAAAACACCACAAATTTTATTTTTACGTGCGAATTAAAACAAAACAAATGCCATTTTTTTTTTATTTTATTTTAATTTTATTTTATTCCTGTTGGTTTGTCACCAAACAAACAAAAAAAACAACAAAATACGAACCGAGCAGGAGAGTAAAGGGGGGTATAAAAAAAATTTATTTGTATTGCAAATTAAAAAAATATTAATAAAAATTGTGAGGGAGATACCTCATACACTATGTACACACACACACACTAAAGAAAAGAAAAAAAATTTACTTGACATTGCAACTGCTGCAGCCGTAGCAGCAGCAGCAGCAGTGGCAAACAGCTTTCGTAGTAGTAACAATGGTTTCTACAGCAAAAACAATTAAAAGCCAACAACATCAGTTACGCGTGACACTGCAAAACTATATACCATGCCATACCCTATGCATACATACATACAGTAGCGAGCACAAAAAATGCAACGTTGGGTAAAATTATCTTTAAGTGCGATAATTTTTAAAAAAATGGTGACCAGTTCAAAATATTTCTTTGGGTTATTAATCCCTACAGTTATAGATACCTATTATCAATAACATTATGTAAATATTTTTAATTAATTTTATATTATATTGTCATTCAAAGAGTGCGAATTTCATGGGAGCAATAAAAATGCAACAGCATAAATTTTTATGTGTTTATTTAAATTAAATAGTAATTCTTACAAAAAAAAATCTTAAAATTAATATTTAGTGGCGTAGCCCTTATTTTTTATGACTTCTTGCAACCTAGAAGGCATAGAGTCGACTAAAGCTATTAATGTGTTAATGGATATTATCTCCCATTCACTTTTCAAAATTTCTTCTAATTGCCTCTTATTTGACGGATGTTTCCTCTTAACTTCCCGATCTAATAGCTCTCATAGATTTTCTATGGGGTTTAGATCGGGAGACTGTGATGGCCAATCCAAAACATTGACTTCATTGTCGCTTAAAAAGTTTCGAGCTAAGCGACTTGAGTGCTTTGGATCGTTATCCTGTTGGAATATGCTACCAGGAGGCATTGTTTCCCGCAGATGAGGAAGCATGTGTTCTCCAAGGATTTCACAGTACTTCCTGGCGTCCATTTTTCCTTCGATTTGAGTTAAGGGAAAACGCACCTGTAAATACGTGACGTAAAATCAATAATTTTTTTTAAACATATCGTTCCTTACCCCACACCATTATTGATCCACCGCCATGTTTTACGGTTGGAAGTTAATATCTTGGAGAATATCTCTGTCCAGGCGGTCCTCGAACAAAATTTATCCCATCGGAGCCAAACAAATTAAATTTGCTTTCATCGCTCCACAAGACTTTAGCCCATTGTTCATTTGACCAATCCTTGTAACGTTTTGCAAATTCCAGGCGCTTCTTTTTCTGATGAGAGGTTTCTTTGCGGGTCGTCTCGCATGCAAATTAGCCTCTTTCAACCTACGGCGAACAGTGTGAATGCCTATAGAGACTCCTATTTGCTCATTTGCAACGTCCACTGCGGTCTTTCGTGGATCCTTTTTAACCAGTGCAATCATCTGGCGGTCTTGGCGAGAGGTAGTTTTTCGAGGATTACCACTAACTGGTTTCCTTTCCACACTATTTCTCAAGGAAAATCGAGATTTAATCCGACATACGGTTGATTGATTTACACCAAAGAGGTGTCCAACTTCACGCATGGATTTTCCTTCTTCTAAGGCTTAAATGATTGAAGTTTTGCTGTCAGCTGAGAGCTGCTTCTATTACAAAACACATGTTGTATAACTTATTTAAGAAATTTTCAATTATAATTAAATAAATAACTTACTTTAACTATTTTTTTATTATGTTGCATTTTTTTTGCTCGCTAAAAATTTGCACTTTTTTCACTAATTCAAAAATATTTAACTTTTTAAAGCAGAATTTGGAATAAACTGTGGTTACTTTGAAAACTTATAATTGAAAGAATTAACAGCAAAAGAAAATAGATAAATTAGTTTCCGTTATTTTGAAACAGACCTTATTAAAGATCATATGGCACAGTGTTGCATTCTTTGTGCTCACTACTGTACATATGCAGTAGTTGTAAGTATGTATGTATGTGTGTTTGGTTTTTATGTTGCAATATTACAATATATGTTCGCATTGCATTGTTTCATTTGCTGTTTTTGCTGTTGCATTTATTTTGGTAGATGCAACCAAGTGTGCAACAATATTTTTTTTTCACATTTTATATGCCTGCTACTGGCATAGGCTGACTGGCTGGCTAGCTGGCATTGCCGCTTAGTAGCAACATGTTCATATAATTTGATGACTATGTGGGCAACTCACGCAACAATACACCCCGTGTATATCGCACCTGCAGGGGTCTATTTGGCAGCAGTGTTACTACGGTATGTAGTAAACGTTACCTGTCAAGGGTAACACTTAAGCAGTGACAAACCCAGCCAACAATGGACTTTGTGGCACTACAAGAAAGGCAGCAAAAATTATAAAAAAATTTCTGTTTTTTTTCTATCAACTATCAATAGTAGAAACCGATTTTAAAATACCTTTCCCTAACAGTTTTTCATATCTAAAAAGAAAAGAATTTTAATTTCAAGTTTTCTATCGAAAATCTGTGTTTTAGTATCAAGAACAGAGAAGTAAAATTTTGTAATAATAATAATTGCTTGAAGTATAGGGTGGCTGATATCTACTGCAACCAACTTCAGGTTGTTATCATTTGTAAATCGCTCATCTCACAGCTAACAGATTTTTTCCAATAACAGTTTATTTTATTGTTTACAAACTTACAAAAGCATTTTGTTCTATTGCATTCAGAAAAAAAATTATTCGTGATGGAATTCAAGCGTGACAGTAGGAGTGCTTTATATTTATAGCTGGAAAACCCCAAGTAGGTATCGTTAAAGCCCTCCAGCATTTAAATGCGAATAAATCTTTTGTTTCTCGTAGCATTGCTCGTTACCGTGATACTGGCAGTGTTGCATCGCATTCAAAAAGTGGACGAAAAAAAAAAACGGTAACAACACCAGAAATAATCCGAAAAGTGCAGATCAGATTTGATCCAAATCCACGCCAGCGGGGTAGAAAAATTACTCATAGGCTGAACATATCGTGAGAACGGATGCAATACATATTGAAAAATGAGGTTCGATTAAAGCCATCGAAGTTCCAAAAAGTGCAAGAGCTCACTGATGGACAAACAAAAGTTAGACTGTAAAGAGCCAAGGAGTTACTTCGCTTGCACTAAAGTGGCCAGTTACCGAATTTGGTTTTCTCCGATGAGACACCATTCCAAATTGAGCAGTTTGTGAACAAACAAAATGATCAGATCTACTTGCCAAAGATGTCAGCTGAAAATTTACACCTGCGATTGGCCACCAGAACTCAAGCGCCGCCGATGGTAATGGTGTGGGCCGCCGTAACGGCCGATGGTTGCTCCCCGCTCGTATTCATGGGGTCCGTGGGGTCAAAATAAATGGCGAATATTATCGGGAAAATATTTTAAAGACAGTATTGAAGCCCTCAGCAGACAAAAATTTCGACCGCAGACCATGGACATTCCAATAGGACTCAGCACCACCGCACTCAGCAAGCGTCAACTAAGAATGGCTTAAAAAGAAAGTTCCTCGCTTCATTTCTACCGCACAATGGTCACAATAACTTCCGGATCTTAATCCGTTGGACTTTTGCGCCTGGGGCATTTTGGAGAGTAAAGTTCTCAACTAAAAAATACCAGAGTGTCGATAATCTCAAGACGGCGCTTCGCCGGGAATGGGCCAAAATATCGCAGCGCCACGTTCGTGCAGCCTGTAATGGCTTTGTCGGCCGTTTGAAGGCCATAATTCGTTCCAAAGGTGGCCAATTGGAACAAATCTAAACTGATTTTAAAATTTGATGTTATTTCCAACATTTTTTTTGCTTTTGAACAATAAAATTAAAAAAAAAAATATAACGCTCTACTTTGTTGCATTATATATCAGCCACCCTGTAGGGTATCAATTGTTCTATAATAATAGAAGGCAATATGGCGTTCATTTTAATCTACTTTTAAGTATTATATATTAGGAATGTGTATATGAGTCATTATTGTAAAATAATATTTTTTTTTATTTCTACTTGAACCCCCATTAATGATTGGCTTAATGATAGATTGTTGCTACACTTGAAAAATCAGTTGTTCTTATCGATTGTAATGCCAGATAAATTTTTCTCATTAGAAAATCAGAAACAGTAATCAACAATCGAATCGAAGGTAGAACAGATTATAGTAAGGAAAAGTCTATCAAATATTTATCGAATAGACCACGCTAATCTTGTTTCCAAACTATATAATCGTACACAAAATAATTTTAAACATTTCAGTTTTAATTCCTTTCTAAAACTCATATGGATTCCTTTCACTTTACACAAATACATCCATAATTAGTCATTATAACTCTTCAGTCAAGAGTACAACCTAGCTTCTCACACCACATATGTGGTGGCATAAGTGGCAGAACCTACAGTTTAAAGACGACTTCGAACGATAGATTTGTTTGTTCATTACTTTCAAGACAGGCCGTTGTCATCTTCTGCGGCCTCTTGAGTTCCAATCTAAAGACTAGACATTGGCCGAATGTCCACAACTCTTCCCAATAGTTACCAAATATCACGTACAATTAGTATTTGATTCGTTTTAAAGCAATTGTTTCGCTATAAAATTGTTTTCATTTATTAAATGGAAAGAAAATTGATTACACAATTGTTTACAAATGGATGGATCTGTATGGTTTGCTATTCTCTTAGAGAATTGTTTCACTTCTAAACAGTGTGAAGTATATGGTATGCCGCTTCCTTCATTATTACTTCGCAAGTACGTACTTAAAAAGCGGACGAAATAATACATGGTCTTGCCACGTATCAGAGAAAATTAGAAATTTCTTGTTTATAAAAAATTCGACATATCGACAGATTTGTATCAGAAAAGAGAGTCAGAAGATTTTTTGATTCTGTTTGACGATCCGTCTTAGGCAGTTAGCACTTCCGACAGGGGGTATATGGGATTGCTCATCTGTTTTCATTCCTTTACAAGATTTATACCCGTTATTCACCTCTTAACCTATACTCTACGACAATTTTTATCGTATTGGAAATTATTTTACAGCACTTTGATTAATCTGATTAAGTCCCATTTGTGCCTTCGATTTAAGAATTTCAAGTTTAGTTTCAGATAATCAAATCTGATTTGTTTAAAATTTGGAACTAATCAGAAAAATTTTCTCACACATTTCAGATAATAAAGGGCTTTGAGGTCGCCGTAGTCTAGTGGGTAGTGTGTTGGCTTATTAGACGAAAGACCCGAGTTCGAATCCCAGGTCAGACATCAAAACAAAATACAGAAAGCATTTCCACGGCGATCTCCTCTCAGCATAGATCTGGCACAAACTCTGAGAGTAAAAAATTGCCATGGAATGCTTCTCAAAAAATGTGTCGTTCGGAGTCGACTTTAAGCTGTAGGTCCCGCCACTCATGTATAAAATTAACACACACAACATAAGTGGTGTGAGAAGCTAGGACGTAGTACAATGGATCAATTCTACCACCAAGTACTGTACCTAACCTAAAGGGCTATCCATTTCGCGGCTTCAAAAATATCAGACTGGAACTCGACATCTGCCAAACTAAGTTCTGAAACAAATTTTTTTCCTTTCAGTTGATAGTCTTACATTGACGAAAATGGATCGTTTAACTATCACACGCATTACGCATAAAAATTATCAAAACCTACTACAAAAAATGGTGATTCTGCCACAGCCACGTATCGTGCTTTAAGAGCAGATTATGGTTTACATAATCGTTCAACTACGCAAGCAATTTTGCATAATTCTGAAGAAATTTGAAAAGACTGGAGTGGTTACAAATATTGAAAGGCCCCTGTGTATTGTTTCGCTCGCTGAAAATATCGCTATTGTAAGTGAAAGTGTTTTCGAAGTCACGAATGAGTCTCAAGAATTAGGACTGTCTTACGGCACATTATAGTGTATTTTGCATTTAGATCTACATCTAGATTCATATAAAGTTCAGCCCACGCAAAAACGGAAGCCAGCTGACCATTCACAACACCGTAGATACGTAGAATGGTTGCTTGAACAACAGACGGTGGACGGCAATATTTCGAAAAAAAAATTTTCTTCAGCGATGAAGCAAATTTCAAAATCGGTGGTTATGTTAATAAACAAAGTTGTCGTGTTTGGCATTCTGAAAATCCTCAAGTAATTAAAGAGAGGCCTTGACATCCAGAAAAAAGTCACTGTTTGGTGAGCTCTTTGGTCCGAAGGTGTGATTGGACCTTATTTCTTCAAAAACGACGTTACCCGTTAATTCGGAGCGTAATAGCTATATGATAACCAACTTTTTTTTGCCTGCTATTGAAGAATAGGACTAGGAGAATATGTTGATTCAACAAGATGGTGCCACATGCCACACAACAACTCGAGCGAATATGGCTTTATTGTAAGAGACATTTCCTGGCCGCATAATTTCTCGTCGTGGCGATATAAACTGGCCACCAAGATCATGCGATTTGACACCATTAGACGTTTTGTAGGGCTACGCGAAAGACCGTGTTTATGCAGATAAACTTTCAACTCTTGACCACTTAAAAACCAACATTTGTCAAATTATGGCTGAAACACCGCCCAATATGGGCTAAAAATTGGCATCAATGCTTGCAATACTTCGCGTGGAGCTCATTTAAATGATGTAGTGTTTCGCACATAATGTCAACGTTTAAACTTTACAATAAAAAAGAATGTCATGTGAAGTGGCAGTGGTCTAGTGGGCAGTGTGTTGGCTTATTAGACAAAAGACCCGGGTTCGAATCCCAGGTTAGACATTAAAACGAAAAATATTTCTTCGGCGACTTCCTCTCAGCAGATATCTGGCAAAGACTCTGAGAGTAACAATTGCCATGAAAAGCTTCTCAAAAATCTGTCGTTCGGAGTCGACTTTAAACTGTAGGTCCCGCCACTCATGTATAAAATTAACGCACACAACATAAGTGGTGTGAGAAGCTAGGTCGTAATCCTGACTGAAGGGTTGCAATGGCCATTTATGTATTATGTATGGCATGAGAAAAATATTTTGTAAGAGTTTTATTTACGTGGATTACTTTTGAAACCACGAAATGGATAACCCGCTATAAGAAGACGTTAATTAATGGTCCAATAAAAAGAAAGTGCCGTATTGTTGCTCGCTTAATTGAAATTGTAGCGCTTCAAAATATGATTGAATTTTTATTACAAATAAAAACTCAAATCACTTTGATTTCGATGATGTAAAGTAGCACCATAACACTTAAATTTATGCGCTCTGATTCTCTCCCTCTGAAAGTGTATTTGAAATAATATGCCATTAATTTCTTTTTTATTTTTTGTTTTTGTTTCTCATAGGCACCTGAGTATAATATTTTAATCACTTCAATGTAAAATGTCCCCTGTACGTTAACAAGATGAAAAATTTTTTAATTTGTCACAGGCCTCAAAAGTATTCAAGTGTTTACGTTTTCGTTTTTATTTTTTATTTTTCATGCTTTTGTTGCCCATAACTATGGTGACCCCCCTTGCGAATAAGTTAAAGAGTGACCTGATTTGTGAAATGCTCTACTTTATGCAACAGGACTCGCTTGCTTTGTAATTTTTATTTGCATGTTTTTACTTTTCATCAAGTTGAACGCAAACGTTTCTCAAGAATTCATGTGGTTTTTATATACAAAAAAAAATTCTTTCTTCGTTTAACAAATATTTTCCATTTCATGTTCAAAGATGCTGTGTGCAGCAATGAAATGAAAGTAAAGAAAAAAGGAATAAAAGGAGGAGAAGAAAATAAAATTAAATTAAATAAAACAGCCGACCGAATGCAAAATGCTGCTGTCGAGCAACAGCAGTTGCAGCAGCTGTAGAAGCACCAGTAGCAGCAACAGTGGCAACATAAGTAACGCGTATCATTAAAAACGTATTTAAATTTTTGTGCACTCAACTTTGTGCCCCCACCTATAATGTGGTGACATGATGCTGAAAATGAAATTAATTATAAAATAAAACAAATGATGGCCTCATCGCAAAGCTCCTGCGGTCACATGGCCCGCTTATTATTGGCAAAATCACGCATACGTTGCGTGTGAAAATTTTAACAGAAAAAAAGGAAAAAACAAAAACAAGGAATTAAAACAATATCAACAACAACAACAACAATTACATCAACAACAACAGCAACAACATTATCCACACAAAAACGTTGCATATAAAGGACGACTTATTGAAGACACATTAAAATTTGCTTAAAAATGCTGAAAGTTTCGACTTGCGGCTAAAGCCGCAAGATGCAAAAGGAGTCTGATTTTATTTAAACGAACATTGAAATTAAAATTTAAAACAAGACTAAGTGAATGTACGGAAAATATGATACTGAATATACAAGGAAAAGGATAATGTTTGTATGTATGATTGAAAAGTACGTTCCAGAGATGGTTGGGTAGGAAATTAATTTAAGGATTCTCTTTTTTGGAGTACCTTTTTAAAGAAAAGAGTCGCAAGAATTTATTTCTACTTTCGATTTATCTTAAGACATCAGATTTGGTTAAGATCAAATGAATTAAATGCCGTTAACCAAAAATTCTTATAACCTTCGCCAGAAGTAGGCAAAACCACCTTGTCTTCCCCATGTTCCTCGTTTTCTTCGTACAATTTTAAAAGTTTCAAACATTTTCTAGCCTATCATGAAGGATTTGTGTTATAACCGCCCTTTGCTTGGTCGGTAGTGTGTTGGCTTATTAAAAGTAAGGCCACGATTCATACCAACATCTCCAACAAAATGAAATACAATAAAAATATTTCTCCAGCGACTTCCTCTCATCAGCAAGCATTCTGAGAGTAAAAAAATTGCCATGAAAAGCTTCTCAAAAATTTGTCATTCGGAATCACACAACATAAGCTCTGTACTCTCATTAAGGTTTTGTAATCACCAACTATGTGGACTTGACACTCCTATTAGATATTGTGCTCGTACAGAATAATTTCAACATATTTTGCAAACAGCAATTAACAAATCTGGTGGACAGGTCTTTGTCAATCACAAACAAAGTACGTCATAAAACCAGACCAGTTCCTTCAATTTGTATCGTAATATATCCTGTCCATTCGCAACATAAGCTGCCAGGAGTTTGTATATTAAATATACAAGCAACAGAATTGGTAAACAACGACTTCTCTTCCTCATATCGGTATCTGTAATTACTATTGTCGTGTATGTCCATTCTGTACAAGTGCTTATTGCTTTCATAGCTTGCTCGAAAGTATCCTCAAATTTTTTATTCCAAATTCGGAGAAAAGTTTGCTTTATTAATGCTAGGGCCACGATAGTTTAGTACTATTGATCCATGAAGTCGCCATGGTCTAGTAGGTAATGTGTTGACTTATTAGATGGAAGGCCCGAGTTCGAATCTCAAGTCCGGCATCAAAACGAAATATGAAAAAAAATATTTCTTCGGCAACTTCCTCTCAGAAAATTTCTGGCAAAAACTCTGGGAGTAAAAATTGCCATGAAAAGTTTCTCAAAAACTCTGTCATTCGGAGTCGACTTTAAACTGTAGGTCCCGCCACTCGTGTGTAAAATGAACGGCCACAACACGAGTGGTGTGAGAAACTAGGACGTTTTAAAATGTCACAGCATCTCCGGGTGCTGTACTTGTCACAGTTGACAAGTACACGTCCTCTAAGCTAACCTAACCTAACGGTAGTTCATGGACAGGTCTGGCGTTAAATGAGGGCAAAACGTAGTATATGTATGCTGTCGACAAATAATAATATTAAACATATTAGATCCCAGATTGCGGCCTATAACTATACGTTCAATATAATCGTTGAATTTGTTTATCTTGGGCCCGTCGTTACCATCAAAAATTATGCTAGTCTGAAAATCAAGACAACTGATGATGACAATATTCGAAAGAGAGGTCATGCGTAACATTTTCGATTCAGTACGAGTAGGCAATAATTTTCAGCTCAACAAAGAGTTGTATGAGGTCCTTAACGACATGGACGTTTTACAGTGTATTAACAACCAGCGGCTGCGCTGGCTCGACCATGTCGTTTAAAAGGATGACGATGCTCCAGCGATTTGACGCGGGAATTAGTTTGCATTATATGGATCTAGTCGAGGAAGCCCTGCCGAAATCCGGTAATCGGGTTATAATTGGCCAATTAAGAACAAAAAGTTAAAAGTTGTAGTTAATTATCTTATTTCTCTTGAAATAAACGAGACTTCTCAGTGTGAATCAGAGAAATAATTTCCAGAATATTAAACAGTAGAGAATTTTAGGCACACGTGTAACTTAGGGTTTTTAAAAACCCACTGAAAGGTATGTGAATAGAAAATACTGTCTATCGTCTCTGAGAGAATTAAATCTCTCAAAAAAGGAAATCATATGCTGGACATATTTTTCTCCGATATATACACCAAAAACTCCTTTGGCTTGTTATCTGGTTTTGTAGGCTTCTACTTGGCCGATTTGATCACGCTTTTCTTTTAAGTAACTTATTTGATAGGGATTCTTTAACACGTTGACTACCGACTGCGAGATAACCTGCAGATTGCATTCCCAAAATTGTCGTTTTTTGGCAAATTTTTTGAAAATTGCTGCGGCAGTCAATGTGTTAACAATTAACTGCGGATATCTAATCGATAGACAGGGATTAACGAAAATTTTCAGTTTATTATCGATGTTTTTGGAAACAAACCAATTTTCGCATACATGGAGAACACTGGAGCTGTGTATACCCAGTAATTGATTTGTCTGTTCCACCGTTGAATAAATGAAAAAGAGCAAATAACTTGGAAGCCGAAACAGTATACCACAAACGAAAATTCATTACACAAGTTTTGTTGAATACGAAATTACTGAATGCAGTGTAAGAAGGCCTGTGTTCAGGGATCTTTTTAACTACGTAAAATCGAAAGGTTTTGATGCCTGAAATGTCAGTTATTTTGCACACATAGTACCTTTCAAATATTTCTGATGATCACATTGGATGTTTTTTTATGAAGGAATAAAAAGATCGTTGTGGCAGCCAACTTTTACTTTCACATCTCAAATTGACTTTCACATCTCAGGCCGACGAATTAGCGGACACATATTTATAGAAGAAACTGTTTTTAAATGACGACATTTGGTAACCCTGTCATTATAGTACATTTTCACAGAGGAAACTATTTATGCACAACGATAAATGGTAACTCTGTCATTATATAACATTTTCACGAAGGAAACTGTTTGTACAACACGACATATGGCAACCCTGTCATTACAGAATATACTGCAGTAACCAATCAATTGCTTAGTTGTTTGATTAAGGAAACTCCGGGAAAACAAAAGAGAAATTAAAACAAATTGCCGATTGGGAAATAAAAAGTTATTTCAAGGATTTTCAATTTATGATGAATTATGAGGGGAATACCTTTAAAGCGTTTACACACAATTCTGCTTTTGATGATGATATTCATCCACAAGCATTTGAAAAGTAGCTTGTTTAAGTTTAATGCTCATATGAATTGCCCGTTTCAGTTTAGCTTTTAATGGGGGCCTATTTATTATGGTTATTATGGGAAGACAACAAACTTCTTGTTCCTTTCTTTCCACTGCATTGAAATGTTGCTTCTGTTATGATCTTAATTAATTGTTGCATACAATGTGTAACGCAGTAGATCATTCTTATGACATGATTTCCTTTAGGCTTTCAGGTCTTGTCACAACCTGATTGAC
This sequence comes from Sarcophaga peregrina, assembly GCA_014635995.1. Taxonomy (NCBI): domain Eukaryota; kingdom Metazoa; phylum Arthropoda; class Insecta; order Diptera; family Sarcophagidae; genus Sarcophaga; species Sarcophaga peregrina. The sequence continues at coordinate 9,752,405 of CM025790.1, read as the reverse complement.
ATGCTTGTAACGCACTTCGTACCCAACACTGTTTGGAAAAAAAACAAAGAAAAAAAAGGAATGCGCATATGCCCGTTCTAAAGCTCAACATGTTGAAGTCAAAGTTGTCATTTAATTGCACTCTTGCTGTGGGCAGATATAAAGCAAGTGATGCTAGTGAAAGGCATTACAAATAAAGTAAGAAAAAACAAATGAAATAAAAGAAGAGAGAAGAGAAGAAAAGAAAAGAGAACGAAAAGAATGAATGAATGAAAGTAGAACAGTAAGAAAAGTTCGTTATTTTTCCGTTATAATGATTCCCGCAGTGCAATTAAGTAACGAATAATACAACGCAGGCAATAGCAACAGCAACAATAACAACACGGCCATTATGGCAATAAAGGACATTGTGTGTCCTTTTCCTGTTAACGGTTTTTATACTGTTGCTACCACCACTACCAATATAAAACAGGCGATGGTTGTGGTAGTTTTTCTTGTTCTTTTCTGGATGTTGCAGCTGATATGCATATTGTTTTCGTGTGTGTGTGTGTGTAAGTGTGTGTATGTATGGTTGAGTAACTATTTCGTATTTCTGTCGTAATAAATGTCATTTAAAATTAATAACTTTCATATTAAAATGTAAAAATAACAAACTCTTAACAAAGGCAGACAGAGAGAGAGAGAGAGAGGAAAAATATGCAAAAGAGATTGAAAATAAGGAAAAATGTTAAAACGAACGAATAAAAAAACCAGCAAAATAATAACAATAATTAAACTCACACTTGCAAAACCAGCAAACAAAAACATCAAGCATACAACAACATCCCAGCTCTGCAGTCGGTTTCATCATATTTTTCTGGCTCATATCCTGGGCCGAGCTGTACGTTATTGGTTTGCCCAGCATGTTTTTTATGCAAATTGGGACCTTGGCCTCAACCATCCAGCGCATAAAAGTATGAAAAAGGCTTGCAAAAATGCAAGAAGAAAAACAGTCAAGAGAACATTACAAAAATGTTGCATAAAAATTAAAAAGAACATCTCTGACATACACTGCAAAAAGTGTAACAAAAAAGTATACAAAAGCGTATAAAGGACAGACAAAACTTTTACACTTTGCTGTGGGCTTACGCATAAATATTTAACAAAAAACAAAAGCAACAAAAAAAAAACATAAGAAATGTATAAAAAAAATGGAATATTAAATATGAGAGCGAGCACAAGAAGAATATCAAACAGAAACTCATGCATACACACCGAAAAAAGGGGGAAAAATGGAGAAAAAAAAGGAAGAAAGGCAGTGAAATTTAAAATTTGCTTTTTCTTTTGCCTCTTCATTGCACTCTTCTTGTTTTAACCCTTTTTTTTCAAGTTAAATGTACCGCTAAAAGGCATTATTAAATATGTATTTGGCGAAAATGTATGTCATTTATAAAAAAAAAAAAATCCAGGCGGAAAGTTTGTTGCTACAGTGATATTCCATTTTATTTTAAATTTTTTTTGAGGGTCATCTTAAAGCTGCTTTTTAAAGTTAAGACAATGAGAGAGAAAGAGGATACTAGCTAAAACCAAGAGTTCTTAAATTGAAATAAAACTATTCATAGGTTACAAATGACATTCAAGGACATACATACATAATTGGTCATTAGAACCCATCAGTCAGGATTATTGACCTAGTTTCTCATACCACTTATGTTGTGTGCGTTAATTTTATTCATAAGTGGTGGGAACTACAGTTTAAAGTCGTCTCCGAACGACAGATTTTATGAGAAACTTTTTATTGCAATTTTTATTTACTCTCAGAGTTTTTGCCAGAAATTTGCTGAGAGGAAGTCGCCGTAGAAATACTTGTATTTTGTTTTGATGTCTGGCCTGGGACTCGAACACTTGCTTTTACGTCTAATTTTTTCTTTTTTTTTTTGTCCTGTGAGTTAGGGTTCAAAATGCCTTCGCACTTGCAGTGATCGTCATCAGCTGTGTCGAGTGGTGCTTCCACTAAAACAATCCCTCCTCCTTCTGGGGATACTCCCTTCCCGGGACGGCTATCTGCATTACTTCGGGAAGGGCCCAGAACGACGCCCAGTTAAGGACCGTTGTCTACTCTCCCACGTCTGGGTACGCCATATTTGAAGCCAGCTTCATGCTATTGGCTCGTCTTCTCATGTATAATTCCGTTGTATTGTATCAAGGTCGAACTTCTTTCTGCGGAGTACATATTCAACGTATCTTCTCACAGCGTTCCATTTTATCTCACTTTCGAGCATTGCGTTCACAATGGTGTCGGGTGTAAATTCACCAATTTGTTCCATCAGCATGTTCTTCTCGTCTTGCCATTTAATGCAATGGAAGAATGTATGTTCAACGTCGTCAATCATTTCCTCGCAATAAATACAGCTAGGATTAGTCACCTTGCCCATACGGTATAGGTATTTTCGGAAATAACCATGACCAGAGAGAAACTGGGTCAGAAAATAGTTAGTTTCCCCAAAGGTTCTCCGTATCCATCCCTCTATAGATGGGATAAGTTTATAAGTCCATCTTCCGCATGTTTCCTCGGTCCATCTACTTTGCCATCGCCGTAGTGTTTGAGATCTGACATCTGCGCTACTAATGGGAAGATTTTCCCTCTTCATTCTCCAGGATTTTCTTCGCTCAAATGCCTGCAGGTCAATAGGTATCTCACCGGCGATCACTAGGACTGCGGCGCCGGATACTGTGCGGTAGGCCGAGGCAACTCTTAATGCCGCTGTTCGCTGCACCGCTGCTAATATTTTCCGCTTAGATTTAATCTCCAACGCATCTCCCCATATCTCGCTTCGCTTTTACGTCTAATAAGCCAGCACACTACCTACTAGACCACGGCGACTTCGCTTAAGGACAAATTTACTAATATTCCTGGTTCCAAGGACAACTACCAAAAGATATTAAAGATGGTACTATGGCCGTAGTCAAGTAGGTAGTGCCATATTAGACGTCGAGCCACCGTTCAAACCACAGGTCAGAGATTTTCCAACGAAGCTAAATATGAAAAAATATTTCTTCAATGACTTCCTCTCACCAAGTTTCTGGTAAAACTTAGGAGTAAAAAAATCTGTCGTTCGAAGCCGGCTTTAAACTGTAGGTCCCACCACTCATCTATAAAATCAAAACACATAAGTGGTGTAAGAAACTAGGTCGATGTAAAAACCAATTATAAAGATCAATTATAAAGACCAATTAGGTATGTATTGTACCACAAATGGCTTTGCAGCTTCAGAAAACAGTAGCGCAATACGTTGTTGAATATGGTATTGATCGGTAGGTAAAGGTGACTATCCATCCAAAGAGTCTGAATGTACACAAATAGGGCCTGTTGTAATACCACTGCTGTAATGTAATACCATCCTAGTCACTGAACCACTCGAAGCTTGACTCAGACTGCCCCTATCAATGCATAACAGATCATTCCGATCTTCCTATAATAGAGACCAAGGTGCTTTTTCTCTTTAAAGGCTATGAAGGATACGAACATAGTAGGTAAAGCAACGTCTCCTCTTCTTCCTTATCTCTGCCGCTTCTACAGAAATCATTCGGATGGTGACCAAGACAAACCAAACTCACTTGCCTACCCATAATGTATGCCCAGAAATAACCTCATACTGAGCTGCTTCTTTGGAGTTTAAGGAGACTTCCCGTGCGTCCTCCAACCACCTTTACCCAGATCTTTTACGCCGTTCAAACCCCCCATTTACTGTTGACAGAATCGATGACCCCTTTGTAAATTACATATAAGCCTGCAGTTTCTTAATGGGATTACCAATGTCGAAAATTCAACGAAGAGTTCGATGGCTATTCGTCGCCAGACCAATTTATTCGCTCTGTAGTTACCAGGGTACTGGCATCCATATGATACGGATATTATTTCGCTCTGTTAGTTGTACACCATGTGGGGCATTTACGTTCATAATAATTTTGCAGCTTGTGCTGCCGACCAAAGATCTGCAATAAGTATTCAAAACGATAAGTAGATTCGAGTCATAATTATAATTTCTAATACTTATACGCATTCATACTTATTTTAATATCATACTCATACTCAAAGTTTGAAGTACTCGAAGTATTAATACTTAACAATACTCATGATGTTACTGACTTCGACTCGTCTCGACTTGAAGTTTACACGAAGCACAAAATAAGTATGAGTCGTGTATGCACACCGCAATACTCACAAGAAGGTTGTGTGTTTGCTTTGCTTGTTGTCTTTGTCTTTCCTTTCTTCTTTGTTTGCACAGACAACAACGACTAAGACTGTAAATTTTGATGAATGATTCGAGTCACTCGTAGTCACAGAGAAGTTAAATTTTAATCACTCATACTCAAAACTGCATGAGTTCTTATGAGTAGCATAAAGACGATTCATTGCTGATCTCTGATGCCGACATTTCTACCTGAAAGACGCTAAAATGATTCGGCATTCTTATGAGCCTGAGCATTAAGACCAATACCGATAAAATTCTACCTTTAAAGCTTCCGTGTAATTTGGACCCATCGGTGTTCATTAGTAAGAAGTTCTTTGCGAGCTGCACTACATCATTCTCCGTGATCTCTCTATTTGATACGCGCCACAGTCCAGCCGCCCAGAAACGTCTACCAATCTGGACACCAGGGAAGATTTTTGACATTTTGCATAGCAATATCTCGAATTAAGGTGACAGTCTTATAATAATAGCAGAACGATCGAACGAACGTCATCCAGCATTTTGTTTTCTTTTGCTGGATTTTGTAAAGACCTTTTACAATGTACTGCATTGTTATCAGAATGCCTCTGCCATGAAAGTATCCGAGTAGAAGTAAATAAAGCCTAATCCAAGGGCCTTTACTCAAATACTGGCAGTTGCTGCTTACATACATACAGTACAAATGAAACCCAAGCACTACTTTTTAATTGTTGGCATATTTTTTATAATCGAGTTTGAAATTTAATTCAGCGATTTTGTAAAGTAGCCTTAGCCTAGTAAGCAGTCTGTCGGCTTATTTGACATGAAGCCGTAATTCAGACCTCACTACAGACATCCTGAATAAAACGAAAAATAAAATTGCCTTAAAAAAGTTTCTCAAAAATCTTTCGTTCCTTCACGACTTTGAACTGTACGTCCTGCCACTAATAGGTAAAGTTAACACACACAACATTAGTAGGTGATGTGAGAAGCTAGGTCGTAATCCTGACTGAAGGGGTGTAATGCGCAGTTAAGTAAGTTTTTTCCATCACAGTGGAATTTTAAAAGAAACTTTTTTATCAAACACGATTTTTTCTTCTATAATTTAAGCTTTGCAGTAGATTAGGTAGAAGTCGCCGTGGTCTAGTGGGTAGTGTGTTGGCTTATTAGACTAAAGGCCCGGGTTCGAATCCCAGGTCAGACATCAAAACGAAAAATATTTCTTCGGCGACTTCCTCTCAGCCGATTTCTGGCAAAGACTCTGAGAGTAAAAATTGCTATGAAAAGCTTCTCAAAAGTATGTCGTTCGGAGTCGCCTTTAAAATGTAGGTCCCGCCACTTATGTATAAAATTAACACACACAACATAAGTGGTGTGAGAAGCTAGGTGGTAATCCTGATTGAAGGGTTGTAATGGCCGAATATGTATGTAGTAGATTAGGATATCATTCGTCCTTCAAGGTTTTCTCTTAATCATGTGTGAGTGTTTTACATTAAGGACTCCCTATAGAAAAATCCTTGTAATGTAAAATGAAATCGTTGTCTTTCTATTTGTTAAAAAAAAGAACAATTAACGAGAAAATAAACTTTTTAAATATTTTTTTTTTTATTCTTTCCAGTTCTGCACCATTAAAAGGCGCATTCAGCTGTGCAGCTCATACAGATGTACGAACACACTTGAGAAGTGTTCATATGTAAAAACTATAACTTCAACTATCTTAACTCTCGCTTTTCGTGGAAAATTCATTATTTCAGTTGTTTGTTCTGTTTCTGTTTCAATTTCATACAGAAAAAAATGGGAAAAAAACAATTTTTTTTCACATGCATTTTCAATTTTTCGTTCATACAATTCATTAAACGTTACACACTACATCTAATGGCTGAAATTAAATGAAAAAAAAAACGAATTTTTTTTTTAAACACTTAAGTGTTAGGCACACACATGCAGTTATACTCACGGTATACACTTGAACGTTTTCAAATGTTGCACTCACTAAAGGCAATGCAAGGCAAAAGGCGCAAATGCACATCAAACCAGTGAACGAACAAAAAAAATGAAAACAAAAAAGTGGAGGAAAACAATATAAAATCTTGACTAATCTGTTGCACGGTAAGTGCTCTTAAAATGATGCCGCTGTAAATTGTGCTGCTGCTGTTGGATTTGTAGAGCAAAACAAATATAAAATCATACTCATTGTCGCCAGCGAATGTCAATTTTGACAGTTTTGAAGTGAATTTTGTGTAATTGTGAGTAAGTAAGTGAATGACAGAGTGACTGAGCAAATGAATGGAGCGAGTGTGTGTTTGGATTTTAAAATTTATTTCATTATCGCTGCCAAATACTTGATGGATACTCTACTTTACTCTACTCGCTTGTCTTCTAGGAAAGCGCCGGTAATTTAAAACTCTTTCAAAGATTTTAATGGAAACAGTTTTTAAGAGTTTTAGGAAGTTGATATTTCTTCTACTTCTTCTTCTTGTTTTGACTGTCTTCGATTTAATAGCATTTGCTTCCAAGAGAAATTAACAATTAAAATGCCACCAAAAAAAAATAATCTTTTTTTGCAAATTTCCTCATCTTTTTACAGAAGCAAATGAATTGGAAAAACCAACAAAATTTTAAGATTTTTTTTTTTCTTGAAACTCAAGTCTATTTTTACATTCTTCGTGACATTACCATGCAACATCATATTGACGTTGTTGCCAGTTTTTGAACGACAAACTATTTACAAGGAAAACGCCTTTTAGAATTTGCCAATTTTTCTATTTTAAATACGAAATTTCTTGAATGCCATTAAACAACAGGAAATATTTGAATGGATTTGAAATTTCATTAAAAATGTGGCAAGTGGTGCACAAAGTTGACATAGGGCGTTCTGTACTCATGCATGCAACAATGATCGAAACGAATGTATTGATATTCGTATTAGTGGTGATAAATATTTGTTTTTATCATCGAAAGTCTGTTTTTTTTTTATGAAATTGACAACAGCACTGCACCTCCATATATTTTGATTTTTTTATTGCATTTTACTGTCAAACCTACTGACTCTCAAGTTTTGTTCAAATTCATTTGGTAAATATTAACGAGCTTAGAATGTTCTCCCAATAACTGAATTAATTTATAAAATTAGGACCATTTCGACACCATTTGGAGTTGCTTTCTCTATCTTATTTCCATACAATATTGTTATGAAAATGGAAAGGGTGTAACATTACATTAAAATGTTTATACTAGAATGATAAACAAAAGCTACAAAAACAAAAACAATGAACTTGTTTACAGGAAAAGCAAAAAAAAAGGCAACAACAACACTGCAAGAACAAACGTAAACAAAATACACAAACAACAATAACGTAAACAATACACACACACACATACTTAATTGGTCATTACAATCCTCAATCAGGGTTATTGACCTAGTTTCTCAGTACTTATGTGGTGTGTGTTAATGTTATTCATAATTGGCGGGACCTACAGTTTAAAGTTGATTCCGAACGACAGATTTTTTAAGAAACTTTTCATGGCAATTTTATTTATTCTTAGAGTTTTTGCCAGAAATTTGCTGAGAAGAAATCGCCAAAAAAATACTTTTTGTATTTTATTTTGATGTCTGACTTGGCTTTACATCTAATAAGCCATCACACTACTTACTAGACCACGGCGACTTCAACATAAACAATATAGTGAAGGTAAATCATTCTCCTTCATTCATTCAAACTGTTTAACATAAGTTACAAAAGGCAAGACAAAGTAAGCAACGAAGTCAGTAAAAATTCAGTCAGTTTTGTGTAAAGAAGCGTTGCATGTGAAGAGAATAATCGTGATTCTAAGATATCCGTTATAAAGTCCTGCCGAACAATTATTAGTGTTTACGGAAAAGAGTGTAAAGAAGAATAACAAACAAAGTAAATTGTTTTTGTTTACATTACTTTTGTGAACAGTGACATACAAAATTGTGTGAACAAAAAATTATTTTAATTAAAACTAAATACAAATTTATTTTTTTTTTTTATTTGTAATCCATGAACTACTATTTTAAACGGTTTTAAAAGGTAAAAACGTAACAAAGTTATGAATCTACACTATCCGTAAAATTCGTTGTTCTTCATTGAACATGATTTTAATTTATGAATATTTGAAATTTGGGTACGTGAATACAAGAACATCCTTTACGTCTTGAAAAAGTCACTATTTGGAATGGATTTTGGTCTAGTTGAGTCATCCATTAATATTTCTTTGAGTGAGACGTTAGCAAAGCCATTACCGTCAACGATGTGCACTATACGTCGATGATTTTCAACTGGTTTTGGATCTGAATCGGATCACTAAGATACCAACGATATTTAGGTTCAATCTGAAGCTATTTATAGCGCAGGCCATGCAAATGTGAATATTCTGCACGAGAGGATGTGATGTAAACTTGTGATTAAGATAGTATGATTTAACCCTGTTAGCACTCTTTTTCTGGGAATTTTTAAAGTGTCAAATGTATGCGAATAAATCATAAACCACGGAGGTCCTCAAAACCAGCACAACTCAAGCTATCTTTAAAATTCAGCAAATATTAGAACGATGTTATATTCAACACGTATTGACAGCAATAGGTCTTACAAACGGTAACATTTCACACCTACTTTGATTTACAATTTAAAACTGAGAAGCGCTTAAAGAAAGAGCCCAAACCAAGAAGAATATTGCAGATGAAAATTTGTATCTCAATTCACTGGAGGAGTTGGAGGAAACTTCTAGCACGTTTAATATTCTAATTGTATGCTTGACATTCTCATAGTCAGGGGGAATGATGATTTAATGTTCTCCACATTTATATTCATTGTTTGTGATTAATTTAACCATGCGTAGGATATTTTGAAGCCACCATAGTGTATTAGGTAGTGGTTTGGCTCATTATACATGAGGCCACTGTTCATAAATCTCTAACAAAACAAAATTTTGAAGAAATATATCTTTGGTGATTTCATCTCAGTAGATTTCTTGGAAAAAACTTTGAAAGTGAATAAATTGCGAAGAAAAATTCCTCGAAAATCTGTTGTCCAGAGTCAACTATAAATTGTATAAAATTAACACACACAACATACGTGGCGTGAGGGAAATTGCCGAACAAATATTTATGAATACTTCCTTTAGTTGGAAATGCTTGATCCGGGAGTTGAACCAAGGCCATGCGTCTAATAAGCCAACAGAATATCTACAAGACCAGTAGTTTAAGGAGTGTGCACGAAAAAAATGGGCCTACTTTTAAGCTTATAACTTTTATCATAATTGAAAAAAATGAATACCGTTACATTGTTTTTGTTAGTCATCTATTTCAAAATCCACGTGCTAAATTTCATTGCAATAGCAAAATTAGGTTTTATTGAAAATAGGCACCCAACAAGAAAGTCGTAGAAAAATAATTGAAATTTTCAAAAACTGCTAGGTTCGCAGGTTTTAACCAAAACACAGTTTCTAAGGTAAGAATAAAACAATATAAGGAGTCTTTAAGTATTAAGAGAAAGCGTGGAAGTGGAAGAAAAAAAGGATTTGCCGACCAAAAAAAAAAAAAAAAGCAAATAACCCTAAAATGTCTGCAAGAAAAGTGGCTCAAAAAGTTGGATGCTCTGAGACCTTGGTTAGAAAAAAATTTTACACACAAAAGAATTCAAATATTATTTACTTTAATTGAAATATAAAACGAAAAAAATATGCCGCTTAGTTTTATTTCTACAACGAAAAGTGTAAGTCCAGTTTTTTTTCTTGCGCACTCCTTAAATTCTGTTAAAACTGTTATTAGATCTGGTATAACTTTACAAGGCTTAGTTTAAAGCCATTTTCGTTACAGAAAAAATTTTTTGGTGATATTTAAGAGGCACACAACCGGGAAAACCTTCATAAAAATTAATTTTGAACAGCAACGAATAGTTCAATAGCTGGTCAGTTAAGTGTTTGTAATTAAAAATTTTTTTCCATTTTTCCATTTACTTCTGAGGGGGAAAAAAAACTCTTATGTTACTCTACGTAAAGCGAAAAATTGAAAATTGAAAACAAGGAAACTAAACTGTTGATGTCCTTTAATTATCCAACAACCAACAATAAGATATCGAAAAACGTTTTTGGTGTTTTAAGCCACATAAAGAAGAATGCCATAAAATCTATTGGCAATAACAACAAACTAAACAAGAGAAATACGTTGTACAAGCCAAGCAAACCTTTTAAGGGATATTGTCACCTTTTAGCTGTTTGAAGTTTAACTACCGCAATGACTAACAAAAACCAAAGAGAAGTGGATAACAACAGAAAAACTTTAATTTTTTTTAACATTTTACGTGATTAGCAGTATTGTTTTACCTTAAACTAGTCAAAGCTTTTTTTGTTTGCTTATGCAACCTTCTCTAAATAAAAACGAGACAAACCAAACTAAAGAAGAAATTTAAAACCCCAATAAAAAGACATAAAAGGACTTGTATGATGTATGTGGCATATACAACATAGCCAAAGCAACACAGAGAATACAATATTACACTTACTCGTAGTCTAGTTGTCGTACTCATAGTTGCTACTTTGTCATCTTTTTTTTACAATTTTTTTTTGTGGAGTTTCACACATTGAAAGTGTACTCGTACTGGCATGCCTAGAGAGAGTTCAATTCACTATTTAGCAGCAAAAGGCGATGAAATTAAGAAAGACCCGAGAAAAAAACCCACTAAATCTGTACGTTTAACAGTTTTATTTGAATTTGGCTGACGGTACTCATTGGCTAACTAGCAACACCATACATACACTCGGTTCGGTTTGGTTAATTGTAATCAACACAACATGACAATGACATGCCATAACATTAAAACGAGCGAGGTTTTCAACATTTATTATCTCACAAAATACATTCTTGTTGTTTGTACTAATACAGGCTCCTTCTTCCCTTTCATCTTCTTCCCCTGCTTCCTTTATTCTTTTTCTCTTTGTAGAGCCAACCATTTTAGAAAATTAAAAACACTCATCGACTATTCATTACTCAAACCCAACGAATAGTTCAAATGCATAGACTTTAGCTAGTGTTTAATAAAAAATTAAAATCGGTCAATGGTTGTTGTCATGTCCCTCCCTCCTCATCCTCCTTTCGTTATTCCCTTTGGCCATTTTTTTTTTTGTCTTGCCACGAAATTCTTTTCAGCGTGAAATAAGTAGGGGGATTTGAAATTGCTTCATTTGCAAGGAAAAGAAATAATTTTTGAAGAATTTTGTACATTTCCAAGTTCATTGGTGTCAATCTCAATTTACTCAGAATGATAATGATGATGATGATGATAATGAATGTAACAAAGTAGCAGGAATACTTTGAATTTTAAAAATAATAACAAAGAGTGAGTGACGTGTCCTGTTAAAACTTCTCGTTAATATGTTTACATCTGTTAGTTGACATATTTTAATTATAAAATCTTGGGGAACCTGTTGTCGCCGTAATCTAGTAGGCAGTGTCTAAGGCCTTGGCTTAAACACACAGTCAGAGATCTCCAACAAACGAAATTTAAAACAAAATATTTCCTGGGCGACTGCCTCTCAGATATCTAGCAAAAACCTTGAAAGTAAATAAAAATAAAGTCGCCATAATCTAGTAGGTAGTGTGTTAGCTTATTAGACGTCAAGCCACGGCTAAAACCCCGTCCAAACATCTGCAAAGAAACGAAATATGAAAAAATATTTCTTTGGCAATTGCCTTTCAGTAGATTTCTGGAAAAAATTGAGAGTAAATAAAATTGTCATGAAAAGTATTCAGAACAGAATCATACCTTCAGTAGTGTAGGAGGAAACCATTAATGAGTTATGTTAAATATCGGGCCCGCCAATTTTTTTCAATTTGTGCTTATTTCGTGAATGGTAGTTTTATCCTTCCGCTGAACGAATATTGACCATCCAATGCGTTTTCGCTTCGCTAAGTGGGCTTGCAATCGATTTATGGAAGATGCCGATTTTGGCAAAAAAAAAATCATCTTTTCAGATGAAGCTCATTTTGATCTTGGCGGGTCTATAAACAAGCAAAATTGTTGCATTGAAAAGTCGACGCACCCAAAATGAGTCACTGTTAGGTGCGGATTTTGGTCTAGAGGCATAATTGGGCCATTTTTTTTTTTTTTTTGAAAATGAGCAAGGAGTGGCCGTTACAGTCAATGGTGATCGTTATCCGGCTTCGTTGAACGAATTTTTGTTCATAAAAATTGAAGAGGAGGATATTGGCAATATTTGGTTTCAATACGAAGGCGCTACGTGCCACACAACCGAATCTATACTCGATGTTTTGCGCCCTGTTTTTGAAGATCGCATTATCAGCCGCGCCACTGATGTCTTTTGGCCACCTCGGAGCTGCGATTTGACACCGTTTGGCTATTATTTGTATGGTGCAGTCAATTATAAGTGTTACGCCGACAAGCCAGAGACAATTGATGCTTTAAACGACAATATTCGTGAAGCCATTTGTGAAATACAGCTGCACACAATCGATAATGTGCATAGAAATTGGATCGACCATGTAGGCTACTGCATGGCCAGCCTAGGCAGCCATTTGAATAAAATTATTTTCCATTATTAACCGAAAGGATTGCACTTTCAAATAAAAAACGAAATTTGAGGAAAGTTTCAGTAGTTTTTTTTAAGTATTTCCAAAAAAAAAGTAATTTGGCTGACCCTTTACGAAATATTACTGCCATTCATATCAAATAAAGCATGTGCTTTAGAAGCTTTATTTGGAAGCCAAGTGTATGACTTAGGTTGCATACTATTACGTTTTTACCGTTTAAAAAAGGTTAAAATATAAGCTCGTCTATTACAAATAAAATAAAAATAAATCTGTGTTTAGTTTTATTTTTCATACAATTCACAACTTGATGTAAACAGCAACAATTGCTTTGTTTGTTATTCCTCTGTTTATATCCTTTGCATAAACAATAACAATCACTAAAAAATTGTTTTACGGATCTTTCTAACATAGATCTTCAAACCACGATTACTCTCTTTAAACACACCGTATCTTCACACTGAACTAACTGAATTTCACTTACTCACTTGCCTCCTTTGCCTTGGCTTTTATATTGTAAACAGTCTGATGACTGAATGTAAACATCGTTATTGTTGTTTGTGTATTTTGTGTACATTTATTCATGTTTTTATCATTTTTAATGCTGATGTTTGTCTTGTATTTTTGGTTATTTGCTTACCATTTTCTTTGCTAATCCTATGTTTATATCCTTTGCATAACCAATAATAATCACTAAACAGTTCTTCGACAGAAGTTTGTAACGGATTACTCAAACGCACTGTGTCTTCACACAAGACTGACTGAACTTAACTAACTCACTCACTCGCTTGCTTTGCCTTGCCTGTTATACAGCACGGTAAACAATCTAGAGGATGTTCTTCAAGGCTAATGTTCATGACTTCGCTTTCCTTCTTGAAATCAATTATTGTAGTGTTGTTTGTGTATTTTGTTTACTTTTATTACTGTTGTGTTGGTAAAGTACTTTTGTTTACTTGTTTACCATTTTTTATGGTGGTGTTCGTTGTTATATTAAGCAGTGTCATAATTTGTAAACAGGATTGTTTACTTGCATTGTTTTGTTGTTATATTTTTTTTGTTATTAATGTTGGGCGATGTAAAAGCAAAACACCAGTATCTAGATTTTTCATTTTCTTACAATACTTTCTTGACAAGCAATATTGTATTCTGGACTTATGTACGAAATTTTCAAAACACTTGAAGTGGAGTTTTCGATTTTTTCGACATGTTGACAAGTGTTGCCAGAAATCACCACCAATACGATAGCTCTTTGGAAAAATTCTTTAAATTAATTTTTCTTGGAATTTGTAGGAAAATTTTCTAATTTTTACCACACTCTGAAAGTTCTTCTGAATAAACTCTCGCAGCGAAATGCTCTTAAAGTTTGGCATTTAGTTGGCTATAAATGAATACATACGTACACACGTACATACTTACACTGTCACTTATGCGAGAGTGTGAACATAATTTTACTATTTCTTGGATTACAAATAATATCTGTTGCCGTACGTTGCTATCTGTCCGTCTTTGAATTTAGTTTTTATTTCATTCGATTTTATTGTATTGGACTCGTTACTTTGGCACCCAAGTCCCAATTAAAGCATTTGTCGTTTGTTGTTTATTTAAGCAACTTTGTTCTACAATAAGAAAGAACAACAACAACAACAACAGCAATAACAAGAAGAAAATTGTAAACGAACTGAAAACAAATTCTTAAAAAGAAGAGAAGAAAATGAAAATCCTTAGAAAACTTTTTATTACACACACACACACACACACACTCACTCATTGGATTGCATGTGAGATTGTAAATAAGCGTATAGCGGATATACACACACACATATATGCGGATATTTCAGAGAAGAATGCACGTACATATGTGTGCTAACAGGTATGTTTTGGTATTGCAGCAGCTTTGTTGTGATTGTCGCTGCTGTTTAATTTCATTTTTATTTTCCTGTTGTTTTAGTTAGGTGTTGTTGTTGTTGTTGTTACTGTTGCCGTTGTTTATTCGCACCTTTGTTAAGCATTGACTAATTAAAGGTAGTCGTGTTCAATTCTACTAGCTTTTAGTTTCTATTGCAAGACTTTATCCTGCCTGCCACATACTTACCTCCCATCCCTCTATCACCGTTTTAATTTCCATACTCCCCAAAGCGTTTAGCATGCTGTACGTGTTTGAGGATGCCAAATGCTTAAATCTTCATGTTCATGTTCATTTAAGAAAATTTGCATTCTTCGTTCATTTGTTACGTACAGTAGCGAGCACAAAAAATGCAACACTGTGCCATATGATCTTTAATAAGGTCTGTTTCAAAATAACGGTAACTAATTTATCTATTTTCTTTTGCTGTTAATTCTTTCAATTATAAGTTTTCAAAGTAACCACAGTTTATTCCAAATTCTGCTTTAAAAAGTTAAATATTTTTGAATTCGTGAAAAAAGTGCAATTTTCAGCGAGCAAAAAAAATTTAACATAATAAAAAAATAGTTAAAGTAAGTTATTTATTTAATTATAATTGAAAATTTCTTAAATAAGTTATACAACATGTGTTTTGTAATAGAAGCAGCTCTCAGCTGACAGCAAAACTGCAATCATTAAAGCCTTAGAAGAAGGAAAATCCATGCGTGAAGTTGGACACCTCTTTGGTGTAAATCAATCAACCGTATGTCGGATTAAATCTCGATTTTCCTTGAGAAATAGTGTGGAAAGGAAACCAGGTAATGGTAATCCTCGAAAAACTACCTCTCGCCAAGACCGCCAGATGATTGCACTGGTTAAAAAGGATCCACGAAAGACCGCAGTGGACGTTGCAAATGAGCAAATAGGAGTCTCTATAGGCATTCACACTGTTTGCCGTAGGTTGAAAGAGGCTAATTTGCATGCGAGACGACCCGCAAAGAAACCTCTCATCAGAAAAAGAAGCGCCTGGAATTTGCAAAACGTTACAAGGATTGGTCAAATGAACAATGCGCTAAAGTCTTGTGGAGCGATGAAAGCAAATTTAATTTGTTTGGCTCCGATGGGATTAATTTTGTTCGAGGACCGCCTGGACAGAGATATTCTCCAAGATATCAACTTCCAACCGTAAAACATGGCGGTGGATCAATAATGGTGTGGGGTAAGGAACGATATGTTTAAAAAAAATTATTGATTTTACGTCACGTATTTACAGGTGCGTTTTCCCTTAACTCAAATCGAAGGAAAAATGGACGCCAGGAAGTACTGTGAAATCCTTGGAGAACACGTGCTTCCTCATCTGCGGGAAAAAATGCCTCCTGGTAGCATATTCCAACAGGATAACGATCCAAAGCACTCAAGTCGCTTAGCTCGAAACTTTTTAAGCGACAATGATATCAACGTTTTGGATTGGCCATCACAGTCTCCCGATCTAAACCCCATAGAAAATCTATGGGAGCTATTAGATCGGGAAGTTAAGAGGAAACATCCGTCAAATAAGAGGCAATTAGAAGAAATTTTGAAAAGTGAATGGGAGATAATATCCATTAACACATTAATAGCTTTAGTCGACTCTATGCCTTCTAGGTTGCAAGAAGTCATAAAAAATAAGGGCTACGCCACTAAATATTAATTTTAAGATTTTTTTTGTAAGAATTACTATTTAATTTAAATAAACACATAAAAATTTATGCTGTTGCATTTTTATTGCTCCCATGAAATTCGCACTCTTTTTAATAAATGACAAAATAATATTTCATTAATTAAAAATATTTACATAATGTTATTGATAATAGGTATCTATAACTGTAGGGATTAATAACCCAAAGAAATATTTTGAACTGGTCACCATTTTTTTAAAATTATCGCACTTAAAGATAATTTTACCCAACGTTGTATTTTTTGTGCTCGCTACTGTACTTTTCTTCTTTTTTTATTTTTATTTCGTTGCCATTTTAACTAAAAAGCTTGTCTTGGTTTTATTGTGTATTGCTTGTGCTTCTTATTTAATGACAATTCTGATAGCAAATCCTAAATGCTTTTAAGGTCTAAAAACAGTTTTTTTTTTTACTTTATTTGAGGGAATTGAATTCAACGCTTTAATTTCATTCAACCATAAATGATTGGCGTGTCAGGTTTTAAAGTTTTTCTCCTGGTGATTTTCATTATAAAACTCATGATAATTCCGTTTTTTAAAATACCACTCACAGGCACTTGAGTATGCTTTTGTTTGACTTGAACACTTTGGTTGAATAAATATTCAATTTTTATACAAACAAATTATTAAAAAAAAATTTATTTTAATTTTAATTTACTTTTTAAGGTGATTTATTCCCTCCTCTCTTCCATGCAGCAGCAAATGACTTGATTACAGAGTTAGGCACCATTCAAGAATGATAAAGTAAAGATTACGCCATGCTCATGATGGGCTATTTTAAAGCTTCCAAGTCTGTTTCATAAGTGAAAATTAACATTTCTTCTGAAAAATGTGTGCACTATGTGAAAGTAGTTGGCAGCCCTGCAATATAACTTACAATATCATCAACCAATAGGAACACAATTTGCGTGACGTCATTGATTCAACATGCGCAGAAGGTGTTAATTTTGTGTGCGTGATGGCGTAATCTTTAGTTTATCATTCTTGGATACTATAGTTGTGTCTGATGATATTATTATCTTCATAAGCGTTAAGCATCTTGATATGAAATGTAATCGGCTGGAGACGGCACTGTCGTTCAATAATAATAATAACGCGAACTTTTTACATTTTTAAATAAAATATTCTGTATTTTGTTAGTCCCAGGCAATAGAAGCAAGGAAACACAAACAGCGGTCACCGGTCTCTAAAGTTTCCTTTAATAATGTTGGGACTTTTGTAGAAAACAAGTTTTTTTTCCCATGAAATAGAGTTAAAAGCATAATGGCAACACTGAGTCCAATACAACCAGTATAACGAACGTTCTTAAAGTAAAAGGTTCGTGTTCTCGCTTTCTGGAGAACTCTATCGTGCCAAATTGCTTGTTGTTGCGTCTAGCTCGCTAATAGCCTAGCACGCCAACCACTAGAATACCAGGCATCCAGCTTTTTTATTTTTCTTTTAGGAAACTTGAACTACGCTATTTTGCCTTTTAGAGAATAATTACACTATCTTTGTTTGCCTAGCCAAGGCTACGACGTCTTAAGTTTTCAGAATGAAAAGGAAATAATGCTCTCAACTTCATTCCTTGTCCATCACCTGGGACGAGCTAGTTAGAACAGAATACATACATAATTGTTCATTACAACCCTTCAGTCAGGATTATTGACCTAGTTTCTCACACTACTTATGTTGTGTGTGTTAATTTTGTACATAAGTGGCGGGACCTACAGTTTAAAGTCGACTCCGAACGACAGATTTTTGAGAAACTTTTCATGGAAATTTTATTTTTACTCTCAGAGTTTTTACCAGAAATCTGCTGAGAGGAAATCGCCGAAAAAATACTTTTTTTTTGTTTTTCGATGTCTGGCTGGGGACTCGAACCCTGGCTTTACGTCTAATAAGCCAGCACACTACTTACTAGACCACGGCGACCTCTAGTTAGAACAGAATACAGAAATGAAAAATGTTCTCAAAATTTTAAAAAGTCTAAGAAGCGATTGTAACATATTGCTACGTTTTTAGTCTTTTAAAAAATGTTATAAACTTATGTTACAATTTGTAGATTGCAAATAAAATAAAAATAAATTTGTGTTTATTTTAAATTAATTCTTCATTGTTCGCACAATTCCGTGTGACACCTTTGTAACTTGATTTAAACAATAACAATTTGCTTTAATTGTTATTCTTTCTGTTACGCTCGTTAGTAATAACTTCAAACCACCAATCTCTTTACACGCAACGCAAAGTGTCTTCACACAAAACTGAATTATTTCTAAACTCACTTGTCTTCACACACGACTGATCAAATTCTTATTGAATCTCACGTGTCGTCTTTACACACCACTGACTCAATTCTTAATGAATCGCCATTGCCTGCTCTGTCTTGCCTTTTATATCACAAGGTTCAGCAGTTTAATGAATGCACTTCTATAAGAATGTCTTTGCGAAATCTCTATAAATGTAAACAAATTGCTTACAGTGTTGTTGTTGCTTGTTTACTGCTTATCCGCTCTTTTTATACTGCACTTTGTTGTTGGTTGTTTACTACTTTGTCTCCTTGTTTTTTCTTATACTGATGGTGTTGCTATAATTTTACTTATTCAAGTCCATTGTTTTGTTTTCATTTCCATTTTCGTAACAATATAAATTCGCCTTAAAGATGTGTTAGGTAAGTAAATTTCTATCATAATTAACCCTTAATATTTTTCGAATTTTTTTCATAATCATAAGACATTTACATTCATTTTATTAAGAACAATAAATGGAAAATTTTTTATTTAATTTAACTCCTATAAATTTCACCAAAAATGTTGCTGCAAAAGTACTCATCTAATGCGCTGAAGTACACCGTATAAAGGGCCATATAATTTCCAGCTAAATTTGGATAAGGTAGGACAATATCCAAGTCCGCAATAGCATCGAAAGTAAGATTTTGCTGTAATTTTTTACAAGAAATCAGTTTTAATAAATAACAACAGAAAAAAAAACTTAATTGCTTAGAAAATTCCAATACTTACACCTACAAAAAAGGGACATTTACGGTTTTCTTTAGAAATAAGTTTTGTGTACTGATGCCATATCTCAGTAGGGCTAAATAGAGCTTTACATGCATCTGATCTGTTAATATTGTAAATCGTAGGAGACCATCTATCACGATCCTTTTTAAATACTTCTAGCGACACCCAGTCCTGTGTAAAGAAAATAATTATAATTCTATATACAGTGTATGTAATTAAAAATATCTCTCCTACCTGGTTAGTGCCAGGACCTCTTATAATTATTACTGAACCATATGCATGTATAGAACCGTTTGCCAAAAATTCAAATTTAATATCCGACATATTGATATATCTATCTGAAAAATACACACCGGACCTATTGCAGGGTACAAAAATTTCTTCATCCTGTAATGCAGCGCTGTACTTGTAGGCGGCCTGAAAATAAAAAAAAATTTATCGTTTGATACACAAAATATATTCAAGGACTTACAAATATTTTATAAGCTTTGAAAATTAAAAACAACGTTATTAGCACTCGTTTAAACATTGCGAAATTGTAATGAAACGATTAATAATATTTGTGGCTTTATAAATCCGTATTTATATGTTTGAAAATCAAATGAATTCCCTAAAAATATAATTTCACGTTGTTAGAGATTTGGAATCGTTCGTGTAATTTAAAATGACATGGAAATTTAAATAATAGTCATTAGACAATGTTAAAGTAATAATTAAGTTGTGCAATAAGCAAAGACACAAACCCACCAATAAATTCATATGATACCCTACACAGAGGCAAAGTTATCAGTTGTTGTAAAATTTGATTTGAGATTTTCTTTACGTTAGATGTTGATACTGATACACAAAATTCAATTCCATAATAATATATGTATGGGTGTAGACATCAAGTCTTAAAATAAAAACTCAATATTTCAGGTTACGTTTCAAATTCTGTACTCTACTCTCCTGTAATTGTCCTCAACAAATCGTTGAATAAGCAGATTTCTAGCAAACCGAATCCTTTTGCTATTTCAGATGATGGTTAATTATACTTTCCATAAAATTTGGAAGTGCAGATACATACATACATAATTGGTCATTACAACCCTTCAGTCAGGATTATTAACCTAGTTTCTCACGCTACTTATATTGTGTGTGTTAATTTTAAACATAAGTGGCGGGGGACCTACAATTTAAAGTTGACTTTGAACGACAGATTTTTTGAAACTTTTCATGGCAAATTTATTTACTCTCAAAGTTTTTACCAGAAGTCCACTGCGAGAGGCAGTCACCGATGAATCCTGGCTTTACGTCTAATAAGCCAGCACACTACCAACAAGACCTCGGCGACCTCTGGAATTGCATATAGTGATGCAATTATCAACTGTTACATGCTATGCGATTACTAAATGAACAAATTTTTGTAATATTTACTGGACAATTGTAGACGTATTTAGTTGCTGACATTATTCCGAGTTCAGAAAATTGTTGTTTCAACGTTTTTCTACAACAAAACTATTCGATATCCCTATGGCGCCTATTCCAGATATAGAACCTCTCAAACAAGCAATTAAATTTGGTCAGAAACTGTAATTTGTGGATACAAACAAATCAAAACAGTTCAGACTTAATCGCAATAGATGACTACTAATGCCAATGGCAAATGTGTAGTATCGTGCCAAAGGTTATCCAGTGCATTAGAGTGAAATACCTGAAATTACAAAAATTAACGAAATGTATGTATTGCAACCAACTTCAGGTTGTTATCATTTGTAAACCGCTCGTCTGACAGCTGACAGATTTATTCCAGTGACAGTTCATTTTATTATTTACAAGCTTACAAAAGCATTTTTATCTATTGCATTAAAAAAAAACGATATTCGCGATGGAATTCAAGCCTGATAGTGTGAATACTTCATATTTGGCTAGGAAAACCACATGTGGTTATCGTTAGAGATCATTTAAATGTGAATAAATCTTTTGTTTCTCGTACCATTGCTCATTACCGTGATACGGGCAGTGTTGCATCGCGTCCAAAAAGTGAACGAAAAAAAACGGTAACAACACCAGGAATGATCCGAAAAGGTAGAAAAATGGAATGGTAGAAAAATTATTCGTGAGTATATATCGTGAGAACGGATGCAACACATATTGAAGAATGAGCTTGGACTAATGCCATTGAAATTCCAAAAAGTGCAAGACCTTACCGATGGATAAAAAAAAGTTAGACTGGAAAGAGCCAAAGAGTTACCTCGAAAATGGCCAGTTACCGAATTTGGTTTTCTTTGATGAGAAGCCATTACAAATTAAGCAGTTTGTGAACAAACAAAAGGATCGAGTATACTTTCCAAAGAGGTCAGCTGAAAGTTTACACCAGAACTCAAGCGCCACCGATGGTAATAGTGTAGGCTGCCGTAACGGCCGATTCATCGACCTTGGGTTCAAAAGAAATTCCCAATATTATCGCGAAAATGTCCTAAAGACAGTATTGAAGCCCTGGGCAGACAAACATTTCGGCCGCAGGACTCAACACCACCGCACTCAGCACGTGTCAATCAAGAATGGCATAGAAAGGAGGCTCATCGCTTTATTTCTACCGCACAATGGCCACCAAAATCTCCGGATTTCAATCCGTTGAATTTTTGCGCCTACGGCATTTTGGAGAGTAAGATTGTCACTAAAAAATACCAAAGTGTCGATAATCTCAAGATGGCGCTTCGCTTCGGGAATGGGTCAAAATATAGCATAGCCATTTTTCCGCAGCCTGTGATGGCTTTGTGGGCCGTTTGAAGGCCATAATTCGTGCCAAAAGTGGGCAATTCGAACAAATTTGAACTGATTCTAAAATTTTATATTATTTCCCATATTTTTTGCTTTTGAACAATAAAATTAAAGCAAAAAAATTAAAAAATAAAGCGTTTTACTTTGTTGCACTATATATCAGAGACCCTCTATAATTAGGAATTGTATTGTAATTAATAAATACAAAAACTATAGCATTTGATGCCCCACATTAACGATGTAAATCAGTATCAACATTAATAAGACGTTGTGAACATTATGAATTCGTAATAAAACCGTAAATAATTTCGAGTTCGTTAACATATAATTAACGAAGTAAATTTGATGTTGTTAAATCAGTTTTTTTTATCAATTTAAAAATTATTTTTAATTGACATTATGTTTATGTAATAGAATTTAAATGATTGTCATTAAAATGAACTGAAAGTAGTAATTAACACATCGCTTTAGCAAAGACACGAACCATAATAACTCTGTGATATAGGGCAAGAAAGCTACGTGTAAAACTTTTACTTGGTGCCTTCGAATTTTTATTTACTTATTTTTATGTTTTTAAACGTTAAAAACAGCAAATTTTACATGATTTCTTTATCGTACATAAATACACAATTGGTTATTACAAACCTTCAGTCAGGATTACGGTTCAGCTTCTTCCATCACTCATGTTGTGTGTGGGTTAATTTTAGACAGTAGTGACTCCGTCTGACAGATTTTTTATTGTAATTTTATTTTACTCTCAGTGTTTTTGCCAGAAGACTGCTGAGAGGAAGACGCCGAAGAAATATTTTGAAACGTTGCTTTACGTCTAATAAGACTACCTAGTAGACTGCGGCGACTTTATGTTTTCTTTATTAAGCCACTTAAACTCGCTGCTTATGAT
Source organism: Sarcophaga peregrina (assembly GCA_014635995.1). Classification (NCBI taxonomy): domain Eukaryota; kingdom Metazoa; phylum Arthropoda; class Insecta; order Diptera; family Sarcophagidae; genus Sarcophaga; species Sarcophaga peregrina. The sequence continues at coordinate 9,729,405 of CM025790.1, read as the reverse complement.
ATCTATTGAATTATTCACATAGCATGTAAACGTTGATAATCACAACATTATTTACATTTTCTAACGTTATGTTTGCAGAAATAACTGGAAATCTATTTATCTGTTCCGACCAAGTTTGGAAGAGTAGAGAAGAGACGTTAGAAATTAACACCGAACGTAGGGAAACTTAACCAAACTAAATTTTGCAATAACTGCTAACTTTGCCTCTGTGCTGAGTGTCATATGAATTTCTTATTTTTTTAGGTTTGTATCTTTGCTTATTGCATAACTTAACCCTTTCAGCAGTGATGCGGGAATTCCCCTCATTCACTATTTGTTAATTAAACTAAATTCCCTTGATATTGAAACAAGTATTTTAATCGTAAGAGCTTGATTTGGGTTACTTATTTTACAAAGTGAGAGGGAATTCACAGTTAAAAACCATGATTTAATGATAAAATGGCGGAAGTATCCGCTATTCAGTGATTCTCTTGGTAGCAACAGTTAAATTTAAATGTTGCCGGGCAGGGTCAATTACCACTTTAATATCGTCTAATAACTATTATTTAAATTTTCATGTCACTTTAAATTAAACGAACGATTTTAAATCGCTAACAACGTGAAATTATATTTTTAGGGAATTCATTTGATTTTCAAACATATAAATACGGATTTATAAAGTCACAAATATTATTAATCGTTTCACTACAATTTCGCAATGTTTAAAAGAGTGCTAATAACGTTGTTTTTAATTTTAAAAGCTTATAAAATATTTGTAAGTCCTTGAATATATTTTGTGTATCAAACGATAAAATTTTTTTTATTTTCAGGCGTCGTTCAAGTACAGCCTTGCATTGCAGGATGAAGAAATTTTTGTACCCTGCAATAGGTCCGGTGTATATTTTACGGATAGATTTGCGAATTTGTCGGATATGAAATTTGAATTTTTGGCAAACGGTTCTGTACATGTATATGGTTCAGAAATTATTATAAGAGGTCCTGGCACTGATCGGGTAGGAGAGATATTTTTAATTACATACACTGTATATACTGTATATAGAATTATTATTATTTTCCTTACACAGGACTGGGTGTCGCTAGAAGTATTTAAAAAGGATCGTGATAGATGGTCTCCTACGATTTACAATATAAAAAAGCCAGATGGTTGTCAAGCTCTATTTAACCCTACTGAGGTGTGGTATAAGTACACAAGACTTATTTCTAAAGAAAACCGTATATGTCCCTTTTTTGTAGGTGTAAGTATTGAAAAACTTTTCTTTTTTTGTTTTGTTTTTTTTTTTTTTTTGTTTGCTTTAATTTATTGAAAATGATTTCCCATAAAAAATTTCAGCAAAATCTTACATTCGATGAGATTGCGGACCTGGATATTGTTCTACCTAATCCAAATTTAGCTGGAAATTACATGGCCGTCTTAATGGCATACTTCAAGGGAGTAGATGAGCACTTTTGCGGTAAAATTTTTGTTGAAATTTATAGGAGTTAGTGGAAGAGAAAAATATTTGTTTAAATAAAATTTTCGATTCTGTTGTTTTTAATTAAATTGTTTTTTTTTTTTTTGTTGAAATCGAAGAGTATCTAGGATTTATAGCAGAGCCACTTTCGTGCAGCCTGTGATGGCTTTATTGGCCGTTTGAAGGCCATAACTCGTGCCAAGGGTGGTCAATTCGAACAAATCTGAACTGATTCTAAAATTTTTTATTATATCCCACATTGTTTGCTTTTGAACAATAAAATTAAAAAAAAAAAAATTAAAAAAAAAGCGTTTTACTTTGTTGCATTATATATCAGAGACCCTGTATAATTAGGAATTGTCTTGTAATTAATAAATACAAAGACTACAGCATTTGATGCCCCACATTAACGATGTAAATCAGTATCAACATTAATAATACGTTGTGAACATTATGAAACCGTAAATAATATCTGTGGACAAATCTTCGAAAATGTTCGAATTCGTTAACATATAATTAATGAAGTAAATTTGATGTTGTTAAATCAGTTTTTTTTTTATCAATTTAAAAATTATTTTTAATTGACATCATGTTTATGTAATTGAATTTAAATGATTGTCATTAAAATGAACTGAAAATAATAATTAACATATCGGTTTAGCATAGACACAAACCGTAATAGCTAGTCTCTGTGATATAGGGCAAGCAAGCTATGTGTAAAACTTTTATTTGGTGTCTTCGAATTTTTATTGACTTTTTTTAAACGTTAAAAACCGCAAATTTTTCATGATAACTTTATCATTACAACCCTTCAGTCAGAATTCCTGTTCAGCTTGTTACATTACTCATGTTGTGTGTGTTAATTTTAGACAGGAGTGACTCCATCTGACCGAGTTTTTATGGCGATTTTTTTTTTACTCCCAGTATTTTTGCCAGAAGATTGCTGAGAGGAAGACGCTGAAAAAATATTTTGAAACGTGGCTTTACGTCTAATAAGCCTACCTACTAGACTGCGGCGACTTTATGTTTTCTTTATCAATCTTCTTAAACTCGCAGTTCGTGATATCTATTGGATTATTCACATAACATGTGAAAATTTTGATAATCGCAACATTATTTATACTTCCTAACGTTATGCCTGCAGAAATAACTGGAAATCTATTTATTTGATGCGATCCAGTTTGGAAGAGTAGAGAAGAGACGTTGACATATATTACGGAAGACAACTTTGTACATCAGAATCAACATCTAACTTGCTAACTTTGCCTCCATGCTGAGTGTCATATGAATTTTTTATTATTTTTTTTTTTTTGGTTTGTGTCTTTGCTTATTGCATAAGTTAACCCTTTCGGCAGTTATGCACGAATTTCCTGTCATTCACTATTTGTTAATCAAACTAAATTCCGCTGATATTGAAACAAGTATTTTAATTGTAAGAGCTTGATTTGTGTTATTCTTTGTACAAAGTGAGAGGGAATTCACAGTTAAAAACCATGATTTAACGATTAAAAGGCGGAAATATCCGCTCTTAATTTTTGTATGGAAAAGATAATTGATTCTCTTGGTAGCAACAGTTAAATTTAAATGCTACCGAAACGGTTAATTACCATTTTAATATCATATAATAACTATTATTTAAATTTCCATGTCACTTTAAATTAAACGAATTTTAAATCGCTAACAACGTGAAATTATATTTTCAGGAAATTCATTTGATTTTCAAACATATAAATACGGATTTATAAAGCCACAAATATTATTAATCGTTTCATTACAATTTCGGAATGTTTAAAAGAGTGCTAATAACGTTGTTTGTAATTTTCAAAGCTTATAAAATATTTGTAAGTCCTTGAATATATTTTATGTATCAAACGATAAAATTTTTTTATTTTCAGGCGTCGTTCAAGTACAGCGTTGCATTACAGGATGAAGAAATTTTGTAGCCTGCAATATGCCTGGTGTGTATTTTACAGATAGATATGTCGATATGTCGGATATTAAATTTCAATTTTTGGCAAACGGTTCTGTACATGCATATGGTTCAGTATTCGTTACAAGAGGTCCTGGCACTGACCAGGTAGGAGAGATATTTTAATTACATGCAGTCTATGTCCGGTATATAGAATTATTATTATTTTCCTTATACAGGACAGGACGTCTATACAAGTATTTAAAAAGGATCGTGATGGATGGTCCTCCTACGATTTACAATATAAACAGGCCAGATGCTTGTCAAGCTTTATTTAACCCTACTGAGATATGGCATCGGTACACAAGACATATTTCTAAAGAAAACCGTAAATGTCCCTTTTTTATAGGTGTAAGTATTGTAAAACTTTTATTTGGTGTCTTCGAATTTTTATTGACTTTTTTTAAACGTTAAAAACCGCAAATTTTTCATGATAACTTTATCATTACAACCCTTCAGTCAGAATTCCTGTTCAGCTTGTTACATTACTCATGTTGTGTGTGTTAATTTTAGACAGGAGTGACTCCATCTGACCGAGTTTTTATGGCGATTTTTTTTTTACTCCCAGTATTTTTGCCAGAAGATTGCTGAGAGGAAGACGCTGAAAAATATTTTGAAACGTGGCTTTACGTCTAATAAGCCTACCTACTAGACTGCGGCGACTTTATGTTTTCTTTATCAATCTTCTTAAACTCGCAGTTCGTGATATCTATTGGATTATTCACATAACATGTGAAAATTTTGATAATCGCAACATTATTTATACTTCCTAACGTTATGCCTGCAGAAATAACTGGAAATCTATTTATTTGATGCGATCCAGTTTGGAAGAGTAGAGAAGAGACGTTGACATATATTACGGAAGACAACTTTGTACATCAGAATCAACATCTAACTTGCTAACTTTGCCTCTATGCTGAGTGTCATATGAATTTTTTATTTTTTTTTTTTTTTTGGTTTGTGTCTTTGCTTATTGCATAAGTTAACCCTTTCGGCAGTTATGCACGAATTTCCTGTCATTCACTATTTGTTAATTAAACTAAATTCCGCTGATATTGAAACAAGTATTTTAATTGTAAGAGCTTGATTTGGGTTACACATTTTACAAAGTGAGAGGGAATTCACAGTTAAAAACCATGATTTAACGATTAAAAGGCGGAAATATCCGCTCTTAATTTTTTGTATGGAAAAGATAATTGATTCTCTTGGTAGCAACAGTTAAATTTAAATGCTACCGAAACGGTTAATTACCATTTTAATATCATCTAATAACTATTATTTAAATTTCCATGTCACTTCAAATAAACGAACGATTTTAAATCGCTAACAACGTGAAATTATATTTTTAGGGAATTCATTTGATTTTCAAACATATAAATACGGATTTATAAAGTCACAAATATTATTAATCGTTTCACTACAATTTCGCAATGTTTAAAAGAGTGCTAATAACGTTGTTTTTAATTTTAAAAGCTTATAAAATATTTGTAAGTCCTTGAATATATTTTGTGTATCAAACGATAAAATTTTTTTTATTTTCAGGCGTCGTTCAAGTACAGCCTTGCATTGCAGGATGAAGAAATTTTTGTACCCTGCAATAGGTCCGGTGTATATTTTACGGATAGATTTGCGAATTTGTCGGATATGAAATTTGAATTTTTGGCAAACGGTTCTGTACATGTATATGGTTCAGAAATTATTATAAGAGGTCCTGGCACTGATCGGGTAGGAGAGATATTTTTAATTACATACACTGTATATACTGTATATAGAATTATTATTATTTCCTTACACAGGACTGGGTGTCGCTAGAAGTATTTAAAAAGGATCGTGATAGATGGTCTCCTACGATTTACAATATAAAAAAGCCAGATGGTTGTCAAGCTCTATTTAACCCTACTGAGGTGTGGTATAAGTACACAAGACTTATTTCTAAAGAAAACCGTAAATGTCCCTTTTTTGTAGGTGTAAGTATTGAAAAACTTTTCTTTTTTTTGTTTTGTTTTTTTTTTTTTTTTTGTTTGCTTTAATTTATTGAAAATGATTTCCCATAAAAAATTTCAGCAAAATCTTACATTCGATGAGATTGCGGACCTGGATATTGTTCTACCTAATCCAAATTAGCTGGAAATTACATGGCCGTCTTAATGGCATACTTCAAGGGAGTAGATGAGCACTTTTGCGGTAAAATTTTTGTTGAAATTTATAGGAGTTAGTGGAAGAGAAAAATATTTGTTTAAATAAAATTTTCGATTCTGTTGTTTTTAATTAAATTGTTTTTTTTTTTTTTTGTTGAAATCGAAGAGTATCTAGGATTTATAGCAGAGCCACTTTCGTGCAGCCTGTGATGGCTTTATTGGCCGTTTGAAGGCCATAACTCGTGCCAAGGGTGGTCAATTCGAACAAATCTGAACTGATTCTAAAATTTTTTATTATATCCCACATTGTTTGCTTTTGAACAATAAAATTAAAAAAAAAAAAATTAAAAAAAAAGCGTTTTACTTTGTTGCATTATATATCAGAGACCCTGTATAATTAGGAATTGTCTTGTAATTAATAAATACAAAGACTACAGCATTTGATGCCCCACATTAACGATGTAAATCAGTATCAACATTAATAATACGTTGTGAACATTATGAAACCGTAAATAATATCTGTGGACAAATCTTCGAAAATGTTCGAATTCGTTAACATATAATTAATGAAGTAAATTTGATGTTGTTAAATCAGTTTTTTTTTTTATCAATTTAAAAATTATTTTTAATTGACATCATGTTTATGTAATTGAATTTAAATGATTGTCATTAAAATGAACTGAAAATAATAATTAACATATCGGTTTAGCATAGACACAAACCGTAATAGCTAGTCTCTGTGATATAGGGCAAGCAAGCTATGTGTAAAACTTTTATTTGGTGTCTTCGAATTTTTATTGACTTTTTTTAAACGTTAAAAACCGCAAATTTTTCATGATAACTTTATCATTACAACCCTTCAGTCAGAATTCCTGTTCAGCTTGTTACATTACTCATGTTGTGTGTGTTAATTTTAGACAGGAGTGACTCCATCTGACCGAGTTTTTATGGCGATTTTTTTTTTACTCCCAGTATTTTTGCCAGAAGATTGCTGAGAGGAAGACGCTGAAAAAATATTTTGAAACGTGGCTTTACGTCTAATAAGCCTACCTACTAGACTGCGGCGACTTTATGTTTTCTTTATCAATCTTCTTAAACTCGCAGTTCGTGATATCTATTGGATTATTCACATAACATGTGAAAATTTTGATAATCGCAACATTATTTATACTTCCTAACGTTATGCCTGCAGAAATAACTGGAAATCTATTTATTTGATGCGATCCAGTTTGGAAGAGTAGAGAAGAGACGTTGACATATATTACGGAAGACAACTTTGTACATCAGAATCAACATCTAACTTGCTAACTTTGCCTCCATGCTGAGTGTCATATGAATTTTTTATTATTTTTTTTTTTTTTGGTTTGTGTCTTTGCTTATTGCATAAGTTAACCCTTTCGGCAGTTATGCACGAATTTCCTGTCATTCACTATTTGTTAATCAAACTAAATTCCGCTGATATTGAAACAAGTATTTTAATTGTAAGAGCTTGATTTGGGTTACACATTTTACAAAGTGAGAGGGAATTCACAGTTAAAAACCATGATTTAACGATTAAAAGGCGGAAATATCCGCTCTTAATTTTTTGTATGGAAAAGATAATTGATTCTCTTGGTAGCAACAGTTAAATTTAAATGCTACCGAAACGGTTAATTACCATTTTAATATCATATAATAACTATTATTTAAATTTCCATGTCACTTTAAATTAAACGAATTTTAAATCGCTAACAACGTGAAATTATATTTTCAGGAAATTCATTTGATTTTCAAACATATAAATACGGATTTATAAAGCCACAAATATTATTAATCGTTTCATTACAATTTCGGAATGTTTAAAAGAGTGCTAATAACGTTGTTTGTAATTTTCAAAGCTTATAAAATATTTGTAAGTCCTTGAATATATTTTATGTATCAAACGATAAAATTTTTTTATTTTCAGGCGTCGTTCAAGTACAGCGTTGCATTACAGGATGAAGAAATTTTTGTAGCCTGCAATATGCCTGGTGTGTATTTTACAGATAGATATGTCGATATGTCGGATATTAAATTTCAATTTTTGGCAAACGGTTCTGTACATGCATATGGTTCAGTATTCGTTACAAGAGGTCCTGGCACTGACCAGGTAGGAGAGATATTTTTAATTACATGCAGTCTATGTCCGGTATATAGAATTATTATTATTTTCCTTATACAGGACAGGACGTCTATACAAGTATTTAAAAAGGATCGTGATGGATGGTCTCCTACGATTTACAATATAAACAGGCCAGATGCTTGTCAAGCTTTATTTAACCCTACTGAGATATGGCATCGGTACACAAGACATATTTCTAAAGAAAACCGTAAATGTCCCTTTTTTATAGGTGTAAGTATTGAAAAAGTTTTCTTTGTTTTTTTTTGTTTGTTTTGTTTTTTTCGTTTGCTATAATTCATTGAAAATGATTTCCCATAAAAAATTTCAGCAAAATATTACATTCGATGATGTTGCGGACCTGGATATTGTTCTACCTAATCCAAATTTAGCTGGAAATTACATGATCGTCTTAATGATACACTTCAAGGGAGTAGATGAGCACTTTTGCGGTAAAATTTTTGCTGAATTTTATAGGAGTTAGTGGAAATGAAAAATATTTGTTAAAATAAAATTTTCGATTCTGTTGTTTTTAATTAAATTGTTTTTTTTTTTTTTTTTGTTGAAATCGAAGAGTATCTAGGATTTATAGCAGAGCCACTTTCGTGCAGCCTGTGATGGCTTTATTGGCCGTTTGAAGGCCATAACTCGTGCCAAGGGTGGTCAATTCGAACAAATCTGAACTGATTCTAAAATTTTTTATTATATCCCACATTGTTTGCTTTTGAACAATAAAATTAAAAAAAAGCGTTTTACTTTGTTGCATTATATATCAGAGACCCTGTATAATTAGGAATTGTCTTGTAATTAATAAATACAAAAACTACAGCATTTGATGCCCCACATTAACGATGTAAATCAGTATCAACATTAATAATACGTTGTGAACTTTATGAAACCGTAAATAGTATCTGTGGACAAATCTTCGAAAATGTTCGAATTCGTTAACATATAATTAACGAAGTGAATTTGATGTTATTAAATCAGTTTTTTTTTATCAATTTAAAAATTATTTTTAATTGACATCATGTTTATGTAATTGAATTTAAATGATTGTCATTAAAATGAACTGAAAATAATAATTAACATATCGGTTTAGCATAGACACAAACCGTAATAGCTAGTCTCTGTGATATAGGGCAAGCAAGCTATGTGTAAAACTTTTATTTGGTGTCTTCGAATTTTTATTGACTTTTTTTAAACGTTAAAAACCGCAAATTTTTCATGATAACTTTATCATTACAACCCTTCAGTCAGAATTCCTGTTCAGCTTGTTACATTACTCATGTTGTGTGTGTTAATTTTAGACAGGAGTGACTCCATCTGACCGAGTTTTTATGGCGATTTTTTTTTTACTCCCAGTATTTTTGCCAGAAGATTGCTGAGAGGAAGACGCTGAAAAAATATTTTGAAACGTGGCTTTACGTCTAATAAGCCTACCTACTAGACTGCGGCGACTTTATGTTTTCTTTATCAATCTTCTTAAACTCGCAGTTCGTGATATCTATTGGATTATTCACATAACATGTGAAAATTTTGATAATCGCAACATTATTTATACTTCCTAACGTTATGCCTGCAGAAATAACTGGAAATCTATTTATTTGATGCGATCCAGTTTGGAAGAGTAGAGAAGAGACGTTGACATATATTACGGAAGACAACTTTGTACATCAGAATCAACATCTAACTTGCTAACTTTGCCTCTATGCTGAGTGTCATATGAATTTTTAATTTTTTTTTTTTTTTTTGGTTTGTGTCTTTGCTTATTGCATAAGTTAACCCTTTCGGCAGTTATGCACGAATTTCCTGTCATTCACTATTTGTTAATTAAACTAAATTCCGCTGATATTGAAACAAGTATTTTAATTGTAAGAGCTTGATTTGGGTTACACATTTTACAAAGTGAGAGGGAATTCACAGTTAAAAACCATGATTTAACGATTAAAAGGCGGAAATATCCGCTCTTAATTTTTTGTATGGAAAAGATAATTGATTCTCTTGGTAGCAACAGTTAAATTTAAATGCTACCGAAACGGTTAATTACCATTTTAATATCATCTAATAACTATTATTTAAATTTCCATGTCACTTCAAATACACGGACGATTTAAAATCGCTAACAACGTGAAATTATATTTTTAGGGAATTCCTTTGATTTTCAAACATATAAATACGGATTTATAAAGCCACAAATATTATTAATCGTTTCATTACAATTTCGCAATGTTTAAAAGAGTGCTACTGACGTTGTTTGTAATTTTCAAAGCTTATAAAATATTTGTAAGTCCTAAAAAAAAAATAAAAAAAAAATAAAATTTTTTTATTTTCAGGCCGCGTACAAGTACAGCGCTGCATTACAGGATGAAGAAATTTTTGTACCCTGCAATCTGTCCGGTGTTTATTTTACAGATAGATTTTTGGATATGTCTGATATTAAATTTCAATTTTTGGCAAACGGTTCTGTACATGCATATGGTTCAATATCCTTTACAAAAGATCTTGGTACTGACCACGTAGGAGAGGTATTTTTAATTACATACATATATGTCCGGTATATAGTATTATTATTATTTTCCTTATACAGGACAGGACGTCTCTACAATTTTTTAAAAAGGATCGTGATGGATGGTCTCCTACGATTTACAATATCAACAGACCAGATGCTTGTCAAGCTCTATTTGACCCTACTGAGATATGGCATCGGTACACAAGACATATTTCCAAAGAAAACCGTAAATGTCCCTTTTTTGTAGGTGTAAGTATTGAAAAATTTTTTTTGTTTGTTTTGTTGTTTTCGTTTGCTTTAATTTATTGAAAATGATTTCCGTAAAAAATTTCAGCAAAATCTTACATTCGATGATATGGCGGACCTGGATATTGTTCTGCCTTATCCAAATTTAGCTGGAAATTACATGGCCGTCGTAATGACACACTTCAAGGGAGTAGATGAGCACTTTTGCAGTAAAATTTTTGTTGAATTTTACAGGAGTTAGTGAAAGTGAAAAAAAAAAAATGTTAAAATAAAATTTTTTGAAACCGAAGAGTATCTGGAATTTATAGAAGCGTTTATGCGATACGACAACTTGTTTTTCAAATCTCTTTTAATGTATAACTTTTGGGGGATTTATTATGCATGGCAGCTGCTTAACACATCTTCAAGGCTGGTTTATATGTTGCAATCGCTTCCTAGATTACTTTTCTCAATTTGAATGATTTTTATTGTTGTGAAATCATTTAGGATCAAGGGTTCATACGACACAAAGACAACTTGTTTTTTCCAGTTTTTGTGGGAATTAATAGCCTCCCAGCGATGTGTAAAAAAAAGTCTGCGATAAAACCAATCGATGTTTTATTTTCATATAAATAAAAACTAAAAAAAAAAAATATTATTTAAAAAAAAACTTATTATAAAAAGCAAAACAAAACGGCCTCATAGGTATAGCTGCCAGATTTGACGATTAAACGTCATTTTGACGATTTTGTGCTTCACAAATATCATATTGACGATGTAACCCTTTAAGCCCATATTTTAAGGATTTTTAGAAATTAAAAATTTACATCATATTCTTTACTTTAGTACGTTTAAAGGCACCTTAACGCTAAATCGACTAAAGAAAGAATTTTGTCTGTAATATTGTGTGCGATCCACTGGCTAATCGATCACGTACGTATGGGTTTTTTGCAGAGAAAGGCAAGTGTTATGTATGAATACATGATTCTCGGGAACAAGTCCCTTATTTTGCTCGAGCAAAATCCGTTATAATATTGAAACACAATACATGTTGCCATGATGCTCCAATGAATCAATGGACTTCGATACCCTACCGTCATTAACGAGCAACTTCGCCTAATCTAAAAATAGACGTTGAGGTAGGGGCCTATACATGAGAGTTGTATTCCATTCTCTTTCGGATATACATAAGTGGTATAAACAGTAGGAAGATCTGATGAAGTGTCGGTCCTAGCGTACATTCTACTGAATTTTCATGCCCGATTTTGTGGCGATAACTCTTACGATTTTCATGAACGTCTTTGGCGATTTTTTTTCTAATATTTGACGATTTGATGCCTTATTTATTTGGCAGCTATGCTCATAGGCTAACATCGTCAATAACAACAAGTTTAAAGTAAAGTTTGGAGTAAAGATCTCAAATAAATACAACCTTAAAGTATATTAACATAAGCCGATGTATCGTTATTAAACGTCGATGTTTCGCCGATATACAGTCTATCAAAAACTTCGAAATTTATGTGTAAAATATCGAAGTTTCGATAACATCAATGTATAGCTTGCATCCCTACTTACGGATTGTAACCATAGCTGCCAGAAAAATGAAGTATCAAATCGTCAAATATTTGAGAAAAAATCGTCAAAATCGTCAAAGGCGTCAAAGGCGTTCATTAAAATCGTAAAAAAAATTGTCAGAAAAAATAAATTGAAAGGTTTTAAAAGTAAGAAACGTCTAAAGTCAATATTACATCATCTGCACCCATGTGTGGTGTAACTATTAAGAAGTTAGAAGATATTGACGTTATGGACATGGAAACTGACATGTTCAGTGGCTTCATTTCAACTGATATCCTTACTACCTACACAATTTATAACAGACCAATAATGGAATTCAACGCTCATGTTAAGGTCGATGGCTTTCGATGATTTCTCGAACATGTACAGGATAGGCCGTAGTAGATCATTAATGAATCCATTGACTCATTGGAGTATCGTTGCACTGTTCCATCACTACTGCAACGGATTTTGCTCAAGCGAAATAAGGTGATTTGTTCATGAAAATCATATAATCGTACGTAACACTTGTCTTTTTCGCCTAGCACATCCGTATGTGGTTGACTTTTTTCAGTGAGATTATTCTTTTGTGAAACTCCCATCATGCAAAGGTCTTTCCTTTATTTATGGTATAAAAGATTTCGAACCTAGTGTCCATAAACATTGCTCCTTCTTTCCTCCTTTCCATCACATATTTTCTAGTTTCAAAACAATACACTGCATGAGTAGGGGCCATACCCTGAGTGTTGGTCGTACGAAAAGAAAATAATGCCAAATGTCTTTGTCGTTCGAGGATAGTTCGATTTAGGAGTTGTAAGGGTTTAAAAAGGCACAAAATATAGAAAAATCATCACAAGTGTTCGTAAATAATTTAAAAAATATAATACTTTACTCCTTGGTATTACATATTAACATAAACTTCGATTAGTAACAAGTTTTAATGTACTAAAAATCGTCAAAATAAGGGCATAAATCGTCAAAATCGTCAATGTGATATTTGTGGAGCACAAAACCATCAAAATGACGATAAATCGTCAAATCTGGCAGCTATGGTTGTAACACATCTTCAATGCTGATTTAGTTTTTAGAGATGCCACTGTTTTAATGAGTCCTCGAGATGATGGTGCTCATTATCATCTTTGTGGGTATGTTAATAAGCAAAGCTGCCGTATTTTGGCTTATAGAAGCCGATACACCCATTACGAGTATTCGTTTGGTATGGTTTATGGAGCGGCAGCAACATTGAGCCATATTTCTTGGAAAATGAGTACGATTTAAACATTACGGGGTATGCAATGCTACGTATCTGTACCCGTGTTCATGGAATTGATGTGAACGATGTTTGATTTCAACAGGATGACGCAACTTGCCACACATCTCATGCCACAATCGATTTATTGAGGGAAACGTTTAGTTGTCGTTTAAGTCGCCCTTAAGCCGAAAAGCAAATTTTCCTGTGAGCTAAAAAAGGCACACGATAGGTATAAATTTATTGCAGAAAACAAGGGAGATATTGTATGACACGATGTCATTTATTCCAAATTAAATAAATTCTCCATATAAGGAGTGCGCACGAAAAAAATGGGCCTACTTTTAAGCTTGTAACTTTTATCATAACTGAAAAAAATGAATACCGTTACGTTGTTTTTCTTAGTCATCTGCTTCAAAACCGACATACTAAAGTTCATTTCATCGTAAAAAAATAATTGAAATTTTCAATGAAAAACCGCGCCGCTTACAAAAAACGATTACTAGGCTCGCAGGTGTTAGCCAAAAAACAGTTTCTAAGATAAGAATAAAACAATATAAGGAGTCTTTGAGTATTGAGAAAAAGTGCGGAAGTGGAAGGAAAAAAGGATTTGCTGACCAAAACAAAGCAAGTAAAGAAATACGTATTTTTCTAAAACACCCTAAAATGTCTGGAAGAAAAGTGGCTCAAAAAGTTGGATGCTCTGAGACCTTTGTCAGAAATAAATTTTATACACAAAAGAATTCAAATATTATTTACTTTAATTGAAATATAAAACGAAAAAAATCCGCCACTTAGTTTTATTTCTACAACGTAAAGTGTAAGTTCAGTTTTTTTTTTTTTTGTGCGCACTCCTTATATAAAGTTCTCGTGCCACGGTGTTAGTGATTAAACTCCACTGAAATGGATTTTCATGCAATTTTGTGTGCATATCGGGCAGGTCTGAGAATAGGACAACATTTGTTTTTCAAATCCCTAAATGTTAAGAGGGCGTGGCAAATCGTTAAAATTGAATATTTAGCTACATATTGATCGTAGACGAGTTAGACGGTGGGTAAGATCTTAGAGTCGATATCGACAATCGTACAAAAAATGGGCGTAACAACCTTCCCCCTTCAAGTGATACCAATAGCTTTAACTCTTCAACTACTGAACCGATTTTAACCATTCTTTTTTTTTTTTGTTCAAAAGCATATCAAATTTAGATGGTTTAAAAAACAATTCGATGTAACAAAAAGTAGGCGCGGCAAACCTTTATAATTGAATATTTAGGAACATAGTAATCGTTGAAAAATTCAATTTTGTGGGTAAGTAAGTAGCGACGATATTGACAAACTCATCAAAAATGGGCGTGGCAACACTCCCCCTTTAAGAGATAACTATAAGTCGGCTAATTCAATGGTTTATAACTACGTATGAACATATATCACTTGTATGTCTGTTAGCTTTTGTTTTGGAGCGAGTACAACAACTGCAACTTCATCAGTTTTTTTTTTGTGCGCACTCCTTAATATTACGTTTAATAGCTAGTCGACAAAATATGATGCCTTTGTACCAAGAAAATAAATAAAATTTTCAATTTTATTTATGCCAGAATAAATTTCCCATTAAATGTAAAATTTTTATTATTATTTGCATAGACAATCGTTTTTAATCTATTTGGGCGATTTTTAAATAAAATTAATGATTAAGTTTAATCTATGACAACAATTTTAAAATTATTTTATAAAAAAAAAAACAACAAAATAAAATCTGCGAAAATAAATACGAAATGCCACCCTTTTTTGCCAATAATAATAACCAAGTTTATTTACATTTCTAGCCAAAGTAGCGGCCATAAATACGTTTTTATCGATTTGCTATTAAAACCATGATTTCTAGTCGATAACCACAGTTTTGAAAAATCCACACAAATGGAATGGTAATCGAAAGAATCGAAAAAAAACAAAAAAAAAACAAAATAAAAGATAAAATTAAATGAGAAAAACTAATAATGTTATCTCCGCGCATAATATAAGGGGTAGGCGGGGATAGGTAATTTTTATTTTATTATTAGTAAATTAACTAAAAATTATAAAATAAATCGAAAAACATGTTTGAATATTCAAATCCGGCCACGAACATTCGCATTCATGTGTATATAGTCGCACGCACACTTACGCCAAACCAAGATTATTCGCAATTATTGTTATTTTGAACTCATTTAAAATTAAATTTTCCATACAAATCCAAATACTACAAACATAAATGAGAGTATAAAATTACTCTAATAGACCGCATATACAACACACATACAAATGCATTATCCGAAAATGCCATACAAACACACACATGTGCATAGTAAATTAAAGAGATTTGAAATATTATATTCCGTACTTAATAAATAATTACAATTATTGCCAAATTTATTCAAATATACGAGGGCTGTACATTAATTAGCCAATGTAAGCAAGTGAACACAAACAACCATATTTTGAATTTTTTTGTAGTTCATGTCTCTGCCTACTTCTGCCATAAAAATTCAATGACTTTGGCATTCTCTCGCCAACCAGCAACCACAAGCCCAAACTTTTTATTGGTCACCAATATTTTAAGCTAAGCTTGGAAATTCATACAGTATTTGGTACAAATTTATTTTACACATACATACATAATGGGCCATTACAACCCTTCAGTCAGGATTACGACCTAGTTTCTCACACCACTTATATTGTGTGCGTTAATTTCCTACATGAGTGGCGGGACCTACAGTTTAAAGTCGACTCCGAACGACAGATTTTTGAGAAGCTTTTCATGGCAATTTTTACTCTCAGAGTCTTTGCAAGAAATCTGCTGTGATTCGTTTTGATGTCTGACCTGGGATTCGAACCCGGGCCTTATGTCTAATAAGCCAACACACTACCCACTAGACCACGGTGACTTCAAATTTATTTTACATGTTTTGATTATGTAATAGCAAGAATAATAACTTTTCTGTAGAGGTGTGCACAAGACATTCTGTTAGCTTATCCTTCACCGAATACAATGCTGTAGTGTACTCTTTACTGTTGCTCTTGATTTTATGAGTGCACTGAAATGTGTATTTCTCATTTAATCAATGTGTAATACAACAGCACTCGTTTGCCTGTGAAGTAACGGAAATATGCTTTGTGTTGTAAGAGAATATTTTACTACTGAAGCTACATTTTCAGTATTGCCATATGAATATCAGTAGCGTAAAGAAAGGTTTTTCCCCAGAAATAAAAAGTTTAAAAAAGTTACTGGCAATGCTGGCGTCGACGAAGCTGTTCGGTTGCCGAGAGCAAAAGAAAGAAATGCATGTTGTGGCTCTGTAAAGAGTAAAATATTTTTGTTGCACTCATCACACAACTCTCTTTTATTCTGTTATACAATGGTTTACGAGTGGAGTTGTTTTTTTTTTTGTACACTGTCTTTGCTTCACACTTATTTATATTTGCAACTACAATCAATATTCGGTCTTGAAAAAAATGCAATAGTGTGCAATTTCATACGTCTTGTGCACACCTCTACTTCTCTGATATCGACATCATGATATATATACTGTGTTGATATCGTTGCTTCCATATGATATAATTATTTCATGGTACAAGTTAAATTTTTAACAGATTTATCTAATAAATTACAACTGAAACAATATTTTAATTGGAAAATATATTATTTTTCGCAAGTATAAAAGATTACTTTTTTTTTAAACCAGCACTCAGAGGATGACCCCTACTAATGCAGTGCATTGCGCAGGTTTTAGGAAAGGTGGAAAGAGGGAAGATGCAAACGGTAAGGAAACGAGTAGCTGCTGGTGACTATAAAGTGGCGAGTGCTATACCTTCACCATTAGAGAATCTACAGCAATCGTCCCCAAGAAGCCCGCTGTTTCTCACACCACTTATGTTGAGTGTGTGTGACTCCGAACGACAGATTTTTGAGAAACAAGAAGAGAAAGAGAAGACATCGCCGAAAAAATACTTTTTGTAATTTTTATTTTTTTATTTTTGATGTCTGGCCTGGGATTCCAAGCCTGGCTTTACGTCTAATAGGCCAGCACACTACCTACTAGACCACAGCGACCCCAAACTACCTCACATAAACAGTTAAATAATTTTTCTTTGTGTGAAAATGATTGGATTTTAGGTAGAAATGCCCCGTTAAACCCAACTTTCCTTAGTAGAACGTACCCAGATTGAATTGTTGAGGGAAAAAGGGGCATTCAATAAGGTCTATAGCAAACAGAATTGAGAGATCTAAGCCAACCGTACACAATTATTTGGGGCATCCAAAATCATACGGCACTAAATAACGATCTGGTAGAAAGCCAATACTGACTTACCGCGATAAACCATCAATAAAGCGCTTAGCTATTGCATATAATTTAAGTTGTACCCAAATAAAGTCAGAGCTGGGACTAAACGTAATCAAATTTTAAATAAAGATCCAGATTTGAAAAAATAAAAAATGATACCCAAACCACGATTGACCCCTAGCCAGATTGGCTTTCACTGAAATATACAAATTTTAAGAAGAGGAGTGGCGTAGTATATTCAGTGATGAAAAATAATTCAACCTTGAGGGACCATTTAAATACAAATATTATTGGAGAGAAAAAGAATGCGATACGCAGACAAGAATATCACATAATTTTCAGGGAGAATCTTTAATGACATGGGTTGCTTTTGGATAGAAAGTACGTTCTCAGTTTTATTTCTCATAATATGAATGCGGAAAACTACATGGAATTACAGGATAAAGTTTTCGTTGAATTTGCTCAAGAAATTTATGGAAATAATATTACTTTTCAGCAAGACAACGCCCCTATACATGTAGCCAAATGGACCGAAGTATTTTTTGAGGAAAAAGATATAACTTCTCCATATAATTCGAAAGATGGTTTTGTAGAACTTATAGATAGTCTTTTTTCGCGTGATACCATCTACTAAATATCGAGGGCGAACATGCCACCATATTAAGCGTCCACAAACCATTATATTTTCGCCGCCATATTTAATGGTTTGCTTCACATGGTCTCTTTGAATACTTTCCCCGGGTCTTCGATAGCAATTCTGCTTTCCTGATTGGAAACGTGTTATCTGGTCTGATAAGTCTAAATTTAACCACTTTCAGTAAGACGGAAAGCAGTACTGTTATCGAAGACTCGGGGAACGTGTTTAAAGATAGCATTTGAAGCAAACTGTTAAACATGGCGGCGAAAATATAATGGTTTGTGGATGCTTAATATGGTGACATGTTCGCCCTCTATATTTAGGAGATGGTATCACGCGAAAAAAGACTATCTACAGGTTCTACAAAACCATCTTCCGAATTTTATGGACAAATGTGCTTATCCCGAATAAGAAATTGTTTTCAAACAGGATGGCGATCCGAAGCAAACAGCAAAAATTATAAAGATATGGAGTGGGAAACA
This sequence comes from Sarcophaga peregrina, assembly GCA_014635995.1. Taxonomy (NCBI): domain Eukaryota; kingdom Metazoa; phylum Arthropoda; class Insecta; order Diptera; family Sarcophagidae; genus Sarcophaga; species Sarcophaga peregrina. The sequence goes on along the minus strand of CM025790.1, from coordinate 9,710,736 downwards.
AAATTCTCAGTTGATGGAAAGGCCAGCAGAAAGTCCCGACCTCAATCCGATTGAAAATCTTTGGTCATTCGTGAAAAGCCGGCTCGGGCAGTACGAAATAGCCCCAACAAAGATGGATAAACTTTGGGATCGTAAAAATGCGAACTGAAATCGAATTCCGAAAGATGTTATTGATAATTTGGTAGTAAGCATGTCAAACCGCGTATATCATGCTATTTCTAATAAGGGCCTATAGGCGAAATATTGAAATTGGGTTAGTTTCTTGAATTTTCTTGAAACGTGCAAAATTGAGTTTATGTGGGTTATTTTCGTTTTTTCATTCAAACTCATTGAATTCATTTCATTAATTATTGTTTTTTACTGTTATTTCTTAAGAATAAAATAAAAAATTAAAATTAATTTTTTTTTTTGTGTATTTGCAGGTATGGTTTTGTTTACTGGGGATGACGAAACTCAGTATTGTGAACATGCACTCATTTCTGCTCGCCACTATATGTAAACAGAAATTTATTTTTATTTTATTTGCAATCTACGTGATCATATTTTAAACACTTTTAAAAGGTAAAAACGTAATAATATTATTAGTTTTGATACCCCATAATAAATAGAAATAATGTGACTCCTAGATAACACTGCCACGTCAGTTTAATTAATTCTGTTATGGCCCTCGTAGAGTCAGGAAATAGGTTTCCACAATATTATTTTGTTTTACAAACAATTGAAAAAAAAATTCAAAAAAATAATAATTCTCGTTATTTAAACAGGGGCGTTAATATGGTCTGAAAATTATTTGAGACTTTTAACCTTTATCGGAGTATAACTAACGCCTCTGTGCTTGTTGTTTATTTATTAAAATATATACTAAAGTAAATATATATATATAAATACATACATATATGTATGTATATTGTTTGTACATATTTAATTTGCAACGCTTGTAATTATTATTATTATTATTGTTGTGGTAACCAACTAATCCTTTTTCAATTAAAAATTATTAGTTTTCTATTTATTCATGTATGCTGGAGTGCAGCCTGTTCTGGCTCTGGTTGTTTGTTGTATTCATTCATTTCTAAATAATTACGTTTATTTCTGTTTTTTTTTTTGAATTTTGTATTTAATTTTTGGGCATTTGTTAAAAATTAACATTTAATAATGTTAACTAACATACGATATTATTAAGTTAATTTTTAATTTTTTTTTTTTGTTTTTGGTTTCAAAAATTTATGTGAAACCATAATGAATTGAAATTACCACCAGAGTACTCTTTAACATTACATGGGGCAATTAGGTGGGATAGAATTTTTTAAATGCAAGAAGTCTTAATGAATAAATGATACTAGAATATCAAATAATTTTCAGCAGTACGTACACGTTTTCAAGATCTTGTCCATCAGCATCAAGCTAAGAATTCGAAACGGCCATGTTTTGATGTGGGATTTGAAAATAAACAAGTTTTGGATGATTACAGGCGACAATAATGTTCGAAAAAATCATGGATGAAGCAATTTAAAGATATTTTGAATGTGGAAAACACGCAATTGAATACAACAAAATATAAAAATACCGCCGTAGTCTAATAGACAGTGTGTTGGTTTTTTAAACGTGAGGCCACGATTCAATACCCAGGTCAGACATTTCCAACATAACGAAATATAAAAAATACTTTCTCGGTAGCATCAGCTCAGCAGCTTTCTAGCAAAAACTTTTTGAGAGTAAATAAAATTGCCACGAAAAGTTTTTCAAAAATATGGCGTTCGAAATCGGCTTTAAACTGTAGCCACTGCCACTCATGTATAGAGTTGACAGATACAACCTATGTGGTCTGAGCAACTAGGTCGTAATTCTGAATAAAGTGTTATGCTGTGACAGATAAAAATGGCAATGGACCATGTACATCTTCTGTGTCTCGACTAACTAATCAATGCGTAAACATTTCTAAAAATGTAACAATATTGTTACGAAAATGGAAATGGTGTTCTTAAGGTAAACAAAATCTCCAACATCAAAACAATGGTCTTGTTTACATGATTAACGAATAAACAAAAATATAGTAACAATGTCAGTATGAAAAAAATAAGGGGACAAAGAAATAAACAAGCAACAACAAATTGCATTATAAAAATAGCGGATAGACAAATGAACAAGGAACAACAACAACTTTGCCTGAACGAACGTAAATAAGATATACTAACAACAATAATGAAGTCATCTTGTTTGCATTTTTAGATATTTCTCGAAGGCATTCTCCTTCAATTGCATTCGTCAAAGTCTTGACCCTTGTGATACAAAAGGCAAGACAAAGGAGGCAACGGCGATTAAGTTAGAATTCAGTCAGTTGTGTGTGGAAACGACACGTGGGATTCAGTTAGAATTCTGTCAGTCGTGTGTGAAGTCGACACATGGGATTCAGTAAGAATTCAGTTAGACAAGTTGCATGTGAAGAGAATATTTGCGGTGTTCCTTATAAAAAAGATTGTAAGTAGAGAAGAATAACGAACAATTGCTATGGCATATGCGGAAGAGTGTGAAAGAGGAATAGTAATTAAAGTAAATTGTTATTGTTTAAGTCAAATCGTTAAAGCTGGCACACGAAGTTATGCTAACAATAAAGAATTTAATAGAAGCCAAATATAAATTTATTTTTATTTTATATATAATCTATGAACCCCTATATTTTTAACGTTTTAAAAAAGATAAAAACGTAACAATATGTTGAAAAATCTTTATTTTCCTATGAAATTTCCAAAGAACTTAATTCACCGTCTCATTTACATTTTCCACACAAGTTTGTATAACTCAAATCAATTTTACTTGGTGTTATGTAAACTGTTTAACCGGAAATATCAAATTGAATTTCTTGGTAATGCAAGATACATACGCCCAAATCTACTGTTTTTTCTCTCATACTGATTATAACATTAAACCTATGCTCCTACTGCTATTGCAATAAATAAATTATTTTCAATAAATTTAAAAAAAAAAAAAAACTAAAGAAACTGCAAAAACTTCTTTAATAATCTTAATCCCGGCTTATGGATGTCAGTTTAGTGTCAAATTTTTTCTTTAACAACTTCTTCGTTGTCTTAATCAACAGCCAGCCATCGTCTGGTTGGAGGAAAATTCAAGGACAATATAATCTTCTCTACGTATCTTAAATACAACAACATGTTGCATTCAAACTACGCAATAACTTGCAATACAGCCACGTTCCTTGAACCTACCACTGAACGTACATGTGCTTACCGCAAAAACTAAATCTGACAGGGAAAGGTGTCAAATACTTCAATTCTTGTAATTGGAAATGTAATAAGAAACGCAAAGGCAAAGGAATATCGTATAATTGAAATGGTAGAGAGGAGAATGGAAAGAAAACATCCTTAAAACACAAGCAAAAAAACGAAAAAAAGGAATAGAGAAAGAGTAAAGAGGGTGTTTGTATGCAAGAGTGCCTGTTATATGGAATATAAGTTGGAATATATCCAATATTCAAATGTTTTTCCCATGTTATCTTCAGGTTTTCCTGAAATTAAACAAAAAAACAAAACATAACAAAAGTGTGTGTTTTATGGGTGTAAAAAGGAATATTTAATCTGGTTTTATACGAGAGAATTTTTTTATTTCTTCTCCTGTGCGTAACACATTTTCTTTTCTTTTCCTTTTTTTTTGCTGTCTTTTATGGTAATACCTGTACTGCTTGAAGTAAAATGACACCTTCTTCGTAAATCCAAGAGCAAAAAAAAAAAAAAAACTCGGAAAAAATTGCGCTTAATTGTGCGCAATAATAATGAATACTTAGATTTAGCAAATAACACCTTTGCCTTCTCTCTCTCTACTTTTTTTTTCTATTTTCTTGAAGTAAAAGAGGAAAATCTTTTATGACAATAAATCCTCAGCAAAACGACGACTGTAAATTACATGGTGTTGATGGCAGAGTTGTAAGAGAATAAAATCTTTACTGATAGTAATACACCAAGTAATTCAAGAAACAAAAACTAAGAAAAAATTGCTTCAATATCAAGTATACGTCAGAAGAGATTGAAAATAATAAAAATCTGATCGTTAACGGGCACTCATTGGGCACAAGGTAATAGCCGCCTTTAAACCCTCTACGAATACCACAACCCTACTTCTGCAGTAGCTGTAATGACGAAAAATAAAAGAGTATCATGAACCTCTTCTTGGTCAGTACTAGGGATGCCAATCGGGAAATCCCGAAACTCGAAATCCCGGGATTTTCGGGATTCACACAATCCCGAATCCCGGGATTTTTAAAAACTTATCCCGGGATTTTTCGGGATTTTCGGGATTGTGAATTCGTATGTATTTTGACCCTACAAAAGCTCCTGGAAAAAAATTCTATATCACTAAACTTCGATAATAGATTCTTAGATGAGGAAAACCCCACTTCCATTGATAAAAAGTTATTTGATGGCATCAAAGAATGCAAAATCCCTATAAAATGAGTTAATAGGGCAACTGATTTAGATATTCAACTGTCCAAATCGCGGGATTTTTAAAAATCGATCCCATCTGGCATGCCTATTACGAATACCTTAACGACATGAACGTTGTGCAGAGTATTAAGAACAACCGACTGCGTTGGCTTGGTCATGTCGTTCGATTAGCAGAGGATGATCAGGTGACAGAGGTATATGAAGCAGAAATTTGAGGAAGTCAGATTTGTTTGCAGTGCAAGGACCAAATCGAGGAAGCTGTGTCACCGAATAATGTGACCAGTTGACGCAGACGTGAAAGAAGCCGAGGTGCCTGGAAGAATTTGTTGAGGCAGACCGAAATGCGTTAATCACTTCCATTCCATTGATAAAAAGGTATTTGATACCATTGGAAAATGCAAAAGCTCTATACAACGAATTAATAGGGTAACTGATTTAGTACTCAACTGGCAAAAGAAATAGATTTATTTAGATCAGGAGGTAGTAGAGGTGAATATCTACAAGCTGCATACAGGTACGGCAGCGTATGTTTACATCTAAATTCGTTGAAGCCTATCAGATCACATGTTAGATGATTTAATCCAAATAATTTTCTTAAAACTACATACGTAGTATGAATAATTTTTATTTTTGTTATTTTACGCTTTTTTTTTGTTACTTTTTGTCTTGCTGTTTTAAAATTTTATTTTTAATATAATATAATTAATAACATATAATTCTGATATTTGCCATGAAAAGTTTCTCAAAAATCTGTCGTTCGGAGTCGATTTTAAACTGTAGGTCCCACTGCTTACGTATAAAAATTAATACACACAACATAAATAGTGCGAGAAACTAGGTCAATAATCCTGACTGAAGCGTTGTAATGACTAATAATGTATGTATATGTATATATATAATCCTGATATACATACATAATTGGAATACAAATGATTTTGTTAACGAAATATTTTTATTATTAACAGAAAATCTCGATTTAGCCAATGATTTTTCGGGATTTTTGGATCCTGAATTATCCCGAAATATCCCGGGGTTTCGGGATCGGGATTTATAAAATCCCGAATCCCGGGATTTTTAAAAACCGATCCCGTTTGGCATCCCTAGTCAGTACCAACTAATCAATACGTTGCCAAAAATTGTTAAGAAATCGGAAAAATCTGGCCATTTATTTATTTATCTCATAACGATCACAATGCCCTGCCCTGCCCTTTGACAAACATTCCCAAAGTCTGTGAATGCCATAAAATGTCTTCTGCAGCAACTGTAATGAAAAGAGTTAAAAGGGAACATTGAAAGTTTTCTTTGTCAGAAGCCATCAATCAATGCTTCAAGGGAATTAGAAATAAGTTCAGAAAAATCTGGTACTACATTGGAGCCCTTTGGCATACATTCCCAAGTCTGTGAATGCCATAAAATGTCTTCTGCAGCAACTGTAATGAAGAGAGTTAAGAGGGAACATTGAAAGTCTTTCTTTGTCAGTAGTAATCAATTAGTACTTCAGGAGAAATTAAAATAAGATCAGAAAAATCTTGCCTTTCATGGAACCTGCCCTTTGGCCTACCTCTCAAGGTATGCAAACGTTATCTGCAAAAACTACAAAGACGAGAGAGAAGACGGTATCATGAACGTCTTCTAATGTTAGGGCCAACCAATCAGTGGATCAGAAAAAATTGTAAAGCAAGCAGAAAAAACCGGCCCTTTACGGATCCTTATAAGAATCACAATGGAATACTTGGCCTTAGGAATATATTTGCAAGGTTTTCAACTAATGGTAGGTAGGTAAGTAGATAGAGATGGGTGTCCATCTAAAAGAATTGAATGGACACACTTAGGGCCCATTTTGTTATCACTGTTCTCCGCTATCCCCTAGTTTCAAATCTACTTGGAGCTCCTGATAAAGCAACTTAGACTACCAACCTCTGATATTTTCTTCAGATCTTCCATATAGCAAGCACCGAAGCACTCTTGTCTTCTATGACAAAGTGCCGGGCAAAATTCATTTCTTTCTCATCATTGCAGCTTGTAAAACGTCAATGTGCCTCACATGCGTACACATAATGCAATGCACAGTTATAACCCCAACAACCATACTAAAGTTTTAGCAGACTTGCCGTGAGTCCTTCATACAGCTTTGACGCCGTTCACACCGCCGCCCATCTGTCATTGATAGAATCGAAGATCGCAATGTCAATTAAGAGCTCCAGAGTCGAGAATTCATTAGAGAGTTCGATAGTTCTGCCCCGCCTGGCCAGTTTATCAGCCCTACAATTACCCGGAATCCTTAGAATTCGTGCCCTGGATTCCGTGATTATATCGTTTTGCTACCTGAGAATACCATACACCATCTTCTTCAGAAGATCCTTAGTCTTTGTTACAAAAGATATTTGCCAGCATTGCTTACTTATTGTTTACTAAACTTAATTGATCATTACAATCCTTTAGTCACGATTACACCCTCGCTTCTCACACCATCCTTGTTGCGTGGGACATACAGCTTAGCGTTGATTCCGTGGCCACAAGTCGAATAACACAACACCCTCCCTACTAGACTACGACAACTATCTGTCATTATGCATACATTTCCTTAAGGTCTTGAACGCCTCCTTTGTAATTCTCAGTCTCTTACAAGAGATTTTTGCCAGCCTTAAGTCACGATCACACTGCTGAGATGAAGTTGCCGAAGAATTTTTTTTTTCATATTTTGTTTGATGGAGGTTACTGATCTGGGGTTTGAACCGTGGCTACAAGTCTAATAACACAACATGATACTTACTGGACTCCGCCGACTTCCTGCCATTATGCATACGTTTCTTTAAGGTCTTGAACGCCTCCTTAGTAATTCTCAATCTCTGTTACGCACTATTTTTGCTAGCCTTTAGTCAGGATAACAACCATGTTGTGTGTTTTAATTTTGTCCATGCGTCGTGGGACTAAATGTGTAATGTAGACTCCAAACGATAAATTTGAGAAACTTTTTCCAAAAATTTTTATTTACTTTCTCTGTCAGCAGACTGTTAAGGGGAAGTCGCCGAAAAAGTATTTTTTTCAAATTTCGTTTTGATCGAAATTACTGAGTCAAGCTATCACCTAACAAGCCAACACCACCTCTAATGTAACCCAATATAAATTACATTCATTGCCTGTAATATTCTAACTTCCTTTTGATCCTTAAAACAAATGAATGCATTCCTTTAAATGTTTCTCAAACTAGGATTTATGTCTTCTTCCGTACGGTATTAGTGAAAACAATAACGCAAAGCAAGTTACACAACAAGAAAGCAGGAAAGTACAAGCCATGTAAACTGATGGTGTTGTTACAAAAAAAAGTTGAAAGAAAATCCTCCAATAAATTTGTTGAAATTTAAAACTACACGTCCAACAACAGTCCAATAAACAATATTTTTTGTGCTCCAATGTAAGGTTTTTTCCCCATTTCTTTCACTTTTTTTGGTGCTTCTACTGCCTTTTTATATTCGTACTTAGTTTTCTGCTTGTTTGCATTCTATTGCTGAAATTTCTTTGTTTTTTTTTTGTTTCTTCTAAGGTTTTTTCAGTTTTTATGTCTTGCAGCACTTTCTATTGGAGAACGTATTTAATGTTTGAGATCATGTTTGTAACACGTTAAAAATAAATAAAGGCGTTCGATATTGCTGTCTGTCCATGCCCTTAACTTACTTACAAACTTACTTGTACGGTAATATTAATGACAACCATCTTTTAGGACATATGACGTCATTAGTCATGAGGATTACATTCTTGCTTTTTACTTGTGTTGTGTTTGATAATTTCATTGTGATGAAATATAAAATTTTATATTGACTAGGAAAGAAAGATTTTAAAATAATATCCACGGCAATGAGGTACCTTCTAATATTTTGTTTAAAATACTCCTGGATAAGGTCATCAAAGGAAATATTTATTTAACTTCATTTTTCTTTTTAAGATGTCACCGTAGTGTTTAGAACTCTGGTTCCCAACCAGTAAGCCATACATATTTTGTATGTACAGTCGGGTATGACTGCTTGTAACGTCCTTTGTCGATTTCATTTCCTTTACGTATTTGTTGTAATAATGAAGTTTAAGGTGCGATTACACTTTCCATGCAATTTGTTTTATTTCTTTTTGTTTTTTTTTTTCTTCCTCTGGTTTTTTTCTTTAGCTTTGGCTTTCCATTGCTCGGTGTTGTATTGCTTCTCAAGCAGAAGGAATTTGTGGCTAAAAAAGGAAGCAAGATATCAGAGGTTCTTAAACATAAAACTTTGGTAAGGAAACGAGACGAGTGTGAAACACTTGCTAAAGGCATTGAACATTAATACAGATGGACGGCAGAACTTCTCCCAAATATTACGTGCTGGATTGAGAGGGAATTTGGTGAGGTTAATTACTATTTAGCATAGCTGTTATCCGGACAAGGTTATCTGTGTAAATATCTGTTTAAAATGGGGAAGATTGTTTAAAATGACCAAATTGCATTTATGATGATAAGTCGATTGATGACACGTTACATACTTTCTTCTTTGTGAGAGATGGAGTTTAGAAAGAATGAATATTGAGGCCAAAGTCGGCGTCTGTACTGTCGAAAACTTCTATGATATATTACTGGACGGCGAAAAAAATTGGAATGGCATTGCCAGTTATACTCTGTGGAAGTCCAAAAAAAAAAAACTTGATGTGCGGATTAGAATAGATGATTAACATCTTTTCAGATCTCGTTGCCCAATCCGCGTCGCGAAGGGCTACACTTCGAAGCAATACTGCAATAGTTCCGGAGTGGACACAAAGACTCCAAAAGAGGAGGATGAGATTTAGTGGCTGAGGACCCCATATAAGGGGAATAGTGATGACTGCACCTATGGTGCAGTTAGGTGCATTTACTCTTCCTAATCGGCGAAAAAAATTATTACTACCACTACTACGGCTGCTACTACTATTACTACGACTTCTACTACTATTACTACGACTGCTACTACTATTACCACTATTATTACTACTACTATTGCTACTACTACGACTACTACTACTATTACTACTACTATTGCTACTACTAAGACTACCACTACTATTATTACTACGACTGCTACTACTACTACCACTACTATTACTATTACTATTGCTACTACTACGACTACCACTACTATTATTACTACGACTGCTACTACTATTGCTACTACTACGACTACCACTACTAATATTACTACGACTGCTACTACTATTACTACGACTGCTACTACTATTGCTACTACTACGACTACCACTACTATTATTACTACGACTGCTACTACTATTACTACGACTGCTATTATTACTACTACTATTACTACGACTGCTACTACTATAACTACGATTGCTACTATTATTACTACTACTATTACTACGACTGCTAGTATTATTACTGCGACTGCTACTATTATTACTGCTATTACAATTACTACTGCTGCTACTACTGTTACTACAACTATCATTATTTAGTATTCGAACCAAGCTTTGCGCACCGCTTATATTATGTGTGTTAATTTTAGACATGAATGAAAGAAGCTACAATTTAATATCGATCCGAAAAACAGATTTGAAAAACTTTCTTATTTTAGTATCAGAGTTTTTCCCAGAAGACTGCTGCAAAGGATTCGTACAACGACTGCTACTGCTATTACTACGACTGCTACTATTATTACTGCGACTGCTACTATTATTACTACTATAGTCACCACTTACTACTAATACTACTATTGTTACTACCACTATTACTACTATTACTGTTACTGCTTTTACGACTAATTTTACTACTACTCTTACTACTTCTGCTATTACTATTACTACAACTATTATTAGTTAGTATTCAAACCAAGTTTGCGCACCGCTTATATTGTGTGTGTGTTATTTTTAAACAAGAGTGTAGGAAGTTACATATTAATAACAGATCTGAAAAACTTAATTATTTTACTATCAGAGTTTTTCCCAGAAGACTGCTGCAAGTAAGTTTCCCTTCTTTTTTCACTTTGAAAACCCAAAGGTTTAGAAACTGGCTCGTTACGTTTAAGAACCTCTGACTGTATTGCAAATAAGTTGGGTGTTTTTTTTTTCCTTTACAACTCTGGTTCATTCATTCATTCATTTTATATCCTTGTTAAGTTTGACTTAATACTTGTTACCCAGCATTTACATTTCAAATATTTTACTTCTATTTGCACTTCTACGCCATCCTGGAAAACATTTGCCCAAACATTAGAGCACTGTGGGGTATTTGTGGTGTGTTTGTTGTATGAACCTTTTTTTTCGCTTTCTACCAACACCTACAACTGAACCAAATGAAGAAGAAACTGAACAGCAATTGACAAAAAATAAAAACAAAATTTCGGTGACATTTTCATGAAATAAGAAATGCTAACTGCGAGCGTAAAAGTGACTGACATTGGTCATCACTGGCAAGCAGATTTTCTTAAATTTATTTCACTTACTGCCCTGCTTTTCTTAAAATTTATGAGCTTTTATGAATGGATGGATGGTTGGATGAATGGTTGGTTGGCTTGGTAGTTCAAGAAAAAGGTGTTGTTGGGAACATAAAAGAAAATCTCACTTCTTCTTATGAGATGTCATAGTGACAGTTTCTTCTTCTTCTTTTTTCTTTTTTCTGTCTCTATTAAAATTCCTTTTTTTTTGTGTTGAATTTTATTTTTTATTTGATTTCGTTTGTATTTATTTTGGTTTTTGTGTGCAAAGAGATATAAATTCAACGCTTCATTTGCGTTATCAGCGATGTGGAAGAATTTAATAGAAACTCTCCGTTTTTTTCTTTGGTCTTTTTTTCTACGATTTTTTTTTATTGTTTTTTTTTATATTTCTTAGAATTTCTAAGTGAATGCCATGAAGTTTTATTTGTTTTTTGTTGTATATTTTCGTAACTGCTTTTATTTATTCTGGCTCTTTATTTACTTTAAACAACTAAATTTACACAGTTTCGTTGGAAATTCTTTAAAAATGCTAATGAACAACGATTTTATTGTGTTCGCTGGTTGGTTGCTTGGTTGCTGGTAGTAAACTTCGCAAAGAGTTCATATTTTTTTCGCTGTGCAAATATAAATTTTATTTTCGTTGCTTTATTTTCAAAAACTTTTAAAAGAGTCAAGTTTATTGCTGTTTTATGAAAATAGTTTTCTTACAATAATTGAGCACCAGGGAGCTATTAACGCATTGTGTTTGCACGACTTACGTATGATTTACTTAAATGAGCATTTTATGTTGTAAACAATTGTTTTTCATTGTTGTTGCAAAGCAAACAAATTAGGTTTCAAGCTTAAGATCCTTTTTATTAGGTATTATCGGTTTTGGAAGACATTGTTCAGACCAGAGATCAGCAACGAGTATTCAAAACGATAAGTAGATTCGAGTCATACTTATAATTTCAGATACTTTATACTTATTTTGATATGATACTCATACTACTCCTACTCAAAGTTAGAAGTACTCTTCGTATTCATACTTAACAATACGCATGATGTCGTTGATTTCGACTCGTCTCTATTTAATATTTACACGAAGCACAAAATATGTATGATTCGCTTACGATCACAAGAAGATTACAAGTATGGTTTGCTTGTTGTCTTTGTCTTTTCTTTCTTCTTTGTTTGTATATGCAACAACAATATAGGCTGTAAATTTTGAATCACTCGAATCACTTATAAGTATTATAAAATTTTTTTTCTAATTTTATGAATCAGAATTTGTAGGCTTATGAATCAAACATATTTTGAACGTTGTGAGTTTGATGTCAACGTTGTACGCATACTCATTGCTACTTATGCTTATAAATCAATATTGCAGCGAGTACGAATGAATCAGAGTAGTTGTATTTCAATTCTACTGATTCACTCATACTCAAAATTGCATGAGTGCTTATGAGTAGCGGAAAAACGATTTATTGCTGATCTCTAGTTCAGACTTAAGAATTACAAAGTAATTAGTCAAAAAAGGCTTAAAGTTAATAGCGGGCGATTTGATGCATATGATGATGAACATGTAGTATCCTTTCGCTAAAACCACTTGTTAATCGAATACTTATCTTGCATTTTATACGACAACAATTCCGTAATCATTGCGCGGTACCTTGTGCAAATTACTGTAACGTTTCGATTTTCTTAAAAAAAAACACGGTCTAGGAATCCTATCGACCTACAAACCTCACCAAATAGCGAATCATTCAGAATACTTTAGCAGATTTTGAACAGACTTGATGCCTTGGGGTTCAAACCCCAAGTCAGACATATATGAAGACATCTTAAGCGACATCCTCTCTGCAGATTTCTGGGAAAAACTCTTAGAGTAAATAAAATTAGCATGAAAAGTTTCTCAAAAAAAAAAAAACACCGTCATTCAGAATTGACTTTAAACACACCATAAGTGGATGAGAAACTAAGTTATAATCCTGACTGAGGGGTTGTAATGACCAAAAATGTTATGTATGAGTTCAGGAGTAGGGTCTAATGATGCCATCGGCCTACAAATCTCAACAAATAGAGAGTCTTTTAGAGTGCATTGGCAGATATTGAACAACCTGTGACGGCTCATTACACCGCTTTTGTTTAGTTTGTAGGCAATCGACATTTCTTTTGGGGAATTCTGATAGGAGGAGGTTTGAGTAATGTAACAGAATATACAAGATTGTCGTGCCGAACCCAACATGTAAAATCTTTTATGTTGGGAATTAGTCATAGTAAAACATTCTTTAAACCAGGCAGGGATTAATGCATCCGTAAATAAAGCAGCTGATTGCACCCCAAATTCTGTGCAGAGATTTTTCCTTGCTGATGCCGATTAGCATCTTAAAGCTTTTTAGGACTATTGGTTTGGAGATGGCATTATATAGATTGAGGCAGTATAATAGATCGTATGGTCATAGTACTAGATGCCATACTTGATGTTAGAAACCTTTGTAAGTTCGTCGGCTGCCAATGGTTTGTCTATTTAGGTTGCCTTCCTGGGGATGTTTATCAAATTCTTGATTGAGACAGTAAAACATATCGTATGGTGAGAGACTAGTATGACATCGTATTTGATGCTAGTAACCCTTAAATGCTCGTTTAACTATTTATCGTGTCTTCCTGGTATATGTTTAGCTAAGTACCTGATAATTAGTGTCTAGAAAATTGAAATCTCTATGGGTTTTGAATGCTAAACGACTTTGTCTTCGTTCCATATGGTTAACACAGTAAGATGATTTGTACAAATGGTCAATTCGACCTCCTCCTTCTACAGTACTTGCCTTGATTGACAGGCATACGTCCTCTAACCAAAGATGACTCGTATTGGATACGAGTTTTAAAAAATAATTCGTAGAAAGGAAAGATTTTCCATATTTTAAAAAATTTTTGAAACCGAGATGCTGTGTTTGGTCTACAAATAAATTTTAATGCATTGGAGCCCTCCAAATGGTCATAAATATTTCAAACTCTTTTACACTAGTAGTGGCAATAGCAACAAACAACAAGTATTTAAAAAGCCACCTTGGATACGAGAAACCAGCAATATTTTATGGCCACCGAAACATACGAAACAAGGTGTAGCAAACTGCATAGAGGAGGGTGGGAGTATTTTCTTAGAAACTTTCCATCAGGCAAACTGTAAATGAAACTTGTGCTGTTAATTTTGGCAAATTTTATAACCTCACACTAGAACAAGTGGCTAAAAGTTTTAGTAACAATTCACTACAGCAACTTCAAAGCGTTTAAATTGTCTTTTTTTTTTGCAAGAAAGTCTTCATAAAGTTCTAGGCACTTGTACTTCCTTCCACTTGTTCTTTTCTAAATATAAACAGCCACCAATAAAGTGCTTGTAAGCATGTATTCTTAAATGATTTTTTTTTCAGTCTTATTTTGGCTGAAGCTATTCTTAAAACCCTTACAAGTAGAATATTTTTGTTTTTCTTTTTTGGATAGTAAAGTTTAGTGGTATTCATTTAGCCCCTCCGTTTGTTCGGTTGGCATGCAACATAAACTGTCAAGTTATTTACACATTTGCACGACCCCCCATCTGCCCTTTATGTATGGCATGAATATGTTTTTTTTTTTTTGGCCTCATCTAAAGGCAGCTTAAGAAAACTAAAAATGTAGAAAAAATTAAGCACAAGATAACAGCCCAGTTTGTATGAATTAACAAGCGAGATTGGTAGAGAATGTTGCTTCAAATTTATAGTCCAACAAGTAGCACAAAGTACTTAACTTTGCTACTTGTGCCCCCAATAGTAGTTGTACAAAATGAAAACACAACACTCGTAGATAACTTGGATTGTTTTTTTTTTTTAATCATAAAATGCGTTCCCATTGAAAAATTGAAAATCTTCAACCAAATATGGCAATAGCCGCCCTTCATTTACTTTGTTTGTTCATTTCATAAAATGTTGCTACAATTTGGTGTGTCACAAACAATGTAATTTAATTGTGGTTAGTGTGAACACTTTACTTTCAACCTTTTGTGCCCATCACATGCTGCTTTATAACACTTAAAATATTTGTTTACTTAAGACTCCTTTTCCTTTTAGCAACTGAGGCAAAAGAAAAACAATTTTTTTTTTGGTTTTTACTGCATAAAGGTTATTGCAGCAATTTCCACCAGGAGCTTATTAATACACTGAAAGAAATTTCGAAGGGAAAAGCTTGCAGCATATAGAAAGAAATGTGTCCAGATGAACTGTCATCCAACAGAAATAGACTCAAAGTTATTAGCTCCCAGAGTCGTATCTCAAATGAATTTGAACGCAAAAAAAAAACAAAAAAATAAAATTATCCCCATATCAACAACATTAACAAAAAATATTTTGGCAAGATGAAAAGATACCATGTCATGGAGAACAAATATTTTAGTAAGATGATACTATCTATCAGTATAGAACTTAATGAGATAGATTTCCCGCTAAGCAAAGATAGGATGTGAACTGCTTCTTTAGAGGGTGTATAATATTAAAAACATCTCTTTCAAAACAATTAAATTTAAAATGAGTAAAGTTCTCCATCACAACATAGTTGGCAACCCTGTCATCCTAGATGTTGCAACAGAAAGTCCAATTCGCTGTAAAGCAATAAAAAAAAGATGAGGATATATTTGTGCTAGCCTTGGGTTCATTGAAAATATGAAAAGGTTTTAAAGAAAGACATTATTTTCGATCTGCCTGTTGGCGGGGAAAAGCTACACCAACTGCTGGTATTAAACATTCAAAGTGCCTTTCATAACTACGTCAAATGGTAGGACAAACAGGGATGATTTTAGCGTTCTAGTTTGAAAGAGATGTGGAGGGTAAAAGATTTCTGCGGTTCGTCGCAGGACACAAACTGCCTACTAACAGGTATTTTATTTTCTGTAGTATCTGCATTAAAATGATTTGTTTTATTGATGAGGTAGGGAATAAGGCAGTGTACCAAAAACTATGGAGTTCAGAGGCATCTCATTCAACTCATTCTTTAATCAGATGTATGTCCCTTGTATTGAAAACAATCGGCAGTTTTCGAAATAGTAATTTTTAGCCCGTCCCCTCAACTGTTCTTATAGTTATTTCATTTGGTGTTAGCTACTGCAGTGTAATGCAAATATATCACCAGATATGTCACCAGTAATTACATTTCTCTGTATAGATCACAAATGAAAAGTTTGCTTTAATATGGTCCCAAGTAACGAGGTTTGTGTTCTAAATTGTCGTCTAGTAATCCAACGCAGTAGATTACCTAGACTAATGTTTCTTAAACAGCAAAGATAGTGTCAAGGATTTTATTGTGGTTAACCAGAAGAAGAGTTGAGGAACAAATCAATAATGATCGATAGTTTCGCCAATGGGCAATTACTAGACCGCTTATCGCCTTAGTTGAAACTTTTGAAATATTTGGAATTGTCTGTACATAAGAAACAATACCTCTGGCTGCGTTTGCCTCTTCTAACGATTTTCTTTCACACAAAGGCATACATACATACTTATGTACATAATTGACAGAGAATTGAATGATTTTGTATCACATATAATGGCATCAAATGGTGTACCAAACGAATAAAAAATATCCTTTACATCGCACACTTACATACATACTTACATGCATACTTACATACGCAATTGGCCATTACAAACAGTCAGGATTATAATCATAGCTGCCAGATACATAAAGCATCAAATCCGCAAATATTAGAAAAAAAATCGTCAAAATCGTCAAACACATTCATGGAAATCGTCAAACTAATCGTCACAACATCGGCATGAAAATTCAGTGTGATGTACGCTAGAACCGGCACATTTTTTCAGTGCCTTAGTTTCTTAAGAGAAATTAATGAAATGCTTGCTTTCATTTGATCTTCTTACTATTTACACCTCTTAAATTCGAAATGGAATACAACTCTCATGTATAGGGCGGCGCCTCAATGACTATTTTGAGACTTCGAAGATAGGTGAAGTTACCCGTTAATGAACTCCATTGATTCATTGGAGTATCGTTGCAATGTGATCTGGTATCCCTGTTGTATCGAAATTTTAACGGATTTTGTTCAAGCGAAATAAGGGACTTTTACCCGAGGATCTTGTATTCCTACTCAACTTTCGCCTTTCTCAGCGGGCACATACATGTGTTTGTGGTTGATTGGCCTGTGGATCGAACACTGCATTACAGACAAAATTCATTCTTTAGTCGGACTATTCGTATGTGCAGAGATTGTAGTTTTTTTTGGCTTTTAAGGACATAAGATGCAGAAAAATTTGGCAATAGTAATAACTGCAAAGGTAAATATAAAACTTAGAGTGGCTTTTAACATACTGAAGTAAAGAATATAATGAAAGTTTTTAATTTTTAAAAATCATCAAAATAAGGGCATAAATCAGCACATTTTGCACCGATGATTACAACCTAACTTTTCACATCACTTTGCATATGGTGAGAGTGTTTATTATATACATGAGTCAACTTCGAACGGCAGATTTTTGTGGCAATTTTACTTTCTCTTCGTTGAACATTGGGTCAGTTCAACTTCCGGGCACTGTACTTATCTTAATTGACAAGTACACGTCCTCTATCCTACTTTCTCTCAGATTTATTGAAGGAAAACTGCTGAGAGGTAGTTGGCGAAAAATATTTTTTCATACATCGTTTTATCATCCAGTCATCTAATGACTGGGATTTGAACCGAGATCTCACAACGTCACAGACCTCACAATACCCTCCAGACTTTGGCGACTCTGGCGACTCTGGCAAACATAGTTTGACTATAAAACCTATAGTTCCGCTTACACTAACGATACTGATGTATTTTGCACTATCAGGATGTAAAAGAAATTATTTTTACCAACCATTGCCACTTTGAATGACTTTCTACAATAAGCTTCGTTATATTTGCTGCCACAGTTTGGAAGTAAGCTTCATCATAGATTCTGATAGCAACTTAAAGTTGAATTGTAAGCTGTTGATTGAATTCAGTTTTTTTGAACGTCTTTAATAATCATCACTACATCTAACTCTAAAATTTTCTTCTAATGGAAGACATTTAAGGAGCTTTATTTGATGAAACAACTTTCCACACTTCGTGAAGTGTTTCACATTCCTATCCTCTACGACATTTACAATTATTAAGCTCCACTATTCCACTAGGCTAACGCTTGAGCTGACATTATAGTGTCTCTGATATATAAATCGTCAAGGTTTGAATATGAAAAATAGGTTTATCGGGACTCTAACTCTTCCAGAGCTGGGACTGTCTTTATAATTTAAAAATATTAGAGAGTAAACTTAACTAAATATTAAATTTTTAATAGTTTTTCAGCGACATACAACTTGTTTCTGAGTGTGTATCTTGAAAATCTCCTTCTTCGTCAAATGGCTTCAACAATGTTTTCTTTCTTTTGATTTTTATTTTTATGGTTTGTTTTACTCTGCAACTGTTTGCAACTTTTGTATTGTATTGTGTTGTATTGTTCAGTATTAAATTGCTGTGGAACAGTGGTCGTTCGTAATTGCAGTTGGTGGCAGCAAGCAGTAGTGGTAGTTTTGGGGTATTATTGGCTAATTTATATTAACAACAAATTGCAAAACTATTTAGCCACTTGTGTTTGGTGTTTTAGTCACGTTCTTTTGCAATGTGCATTCGCCCATAATTGTTGGTTTTATTGGGAGACACAATATACTACAATGTCCATCAATTGCTATTCTTTGTATTCCGTTGTTATTATTACACCAGCTAGCCAAGCTACTGCTGCCAGCTACCATAAAGCCTCTGTTATTGTTAGTGAATAATTTTCGATTTTTTTCATTTTTTTTTTGGTTTATTGTTCCAGGCCATTATTAAAAATCTGTTTTTAATTATTTTGTTCTCATTTTTGTTAAAAAAAATTTTTTATTTCAAAAATTATATTGAAATTGTTCGTATTAAATTTTCAATTTGGCGTGATTTGCGTGCATATGGAAGCTTTAGTCTATAATTTGATTTGACTTCATAGCAGAGTTTCGTTTTGTTTTGTTTTATTCTGTGTTAACTATTTGCATTTCCTTGGCCATTATTTTGATTGACACAATTTAACGCTTAACGTACGTATTTACACCTTTAAATCAAATTTATAGAACGTGTTTAGTTAATAGCCTCTGATAGAACAATAGTCACGGTAATTAAATTAAATGCAGCCATGAGATAAACACAATAAAAGCAAAATTCCAAACACAACAATGTTGCGACAACAATTTATTGATTGTCACGTTGCCTTCAAAACAGTAATTTTCATATGCACACATCTATACAAGCATTCTGTTTTTGAGAGGCTGCTACAGGGTGGCTGATATATATTGCAACCAACTTCAGGTTGCTATCATTGTAAACCGCTCGTCAGACAGCTGACAGATTTATTCCAGTGACAGTTCATTTTATTATTTACAAGCTTACAAAAGCATTTTGATCTATTGCATTCAGAAAAAAAAATATATTCGCGATGGAATTCAAGCATGATAGCAAAGACTATAAATATATATATGTTTATAGTCTTTGATGATAGTGTGATTGCTTTATATTTGGCTGGAAAATCACAGGTGGCTATCGAATAAATCTTTTGTTTCTCTTATCATTGCTCGTTACCGTGATACTGGCAGTGTTGCATCGCGTCCAAAAAGTGGACAAAAAAAAAAAACAAAAATGGTAACAACATCAGAAATGATCCGAAAAGTGAAGGCCAGATTTGATCGAAATTCATGCCGCCGGGGTAGTAAAATTGCTCATCAGCTGAACGTATCGCGAGAACGGATGCAACACATATTGAAAAATGAGCTTCAACTAAAGCTATTGAAGTTCCAAAAAGTGCAAGAGCTCACCGATGGACAAAAAAAAGTTAGACTGGAAAGAGTCAAGGAGTTACTTCGCTTGCACGAAAGTGGCCAGTTACTGAGTTTGGTTTTCTCCAATGAGAAGCGATTCCAAATTGTGCAGTTTGTGAATAAACAAAATGATCGGGTTTACTTGCCAAAGAAGTCAGCTGAAAATTTGCACCTGCGATTGGTTACCAGAACCTCAGTGCCGCCGATGGTAATGGTGAGGGCCGCCGTAACGGCCGATGGTCGCTCTCCTCTCGTATTCATCGACCGTGATGTCAAAATAAATGCCGAATATTATCGGAAAAATGTCTTAAAGACAGTATTGAAGCCTTGGGCAGGCAAACATTTCGGCCGCAGACCATGGACATTGCAACAGGACTCAGCACCATCGCACTCAGCACGCGTCAACCAAGAATTTCTTAAAAAGGAGGTTCCTCGCTTCATTTCTACCGCACAATGGCCACCAAAATCTCCGGATCTCAATCCGTTGGACTTTTGTGCCTGGAGCATTGCATTAAGCTTCTCATTAAAAAATACCAAAGTGTCGATCAACTCAAGACGGCGCTTCGCCAGGAATGGGCCAAAATACTGCAGAGCCACTTTCGTGCAGCCTGTGATGGCTTAGTCTGCCGTTTGAAGGTGACCATTTGGAGCAAATCTAAACTGATTCTCAAGTTTGATGTTGTTTCCAAAATTTTTTGAAAAAATTCTCAAAAATTTGTCTTTCATGTATAAAATCAGCGCACACAACATAAGTGGTTTCCTAACTGGAAGGCAGTAATGACCAGTTTTGTGTATATAGCTGACACAAAGCATTAACTTTTGCTCCTTGTAACTTATGAATTAAACTTTTTCAGCTAAAGAACCTATTGGTTCTAGGTTTTAGTACATTTGGTTTGTGTATTGCCGTTGTAAAGTCTAAACGTCCTCTGCAAGAACGTTTTGAGTTCTATTCTTTCACAAGATTAGTTGCTGCCGGACGTCCACCTGACATTTGCGTGAAGGGATTATTTGCAGGTCCTTAACGATTATGAAACATTGTTCGCCTCCTCCTTAATTCGAAACTGAATGGCTTGAGCTTATAAGCCAGCACTTTAATCACTCGGTAAACGGCAAAAATCTGTCGTTCGGAGTCGACTTTATACTGTAGGTCCCGCCACTTCTGTATAAAATTAACACATACAACATAAGTGGTGTGAGAAACTGCGAGTTTCTCGGAGACGATTGCTGTAGACTCTCTAATGGTGAAGGTATTGCACTGCCCATTTTATAGCAGCAACTCGTTCCCTTGTCGTTCGCATCTTCTCCCTTTCCATCTTTCATAAAAAACCTGCACAATGCATTGCATGAGAAGGGGTCATCCCCTGAGTGCTGGTTTTATAAATAAAAAAATGTTATTGCTGAGGTACAATATATATTTAAAAGCTATTTTAAACTGTGCATTGGTCCCGCTACTTATGGATAAGTGTAAGGCACACAACATGGGTATTGTTAGAAGATAGGTTCTAGTCTTCACTAAAGGGTTATAATGACTAATTAGGTACGAAAGTTATTTTTAATAAACAACGTTTATTCAATTTGTTAATCAATAGGTTGTTCTTGCTTTTATTCAAGACATTCATATGTTTAAAGGACCATTATTATCTCCATTATTTATGTCCATAGAATCCATGGAATTAGATAACTTTCCTCAAAAAAAATGCTTACAGAGTTATGCTGCCTCTAGTAAAAACTTGAACACTTTAACTTATAGTCCAGTTAGATCACCTTAGTCAATGCGGCAATTTACATTCATAACTATATATATACACATAGAGACGTACTCACTTCTGTATGGCAAATAAAGGGTCCACCAAATAACTTTTTATATTTTGAAAATGCTTAAAAAAAGCTACTTAATATTTTCTTAAATTTCTTTTTTTATTTGAAAGTACAATCCTTCCGTTTAATACTGGAAAATAATTTCATTCAAATGGCTGCCTCGGCTGGTAATGCAGTAGCCTACACGATCGATCCAATTTTTAAGCTCATTATCGATTGTGTGCAGCTGTATTTCACCAATGGCTTCAGGAATACTGTCCTTTAAAGCGTCAATTGTCTCTGGCTTGTCGGCGTAACACTTATCTTTAACGTCACTCCACAAATAATAGACCAAGGATGTTAAATCGCAGCTTCGAGTTGACCAAACGACATCAGCTCTGTGGCTGATAATGCGATCTTCAAAAATAGAGCGCAAAACATCGAGTGTAGCTTCGACTGTGTAGTAAGTAGCGCCATCCTGTTTTATTTTTTTCCTTATTAAACCAGCACTCAGGAGGTGGCCCCTACTCATGCAGTGTATTGTGCAGGTTTAGGAAATGTGGAAAGAGGGAAGATGCGAACGGTAAGGAAACGAGTTGCTGCTGGTGATTATAAAATTGACAGTGTTATACCTTCACCATTAGACAGTCTACAGCAATTGTCCCCAAGAAGCTCGCAGTTTCTCTGTCTTATTGTAACCAAATGTTGCCAATATGGTCCACTTCAATTTTTGTGAACAAAAATTCGTTCAACATGGCCCGATAACTATTGCCATTAACTGTAACGGCCACTCCTTGCTTCTTTTCGAAGAAAATGGCCCAATTATGCCTCCGGACCAAAATCCGCAACAAACAGCGACTCGTTTGGGGTGCGTCGGCTTTTCAATGTATGCGAGCGGGTTTTCTATGCCCCAAATGGGACGATTTTACTTGTTTACATATCCCCCGAGGTCAAAATAAGCTTCATCTGAAAAGATGATTCTTTTGACAAAATCGGCATTTTCTGTAAGTCGATTGCAGGCCCACTTAGCAAAGCGAAAACGCTTTGGATGGTAAATATTCATTCAGCGGAAGGATAAAACTAATTATCTGTGAAATCAAACGTGAGCTAAGTGTTACCATTCACGAAAAAAGCACTAGTCGCAAAATAAAACGTTAGATGGCGGACCCGATAGAAGTTTTGTATGCAAATAAACAATGTACATCAACATTAACATCAAACCAACACCAGGCCATTGCAAATATGTAGTACCCAGTATTTGTTTCTCAATGTAAATATTCGTGTAAATGCAAATTCCTCACGCGATTCTCTCATCAAACATTTACTGCCTGGTCGAGCGTATGTATGTCTGTATGCATACTCTCAAATTGTATGCATGTATGGCCATTAACAAGAATCTTGTTTGCCACCTCAAACGATGACAAAGAAGCAACGGAAGGTGTATCTAAATGTTCACTTGCCTTCCACTTGGCATATTAAAAGTTTTTGTTCAATAGTTTATGGGTTAAGGTACACAAGCACAAGCACAGTCATCGAATAGGCTCATAGGTGTTGTTAGGCCAGTTAGTCAGTTAGTTTAGTGCAGTGCAGTTTAGTTTAGTTCGTCAGTTATTTGTATTGTTAGCCGTTAAAGCATTTAATTACTAATTAGTTTAACAGTGCACCACCATCATCTGACTAGCCAACAGACGAGTATTGCAAATGCTTTCGTTTCTAGTTTATGTTTGTGGGCTGCAGTTTTATTTCGATTTAGAGACCATAAATGTTGTTTGTCTGTTCAACAAACAAACTTCTAATATAGGAGACTATCTAATAACAAATGATCGTTAATTTATTTTTTTTTTTTTGTTTTTTGTTTTTATTGTATTCAATTAAAGCATTTATGGCTCTGACTGTATGACATTAAACGCTAATGAGAAATAAAATAGATTTTGTTTAATTTTTTATAACGTTTTTAATAGACAAAAACTAAAAAAAACAGACACAAAATAATGGTAATAATAGTGTTGGGAATTTTTATTTCTTTATGGCCGCGTTTTTCTTTGGTATCATTGGTGTCGTGAGCAAGCAAGAATGATAGAAAAAAAAATGAAAAATTGCAAATTGTTGCATGAGAAGAATGTATGCGCCATCAGTTAAGGCCAGTATGTGGGTTGTCTAAATTGCTGGTTTTTTTTTTATTCATTATTTTATTGTATCGTATTTCATAAGGTGAATGATTATTCATTAAAAAAGTTATTTGTCTTTAACTACTCCTATTAATCTTAAACTCAAATATATGTCTGGCAACAAAATCAGTTAAAAATCTATGACCACCTGGTTCAAATCTTCGAAGCATACTTCATTGTCTAGTAAGCACCTAATTCTAAAGTTCTAAGGTACACAAATATAAATACGTATGCATAATGTCTTGAGTACAACAATTTAAGGATATCGCATTAGACTATAGCCCCCGTTGGAATCGTATCAAATGTTCGATGGAAATTTCCGATGTCGTAACTTTTAATAATCTTGAGTGCATACTTCAGGTTATCTTTTATTCCTCCGAACTAGACAGCTTTTGACATTAGTTTCATCCTAAAACAAGGTTAAGCCAATTTAGTTATATTCACTTCTACTGAAGAAAGCTGATCTAGGGATATCCAAGTATGCTTTGAGGATTAATTCCTACAGTCTTTAGTTAAGTAGGTTAGGTTAGAGGACGTGTACTTGTCAATTCTGACAATTCCATGGCAATTTTTTACTCTCAAAGTTTTTTCCAGAAATCTGCTGAGAGGAAGTCACCGAAAAATTATTTTCAAATTTTCGTTTTGATGTGTGACCTGGGATTCGAACTCGGGTCTTTCGTTTAATAAGCCAATACACTACCTACTAGACCACGGCGACCTCATAAAGTCGTTAGTTAGTCATGCTGCGATATCCGTAAATTTTTGAACAAACTTTCATTAATACATACTAGGGATGCCAAACGGGATCGATTTTTTAAAATTGGAATTTCGGATCCCGAGTTATCCCGAAAAATCATCGATTTTGTTAACAAAATCATTTGTATTCCAATTATTTTAAAGCAGAATTATGTCATTAAAAATAAAATATAAAAACAGCAAGACAAAATGTAACAAAAAAGCGTAAATTAACAAAAATAAAAATTATTCATACATATGGAAATGCATTAGTTTTAAGAAAATTATTTGGATTCCAACAAAAAGATTAAAGCATCTGATATGTGGTCTGATAGGCTTGAACGGATTTTATTGTCAACATACCCTGCCGTTGAAAAACACTTCTTGCAATCAACATTTGTTGATAAAATAGTTCCAAGATAGCTGTATGCAGCTTGTAAATATTCCACCTCCTGATGTAAATAAATAAATTTCTTTGGATAGTTGGGTATCTAAATCAGTTACCCTTTTAATTCGTTTTATAGGGCTTTTGCATTCTTCGATGCCATCAAACAATTTTTTTTCAATGGAAGTATGGTTTTCCTCATCTGAGATGCTATTATCGAAGTCAAGTGATATAAAATACTTTTTTCAGGATCTTTTGTAGTGTCAAAATACATATGAATTCACAATCCCGGAAATCCCGAAAAATCCCGGGACAAGTTTTTAAAAATCCTGGGATTTCCAGATACGGGATTTCCCAATTTGAATCCCTAGTACGAACCTTTAATGGTTATTGTAGTAATCCCGAATCCCGAGATTTCGAGATTCGGGATTTCCCGATTGGCATCCCTAGTACGAACCTTTAATGGTTAGGGTAGTAATCCCTAAGTCGCCGTGGTCTAGTGGGTGGTGTGTTGACTTATTAGACAAACGGCCCGGGTTCGAATCCCAGGTCAGACATCAAAATGAAAAATATTTCTTCGCCGACTTCCTCTCAGCAGATTTCTGGTAAAGACTATGAGAGTAAAAATTGCCATGAAAAGCTACTCAAAAATCTGTCGTTCGGAGTCGACTTTAAACTGTAGGTCCCGCCACTCATGTATAAAATTAACGCACACCAAATAAGTGGTGTGAGAAGCTAGGACGTAATTCTGACTGAAGGGTTGTAATGGCCGATTATGTATGTATGTAGTAATCCCGAATCCCGGTATCTCGAGACTCGAGACTTCCCAATTGGCATCCCTAATATATACACATGATATTAAGCTTAATTACGTATTAAAAAACAAAAAGCAAAACTTCTAATCAAATTCAAACATTTTAATCAACCTTAGGTGGGTTGCAATTATGAAGAAAAACAAACAAAAATACAAAAAAAAAATAAATTTTTACCTGATACCTGATGCCGAGGATGATGATGATGATGGTGTGTGTTCTTATGATATAGTCTTTGAGGATTAATTAAAATTGAAAAGACTCTGTAGCCATAATTTGCATTTAAATTGATTTGCATTTCTTTTTGTATTTTTTGCCTTGGCTTTCACGTGCAAGGCAGCTTATGGACCCAATGAACTGCTTGACTCGTTTGATAAAATTGAATTAAAAACGTTGTATGGCATCGGCCAAGCCCTTCTTTGAAATGCTTTTTACCCTTTTGGTTTGTTTTCATTTTTGTTTGTTTGTCTTTACTAAGTTCTATCTCGCTCTCTCCCTATCTCTCTCTGTAGCATGGTTGACTATATTGTGGCAATCAGAGAGCTTGTTGTTTAAGGCTGCTGCTGCTGTTGCTGTTGCATATGGGGTATGGTTTTGCTTGGCTCAAAATGTTTGTGGATATCATATGCATCCTCCGCACATTTGATTCTTTTTTTTAATGTTTTTTGTTACAGGCAGTTTTTTCTTTATTGTTTTTGTTTTTGTAATTTCCATATGGTTGTTATTATTCTCAGGTGTACGAGTATGTTTGAACGTTGTATTAACGTCTTTTGTATCTTATTAAGGCTTAAGCATTTATTTATTTGCAAGATAATCATTAAATTGGATCTTGGAATCGCAGCTTGATTGTTTAATCGGCGACTAATCTGCATCGCTTATGTTTTGTCGCGTTGATTGCACCGTATAAATTAAATTAAATTGCAACCCGCGCAAATGCAACAACACCAACAACATTTCTTTAGCCCAAAAAGTCCTCCACTGATTGCCGTTCATTCGTTTCTTTTTTCTTTACTCGTTATTTTTAGGCTTTGTTTTTCCATTTCTGTTGAACCATTGGCTGGTTGGTTGGCTGGCAATTGACTTGGTGCCGTTGTTGTTGCTGTTGAGTTTAAAAAGAATTATGGGTCCTGTGCCTCCACGGAATGAGTCAACTTGGTCAAAAAGGTGTTTAGACTCTGTGTCGTCATTTCGTTTAATCTTAATCTAAATCGTCGTCACTATCATTATGTCTGTGCAGATTTATTTTTATTATGCCTCTATTCCATTTCACTGTACTTCGTATTTTTTAGTTTCTTGTGTACTTGAGTGACATAAATTAACCAAAAGTACTGTGTGGCAGTATTTTATTTATATTTTGAATTTTGATTTGTTCTTAGATTCTCAGAAATCATACAATTGCAAATACACCCACACATATGCTATTTTGTTAATTACATACATACATACCCGCATACTTAATTGGCCATTACAAGACTACAGTCAGGGTTACGAACTTATGTTGTTTGTGTCAATTTTATAAATTAGTTTAGGGATCTATAGTTTAAAGTCGACTTCGAACGAAAGATTTTCGGGAAACTTTTTCATGGTAATTTTATTTATTCTCAGATATGTCAAATGAGCAATCATCAGGTAAAGATCCCACTCTTTGGTTGTAGAAAAAAGAAAAAAGGAAAAGCTTTTAGAGTACAGCCCTGCCATCAGATGATTTCTTGTGCTATTGTACTACCTCAATCTGATGAAACACAGCACTGTTCAGTGACAGTAATACTATGTTCAGACATGCACTTTTATTAAGTCAATATTCGGTTTATTGAGAACAATATGTTTAGTGTTCAGACATATAATATACGAAAATTTATTTGATTGCTTCAACAAAATTGCTTTTAATTTAATCGCGAAAATTAGTGCCAAGAATTGTTTTTTAGAAAAAATGGAAAACAACTCATCATTGGAAAAGGTATTGCTCATGATTAACTCAAACGCCGAGCTG
Organism: Sarcophaga peregrina; assembly: GCA_014635995.1. Lineage (NCBI taxonomy): Eukaryota > Metazoa > Arthropoda > Insecta > Diptera > Sarcophagidae > Sarcophaga > Sarcophaga peregrina. Next base: position 9,683,078 of record CM025790.1, on the reverse strand, counting down.
TTGCGGTTAATAGAGACTACTTGTGATTCCAAAGTGGCTTTCCTTAGAAGGATAAGAAATAAAAATTTGATAATATTGTATAGCTAGAAGAAAAGAAAGCTTTTGCTTATGGCACTTGTCGTTGTTAACATTTGAGTTGTCAAATATCAATAGAAAGTGTTCGGAAAAATGTAATATGCTCACTGAACGTACTTATGACAGTGTTGTATTTAAAGTTTTAATCAGTATTATAACAATTTATCAATTTATTGACCAATAATTAATTGAAATTTTATATTAAATATTGAGATCAATAATGCCGTTTATTGCGATTTTCCCAATATAAGTGCATGTCTGAACATAGTATAAGGATAACTCCCAGTACTTTACTTAATAAATCAGTAGATGTTTCCTTCAGAAACGAACTAATGCCATAGGTAAAGGTGGCTGTCCAATCGGAGAAGTCATATGGATACACAATAGCCCTGAAGAGCCCATCCCATCTCTATTACACCCTTGTCCTGAAACTACTTTGAGCTTCTGATGGAACAGCCCAGGCTGTCATTGTCAATGTTTAACATTTCCTTAATAGCAGCCATATTGTAGGCACCAAAGCGCCAGACATGTTCCCAGATGGTAATATTTTTTATTATTTTCATCATTTTCTCATCTCTGCAACTTCTACGGGAATCATTTATAAATTACTGTAGACCAAAACTTCCGGCATACATGGCTATATTGCAATGTCCTGTTATAACCCCAAAAACTAATTTTGTTCAGATTTTTTGCGTCTTCCTGTTCATGTCCAAAGCGGTTGACGGAATCGATGCCAGATAGCCAGAGATATTACCACATTTGTGAATTCATCGTAAAGTTCTACGGTTGTACCACGTCTGGGCAGCTCACCTGGAATACCACTATGTCCTGATGATATGGACATCATATCGTTCTGCTAACTATTTCAGATATTTGCGTCAAATGTACAATGTCTTGGAAGTCATATTGTTGGAATTCAGTGCCTCGATTTTTGGAAATATTTTCGTCCATTTTGTAGTTTACAGTGCAGCCTGTATTGCCGACACTTGTGCCTGATAAATGCTACAATAACCCGGCCTTATTATTCTGAAACAATTTCGCCACCTAGAGTTCCATTAAGTTTGAAATCGTGAGTGAAGATTACCACGAAGTTCTCTACGAGGTTAACAGTAACAATTTTCTAGGCCCCTTTATGAGAAATGGTTGTCCACAATTTCAATGAGAAATCATATTTCAGTCATCGTAGTCTGGTCGATAGCTTATTAGATGTGAGGCCACGGTTCAAACCAATGGTCAAAAATCTTCAACAAAACGGAATATAACTTCAACTCGCCAAATTTCTGGCAAAAACTTTGAAAGTAAAAAAGTTTTTCAACGGTCTGTTGTTTGGAGTTTATCTTAAAATTTGTAGGTCCCGCCGCTTATGTATAAAATTATTATACACAACACAGATGGTGTGTGAAGCTAGGTATGTAATCCTGACTGGACGATTGTACTGACCTATTATGTTTGTGAGTATGTCCGTATGTATTAGGCATTGTATGCATTGGCTTATTAGAAGCTCTGTCACGGTTCAAACCCCAGGTCAGACATTTTCTACAAATCGAAGTTTGTAAAAATATTTCTGGTGGCGACTTTAAAAACTGAAGGTCTCGCCAGTCACATATAAAATTAACAAACTCACACACAACACAGGTAGTGTGAGAAGCGAGGTTGTAATGCTGACTAAAAAGGATTAGATTATGTATGAATGTAGATAGTTATACCTCGGTATCATGCAGTAAAAATTAATGCTGTCCGCATTAAAAAATCTATCGGGTTTTGTATTAAGGATTGCCGATCATACATACATACATAATTGGCCATTACAACCCTTCAGTCAGAATTACGACCTAGCTACTCACACCATTTATGTTGTGTGCGTTAATTTTATACATAAGTGGCGGGACCTACAGTTTAAAGTCGACTCCGAACGACAGATTTTTGAGAAGCTTTTCATGGCAATTTTATTCACTCTCAGAGTCTTTGCCAGAAATCTGCTGATGTCTGACCTGGTTTACGAACTCGGGCCTTTCGTCTAATAAGCCAACACACTACCTACTAGACCACGGCGACTTCTATGTGCGATACAACAGTGCTTAAATCTTCAAAAGTTGACTTCTAATCGGAATCAAAATCGTTTGGCTGCTTGGCTATAATTAAGAGTGCCAGCACCTCTACCGTTTACTCTATTATAACTAAGTCAGTTAATAGGCCTGTAAATTGTGTATTCATTCCCCTGATATTGAAACCCTGTTTAAATTTGTTAGCAAAGTTTGGTTAATGGATGGTTTGGATGGATGGATAAAAAATTATTGTCTTGTGTGTTTGGTCAACTATTTTAATCATCGTATAATTCTCATGTACCATCTAATAGTCGGTTGTGGCAGTAGTGCTATATATTACGTCATAATCTATTACTTAACGACATCATTAAATAACATCAGCCAACTGTAATCATAGGAAGGACTCCGTGCTGTTATTGTAACATCAATTGTAAAATGTAAACCGTAAACGTAAAAGTAATGGTGGCAGTAGTAGCAGTAATGCATCGATCAATTTTAATTAGTGTTTTAACAAAATTTATCGATAGATGTTGCAACTAAAAATGGAACCAATAATTTGACAGCAAGCGTAAGAAAATGAAAATGAAAAAAAAAAAACTTGAAACGTAATGTCTGCTGGGAAAATTATGATCGTTATTGTGACACAAACTAAATTGAAAAAATAAAGGAAAAAACAAAAACTTTCAAAAGAAAAACTAAAAATCATGAAACGTTTGTTGTTTGTTTGTTTGTTTGTTGCCTACAAAAAAAGTGGCAATTCATAGAGTTGGCTACTGTTATTGAAAGAAAATATTGCTGTGCCGCTAATGTTTTTTCTTATTTTTTGTTGCTTATTGGCTGATAAATGATAATGGTTATGAGCATAAATCTTTAGCCTAATTTCCTTGTATTTTACGGGTTAAATATGTTCACTAGCGTTCAAGTTAATAACTACTTTACAACAACATCAACTAACTAACAGATCACAGCAAATCGGTAGAAGTAAAGTATTTTGTTTTGGTAGGCAATAAAAGACAATCTCAGTTGTTTAAATGCCCGCTTGACTTACTGTTGGCTGTCCAGTAAAGTCTCAAAACAAAACCAAAACCAAAGCCATGCCAATCCATTTCATACCATCCATCCTATGCCATCCTATTATTGCTGATTGTTGCTTATGTTGATGGGTTTTTGTTGGAGTTTTATGCTGGCATTTGTTGTTGTTGCTGTATGCACGCTGCACATGTCAATCACGATTGTTGCTGATGTATTTTTATTGTTATTGCCACAAAAGACTAGCAATAGCTAAGGTTCGGCGAGAAACGACAACTAAAAATCAAAATTACAAACAAAAAACAAAAACTATTCGCTACGATTGGCTACTGTTTTAAGCGTTTTTTCTGTTCGTTTTTGGCTGTTTTTTCTTGGTTAAAATTTCATTAAAAAAATTTTTGTTTTTTTTGGAAATTTTTTTTTCAATTTCGTTTGTAATTGTGTTTGATTTTTTTTAAATGTTTTTTAACCACCATATCGTCATCATTATTGTCGTTTGCTGCTACTGTAAGTCCTCATCATCGTCATCATCATCATCTCAAAAGGTAAAGGAATCAACTGTCAAATGGCTTTAGAGCTGTAGCTCTAGCAGTAGCTGTAGCTGTAGCTACTGATTATCTTGTGATTTATTTGATTTTCTACCAAATTTAGGGATTTGATGCTGAAAACTAACAAGCATTTCGTCGTTGTCTTTTCAACAAAAATTCTCTACCATTACCATCTACACCAACAACTATACAACACAACAATTGTTATTAATGTTGCTGCTACTACTACTTGCAACACACAAATGTTTATGTTGCTGTAGCACCGACAGAGCAACAGAAACCGACCATAGAAACAGAAATGAAATTAAAAAATTTATTGCATTTATATTAACGGCAAATTATATAGCATTTGCTAGCAAAGCGTGTAATTAATGTTTAAAGCCACGTTAACATAATGAATGGTCCAATAACGATTAAAATTATTTAACTTAACAAAAGCTGTTGCTGTTGCTGTTATTGTTGTTGTTTTGTTTCTGCGTTATTTATTAAATTTTACAGTCTATGTAATTTCATATCTGGCTGTAGAATTTAAAAATTCATAAAATTGTTTTGCAGATGCTGGAACAATTTTTTTGATTGGCATCTCTTTCAGCATCAGTATCTCTTGGCATCAGCCATTCCTTTAGTATCTTTCTCTTTCCAGCCTGTGGACATCATATCTTCTTCAAAACATTTCAATTTTATTATTACTTCCCATGTAAGTTCATCAGGATCTCAATGATTCACAGTCGACAACGACTATTTAAGGATTCTACTTTCAGTATTGATCTGGTATGGATGATCTATCTTCAGTCTGGGACGGGTCCTTCTCATGTAAGTTCATCTGGATCGAACTCGAAGTTGGATTTTCCCAGATCTGTGGCTACTTAAAGATTCCATTACCAGACCTCCAACTACATTATTGAAATCGTATCGTTCAGAAGGTTGCCGTGGTCTAGTAGGTAGTGTGCTGGCTTATTAGACGTAAAGCCAGGGTTCGAGTTCCAGGCCAGACATAAAATAACGACGATTTCATCTCCGCAGATTTCTGGCAAAAACTCTGAGACTAAAATACAAAATTGCCATAAAAAGTTTCTCAAAAATCTGTCGTTCAGAGTTGACTTTAAACTGTAGGTCTCGTCACTTATGTTTAAAATTAAGACACACAACATAAGTAGTGTGAGAAACTAGGTCAATAATCCTGACTGAGGGGTTGTAACGACCAATTATGTATTCCAGATAATCACTTTGCACATGGAGGCAGTGATGGGCGGCATAAGATTCTTAGGCAATTATTTATCAACAACTTGTAGTTTTAGGATTCACTTTCGATCAATAGAAGACAATTGTCTCCGACGTTAAATATGCCGAGATTAGTTCACCTACCCAGGATAAGCAAAATGCATTGTATTGGAATACCGTTAGGTTAGGTATTGGAAAATTATCCGGCCTTTCATTATCCGCTTACATACACACCTACATGATAGGTCCTTACAAACCCTTAAGTCAGGTTTACGAACTAGCTTCCTACACTACTTATATTATGTGCATTAATTTTCTATACCTGAATGGCGGGATCTATAGTTTAAAATCGACTCTGAACGACAGATTTTTTTGAGAAGCTCTTCTTGGCAATTTTATTTACGGTCAGAGTTTTGCCAGAAAACTACTGAGAGGCAGTCGTCGAAGAAATATTTTTTTTTTCATATTTCGCAGTGGACATCTAGTCTTATGCATAACATCTCCATTTTACTTGCTACTATTATTTGTTCTGGAAGTAACTCGGAGTTGGATTCTCCATGATCCTTAGTCTACAACGGCTACTTAAAGATTCCACTTTCATGCTCTCTAATAACATATTGAACTCATATGGATGTGTATTCAGCAGGCTTCAGGACACGTCCCTTCCCATGTAAGTCCATCTGGATCTAGCTTAGAGCCGTATTCTCTATGGTCCTTAGTCTACAACGACTATTAAAAATTATACTTTTATGCTCTCCAATGGCTGTATTGAACTGGTATGGATGATCTACCTACTGTTTGTGTATTCAGTGTGCTCAGAATGGCTTCGCCTAAAAACAAAAACCTTTCCATATAAGTTCAACTGAATCAAGCTTGAAGTCGGATTCTGCATAATCCATAGTCAACAACATAAGTAGTGTGAGAAACTGCGGGCTTCTTGGGGACGATTGCTGTATACTGTCTAATGGTGAAGGTATAGCACTGGCCATTTTATAGTCACCAGCAGCAATTCGTTTCCTTACTGTTCGCATCTTCCCTCTTTCCACCTTTCCTAAAAAACCAGCACAAAGCACTGCATGAGTAGGGGCCACCTCCTAAGTGCTGGTTTTATATAAAAAAAAAATCGGCTACTTAAAGATTCCATTTCCAGACCCGCAATGACATTATTGAACTGTTTTTTTTCAGAGCAGGTACGCCATTATAAATTCCGCACAATCATTCTGCACATGGTATCGAAGATGGCCTGCGTAAAATTCTGCTTGCTTCTATTATTTGTAGCCCTTTTTGCTTTCCATAGAAGTTCATCTGCATCTAGATCGTTGTCGGATTCTCCATACTTTATAGTCGACAAAAAATACTTAAAAATTACACTTTTATGTCTCCTTTCCCCACAATGACAGTATTGAACTGATATGGATGATCTAACTCCAGTTTGCATATTCAGTATGCTTTAGATTGGTTCTGCCGTCGTAAAGTTCCGGATAATCATTTTACATATGGCGGTAGGAATGGCCGGCACAGATGGCCGGTATAGGATTCTTAGGCCTTTATTGATAAATACTTGTAGTTTTAGGATTCCCTTTCTAACAATATGATCCCAAAGCCAAATTGATTGAATGCACCCTTAAAGTAGATTTTCATTCAGATTTAAAAAATTCAAAACGGCGGATCCAATATGGCGGTCGAGGTTTATAAAAATTAATCAGATTTACTTGCAAATTGTTAATCTGCCTTGTTAAACAAAGCTATTGGAAGAGTATTGGATAAAGAGTATTCGATAAAGTCTAGTAGGTTGTGTATTGGCTTATTTGAGGCCACAGTTCAAAACTCAGATCATATATTTCCAACAAAATAGAATTTGAAAACATATTTCTTCGATGCCTGCATTTAGATTGTGTTGGCTCTTTAGAATTCAACCGTTGTCATTTGGCATTAGAATTCAAAAATCTACACTAATAAAGTTGGCAGAAATCAAACAAAAATTAATCAGGAAAAAATTAATTTAACAGGAAATAAATTACAATGACAAAACTATATAGGAACGGCATGAGTCTCGAAGTTACCGCATGAAATTAAATGAAGTACGAATAGACCGAAATGTATTATTGCTCGTGGTAAATCAAGTTGTGGAAAATTATATGAAACTCTATACTGATCCTATTATTTGAAGAGTACGAATATAGTTCATCTGGATATTTGTTTATCCTTTCAATACCACGCACAAACTGTTGAGTCTGGTGTTGGCTTACTGTCTAGATAAGTAATTAGAAAAAGAAAATTTATAACCCAGGAAGCGATTAAGGTGTTGGTTTTAAATTTCAATAAAACAATGTTTATGAGAGATGCTACTAAAATTTTATATTCTTTTAAAAGATCCATTGATGGTATGTAACATGATTTAAATGTCTGCCAGGGAATTTCGGAGTGAAATGTGTGGGAAATGTTCAATTTTCATTTGTTAAAACCATTATCCTTTAGGCCTTATTTCGGAATCTTAACTGATTTTCCATTTATCTTTCATTAATTTATGAATTATGAAAAGAAAAAAAACTTTTTTTAATAATTTCTCCATTATAATTTGTCTCTTAACGGTGCGGCTGCCAACAATGAATTTTATTTTATGTTCGTAATAAATTAGAAATTCTTTGATTGCTTTCCTTTTGGTCATTACTTGACTGTCATTTGCCAATAGGAGTCTGAAGAAAAGAGATAAAAAAAATGTAATCACCTGACGGAAACTTTAACAATCCATGAGTAGTAGTCCGTTGCTTTTGCCAGCTATTGGCTGCTTTTCATTGTTGTTATTATCATTTGTTGTTGCCACAAAAAACAAAAAAAAAATAGAAAGAAAGCCTCAAGCCTTGAATAATTAGTTTTAAATACATTTAACGAACGAAATAAATTACAAACAATAACGACAAGCCACAAAGAATGTGTAGAGCAGAGAACGTGAAGAAAAAAAAATGTTAAGAAATGAAAACCACATTATTAGCAAGCCGCATCCGCATCCGCATCCATAAAGTTGTATCTTTGTTTTGACATTGTTATCAGCAGGAGCATTAGAATGGTAATGGTAAAAGGACAAAAGTTTTTACATGGACCTCTTACAAAATGCCCTTCAAACATTCGTTTAATAATACACCACCCCCACCCCATTTTCAGGAATTTTAAAAAATATTTTTCAAAGCAAAAAACAATGAAAGAATGAACGAATGAATGAATGAATGAATTGGCAAATTAAAACAACTTTTATTTCTAAATGTTTTGTTTTATTTTAACTTTGGTTTGTATTGTCATTTGATTTTTATACGTATGTACGTAAGACCGGAACTCATCTAAACATAAACCGATTTCCGTTTATATTTTCATCAAAGAGCAAGAGGACAATGCTGCAAAACTTTTCCAAGATTTTTTTTGGTTTTCTTTTTCAAATGCAAACATAAAACAACAATTTTGTGGTAAAGAATGAGTTTTTAAGTTCTATTTGTATTTGCTGCTGCTGCTGTTGTTCGTAAAACGTTAATAATAATCCCAACCGCATAATGTATTCAAACTAAATAAGCTTCTTGTCTTAATAATAAGATTGCGGCCATTTCAAGAAATGACAATCTTTGTGGTCCTTCTTCATGTTGTCTTTTCAAATCCTTAAAGCAAAATTTCTCTCTCTCTCGAAGCAAACAAATTACAAGTATTGTTGGAAATTCTCTTTTATTTTTTATCGTTTTTTTGTTTTTTTTTGTAATATTTTGTTGTCATTGTCACAAGGACAATAATATGAAACGCAAAAGTTATTTTCCCCTTAGCCACCCCCCCCCCCCCCCCATATTTTTATTTCTCTCTGTCATAAAAATTGCTTCTGACAGCAGCAATGGAAGCAACGTAAAATGGCAACGGCAAAGCTCTTCAGAAACATTCATGGATGCTTATGAATAGCAAAAATAAAGCGAATCCTTAAAATATTGTTTACGATGTTGCTCTCTTGATTGTTATGATTTTAACGTTGATATTGATATTAATTAAGGATTAGCAACGACTAGAGAAAGCAAAGCAAATTTCTAAGGACATAAGTTTCATGCAAAATGACTTTTTTTTTGGTTTTTCAATTAAATAGTCGTGGAAAATGGCATGGATTTTTAAGAATAATGTACATTAATTGCTATATATTTTAGAATTGCTATATATTTCTAAAGAAAATTTTAACTCTCGTATACTTTTTTTGATCCATTCCTGATAATAGATCTAGCAAATGTCATTGAATTGCCTCTGCAGGCTATATAAACATCTTAGCATTGAAGAAAGAGGGAACTGCCCATCCCATACAATTCCACAAACCCAACATCTTATCCAGATCTATTATACAACAGTTCACTTGATTTTTATTTCATCTTGTTTTTATTTCTATAAAAATGGCTTAAAATTCTTGGGGACTTACTCAAATGCTTCTTTGAAAACTTTATATAAATCTAGTTAGGAGGTCTTTAAATACTAGGGCCAGTATATAGTGTCGTTTAATTTTGTGCAAGTTGTCTTGCCTCGAGCAATATTACATTTCCTTCTATTTATACTTCATTTAATTCCATGCGGTAAGTTCGAGACTCATGCCGTTCCCATGTAGTTTTGTCATTGTAATTTGATACCTATTCAGTTAACTTTTTTGTTGATCAATTTTTGTTTTTTTTTCAATCAATCGTAATCTTAAAATTAATTTCGGCAAAATTTTGTTACATTCATGAATATCGATTTATTGTATATTTTTGAATTCTAACGTCAAAAGAAAAGGAAAACGATTGAATTGTAAAGAGCCAACGCATACTAAATGTACGCATACAAACATAACGCCTTCAGTTAGGAATACGACTTAGCCGGGACCAGCAATTTAAAGTTCACTCCGAATGACAGTTTTTCCGAAGACTTCTCACTATAATTTTATTTACTTTCAGTGTTTATGTCAGAAATCTGATGAGAGTCAGTCCAAGAAGAATTTGTTTTTTCATATGTCGGTTTTGAACCGTGGTCTAACAGACTATGGCAACTTCAACAGTTAGATTGTCTTGGAAATTCGAGAGTTTCAAAGAAAATATCAACAATTGTATACCTCTTTATGTCATTCGTGATGGCAGAGCATACCATATAATCTTTGCAAGGCATTTACTTATGCATCTACTATTAAAGAAACGTTCAATTCCATCAACATAATATATAGTACGCCTCCTGCCTTTGGTGTTATCCTGATTTCATTTCTATTAAAATGTTTTACAAAATTTCTCATAATTGTTGTTGAGTTACATAATTGGTCATTACAAACCTCCAGTCAGGATTTCAACCTAGCTTCTCATACCACTTACGTTGTGTGCGTTAGTTTTATAAATAAGTGGTGGGACCTACAGTTTAAAATCGATTCCGAAGGACAAATTTTTGAAAAGTTCTTCATGGCAATTTTATTTATTCTCAGAGTTTTTTCCAAAACTCTGTTGAGAGGCAGTTGCCGAAGAAATATTTTTATTTCATATTTTTGTTTTGATAACTGAACTGCGATACGCACCCGGGTTTTACGTTTAATAAGCCAACACGCTACGCTACTAGACTACGGCAACTACTAAACTTTTGGAGAGTTACTGAACTGTTTATTATGTTCCTATAAAAAATAAGTTTTCATAATTTCTTTTTTATAACACAAAAAAGTACAGATTTCTAGTGTAGTTACTGTACAGATTTTAGAGTCCGTATACAGTTCTTTCTTATTTTCCAATAGCCTAATACCTGCTGGCAACGCTACACTTCGGTAAATTCTTAATACGTTTTATTTCACCTGGTAAGTTCGAGAACCGTACAGGTTCTATATAGTTTTGTCATTATAATTTGTTTTCTAGTAATTACTTTGTTGTTTTGTTGTTGTAATCTTTGCATAATTAACTTGTTTGCTGTTTAATTTTTGTTTGTTTTTCCAATTTTTTTTGAAAAGTTTTAGCTAATTTTATGAGATATATGCATAGCAATTTGTAGTATATTTTTGCACTCTGATGTCAAGTGAAAACAATTACGATCGATGTGTTAAGATCCTGAGTATGCTGTGTAGCACACAGTGTTGTATTATAATGAGTGTTTGGTGGAATAGCCATTAAATCATTAATCCTTGCATAAATCCAGTATACTACCGTAACCATTAAAAGTTCGTACTAGGGATGCCAATCGGGAAATCCCGGGATTTTTAAAAATATGTCCCGGGATTTTTCGGGATTTCATATTTTCATATTTTGACCCTACAAAAGGTCCTGAAAAAAATTCTAAATCACTTGACTTCAATAATAGCATCTCAGATGAGGAAAGCACTACTTCCAGTGATAAAAAATTATTTTATAGCATCGAAGAATGCAAAAGCCCTATAAAACTAATTTAAAGGGTAACTGATTTAGATACTCAACTGTCCAAAGAAATAAATTTATTTACATCAGGTGGTGGTAGAGGTGAACAAGCTGCACTCAGCTATCTTGGAACTATTTTATCAACAAATGTTGATTGCGAGAATCAAAAATTATCTTTAAAATAAATGTTGTTTGATCCCGTTCGGACAATTTTTGTGGCCGTTAGAGCGATTTAAAACTCAAATTTTTATATTTCAATACGTGGTACGAATCTGTAATGGTTAGGATGGTACACTGGAAAAGAATTGGCTCAAGATCTGAAAGCCGTTAATTGAGAATTTTTCATATCTAAGAGGAATAATTGGATGATCAAAAAAACCTGTCTTCTACTAAGTATATCACCTTAAACAGCTAAAAATTCTGTGATAAATTCCTTGTCACTAGAAAAAACAAACATTTAGTTTTCCGGAATTTTATATTTTAATTGTGTTGACTGGCACTTTATTGAAATATCAATAATCAATAATTATACCCGTAAACAGCTGTTTTGTGGTATACTTTTATCCACGAACGCATATACATATTTCATATAGAAAATAATGAAAATTATGAATTCATAAGTTGAAAACCACACATAACGTGCCTTTAATTATATTTTCCACATTTCGATTTATGTTTTCCTCTTTTTTTAATCTCCCTCATTAAGCCTGGCAAATGAAAATATTGTGCCTGATAATGTTGTGGATGCTGCTGATGCTGGTGATTGATCAAATAGACTATAAATCCCAAACAGCTGGCCAAAAAGATCCCGGCTTAAAGTTCACAACAAAAGATCGATCATTTTTAATCATCCATTTGAGAGATGTGAACAGAAATTTGTCAAAAAAAATTGTTTTCACGTATACACAGTGCCTTACAACATCACTGGCATTACATTTATGAAACCTTTTACCTGAGCAAAATCTATTCAATCTTAGTAATGACATGTCTTTGTGGCTTATTGTGTACAATTTATTTTAGATTTTCCAAACATAAAAACCCAGCTGGAAATTTAAACACAGAATAACAGAATATCTGCAATTAATGGAGACAATTGCACAGTTTAAGATAATCTTTGAATGAGAAGAAAAAAAATTAAATTGATTTTGTGACATCAATTTGTGGACAAACAAAGAAATCTTAGACAAAAGCTACCCATGCATCCAGTAACAACTTTAGGCACATTTGTCCAAGATTTGGCAAAAAAATTTGTAGTTTTTATTGAAGAAAAAATCAATTTTTCATAAAAATAGTAGGCGGTTCCTATAACCTTTTGTCAACAAAATTTTTACAAAAACATCGCTAATATTGTTCATTCTTAGTACATCCAACCATTTACGCCAATGTAAAGTATGAGTATGATGAGGAATGACACATGCAACATGTATGCAACTAATCCGTCAATAATCTGTCACAGATCTGCAAATAGAAAGGCATTAATACGACCTGACTTATGGACACATTAATCACTACCAGTGGAAAATCGTTGTAGTCTAGTAGGTAGTGAGTTGGTTTATTTGACGTAAGGCCCGAGTTCAAATCCCAGGTCAGACTTTAAAACCAAAATATGAAAATATTTCTGTTCGAACTTTCTTTCAACAGATTTCTGGTAAAAACTGTGAGAGTAAATAAAATTGCTATGAAAAGCTTTTCAAAAAATATGTCATTCGGAGTCGACTTTAAACTGTAGGTCCCGCCACTTATGTATGTATGAAATTAACGCACACAACATAAGTGGTGTGAGAAGCTATGTAGTAATCCTGACTGAAGGTTTGTAATGACCAATTATGTATGTTATGTAGTGGAAAATCTTTCAATCTATAACATTCGCGGTGTTTGCAGCGCAGCGAATTTCAAGAGCGTCAAAAATAAACTCATAAGTTCCACCAGGGCCTTAATAAATCCCTTGAGAACATACTTCTGTCATGTGCCCACACCTTTAATCATATTCAACTCTCTCCTGTATTTACTTTTTGGTCTCGATTTGTTTGCATCATGTTGGCCGTGGGAAACCTCTTCCTAAGTTCCCTTGGAGATTAAAATCTATCGAACCTTCGCTGTCATTCTGTTGGCTCCTGAGAATATCTGTAATTCACTGCCCTTAGTGACTGTTTATGACTATCTAATATTGTTTAATAGTTGGACCTTTCACCCGTCTCGCAATATTAAAAGAGAGTGGACTTGATATTTGTATTAAGAATTTTCAACTTGGCAGGATACAAAGAAAAAATTATATTCCCAATGCTTCACAGCTACCAAAATTCGGTGATTATTTCTTTCGCCTACACGAAAGTAAGTTTCCGAATTTGGTTTTTACCGAATAGAAGCCATTCCAAATTGAGCAGTTTGTGAATAAAAAAAAGGTCCGGTTTACTTGCCAGTTGAGGTTAGTTGAACATTTACACCTGCGATTGGCCAGCAGAACTCAAGCGTCGCCGATGGTAATGGTGTGGGCTGCCCTAACGGCAGATTGTCGCTCCCCGCTTGTATTCATTGACCGTGGGGTTAAAATCAATGCCGAATATTATCGGGAAAATATTTTAAAGACAGTATTGAAGCCCTGGGCAAACAAACATTTGGGCCGCAGACCATGGACATTCCAACAGGACTCAGCACCACCGCACTCAGCATGCGTCAACCTAGAATGGCTTAAAAAGGAGGTTAGCCGCTTCATTTCTACCTCATAATGACCACCAAAATCTCCTGATCTCAATCCGTTGAACTTTTGCGACTGGATCATTTTGGAGAGGAAGGTTCTCAGTAAAAAATACCAAAGTGTCGATCATCACAAGACGGTGCTTCGCCGGGAATTGGTCAAAATACTGCAGAGCTGGTTTCGTGCAGTCTTTGATGGCTTTGTCGGCCGTTTGAAGGCCATAATTCGTACCAAAGGTGGCCAATTCGAACATATCTAAACTGATTCTAAAATTTGATGTTACTTACAACATTTTCTGCTTCTGAACAATAAAATTTAAAAAAAAAAAATTAAAAATTATAGCACTTTACTTTGTTGCATTATATATCAGTCACCCTGTATATGCAAATGGTAGTCCAAAGGGTGCTCTTTCCAACTGTGGTAGTGGGATAGCTGTACTTATTTTCTGAGTCGAGATTTTAAATTAAAAAAAAATCGATTTTTGGCCAAAAATTATATGAAAATTCTTTTGAAGATCAGTGGGCATTTGCCGTCTCTATCTGACCATTCAGGTCCTGGTGTTATATCTATTTCGAATGCGTATGCAAAAAATATACAGTGACCGTCAAAAGAAGCTCTGCACTAAGGATAAAATGCTAACAATCACCAAATTCAACTTTTACCACTTAAGGAGAATGCACAAAAAAATTTAACAATATTTGAAAAGTTTTTAAAACTTTTTTCTTTTGTTTTATATTTCTAAATATGGTAATGAAACAATTTTAAATTAAAATAATGCTAATTTATTAATGTATATTTTTTTCAAATGTATAGTTTCGTTTAACGCTCACTGTACTTGCGCAATAATCTTGTACTAAACGTTATCTAAGCAACATTCTACGTTTACATGGCTTAACAAAAATTTTCGTTTGGATTATAACACAACAGAAACCGAACCAATTTGCCAACGCAAATGTTAATGTCTTTATAGACACTTTTTGTGTCTGAATTGTAATGCAATAATCGGCATTCAATTTTGATAGGCAATCGCATTTAATTTGCAGTAAAATTATAATGTTGGAGAATGAAAAATAAAATTATTTTTCTTTTAAATATCAAGCTGTTCGATTTGATTAAAATTAATTCAAAATTATTGTCTTCATTGCATATGGAACAGTTTTAAACACCAATATTTTGGGTTATTACCCTACCCCCCATCCTCAAACAAATAGAATCACAACTTTAAATGGAATTTGAATGCAAAAAGGAAAAGTTTTAAAATGACTTGATAATGTTTACAAGCCATTTACGAACGTTTATTTATTTAAATATTGTCGAAGAGAAAAACACAAAATTAATTTACCCTCATTTAAATACCACAAACAATGATTATTTTCTTGTGAACCAAAATGCTGCAAAAGAGGTTGAAAAAGAGACAAAAAAAATTTACAACCGAAAATGAAACTGAAAAACTTCTGTCGTTAAGAAACCCGCTAAATTTTTTGAAAATTACGAAACTTTTTTTGAAACAACATTCATACATACATACACTCGTACTTTACATCTCTTTCAAACGGCAATGGCAACGACAACGACCACGTCTACGACTTCTGGAACATACTTCTTCTGTTGCTACATCGTTCAACTTTTGCTGAAATTCCATTAAATTTCTATTTATTTTAACATGTTTACACATTAACAGTCGTACATTAGCGAGGAGTTGTACATTCAACTGACAGTGTCTCAAAATAAAAATAAAAAATCTTTTTTTCTGCTTAATAAGCCCGCATCAATTCTGCTTCTTTTCAAAAATTAAAATTCAAAAAAAAAAAATCAGAAAAAATTGTTTTTGAGAAAAATCTCCGTTTTTAACTGGTTGCAATTAAGATTGACAGTGTTGAACCAGCAAATTAAAAAACAAAAAAAAAAATATTTCTTTATGCCATTTGGCTGGTTTGCTGGGAAGTCAATGAATTTAAAAGCAAAAAAACAAAAAATTTTTTTAAATTGATTTTTATGAGTTTTAATATCTAATGGTGGGTGAACTACGCCATGATTATTTCAAAATAACTTTAAAGTCAGTAACAACGTACACATGTTCAACATGATGTTACAAAACTTCTGCCGCATAGAAATGCTTGTTGTAGGCACATACCATCAATTGTGCATGCTGTACATACAAGCATATAAGGCCCAGTACACAGTATTTTAATTAACCATTTGAGGAAGTTTTAAAATAAATAAAGCGTAGGTTCTAATATTTAAAACAACATTAAGTTAATAGCTCTTAAGTAATATTGATTGGCATACATGAACTTTTTTAAAACCTCATGTAAGTCTGTCCTAATCTAGTCAACTTAAAGAAAATTCAACAAATTTGCGTAAAATATTCTTTATTTCTAGTGATATGCTATGAATTTGGTTCAAACATTCCAATGCTATTGTAAAATAAGGCAACCGCCATATCAAACCACTTGGAGACGACGTACTAAAGTTGAATTATCGTTTATCAGATCGCTTACATAATTGGTTGTTACTACAGACCAGCAATAAGTACTCAAAAAGATGAGTAGAATCGAATCATACTCATGATTTCTGATACATATACTCGTCCTTACTTCATGGAACCTCTACTTATGGCCAAAGTTTGAAGTACTCACTATATTCATACTTAACAACACGCATAATGTTGTCGCTTTCGACTCTCCATAACTCAATATGTACACGAATCACAAAATAAGTATGAATCGTGTGCGAATATTAAAATACTCACTAAATGGTTGCATATTTGCCCTCCTTGCTGCTCTGCCTTTTTTGCTTATGTGTTGTTTTCAAAGATTGCAAATTTCGATGAACGATTAGAGTCACTCGAATCATTTATAAGTATTATGAGAAAATTTTTCTAAAGTTATGAATCTAAACATATTTCGAATGGGATGAGTTTGATGTCAACGCTGTACGCATGCTCATTCAACCTGTACTTATAAATCAACATTGTACTGTGTACGAATGAATTAGAGTACATAAGTAGTTAAAATTTCAATATTGTTGACTCACTTATATTCAAATTGAGTAGTTATAAGTTGCAAAAACAACTCTTTGCTGATCTCTGGATATAATAACTACTGTTCAACCACTCATGTTGAATGGGTTAATTTACCCTTAAGGGGGCCCTACAGTGAGGTCGCCGTGGTCTAGGTGGTAGTAGGCTTATTAGACGTAAAGCCAGGGTTCGAGTCGCAGGCCATATATCAAAATAAAATATAAAAAGTATTTTTTCGGCGATGTCTTCTCAGCAGATTTCCGGCAAAAATTCTGAGAGTAAAAATAGAAATTGCCATGAAAAGTTTCTCAAACATCTGTCGTTCGAAGTCGACTTTAAGCTGTAGATCCCGCCACTTATGTATAAAAATAACACACACAGCATAAGTGGCGTAAGAAACTAGGTCAATAATCCTGACTGAAGGGTTGTTATTTCCAATTATGTATGTATGTGAGGGCCTACAGTTTAAGTTCGTCTCCCAACGACAGATTCTTTGTAAAACTTTTAATGGCAATTTTATTTACTCTCAGATTTATTGGCAGAAATTTAATTCATTCATTTGAGATATCTTTGCTATGGTTTCAACAACACTAGACTACCTAATATACTACAGCGGCTTCACAGATTGCGCGTATTGTGTTGTAAAAACTTGTGACGCTTCTAAGATCCCTGCAGGGGAAAGAGGCACAAATAATGCCTTGTCCTATGTTACCGCAACCGATCCTTATGAACCCAATGAATGTTAAGTTCCAAGAATGGATAATTGGTAGCCCCATATAAAGCCTAGCGGCAACAAATCTCATAATCTTGACGGCTAATTAATGTCTAAAATACGTGAAATAGTTTGTGCTATGTGGCTCGCAATACCTTCTTATCGAAGCCATAAACCACTTTAAAATTTTCAGTTGAAAACAAGAAATGTCAATTATTGCACGGTCATACAGATCTCAATTGACATCATTTTTAAAAAATGATACTTCAAACCAAAATGCTCACTCAACATTCACCTTTGTCGTATGCAATGGCTTTTCTTTAAACAATTCCGTATTATCCGACTCCATAAGCGACAATTTTTCTTGCTAACGTAACAACCAAGTGTGCAATTAGCTTCATTGCTAAACAAAATTTTATTCAACCTATTAGCAGAACAACTAATTAATCTGCTTCAGTTGATCTAGCGCCTTAGCAGCATCTCTACGTCATTACAAATGACCACCCGGATATAATTTTAGCTTCAGTTGGAATCCTAAACGCCATAGAAAGCCTTGGGAAAGATTCAACTGCTGAGAATCGACAATTTCAAATTACAAAGACTGACAGGCCGACCTAGAACGTCGACGACAGTACCTTTCCATAGATTTCTCCATCTCAGAACTACTCTGTCACTTAAGATTTTTAAGATATCCTAACACTGAATTGTGATATTCCGATTGCTTATGAGTTTTAGGGTGATTTTTAACCTCGAATTCGGATTCAGTGTCTCAAAACCCTTTCGAAAAGTATGATAATTTTGTCGGCTTGTGTTAGAATTTATTACAAAGAAAGGATATTTGGATGATTTGGAGGCCTCACAAGGTCTACAACGCTTGCAGTCTATTTAAATTTCTGTACAATCTTTCAATTTCCTTGCATAGTTGCTCGATTATAACGACGGTAATCATCGCTGCGAAAACACGAATACTCTATTTCAAGAACGTTCATAAGACTATTTTCGTGGTCATATAAAAAGGCAAGATAAAGCAGGCAAAGAGTAGTAAGAATTCAGTCAGCCTTGTGTGAAGCTGAGTTGCGTGCGAAGAGAACAGTCGTGGTTTGAAGATCTCCAAGTGTTGTTGACAAAAAGATTGTAAACAAAGAAGAATAACGAACAAAACAAGTTATTATTGTATCATCAAGTTGATAACAGTGGCACACAAATTATAGAAGCCAAATAAAAATTTATTTTTATTTTGTTTGCAATCAAACGTACTCGTATTTTAAACGTTTTAAAAATGGTAAAAACGTTACAATATGATATAAAAATTAAATGTAGACATAACTCGAAATTAATTCTCTTCAAAGGTATACTTTGTAATGATGGTCGTCTAGATCTTTTTATGAATTTGTACTTCAAAGCGTTTTTAATTACATTAGGTACGAGTACGCCCATTCAAATGCGTTTTTAAGAATTCTTATTATCCGCCACCATTTTTTCTTTTCTTTTCTTTTTTTGTTTTGCTCCTATGGATAGACACACTGTAGAGATTAATGGTAGAATAAATGGAAGGATTATATCTGTTAAATACACGCCCGCATCAAAAAGAATTTACATAAAATGAAATACAATTATCCGCTCAAATACCAGTTCAAAAGAGTAGACAACCCAAATGGCCAATACATACATATGCCTGCACTTACATTTGGCAAACGTAATTAAAGGATAAGAAGGAAATATTCACCTGCTTGATGTTAAATCCCTTTTTCTTTTTCGTTGTTTTTTTCCCAAAAAAAACAAAAAAAACTGAAATAAAAATTGTTTCCCAAAGAAAAATTAGTGCTGATTGCAAAGAATGTCTATAAAGGAATAGGCAACAAAGAAGAGGCGTCATGGTTAAAACTAATTAAAACAAATTGCAATTAATTTAATCCCTCAATGTGAAAATGTTGTACCAGCCAGCCAGCCAGCCAGCATATACCCTCATTAGCATAAATCCAACAGAATAAAAGAGAGACAGAAACACAGAAAAGTGTGGCTTGTCTAGGGAAATGTAATGAAAGAAGAGAAAAATTTGGGAAAACTAAATTGTAAGTAACGTGTGAAATTGTCCAAAAGTGTCAAACATTTCCGTTCGTTTCAAACAAACAATATGGATAACAATAAGGGAGTAAAGAAATATTCCCTATAAACACAAAACGATACATGCCAGCTATTGTTTGCTTTGGCCACACATTAGTTCAGTCAACATAAAATACAAAGGAAAAGAAAAATTTCTTTTAAATGAGTTTTAAATCCTCAATAAAACAATTTTCCAAAAAATAAATTCTAAAGAAATTTTCCCAGGTAGTTTTTGTTCCAAAAAAAATGTGCCAAAAATCACGCATTTATCAATGGGCGTTTATAAGAAACTGTTTTACAAACAATTAAACAAGAATGGGGGCAACATTATTGTCTTTCCCTTCCGGAAAATTAAAAAGAAAATCTGATTTATAACACGGTTATATAAAATGCCATGAACACCTTATTAACAGCAGGATAACAGGATATTTCACATAGGGTATCGTAGGGAACAAATTTTTACATCCGTTTTGAGAAATTGCAAACTATTTGACAGACAGGCTACAGCATTCGGAACATTTTCATACATTCCAACTTCTCTCTCTATCAGTAAACTCTTTATAAATTCAGTAATAAAGAACAGAAAAAAGGGAAAGATAACTAAGCAAGTGATTCTTCTAAAGAAGCCCATGCAACAAAAACTTCTCTTTAGCTTAACCAAGGCTTGCCAGTTCAACTCTCTTCTAACTCTTTAGAAATTTGGACAATTCCTTCTGAACTAAACGAAATTTCTCAAGTAATTATAGAAATTAAAAATGTTTAAACAGCTATCGGGTCCGCCATCGAACGTTTTTTTTTTCAACTAGTGCTTATTTCGTAAATGGTAACTCTTAGCCCATGTCAGATTTGACAGATAATTAGTTTTATCCTTCCGCTGAACGAATATGGTTTTGTGCAATGCGTTTTTGCTTCGCTAAATGGGCCTAGAAGTCGCCGTGGTCTAGTGGGTAGTGTGTTGGCTTATTAGACGAAAGGCCCGGGTTCGAATCCCAGATCAGACATCAAAACGAAAAATATTTCTTCGGCGACTTCCTCTCAGCAGATTTCTGGCAAAGACTCTGAGAGTAAAAATTGCCATGAAAAGTTTCTCAAAAATCTGTCGTTCGGAGTCGACTTTAAACTG
Source organism: Sarcophaga peregrina (assembly GCA_014635995.1). Lineage (NCBI taxonomy): Eukaryota > Metazoa > Arthropoda > Insecta > Diptera > Sarcophagidae > Sarcophaga > Sarcophaga peregrina. Next base: position 9,662,143 of record CM025790.1, on the reverse strand, counting down.
TAGGTCCCGCCACTCAGGTATAAAATTAACGCACACAACGTAAGTGGCGTGAGAAGCTAGGTCGTAATCCTGACTGAAGGGTTGTAATGGCCAATTATGTATGTATGTAAATGGGCCTGCGATGGACTTACAGAAGAAGACGATTTTGTCAAAAAAATCATCTTTTCATATGAAGCTCATTTTGATCTTGTCGGATATGTAAGCAAGCAAAATTGTCGCATTTGAGGCATAGAAAACCCGCACGCATACTTTGAAAAGCCGACGCACCCAAAACGAGTCTCTGTTTGTGCGGATTTTGGTCTAGAGGCATTATTGGGCCATTTATCTTCGAAAATGAGCAAATAGTGGCCGTTACAGTCAATGGCGATCGTTATCGGGCCATGTTGACTGAAGTATTGTTCACAAAAGTTTGAAGAGGAGGATATTGGTAGCATTTGGTTTCAACAGAACGGCGCTACGTGCCTCACAGCCGAAGCTACACTCGATGTTTTTCGCCCTGTTTTTGTAGATCGCATTATCAGCCGCAAAGCTAATATCGTTTGGCTATCTCGGAGCTGCGATTTGACAACGTAGGGCTATCATTTGCGGGGTGCCGTCGAAGGTAAATGTTACGCCGACAAATCAGAGACAATTGCCGCTTTAAACGACAATATTCGTGAAACCATTGCTGAAATACAGCTGCACACAATCGATAATATGTTTAAAAATTGGACCGATCGGGTATGATCGAATGAATTTATTTTTCATTATTAACCGGAAGGATTGTACTTTCAAATAAAAAAAGAATTTTAATAAATATTCAGTAGTTTTTTTTAAGCATTTTCAAAATAAAAAAAGTTATTTGGTGGAACCTTCTATTTAATAAAACAGAGCAGTCCTTAAAAGAGGCAGGAATTCAGTAACTTTAAAGCCGTCACCTTTCGCAATCTCTGTGAGAAAGGCAAGCATCAAAGGTATTGCTAACTTCAATGCTTAAACCATTGCCTAGAAGGGGCCGGGAGTAGAATTCATGATTTCTGCTCTCCATAAATTTTTCACACTTGAAATTTTCATCATTCTGTTCATAGAAAAGCAATGCAATAAGCTGTAGGAAATCACGTAGGCCAGTAGTAGTGTGTTGCTATATTAGGCGATAGTTCGTGGTTCAAACCCCAGCTCAGCCATCTCAAACAATACATATATAATTAGTCAGTATTACAACCCTTCAGATAGGACTACAACGTACCTTCTCACACCGCACATGTTGCGTGTGTTAAATGAGTGGAGGGATCTTTAGTTTTAATTTGATTCCGAACGACAGATTTCTCTTGATAAACTTCTCATGGCAATTTTATTTACTCTCAGAGTTTTTGTCACAAATCTGCTGAGAGGAAATCGCCGAGAAATATATTTTTGAATCGTGGGCTTACGTCTAATAAGCCAACAAACTACCTGCTAGACTACGGCGAGTACACTCGGGTATGGAAATCTTTGTTGCAATGTGGGAAAAGTGTGGCAAAACGTAACGAATGTTACAACTTAGCAAGAATGAAGGAGTTCTTGAGCTGTTTGCTAATTCATGATTATTTAAGCAAACACCCGACAATATTTTCATTGGGCAAAAATCCTGGGAAAAACTTTGCAGCAGTTGGTGCATACAACAGCAGCTTCGTTTCATAATTTTAGAAATATTTGCAGGTCAAATCATCTGACAGACTTAGATTCAACAAAAATACAGTGTTCGTTATGGAATATGTACGCAAAATTATAACGCATTTCTTCAATAGCTTCTAATCAGAATGCATGCAAAGCTTTTGGAGTTTCTTCATTCAAGTTTAATTCAATATTTTCCTAATAATTAATAGACCTTTGCCACACATACTTTAGATGAAAACCAAAAAGAAATTTTTATTTCTCAAAACCACTTCAACTAAAGCCTCTCCTCATAAATTGTCAACCAATTTTCTTGTTGTAATAATAAACAACCAATACACTCAAATAGAAAAACCATGAAAATACCGAAAAAAAAAGTTTAAAAAATATTATGATTTATGAGTTGTGCAACTAACGGTGATATTGCCCAAGCCATGAAGAGCCAGTCAGCCATGAACACAGCCATCTAGTCATCCATTTAGCCGTACCAAACAAAGTACGCCTTAACAAAACAAAAAATTAAAGAAAATCTTGATATTTTTATATTTCGAAATGCATTTCATATTTAACACCAGCACGAGTATCCCCAATACATGGAACATGTTTTCGTTAATGTGTTCGTCGTTCCTACCTTTACGGCAACAAAACAATGTGAAAATAAAAAAATTAAACGACGACCAAAAAATATTGATACAATCACCCACAATTGCTACCATATATCTTGGGAGAGTGTAGAATGTGTCTTATCAGTGTCACCAATCAAGCATAACCACAATAAATTAAATATTTTGAAGCCATAAAACATTAGCCACTGCCACTGCCACTACCACCTCTACCAATAACGGACTTTGACAGCAACGCCACCAAATCTATACAAAATATTCAATCAGATATGCAGACAACTGCAGCGATAATAACAAAAATAAAATAAAACTGAACTGAACTGAAATGGGGAAAGAAAAAAACATTTACGAATAACAACTATTTCGAGACAAAGATGACACTTTCAATCAAAAATCCATTGTGTCATATTTAAATTCCCTAAATGCTTCATCAGATAATTAAAAGAATGAAATATTTGAAGAAGATTTATTATTGGGTTTTACTGTAGACATTGTTATTTTGAGTGGAATAATTTTATTTTGGGTACAAAGCGGACATTTTAAGAATTTGGGACGATATAATACAGAATCCCCAATATTTAATATAAACCAAGAAATAAACCTCCTTCTAATTGAGCAGCATTAACGTTAGTTCTATGGCATCGATTGTACAATTAAAATCTTGCATGTATTTTCTTGTATGTATTCTTCTAACGAGATATATTAACATACTTCGAATACACGTAGATACAGAGGTCTTCATGCATAGTCCCAAATGTCTGTTGCAGTGATTCGTTCAACTCACTTCAGTTTGTATGATGGGCTTAAAATGATTTATATTCTGCATAGATCGACAATTCCGGATAAGTAGGCCGATGCTATTCTAAGAAAATTCCTTCATCATCTGATATAAATCTACTACTACTACTACTACTCTTGTCAATATTACTGCTACTACAACTACTACTACTGCTACTACTACTACTAATACTACTATTACTACTGCTACTGCTACTATTACTACTGCTACTGCTACTACTACTACTACAACTACTACTGCTACTAATACGACGCTACTACTACTACCACTACTACTGCTACTACTACGCTACTACTACTACTAATGCTACTATTACTACTACTGCGCTACAACTACGCTACTACTACTGCTACTACTACGCTACTACTACTACTAATGCTACTATTACTACTACTACGCTACAACTACGGTACTACTACTGCTACTACTACTACTACAACGTTACAACTACTACTGCTACTAATACAACGCTACTACTACTACCACTACTACTGCTACTACTACTACGACGACTACTACTACGACGACTACTACTACTACTACTACTACTACTACTACTACTACTACGCTACTATTACTACTGCTACTACGCTACAACAACTACTACAACTACTGCTACTACTACTAATACTCCGCTACAACTACTACCACTACTGCTTTTGCTACTACGACGCTACTACTGCTACCACTACTACTACAACTACTGCCACTACTACTACTGCCACTACTACTACTACTGCCACTACTATTACTACTACTGCCACTACTACTACCACTACTACTGTACTACTACTACTGCCACTACTACTACGTTACTGCTATTACTACTACTACTACTGCCACTACTACTACCACTACTACTGTACTACTACAACTGCCACTACTACTACGTTACTGCTATTACTACCACTACTACTGAACTACTACAACGCTACTAATACTACCACTACTACGCTACTACTACTCTTTTCACTCATACACTACTGCAACTACTACTACTACTGTTCTACTACTGTTCTACTACTCTTACTACCACTACTACTACTGCTACTTCTACTACTGTTCTACTACTCTTACTACCACTACTACTACTGCTACTTCTACTACTACTGCTACTACTACTGCTACTACTACTACTGCTATTACTACTACTACTGCTACTACTCTTGTCTCTACTACTACCAGTACTACTCTTCTCACCACTACTACTATTTTTTCTTGTCGCAATGCCTTTGCAACCAGAAGAGATATTATCTCCAAACTCTTCTTTGTATTCGAAAGCGATTAGAAGTATGGAAGCTCTGCTTATGGTAAAATTATCTGTCCGTTAATTATCGCAAATTTCCAAACAACTTGGAATGTAAAGGTGGTAGATTAATATATAATTCTTACTAAAGTATAGCACAAGGGCGTGTAAACCCGAGACCGACTTAAACCATCACTGTGATATCAAGAAAGAAGAAGTCGTAGCCATGATGAAATGAACTTATTTATTTGAGAGTCTATTAAACATTTCATTCTTCCATTTGCTACAACAATTTCTCCCAGACAGGCAGTCAGTATAACAATGCAAGGGGTCGACATAAGATCATTATCGTTTTCCAAACGTTTCATTTTGTCTTTTAGACAATTTGAACGGTCTGATGTAGTTTTGAAAAAAATCCTTTTATTGGCCTATTCTGTCCTGATAATAGCATTAAACGGCGATTATTTTAGTTTGGATTCAGAAGTTTATTTCATTGGCTTACTTAATTGTCGTCTTGCTTTAGTTAGCCTTTAAACAAGTATTCAGAAGCTGTTGCTCGGGTAAAACGTGACATAAAAAGCAGAGAAGTTAGATGATGAAGAAGGCTCTCACGATTATGTGGGAGTCAATGAAACAGTATTGCGTCGTGCATTGTTTCAACAAATTGATTGGCAATGTTTCCTTGCAAAAGGCTGGCATGAGAGATTTAACTTCCACTTTATAACTCACAGAAAATAACAGTTAAGGCAGTGGATCTTAAGGAAAAATTCTCATATTTTTCGCAAGAGAAAGTGTTGTATCATCAACAAGATGCACATGCTGACTCCTCTATTACTGTAAAAGCACTTTAGATTTGCGCAATGCACTTGAGTTAGCTGGTATGGACTATTTTTGTTTTTGTGGACTTTGTTTTGCGAACCCTTCGTTAGGTTATTCTGTTTTAGTTCTGTATAGAAATGAGTAAAGTTTTCTTGCCTTAAAAAAGTTCAATAGAAAGAAATTTTTTTATAAAAAAAAATTTTTCCAACGTCAATTTCACTCAAACAAAAAGTCAAATTCAATTAAAAATTCAAATTTCATAATAATTGTATGGCAACCCCATTAAAATATTAACTCCACCACATGCCCTCCCACTCGTTCTGGGCTCATCAGGCAATTAAATATGAAAACTATAAACGAAGAACATTTCAGTGACATACAATTGGTTACGCACCTCTGGCAACGTAAACAATTAGAATTCATAACTCATAGATGAACGACAAAACATAAAATTGTTGCTGCCTCCCCCCCCTTTACATTCTCTTGATGTGTGTGCCCATATTTATGTTGTGTGTTGCAAGCAAGCAAAGCACCTACAATCCGATGGAAAGTTGTTAGTTGCTGCATAGAGAGACGTTGCCGTTAAATTTTTTTACGAGCGATTTGCTTTCCGTGATGAGCATAATTGACGTTTACGATTGTTTCAAGTTAATTGTCAATCTGTCTGTATGATGGGTTGTTTATATTTTTGTTGTTCATGTTGTGTATTGTGTTGCAATTGTAGTGTGTTCTTTTTATTACTATTATCACTGTTGTAGCTGCGGTTGTTGCATGTAACAACGCTTTTAAAGAATTTAACCACGCCTTGTGGCCCCATACTACACAAAATGCAATTATTCTTTAACAAATAATTTTAAAAATTTTTTATGACTTGAAAAATTTGTTCTTCGTTGAAGTTTTTTTTTTCTCTTTTTATTACTTGTTCTATGCAAAATGGAATATTAAAATCTATTTCGACGAGTATTTATTCTTCGATTTCATTTGTATTTTCGTTTGTATTTCTTTCAAAATTAACTTTTCGTTTGTATTTTAATTTCTGTGGCGCTACATTATGCTCCTAATGGCAAATTATTTTAAGTTTGTGATGGCATTTTATGTTTAAATTTCATTTTGTTTAGCCAAGACCACCCTAGTAATCTGCCAGTTGAAGGATTGTTCATGTTCTAATTTGAAGAAAGTAATAAAATTAGATAAACAAATTGGTATTGAACAGTCTAAACGCCTATGAACAGTCATTCCCTTCAGTTTTTTTGAATTATAAAAGCCGATCCAAACCATATAACTAGACAAATTTGCTAAACAATCATCAAAGTAAACGAAGGATATGGGCTCTACACACTCCTTTTCACACCCGCATTTGACGATATGCATGCACATCTAGAATTTACCTCAAGGGTTTTCGAGGGTTTGAAAATTTTTAATATGCTAACGACAACGTGCTACATACCACTACTATATAAGACATGCAAACAATAACTATCAAAACATTGTCGCCAGCAATCGGCTTTAAACTATAGGTCCCGCTATTTATGGATAAAATTAAAGCTCACAACATGGGTGGTGTAAGAAGCGAGGTTGTAATCCTGACTAAAGAGTGATAGCGACCAATTAAGTAAGTGTCTCAGCTAAGTTGGAAAATAGATGAAATGCATGTCCACCTGCATATTCCACCTCAACTCGACTGTTCATAATGTCAGTAGTTTTTGCTAACAAGGGAGAGGAGCAAGTGATGATAACTAGAACTCTATCGCATATTCTCAAATATCTTTTTCACATTTCTGTATGATCAGAGACTTGTTTCGTAAATGAACACCTCAAACACAAATTGTAAGCAAAAAATTTTAAAAATCTAAAGATCTACAAGGATAACAAATGAACAACTCCAACAAATAACTCGACAAATGGATATCAACAAATGCAAAAAACACTTGGCTGGGCCATACAATCAACAAGCTTCTCGAAAAATATACCTTGAAGCCACCATAGCAAAGGCGGTATCGCAGTGTAGAGTTCTAAAGTCCTCGATTACAATCTTCAGTGATTCCATTTCATAGTCAATAGAAGAACAAAAATTTTCTTAATAGTTTTCGAATTTATAAAGTTAAGTGACTTGAATCGTCTCCAATTAGTACACCCACTGTATGAAATGTTCGTTCCCCAATCAGAGTAATATAAACCGCGAACAATGCAAAAAATTTCTGCTCACTGTCCTGGTTAGATAAGTGTACAGTTTGAGCAGACAGAATCAATCTCCAAATAGTTATATAAGATACCATAAGGCGGTAGTATAACCGGAGTCATGAAAACCTCTCTCTCAGTGTTGGAGAATATTCTGTAGAATTTAAGTCCGTTGAACTTTGAAGGCAATCCTAGGCAACTTTATCAACTAGATAGGGAATATAACACATTATTGAGTACTAGATCAGGGTGATACGCGGCAATCATCAAAACTTCGATGCCGTATATGAAGCCAGAATTTCTCTGTAGAATAGAAAAAGTTGTCCGGAGAAAGATGCAGAGTTTTCTCGCAAACCTCATGCGTTTATAATAAAACTAAACTCTAGTTGAGTAATTGCAATCGAAGAACATGTTATGATGCATAGGACCTTTGGAGAATACACCATAGGATCAAAGAACAATTCTTTCGGAAAAATAATCGTCTCAAACCCAACAAGCAAGTACTGTGATAATAAGAATTAATCTTTTGAACATGTATGTACTTGGAACATTCGCAGCAATTATGCGTTCCAGAAGGAAACTCTTAGGGGGTATTTGATACTGGACAGCAAGCGATTTTTGACACCGAGCAGTTTACGAAAGCGGTAGAGTAGATTTTATGGTTGCAGTACTATGACATCTTCACGCGACGATAATAATGAAGCACTTGATTATGACAAAATCGCTTTTTAAAACAAGATATAATTATCCGATGGCAAAATAATGAAGTGTAATAGTCTGCCATTTGTGATTATTTTAAGAAGCTATTGAGATATACACTATACACTGAAACTATGTTCAGATATACACTTTTATTGAGTCAATAATCGGTTAATTCAGTACAATATTTCAAGTGTTCAGACATAATAATATAAGCAATTCAGCTTACTCCATATTCATTTGAGAGCTGGTATTGTTTTGATTTTGATCAAATATCAACATAATGTGTTCCGTAAATTGTGTTATGGTCACTAAACACACTTATCACAGCTCTGCATTTTAAGTTTTACTCAATATTATAACAATTTAAGTATTTATTGCGCAATAATTAATTAAAACTTTATATAAAGTATTAAGAGCTCAATAATAGCATTTATTGCGATTAAGGCAATAAAGGTGCATATCTGAACATCAGTATTCAACTATTGCTTGTAGCAAGATAAAGAGATATTGTTGAGAAACCAAAACTTTTGTTCATTCTTCCTTGAGTTGATCGGCTTAAGTTTCACTCAATATTATAACAATTTCCGTATTTATTGCGTAATAATTAATTGGAACTTTATATAAAATATTGAGCTCAATAATGGCATTTATTGCGATGTACACAACAAAGGTGCATATCTGAACATCACTATTCAACTATTACTTGTAGAAAGATAAAAAGATTTTGTTGAGGAACCAAAAGTTTTGTTAATTCTTCTTTGAGCTGATTGGTTTAAATTTTACTCAATATTATAACAATTTGCGTATATATTGCGCAATAATTAATTAAAACTTTATATAAAATATTGAGCTCAATAATGGTGTTTATTGCAAATTACGCAATAAAGGTGCGTATCTGAACATTACTTTTCAACTATTGCTTGTAGCAAGATTAAGAGATTTTTTTGAGAAACCTAAAGTTTTGTTAATTCTTCTTTGAGTTAATCGGTGCCGGTATTGCCCTTGTATTTTCTTTGTACGCCATAGATTTTTTTAAACCAACAGCGGCAATTTAAAGAATCAATTAATATGACGCAAAAGACTTTAACCACAAATACCAAAGAGTCGACATATTAAAAACCAATGTCTTAATTGAAAAGCTTGAATTAATAATTTATTTAAAAGACAATTTTTAAAACTCTTTTAAATATTTTTTTTTTAATTTTTGAATTTTAAAACACATTAACCAACAAAATTTCTTATGCAAATGCAATTTAACGAAAAAAACGTGACACAAACTTGTGGCATGACATTAACCCACTTGCATTATTATTACTCGTACACGTACGTATAAAGCTTCATTCTAGTATTACTGTGTGGTCTATGGGCTTTAGGCTTAACAAGTTATGCCATTATTTACGGAACATGAATGGCTAATGTTTGTTAGTTTGTACGGTTGTCAACAAATACATTTTCCAAACTTAAAAATTTTACCATAAGTTTAAAGATTAAATAATCTGTAGGCAGCTAACTGCGATTTATAGAAAAAAATTAATTTTTTTTGTCACTTTAAAGCTTTCAATTCTCATAATCTTTTTTCAATAAATTGCTCCAAATTTTCTTTCTTATTCAATTAAATTTTTTGATTATTTTTTATGGTTTTTTATTTTTTAGTTTTTAAATTCATTGATAAAACGATTTTATGTCTCACAAAACTGCAAGAATCTGTGAGTGTTTTGTGTACACTCATACAAAACAACACAATTATTTTATTGAAAATAAAATCTGTTGTTCTCAAGTCTTTTTTTTCGGTTTTTTTTTTCTCATTCTTTTTTAAATTGATTGTCAGTACTTAAGATAAACAGATTAAGTTTGGGTGTCTTTTTTTTATTTTTTTTTTAAATATTTCAATATAAAACTCTTTATTGAACAGCAGCAATAACAACAACAACAACATAAAGAACCAACCATTACGGCTACTGGGTATTGAAAATATTGTTTTACAATAAAATCGTGGTGTTGTGACATTTTTTCGTTTCCTTTCCTTTCCTCATAGCTCATACATAAGGAGTGCGCACAAAAAAAAACTGGACTTACACTTTTCGTTATAGAAATTAAACTAAGTGGCGGATTATTTTTGTTTTATATTTCCATTAAAGTAAATAATATTTGATTTCCTTTTGTGTATAAATTTTTTTTCTGATCAAGGTCTCAAAGCATCCAACGTTTTGAACCACTCTTCCATTCCAGACATTTTAGGGTGTTTTAGAAAAATACGTATTATTTTACTTGCTTTGTTTTGGTCATCAAATCCTTTTTTTCTTCCACTTCCACGCATTCTCTCAATACCTAAAGACTCCTTTTATTGTTTTATTCTTACCTTAGAAACTGTTTTTTGGTTAACATCTGCGAACGCGGGGTTTCATTGAAAATTTCAAAATTTCATTTTCAAAAAACTAATTCTGCTATGGCAGAAGTCGCCGTGGTCTAGTGGGTAGTGTGTTGGCTTATTAGACGAAAGGCCCGGGTTCGCATCCCAGGTCAGACATATATATTTCTTCGGCGACTTCCTCTCAGCAGATTTCTGGCAAAGACTGAGAGTAAAAAATTGCCATGAAAAGCTTCTCAAAAATCTGTCGTTCGGAGTCGACTTTAAACTGTAGGTCCCGCCACTCATGTATAAAATTAACGCACACAACATAAGTGGTGTGAGAAGCTAGGTCGTAATCCTGATTGAAGGGTTGTAATGGCCAATTATCTATGTATGTAATTCTGCTATTGCAATGACATTTAGCACTTTAAAACAGATGACTAACAAAAACAGCATAACGATATTCATTTTTTTCAATTATAATGAAAGTTATAAGCTTAAAAGTAGGCCCATTTTTTTTTCGTGCGCACTCCTTATGTGGAGAATTTATTTAATTAGCAATAAATGACATCGTGGCATATAATATCTCCCTTGTTTTCTTCAATAAATTTATACTTTTTCGTGTGTATTTTTTAGTTCACAGGAAAATTTGCTTGGGCTTAAGGGCAACTTAAACGACCACTAAATGTTTCCCTCAATAAATCGATTGTAGCTTGAGGTGAGTGGCAAGTTGCATCATCCTGTTGAAACCAAACATCGTTCACATCAGTTCCATGAACACGGGTACAGACACGTAAAATTGCATACCCCGTAATGTTTAAGCCGTACTCATTTTCCAAGAAATATGGCTCAATGATGCCGCCGCTCCACAAACCATACCAAACGAACACTTGTAAAGGGTGTATTGGCTTCTGTAAGCGAAAATACGGCAGCTTTGCTTATTAATATACCCACAAAAATGAAAATGAGCAACACCATCTAGGGAACTCAGTGGCATCTCTAAAAACTAAACCAGCGTTGGAGATGTGCTAAAATCATAGTTGCTAGATTTGATGATTTTGACAATTTATGCCCCTATTTTGAAGATTTCTACGATTTCTAAGCGTACCGGTTTTTCATTGAAAATTTCAATTATTTTTTTACGACATTCTTGTTGGGTGGCCATTTTCAAAAAAACTAATTTTGCTATTGCAATAAAATTTAGAATTTGGATTTTAAAACAGATGACTAACAAAAACAATATAACGGTATTAATTTTTTTCAATTATGATGAAAGTTATAAGCTTAAAAGTAGGCCCATTTTTTTCGTGCGCACTCCTTTTATACATAAGTTATCAAAATATAAGGCATTCTCGTATATGTATGTACATAAGTATGTATATGTCATCGATATAAAAATGTTTTATAAAGAAAAATGTTGTATACTTACTCTACATACATATACTCGTACATATAAATTCTATTTGAAATTGTTAAAATAAAGCGGCAACAACAACAACTCGTTACCATTTCAAAAAGACCAAAATTCGTTTCAATCCGGGATTAAAAAATTTCATTGCTGCTGCTGTTGTTGCTGCTGCTGTTTCAATTTTTTTTCTTCCTTTTATTTGGTTTTATTGTCACACTTATGTGTGACAGTTTGAGTACCACTGTCCCCCCCACACTGCCACATATATTTTAAAGGTACACATCGAGTATTAAGAGACAGTTTTTGTGGTGTTGTCTACGTATTAAACATTTATCTTTAACTATGAAAAAGGAATTCTTTTTTTATTAAAAAAAATCAAAAAAAAAAAATGAAAACGTTGAATGGTTGGTGGGCTTCTTTCTGATCGTTCCATTGTATTGCTGGCCTGCATTGCTATTCCATTCTGTTCTGTCTTTCCAAAGCTTTGCTTAGTGAAATGGAAATTTCATTTCATATCCAAAAAAAAAAAACGCTAGATTGTCTTTTGTACAGCTACTGGCATAGTGTTGTGGCCGTGGCAGCCATGGTCTTTATAAAATATGGTTTCGGTTATTTTTCATCATCTTCATCAGCATCAGCATCATCATTATCATCATCATCCTCATGGTGTTTTGTGGTATTATTGTGGCAACTGCTGTCATTGTTTCTTTTGTGCTTTTTCTTTTTTCTGGTATTATGATGATTATTTATTGATTATTTTAGTTTTATTCATTTGTTTCTTTGTGGACCAGTTAAACAATATCGCGTGGTATTGGTGGGATGAGAGGACTTTGCAAAATTTTCCTGAGAAATTATGAATTTTACTTAATATTATAATGTTCCATTTTGCTTGCCAGTGTTGTATGTTTTTCTTTCGGACGTCATCGATATTAACTGCCTCTCCGTGCACGTTTTTAGCCTCCCACACTCTTTTCCGCTCGCGTGCCTGTAGACCTATAGGTTAGGTTGGAGGACGTGTACTTGTCGGTTAGACAATTGATAGACCCGGAATTGAATCGTAATCGAAATTGACCCATTGTACTAGACCTATAGATATTACACCAGTAATTACCAGCATTGCTCACTTAGATAGTCCTATACGCTGATGGCACTCTAAGTGCAACAGTTCGTTATACCGATGATAAAATCTTCATCCTACAGTCGATCTTCAATGCCTCTGCCCAGGTCTGACTGCCGTACAGCGGAAAAGAGTCCGTTATTGCCATCATCAATCTGTGTCTGCTCTATACAGGACCATCAATATTGGCCATAAGCCTACTAAGTAAATAGGTAACGTTGCAGCGTGTTGTCTCTGAGCCCAGAACGTCAGTTTAGGGTCTTGTCAAATGCCAAGATAGTTGACCACTTGAGAAGCTTGGCCGTAATCCTGACTAAAGGGTTGTAATGGCCAATTATGCATGTAATGGATAGTAAATCACATGCGAGTATTTCCTCAATTAACCCTGGAAAATGTTTCTTCCAAATTAGCCTCTGAAACAAACACTCGTAATCGATGGCCAGCTCACAATAGATACCAGAGACGACACTATTATCAATAAAATCATTAAAAAATACGGATAACTTTAAGGAGATAACATTTCTGCGTAAGATATGCAAAATAAAACAATCTATAGAACGGTATTTAACACTTTGTTTAGAATTCCTGATTTTTAGAACCTTTTGAAGTTATTTAGTTTAGTAGGCACATTCATTAGGATCTCTATGACGCCTGGTATTTTGTTGAATATTTCATAATGTCAATGATATACACTACGAGTATATGTTATAAAAGGTTAATTAGTTTTCCGTTAAGGTGAAATTGATAACACAGCCTGGCAAATGTGGACTTTTTTTGTGCAAATAAGATGGCTCTAGATGTTTCCGAAGGCATTTTGAGCGCTGTACATGAATCAGATTTAAAAAAATTCAAAATGGTAGATCCAATATGGCGGTTGAGGTAAAGCTGATTAATTTTTATAAACGTCACCCGTCATATGGGAACCGCCATTTTGAATTTTTTAAATCTGAATAAATATCTGTAATCAGCGAACTCAAATCCCTCGAATAATAATTTTCAAGTAAATCTGATTAATTTTTAAGGACCTCCGTAATGGGTTCCGTTTTCTCTTGCACAACTTGACAAAAACCCACCCCATACTTTAAGGGTGCATGCAATCAATCTGGCATTGGACTTACTTTAAAGCGCAAAGATCAATTGTCAATTTCAGACAATAGCGATGATTTTAGCTCTATAATTTTTCAAAAATGGACAAAAACACCTTTTTCTCGAAATCCTGACGAGATGGAAAGTTTTTGAACCCAGATTTGTATTCTGAGCGCAAAATGCACCTGGAGCCATCTTATTTGCAAAACCCATACAGAGCTGTGTAATCATAGCCCTAAAAGTAATTCGAATGGAACTTAACCACGTATGCTAAGTGGTTGTCGCCCAGACTCGTAGATATTCTCAGATGCTTCAGTTGTTTCTTTTCGTTAACAGGTGGTACAATGAGAAAGCTTATATCGGTTTATCCTTCAAGCGCTTCCTATCTTTGAATTGAAATAAAACAAAATATGTTTGAGTTATGATGAACATTTTTTATTTGTTTGAAAGACTTATTGTTGTTGTTAGGTGTTCAATATGAAATGTCTACCACTGCTTCTGCTCTAGATGGATTACAACCAAAATAACCTATATTCTATCATGCAGAATTTGATCCAAAAATTTTATCCAAAAATTGAATTCGTCGCTGAAGATGACTCAGCACTACCCAACAGGACTCAGCACTACCGCACTCAGCACGCGTCAACCAAGAATTGCTTAAAAAGGAGGTTCATCGCTTCATTTCTACCTCACAATGGCCACCAAAATCTCCGAATCTCAATGAGCTGGACTTTTGCGCCTGGGGCATTGTGGAGAGTAAGGCTCTCACTAAAAAATACCAAAGTGTCGATCATCTTAAGACGGCGCTTCGCCAGCAATGGTCCAAAAACCGCAGAGCCAATTTCGTGCAGCCTGTGATGGCTTTGTCGGCCGTTTGAAGGCCATAATTCGTACTAAAGGTGGCCAATTCGAACAAATCTAAACTGATTCCAGCCACCCTGTATTAGAACCTTTAAATTCTTCTTTGAAACCCAAGGTCGGTGTTAATTAGGTGTGGAGGGTTCTATTTTATGTTTTTAACATCTCCACTAAGTTAACGCTCAAGCTCGGGGAACATCTGAGCGGTTGCCTAATGTTTCCGGATATTTAAATTTGAACAATTTAACTTGAACATTAAGATTTTTTAGGCGGTGACACTTGTCTTTAACCTAATATTGCTTGGGGCTTCGCAAATAGTTCACAACTAAAATGGTTTCTGGAAAATCTGGTTATGAAGAAAAACAAACAGCAACATTCAGCCGGCTCATATCTATCAGAGATATGGTTAATGTTATCAAACGATTAACTTCGTCTTAGAATATTTGGGCGAAAATCAAATGAAATACTTTTGAAACGTCGGATTTTTTGAGTTGTGTAAAACTTGAAGTCAAAAGCTCGCTGTTGCACGCGTAGCCGGTTGTTGTGATGCCACAGGTGAATGCAGTCTCTCTATTGACCAAGCTCTCCAAATCAGGAGAGAAAAAATTGTTCAGCACAAGGGCTGCACATTCTAAAGCTGGTAAACAGCCCGAAGTTTTGATAAACGAAGCAATATCCTTGACATCAATGAACGACAAGGATTGGGAAGCAAAATAACCCTTATTTGCACCTCGCAAGAGATGGACATTTACAAAGAAAATGGACAACAGTCTCCTTCAGCAGTGGATCTGCACCCACGGCAGAAGTTGTTAAATGGGAGTTGCATTCTTTCCGCGTGTCTTCCCTTAATACAATGATCTGTAAGCATGGCCACCGTGAGATGATGTCACTACCAAGTTCGAGTAACTGGGCTTACGGGTGTAAAGTAAAGTTTAATTCTACTAATGTTAGTCTCTGGCTTAGGTTCTATATTACGAGGCGATTAGCGTGTCAATTCCCACGAATTTTGTTTTATTTTTTTCAGATTTATTTAATAACTAAACCAAGTTTTGTGGGGGAGGGGACAATAGTATGTAGAGCAAGTAATTGGATTTTCTAAGCATTGTTTTCATGGGCCTTTTTTTTTTGTTGAGAAAAATTTTTAAAAAATCTTTTACTTTAAATATGTTCATCTAATTTATTAAGGTTTTATGATTATCGTTTATTCATTCAACCATAATAGAGCCTGATTGTAGTTCCAGCTACTCCACTGATCTATTGATAAATGATAATTCCTTTATTATTTGTCAATTTTGTCAATATCAAAAGAAAAACTAAAGAAAAATAAAGAATAAGAGTACCATAAAATAAAATCATATTAAAGAAAAGTAACGTAAAACAGGCTTGAGTTGGCTGGATGGTTGGATGGCTGGATACAGTAGAACCAGAAGCAAAAATTGAAATTGTAACAGAGTTTGTTTGAAGGTTTTCTGTTTGTGTGCTATGCTGTTGCTCATTTGTTGTTGTTGTTGTTGGGATTTGAAGAATTTTTCAAGCGACTTATTACAGATTATCTTTTATCATTCCAATGAACCCGTGTCAGGTTTGTTTGTTGGTGCTGGTGTTGCTCTTATTTTCTATACACACACAGACAGCAAAACAATTCTTAAAATCTCTTCTTAAGAGCTGATACCTTAACATACGTTTTTATGCTTTAAAGTAACGGAATACAGTAAGACCCCGCTTAATGCGGCGGAAGTATTCCAATAGGTTGGG
Source organism: Sarcophaga peregrina (assembly GCA_014635995.1). Classification (NCBI taxonomy): domain Eukaryota; kingdom Metazoa; phylum Arthropoda; class Insecta; order Diptera; family Sarcophagidae; genus Sarcophaga; species Sarcophaga peregrina. The sequence goes on along the minus strand of CM025790.1, from coordinate 9,645,570 downwards.
TTAGGTTAGGTTAGAGGACGTGTACTTGTCTAATTCTGACAAGTACAGTAGCCGATGGTGGAATTGACCCATTGTACAACGTCCTAGCTTCTCACACCCACTTATGTTGTGTGCATTAATTTTATACATGAGTGACGGGACCTACTGTTTAAAGCCGACTCCGAACGACAGATTTTTTGAGAAGCATTTCATGCAATTTTTACTTTCAGAGTTCTTGCCAGAAATCTGCTGAAAGGAAGTCGCCGAAAAAGTATTTTCATATTTTCGTTTTAATGTCTGACATGGGATTCGAACTAATAAGCCAACACGCTAGCTACTAGACCAGGGCGACTTCCAATAAGTTCCAGCGCTAAACAAAACTGCGCTAAACGAGATTAGGAGAAAAGATGAGTTTGTAGTCTTATTGAGCTTTCGACAAAATAGTGTTGGAATCTTTATTCTGGACAGACTAACAGAAGAGCGACGTTGCTATATAGCGCTTTTGGTTGCTGCATGGCCGTTTCATTTGCACATATAGTATACAAGGTCTAGCCGTGGTCTAGTGGGTAGTGTGTTGGCTTATTAGACGAAAGGCCCGGGTTCATATCCCAGGTCAGACATCAAAACGAAAAATATTTCTTCGGCGACTTCCTCTCAGCAGATTTCTGGCAAAGATTCTGAGAGTAAAAATTTCCATGAAAAGCTTCTCAAAAATCTGTCGTTCGGAGTCGCTTTAAACTGTAGGTCCCGCCACGTATGTATAAAACAACATAAATGGTGTGAGAAGCTAGGTCGTAATCCTGACTGAAGGGTTGTAATGGCCAATTATGAATGTATGTATATAGTACACAACAAGTATCAATACCATGTGCAATTTAGGGTAATCTCAATTTAACCGTGTAATACTGAAACAATGTTAAGCGGAGTAGCGTTTAGCGGGATCTTACTGTCCACCATACCTACCTTTTGAGATACTTATAAGTACTTATGTATGTTTGTTTGTATGTATGTATATAAGGTATATGTATGGTATGTTAAATATTGGAATACCCCCATCATCCATTCAACCATCCATCCATTGGTTACCATTATTAGTTTAATGAGATTAAGTGTGTGGCGAATTGTGGCAAAAGAATAATGGTGGCATTGTATTTATTTTCTGTATTGTCATGTTACTACGATTGGTGGTGACTGGTGTTATTGGTCTTGTTGGACTGACACTAGGTGGACCTGAATGTAGCAAAAAAAAAACTAAAGAAGTTAAAAAATAAGCAGGAAAAATTGTTTCATTTCTTATAAGAGACTTCACATGCGACTTATAACGCAAATGGTGGTCGTTATTAATGTTCATATGATGACTGTTGTTGGTTTTTAGCGTTAAAAACTATCAGATTATTTATGAATATGAAAAATAAATATTACTTCGGGGCGTTATTCTTTTTACGGATTTCTTCTGTCTGTCTGACTGTCTGTCTGTCTTTCTTCGATTATTTATTTATTTAAGCTGATCAATTGAGAGCAAGTCTGCTGCTTTATATTGCCTTTTAAAGTTGTCGCTTGTAAGAATGCCAGTAAAAATTTTACCAGAACTGTCAGTGGATATTATAAATTTTAAATTGGATATTTCATTGCATCTGTCAAGCAAATACGCATTTAATAAGTAAAAAAGAAAGTAAATTTTACACTCATAAAGTTAAGTTTTAATATGCATTTGCTTTCGCTGCATGAGTTTTACACAATCATGTCAATAGTTATTGAAAGGATTTGTCAAAAGTGTTTGGAAATTGTGTACTGCACAGCGAGAATTATTATTGAAAATTTTATCACCTTTAAGTAATTTGATATATTAGGTTCTTAAGAATTATTAAGAATACATAAATTCTTTTTAAAGTGAGAAAATCACAAGTTAAGTAAGGACTTTAAAAGTTTACTTTGGGGAGCGATACATTGTTAATGTTACGTTTTTAAATTTTTAAAAACCTTTAAATTAAACCTCGTTCATTGCAAACAAAATAAATTGTTGCATAATTTCAATTAAATTCTTTATTGTTCGCACAACTTTTGTATGCCACTATTTACAACTTGATGTACCCAACAATTATTTGATTGTTCGTTATTCTTCTTTGCTTTGCACCTTCTACGCAAACAACAACACATGTTAGTTAAATCTGTATAGCGGAGATCTTCAAACCACGACTGTTTTCATACTTAAGGCGTCTTCACACAAGACTGCCTGACTTACTACTACTTGCCTGCTTTGTTCTGCCGTTTTTATATATGCCCACGTAAACAGTCTGCTTTTTCGAAAATTATATCGGAACTTCATTGTTGTTTATGTAACTTGTTCACATTGCTTGTTGTTGCGTTCGCTTACTTTCCTATCCCCTGTTGTTGGTTTACTTGTAACAAGTTCATTGTATTTGTTTGTGTAGTTTTTGCTCATTTTAATGTTAAACGATGTACACCATTTCCATATTCGTAGCAATATTTTACGGTGTATAGTTTTCTTTTCTTTCCGGTTTTGTCAGCCATTTTGCAATTTCTCACTCATTATAATTCAACGCCGGTTGTTCATCAGTATATAATTATACATAACTATATATTACTATATGACTATATTTAGATTTTCATTCTAGCCCATAATTCGATGCTAAAATGTCTCTAGGTCTTCAAAATGCTTGATTTAAACAACTCAATTTCTTTCTTGCAATTTTTTTCCTTATTGACTTCTATAAACCATAAAGATGAGAAGTTTTCATGCCAACTGTTGGGCTAGAGTCTGGGCAGGATATCAGTCATAATATAAAAAGCTTCACAATACTTTACTTTCTTGAGCTATGTTCTCCGAAAGCATTCAATAGTTTTGGAAAACATTGTAATTATCTGGGTTTTCTGGGAATTGCCCTTATGTTTCCGAATGCAAGTTCCAGTTTTTAACGTATATTTGAAAAATCTTCATCAAGTCAGTTATTCTACTTACTTACTTAATTGATCATTACTAAACTCTTTATCAGATTTCGTCCTGACTTAACGCCTTTTTCCAAGCGTCACTCCTTCTTGCGCTCGTTTAGGTATTGTTTACAACAATCGATGACAACGAATACTCCATTTGGTCCTTTCAAAGTAATCAAAGTCATCAAATACCTGTTGCGCTGAAACATATTCTTCCATTCGAATGACATCACCGAGCCAGCGAAGTCCCTAAATGTTAATGCGCTGTTGTTAAAGAGCTCTTACAGGTACTTATTGTATCGAATGCTGAAATCATCGTCAATTTACGTTGGACCAAAGGACTTTTCTCTTTTCTCGAAAACTCTTAAGGCTGGTGCAATCGTGCTTAATAGCATCCATGCTTCACAGTCATAAAAATTCCGGGAAAGGATGAGCGACTTATAGAATATCAGTTCTGCCAAACGAGAGGGGTCTCTGCTACTACTATGCCTATTGAGTCCATAATAACACCTGTTGGCGAAAATGAGTCTACGTTTGTTCTCCAAACTGACAACATTGCTGGTAAAAGACGTAGTCAAACTAAACGCATTCACTGACAATATCGAGAGTATAGTTATCGGTTATTAGTTATGAATACGCCGCATGTCCATCAGTGCAAGGATCTACAAAGTTTAGGAGGTTATTCATGGCTAAAAAGTGTATTCTCTTTTGCCAATACTTTTGGAAGAGGAGGTCGCTTCCTTATACATGTAAGCCTATGATCTGTTGCCAACCATTTCATCCATCATCCAATCTCTTGTGAACAGGAGTGAGATATGTTTTCAAGTATGTCTTACAAAATCTTTCATTGTTTTTGAATAAATAGACTAACGCCTGAGGATCGGTCATAGAGTATTAATTTATAAAAATTGGTAAAGGATCACTATTTCATAGCTGAAATCATGTCTCAAGAGTTTTAATTTCTTTCTATTTTTCCTGTTGCCAGCATTTAAGGGCCCCAGAAATCAAGGTCCAAGAGTTGGCTTTTCAAAAATTACACGAATTTAGAAAGAAAAATACGCAAAAGATTTGAAACCTTTATTTTTTTTTGTCGACATAATATCCAGATTGATAAACTCTTCCCAAAGGTTTAATTATGATAGCCAACAGTGGGGTCTTTATGATTAAATATAGTTTCAGGGACCCATGAAGGTTAAACGCAATAGTGAAAGAGTAAAATGATGCACATTTTTTAGATGTGTATTGCTATCCTCCCTTTTTTGTCCAAGGTAATGGAGAATATAATGGCCACACAGATCACTGATTACCTGGAGCGTCACCATTACTTTACCCTTAGTCAGTCAAGATTTATGAAAGGTTGAAGTTGTACTACAGCTCTAATAAATGTTGTAGAAGATCTCAGGTCGAAACTAGATGAAAATAGTGTAGCGTTTTTGGTTCTGCTTGATCACACTAAGGCTTTTGACACAGTCGATCACGAAGTTCTTTTGAAAAAGCTCCGGAAGCTGTTTTATTTCTCAAATTCTGCCTGTAATCTTATTTATTCTTATTTGCTAAATAGATTTCAAAAAGTTCATCTTAATGGCAATATCTCAAATCCCCTTAATATTAGTAGAGGTGTTCCCCAGGGTTCAATACTTGGGCCTCTGTTATTTTGTATGTATACTCGTATAAATGATTTACCGGATGTCTTGATTCACTGTAATGTTCATATGTATGCTGATGATGTGCAGCTTTATACTAGTACTCCAAGGGAGAATATTGATTCTTATTTGGACTATATTAATAGTGATTTGGTAAAGATTGACAACTGGGCCTCGGCCAATGGTCTTTGCATCAATCCCTTCAAGTCTAAGTGTATTATACTTTCGAGAACCGACAGATCATTTATCATGCCTGTATTATGCATCAGGGGAAATAAGATTGACTTTGTCAAATCTGTGAAAAATCTGGGTATTGTCTTTAATGGCAGTTTATCGTGGTCTAACCATATAGGTGCCGTTGTAGGTAGAATTTATAGTATGCTTAGGAACTTGTGGACTGTTATTCATTCGACTCCTTTTGTCATTCGTATGATTGCTTGCCAAAACGTACTTAATTTCGTTACTTTTGTATGGATGTGAAATTTTCGCAAACTGCGATTGTGATGATAAACGTAGACTTAACTTGGCGTTCAATAACATAGCTAGATATGTCTTTCAGAAGAGGCGTCGTGATCACATTTCCCATTTGGCTTGCCGAATTCTTAATGTAAAATTTGATAATCTCCTGAAAATTAGATACCTTATTCTACTTCATAAGATAATTTACACGGGACGGCCGGAATATTTATTTTGTCGAATTAAATTTGCTAGATCCTACCGCGGTAGGAACATTATTCAGCAAAGAATAGGAACAGGAATTCCCTACCAAATTACATCCAGAATCTAGGCAATGCAAACGCGTTCAAGAAGGAGTTATTCAAATTATTTTCATGAGTAAAATTATTTACTATTTGTGATTTATTTTATAGGTCTATATAGGATATATTTTTATTCCCAGTTTTTTTTATACTAATTTTTGTAAATGGTAACTTATTTTTAATATTCTATTTTTAATATTTTTAACTCATTTATTTACTTACTTACTTACTTTTTTAATTTTTTAATTTTTTTATATTATATTTTTTCTTTATATTGTTTAATGTATTTTTGTTTCACTATTAATTTTTAAATCTTAATAATTCCTAACATAGCACTGTCACTTATAAGATTCATATCTTGTTGTGCTATGTAAATTATAATAAATAATAAAAATAAATAATTGATCATTAATTTAATCACTTAAACATGACAATGGCACATTAAATTCGTTTTCCTGTTAGTCTTTCAGTTCTCTCAGTTAGTCAATAAAAATTATCTCATAATGATCGCAAAACTTAGTAGCTAGGTCATAGCCGTTCATTGTTCAAAATAAAGGATCATCAGGTCTAGTTTTGGCCCTAACACTTTAAATTTACCAGTCTTAAAAGCAGTCTTAAAAACCATGCTTTGTATATATTTTTTAATTTCCTTTTAATTACAATCCTGCTGGCGCCTGCACGTCACGACAGGATTCTGGTTCTGGTAGTTAACTTTTGTGAAACTCCAATCTTACCTTAAGTGTATAATTAAAAATTTAAAAAGTAATCGGTACTGCATCAGTACAATTATTAAAGTACAAGGTGTTACACACTTTACTTACCTAACGCAGTTTGCTGAGTTTCTTATCACATTAGAGTTCATGTCGTCAAGCATAATTATGGCAAAATCTTTTCATTTTAAAAAGGAAAACAAATTTTCTTGTAATTCTGTATCTGGAAATCTAACTAAACACCCCACTGTTCTTAAGAATAGGGGTTGATTTTGGAAATAAATTGCATTGGCACCTGTCATGGAATTACGCTCATAATTCAATAGAAATCTTAAGAGATGACCGTATAGAGATAATAACTATTTCAAGTGCAAATAAAATACCTGCTGAAATTTGTAGAAAAACCTTTACAAAGCATTTGTGAATGTAATTAGAAATTAGGAAAACAACAAGGACGGATTTTGCCAGTACGGCGTTTCTCACATGCTGTTCAATTATCAAATCCAATGGATTTTCATAGGAAAATAATGCCTCAAATGACGTCAAATAGATGCTGGTATTTTAAACTGCCTTCAGAGTATGCTTATCATCTACGAACTTCGAAACTCAACATCTGCCTGGTTAAGCGGCAAAGAGGGGAAAACAAATCTCTCAAGCAAGATAAGTTAAAATAAATAGACTCTCTCATGATACGTACACTTGTTAAGCAATTATAGTTTTTAAATTTTCATTTTTTTTTTTTTTTATTTATTTTAAGACCCTTTTGAGATAAATTTTTTTGAATTATATTTGCCCATAAGATTTGCATCACGTAGTAGTAGATGGTATGTGCTAGTAGCAGTAGATAGTTATTCGTGATGGCCATATGTAGGTCCTTTTGTGTTTTTAATAGTTGCAACACGTTTTTGTTTCAACTTCATTTTTTTGATTTCATTTTTTATTATTTTTTTTTTTTGTAATTTTTTCCAAGATAAGCAAGCATTCTGTTTACTTTATTCGTAACTGCATGCACATTACGCACGTTGCACATGTTTTAATGAATTTTTTTTTTCAGATTTTTTCTTTTTTATTTTTAAATCTTATTTCATGCCCATTTTCTCGGTGACCCTATTTTTGTGGTAAAAAAATATTCGTTTTTTTTCTTTGCATTTTGACCACAAAGTAAATATGAGAAGTACAGACATTTAAATTTTTTAAATTTCATATTTTGTATGCAAAATCATGCATAAGCAACTAAAATTATGCATAAAAAAAATCTCGTTTATAATGAAAAAAAAATTCATGAAATATTTCACATTCTTGATACTGTAAAATGCCTTAATTCCTGAGGTTATAAATTTAAAATTAAAAGAATAATACCAAAAGCCACTTCTGCATAAAATTAACACACACAACATAAGTGGTGTGAGAAACTGCGGGCTTCTTGGGGACGATTGCTGTAGATTGTCTAATGGTGAAGGTATAGCACTAGCCATTTTATAGTCACCAGCAGCAACTCGTTTCCTTACCGTTCGCAACTTTCCTCTCTCTTTACACCTTTCCTAAGAAACCTGCACAATGCACTGCATGATTAGGGGTCATCCCCTGAGTGCTGGTTTTATAAAAAAAATAGAAAAAGAGTAAAAACCTTTAATATTCAATAGAATAATAATTTACATCAAGTTTTAAGTCCCCAGACTGTAGAAGGTAGTGTGTTCGCATATTAGATTGAAGACCCGAGTTCAAACTCCAGCTCAGTCTCCGCAGTAGATTTCTCGTAAAACCCTGAGAGTAAATAAAATTTCCATGAAAAGCATCTCAAAAAATCTGTCGTTCGGAGTCGACTGTGAAATTGTAGGTCCCTGCCATTCATGCATACAAATTAAGGAACACAACATAATTGGTGTGAGAAGCTAGATCGTAGTCCTGACTGAAAGATGGTATGTAATAATTTACATGTTAGTAGCTGAAAAGGCCATTTAGGATGCTGTGTTTGGAATCCTCAAGAGTTATCGATCTCAATTAATTGTTTCCATCTTTAATGGAGCCCGGAAAACGTTGATGATATCCAAAATGGTTCACTCATGCTTTCGTAAACATGCTTACTAACTGCACACATACAATAATAAATAATTTTTTATTAGCTTTGTGAGGATCAATCATGCGGCGGTAGATGTAAAGACCACATTCAAGACATACATCCATAATTGGTCTGTACAACCTTTCAGTCAGGAATCCCAGCTTCTCACGACAAATTTATTAAAAGCCAGATTAAATAAAAATATCGATTCATATGAGGCCAATCCTACAATCCAAGAATGAAAGTGTTTCGGTTATATGGCTAGCAACTTAACATATACAGTAGGCGACAAAAGAAACTGTACATTAATAAATATACACATTAAAGAAAAAAAAAATATAATCAATAATAAATTACCGTTATTTTTATATTAAAATTATTTCATTTCCAGTTTTCGAATATCGAATTTCGAAATATTGTCAAAATTTTTTTCCGGCACTCTTCTTAAGTGCTAAAAGTTGAGTTTGGTGATTATTGGAATTTTATCCACAATGTAGAGTTTCTTTTGACGCTCACTGTATGTTAAGAATTTATTCCAAACAAACATAAGACTTACTTTATTGTATGCACTTAAGACTTGGCACACATACTCAAATTGAAAGTCATGTATGTAGATATTAGGGATGCCAATCGGGAAATCCCGAATCCCGAATCCCGGGATTTTTAAGAAATTGTAATGGGATTTTTCGATATAGTGAATTCATATGTATTTTGATCCTACAAAAGATCCTGAAAAAAATTCTATATTACTTGACTTCGATAATAGCTTCTCAGATGAGGAAAACCCCACTTCCATTGATAAAAAGTTATTTGATGCCATCGAAGAATGCAAAAGCCCTATAAGACGTATTAATAGGGTAACTGATTTAGATACTCAACTGTCCAAAGAAATAGATTTATTCGCAACAGAAGGTAATAGAGGTGAACATTTACAAGCTGCAGTCAAACAAATGTTGACTGCGAAAAGTGTTTTTCAACGGCAGCGTATGTTGACAACAAAATTCATTCAAGCCTATTAGATAACATGTTAACTGCTTTAATTTTTTTGTTGGAATCTAAATAACTTTCTTAAAACTAATGCATTTGCATCCCTAGTGCATTGCGTTTGGCAACCCTAGTAGGTATGTATTAGTGGCAAATTGTTTAACAAAAATTTTTTACATTTGGTGGCCAAAAGCAATTTCAATTCCAATCTACATACACATCGGAACGATATTGCAAAGCGACCTAAAGGTTAGAACCCACAAAACATTGGAAGACTTGAACGAAAAGATATCATTCAGTGCATAGCTCACATACGATCGATACATACTTACTTACTTAATTGGCCATAACAACCCGATTAACGGACTTCGGCCTGCCGAAATACATCCTTCCAGGCGCTTCTGTTTCTTGCGCGCCTACGCCAGTTGGTCACACCAATCGATGACAGGGCTTCCTCGACTTGGTCCTTCCAACGGATACAAGGTCGTCCTCTTCGCCGACTTCCGCAGATCCCCGCATCAAATACCCGTTTCGCCGGAGCATCCTTCTCCATTCGAACGACATGGCCGAGCCAGCGCAGCCGCTGGATATTAATACGCTGCACAACGTCTATGTCGTTGAGGAGCTCATACAGCTCACTGTTAGATCGGATGCGGAAATCATCGCCAAATCGCACAGGACCGAAGATCTTACGTAGGACTTTCCTCTCGAATACCCTCAAGGCTGCTGCATCAGTTCTTAATAGGGTCCATGCCTCTGCGCCATAAAGAAGCACGGATAAGATGAGCGTCTTGTAGAGTATTAATTTTGTCGCACGAGAGAGGTCTCTGCTACTCAATTGCCTATTGAGACCATAGTAGCACCTGTTGGCTAGAGTAATCCTGTGTTTGATCTCCAGACTGACATCATTTTTGGTGGTAACGGCGGAGCCAAGATAAATAAATTCCTTGACTGTATCCAAAGTATAGTTATCGGCCGCAATCTGAGAATCAATACGCCGCACGTCTCTACTTGTCGACAATAAATACTTTGTTTTGCCCTCATTTACTGCCAAACCCATCTTCTAAGACTCCCGTTCAATAGCGCTAAAGGCAGCCGTAACATCTCGCTTGGTACGCCCTATAATGTCGATGTCGTCAGCGTACGCAAGCAATTGGACACTTTTTTCGAAGATAGTGCGATGGCGATGCACTCCTGCCTTTCGCAGAACACTCTCCATGACGAAGTTGAAGAGGTCGCATGATAAGGGGTCGCCTTGTCTGAAACCTCGCACGGTATCAAAAGCTTCAGAGAGGTCCATTCCTACCTTGACGGAGCTGCAGGAATTGCTCAACGTCATTCTGCATAGGCTTATCAGCTTCGCAGGTATACCGAGCTCAGACATTGCGGCATAAACACGATCCCTTATGGGGCTATCGAAGGCTGCCTTATAGTCGACAAAAAGATGGTGTGTGTCGACTTGTTTTTCGTGGGCCTTTTCCAGGATTTGGCGCAGTGTGAAGATCTGGTCTATGGTGGATTTGCCAGGTCTGAAGCCGCACTGATAAGGTCCAATCAGTGTTTTGATGAGTGGCTTCACTCGTTCACACAATACGCCTGTAAGAACCTTATATGCGATTGGGAGAAGGCTTATACCCCTGTAGTTGGCGCAAATTGTGGGGTCTCCCTTTTTCAGAGCGATCGATACTGGTACTAGTATAATGCACCAAACCAATGCTGAAGATAATCTGTTTCTTCGCTTACATACAGACATATTGGGAAATACAACACTTCAGTTAGGATTACGACATAGTTGTTTGTGTTGATTTTACACAGTTTTGAGAAGAAGAAAAAATCTCGTTTTTGTTCAAGATGTCCGGCCTGGGCTTTGAACCCGGGAACCTTACGTCAATAGGCTTGTTACTTAGTAAGTAATTGAGTGGTAGAGTTTACAAAAAGCCGAATGTACTGCCAAAGAAAGCGCGTAAATCATATCATCCAGGCTAGAAAAAAATTAGAAATTCCTCTTCTTTAAATAAATTTCACTGCTGATATTGCATTCAGTTGAAGTGATAAAAGCCATCCGTGTGATGAACTAATAGCTATAAGCTATAGAAGATTCTAATCATTTTCATATTGTTGATACATATTCTGTTAGCGTTAAATTATATTTTTTAGGTTGCCATAGCTTTTGCTGTTATTGTTAGCCGTTCTATACACTTTTTCTTCTTTTTCAACAAAATTTCAAATGGGGTTCTGTATTTATTTAGCAACCCCATAGAGAATATAATTTAAAAAATTTTAATCTCCTATAATAGCGAGAGTAATCCTTTATAAAACTTTCCCTTCTTAACGTTTTCATAAAGTGAAATTTTTTCCATTTAAGTTCTAAACAAATCGTATATTTATGTGATCTTGCAGGCAAGTCTTTTCCCACCTATAAGAACTTTATGAAACAGGATAATACAAACACACACATACAAACAAATAAATGCCTGCATTAATCAAAGAATTTTCACGTACAAACATCATCTATATCACAGTCCGTTGCCACTTTCTGTTCTTATTTATTTAGTTTTTGTGTTGCGTAGCCTTCTTCTCAAATACACACACAGTTGTTCTCATTGATTTACTGCTGCTAGTAGAGTTGGTTGTGCATATGCGTATGAGTGAGTGTGTAGTGTAATAAAATATATTTTCATTCGTATACAACTACAAACGCATTTATTATTGCATTCGCGTGCTCTCTTACATCACGGTTTTACTCGTGTTTGATTTTTTTCAATTCGTTTTTATTTCTTTTATGGAAGTCAATGCTGTTGATGCCATTGCTGTTGCTTTTGCTGTTTTTGTTCTTGTTATTCGCTCTCACTCTCTCTCTCTCTGTGTGTGTATGGGTTTTTTATATTTATTGTGCATTTGTCCTTCAAAAATATTTATGATTGTATTTGTACAACCAATGCAAACATAAATACAACTTAAACAAATACATGCACAAAGAATATAAATAAATAAAAAATTAATAAAATAAAATACTTGCATACATACACACATTTTCATCCACATATACGGAGTATGTATGTATGTGTTGTTTATTATTTATTTCCTTTTTATTGCTGTTGTTGTTATTTTATAAATATTTTTATTACGGCAACACCTTTAGATTTTTTTTTATTATTTTTTTTTAAATTTCATCCTCTTATCAGGTTTTACAAAAACAAAAAAAATGATGATGAAAAAACCAGATTTACATACGAGTACAAACGGATATTTATTCAGGAATTGTTGAATGCATTTGTAATAAAAAGCGGAAATTATTAAAAGGCTCACTTCTACATAAATGTGTATGTGAAATAGTTTTTTTTTTTTATTCTTGGCAAAGGATAATTGAAATGAATAGCAAGCTAAGCCATTGTATAATTAATGTGTGTGTTTTAGTTTTAATTATTTTTTTTTATTGAATAAATAATAATTTCGTTTTTATCTAATATTTTCAAAACAGTATTATAACGTATAAAGTAACCCAATAAACAATAACAATAAAGATCACATTTTTTAGATTCGATTTTAAATATCACGCTTGAATTCCATTGTTCTTTTGTTAGCATGTAAATATTAAAATGAACTGTCACTGGAATAAATCTGTCAGATGTCAGACGAGCGGTTTACAAATAATAACAACCTGAAGTTGGTTGCAATACATATCAACCACCTGTAGACAGTTTTTGCATTTGGTATCGATGATATAATTAATGTCCTACTCATTAAATACTTTTTATAACATTTTCAATTTAAAATAATGAAATTTCTTGATACTTATATTGTCAACTCAACCAAAAAGGCTCTAATCTTTGGTATTCTTATATTTCGGACATCGGCAACTATATAACGATATCTAGGGCGTTATGTAGTGTGACTTTTCTGCTTTAGGGTTTATAATGATAGAGGCAGTCATAGACATAATACGTCTTTACACATAAACTAGATTTAAACTAAGTTTTTTTAAAATTAAGCATTCTTTTGAGTGCTTGTTTTCTCAGACACATTTAAAAGTATGCATACGTTTTTTCTCTATTTATTGCTCTTTTATGAACAAAAATATGCTCATACTTTCTGCAGTCCGGCTACGTCTAAATTTATTCAGTTCTGGAACACTGGTCAGACGTATCATTTCTATAAACTACTGGCCTGTATACAATTAATCCAATCATCGCTTGATTGTTCTCGTGTACCTAAGTAAACTGCATGCAATTTAATATTTATGAAAACAAAATAGTTTGCTATAGAGAGGTAGTAACAGATAGAAATCTCATGGTCCGGACTCATCTCGGTTTAAATAAAACACAATTTCTTAACTGAAAGAAAACTCCACTGCAATAAACCGAATAAGCTGTCTTACTGAAATCAATCTGTCGTTTAGATCTATGGCATTCAGTTAAGGCCTCAACATTCACAGTCATTGCAATTTCGATTTCATTTTCAAAAAAGTAAGCAGCAGATACGACATCTGACCAAAAGGTAAACCAAACAGTGAATTTTTGAGCCTCAAATTCAAAAATTTTGTATCAAGTCATTTAGGCAGAAAGGCATTTCATCGAAGAAGACATTTTTTTCGGAAAAATCAGTGGAACAAATTGCCTGCAGTTTCCATGGTCTTACAATATAGATTGCCAGTTAACATCAAAATTTGTTGATATAACTTGTTCTGTATAACATTGTTGCAATAAATCGATTGCTGAATGCCCACTGAGGCAAGTGTTGTCCAGTTGAGATCACACGGCTTTGTTGTACATTCCTGTAGCGACTGCCGTTCACCAGCACTAGGATTACGGCAACATCTTTATAAAACTAAGGTGTAATGATACATGACCAAATTCACATTGATGTGTCTGCTATTGTTCCTAACCCACATACTGAAGACGTCATACAACTGCAGTATTAGGGGATCAAGATCATTTTCTGAAAGTAAACTTAACCTAGACAGAGCATTCACTATCTCGTTACCAGATATATTGCTCTATTTCGAAAACCAGCATAGATCAATCTGATCTGGTCAAAAGGTCTTTATGGACTCCTTACAGTCACGAACAAGTTGTAAATTAAAACAGAACGGTCCAATGGCCAATAGAGGCACATGACTGTTATCAACGATCATATAATATTCCGAATTTCAAACGGGAATATGAGCTATGGTCTCAATACCCTCTGAATTCGCCGCAGTCTAGTAGATAGTGTGTTGGCTTATTCGACGTAATACCATGGTAGGCGTAAAGCCCAGGTTAGACTTGAAAATGGAATACAAAGAAGCATATATTCGCTGACTTTCTCTTAGCAGAGATCTTGCAAAAACTCTAAGAGTAAGTAAAATTGAATTGAAAAGTTTCTTTACAAATTTGTTTTATGGAAACGACTAAAAACTGTAGGTCCCACCAATCATCTATACAATTAACACACCGAGATAAGTGGTATGAGAACTTAGTTCGTAATCCTGACTGAATGGTTGTAATATGTGTATGTAAACCATTTGATGGAAATGTGTTTTGTTAAAATTATCGGCACTTTCCATGATCATTGACAACATTTGGTTTCAACAGAACGTCGCTACTTGCCACACAGCCGAAGCTACACTCGATGTTTTGCGGCCTGTTTTTGAAGATGGCATTATAAGCCGTAGAGATAATGTCGTTTGGCCATCTCGGAGCTGCGATTTGACACCGTTAGACTATTATTTGTGGGGTGCCGTCAAAGATAAGTGTTACGCCGACAAGCCAGAGAGAATTGATGCTTTAAAAGACAATATTCGTGAAGCCATTGGTGAAATACCGCTGCACATAATCGATAATGTGCTTAAAAATTGGACCGATCGTATAGGCTACTGCATGGGCAATTGAGGCAGCCATTTGAATGAAATTATTTTCCATTATTAACGGGAAGGATTGTACTTTTAAATAAAAAAAGAAATTTTGGGAAAATATTCAGTTTTTTTTAAAGCATTTTCAAAAAAGGAGTTTTTTGGCGGACCCTTTAGTTACTCGGCTATATTTTCACTGTCGCATTGTCGAGTTAATAAATTTTAATTTCACTATGTTATATAATTTTATTTATTGTAGTTTAGAATTATTATTTCATTTAATTCATAACAATTCCCTTGTAATTCCCTGCATTCTCCCAGGATGACTAATGCTAGTGCTGTAGTTTATTATTTATGAGTTTGCCAAGCTAATCCTTATTTAAGTATGATAAATATTATGATGTTTTATACACTTTCATTTCGTTTCTTCTGTTATTTTTCTTCTTTTTTTTTATAATTTTAATTATTATTTATAGACCGTAAATCTATTACAGATTTATTGTCCCCATTGTCATTTAACTGCTTGCTATAGACGAGTAGGCAGGGAAAAAGAATTTGTTTTTAGTTTTCCAAACAGGTACAATAATCCGGTAGTTTAAGGTTTTAATAGTGATTGCAGGAACAACAACAATTTATAGGTATACACTGTATATCCTCAGACGAAAGAGTATGTGTATGCCACACAAAAAAAAAAAATTTTTTTTTTTATACGCGCTGACATTAACTGACAGGACCGCACATTGTGTGCAAGGGAATCGTTTCCTTTTCTTATGAAATGTGTCAGTCAAAGTGCATACATGGATGGTATGAACATGTACGAGTGTGTGTGTGTAAGCCATTACTTTAGAATAATTTCGAATGCCGCAAGTGATGGCTTGCGAGCATGATGATGATGATGTGGATGATGGCAAAGAATATGTTGCTGCGGTGTACGTATTTATAAACATTTTGTACGTGATTTTTTTAAAATCAAAATGATTTATTGTTATTAAAAATAATTTTTATTTTTATTTTATTTTTCTATTTGCTTATTTGAATTACTTTAAGCATATACTCGTATAGTTAGTTTCCCGTGCCAGTGAAATAAAATTCGAAACGTAGAGCCGTGTAGGTTTCATTTAACAGCGTTCATTCAACAAGTGTTTGTTGTCTATCTCATCTATCTGTCATATAATCGTCTGCGATATTTATTTTCTTCATCCTCCTATTTATCGTTTACATATCTTAAGCGTCTGTATGTACAACACGCTCGTCTATTTGCCTAGTGTTGATCCTAAGATAATAAAAATTCTCCAAACCATATTAAAAACTAAGCTAAGCAAAAGGTGTCAAACACCAAACAGCGATTTTATGAATTAAAAAATACACTGCATGCCATAAAAAAACAACACGTTAATAGTCTATATTTGAACAATGATTTCGTGGTAAAGCCAACCAAAAAAAAATCCACTTTGTTTCGGTACTTTATAGAGGTGTGAAGTGCAAATATTTATTATGGAATGTAATCTTGATAAACACACATTTTGGGTTTTGTTTCATTTGTTCTTTCTTTCCTTTCCTTTTGTTTTTGTTTTTCTTTTCTTTTTAATAGCAAAAAACCTTAAAAAATATTTTCATGGTAATTGCATTTCTATTTTGAGTTGCATTACAAAAGATTACAACATTAATTAGTAGAAACATTTTTTTGTTTTTCTCTTTAATTGTGGCTTTTTAAAGTCTAAAATCTATTTGCTTAAAGCAATATCTAGGTTAACATATAAATTTATTGTTTATATGGTGGCTTTAACACACACCCCATTTTCTTTGGTGTCTGTGTTTGATAATAAAACTTAATTCCTGGTATAGATTTAGATTTAGTATGATAATGGTTTAATGCAGTTTTAAAAATACAAATTTAATAGCCTCTATTATAAAATATTTTATTTTTATTTTTAGTTTATTTTTATGATTTTTAACACATAAAAATATTAACAAATTTAGCCACAACACTTGCATTATTTGCACGCTATACATGCAATGAGTATTAAAAAAGGTGCTGACCCAGACTACTACTACTCTATTGTCTGGCTACATACATACAGTGAGTATCAAAAGATACTGTACTCTGTGCAAAAATTCTGAAAATCAGAAAACTCAACTTTTGCCGCTCTCTTTACCCGAAAAAATTTGACAATATTTTGAAATTTTATTCAAATTTTAAAATAAAAAATAACGGCAATATATTAATATTAATTTTTTTGTAATGTACATTTTCTTTTGATACTCACTGTATATTAAACAAAAAAATTTAACAAAAATACTCGATCTAGTTTGAATTGAATTGAAGTTACAAAAATGTTTTTTCAGTAAAAACACAAATCGTCAACAGAAAAGATCTCTAGGCTCCCTGAAATAATGAAGGGAAAATTACAAGGTGAGTCTGACGATAGATAGGTGATTGTCTGAAATGAAGTAAAGGAGATAATAGAGTAGAAAAGCAGGAAAACTAAATCAACCCACCAGCCAATTAATACTTGCATTGAAACTCACTGCATCATAAATCGGTAAAACCACCTCAATACCAATGAAGAGTCCAGCTAAGGATTTTGAATTTTCGATTATACTTAAATATCTTAACGAGTCATTACACTTCAGTCAGAATTATGATCTAGCTTCTCACACCATTTATGTTGTGTGCGATAATTTTATATATGTGGTGGGGGGTCTACAGTTCGACTTCGATCCCGAATGTTAACTTTTTTAAGAAACTTTTCAACGAAATTTTATTTACTCTTGAACTTTTTGGTAGAAATCTATTGAAAGAAAGTCGCCAAAACAATATTTTTTAACCTTCTATGTGATCAAGATGTCTGACCTATAGGGTGGCTGATATTTATTGCAACCAAATTCTGGTTGTTATCATTTGTAAACCGCTCGTCTGATAACTGACAGATTTATTCCAGTGACAGATCATTTTATTATCTACAAGCTTACAAAAGCATTTCGATCTATTGCATTTAGAAAAAAAGTTAGTCGTGATGGAATTCAAGCGTGATAGAGCGATTTCTTTATATTTTTAGCTGGAAAACCACAGGTGGCTATCGTTAGAGCCCTCTAGCATTTAAACGTGAATAAATCTTTTGTTTCTCTTACCATTGTTCGTTACCGTGATGCTGGCAGTGTTGCACCGTGTCCAAAAAGTGGACGAAAAAAAAAACGGTAACGACACCAGAAATGATCCGAAAAGTGAAGGCCAGATATGATCGAAATCCATGCCGCAGTGGCAGAAAAATTGCTCGTGAGCTGAACATATCGCGAGAATGGATGCAACACATATTGAAAAATGAGCTTGGACGAAAGCCAGTGAAGTTCCAAAAAGTGCAAGAGACAAAAAAAATGGACAATGGACAAAAAAGAGTTAGACTGGAAAGAGCCAAGTAGTTACTTCGCTTGCACGAAAGTGGCCAGTTACCGAATTTGGTTTTCTCCCATGAGAAGCAATTCCAAATTGAGCGGTTTGAGTACAACAATATGACGGGTTTACTTGACAGAGAGGACAGCTAAAAATTTACACCAGCAATTGGCCACCAGAACTCAAGCACCGCCGATGGTAATGGTGTGGGCCGCCGTAACGCCCGATGGTCCTCTCCCGGCTCGTATTCATCGAGGTCAAAATAACTCCCGAATGTCTTAAAGACAGTATTGACGCCCTAGGCAGACAAACATTTCATCCGCACATGGACATTCCAACAGGACTCAACACCACCGCACTCAGCACGCGTCAACTAAGAATGGCTTAAAAAGGAGGTTCTTCGGTTCATTTCTACCGCACAATGGCCACCAAAATCTCCGGACCTCAATCCGTTGGACTTTTGCGTCTGGAGCATTTTAGAAAGTTAGGTTTGCACAAAAAAATTTCAAAGTGTCGATCAAAGCTTTGCCGGGAATGACTCAAAATACCGCAGAGCCACTTTCATTCAGTCTGTGATGGCTTTGTCGGCCGTTTGAAGGCCAAAATTCATACCAGAGGTAGCCAATTCGAATAAATCTAAACTGATTCCAAAATTTTTTGCTTTTGAAGAATAAAATTAAATTATTAAATATAAATAAAAGTTATTAATCAGCCGCGCTGTATAGTTACTTTTTTAAGGATTGGATATAACTAGAAAGAATGTGGCGAGCTTAGAAGATTACGTTGAACAATTAGAAAAATTTTTGAAGAAATTCCCTTCACTTTCGCTTATTTTACATGATTATCGTCTATGTAGGTTGGTTTAGCTTTAGCGAAAATTACTGTACCGGGTTATCCATTTCGTGGTTTCAATAGTAAACGTAAATAAAACACATAAAAAACATTTTTGTCATGAAATTTTCTTTTTTATTGTAAAGTTTGAACGTTGACATTTTGTGTGAAACACTACTTCATTTAAATGACCTCCTCGCACGCAAAGTGTTGCAAGCTTGATTCTTTTGAGGTAATTTTTGACCACTTTTTGACACATATTGGTCGGTATCTCAGCCATAATTTGACGAATGTTGATTTTTAAGTGCTCAAGAGTTGAAGGTTTATATGCATAAACACGATCTTTCGCGTAGCTCCACAAAAAAAAGTCTAATGGTTTCAAATCGCATGATCTTGGTGGCCAGTTAATATCGCCACAATGAGAAATTACACGGCCAGGAAATGTCTCTTGCAATAAAGCCACATTCGCCCGAGTTGTGTGGCATGTGGCAACGTCTTATTGAAACCACATATTCTCCAAGTTGTATCCTTCAATAGCAGGCAAAAAAAAAAGTCGCTTATCATATGGCCATAACGCTCCGAATTGACGGTGACAGTCTTTCTTTCATCGTCGTTTTCAGAGAATTAAGGTCCAATCACACCTTCGGATCAAAGAGTGCACCAAACAGTGACTTTTTCTGTATATAATGGCCCCTCTTTAATTATTTGAGGATTCTCAGAAGCCCAAATACGACAATTTTGTTTATTAACATACCCATCGAGTGTGAAATGTCCTTCATCGCTGAAGAAAATTTTGTTCAATAAATTGCCGTCCACCGCTTGTTGTTCAAGCACCCATTCCACGTATACACGATATTGGGAATGGACAGCTGGGTTCAGTTGTTGCGTGTGTTGAACTTTATATGGATGTAGGTGTAGATCTAAATGCAAAATACGCCAGAATGTGCCGTAAGACAGTCCTGGTTTCTGAGGACGACGAGGAATTGACACATTCGGGTCTTCGGGAACACTTTCATTTTCAAAAGCGATATTTTCAGCGGAACGAGCGAAACGATGATGCACAAGTCCTTTCAATATTTGTAACCACACCAGTCCCTTCAAATTTCTTCACAATTTTGCCAATTGCTTGCGTAGTTGGACTTTTATGTAAACCATAATCTCCTCTTAAAGTACGATACGTGGCTGTGGCAGTATCACCATTTTTTGTAGTAGGTTTTGATAATTTTTATGCCTTAGGGTGTGATAGTTAAGCGATCCATTTTCGTCAATATCAGACTTTCAATTGAAAAGAAAAAAATTGGTTTCACAACTTAGTTTGACAGATGTTGAATTCCACTGCCATACTTTTGAAACCACGAAATCGATAGATTTTCACCTACATTTCATTGGACTCGGTCTTTTTTACGATATTTGCATTTAATTTCTTTCATAAGTTTTGTGTGTGCTGTTTTCCACTTTTTCGTCAGTATAAAGTCGATTGCAGCAGGTTATCCATTCTAGTTCAGAAGCTCTAATCCAACGCACGTGGCTCTATCAATCGATGATTTCAAGCTGCCCCATTGTATAATTTCCAACCTTATGTAGTTTAAATTAGTTGAGATAGATCGATTATATCATCACATAGGAATTCTGTGATAATATTTCATTAATTACAGTAGAATTCCTATTGTACATGGAGCCATGGTCAACCAGAAGATATCTTTAGAATATAAAAGCTAGTTTAGTGATATTTTATATTGAGAAGCGTAAATAATACTTGCAAACTGTGTAAAATAGAGTTGATTTGTGGAAACCAATATGAACCTAATAATGATAAGGAGGAATTAGTTTCAGAAAAAATTAAAGAAAAAAAATAGCAAAACTTTTCATGCTTTTTGCTTCTTTTATGAGGGTAAACTTAACGATTGTTGTGTAAAAACATAAGGATTTTTCATATTTATAAGTGAACATTTAAAATTCCTACAGATTTTTTGTATTACAATTTAAATTATTATTCCAGTGACATGGCGATTGTCGTAAACGCCAAATGTTACAAAAGTTCGAAATTTTACTCCACAGATAGTTGATACCCGCCGATATTTTAATGGCATTCACAGGTTTATGGATATTAAAAATTATTTCAATAATATTTTTATATGCACACATGCCACGCACACAAAAAAAAAATGCAGAGGTTTTTTGCTTTTCAATGCATAAATTCAATGGAAATACGAGTCTGATGATTTCTAAAAATTAAAAACAAATTTATCAGAATCTTTTACGACCTCTCGTATAAACTAAACAAAATAAATTTTATAGGCGAACAATTTTTTTACGATTAAAATTTTATTCACTTTATTTCTCCTCGTTTTTTGTAATAGAAACTCTTGAATTTAATAATAAAAAAAATTGAGACTGAAAGGAAATGCACACATATGTACATACATATACGTACGTATTGTTACATTTTATTCTTGGAGCGTTTCACTATTTGACACTTGTTCTCCTATAACAACACCAACCAAAAAAACAAGAAAAAAATTTAAATTTTTTAATTTATTGTGGCGTTTGAAGCACAGTTACTTGGAGTTAGTAAAAGCCTATTAAAGGAGAACGCACAGTTGCATACAAAAAAAAAAAAATCAAAGAAATACTTCATAAACAAACCATAATCGAAATACCATAGAGAAACGGAACCACAGGCAAATATTAAAACAATTTTTCTTTTTTTTTTGGAAATTTTGTATTCCTATTGTTTTATGACTGAAAACACCTTCCAAATATAGAAAAAAAATTTTATTTTTATTTACAAACGATACGAGTAGAGTATTGAATACAAAGGGACAATTTAAAAGCTATAAATTATCAAGATATCATAAAATAAAACCAAAAATAAATAAATATAAATAAAATATAAATAATAAAATATACGATATACCCAGCAAACAATAATAGAGGGAAGTAGTTATAAAGGCCTTCCATAAGGCCTTCTTAAGCAGGGAGACTCTCTACAAACTCACTTATTATATCTTTTTTTGCAAGCAGTTTTTTGCTTTAAATGTGTCTGTACCATAAATCAGTAATAAGTATTCAAATCAATAAGTAGATTCGAGTCATACTTATAATTTCTGATACTTATACGCATTTATACTTATTTTAACATGATACTCATACTACACATACTCGTCATACTCATACTTAACAATACGCATGATGATATTGACTTCAACTTTCTTTTACTCAGCATTTACACAAAGCACAAAATAAGTATGATTCGCGTACGCACACTGCAATACTCACAAGAAGATTGTATTTATGCTTTGCTTGTTGGCTTTGCCTTTCCTTACCTCTTTGTTTGTCCATGCAACAACAACTAAGACTGTAAATTTTGATAAATGATTCGAGTCACTCGAATCACTTATAAGTGTCATAAGTATTTTTCTAAAGTTATGGATCTGGATGAGTAGGGGTATGAATCAAACGTTGTACTCATACTCATCGCAACCTGTACTTATAAATCTATGTTGTAGCGAGTACGAATGAATCTGTTTTTCTTGAATCCCTTGACATAAGCCCACCCATTACTTTAAGGGTGCATGCAAACAAATTGGCTTTGGGCTCACTTTAAAGAGCAAAGATCAATTGTCAATTTCAGACAATAGCGATGGTTAAAGCAAAAACCTGACGTTGTAGAAAGTTTTTGAACCCAGATTCGTGTTCAGTAAAATACCTTCGGAAACACCTGGATCCATCTTATTTTCAAAAAACATATAAGTCGAAGTCGCCATAGTCTAGTGGTCAGTGGTTGTAGTCCTTGCTCAGACCTCTACTTAGAAGATGTTTTTCAACGACTTTCAACGATCTTTTGGCAAAAATTCCTGAGAGTAAAATAAAATTACCATGGAAAGTTTCTTCAAAATTTGTCGTTCAGAGTCGACTAAGGCGTTGTAATGACCAATTAAGGAAATGAGTGAGTAAGAGCCAGCAGTCGAGCTAGTGAGGACAAAACTCATTGCCTTTATTGACACGAATTATTTTCTTATGGTAGCGATAATCCAGTATAATTGCTGCATTGTAAAGATGTTACGTTGTATAATGAAAAATCATGCGGAAAGT
The DNA here is from genome assembly GCA_014635995.1 of Sarcophaga peregrina. Classification (NCBI taxonomy): domain Eukaryota; kingdom Metazoa; phylum Arthropoda; class Insecta; order Diptera; family Sarcophagidae; genus Sarcophaga; species Sarcophaga peregrina. The sequence continues at coordinate 9,622,338 of CM025790.1, read as the reverse complement.
ATTTGCAGTACGTACTTTGTTTTGGACTCTAGGAGAAAAGATAAACTAAAGTAGCTTAAGAGTCAAGAATCTTTTTCGGAAAAATGGCAGTGAACAATTGGTAGTCAATTCGTAGTGTGATCATTCACAGGACGGGAATTAGTGCAACTCTTCTAGTGAACTTTTCTTTCATATTTCATTCAGTAACATGGATCATATCGGATTTGAAAGGATTTTGTACAGTACGACCACGCTTTGTGCGGGCATCAGAGATCAGCAATGAATCGTTTTACCTCTACTCATAAGCACTCATGCAATTATGAGTATGAGTAAATCAATAGAATTGAAATTCAACTATTCTGATTCATTCGTACTCGCTACAACATTGATTTATAAGTATAAGTAGCAATGAGTTGACGAAAATGCAGACAATTTAAAAAGGCCCACTAGCTAAAGGCCTTACAATTTTTACCAACCGGCTGTCAATCATATATTAACTCACGCGCAGTTAGTGTAAGGGGATATGGATTGATATTTATTTTATTATTATTTTAAGCTTCAATAGAAAGAAATCAACAGAAAAAAAGCAAAAAAAACAATAATTTTATTTTTATTTTTAATAAATCCATACAAAACTGCCTACAATGAGAGGAGTCAGTGTCATATTCTACGATGTCACCACCACATTTGCTAAGGCTGTGCAAGTCAATATTTATGACCCCATTGAGGCAATAAATTTTTTAACGATTTTATTTTATTTGAATGACAAAAATATCGAAAAAAAAGTAGAAAATAGAAAATAAAAATAAATAAAAAACACTAAAAAAAAAACAAAACAAAGAGAAATAAATTTAAATGTAATAAAATAAATGAATTCGTATGCCAAACCAACCAACCAACCAACTACTTCATTTATGAAAAGTGAAAAGAAGATGTCCTTTCAAAGACTATTTTTAGTTGAAAATTATTGTGATTTTTTTTTTTCAAAAACAATAGAGTTTTTGAAATTTGTGTCAGAGAAACTCTTAAGTTTACTTTCATTTTGTTGGTCGTTTTTTTTTTTATTGTTTTCACATCTCTTATATCTTATTTATTTAATAGGATTTTATTGCTTTATTTGATTGTGAAAAAATAAAAACACTTCGATTATAATGTTAAAAAGCCAGTAGCATCAGATAGATAATCATTGTGTGTCTCATTTTGGGTGTCATAAAGTTAAAAGTCATTGGATTGAAAATATCCAGACAATAATAAAGTATTATCGGCTTAAATAATTGTAATTAAATTTAATTTGTTTTCAAAATTTAGGAAACCTTTAGTGGCTACTGTAGTTAAATAATACAAACAAAAGCATGAGAAAATCTAGCGAATCTACAGAATAATGGCTCAAAAGGTGGCTAAGTGACGAACACTTTATTTAGTTAGAGAAACGGTGTAACATCTATTAACATTAAGATGATAAGCAAAAGTTATAAAAACAAAATACGCAAACAACAATGAAACTACGAGAGTTCTCGAGAAGGCGAAAACAAAGACATTCTACTTCAAGAATGTTCTTCAGACTGTATATGTGGGCCTATAAAAAGGCAAAATAAAGCAGACGACGAGTAGTAAGAATTCAGTCAGTTTTGTGCGATGTTGAGTGTGAAGAGCACTGACAAAATTCGAAGACCTTTGTTGTAAAGGTCTGCGCTGCTAGTTGTATTCATAAAGTTGTGTAACCGGTGGCATACAAAAGTATTGCGAACAATAAAGAGTTTAATTAAAGCTAAACATAAATTTCTTTTTATTTTATTTGCAATCATCGAACATCAAACGTTTTTAAAAAGGTAAAAACGTAACAGTTTGTTTTTCTAAATTACCGAAATTAACCGCCAGGTTGTTGATGTTACAAACTACATAAATACATAACACAGATTAACAATGAGTATTCAACAAAGATGAGTAGAATTGAATCATACTCATAATTTCATACATGCATAATTGGTCATTACCACCCTTTAGTCAGGATTATGATCTAGCCTCTCACACCACTTATGTTGTGTTTGTTAATTTTATAAATGAGTGGCTGAACCTACAGTTTGGACTGGACTCCGAACGACAAATTTTTGAAAAGCTCTTCATGGCAATTTTATTTACTCTCAGAGTTATAGTCAAAAATCTGTTGAGAGACACTCCCCAATAAAAAATTATTTTCACAATTTCGTTTTGATGTCCGGCCTGACGTTTGAACCCTGGTCTTACGTCTAATAAGCCAACAAACTACCTACTAGACTATGGCGACTATACGCATTCATACTTCTTTTAATATCATGGAACATTTACTCATAAAGTAAAGTTTAAAGTACTCATCATATTCATACATAACAACACGTATGATGTTATTGATTTCGAAGCTCCATAACTCAACATATTCAAGGATCATACAATAAGTATGATTCGAGTACGAACACTAGAATACTTGTAAGAAGATTGTGTGTTTGCTTTACTTGCTGCCCTCTCGTTTTTGCTTTGGTTTCTTTCGACTTACTCGAATCATTTATAAGTATTTTTCTAAAGTTATGAATCTAAATGAGTAGGCGTATGAATCAAACATATTTCGAATATACCATTCGAGTATGAGTTTGATTCGAGTATGAGTTTGATGTCAACGTTGTAAGTACATGCAATCATTGCAATCTGTACTTATAAATCAACAGTTGTAGTGAGTATGAATGAATCAGAGTACATAGTTAAATTTCAATATTGTTGACTCACTAATAGTCAAAATTTCATGAGTGTTTATGAGTAGCGAAAAAACGATTCATTGTTGATCTCTGGTTGGAATAAGTGGTATAAGTGGCGGAGAGTTTTGAGATACTTTTTATTTACTCGCAGAGATTTTACCAAAAAATCTACTGAGAGAATGTCACCGGAGAAATATTTGTTCATATATCAGTATGTTTGAGATATCTTAGTCAAGACTTTAACCATGACCTCACGTTTACCTAATAGAATACGAAGACCTCATCTCCGTCAAATGAGTTGTCACTTTTTCAGTCTGTTGTTCTAAATCACCATGGGCCATAGATAACAACTTGTGTTCGCTGAATGGGCTCGGGTGTAGTTGCAATTATTTTCTTCTTAATATCGTCAATACGGACAAGGTTCTTTTCAAGATTTTTAAACTTGGAATGATGCTAATCCACATGGGTACCAAAAGCATTCAAATCATACATAACATAATACATAATTCGTCATTACAATTCTTCAGTCAGGATTATGGACCTAATTTCTTACACCACTTATGTTGTGTATGATAAATTTTCTTCATCAGTGGCGGGACCTAAAGTTTAAAGTTGAGTCTGAACGACAGATTTTGGAGAAATTTTTAATTGGAATTGTATTGGTTTACAGAGTTTTTAGCAGAAATCTGCTGAGTGAAAGTCACCGAAGAAATATTTGTTTATATTTCAGTATGTTCGGGATATATTAGCCAAGACTTGAATCATGGCCTAATGTTTACCTATTAGAATGCGGAGTTTAAAGTCTAGTCCTGCACGAAAGATTTCTGAGAAGTTTTTCATGGCAATTTTATTGGTTCACAGAGATTTTATCAGAAATCTGTCGAGAGAAAGTCACCGAAGAAATATTTTCTTTCATATTTTCGTTTTGATGTCAGAGTTGGGGTTTTAATCGTAGCCTTACGTCTAATAAGCCAATACACTACCTACTAGACTACGGCGACTTCACATCGAAAAAATTTTCTGTTTGTTTTGGATTTTAGGATGGCGACATTATCGGTACATATTTCTTTGTCTAGGCGATGGATGATTACCTACTTCTTACAATGATCTGAACTTAATTAGATGACTTCGAGACCAACGATATGTGGTTTTAATATTACGGCTCCATACGCCACACTCGCATTTAATATTCTGCTTGTCGAGCAGAAGTGATATGTACTGGCCACCAAGGTCATTCCATTTGATGTTATGAGAGCTTGTCTTGAGGGGTTTAATTGAGTTGCGGGTTTATGTTAATAAGCCACAAATTTCATCGATCATTCTGATTATACGTTAGAGTCATGGAAAATTAACTACTGCGGATAAATACTAGTCAAAGAGACCATGGCGAACATGCTATATTCCGCACATAATGTCATCAATAGGCGTCTAAAGAAATAAAAAAATTTGGAAAATATCTCGCGCTCTATAATGGTCATTAAAACCTTTTAGTCTTTTGTGGCCATAAAGGAGACCTTTTTTCATCCTTGTTTACAAATCCATTGTGATTGTTTATTATTGATGACCACAAAAACTCAAACAGAAAATACAAATCAACATATGCTTGACACCGCCCTCGTACATAGCAAAATTAAAAAGAAATTTCAAACATTCTGGTTAATCGTTGAACATTAATTGTGTGGTATTTGAATAGAAATGTTTGTCAAATGTTTGCCGTACCCGAAGAAATATTTGTCGTGTAGTGGGATGTTTGTTATGACAGCAATTTAGCATGAATGCGATGATAAATACCAGAAACTTTGTTTAAAAAATGTTTTCCTCTGTTAAAGATAAACAGAAAGCACCGACAAAGTGAAATACAAGTTAATAAAAGAAATGGAGAAAAAAAAGCATAAGGAATTGAAAATATTTTAACAGGCAATTTGAATATTTTTGCAAAGACGGGGAGAAAGGGAGAGAAATGGGCAGAAAAAAAGAAAAACTTGTTGAATTTTTAAGCACAGACACAGGCGGTTAGACAACATTTTGAAAGAAAAGCCAAAAAAAAAAAAAAAGGAAAAGAGGGAGAGAGAGCATTATCGACGCCCATTTTAACCACATTGTAAATTAATTTATCTGCTGCTTCTACAATTTCGTTAAACGTCATCAGCAACGACTTGTTGGCCATGCCATGGCAAAATTGAAAACAAAACCGAGAGTAGCAAGACTAGCAAATGACTGAATGACTGAGTGGATGAATGAACAAACAAACAAACGAACAAACAACACATGAATAAATGAATGAGTGTGTCTAAATAACTGACGAATTCAGTTTTTTGTTAGCTTTTCGTCTCTATGGTAGGATCTGTGGTATTTGAATGCTTTGTGTTCCAGTGTTAATGAATTTTATTTTTTACTTTTTGTTTGAAATTGTTAAATTAGGCAAAAGCTTGACTCGAATCAATTAATCAAAATACAAATAATTTAAGAAAACAATCAAATTCAAATAAAAGCACAAATACAACAACAACAAAAAAACCTACAAAATTATTCTACAAGTACCGTCTGAAACAACATACACAGCTGGGTACAGAAATGGCTGTGGTACAGACGACCCAGCGAATGAATCAATTATTTTAACAAATCAAATCAAATTTTTTTTTTTTTTTGTATACAATTTTATTGTGTCAAATAATTGTAGTTTTATTTGAAATTGTTTTTGTTTTTGTTTTTTTTTTTGTATTTAAACAAAATCTAAATTCATGTTTTTTCATGCATCCAACCATCCGTCCTAGCCTCTTTGTGCCTGAGTAGTGTTCACTGTTTTGTTTCGTTAATTGTTTAATGGAAACGTTGTCAGACAATCCCACGCATTGTTTACACTCCATCATCTCATATTAACAAAGATGGAACGATTGGGTCATCATTGGAGGTCACCAGTTATTGTTACAGCCAGAGACTTAAAGTGTGGAGAATTTATATGTGAAAACAAAGTGAATTTTATGTTCAATTAATGACGAAAACAAAACTGGCAAAATTAAATCAAAAAAACAACAAACAAAAGAAAGTTTTTATTTTCTGTTAATTAAACACAAAAAAAAAACACAAAAGGAACCACAATTTAATGGGTTTTGTAACTAAAAAATTGATGTCCACTATGAAGTTATATACAAAGCTTGATTACACATTGATCATCACTATTGAGGGTAATTGCTTTCATTCGGATTTTTTTTATTATTTTTAAATATAATCAATTAAACAAACGGCTCTTCATTAGAGACCAAGTGAAAGCTTAAAGGCATCTTCAGGAGAAAGAAAAAAATGCTACCAAGAAACTTCAATTCGATCACCAGCATTATAGCGTTTAGCATTTCCCTTCGATAAGCCCTTCACCTTAAGCATTCCTTTCTATATGTCCTACTTCAAGAGGATGGCTTCATTTTTTGTGTTATTAGCCTTCATCCATTTAACATTATAAGAACATAGGGAACGTTTTCTATAGGTTTTATATTCCACACATAGCATACAGAATTGGTCATTACAACCCTTTAGTCTGGATTATGGACCTAAGTGCAGACACCACTTATTTTGTGTGGGTTAATTTGCATACATGAGTGGCGGGTGAAGTGGTCGAAATCTAGTAGATAATATGTTGGCTTATATGACGTGAGGCCTCGTTTCAAACCCCAGGTCAGGCTCTCAGCATATTTCTGGTAATAACTCTGGGAGTAAATAAAATTGCCATGAAAAGCTTCTTAAAAATCTGTCGTTTGGAGTCGACTTTAAACTGTAAATCCCGCCACTCATGCATACATAATTGATCATCATTGTTTCAATATATCAATCATATATTATCAATAAAATCTTTCGGAATTCGATTCCATTTCACATGTTTGTTGGGGCTGTTTCGTACTGCCCGAGCCGGATTTTCACGAATGGCCAAAGATTTTCAATCCAATTGAAGTCGGGACTTTGTACTGGCCATTCCATCAATTGAAAATTTTGTTTTCTACTCCATATCTTTTAAATTTTTGCTGTATGCTTCAGATCGGCATCCTGTTGGAAAACAATTTCTTATTCGGGATTATTATTATTTGTCCATAAAATTCAGAAAATGGGTTTCCAGAATTTGTAGATAGTATTTTTTCGCATGATATTATCTACTAAATATAGAGCGCCAACATGCCACCATACCAAACCCAAACCATTATATTTTCGCCGCAATGTTTAACAGTTTGCCTCACATGGTACCTTTGACCACGTTACCCGGGTCTGCGCCAGCAGTACTGCTTTCCACTGAAAGTGGTCACATTTGGACTCATCAGACCAGATAACACGTTTCCATTCAGATGGAAAGCACTACTGCTAGCGCAGACCCGAGGAACGTGGCCAATTATGTATGTAATGACTCTCTCGTCACGAATTCGATAAAATTGTTTGTTCACATACTCTTTTATCCAGCAATAGACCTCATCGTTGGAGATTAAATGCCAACTGCTCTAGAGTCCATTCAGCAAAGACACGTCGTTGGCTACGTTCGATTAGTTTCAGTTTCTGGGTCAGTTGAATTTATTGGGGTCAGTCAGCCTCACTACTCCAGAGCCCATTCAGCAAACGCACGTCTTTTGTATTCATTTCCAGGGTCAGTTGAAATTTGTATAGGTGCAGGGCTAGGTCATGACAAAAACTAGCCATGCTGTAGACTGGAAACGTACGAGTTCTTGCGATTTATCCAAAATCGACTGGATTGCAGTTTACTGTATACTCTCATAGGCATCGATTTCGCTGAAAGGTCGGTCTTGTATTTCGTTGACATACGGGTGTTAGTAAATTGTATGCTGAACTGGTGGACTTTTATTTATCCATCACATTCTGAATAGTATTTTCGATAGGAGGGTTATGATGATTGTAAAATAGGCCAGGCACGCGGTATATTGCCCGAAAAGAACATCAATTTTTGACAATAAATTTTAATAATTTGCTGGTATTGTTGACTGGTTGATACGTCGTAGTCCATAAGGTACTATGCTGACCTATTATACGTAATGCCACGGTTCAAACCACGGGTCACACATCTCCAACAGGACGAAATATGAAAAAGCATTTTCGGCCCGACTTCCTCTGAGCAGCTTCTTGTTTCTGAGAGTGAAATAAAAAATTTTTTAAAAATATAACGTTCGTAGTCGGCTTTAAACTGTAGATCCCGTCAGTCATGTATACAATTAACACACACAATATAAGTAGTGTAGTAGGACGTAATCCTGATTCTATTGTTGTAATAACCATTTATGCATGTGATTCCACCAGCTAAAAATTCGCATCAAGTAATGACTTTCTCGCAAAGAATTAGACGCTCTTGGATATTATATGAGTTGCAGCCGACCTGAATAAAACAATTTTGTGTGTTCACGTACTTATTTATCCAGTAATAGACCGACCTCATCGTTGAAGATGATTTTTCGATAAAAATAAAAGTCAATTGCCAACTGATCTAGAGTCAATTCAGCAAAGACACGTCGTTGTCTATGTTTCATGACTTTCAGTTCCTGGGTCAGTTGATTTTATTAGGGTCAGTCAGGTCTCATTATTCCAGACTCCATTCAGCTAACACGTGTAATTGTGGATATTCTTTTGTTTTCATTTCTTGGGCTAGTTGTAGAGTTTGTACGGATGCAGGCCCAAGTTACGAAAAAAATTCGTCAAGTTGTGGTTTGGGCAATGTCAAGTTCTTGCGATCGATGCGAATTCGACTGTGTTAGATACTGCTGAACACTCTCATACGCTGCGGCTATGCCGAAAGGCAGATCTTACGTTTCGTTCACGAAATGTGTTTGGAGGACGCGTTTCCTGAACCAGTAGACTTTAATTTATCAACCACAATGTAAATAAAATTCTTGGAAGGATGGTTAAAACAATTGCAAACTAGTCGAAGCGTGTGGAATGTTGCCCGAATAGAACAGCCACTTTGTTATTGACTAGTGAACTCGATGTAGTCTAGTAAGTATGTGTTGTGAAGCCACGGGGTTCATCTTCAACGAAATGAAATTTGAAAACATATTTCTCTTTGGAAAATAAAATTGCGATGAAATGTTTCTTAAAAATCGGATTTTAACTTTAGATCCCGCCACTCCTGTATGAAGTTAACACACACAGCATAAGTGTTGCGTGAAGTTAGGATGTAATCCAGACTAAAGGGTTTTAATGACTAATTATATACGTGACGCCGCCAGCTAGAAATTCACCTCAAGTAATGGATTTCTCGCAATGAATTGAATGCTCTTGGATATCATAAGGATTTTTGCATCCATTCTTTTAGAAAAGGCCCTAATTGTTGAAAATGATTTTTCGCTGAAAATTCGTAACAGTTTCTTAAGGCTTTCACCCGTCCTTGTCTATGATCGTTTACCGTTTGTTCATTTGAATTTTTTGCCGGTGGCAGGCTTCAGACATGATGAAAAATTCTTTAAGTTATGATATGCTTTGGATTCTCTTACATATTCTCTTGGACATTGACTATGTTTTGTTGGCCATACACTTACTGAACCAATGAAGTCGAATTTATCCACCACAAATTAGGTTACTGCTCTGCATCAATATTTTATCGTTTTATTTCTAAATAAATTTTGTTCGAAGACCGCCTGGACAGAGATATTCTCCAAGATATCAACTTCCAACCGTAAAACATGGCGGTGGATCAATAATGGTGTGGGGTAAGGAACGATATGTTTAAAAAAAATTATTGATTTTACGTCACGTATTTACAGGTGCGTTTTCCTGTGATGGGGTAGGTCCCTTAACTCAAATCGAAGGAAAAATGGACGCCAAGAAGTACTGTGAAATCCTTGGAGAACACATGCTTCCTCATCTGCGGGAAAAAATGCCTCCTGGTAGCATATTCCAACAGGATAACGATCCAAAGCACTCAAGTCGCTTAGCTCGAAACTTTTTAAGCGACAATGATGTCAATGTTTTGGATTGGCCATCACAGTCTCCCGATCTAAACCCCATAGAAAATCTATGGGAGCTATTAGATCGGGAAGTTAAGAGGAAACATCCGTCAAATAAGAGGCAATTAGAAGAAATTTTGAAAAGTGAATGGGAGAAAATATCCATTAACACATTAATAGCTTTAGTCGACTCTATGCCTTCTAGGTTGCTAGAAGTCATAAAAAATAAGGGCTACGCCACTAAATATTAATTTTAAGATTTTTTTTTTGTAAGAATTACTATTTAATTTAAATAAACACATAAAAATTAATGCTGTTGCATTTTTATTGCTCCCATGAAATTCGCACTCTTTTTAATAAATGACAAAATAATTTAACATTAATTAAAAATATTTACATAATGTTATTGATAATAGGTATCTATAACTGTAGGGATTAATAGCCCAAAGAAATATTTTGAACTGGTCACCATTTTTTTAAAATTATCGCACTTAAAGATAATTTTACCCAACGTTGCATTTTTTGTGCTCGCTACTGTATAAGGTAAGTTATCGATTTCCGGGGCAACATATTTCATAGTGTAAAATTATCGTTTTATTGTAATTAACTTTTTAAAGTTTAAAAGCTTTCTTTGCTTATGGCATGACTAACTCTAAATCCTGTAAGATTTCAATTTAAATTGTGTTTAACTAATCAAGCAAATATTTCAAAAAAATTTTCTTCTTTTTCTCTCTGGTTTAAGCCCCAAAAATAGTAACATTTTCAAAAGTTAAATTAAAAAAAATAAACTTTTGTCTTGCTATGTAAATGCCTTTGCATAAAATGAACAATGCATAGCTATTCTCTGGCTTAAACTGCTTGAAAAGTTTTTATTTCGTAAAATTCGAAAAGAAACTTTAATTTACTAAAAATCCAACAATTAAAGCCTTTTTCCCAAATCCTGAATACAAAACAAAGAAATGATTTCAGCAATCTAAAGGCTGTAGAAGGCCACTTAAACAACATGTCTGCCTGTACGTATGCGTGCATGTAGATGGATGGAGTTACACCTTTTCTAGGATGGATTAACAAATGTAAACATAAATCACCTTAAAACTTCAATTAAATTTAAGCCTGGCTACCCAAGTACACTTACACACGTATACACACAATTCCATTTCAAAATACACACTCAATGTTATAAGCATTGAGTATGAGTAACCCAGTAAACATGTTTATTAAGTTTCTCTTAGTTTATTCCTTAAAAACCTGTGAAAGTACTAATTTCTTTGACCTCCTCTGTTATTAAAGTGATCGAGAGCATAGAAGACTATCGTAGTCGTGAGAAATACCTCAACATGCTTACATACATAATTGATCATTATAACCCTGCAGTCAGGATTACGACCTAGCTTCTCACACCACTTATGTGTCGGGACCTACAGTTTAAAGTCGACTACGAACGATAGATTTTCGAGAAGCTCTTCATCGCAATTTTTATTTACTCTCAGAGTTTTTGCCAGAAATCTGCTGAGATTCAAATTACCAAGAAATATTTCTTTCATAATTTCGTTTTGATGTTTGACCTGGAGTTTGATCCGTGGCCTTATGTCTAATAAGCCAACACTTTACCTACTAGACTAGGGCGACTGACTGAAAGTAATATTCAAAGAGAGAGTGTTACATGATGTTGTAGTTGCAGTTAGAGTAGAGGGAAACATCTATTAGATTGTAAGGAAATGAACGCATTGTTGTCAGTTGCTAACCCCTCGGGTTTTATCCAAAGAGGTACTCCTTAGGCTGATGTTCTCTCACCTTTTATGCGATAAGCCTACGTAAACACAACTTCTAATCATAATCTATCGCTTTAGTAGTGGTTGAAATCATAGACACCAGTAAGTGGCGAGGGTTGTAATGCCGATAATGTTAGATGCTTACTCAATATAGTCGGAGGCACTCTCCATGGGGACGACAGGGAGGAAACTGTCCTCGGTGTATTGTCTAAGCGCAATTAGGCGGATATGCTGCTTCAGGACTGTGTACTAGTATTGGCAAAGACAATACCAGTAGACATATTGGCGAATGAAATGAGGCGGATATACTTTCGCCGTCTCGAGTATCCAGAACAAACAGCAGCTATAAAAACGGAGGAAGAAAGGACTTCCATGTGCAAATGGCGGTCACGATGGGAGAATAGTTTAAAGGGAAAATGGATATTTCACCTTGTCCCTGATATAACACATTGGATGGAGAACGAACATTGCGAACTGAACCACTACGTGATCCAGTTCTTAACTGGCCATGAATGTTTCGGGAAGTACCTGCACAGATTTGGACATAATACTTCCCCCTTAAGACCAAACTGTGTAGAGGAGAAGGAAGATGCGGAGCATATTCTAACTTGCTTGCATGCGTGGGAAAACATGATAGAATTAAACTGGCTTACGGACGAGGTGTTGAATTCTAAGATTCTATGGTGCCAATACAGCCAGAGAATGGCTGAAGTTATGCAGGAACTCCAAAAGTTGATGGAACGAAAGCGGAATTTGTAGTGTGATAGAGCTTTAAAGCTAATCAGCTCTCCGCGAAGTAATACTACGTGGGAGAAGAGCGGTTAAAGAATGTAGGGTGTGGGTTTAGTACGATAGTGAAGCGTGTACTCTTTTGTTGGAACAAAAGTGCCTTTCGAAGATCCCCACCTACAGTCCATGACAAAAAACAATAAAAAAAAATTTCAGCTGAAAACAGTACAGACGGTACCATATCTGGGTATCAGAGGTACGTGCAAGATTCGAACCTTTGCTGCACTTCATATTACTCTGTACTTACTACCGACATTTCCCCATATTTTATCGCCATCGGTGCAGAGTATAGTCAGGCTGACGGCAGTAGACTTCGGCATCGTCTTGCTTTATCTCTCTAATATCACAGAAAATCAAAACGATTGAAAACTAGTTGCTATGCCCTAAAAGGCACCTAATCCGCCAACGTTTTTTTCAGTGTCAGTTCACGGTGAACGATTTAGCCAGCGTTTAAAATGAACTTAACCGGAATAGAACCGTGCTTAATACAACTCTGTCTGATAAATAATGAGTTCTGTTGAACCCTTCTTTCGAGTGATGCTAATAAAAAAAAATTAATTCAGTTGTTTGAAGAACTGAATGATCAACAAGCAAATAAGGTTGCATGAATTTTTATTAACAAAAATGTTTGCTGGGTTATAAAAATCATTTCATGCTAAATATTGTATCAGTTTTGTATAGAATTGTTGTTGCTTTTGTTTTAAGCTTCACACAGCAATCAACTGTAAAGAAATCTTTTGGCTTTAAGAATTATCGTTCGAATAATACAGATACTAAAACACACACACACACATATACATACATACATGCATATGTACATACACATACACATTTCGACAAATATTTATTTGATCCTTTTATTCTTTAAATTTCATTTTTTTGTTTTGTGTTTTGTTTTATTTTCTACACAAAAGATGTAAAATCCTTTGAGTATCATACACTGAAGAAATACTTTTGTGTTGTTCAGCTACGCCTTTCACTTTTGGTTACTCATGAGACTTGTACTCATAAATCCAAAGATAGAAGGGAGTAAAATGGTGTTGCCAAAATAGAAAAGATTAAAGCCACATAGAAAATGTAATTATTTTAATATAAGAGATGATTATTGGGTAGGAAAAGAAGTAACTTGCCAACGTATTTTTTTTTTAATCTTTATTCCGTGATCAATCAAACTTGATGTGAGATGGATCACACTATATTAGAGACATAGTATAGTGGTTTAATAAGAGAAAGCCCGTAGTTCAAACCCCTATTGAGATAACTCATACAAAATGAGTTCCTCTCAGCAGTGTTCTGGCAAAACGTGTGAAAGTAAATAAAATTTGCATGAAAACTTTCAGAGTTAATGTCAAACTGTAGATTCCTCCACTGCTAAATAAAATTCACACATATGATATGAGAAACTAGGTTGTAATCCTGTAATGGTTGTAATGATCAATTAAATAAGATAGTAACACGTTTATTGTGAAGCTTGACACGAAATTTATTTCTAGAAATTAGTGTATAAAGAATCCTGTCATGCAGCCTGTTGGAAGGCTATGTTGAATTGTAATTTCTAGCCACATCGTTTAGGGCTCATTGCAATTTATTGTCTAAGACTTTAAGCATCGACGAAGTCGTATCTGGGCTCAAGTTGTATATTGTATACCTTTTCACCTGCATTTTTGAAAGACTCAAATGAGTGTAAGACTTATTCCGGTCATAAACCCATGGATCGGTCGGAAATATGGAAAGGTAAATTACTACGTTACGTAGATGCTATCGTGTCACGGATATTTTAGGAAATATCTGCATAGAATGGGCAAGGCCTGCCCTTACTGTCTTTACGAGGAAGGGGAAGTAATTGATGATGTAGAGCACACTGTTTTCGAATGTGAACTCTGGCAGAGCTATCGGTCTGTACTGACTTCGATGATTGGAACGATCACGACCGCTAACATTGTCGGGTTTATGATTGCGAGTAGAGAGAATTGAGCATCTATGGCGAATTATATGGAGCGCATTCAAAGACTGAAGAAGAGAGCTCTTGAGGCTGCAGAACATGTAGGCACGCCGGCATAGATGACACTGGCATGCATGTCAATCCAATTTCCAGTCAGGAACCAATCAGAAAGAAAGAAATAGCGGTGACACTTAGATCTCTCCTCAACTTTCGATACGCAATTCCGACGCGGATATGAGCATGCAGGGGTCAAAAGGACTACATTCCCAAGTAATACCACCGAAGTTCCGGAGTGGTCACAATAGTTCACTATACGAGGAGGAGATTTTATGAGTGAGGGACGATGTGACGATTTCCTCTATTCTGGGGTTAGGAACATTTACCCATCTTAGACGTAAAAAAAAAACACGAGTGAAGCGCTGATAGATGCCTTGTAGTTACTCGTGCCCCAGGGGGTATTTTAGTGATATCCATTAAAAAAAGTTTCTTCAATAAATTACCCTTATTTTAATATTAAAATTGTTCCATTGTCGGCTTCTAAAATTGAAAAAAAAAAATTTCAATATATTATAAATTGTTTCGTGCACTCTCCTTAAGTGATAAAATTTAAATTTGATGATTTTTAGAATTTTATTTATAGTGTACAGTTTCTCTTGACGCTGACTGTATATTGATGTGGTATGCTATATATGTGATGGCCATAATAATGATGTCCTTATCCTAGTGCGAGATTCTTAGTCGCATTTGTTTTTGAATAAGAAAAATTGCTTTGATGGCTTAGTACTCATGCTAATAAAATCAAACTTTAACTATTCGAACTATAAAGTTACTTGAGTCCAAAAGATTTTTGACAGACGTAATTTCTACATAGTCAACCCTGACATACATACATAATTGGTCATTACAGCCCTTCAGTCAGGATTATTAACCTAATTTCTCACACCACTTATGTTGAGTGTGTTAATTTTATACATAAAGTCGACTCCGAATGACAGATTTTTGAGAAACTTTTCATGGCAATTTTATTTTTACTCTCAGAATTCTTCTCAGACATCTGCTGAGAAGAAATCGCCGAAAAAATACTTTTTGTATCTTGTTATGATGTCTGGCCTGGCTTTCTCGAAGGCTGGCTTTACGTCTAATAAACCAGCATACTGCCTACTAGACCGCGGAGACCCTGAACAACTGCAAAAGAAGACTACATTGTGTCTATATTTGAAAGACCTATTGGCCCTTACGAAACAGTGAAGTCTAATCATCATGAGAAGGTGTCTGCTTTGACTACTCATGCAAACGCCTTGCACACATGCATGCTGCTCATAATTCTATCATTGCTAACCCATATGTTTTAACTAATGCCCTGTCTTTATCTGATGTCCTGTTCTTTATCAAAGTTTTTTAATACTTCCCGTTTATATGTAATTTTTTTTTTTATCGAAATTATTTATCATTTAAGAAAATAATTTTCATCCCACCTAATAAAAGACAAACTCTATACCAAAAAATACCTTGAAATACTATTTAGAGTAAAGCCATAACACTTGTGTTCAAGTTAAAGGATTACATTTTTGGTTTTATGGAGTACACATATAATGAAAGTGTATTCTCTTTGAAAATCTCTTTGAAGTGTTGGCTTAGCAAATGAACCTTTACGAACTCCCGCTCCTTAAATTTATTAAACCCAATATTAAGTGAATAATTTTTTTCTTTTACAAGAAAAATCAACAAAATTATGAATTGTTTTGTACTAAAGTTTGTAGTCCTGTTTTTCATTCTTTCTTAAACTTTTTTGGACAAAAATCGATGTCAACATTTATAAGACGGACGGTCGAAGATTAATCGCAAGGCTGGTATTTTTTGGCATTTTAATAGGTTATCGCTTATTGCAGGCGTTAACATTGTTGTCACACCCATGAAAACAAACAAAAAAGCAACAACAACAATCACAATAATATGTGTTTTTAAAAAGTGCTTAAAATGTATCACTGGGTAAGTCAATGTAAACGAAAAGTTTTGTCCGACTAACTGACGTCTTTAAATACGAATGGCAACTACAGAAATTTCAGTTTCAGATCTGTTTGCCAACGATAATTTAGAGAACTGAACTGTTTATGTTTGGTTTGGTAATCTATAACAGGACATCGTCATCCAACCAGCCGTAAAGTTGTTCGATACAACAACAACAACAACTTCATCGATACAACAATTGCTAAAAAGAAAAAGGAAAAGAAAATTTTTTTTGTGATAAAAATCTTGCCAGTCAATAATCGTATCGCCACAGTTTCTCTTTTTTATTTGTATCATCCCATCGCACAGTGGAGTAAAAAGCGGGATTATGAAAATAAAAATTCCTACAGCAAACCAGTTCCTTCTAAAAAGAGTTTGAAGCCTGTAATTCGGATTTTAACGGGTCTCTTTTTAAATGCTTCCTATTTTTAAATTCAAATAAAAGAAGTGTATGATATTGGAATGAAGTCGCCGTAGTCTAGTAGGTAGTGTGGTGGTTTCTTAGACGTAAAGCCAGGGTTCGAGTCCCAGGCCAGACATCAAACTAAAAAGTATTTCTTCGGCGATTTCTTCTCAGCAGATTTCTGGCTAAAACTCTGAGAGTAAATAAGAAATTGCCATGAAAAGTTTCTCAAAAATCTATCGCTCGGAGACGACTTTAAACCGTAGGTTCCGCCACTCATGTATAAAATTAACACACACAATATCAGTGGTGTGAGAAACTAGGTCAATCATCCAGGCTGAAGGGTTGTAATCACCAATTACGTACGTACGTACGTATGATATTGAAATAACCGTAGTCTAGTGATTAGTTTGACGAAGCCTAGGCTTCAAACTCCAGGTCAGACATCTCCGATAAAAAGAAGTACGAAAAATATTTTTTCGCCAACTGGCTCTTAGCAGATTTTGGGCAAAAATTCTGAAAGTAAATAAAAAGTTTCTCAAGAAAAATCTGTCATTCGGAATCGAATTTAAACTAAAGGTTACTCAACTCATATATAACAATTAACACACACAACATAGGTGGTGTGAGAAGATGGGTTGTAATCCTGACTGAAAGGTTGTAATAATGACTAATTATGTATGTATTGTTCGAGACGGCTAAGGTGGGGTTTGAACCACGACAACACATTACTACTGGTCTAGTAATCTTACAAAAATCTCTTGTTCGGCGTCAACTATAAACTGTAGATCACGCCAGTCGTACATGAAATTTAAACACACACAAACATAAGTGCCCCAATTATGTATACATTATGTGTGGAATACAACATCGTTTAAATGTCCGCCATGGCTTCTCTAAGTGGAGAGAATTCGAAATGTAGAACTTTCTATAAATCTTCGTTATAAATCAGACTGAATTTGATCGACATTAGGTTTAGGTTGGTGTGAGTGAAGCTATAATCTGTGGCCTATGCGTATACACCCATGACTGAAGAAACGGGGTTATTTCGCATAATGTCAGAGGCCAATTCACATTACTTCCACATTATCTTTCCTGGAGAATGTGGCATGCACTGTTATCCTTATTATTTTTCCTTATTTATTTTTTGGTTTTTGTGCAATCAAAACTCAGGGTATGACCCCTATTCGTGCATTGTATTGTGTTGGAACTAGGAAAATATGTTGTGGAGAAGGAGCATACAGGGAGTACTGTAGATTTGAATCTCTTTATATCATTAGTGACAGGAAAGACCTTTGCAGGGAGATCTTGGGAGATTCATATATGAATAGTCAAGCTAAAGAACGAATTTTGTTTGGAATGCAGTGTGCAATCCACTAGCCAATCGACCAAAAACGAAAGTGTTTGCCGAGAAAGAGGAATACACGATACTCGGGAACAAGTCACGTTATTTCACTTCCGTCCAGATTGTTCCAACCAGACTGAAAGAAGTTGATAATCGTCGCTTAGTGATAGCCTTCTTAAAGAAATATGGCCTGATTATGCTGCCATACCTAAATTCACACCAAACTGTGGCTTCTACGTAATATATTGGACGTTTTTGAATTGATATCTTGGAAATTGCAAAAATTTTGTTGGTTCACCAACCCACGCATCAAAATTGGGTTCAACTGCCAAATACATACATCCGTACATACATTATAACTCTTCAGTCAGGATTACAACCGAACTTCTCACACCACTTATGTTGTGTGTATTAATTTTATACGTGAGTGGCCAGACCTGGAGTTTAAAGTCGACTTCAAATGACAAATTTTTAAGAAACTTTTTATAGAAATATTTTTTTCATACGTAATTAGCCATTACAACTCTAAAGTTAGCATTACGGCCTAGCTTCTCACGCCACATTATGTTGTGTGCGTTAATTTTATCGCGAGTAGCGGAACCTACAATTTAACGTCGACTCTGAGCAACAGATTTTTATTTACTCCCAGAGCTTTTGCCAGAAATACGTTAAGAGGAAGTCGTCGGACATATTTTTTCATATTTTGTTTTGTTGATGATGCCTGACCTGGGGTTTGAACCAACTTAATATCTACTAGACTATGGCGACTCATACCCATTTATTCAGAAATTGAAATCGCCACTGAAGATGGTTTTTCCATGGAAACTAGGATCGGTTGCCAACAGGTTGACTTAATTGGTGATAACAATTCCTTGTTAGGTTCACAACCCAACTGTCCATATCAAGCATGTTGTGTGTGGTAATTTTATTCATGAGTGGTGAGAATATGTTGGACGTTCCTGGATTGGTATCATGGCAAATGCAATAATTTTGTTGAAATAGAATTTGCCGCTGAAAATCATTTGTCAATGATAAGTGGGACCAACCGCCAATTGATTTACCAGATTAGGCATTACAATTGCTTATTCATGTTTAAAATCTGGCTTCCCACACTACTCATGTTGCTTTATTCATGAACGGCGTAACCTGCAGTTTAATGTCTACTTCGAACTAGAGATTTTCAAAGTTTTGCATGAAAATTAGTTTTTCTGGAATGAAATATTTTTTCCATATTTATCGTCAAGCCTACTAGACTATGGTGATCACAAATTACTTACTTATTTAATTGGCTATTAACAACCTGGATTAACGGATTTCGGCCTGTTGCAACACTTCCTTCCGGGCACATCTGCTAGCCCACGCCTATTGATCACACCAATCGATGAAAGGGTTTCCTCGATTTGGCATTTTGAACACACTGACTGCCACATATCCCCGCATTAAATACCTGTCTCGGCGAACCATTTTCCTCCATTCAAATTACATGCCCAAGCCAAAACAGCCGCTGGATATTAAAATGTTACAGAACGTCTACGTCGTTGAGGTGCTTATACAACTTGCTGTTGGATCGGTTGTGGAAATCATTGCCAACTCGCACTGGACCAAAGATTTTACGGAGGACTTTTTTTCTCGAATACTTTCAAGGCTGCTGCGTGAGTGCATAATAGTCCATGCCTTTGTTATGGTGAGCACAAATGCATACATACATCCATAATTGGTCATTACAACCCTTCAGTCAGGATTATTAACCTAATTTCTCACACCACTTATGTTGTGTGTGTTAATTTTATACAAAAGTGGCGGTACCTATAGTTTAAAGTCGAATCCCAACGACAAATTTTTGAGTAACTTTCCATAACAATTTTTATTTACTTTCAGAGTTTTTGTCAGAAATCTGCTGAGAGGAAATCGCCGAAGAAATACTACTGATGTCTGGCCTGGGGCTAGAACCTTGACTTTACGTCTATTGAACTACCTACTTGACTACGAGGAATACATTTTTATTTTCTGGTTAATTGTGACATAATTTTTCCAGCGCCTTGATTCGCTTATTTGGTCAGAAGGGGTCCAAAGGCCCTATTAATTGATTTTTTTATTTGTACAAAAAATATTTCCAAAACTACTTTTTAGGTCCACTGTACACCATGATTTGTATCATCATCATCATCTGAAGAACTTAAATTGGATAAAAACACAAGGGTTTGTCCTCTTCCATAGTTTGTTGGAGTTCGCAATTTGACTTTTCGAACATTCATTGATTTCTTCGATTTGTTGTAATTTCGATTTCTTCGTATTATTACTGCTGACCTTTGCTTATTTAGCTCTGCTTGGCCCTTGTATTACAGGGAAAGAGAGCGAATGGAGGACAATGAATTGGAAAACAAAGAAAAAGTATTTAAAATTAAAACTGACTTTACATAGAAGGAAAATGTTGACACATATTGGCACAAAGTTGAAGTGACACTTTTGTTTTCAGAAAAAAATGAAATTTTTTTTTTGTTTTGCTCTGGCATCAAAGTGAAAGTAATAAATTTGCAAATCTTTGAAAGATGACAGATGAACAAAAGAAAAAAATAAATTTTGGGAATAGAAAGACAGGAAAATAAAATAGATTTTCAGTTACAAGGATAATAAAAGCAAAAAAAAAAACAGGCGGATTAAAAAGGTAAAACAGAAAGTTGAAACTAAATCAGGTAACCACCCTTTCAATTTAAAAATAAGCCACTTGGAAATTTATAACCCAGAAAAAGAGAAGAAGAAGGAGAAGAAAGAAAGGAGTTGTCGGAGTGAAGGAATAGTTGGTTTTTTTTATTTTTATTTTATTTTAATTTGTGACTTTGACAATTTGATGTGACACATCCCAAACAACAAATCCAAATCCACATCCAACAAATCTTGTAAACTTCTTTCCTCACAAAGGCCATGGAAAAGTGTACGACCCTTTAAAACGCCTGACTGTCTTGTTATTGTCTTTCGTATTACAACACCGAAACCCTTCTCAATGTAATGAGTGTGTCAATACCGATTCCTTATGTTTGTTTGTCATACTCTTTCTTTATCTTCCTTTTTTTTTTGAGGATTTTTTTGTTTGTTAATTTGTCTCGCATGTTTTAAGATCGTAAACTGATTTTGTTTGTAGTTTTGTGAACGGAGAGTAGAGTAGAGGAGAGGAGAGTAGAGAATCTGTAAAAGAATCCGTAACTTGTTGTGTGTTTCTTAGAAAAATTTCAAAATTAATTAACACTCCTTTATTATTGTATCGTGTAGTTCTTTGGAATTAACCATCTCATACACGACACGACAGAGAGTGAGAGAGATCAATACTGATTTCGATTATTTTCAGCTCATCTTTGAGATTTTCTTCTTGTTTTTTTTTATTCTTCTGTTGTTGACTTCATTGTCAAGTCAGCCAGTTTGTTTCTGTTTCTGTTTTTTTTTTATTTAATTTTCTTGCTGATGGGCTGTTACTGATATGGATACTCTCCTATACAATATGGTCCATTATAGTTTTGTTGACGATTATCAATGATAAGTTTTCGTTTTCATTTTTTTTGTCTCCATTTCTATATGCTACAGAAAGAACAAAAAAAAAAAATTGACAAAAATCTAATAGAAAAAGAATCAAAATGTTATTTATATGTTAATCATATTGTCTATACCCTCCTTACCCAACAGACTCTTTAAAGGTCAAAATAAAGAAAAAAAGGGAGGTTGCTTGTTTTCAAATGTAATTCCCATTTACCAAACGAGGGTATCATTGTCTGTATGGCTATAGAAAAAAATAATTAGATTTTCTTATTTTTTATTTTATTTTTATTTTTTTCTAAATACCTTCTAAATTCTTTTCAATCCATTTGAAAATTGAAATCTTAAATTCTTATCTCCGAGAAACTATTTATTTACATGGTATTCTGTTTCCTTTTCAAAGGAACAACAATTCCATTATGATTGCATACATACGTTGAACTCATTTAACGGTTGAGTACAAATATTTTGGAAAAAAAATGAATTCAATTGAAAAACAAAACAAATAAAATTTACAATTTAATGATTAAAGAGACAGCTAATATGAGCATAAACATGCAATGCTTAGTTCCTATACAGAGTTTAACTACGGTGATAAGACTAGACGCAGCATATTTATAGAGCTGGCTTGCCTACAAACCTACATTTGTGATTTAAATACAGGAGAAAATATAAATTGTTTGTACCATAGGTACGACCATCGAACTTTGCGATGAGTTCTCGATCTCGATCATCAATTCTGTCAACGACAGGTGGGCGCCCTCGGACACGGGTAGAACGGCTCGTAAAATCTGCCCAAGGCTGGATAAGGGGAGCACAATGAGTCCACTTAAACTCCAAAGAGGTTCGCTCTCTTTAGTTGTCGGTGTCTTTACAGCGCATTGCATTATAGGCACTCATGCGCGCCGCCTTGGTCTTGGACACCTAGCTAACGACTCCTGCAGAAGCTGCAGAGATGAGGAATATGAGGAAACTGTCTCTCACCTACTGGGTATATGCCACAGATCAGCTATTCATAAGCACTAATGCAGTTTTGGGTATGAGTGAATCAACAGAATTGAAACTCATCTACTCTGATTCATTCGTACTCACTACAACATTGATTTATAAGTATAAGTAGCAATGAGTATGAGTACAACGTTGACATCAAACTCACAACATTCGAAATGTGTTTGATTCATACGCCTACTCATTCAGATTCATAAACTTAGAAAAATACTTATGATACTTATAAGTGATTCGAGTGACTCGAATCAGTCATCAAAATTTACAACCTTTGTTGTTGCTGCATATACAAACAAAGAAGAAGGGCAAGACAAAGACAACAAGCAAAGCATACACACAATCTTCTTGTGAGTATTGCAGTGCTCGTATGCGAATCTTAATTATTTTGTGCTTCGTGTAAATGTTAATTAGAGGCGAGTCGAAGTCAATAACATCATGCGTATTGTTAAGTATAAATACGACGAGTACTTCCAATTTTGAGTATTAGTATTATATTAAAATAAGTATGAATGCGTATAAGTATCAGAAATTATAAGTATGACTCGAATTTACTCATCGGTTTGAATACTCGTTGCTGATCTCTGGTATATGCCCGGCTCTTTGCCAAAGGAGGAAAAGTACTTGAGTACTTACTACATGGGTGATCTAGAGGAACTGTCGAGGATTGACATTGGCTGCCTGAATCGCTTCATTAGGAGCTCAGAATGGTTTCGAGACTAAGGGATTGTGAATAAATGTGGTAGCAGAATGGACCTAATGCGGCCTAAGTCAGTCAGTCCATTTAAGAATTTTCCTTGTATGGGCGGCCACCTCTCCTTACATACCTACCTGCCATAGTTTTAGCCAAGTCTTTTGGATCATAAAAATTGCAAGGCTTCTTTTCTGACTTCGGCCCTTAGTAAAGCGTTCTCTTGTGAAAATATAGAATTCAACTAGTCATGTTTCATGTTTA
Source organism: Sarcophaga peregrina (assembly GCA_014635995.1). Lineage (NCBI taxonomy): Eukaryota > Metazoa > Arthropoda > Insecta > Diptera > Sarcophagidae > Sarcophaga > Sarcophaga peregrina. The sequence goes on along the minus strand of CM025790.1, from coordinate 9,598,967 downwards.
CTCGTACAAAAACATGACATTTTGAAAGGTGAGAGTTGTTTTTAAATAACGTGATTGGTTTGAATTTTTTGTAGTAGCCCCTGATGCATCTGAAGGAAACGAAAAATCGAATTTCACGTGCTTTCTTCCATCATTTCGGATTATGGTTTATTGGTTTATTCAACAATTCCTTTCGAAAGCTTAACAATTTCTCACAATATCATTGTTGTCGGGTACGCATCTTGTTGCAAGGCCGGCAACAGTCTAAAACAATTTTCGAGGTCATCCAACGGAAGCCTTAAGTGTAGTAAATCATCTGACTATTCCAGAGTATACTACCGTCATCACACGAGCTCATATGTCTCATATCGTTGACAAGAAGATACTGTGAACTATCTATATCCGATTCCCTAGATCGAAAGGGTTTCCGTTTTAGTTTTGATTCAACCATGAAGATCTGTTTAATGTCATTGGCAATCTGAGTTCTGTGAAGTTGGCCAACAGCAGATCCGTCCAGCGCTAACGTTGCTGTAGTACGCAATACACTAATAATGCAGTTCATTCACTATGAATTTCATTAGAAGAGGAGGGATTGTACTTCTCTAAAACAATTTTATTATCGAGTTCATCAGTACGTTTTGGTTTTAATTTCGTTAAAGTGTCCTTTACGGTTTTTAGATCTACATTATTAAAGGATTTCTGTTTATCTCAAGGATTCCTTTTGTGCCAATGACTAGCCTACCGTATACTTTAAGATTGTAATACAACCCACTCCTTGTTATATTCACTTTGTCCTTCACATAGAAGATAATCATGATTTTTACGGAGATCGATAATAATGAGGTTCTCTTCAATAGAAAACGACAACAATTCTATGTGTCATTGTTCACAACTTTATGGAAACAACAACAATTGCTTTTCTCTGCTATTCCTCTGTTTACACCCTTTGCATAAACAATAACAATTACTAGGCAGTTGTTAGACAGACCTTTGTAAAGGGGATATTCAAACCAGAATTACTCTCTTCAAAACACATCGCGTCTCCACACAAGACAGACTGAACTTTACGACTCCAGTCGCCTGCTTTGCCTTGCTTTTTATAGAACAGAGTGAACAGTCTGATGAATGCTCTTGAAGGCGAAAGGTCATGACCTCGCCTTCTCGAATCACTGTAAATGAAAACTTTGTTGTTTGCATTTATTATTGTAGCGTTGTTTGTGTATTTTGTTTACATTTATTAATGTTGTGTTGTTGGTGTATATTTGTTTACTAGTTTACAATTTTTTTATGCTGGTGTTTGTTGTTGTATTAAGCAATACGATAATTTATAAACAAGTGTGTTTACTTGCATTATTTTGTTTTTGAAAATTTCGTTTATAATTTTAATGTTAAGCGATGTAAAACGGAAAACATCAGTATTTAGATTTTTCATGTTCGTAACGATATTATTTTTACTGTAAGGTATCAAAACTGTTTTACAAGATTACAATTCTAAGCCCGCATTTTTAACAACAATTTTTTAAAATCAGATTTGAAAAAATCATGTTTTCATGAATTCCCCTACTATCTAGCAGGGCTACTATTTTAGCAGCTGTTTGTTTATCTAAACAAAAGGAAAAAAAAATCAAAAAAAGTTTTAAACTTTAACAGAGAAACTAGTGTCTTTGATATTTATTTTAATTGTCATGTCATCATCACTGAACATTGAACAATTCATCGACAACAATGCACAGACGTAGATGCGGACACAGACAACACTGCAACAGGTCAGAGTTGAAAGCATTTTAACGATATGGCGTAATCGTTACAACCAACCAGACACAATCGACCGACATGGCTGAATGGGAATAAAAAAAAAAGCATTGAAATGAAAATGAAAACTATCTAACGATTCAAGCTTTATTTATAATTCCTTTGTCGATATATTGAACGCACTGCAAAGGTTCGAAATGAACTTTATACAGTTGGTTGCTGGGTTAGCTGGTTGGTTGGTTGGTTGGTTGTGTGTTGATTTTCTTGATCGCTTGTATTGTATTTGGTTTGAGAAAAAATCGAAAGAAAAAAAGAATTGATTTTTATGAAGTAACAACAATTCTTATTGTTATTTGAATTGCCATTTTTTTTTTTGTTTCTTTTTCTCTCAAATTGTTGCCGATACGAACATACACTGCATAAGCAAACAAAGTATGTTTAGTGTTGTTTTTGTATAGATTGTGGGTTATAACGACCCACGCACCACAGGAGGTGCCAAACAACCACGCTTCACTTCCATTTCCATAGTATTCTGTGAGTCTGGCCAATGTCTGTGTGTCTGTCTGTCTGTCTGTCTGTTGTTGATCAAAAACAATAACTGTCTGTTTTGTTCTCTTTATGGCTTTTTGTTTTCTTGTTGTTTTATTTCTTTGTTGGTTTTTTGCTCTTTAGTTATGGGAAGGCATAAATCCCATTGTTAGAGACCAGCGCCTCGTTTGACACAGTTGGAGTTCATGAATTGTTTGAATATAAAATCAAGGCGCATGCGTACCGTAATTCTTGCCTGCCTGTCTGAATGCCAGCCAGCCTGTTTACCTCCCTCACTTTTTATAATTTTTTTGTATTTTAATTTTCTTTATTTTTGTTAAGGTTTGTAAACCACTTTTTTGTTTTTAAAGAAACTTTTGTAACAATTAAAACGAATTATTCGTGTCGATTATTTAGTAAAGCTTAATACAGTTATACACTTAGAGAACAGAGGTGGCCACATAATAAAATTATTAATCAGTTTAGGTGTTGGTATAATTACCACGTTTCTTTCTAGGTTAATGAATCGTAATATTATGGATACATAAGGTGTATATCCTGGTCGAATTTCTATAGAAGTTGCAATAACTCCAATGAATAGAATTTCAGAGGGCCATACAAAATTAAGTCGAAACTTTTTCTTTGTTTTAATAAATTTCATCCGTCATCGAATGACGTCATTTGTCACAATTTGGAGTTTTTAAGTTTGCTGTTCTCTTAAAGCGGAATTTCTTTAGATTTTTAAACTAAAACGATGTTTATATTTATATCACCGACAAGAACATTCACTGTTTACTTTGTCATATAAAAGGCAGACGTTTGAGTCAGTAAAAGTTCAGTCGGTATTGCGTGAATACGTTGTGTGTTTGAAGAGAGTAATCGTTGTTTGATAATCTCCATTACAAAGATCTGTCGAATAATTAGTAATTGTTATTATTTATGCAAAGTAGTGCAAAGAGGAATAACAAACAAAGCAATTGTTGTTGTTTACAACAACAATAATGAAACAACGACATTTACATTTATAAAGACCTCGAGAAGACGAGGCCACGCACATCCACCTTCAGACTGTTTACTAAGCCATACAAAATCTAAAGCAATGCAGCCAACGAGCTAATAAAAGTTCAGTCAGTCTCGTGTGAAGACACAGTGTGTTTGAAGAGAAAAATCGTATATTGAAGATCTTCGTTACAATTGACTAATAATTGTTATTGTTTACAAAAATGAGTGCAAAAAGGAATAACAAACAAAGCAATTGTTGTTATTTACATTAAGTTGTGAACAGTGGCGCACAGAATTATGGGAATAATAAAGAATTTTAATTAAAACTAAACACAAATTTATTTTTATTTCATTTGTATTCTGCGAACTCATATTTTAAATGTTTTTAAAAGATAAAAATGTTGCAATACTTATAGAAGCAGATGCTGAAATTCTGCAAAAGTGAGCATACTATATAAATTAAAACACTTGCATTTCCAGAAACAGAGCTTTAGACCTTGGATGAAGATAAAACTATTTTCGTATTATTTGGATACGATTTTCTCCATTCACTGCTTTGACTTTTTGGTGTTGGCCCCTTTTCCTTGTCTGTAGTTTCAAGTTAATACAAAAACTCAACTTTACTGAGGTAAATCACAGCCAAAAAAGGTACTGAAATATTTTTACGAACCCGTTTTCCTTTTAATGCTACACTGGAATTGTGAATCATATGTTGCATCCAAAAGCATAGCTTTTTGGGTTCTACAAGGTCACATTATGATACCCGTAACGACAATTTTGTCACACGACTATAACTCCTTGCCGGCATTTCTTAGTCATGCCGATAGGTTTATGAAGGTATATATTCCATATAATCCCTGTTATCTAATAGGTAGTTGGTTGGGTTATAAGATGTAAGGTCACGGTTCGATCATAACGAAATATGAAAAAAAAATATTAGTGCTGGGAGAAGTGAGTTTCTAGACAAGTAGTGTCTATAAAATTTGGGTGTAAAAGAAATGACTCCTTCGTCTCAGAAGGTCGTCCCAATTGCCGGATAATTATAGAGGAGATGTAGTATGTTGGCTTATTAGACGAAAAGGTTCAAATCCCGGGTTCGAATCCCAGGTCAGACATCAAAACGAAAAATATTTCTTCGGCGACTTTCTCTCAGCAAATTTCTGACTCTGAGAGTAAAAATTGCCATAATAAGTTTCTCAAAAATCTGTCGTTCGGAGTCGACTTTAAACTGTAGGTGCCGCCACTCATGTATAAAATTAACGCACTCAACATAAGTGCTGTGAGAAGCTTTGACGTAGTCCTGAGTGAAGGGTTGTAATGGCCAATTATGTATTTATGTATGATCAGATTTAATTGTTAAGACGTTAAGTTTAACGCAAATTTTGTTCTGCATATATGCATAAGTAAGTGGCCAGATTTGTCTGATCTTTTTACAAGAAAGTCCTTTGTTATGCTTTACAAATGAGTAAAGTTTTTGTGTGGAATCACTAACTAAATTAAGGGCAACCATCGAATGTACATTATCTCTAAAGAACTTATGGCCTCTTTATATTCAAAATATAGACGTACATTCTAGTAATATGCTATTTACAATCGGGAATAGGATTACTGGATTTTTTCTAAAATTTTCTGAGGTAAGTGTGTCATTGAAAGAACACTACTATGCTTGCTTCAAATTTTCGTACGATCGCATTCAAACTTTTTCACTCAATATTTTATACATGTAAACGAAAGAACATATTTCGCCGAAGGAGAATGTAATTCGGCTTTAAATGAGATTTTCCTAAAAAATGAAATGGAGAAGCAATAAAAAATTTTTTGCAATTGTACGATTTTCAATGGCATTCATTGTAGAGGACAATATTAAGAAAACAAGTGATTGTTTTTAGTGCATTAAATTAATTAATTTTAATTTTTTAATCAAAAACAAACACAAATTATTATTTATTTGGCAATTATTGTTTAACGGAAATGATTTCTTAGCGTTTTTTTTTTTCCAGTGTATTTAAGTTTCTTTTTTTGTTTTCGATTTAAAAACCAAAACCAAAAAAAAAATATTTGCTTAACAATTTTTGATCTGTGTTCAGTTAAATATTTTTAATCAGTCATGCGGTTCTGTTTTATTCTCCCCCTGTTTTTTTTTTTTTGTGTTTTCTTGGCATTGTTTCTATTTAAGTCAAGTCATCATAATGTTTCCTTTGAAGTTCATATTCTGAACGCAAATTTTTCTAATATCAGAATCGTGTATCTAAGCAACTTTAATCATTAAAATAAAAACCGTGTTTGGACTTTTTTGTTTATAAAATTCTTTTTTTTTGTTTTTTTGTAAGCATAATTTAAATCACTTAACCGAATTGTACATCATTTTAATTTTTTATTTCTTATTTTTCCGAATGTACAATCAGATGGGTTTTTAAGCCAGTTTTTTTCTGGCATTTTTTAAGTTTCATTTAAAAAAAAAAAAAATTTCGTTACAATTAATCATAAATCGTTAGGTATGTGGCGCGTGATCTTTTTCATTTCAAGTGTTACGAATTAAGTTGTGCCGTGTTCACATTAAAAGATTAAAAGGAAAGGAAAAAAAAATCGAAGCCCAGCAGTAGGTCAATCAAATAACATACCTTTGCCAACAAGCATTCAAATTAAATCAAATGGAATTATAATGAAGATTTCATACGCCTCCTTAACGTTAGCTAAGGTGCTGACCCAAACTACTACTACTATTCTATTGGCGTGGCTTGGCTTGGCTACATACAGTGAGCATCAAAAGAAGCTGTACATGCTATGGATAAAATTCTTACAATCTGCAAAATAAACTTTTTTTGAATTTTTCTTTTGAAAATGCTTTAAAAAACAACTACTCAATATTTTCTCAAATTTCCTTTTTATTTGAAAGTACAATCCTTCCGGTTAATAATGGAAAATAATTTTATTCAAATGGCTGCCTAGGCTGCCCATGCAGTAGCCGACACGATCGGTTCAATTTTTAAGCATATTATCGATTGTGTGGAGCTGTATTTCACCAATGGCTTCACGAATATTGTCCTTTAAAGCGTCAATTGACTCTGGCTTGTCGGCGCAACACTTATCTTTGACGGCACCCCACTAATAATAATCCAACGGCGTCAAATCGCAGCTCCGAGGTGGCCAAATGACTTCAGCTCTGCGGCTGATAATGCAATCTTCAAAAACAGGGCGCAAAACATCGAGTGCAGCTTCGACTGTGTGGCACGTAGCACTGTCCTGTTGAAACCAAATGTTGCCAGTATCTTTCTCTTCAATATTTGTAAACAAAAATTCGTTCAACATGGCCCGGTAACGATCACTATTGATTGTAACGGCCACTCCTTGCTCATTTTCGAAGAAAAATAGCCCAATTATGCCTCTGGACCAAAATCCGCACCAAACAGTAACTCGTTTTGAGTGCGGCGGCTTTTCAATGTATGCGTACGGGTTTTCTGTGCTCCAAATGCGACAATTTTGCTTGTTTACATGCCCGCCAAGGTCAAAATGGGCTTCATCTTTAAAGTTGATTTTTCTTTTGGTAAAATCTGCATTTTCTGTAAGTCGATTGCAGGCCCACTTAGCGAAGCGAAAACGCGTATACACAACCATATTCGTTCAGCGGAACGATAAAACTAATTAGCTGTCAAGTCAAACATGAGCTAAGTGTTACCATTCACGAAATAAACACTAGTTGAAAAAAAAAACGTTAGGTGGCGGACCCGATATGAAGACGCTGTGAATTTTAAGAGAATAAACGTGGTTTTAAGTTCTCCGTTACAAAGATATGTTCAACAATAGTCTAGTAATTGTTATTGTTTATGCAAAAAGTGTAAACAAAGGAAAAACAAAGAAAAGTAATTGTTGTTGTTTACATCAAGTTGTGAATAGTGGCACACAAAATTGTGCGAATAATAATGAATTTTAATTAAAACATTTGCAATCCACGAGCTCATATTTTAAACGTTTTTAAAAGGTAAAAACATAACGTAACAATCTTTTTTGGCGCTTACTGTACATAACTGCCCCGGGGGAAGAGAAAAAGAAACAAATTTTTTTTTTCTCTCCTACAGAACATTCCCTCAATTATTGGCTTTTGTTTAGCTTCTAATCTTATCTGCCCTCTACACCCTCATCTTAATAATTACGCAAAACCATAAAGCAAATGCTTTGTACTGCTGTAAGGCTGTGCCTCAATAAAGCTTAAATCATTAACAAAATAAGATCTGGTTCAACTATGGCCTTAAAAGTAAACTCAAAAAAAAAAATACAATAAAAAAAGATGAAGAAGAAGAAAAAGATCTTTATAAAAATAAAGTCAGAGTCTATCATTAGAATTGAATCTCAAACAAAAAGTGCGTTGTGGGTTCGTTGTACAACTGTTGCGATCATCAGCTGTCAATCATCTATTCAATAAATTTCAGCTCTTGCCTTATCTATTTTTCTTCTTTAGAAAACATTCCCTGTTTTTTTTTTCTTTGTTTTTTTCTTCTTCGTTCATCTAATGAATATATTTTCTGCTTTCTTTACATTTTTCTTTTTCCCGTTCGGTTCTCTTACATCTTTGTCAATTTGGTCTTTATTTAGTGTATCTGTTCAGTATTATTGCAGCTCCAAAAAATTTAAATGTGCGGTTAAGCGTTTAGGCGAACCACAAATTCATCATTTTAATACGTTCACTCGCTCATGCATTCGTTTGTTCCTTTATTCTGCTGTTTATAGAGTCGTCCGTCTGTAGGTTATTTATTGTGGTTGATTTAAAACTTCATAAAACTCCATAATTTTTTTCCCCTTCTTATTGTTGTTGTTAACAATTGGGCGCGGTAGAAAAATTCAGTTAATGGCTTGGTTGTCTACTCGCATTGTAGCCGCACAATATTAATGAGGTGAAGCCAAACTTTCAAGTAAATATTATAACTCAATAGGCCAAAAGTGATTTCATATTTTAATTTTTTTTTTTATAGAAAATGTTCAAATAATTTTCATAATGAATGATTTTCGTACATTAATTTGATTGACAATTAATTTGCCATGACTTGTACTCGTATAAACATCATGGTAAACAAGAATGTTAATGAAAAAGCTTTGGGGCCAATGAATAATAACTTTGTAACATAATTGTTGACAGAATTGGATGACAAGTAGTATTAGAAAGCTATGATTTTAAATAGGAGAGTGGTAACAAAATTAGTCTACTTGATTGGACATCCTTTCCAAATAATTGATCTGATAATACAAATCAGTTTTCATTGTTATCGAGCTACTAGCGTTAGTTCTCTTATTTTTGTGGAAAAAGAAAACGAAAGTCCAGTGTCATGCTACAAAAGGAGGCGCCTCACTGTGATCATAAACTTTTTCAGGACTCGGAGGTTACCTTTCTATCAGTGATCAGAAATATGAGAAGAATCGAATCATACTCTAATTTCTGAGAGGTATATGCATTCATACTTATTTTAATATCATCCTCATACTACTCATATTCAAAGTTTGAGTACTCAACATACTCATACTTAACAAAACGTATAATGTTGTTGATTTCGTCTCTCTATTACTAAACCATATACAGTATTCCCTCTATTTACGTTGTTTCGATTAACGCCGTCAAAAATTTTGTTTCCTTCAAGTTCGATTTGCGTCGTTATTCGATTTACGTCAACTCTGTTGTTTGTAAACAAAATCAGGAGAATTCTCTCTTTATGTTCACTGCATAGATTAAAAATTTAATTATTTTAGTCTGTTTTTTTGTAAAATGTAAATAAATAAAATAATCTGATTGTAAGAGTTATTTGAAATTCGGTTTACGTCCCCTCGATTTACGTCGCCTTTTTCCGGAACTTTATACGACGTAAATCGTACACGAAGCACAAAATAAGTATGAATCGAATACCAAAATACTTACTAGAGGTTGTGTGTTTGCTCTGCTTACTACTCTGTCTTTTTATGTGTCATTCGAATCATTTATAAGTTTTTTTCTAAAGTTATGAATCTAAATGAGTAGGCTTATCAATTAAACATATTTCGAATGTTATGAGTTTGATGTCAAGGTTGTACACATACTCATTGTAACCTTTTCATAGAAATCATCGTTTTAGTCAGCACGAATGAGAGTACATAGTTAAATTTAAATATTATTGACTCACTTACAGTCAAAGTTTCAAGTACTTATCATATTCATACCTAACAAAACGTATATTATTGTTGGTTTCGACTCTTCATAACTCAATATATACACGAATCACAAAAGTAAGTATGAGTAGAGTACGAACATAAGAATACTCACTAAAAGGTTATGGATTTGATCTGCTTGCTGCTTTGTCTTATATGCTTATGGGTTTTTCCTTTTTTGTAAAAGCAACAACTGTAAATTTTGATAATTAATTCGAGTTATGAATCTGAATGAGTAGGCTTATCAATCAAACATATTTCGATTGATATGAGTTTGATGTGAAGGTTGTACGCATTCTCATTGCAACCAGTATTTATAATATAACGTTGTAATGAGTATGAATAGATCAGACAGAGTACATAATTGAATTTCAATATTATTGACTCAATTATATTCAAAATTTCATGAGTACTTATGGGTAATGAAAAAACGATTCATTGCTGATCTCTGGTTTCTATTAAAAGGCTTCTCATACCACCATTGTTATATGTGTTTACTTTATCCGTGAGTGGCTGGACATACTGGACAAATTGTGATTCATAGCAATTTTTTACTCTGAGCATTTTTCGCAGAAGGCTGCTGAGAGGAAGTCGCCGCAGAAATATTTGAAACACGGAATCTCGTCTAAGAAGCCAATACACTACTTAATAGACTACGAATATTTTATCGTAGTTATATAGTTTTAAATAATTCATATCCCAAGACAATTTCTTTGTTCTGCTTATTCAATACCTAAACGTACCCAATGAATTCTCGTCAACCACTCATAACGAACAAAATAGGTTTACCCCTACAAAAAATCCTCCTTTGAAGGGTTTAACAAGATTTTTTCAAAAACAATTTCAATTTAAAAGAGGTGAAGTTTCAATATAGAAGTTGCCGTAGTCTAGTAGATAGTGTATTGGGTTATTAGGCGTAAGGGCGGAATTTACATCCCAGATCAGACATCAAAGTGAAAATATGAAATTATTTCTTCGGCGACTTCCTCTCAGAAGATTTCTGGCAAAAATTCTGAGAGTAAAAAAAATTGTCATGAAAAGCTTCCCAAAAATCTATCGTTCGGAGTTGACTTTAAGTTGTAGGTCCCGCAGCTAATGTCCTTATAAACTAACGTTATAGTGAGTACGAATGAATTGGAGTACATAATTAAATTTCAATATTGTTGACGTACTTATGAGCGCTTATGAGTAGCGAAAAAAACGATTCATAGTTTATCTCTGGTTGCAAGGACTCATTATGTATGTGTGTGTGGATAAATGGAGAAGAGTTTTGAAATACGTTTTATGGCAATTTTATTTACTTGCCGAGATTTGGCCAGAAATCTGATGAGAGAAAGTCAACGAAATAATATTTTTTTTAAACGTGGCCTTACGTCTAATAAGTCAACACACTACCTACTAGACTATGATGACTTTAGCATCCAAATCACATTGAAAAAATTTTCTGTTTGTTTTGGATTTTAGGATGGCGACATTATCGGTACATATTTCTTGTCAACGGCAAGCACTATACGTGGATGATTACCAACTTCTTTCGAAATCAACGATATGTGGGTTCAATATTACGGCCACACTCATGTTGCATTTAATATTCTGTCCGAGCGATTTAAGGTCATGATCTTGCCGCGCAGAAGTGTTATATACGGGCCACCAAGATTATACGATTTGGTGTCATTACACTCGGTCTTGTGGTGTATATGGAAATAAGCCACAAAGCCCAACGATCCTTAAAACCAACCTAATGCTTGTCATCGATCATTCTGATTATACGTTAGAGTCGTGGAAAATTGTTAAAGCAACCTTAACGAACATACTGTATTCCACACATAATGACGTCAATAGGCATCTAAAAAAATAAAAAAAAAAAATATCTCAAGGTCTATAAGTGCTTACATAATTGGTCATCATAGCCTTTTAGACAGGATTACGAACCAGTTTTCTCAGACCACTTATGTTGGAACAACAGACTTTTTTAAAAAACTTTTCATGCTTTCAACTTTTTATTTACACTCAGAGTTTTTTCCCGAAATCTGCTAAGAGGAAGTCGCTGCATATATTCGCTTTAAGGTCTGACCAGAGGTTTTAATGAGCGCTCTACCTGGCCCTAATTTTCATCTTCAGCAATGAGGCCTATTTCTGGATGAATAAATACAAAATTTTAAAATTTCAGAGAATACCAATACACATGAGATCCAATTCTTTTCGAGGAAGTCACCGTATTATGTTGATTAAGGGCTGACGGCATTATCTGCACTTATGAGATTGAAGAGCATCCGAAAAAGCCCTTCTTTCATGTCGATTGTTGATTTGCAGCTTCGTTGATTCATATTTCTTTAAGAAAGTCATAGGCCAAGATCAAAACGTTTAACAGCGAGCACCTTAGGATGGCAAAAGACGGGCATTTACAAACTTTTTTCACCCTAAATTAGGACAACAATGGCATGAGGTTTCAATAGGGTGGTGATACGTGTCCTTCATGTAATGAGGCATTAGATATTCTGTATGAGGGATTATGACCTCAAAATCGCTCACCTTACATGGGTGTTATGGGAATGGGCCACTGTGACCATGCAATTTGAACTTTTCTTTTAGGATTTTCTTAAGTTGCTTGTGTATTTTTATAGAAAATAAAATCATGGCTTAAGTTTTAATTTTTTGTATCTCTTGTTGGAAGTCCAATTTTAAAAAGCTCGTGATAAGCGTATAAGTGGAGGCCACTAGTTCTTTGCCTACACCTTATAAGGCAACGCCTACATTTCTTCTGCTGTTTATGGTACTGCATATTAATTAATAGTTTTTTATATTATTTTATCGATTTTTATTACAAAATTTAGACGGAAGTATTGTCTATAAAATCAAATATGAATTCCCTTTCCTTTAATAGCTTTTTGATAAAACTTTATTTTTCAAGCGATTTGAAAATTTATTAACTCACACTAAAATTTCCTCCCGTAAAAAACTTTTTATTAAACGGAATAATAAAACTTAAAAAATTGATACTTTATTTAACGTTTATTTATTGATTTTATTTGGAAATCATTTAACACTCTTGTTTAATTTAATTTTTTTCTTCGACAAAAGGGAAACTTTCATTTCATTGTAGTTTTCATAGGAATTCAGGAGAAATGGAAGACGAAAAAAAGTATCAGTTTTCCTGATGATAATCTAGTCATCATCAGTTAAATACACTTTAAGCTGAACAAAGTAACGATTGGGATGATTTTATTTGATATTCTAGGAGGTTCTCTTAAAAGAAAAATATTGTGTAACTGAAATGAAATCTCAGACATACATACCAGGTTATCCAATTCGCGGTTTCAAAAGTAAACGTAAATAAAATATATTTTCATGATATTTCTTTTTTATTTTAAAGTTTGAACGTTGCCATTATATAAGAAACACTACATCATTTAAATGACCTCCACGGGAAGTGTTGATTCTTTTGAGGTAATTTTCGACCCCTTTTTGACCCATATATGGGCCGGTATCTCAGCCATAACTTGACGAATGTTGGTTTTTAAGTGCTTAAGAGTTGAAGGTTTATCTGCATAAACACGATCTTTCGCGTAGCCCCACAAAAAAATAAGTCTAATGGTGTCAAACCGCATGATCTTGATGGCCAGTTGATATCACCACAATGAGAAATTATACGGCCAGGAAATGTCTCTTGCAATAAAGCCATTTACGCTCGAGTTATTGCTTGGCATGTGGCACCGTCTTGTTGAACCCACATATTCTCCAAGTCGTATCCTTCAATAGCAGGCAAAAAAAAAGTCGCTTATCATATGGCCATAACACTTCGAATTGACGGTGACAGTCATTCCTTCATCGTCGTTTTCAGGGAAGTAAGGTCCATTCACGCCTTAGGACCAAAGAGCGCACCAAACAGTGACATTTTCTAGATGTAATGGCCTCTCTTCAATTACTTGACGATTCTCAGAACCTCAAATACGATAATTTTGTTTATTAACATAACCATCGAGTGTGAAATGTGATTCATCACTGAAGAAAATTTGGTTCGAAAAATTGCCATCCACGGACTGTTGTTTAAGCACTCATTCCGCGTATATACGATGTTTCGAATGGTCAGCTGGCTTCAGTTGTTGCGTAAACTGGACCTTAGATGGATGTAAGTGTAGATCTAAATGCAAAATATGCCATAATGTGCCGTAAGATAGTCCTAATTCCTGAGAGCAACGAAAAATCGACACATTCGGGTCTTCGGCAATACTTTCCCTTACAATAGCGATATTTTTAGCGGAACGAGGGAAACGATGATGCACACGTCCTTTCAATTTTTGTAACCACTCCAGTCTCTTCAAATTTTCGCCACAATTTTGCCAATTGCTTGCGTAGTTGGACGATTCTGTAAAACATAATCTCCTCTTAAAGCACGAAACATGGCTGTGGCAGAATCACCATTTTTGTAGTAGGTTTTGATAATTTGTATGCGTCAATGTCAGACTTTCAACTGAAAAGAGAAAAATTGGAATCACAACTTAGCTTGACAGATGTCGAATTCCACTACCATACTTTTGAAACCACGAAATGTATAACCCTTTACAGCGATACATACATTCGGCCCAGACAACAATGTAACTTTTTATGGTGAAATCAATAAAAAAAAAGTTGGTTGGTTGGTGTATCTTTTTTAACTGCGGTAATATCGGTAAATAATAATAATAATTTGAACAATAGCCGTTTTATGGCTGTCTTTTTATTGTTATTTTAAAGGTTTTTATTTTCTATTTTTAATGTACGTCTATTTGTAAAATTCATAATTCATTATTGGGAAAAAAAAAAACACAAGAAAATCTATTAAATTTTAGTTGCATTTGTGGTTTGAATTTGTGTTTCTATGCTGGCGTTTGAACTAAAACCTTTGCAGAAACAAAAATAAAAATAAAAAAAACACCAACAACAAGTAATTTATTTTAACGAATATTACAAAACAATTTGCATTTTTTATTGTTTATAATTCATATGTTTTATATTTAGATATGTATGTACAATGTATGTATGTGTGGAAACTATTTTACCTCATTGTATTAATTCCCATGCCAAACAGTTGAAATTGTTTTCCATTAAAGTTCAATGCAAAATGGAAAACAAGAAAAACTCAATATTTATTCGATTTATGGGGTTTTCTTTTAAAAATGAAAGACGAAAAAAAAACGCCACCACAATTAAAATTAAAAAAATAACCACAACTGTTGCGTATGTTGCAAGTGGCGTTTTTTTTTTTTCTTCTTATAAAATTAAAGATTTTATCATTTGATATTCAAACAAATTAAAAGAATTAAGAAAGCTACTCATGGCAGACAACGACTGTATAATGCACTGCTTAAGAAACAAATTATCTTCCCTATCATTCTTTAAACTTGTCTTTTAGCTTCTGTCATTGGCTAGAAACAACATTCCTACATTCCTACCTAAGATCATCAATGAATTGTTTTTTCGCTAAAAGCATTCATGAAATTTTGACTATAACTGAGTCATACACATACATACATAATTGGTCATTACAACCCTTCAGTCAGGATTATTGACCTAGTTTCTCACACTACTTATGTTGTTTGTGTTAATTTTATGCACAAGTGGCGGGACCTACAGTTTAAAGTCGACTCCGAACGACAAATTTTTGAGAAACTTTTCAATTATATTTACTCTCAGAGTTTTTGCAAGAAATCTGCTCAGGGGAAATCGCCGAAAAAATACTTATTGTATTTTGTTTTGATGTCTGGCCTGGGACTCGAACCCTGGCTTTTACGTCTAATAAGCCAACACACTACCTACTAGACCACGGCGACTTCAAGTCAAGTAAGTGAGTCAACAATATTGAAATTTTACTATTCCTACTCATTCATATTCCGTTGATTTATAAGTACATTGTGCAATGAGTATAAGTACAACGATGGCATCAAACTCATACCATTCGAAACGCGTTTGATTTATAAGCCATAAGCCTACTTATTCAGATTCATAACTCGAATTATTTTTCACAATTTATAATCTTAGTTGTTGTTGTTGTATTTACAAAAAAAAAAGGAAAAACACATAAGCATAAAAGGCAGAGCAGCAAGTAGATCAAGCACACAACATCCTAGTGAGAATTTCAGAGTTCGTACTCGACTCATAGTTATTTTGTGATTCGTGTACATATATGTTGAGTTATGGAGAGTCGAAGCCGAGAACATCATATGTACTGTTAGATGTGAATATGATGACCTTTAAATATGAGTAGAGATTCCATGATATTAAAATAAGTATGAATGCTTATAAGTATCAGAAGTTATGATTATGATTCGATTCTACTCGTCTTTTTGAATACTCATTGCTGATCTCTGATTCCTACATTCCAGGCGTTTGAATTGCAAGTATTCAAGGGTAGTTTAATAGACCACTAAAGCCGCTTATCTATGGTAATGATAAGTAAGAGCCATTTTACAGGCTTTGTGGCATGCAAAACCCATTAGAAAACTTTTCTAACAAATCCACCAAAAATGCCCTGCCTAAGTAGGGTGACTCCTAAATCGCAGTACATACTTAACTTTTTGATTTTTAAATCTCTCAACTGAAAGGGTAGCATTGCTGCTATCAGCAGCCATATTTTATTTTTTTTTTTTTATTTTTTAATGAAAACAGGATAACGTTAATTACCGCTTTATGTGGTCTAGAAACCAAGATCAAAGTTCTATGAAAATAAAAAGGCAGTGGGGACAACATCAGCCACCGTAAACTGTTTATATAGTGAAGAATATTGGTTTTGATCACTAAAAGAAGGATCATTTAATTGTTCCAATATATTCGGTATTGAAGGTTAAAGGTTAACGATCTGCAAACATATCTATGCAGTATTAGAGTACCAGGAAATCTGTAAAAGCCTTAAAGTGTTGTCTCTGCCACACTGGTTAGGTAGGTAAGTAGGTAGGAGTGGGTGTCCACCCGATAAGCGAATACACTTAGGCCGCATACAGGGCCCATTGTGATACCACAGTTTCATAATCTCGCCTATTCTAGGAATCACTCGGAGCTTCCGATGTAGCGACTCAGACTGCCAATATCCACGCATAACACTGTGGTTAGGGTGTCGAAGAAAAAGTACAGAGGGAGGATGGAACCGCATCTGCTCTATATAGTCTCATATAAAAATTTTCGCCTTGCAGATTGTCTGAAAAGGTGGAAAAGCGGACGAAACTATGGTTTCTTAAGATGCCCGAACCAGATTAAAAAAATGTAATATTTCGATTACCTCATTAAATCTCATAAAAAATGGAACACCATTGGATAACGTTTATAGAACGTTTATAGAACGTTTTTTCAACATATCTTTCCTTAAAATAATTACATACCAAAAGCAAACTCAAAAAATGTAGAAACATTTATATAAGAAGGTACGCTATTGGGCTTAGATAAGGCCAGCCTGAGGTTAGTTCTTGATATTATGACAGGATACTACGAGATTTAACCACTGGCAGGGATCCGGACTATTGAAGGGTTTGCTGCATTAGAAGATGAAGAGAAAATATCAAACACCTCGTCTGCTACTGCCCAGCACTCATTAGGTTGAGGTGGAATCTTCTTCGAGTATTTGCACTTTCTGTAGAGAGCCGATAGTAGTACTGTCATAAACAGATTGAGCTGGTTGCGTAGTGCTAGGGCAACAAGGTTGTATCGGCTCCGCCATCTAACGTTTTTTTTTCAACTAGTGCTTATTTCGTGAATGGTAACATTTAGCTCATGTCAGATTTGACAGATAATTAGTTTTATCCTTTCCGCTAACGAATATGGTTGTGTATACGCGTTTTCGTTTCGCTAAGTGGGTCTGCGATCGACTTACAGAAGATGCCGATTTTGGCAAAAAAAAAATCATCTTTTCAGATGAAACTCATTTTATAAACAAGCAAAATTGTCTCATTTGGGGTACAGAAAACCCGCACGCATACGTTGAAAAGCCGCCGCACCCAAAACGAGTCACTGTTTGATGCGGATGTTGACCCAGAGGCATAATTGGGCCATTTTTCTTCGAAACTGAGTAAGGAGTGGGCGTTACAGTCAATGGCGATCGTTATCGCTCCATGTTGAAGGAATTTTTGTTCACAAATATTGAAGAGAAGGATACTGGCAACATTTGGTTTCAACAGGCCAGCGCTACGTGCCCACTATCTCTGGGATTGTGCTTATAACAATTAGAAGGTATTCCAAATATCCGAAATAACCAAAAATACAAAGTTTTTTTAAATCATGATTTCCTTTATGGGCTAACTAGTGATCGTAATAAAACGATATGAAAACCTTTCAGCATGCATTCACAATTGTAGAGACAAAAAAAACTGGTAGGTGATCTAACACTCATGTCGATCATGACACATTGCACAATTGTACAACACAAGGACAGACATAAATGCGAACATGCGACCAAATATGTACACAAAAATATTTTTTTTTTCTGTCACACAAACAAACAAAAATACCCCAAAAATTAAACAAAAATTGTAAGAAAAGAGGCAAAAAAAAATTGTCCGCAAAAAAATTCCATGTCTACTGTTAATATTCGCGTGTGAATTCTTAGATTTTATTTACAATTAATAACCGTACGAACGAATATTTTTAATAATATTTTTAAATATTTTATTTGAGTTAAAAAGAAAAACAAATAAAAAAATATTTTCGCTACAATATTTACATAACCGGGGTATGGATTACAGGCATATGTACAGTACAGTGAGCGTCAAAAGAAACTGTACATTACAAAAAATAACATACATTAAGAAATTACCGTTATTTTTATTTTAAAAAATTGTTTCATTGCTAGTTTATAAAATTGAAACAAAACAAAAAAATTCCAAAAAAATTTCAAAATGTTAACAAATTTTTTCGGTTACTCTCCTTAAGTGGTAAAAGCTGATTTTGATGATTGTTGGAATTTTATCCTTACTGTACGGTTTATTTTGATGACCACTGTACTTATGTATATTGATTTTGCATTCAAATGATTTATGATCTACAAACATTATTGGAATATTTAAATGTCGTTAGATGTTAAATATTTTTTTTCTAAATTTTTTATTTTGGTCTCACATTTTATTCTATTAGACCAGCAGCAATTTAGTTTTAAATTTTTTCTTTTTTTATTTTCAATTTTAAACTACAATTTGCAAAACCTGTTACAAGAAAAAATGAAAACTAAATTGCCTGAACTAACGTTTTGGTTTAGCAAGTATAAATAAATAGCCGGAGACTGAGATTACTAGACTAAAATGAAATTAAAAATTCAAAATAAAAAAGCAAACGGCAAACACTTGTTTCTGCTTTTGTACGAACATTTATTTTAACAAACTCGATCATTAATTTTGACCACAACGCAAACACAGATAGTCAGTCATACAGACTGGCTGACATAAAACATACAATCGTACACGCGTACATACTTGAATAAAATTTAAATCATTTTTAATGAAATGAACTCAATGTATCACTAGAGGCGTTTAATTTGGATTTTTTTTTGTTAACAAATATCATAACATGTTCAATTTATTATTACAATCAGCTCAGCTCGGCATTAATTTTCGCTTAAATTGGTGGCAATAATTAATAAGAGTGTTTATTTAAGATAGTTCTTGTGTTTTTATTTTTAAGGAGGATACAAATTTATTACAATTTTATAAATACAGCGCATATATTAAGCCAATAAAGCAGTGTTCATTCAAAATTCGGTTAAATAAGGTTTTAATGTGTGTACTTAGATTCAAAAAGCTAAAGGATAGTCTACAGTTACAAATCGAGGATGACCTCAGGATCCCAACTCATCAGGGGATCATGACCTTAAATCGCTCATGTAAACTATCAAATTTGGCACGAGTTATTTTGGCTTTGAATTCGCCATAGTCTAGTAGTTAGTGCGTTGGCTTATGAGGCCATGATTCAAATTATGAGAAAATATTTCTTCGCCTACTTCCTCTCAGCAGATTTCTGGCAAAAACTCTGAGGGCAAATAAAAATTGTCATGAAAAAGTATCTCAAAAAAATCTGTCATTTGGAGTCGATATTGAATTGTAAGTTCCCCGCTATTAGTGTATAAAAATATACATAAGTGGTGTGAGAAGCTAGGTCGTAATCCTAAATGAAGGGTTGTAAAGGCCAATTACGTACGTATGGATATACATTGTAGTCTGTGGCTTAAATCTAAAGGGGTAAAATTGCATAATATCCGTGGCTAGTTCCACGTCACCATCACGTGAGATGACTATACCTTCAAATCCCATGTTCTGAATATCCAGTGAAGCATCAACATAGTGCCTATAGTACTCCCCATTGACAATAATGCCCCGGTCAACATCGCATTAGTCCCAAATTCCGCAATTTGGATGTTCACGTAACCATACTAACATACGTAATTGATCATTACAATCCTCAAGTCAGGATTATTGTCTTAGTTTCTCACACCACTTATGTTGTGTTAGTTAATTTTTTATACATAAGTGCGGACCTATAGTTTAAAGGCGACTCCAACGGACAGATTTTGAGAAGCTCTTCTTGGTAATTTTATTTACTCTTAGAGTTTTTGGCAGAAATCTGCTGAGAGGCAGTCGCCGAAGAAATATTTTTTTACTTCTTTTAATGCCTGGCCTGGAATAAGAACCCGGGCTTTACGTCTAATAAGCCAACACACTACCTACTACGGCGACTACGTGAAATGACTATGCATTCAAATCCCATGTTGCCTGAATAGCCATAGTCTCCCATACTGATAATAATAGTGACCCGGCCCAAACTCCTATATTAGTTCCAAATATCCGAAAATTTTGAATGTTTGAACATGATTTTTCGATGCAAATTATAGTCGGTTGGCAACTGTTTCAGAGGTTATTCTGCAACGATACGTTGTTTCGGTTCAGTTCCTGGTTCAAAAGAGAAATATGTCTGATGCAGGCTCAAGCTTCATTACAAAAAAAATTTGCAAAGTTGTCGCAAAGCGAAATGTCGTCTTATTCTGAGCGTCTCGTCGTGGGTTCCCCTAGAAATTCTTACACGCAACAGCGATGTTTTCAACAAATCTGTTTTTTCATGACTGTTGATGATGGTTATCTTATTGAACCAATATCTGTCGAATCCGTTGTTATTTATTGAGTTAATATAAGCGACCACAGACAATGTGAAATGACCCTGCAGCCTGTATTACTAGATGAATGAGTATGTACTCGTATAAAATTGACACGACCCAATCTACATAAGACTCAAGAGCATTTAAAGCATTCCGAAAAATACATTGTTTGGAGTGGACTTAAACCTAGAGGGGTTATCAGTCCATATTTCTTTAAGAATAACAGTGTCTAGCCTATCACCATCAATGGTGAGTCCCATAGATCAATTTATTTTTTTGTTTTGAACTGGATGATCGGGATATGAACATGCGTGCCGTACAGCTCATGCCACATGGAATAATTTGTGCGAGTAATCTCAGATCTAATAAGTCAACACATTATCTAATAGACTACGACGACTTCAACATCATACACTAACAAAAATTACAAATTTGGAACGATACCAATCCACATGAGATTCAAGAGCATCTAGTGCAACCCTATAAAGTCACTGTTTGATGTGGGGTCCCCGGCTCATATTATTTTTTTTTTGAATGATGTTGCACAAGCCTACAGGTGTCAATGGCGAGCGCTGTAAATCAATGATTGGCAAGTTCTTTTGGCCTGAACTAGGATGATCTAGAGACCAACGACATATGTTTTTAAAGCACACAGCTCATGCCTCATTATACATTTTGCGTGAGCGATTTTAAGGCATGCTCAGCTCAAGTGGAGGTAACGTGAACTGATCACCAGAATCGAGTACTTTGGCCGAGCTAGACTTTTTCTTGTGACGTTTTCTTAAGTCGTAGGCATCTACGAATAAGCCACAAACCACAGGACTCCTCAAAGCCTATTATTATTCGTACATATCGCTCAAATTCAGCCTTATTTATGCGTCCTTTAGCACAATTTGTAATTCCAACTAATAATTTGATATAGGTTAGGCTAGGTCGGAGTGATAGCTTTGATATCAAAAAGCTCACTTGAGCACTTGAGAACGCAGTCCCTGTACTGACCAAGTTCCATCAAAATCAGGGAAAAGGAAGAAGTTGGTCAGCGCAAAAGCACGACTACCCCGCACTGGAAAACTATCCAGAAAGTTTGATAAACGAAGCAATATCAATAGATGAAAGTTCCGTCAAGCTAGGAGTTGGGAGCCAAATAATCTATATCTGCACCTAGCAAGTGACGGGCATTGACAAAGAAAGTGGATAACAATCTTCTCTTCCTTACCGGATCTTCAACCATGGCAAAAGTCAATAAATAGGAGCCTCATTCTCTCTGCGTGTCTGTCCATGACGCAATAACACCTGTAATCAAGGCCACTGTAGTCGATGTGATGTCACGACCAAGACCAAGTAATTGGTTGGTACGCCTTTTATCCATCAAGGGGGAGGTGAGTCTAGCGATAGAGCAGGACTCCCCTCATTGACCCAGGATAGGTAGGCGTCCCGAAAGAATTTCCTCGCAATATCCAACTTGATCGAGGCAAGTGGCATGCCTAATTCAATGGAAGATGATTCCGGAAGGAGAGCATCAAGTCTGGTGAGCTCGTCGGCCATACAATTTCCTGGAATGTCACTGTGCCAGGGTACCCACATGAGACTCTACTGAAGTGCCCAGAAAGAAGGTCGAAATTCCCTATCGATCCTAGAATTATTCACTTATAATTTGATATGATGCTTTAGCTTTTTATATTTTCCTTTAAAAGAAATCAAGAAAACAAATATTTGTTTGCTGTTCTTGAGAATGCAGTCAAGATCTCGCAAGTATTTTTTAATTTTTTCTAAATTTCCCCCAAATGCATACGAGGCGCATATATTGTCAAATTTTCTTTTAATGACAATTGACTAGACAGGCTATTAACTGGCCAACTGTGACAGCAATGGCAATATAAATAGCAATAACAACAAGTACCTTCTATAAGATGTTTAACTTTGTTACGTCAAACAATTGCCAATTATGTGGCCAATAGGCGTACGGTTAGCTTGGCTGTATCTGTTAACCACATAGAATCCAAAACAGACAGTGGCATATAGAACTACTTGTCCGCAATTGATCACTAAAAAACTGTTTTTTTTTATTTGGTTTTTTTGTTAGAATGACATGCAGTTTATTACAGTAGAAAGAATAAAAAAAAAATTTTTTTTGTTTATCTCCCCTCCTTTATACACTGATGACGGATTTTGTAAATTAAAAAAAAAAATCAAGAAAACAATGAAAAAACATTGGTTACAGCATTCATATTAATAGGCTGTAAACAATCAGGCAACATTAGTTTAGTTCGGCTAATGCCTTCATGTGGTTTTTGGAACTGCCATGGCAATTGTCTATGTGTGTCTTGAATTTTTGAACATTTTGTTGCAATATGCATTGACAGTCAATTAATAAATGTTGTTTGGCAAAAGGTTTAAGTTAATAAATAAAAATTACATTCACAATTACATACAATTACGTACGTACATATGTACGTACAATTGTAAACCATTTGCGCGCACATATGAAATGACATGAAATGTCACAAATCTACTGTAAACTACTCCCTAAAAAGTTGTGTGTTTCATTTGAATGGTTTGGATGATTGAACGACAATGTAAAAATACCGCGTGACATACACAATGTAGCGTTAATTAAAGATCACATGTCAGTTCAAGAAATTAACAATCAAACGAACACAAATCCACAAAAAAAAAATTGAAATTCAAATTTATTTTTTGAGGTCTACTGTAAAGGCAAAAAAAAAAGAAAAAGAGAGAGGGAGAAAGAGACAGAGAGGGGCAAAAAATAAAAAATTTAAAAAAATAAATATTTTATTGAAACCAACTGATCCATTGATAGTGCAATTATTTGTGGTGTTTAGGCTGTTGTTCTTGTCTACAAGCCAACTCTCTGTGTTTACAAGCCAAGTCTGGTGTCTTACAAACCAATCGAGTTAAACGACAGCAATATTTTCCTTCTTTTCTTAAGAAAACCCATGGAAAATATGCAACATACAGAGAAAGAGAGAGAGAGCGGGAAGAAGGGAGTTGCAAGAAACAAAATCAAACACCACAATTATAAGTTGCCCACAATGTGTTATAAAAGATATCGAGACCAAATTGTTTGCGACGCAAATTAAAATTGAAATGGCATATAAATTGCCAACATTATTATTAACAACGACAGCCCAAATGACAACTTGTATATAAAGAATGCAAAATATATAACAACAACAACAACAACAGCAACAACAACAACAACAGTAACAGTAACAGAAACAGAAACTGGCAATAATATTATGTACCACTAAAACTGTACACTGCACTCGTTTATGAATATTAGTTTGGGGTAAAAGTAATTTCGTATAAATACTATACATTGTAATCAATCTAATGAAGGGAAGTAATCAAATGATGTCAAAGGTCATATTTCTAACAATCTAAAAAAAGAAAAATTATTATTTGGTACTCCAAATTTTTAAAGTTTTCCTAACTCATGTCATCAAATATTCTGTTATCGTATTCCCCTAAGATTCTCTATTTGGAGAGCATTCGAAATGTCAAGGAAATCAAGCAAAATTCAAGCGAGCGCATGGATTATATTGGCTTTGAGCACCGCAGTGGATGGTGAATTATGCTCATACCCTTGCGAGTTCAGGCAACCTCAGAAGAAATCAACTAAGAGGTGTCAAAACGAAGGCTCTTTGTGACTAAGTTCTCATGACTCTCGTACAGAAATCAAACTGAGTTCAAACGATCGCATAGGTTATGTTAGCTTTGTGGACCACTATGGATTGTGACTTACATTTCCGAGTTCAGGCAACCACAGAAGAAAAAATCTTAAAGGGGTCAAATCAAAGGCTCTTTGTGATCAATTTCTCATGATTCTCATACAGAAATCAAGCTGAATTCAAACGATTGCATGGATTATATTGGCTTTGAGGGCCACTTGATTCTGACTTATTCTCATACACTTGCGAGTTCAGGCAACCTCAGAAGAAACAACTAAGAGGGGTCAAATCAAAGTCTCTTTTTGACTAAGTTCTCATGACTGTCGTACAGAAATCAAGCTGAATTCAATCACATGGCTTCCACTGTGAATTGTGAATTATTCTCATGCACTTGGGAGTTCAGGCAACCTCAGAAGACAAAGTCCAAGAGAGGCCGAAACGTAGACTCTTTGTGATCAATTCCTTATGATTCTCATACGGAAATCAAGCTGAACTCAAACGATTACATGGGTTATGTTGGCTTTGAGGACCGTTGTAGATTGTGAGTTATTCTCATACACTTGCGATTTCAGGCAACCTCAGAAAAAAAGTCAAGAGGGCCCTTTTGACCAATTTCTTATGTCTCTCGTACAGAAATCAAACTGAATTCAAGTTATCCCATAAGTTATGTTGGCTTTGAAGACCACTGTGAATTGTGAATTACATTTGCGAGTTCAGGCTACCTAAGAAGAAAAAGTCTAAGAGGGGTCAAATCGAATGCTCTCCATGACCGTCTCCGTCCGCCACTTGAGATGGCTCAATTTACTCAAATCGCATACGCTGAATATACAATGTGGCATAAGCTGTTTTACATGCAGCGCCGTTCTATTTCAACCGCATGTCGTTCGTGTTCAAATCATCCAATACATGCCAAAAAAAGTTGGTAAACATCGATCTGTAAGGGGCCCAATGTTAATAGTGATGGCTTTAGCAACGTCATTCTAAAATAAATATGGACAGATGAATTCGTAGTGCAGGGGATTTCATATGGATTGGTATCGACATTTTTGTATGTTCACGTATCTATTCATCCTAAAATGGACGTCATCGTTAAAAATGCTTTTTCATTGAAAACAGGGCATTGAACAGGGGCCAACTGCATATGAGGCCATTTAGCAAACCTATGTCGTTGCCTATTAAGTCGCCGTAGTCTTGTAGGTAGATTATTGGCTTAGTACTGTTGAGCCCACAGTTCTGATGCAATATGAAA
This sequence comes from Sarcophaga peregrina, assembly GCA_014635995.1. Lineage (NCBI taxonomy): Eukaryota > Metazoa > Arthropoda > Insecta > Diptera > Sarcophagidae > Sarcophaga > Sarcophaga peregrina. The sequence continues at coordinate 9,573,493 of CM025790.1, read as the reverse complement.
AAATACTGTTTTGGTCACTCTTCTGGCTTAAAATTTAAGAGTAAAAAAAAAAAAAATTGCCATGAAAAAGTTTTTCAAAAATCTTTCGTTCGGAGTCGACTTTAAACTGTAGGTCCAGCCACTCATGTATAAAAGTTAACAAACACAACATAAGTGGTGTTTGAAGCTAAGTCATAAGTCTGACTAAAGGATTGTAAAAACTAAAAACCAATTAAGTATGTTTGGTTGGTCGTCCATTGGGATTTAGCGAAATAGATTGAATAAATGAGAAATATAGCCTCAGCGAGATGGCCTTTATCAGCTGCCACAGCTTGGAAATCTATAACTTCCATGCATTCTGATGTAAATCAGCCAAGGGAATGAGTATCCAATTCAACTCCATTGGCGGAGTTTAACCTCCACATTCTTTATACTAATGAAGCTCATTCTATAAACTCGTCGTCTTTTGCACACTAATCGACACACAGGTTTTAGATTTAGTCTGTCACAGTCGATAGCTATTGGATTCCTATGATATTCAGTCTGTTAAGCTTTCATCTTTTGCCTGAGCGTTGATATACAAATAGTTGTAGCGCATTTAAATCTTGGTGAGCGTGATTCCCAGCATCACATTCACACATCATTCCATATCGAGTTTGATCGACTGAATGATTTTTAAGATTTCTTTATTCCACCCAGGACATCTTCGATAAAATCGTCTGATTTTGTATATGAAGTGTTGAGTTCGCAGAATGATTCAACTTAGAAAAGCTTATGCAGATAAATAGTGAGAAGGTGAAAGTTTGTCATCCGTGGGAACATTCTGTTATCACTCACAGATCTTTTAAGTGATTAAAGTGGGACTTTTTGGGACTTATACGTTCCAATTAAAGGGAAAATTAAAAAAAAACGATAAAATTCAGAAAAAGGCATGAAATCTTTATTTGAATCAATAAGTAGTACGATCCACATAATTTAATATTTGAAGATTATTTCATGCAAATGTTTCCCGCAACTGCGCCTCAAATTGTCCATCTGCTTAGTGCAATTTTGGCATAATCTTTCCAACATTTCGGCCGATATCTCACGAATAAATGCTGCAATGTTGTCTTCCAATGGGTCAATTGAAGCGGGCTCCACAAAAAATAGTCTAAAGGCGTTAAATCGTACGATCTTGGCGGCCAATTGACCGGTCCCGAACGTGAAATAAAATGCTCACCGAACTCGCCTCTCATTAAGTCCATTGTTACGTGTGTTATGTGGCATGTGGCACCATCTCGTTGAAACCACATGTGTTATGCAAGTCTTTTGAAAGGCTTCACAACTAAATCCTTCCGAAAATTTTCCACGTTGTTGAGTAACGGAGGCCCAATTGCTGCGAGCGGCTACGAATCGTTAATTCATAACCATCATTAACACTGGCCGATACAGCTGCGATATTTTCTTCAGTTCGCATTCTACGTAAGCGTGTTGGTGGTTTAATGTCCAACAATGTAAATAGCCCGAATAGCCGCTTCAGTGGGTCGATTAAACTGACCATAAAATAGAAAAAGCGCGCGATGAACTTTCTTAACAGAGCACGGATTTTGATAATAAAATTCAATGATTTGCAAGCGTTGTTCGTTTGGTTAAATTAAAGACCAAACTGAAGATGTTTGACAGTGAAGTAAAACACGAAACGTGCGTGAGCTGTTTAAACCAGTGTTTCCTAAAAAATAATAGCTAAAAAATCACCCGTTATTAGGCACACATATAAGTAGCAGCTGGTTGTGTCAATTGTGTGCGGAACTGTACTTAATAGTCCTACAAATTTCCATCGTTAAAGTGATCAGTTTTGCATGTTAATTGAAAGCAAATACAGTGAGCGTCGAAAGAAAATGTACATTAATAAATACCGTTATTTTTATATTAAAAAATTGTTTTAATTGCCAATTTTTAAAAATTGAAACAAAAGAAAAATTAAAAAAAAAATTTGAAAATATTGTGAGATTTTTTCGGGCACTCTCCTTAAGTGATAAAAGTTGTGTTTGCAGATTGCTAGAATTTTATCCTTACAGTACAATTTCTTTTGACGTCCACTGTATGTATTTGGGATTAACAAAAGCTTTATTTTCCATGAGAAAGAAATGTTTTTTTCTCCTAACCAAATATTTATCTCAAGGAGTGATATTTTTTTATTTCTGTTTTGTCATCTTGCAGAACTGAACATACCTTTGCATTTAAAATGAATGTCTTGAATTAAAGTATAAAATATTCAACATATTCAGCGTCTCCCGGCTGCTGCTGATGCTGCTGACTTGGCCTGGTTGGTGTTGAGACTAGTGATTGGCGGCAATCGCCAATAACAACAATCAACTGTTGAGATGATCATTTGTATACACACACACACACACACACACAGTATATTTCTTTTTTAATATTTTTCCTCGACATTTTTTTGTTCATTTTTACGTTCTTTATGTCATGAATGTTACCTATGACTTGTGAAATGTGAAATGTGATATGTGTTCGACGAGTATGGCTCCTGCCCACTGGACCACTATTTGTTTATACGTTTTCTGTGTATTATCATTGATAGTTTTCCTAGTTATGTTACCTACCAACCTATCTCACTCTCCTCTCTCTCTCTCTCTCTTTCACTGTTTGTGTCCCTCTGTACTGTGTTGTAATCTCAGTGCCACAAGTCTATAAATTTTTATATCCCGTATGCCTAGATATTCGTTTGGTTGGTTGGTTGGTTGTTTGATTGCTTGCTTGGTTGGCTGTTTGTCTATCGTGAATATTTTGTTGGTTGGTTGCTGTGCTGGCATCTAAAACTTTGCCAAACAATTGTCCACCTACACACAGTCAACAATATACAACCTCAATAGGCCGATATATGCTGTAAACAATATTATGGATGTTTGCCATCATCATCATCATCATCAGCAGTTACAACAACAGCAACAACCTAAAACAGAACTACAAAAAAACAAAAAAAGAAAAAACATCGGCAAACAGAAAACATTTGGCAGATCATGAAGACTCATATTGATGATGTGGTTTTGCCTGAACAACATTTTTTTTTTGTTTTGCTGTTACTCTTACCACGGCTGTCAATCAATGCTACTTAGAGAGACAGTTATTATGTCCGGTGAGAATCAAAACTTTGTTATGCAAAGCAAAACAAAACAAAACAAAAAGAAATTGATACACACAGCAACAACAGAAAAGTTGTTGATAAATTTATAAAAAAAACCAAAAAAATGAAACAACAGAAGAAGAAGGAATATTTGATTCCTACTGGACCCAATAATAAAGAGGGCTATACATGCATACCATGTATGAATACCTAAAGGTTTGCCTTGGCTAAAGGTGTTGATCTCTTTTGGTAGACATGCATCTGCCAAAACGATCGTTGTTTTATTGATTTATGGTTTTAAGCCTTTGTCTCCTGTGGTGTTTCAAAACATTTCTGTTCAGCTTTTTCGTTTGCAAATAAATTTATAAATTGATTTGATTTGAAATAAAACAAAAACAAAAATTGAACGAAATAATGGTTATAGAAGTAGTCGAAACTGTTATTATTGTTGGAGATATGAAGGAAAAAAGTCACAAATTTTTAAAATTCAATACAAATTAAAGTTTATTCTCTGCTTGAATAAGTTCATTTCATATAAATAAATCAAATACAGTATTTCCTCGATTTACGTCCTTTCGATTAACGTCGTCAAAAATTTTGTTCCATTAAACTTTTATAAACTGTTTATAAACAAAATCAGGGGAATTCCCTTTTAAACAAATTCAATACATATAATAAAAATTTAGTATGAGTTCTTTGAAATTCGATTTACGTCGATCCGATTTACGTCGCCTTTTTCCGGAGCATTCTACGACGTAAATCGAGGGAATACTGTAATATCAATAAGTTTCTTTAATGTGACATGAATTGTAATTAATGAGGAATTCTTTGATATTTTCTCTTAAACTTTAACTTTATTTTAGTTTTTATAAAATTTTTTCCATTTTTTTCAAATGCAATCTGTTCCATAATTTGTTCAAATATTTAAAAATATTGACAAATTTCTTCAAAATCATTATACGATAATCGATTTCCACAAATTTATATTTATGGTGACTTTTTTAAGATAATTATCCCTTAAAAGCATAAATAGTTTACCTCAAGTAATTACCTAAAAATGCCCACTTTCTTAATCCAGCCAGTGTATTCCATATGGTCCCTTAAAAACCATTTCTCTTAGCAAATCTTCTCCGATTCGTCAGTGATTTTGATCAGTCAAACCAATTTCACTTAGAGCAATTCCAAATGCCAAGTCTTCATCCTAATCATTCCAACAATATTTATAACTTGTATAGTGTACTTACGCTTATGCCTGCCATGCAGTGAGATTACATCCTTAAAAAGTTGAGGTTCTACGTACAGACAAATTTAATATTTAAGTCCCCTGCAACGCCAGAGTATCGCAGGACATACACACACACATTCGCAATATTAGATGACCTGAATTTGGTTATCCTTTCGTATAAAAAATGTGCGTAGTCCACGTAAAAAGAACATATCTTTGAAACAAGCCAGACATTAGAGCTGAAATACTTCAGGGTATCTAAGTTTGAGAGCAGGGCAGTCAAAAGAAATATCTGGATACTGATTCCTCCTTGTGTTCTTCCTTACAATTTCTATGTGCATACACGTTAAGGCATTAAATCGCTTGCCACTAGTCACTAATTAGACACATATTCGGCGCTCTCTCAGGCAACCATAAAGTCGTCGCATTTCCTAGATGATAGCAGGCCACATGAGTTCCATTTTCCTCAATATCAATCCATATAAACCTCTTATGTCAGAGCATCATTATCACCTCGGAAGCTTAAATTTCATAGAAATCCTATTAGTTTGACATTCAACTACTATCTCGAATTGGGATCAATGACATCGACACACACAATTTCAAGGTTTAAATTCCGAATCATACCCATGGAAGTGATGCGCTTATTAGAGAAACTGAAAGCAATTAAAATTTCAGATTCTATAGAGTAAGCATTCAATACAATACCCACTCCTGCTCTGAAGAATAGTTCAAAGTAGACATTAGAAGTCTGGACGACAGGGTAGTTTAAAAAAAAATACTCATGAAACTTCTTGAGTTGCAGATGACTCACTAGCGTCGTTGTTCTAATGGATCACAATTCTTCTCTGAAAAGCTTATCATTCTGTTCAAACCCCACATCCAACATCTTCAAAAAATTTAAATATGAAAACAAATATTTCCTTTCGACTTCCTCTCGGCAGATTTCTGGCAAAAACTCTGAAAGTAAATAGAATACATAGCATAAGTGGTGTGAGAAGTTAGAGCGTAATCTCGCCTGAAAAGTTGTAATGACCGATTTTGTACGTACCTGTATATGACAATCTCATAAATCTATTGAAGTTTTAGATTTCTTACGATTCGTTTCCTCTTACTTTCATTTTATGTAGTACAAGAGCAGTCACAAAATTTATCATAAAAAGCAAAACAAAACACCCTCATAGGCTAAAATACTCAATAACAACGAGTTTAATGCAAAGAACTCAGGTAAACACAACCTTTAAAGCATATCAAGATGTAGGCCGATGTATCGTTATTAAACGCCTATGTATCGCCGATGTATCGTCTATGAAAACATCGATGTTAAACATCGAAATTTATGTATAAAACACTAATGTTTCGATAACATCCATGTATCGTTTGCATCCTAATGCTGACTGATGTACTCGAAGCTTTTCATTTATAAAACATAAACACGATCTTCTTCTGTCTCCGAGTTAAACTGGCAAAAAAGTCTTTACGTCTCTAAGCTTACCATGCGGACTTAAATCATACTTTCATGTAAACCTTGAGAAACCTCAAATTAGAAATCGAAAGTTTATCTCTATTAATATGACATACAAATTGGATGCTCAACAAGGCTCTATTGATGCTCAACTATGATAGAATACTGGATGTCTTTTGCGTTCTATTTAAAAAAACGAAAATTTTTGGAAATAATAAGTCCTCTAGAAATATCCTTCTGATCTTTCAGAAATATAAATGCCTTGCATAAGGTGTCTGGTATACATACATTGGCCATTACAATCCTTCAGTCAGGATTACTTCCTAGCTTCTCACACCATTCACGTTGTGTGCTATAATTTTATACGTGAGTGGCAAGACCTACAGTTTAACGTCGACTCGGAAGGACATATTTTTGAGAAACTTTTTCATGACAGGTTTTATTACTCTCAGAGTTTTTCCAGATATTGCCGAAGAAATATTTTTTTTCATATATAGCCGAACCCGGGCTTTATATTTATTATGCCAACACACTATCTACTAGACTACGGCGACCTTTAGTTGTATCCACAATACAATTTTCAATAAATTTCCAAAGTGTTCTAAAAATGTTTTCAAATGTTTGCTTTAATTTTTAATCAATAACACCAATGTCTCCCTAGCAGCATACGAGACTTTCCCAAAACTTGTAGCATTTTTTTTTTTGTTTTTTGCTATTTTACAAAGACAACAATAGCAACAATAAAAAAAAATAGTACCAACATTTTAATGAGTCTCATTGCAATGGTTGCGGTTAACAGTAAAGTACCATCACATTTATGGTAAACTGGGTCACACACATTTTGTTTGAAAAAATTTTCAAACCACATTCTCGATTTCTTTCCCCCAAAAACCCCCTTTTCAAACAAAGGAGAGTGGAGAGGAGTAATTGTAATAATTATTGACCGAATAGGAGTTAAAAACGAAACCATAATTAGATTTTATTGTTTAATATGAGCCCCGGTAATGTTTTAAGCATTGGACACTTTCATAGAAAAACGATGCTTTAAAAGCTGATCTTTAAAGCTTGGTTTGGGGCTTAAACAATAAGAAAGAAATGCTCATTGAATTGGTTTTTTTACAGGCGTGAAAGTGTTTCATTTTATTCGATACAACAATACTTGACAGCAAAAAGGAAATGAGTGGTCATTTACTAAGTATACTACCGTAGTAGTAGTAGCAGCAGGCAAACACTACTATTGTACCATACAAGTTAGGTGCTTTCATTATGGCCAAAAGGCTTAAATTAAAAATATTATTATTGTTGTTGGTGTTTGGTTATTGTTTAGAGACACGATTTGAAGAGTTTAATTTTAAGATAATAAAATTAAAAATAATCTTTTATTTTATTATTGTTGTAGCCGTTGCTGTTGCCGTTGCTACTCTTTCATATGCCAAAAACAAAACAACAAAAAAAAGTTTATTTTAACTGCAATGGCTACTGTTATTTCTTTTTATGAAAATAACGTTAAAAAAACCTAACAAAAAAATTTTGATTGCTTTAACAAACAACAAAACAAACAAAAACAAACAACAATTGTTCAATTTAGTTTTGCTCCTAACATCATCAGATTACTTCTTCTTTAACTGCTGCTGTTGCTGTTGCTGTGTTTATTTTCTTTAAAATGTTGAATTTCCCATTTTTTTTTTTTTGGTGTGTTTTCATGTCTTTTGTATGTTTTTTAGTTTTTTTAATTTTATTTTCGGCATTCCTGTTGTTGTTGTATTTATTTCTTAAAGTAGAGCCATCATTATCGTCATCATCATCACCTGTCTTAAAAATGTATAGAGTACGAGACCTGTGTGTAGTGAGTGCATTCTTACAACAACTGTGTTCAACTGAAAATAACTTGGCTTAAATGAAAATGATAACAAAAAAATCAACAACAGCAACAATAACAAAAATAAAAATAAAATTCTTTAGTGGTATAAACAATGAAATCAACAATAATAACAATGTTGCAGTTTAATATACACTCAACGAAAATAGTTGATAATGATTGTCTTCAACTACGAGTATCAAACAGCACTTGTGTTTGCCTTATGTCCTAGATGTAGAAATTGTTGCGAATTCATATTCCTATATGACGTATCAACACACATACAGAGCAGAGATCAAGAATGAGTATTCAGAAAGATAAGTAGAATCGAATCATATCTCATAACTTCTGATACTTGTAAGCATTCATACTTTATTGTAATATCATGGAACCTCTACTCATAATCAAAGTTTAAAGTACTCGTTATATTCCTAATTAACAACACATATCGCTCCTTTATTGCAACATAGTCATATCTCAAAGAATTAAAAATTTGTAGTTACTTAAGCAAGTTAAGAAGTCGCCGTGGTCTAGTGGGTAGTGTGTTGGCTTATTAGACGAAAGGCCCGGGTTCGAATCCCAGGTCAGACATCAAAAAACGAAAAACATTTCTTCGGCGACTTCCTCTCAGCAGATTTCTGGCAAAGACTCTGAGAGTAAAAAATTGCCATGAAAAACTTCTCAAAAATCTGTCGTTCGGAGTCGACTTTAAACTGTGGGTCCCGCCACTCATGTATAAAATTAATGCACACAACATAGGTGGTGTGAGAAGCTAGGTCGTAATCCTGACTGAAGGGTTGTAATGGCCAATTATGTATGTATGTATGTAGTTACTTAAGCAAAACTACTCTTTTAGACCTTCTCTACATGTTGAAAAAAAATCAGTTTTATATCCAAAGCTGAACCGAAGTTATTGCAGAAAATGTTTGCGGCAATAACCGAAGTTATTGTATTATTGAAAACTTAAATCGCATTTCGCCAAGTTCAAGTTCTTTTGAGATATGACTGTGTTGCAATAAAGGAGCGATATTATGTTGTTATTTATTTCGATTTTCCATATTGTTTAGTTTTTACCTTTTTAAAAACGTTTAAATTATGAGTTTTTTGATTTCAAACAAAATAAAAATAAATTTGTGTTTATCTTTACTGCTAGCACTACTTTTGTGTGCCACTGTTTATAGCTTGCTTGTTCGCTATTCTTCTTTGCCTACGACCTTTCCGTAAACAACAACACTTGTTCGTTAAATCTGTACAGCGGAGATCTTCAACTACGACTGTTCTCTTCACGCGCAATGTGTCTTCACACAAGTCTGACTGAATTCTTACTAATGATTGCCATCTTGTAACCTTGCCTTTTTAATATGCCCACATAAACAATCTGACGAACATTCTTGAAGAAGAGTGTTAGTATTTTCGCCTTCTCGAGAATTCCATCGTCACTTTATTTGTTGTTTGTGTATTTTTCTTTCATACTGATGTTGTTGGTTTACTTGTAATAAGTTCGTAGTATTTGTTTGTGTAGTTTTTGCTGATTTTAATATTAAACGATATGACATCGTTTCCATTTTCGTAACGAATAAAAAATAGGTTTGAGTTGCGTACGAACACTAAAGTACTTACTAGGAGATTGTGTGTTTGCTCTGCTTGCTGCTCTGTCTTTTCTCTTTTATTGTTAATGGAGCAATAACTCAGACTGTTCATTTTCATGAATGATTCGTGTCATAAGATTCATTTAAAAGTATTATAAGAGTACTTTTCTAAAGTTATGAATCTAAATGAGTAGGCTTATGAATCAAACATATTTTAAGTGGTATGAGTTTGATGTCAACGATGTACGCATACTCATTGCAGCCTGTACTTATAAATCAACGTTGTAGTGTGTAGGAATGAATCAGAGTACATTGCTAACAGTTTCTGCTGACAGGAAGTCGAAAATAAATATTTGTTTTCATATTTGAATTTTTTCAAGATCTTGGATGTGGGGTTTGAACAGAAGACAGTCTCATGTCAAATAAGCCAGCATACTATATACTAGACTACGGCAATTGTCATATACTGCCAGCTATTGCAGTCTATCAGCAAACTTAAGTGTGGGAGCCACAAGCTATTTAGAGAAGAATTGTTATCTATTAGAACTACGTCAGATTACCCTCGTTGCTAGAAATTCATTTGTAGCTCTACCCTCGTTGCGATGAGATCTCAACCTTTACTGATGGCTCGAAGACAGAATTGGGTATTGTATTGAATGCTTACTCTATAGAATTTGAAATTTTAATCGTTCTCAGTTTGTCTAATGAGCGCATCATTTCCATGGGAAAGATTCGGAACCTGAATCTTGAAATTGTTTCTGTCGATGTCATTGGTTCCAATTTTAGGTAGTAGTTGGATGTCAAACAAATAGAATTCCTATGTGATTTAAACTTCCGAGGTTCTAATGTTACTCTTACGTAGGATGTTTATATGGATTGGTATGATCTAGGAAATACCGCGACTTTAGGTGTCTAATTAGTGGAATCACAATCCATTTAATGCTTTGGCGTGTGTGTTACCCATATTCTTCGGATGCACATAGAAATCGTGAGTAAGAGTACGAGGAGGAATCAGTAGCCAGATATTTCTTTTGTCTGCCTTGCTTTCAAACTTAGGCACCCTGGAGTATGTCAGCTCTAATGTCTGGCTTGTTTTAATGATATGCCCGTTTCACAAGGACTACGCACATTTTTATGCGAAAGTATAACCAAATAGTATGACGATAAAGATCACCAAATGAGGATAAAGTACCAAAATTTTGGTGTAGCTCAACCAGATGAACCCATTGCTTACACAATACATGAACTCTACTTTGATTTTGATTTTACAACAAAAATACCGTTTGAACCTAATACGATAATTGCTTACAACTTGCAGAGAACATAACTAAAGTATTCACTGGAGAGTCTGGACCACAGTAGTTGAATTTTAGACAGAGTCCTGGCTACTTGACTAGAATAAAGCTGTAGTATACTTGTTGTATTTATACTTGTTTAAATTTATAAATTTTGAAATCAATGTTACCTTTGCTTTAGTACTTAAAATATAATAATTTATTTTCATATATTTCAATAAAGACATTCTGAAGAATATATAACAAAAGCTTATAAACTTTTTCGCAGCACGAATACGTATATAAGTATCAGTAGTTAGTACACTCTTACATAAGTGGTTAGTCAGGATTCAGACCTAGTTTCCCACAACATGTTGTGTGCGTTAATATTTATACATGAGTAGCAGGTCCTTCTGTTTAAAGTTCACACCGAAGGACAGATTTTTTTGAGAAACTTCTCATGGCAATTTTATTTACTCTCAGAGTTTGTATCAGAAATCTACTGAGAGTAAGTCGCCGAAAAAATATTTTTTTTCATATTTTCATTGCACAAAATATTTTCTGATTAAAGCTGATTGAAAACAGATATCTCAAGGAATGGTTCGCACGCAACAAATGTTTGGTAAAATTTCCACGGACAAATTCCGAACTGAGAAATACTGCAGAATCGGAACAAATCATGAATCATGAAGTCCTACTCACTCTCAAGAGAAGACGCTGCCTGGTTTTTGTAAGAATGTTTGCTTTCGAAGGTGATTGAATATTCTGACTTACTTAATTCGTCATCACAACACTTTAGTGAGTGACCAAGCTTCTCATCCCATCCATGTTGTGTGTGATAATTTTTTCCATGAATAGCGGAGTCTACAGCTTAAAGTCTATTCAGAATGAGAGATTTTTACGAAACATTTCATGGTCATTTTATTACTTTTATTATTTAGTTTTTTGCTAGTACACTAGCTATTAGTCTACGGCGCCTGCAATTGAAGACTCTTAATTTTTAAAAATTCCAAAAACCATGGTGAAAAAATTTTGTTTCGTTTTCATAGGGATTTAAAATTGGATTAAACAAGATTGAAGTCAAGAGCTTTAATAATTGTAAAATGTCCTATCCAGAGTGATTGAGAACTATTTAGACTCCTTATTGTAAAGCCAGGGAATGTTGCAGGGTATGAAACAAAATTTTCTTCACGTTCGTTTTCTAAAATATGACGAGTTTGCATGGAGTAGAGACATAAATCGTTTGTTAAGTCTAAGGATTCAAATAATTGGCTCGATGTGAAAAGTGAAAATGAAGTCTTTAACCCTTCGTGACACACACTTTTAGCTTTTCACATTAGTACCACACTGGGTCTGACCAGACCCCATATAAATGTTAGTGTATTTGCATAAGTTAACATTATTTTTTTATGTAGATAATTTTAAAAAAGGTTTAAATTGCATCAAATTATAACTTAAAATTCAGGTGGTTCATTAATTTCATTTCTTATTTTAATTTTATAAAGTTTTTAATTCATAAAGAAATATAATCAGAGTACATTGAGTCAAAATTTGTCATGTTGTCAATCTAAACAACTGAAACACATATATTCTACTTTAGAATGTTGCTGACATATAGCATTTGAACATTTTGAACAGGAGAATCGAGTCTTTCAGTGAATTTTTTCACTTCCGGTTGCGAATTCTATACAAGATTTCTTTACCTCTAGGGTATCAGCACCTCTTTTGGCAGTTATTATTTTGTTTATATGAAATGAAAACAGAAATTCACAGAGTGGATGAAGTAGAACCAAAATGGAATAAATTCGTTTATATTATTCAACTTACTTTTATGGGCTTTCCAAGAACAGATTCTATAGCCGAAAGAGTATTAAATTGACCAATAACGTAAGTGTTACTCATTCGGTTCGAAAACCGATGGTGGGAAAACTAAATAATTAGACAACACGTTCAAGAAATTGCGTATATATTGTGTAAATTTAGTTTTCCCCCGGTATGGAAACAATTGCTCGTCAGTGGTTATATTCTCATGCGAACTATAATTCTTCGCAAGATTTTCGTTGCGAAAATTCCATATATCTCGAATAGGCGCAGCTTTGTCTTGGAGTAATCGAAATGACTGTATTCTTCCGTCTTCAAACCGAATGTATCTGGTCAGGGACATAAATCGATGAAGAGACATTGCGGCCCTGAATATGGGTAAATTGTCAGTAAGCCACAAAACCCGTGGATTTTGAATGTTATTATGTGAAACTCCCATTGAAACTCATGGTTTTTTATTTACATTTGCAGTATTCGATTTATTGACTGCGTCTCTTCTATACCGATTTGTCTGTAATACAATGATGTCCGTAATATTTGGTTTAAAAAATTTTTTGAAAACTTCAAGTGGAGTAGAGGTTTGTTCTTTAGGTTCAACTCGAAAACGCACCACATTATGTTGACGAGTATGGACACCACTGGTCGGCTGGTTTTTACTCCATATGGTATCATATTTTCCAATGAAACAATTATTATTCTCTTCACCTATTTCAGAACCGCAGTCTTCCTCCCCTTCATCACTGTCGTTTTCTACATTTGGTTCAATTACCAAATCATTTCCAATGTCCGATGCGTCGTATTCGTATAGCAAGTAATCTTCATCATTTTCGTCCAAAAATTGATCGTATTCTTCATGCTGTCCGGCTTCCTCATTAGCTCTTTCACGCTCCAAGTCATTTGCCAAAGCCTCGGCAATTCTGGTGTACAAATCCGTATCGAAGTTACTAGAACATCGCGTATTGAAAATAAATTCTAATTCATCGTTAATTTTTTAAAAATTTCCAATTTTAACACTTTTTTAGAAAAAAATTCTCATAAACACTTTGAAAGTTCGCGTCAAACTAAAACAAAACATTCAAAGACTGATTCGATTAAAAGTTTATAACGTTTAAAAAGTGGGTCTGGCCAGACCCACTGTGGTTCCAATATGACATAGGTTTCAAAATATTCTTCTAACTCCTTTTTAAATTACTTTATTCGCCCCATTCACCACCAGAAAGCCAAGAAAATTTCAGAAGGGTACCTGAAAATTCAAATCTCTAGCCATAATGCAAACACGCTTAAAATGCAAAATAAATTGGAAAAGGTCTGGCCAGACCCATGACTGTGACGAAGGGTTAAATCTGATAATCATTAAAAGTGTTCTAAATTGCCGAATAAATCGTATTTTCTGACAGTGCATTATAATGCCAAACGGTTAACGAAGCTCAAAACGTTGAAATTGGTGGTGTTTTTATACTGCGAGTCTGTTGTTTTTGTTGTTGTTTCTGTTGTTGTTGCAAGTTGTTGATATCTGTGCTGTTCAACTAAAATCAACAACAATCGTGTTGTGCTGATTAGGAAACAAACAATGATGGCGACGTAGCAAATTGCGTTTGTTATTCATCTTAACGAAAATAGTGACTTTCAAAATGCCAACAACAGCAGCAGCAAACAACAACAACACGATGATAATAACAAAAATAGTAAGAACAACAATCAAAAACAAAAAAAAAAAAACTCGAACGCAAGTAGATGACTAAATGACATGACAAAAAAAACAAAAACAAATCGAAATGAAACACTAAAATAACGTACTGGCAACGCCAACAGCAACAACAGATATAAAGTGAAGAAAAAAGAAAAAAGAATTGAATTGAAATCAAAAACAGAATGAGAATGAGAATTTGTTATTGATTCTAATTTGCAGGTTGTCAAGTGTCTTTCTACTGTTTGTGGCACTTAGCAGCTCTCCAGCCGGCTAACTGTATTGACATGGTAAGGTATGGTATGGTATGGTATGGCAACTGTGTTTGTCATATGCAACAGCAACAACAACGAATATGATGATGACAATGGTTGCCATTAAAACTGTCTCCAATTGCAGTAGCTGCTGGAGGTGCCAGCATTAACGTTACTGTCGCTGTTGCTGTCTCTGTGCTTGCTTTGTTGTGCGTCGTGTATAAACAGTAGCCAGGCGGTGTATGCATTTCTCTGTCATCATCACCATCATCGCCATCGTCACAGTTATCCATAACATAATACACAATATTTTCACGATTTTATTCCTACTGTTTGATTAGGAATTGTTGAGCTCTCTGCCTCTCTCTTTCTCTCTCTCCGTGATATATTTTACTTTAGATTTTTTCGTATGATCATGTTTAGTGGTTTTGTAAATATTGACGTTAACACTTTGATGCTTTCATTGTCTACACGGCGGTAGGAACACCTATTTTTTCCATCATTTTATCTCTTTCATTTCTTAAACTCATGTTGGAATGTCAAAATCTAATAAAAAAAAAAAAAAAAAACGAATCCCCATCTAAAAATAAAATGAAACACAAAACATTTTGAAAAAATTCTAAAAATTTAATAAAAAAAAAACCCCAGCAATGCCACCAAACAACTGTCATTGTCATCAGCAACATTTTACAAGAGAGTTTCAATTTTAAATTCATAAAGAAAGTCGTGAACTTGTCAACCCCCTCCCCCCTAATCATCAAACATCGATTACACAATGCGTCAAATTAAAAAAAAAAATTAAATAGACCCGACTAATGATTTAAAATAGGTTGTGAGTTTTATTGAGTTGATCTCAAAAATATTTTTTTTTATTTCTCGAACCCTTCAAACTTGTTTATTTGACAAAAACTGTTTATTTTTCTGGATTTCTGGATTATTCAAACATTTCTGTCCCGATTTAAATCTTGTTGGAAAGATGAGAGATGGAGCTTTAAAACAGTATACATACATCTAATATTTGACTGAATATGCTATGAAATTTGATGAGGCAAACTTGGAAAATTCGAATTTTGTGTCATACATTTTAAAATTAGTCCGTTCATAGTAGCATACTTTACTTAAAAACTATGAAATAAGTGATAACATTCCGAAAGTGCATTATCTTATGAAGAGGTTGACACTTCGTTTGATCAAATCGGACAAATATGACCGTAGTTATTATCTAAATAGTTTAAGAGTCGAGTTATATTCTTCATATACTCGTATATACTTTTCCAAATGAACTTTTAGTTCAAAAATTTTCAGAATTTTTGATGGATTGTTTACCTGTTTAAGCAACCACCAGAAGTTCGCCAATGTTTGCGCAAAGAGAAATAATAATATTTGCAAAAAACACAAATATTAGCCGACTTCTGGAAGTCGTGAAAACGTGAAATTGCCATATTTTGTGGTAAGCAATCAAGATCAATCAGAAATTTAGAAAATTTTTGAACTAAAAGTTCATTTGATGAGATGACATACATACAGGGTGGCTGATATATAATGCAACAAAATAAAGCGCTATATTTTAAAATTTTTTTTTTCATTTTAACATTCAAAAAATTTTAGAAATAACATCAAATTTTATAATCAATTTAGATTGTTCCAAACGGCCGACAAAGCCATCACAGGCTGGACGAAAGTGACTCTGCGGTATTTTAGCCCATTCTCGGCGAAGCGCCGTCTTGAGATGATCAACACTTTGGTATTTTTTAGTGAGAACCTTGCTCTCCAAAACGCCCTAGGCTCAAAAGTCCAACGGATTGAGATCCGGAGATTTTGATGGCTATTGTGCGGTAGAAATGAAGCGAGGAACCTCCTTTTTAAGCCATTCTTGGTTGACGCGTTCTGAGTGAGGGTGTGCTGAGGCCTGTTGGAATGCGGCCGAAAATTTTTGTCTGCCCAGGGTTTCCATACTGCCTGTAAGACATTTATTTTGACCCCACGGTCGATGAATACGAACGAGGAGCAACTATCGGCAGTTACGGCGACCCACACCATTACCATCGTCGGTGCTTGAGTTCTGGTGGCCAATCTGCAGGTAAAAATTTTCAGCTGACCTCTTTGATAAGTAAACCCGATCATTTTGCTTGTTTACAAACTGCTCAATTTGTAATGGCTTCTCATGGGAGAAAACCAAACTCAGTAACTGGCCACTTTCGTGCAAAAAAAGTAACACGTTGGCCCTTTCCAGTCTAAATTTTTTTTGTACATCGGCGAGCTCTTGCACTTTTTGGAACTTCAATGGCTGTAGTTCAAGTTTATTTTTCAATATGTGTAGCATTCGTTCTCGCGATATGTTCAGCTCACGAACAATTTTTCTACTAATACGGCGTGGATTTCAATCAAATCTGGCCTTCACTTTTCGGATCATTTCTGGTGTTGTGATCGTTTTTTTTTTTTGTCCGCTTCTTGGACGCGATGCAACACTGCCAGTATCACGGTAACGAGCGATGGTACGAGAAACAAAAGATTTATTCACATTTAAATGCTGGAGGGCTCTAACGATAGCTACCTGTGGTTTTCCAACCAAATATAAAGTGATCTCTCTATCACGCTTGAATTCCATCACGAATAACTTTTTTTCCTAAATGCAATAGATCAAAATGCTTTTGTAGGCTTGTAAATAATAAAATGAACTGTCACTGGAATAAATCTGTCGGCTGTCAGACAAGGGCTTTATAAATGATAACAACCTGAAGTTGGATGCAATACATAAGCCACCTTGTATATAAAAAAATATCACTCGACTGTTAGACTCTTTAAATTATAACTACGATAATTTTTGTCCGATTTGCTGAAGTGATGTTCAGAGGAGAACAGACTTAAAGAATATTATCTCTTATCCTATATTTTTTTTATTAATGTTACTATGAATGGACAAACTTGAAAAAATATGAAAAGAATTCGAATTTTCCAAGTTTATCTGATCAAATCTCATAGCATATTAAATCGAATTAAACACATATGGACAGCATTTTAAAGGTCCATCTCCCCCTTTTTAACAGGATTTAAATTTTGGTCAGAAATATTTAAGTAATTCAGAAATTTGTGTCTAAAGTCGAAAAATCTGTTTTTGACAAATAAAACAAGTTTGGAGATTCGAGAAATATGAAAAAATGTATTTTTGAGGTCTACTCAACTAACTGCACAACGTGTATTATGTAGTTACTCGGGTGTATTTTCACTGTCGCACTGTGTTATTAGCGCTGGCCTAACAAAATTATGTTTTCATTGACAAAACAATCATTTTGTTTGAAACCATTTAAGTTTGCTTTTTTTTCTTTTCAAATTCAATAGATTTTGTAGCATAAACTGCTTCTGTATGCCCATATGTTCTGTAACATATTTGTGTTGATTTATTCAAATTTTTTTGTTGAATATTGTTTAGTGTTTTGGCTTCTGTTTAATTTAGTTAGTTGAGTTATTTGAATGATAATTAGCCTGTGAGGCAGTATTTAGTTTTTGATTATTTTCGAATTTATTTGTAAATTGTGTTGTATTCGTAACTTGGCTATCAATTTTATTAAACAAATATTTTGTTATGTAATGTACACAATAATATGGTAAAGGGAGTATGTATTTATTTACATCAAATAGGAATCAAATGCAAATATCAAATTTGGCTACACAAAATGTTATAAAACTGCAAAATATAAAAAACGCAGACCATGACTTTTTACATAAAAATATTTTATTTTTAGCTTAGTATTCTATAGTACATATTTATGCACACTTTCAAATTATTTATTCCTTCCAATAAATAGGATTTGGTGAAAGTCAATAAAATAGATTTGTTATTAAAATGATTTCCGCATTAGAATAAAATTCTTCCCCTCACGCCATTGCTTTATTTGTGGAATTAAGCACAAGTCGTGTTGGAGAATATAGCAACCTATTCCTGACCACATACAACACATACATCGAGTTGTGGGCCCTTGAATTGGTCTAAAAAAACTTTTGTACCAAATGCATTTGTTTTTTGAAATCGTCATTACATTACCGCAATCGACGGCTTACAGTTTTCCAATACATGTTTGTATGTACTAGAGATGTGCACAAGACGTTCTACTAGCTTAACCTTCACCGAATGCAATACTAAAGTGTACTCTTTTCTGTTGCTCTTGATTTTACGAGTGCAAATGTGTATTTTTCATTTATTCAGTGCAAAAGCACTCGTTTGCCTGTGAAATAACGGAACTATGCTTTGTGTTGTAAGAGCATATTTTACTACTGAAGCTACATTTTCAGTATTGCCATATGAATATCAGTAGTGTAAAAATAGTAGTAATGTAAAAAAGGTTTTTACCCAGAAATAAAAAGTTTATAAAATTTACTAGCAATTCTGGCGTCGACGAAGATGTTCGGTTGCCGAGAGCAAAAAAAGAAATGCATGTTGTGACTCTATAAAGAGTACAATATTTTTGTTGCTCTCTTCATACAACTCTCTTTTATACTGTCGCACAATGGTTTACGAGAGCAGATGTTTTTTTGTACTTTATCTTTGCTTCACACTTCTTGATATTTGCAGCTACAGTCAAAGTTCGGTCTTAAGAAAAATGCAATAGTGTGCAATAGCGTAGTATGTACGTATGCTTCGGTCATCTCTGGAATTTCGCCATCTTGGGAGTTCTCTACTTTTATTGTGCCTTGTTTATATTCTCGAGTACGACTAATAAACCTAAATTTTCTTCAAACAGTTTCAAATTCAGCCAGCAACAGCGGTTTATAAACAAAGGAGTTCATATGTTCATTTTACGATGATCAGATCGACGCCTCCGTTTTATAACATTCTAAGTCGAAAAAGTGTATTTGAAGTTATAAGCTCTCAAAGTTTTCACGCGGCATAGGACTACATGTGTATTCTAAGTACATTTACCCTATAGTTTCGGAACGGATCGGTGCATCTTAACCAATTTCTAACAGCACTTAAGTTAGAGAACGTAGAACAAAAATGGGGGCGTTGAAATGAGGCCAAAAAATTATTGCTATCATACGCTGGAATTCGTTTGTAAAATACTATACGATTATTTTTCGCTGTAACAAACCATGTATTGAATAATACGAAAAGCTTTATTGCAGCCGATATATGTCAGTAGCATTAACGTCGGTTTGTAATAACATTTGGAATAACTAATTAGAGACCAATCCCGGCAGATTCAAGATAAATGTCTCTTATTTTATCTCGCATATTTGCCATCAACACAGTCTAAAATTATCGCTGAATATTTACTAACTTAATTTACGTACAACCCTTTAGCCAGGATTCCAACCTACCTTCTCACACCACCTACATTGTGTGCATGTTAATTTAAGGCACGAATGGCGGGAGCAAGAGTTTAATATAGACTCTGAAACACAAGTTTAATAAATCTTTTATGGCAATTTCATTTACTCAGAAAAAATTAAATATTTTTTTCATATTTCGTTTTATTTGATATGTATAAGCTGGGATGGGATCCCATCCTATAGACGCAATAAGTTGGAGTAAAGTTCGCCATAAATTTTTTCATTCCTTCGGAAATGTTCAATGAGGGTTATACACCGCAAAAACAAACCTTATATCAGCCCTCGTTGGGGGGTGATGATTACAACCTAGTTTCTCAGACATAGTTTTGTGTTGTTTTTATACATGAGTGGCGACAGACAATTTTTTTGAGAAACTTAGAAACTTTTATGGAAATTTTTTTAATTTACTCTTAAAGCTTTTACCAGATATCTGCTGAGAATAAATCGCTGAAGAAATAATTTTTTATATATTTCGTTTTGTTTGATCTGGAATTTGAACGGTGGCATCATGTTTAATAAGCCAACACACTACATACTAGACTAGGGAGGATTTCAATTTCACAGGGGCACAAAACCCATTCATATTGCGGTTAAACAACAGCAAAAAATCCTGTGAACATGTTACGGGATTGTTTTCGTGATCAATTGTGTGGACATCGTTGCTTGTAAAGCTTTCTCATATCTAAACGATGAATTAAAGTTCTAACCACTGAGCCATGTGAGATACGTATGGCTTTTACAATTGGTCAATTCACATAAGCCGTTGTATCGTTGTATTGAGTGTATTGCTGGACGAATATACAACAGTGTATGCTTGTTGTTGGTAATTTACATGTAAAAATCCGATACACTTAAACACATTTTTTTTATATTAAAATTTTCTGAATGCCAAAAAAAATACATTTGGAGTACGAAATACACAATACAGCAGCGTTCTCAAACAACCAGTGTATTCAATACAACATACACGATATAAAGTCATGTGAAGTGCCCAAATCTGTAGCACTTTTAATGCCTGCTGTACCATCAATTGTTTTTTCAATTGTTCAAAATTTTGGAGACTTTAAATGATCATCCCAAAAGTTCTGGGCATTGTAGAACTACAACAAAGATTCAGTGCATCTTAAATTGCATACCAAATAGCTTTTAAAGTTTAGAGTTCAGACTTTAGAAACTCAGTAATACTGGCGTGGAGCAAATGATCGATTTCGAGGATGGATGGGATTTGTTGTAGTGATCCTTGTGTATACAGTTTGTAGTGAAAGAGGTTCCTAATAAATCCCGATGAGTGGTTTGTTAAAATAGTTGTGAAACTTCAGTAATTAGTTGGGACTAAAGGAGAAAAGAGTCACAATTTGTGGACAATGTAATATAAATTGCATATGATTCCATCCCTTCATTGTGCAAATTAGTAAAAACTAATGGTTATGGTCCCCGTAGTCTAATATGTAGTTTATTGTGTAAGGCCACAGTTCAAACCTCCCAGTCAGACAGCAAAACGAAAGTATGAAAAAATATTTCTTTGGCGACCTCCTATCAGCAGATTTCTGCCAAAAACTCTAAGAGCAAAAAATCAGAAATCTGTTGGAGTCGACTTTAAACTGTAGGTCCCGCCACTCATGTATCAAATTAATACACACAACATGAGTGAGGTTAGAAACTAGGTCGTAATCCTGACTGAAGGGTTGTAATAACCAATTATGTTACGTTTTGTAATGGGTTTGGTTTAAACGACTATTTTGATGGAAATTGTTAATTGGGTTTAGTTCCTTCCAATTCGTGTCTAAATACAGAATGGATAAAATGGCTCGTAAGCCAGAAAGACCTAGAACCTGCAGCTACAAAGTTCTTATTATAAAGCGATAAAAGAGGACCTGTTAAAAGTGGATCAACCTATTCTTTGTTTCACCTTTAGTGAAGCAAACCTATTGACAATATCTTCTTTCTCTGGATGATTGGTTTTTTGTCTTTAAGTTCATGATTTAAAAAGTATTTAAAATTTTTTATTTATCAATTGAATTCCTCTTTTAAATATTTATTTATGGCTTATTTATAATTTTATGGCTTCGTTTTCTTCGATTTTATTTTGTGATTTATTTTTTGGATTTATTTTTCAATTTTTTTTTCGCTTTTTTTTTTTGTAATTTCAACAAAGTTGTACATTTTAATAGGGTGGGCGTCGGTGATATTTGTTCAAAGTAAATACAAAATTTTACTGCCAACAACTGTTGCTGTTACTGCTGAGTTTTAAGTAAATACTGTTTTATCATTGTTGGTGTTGTTGTTGTTATTGTTGTCTTTATTTCCACTTCCTTTGGTGATTGTGAAGATGATCATCATCATGACTGTGCTACAATTTCATAAGAAATGTATAAGAAAACGAAGGAAAGAAGGAAAAGGAAGAATAAAAATAATAAAGAAAACAAGTCTTTATAATGCGGTTGTCATTATTTGGCGATAAGAAATGGTTTTGTGGAATCCTAAAGCAGCAACATCATCATCTTCTCAATGCCTGGTGCACACCAGCACCAGCAGCAGGAACAGCAAGTGCTTTGCAAAAAACCATTTGTGGTTTTCATTGTATTTTTAGTGCGTGTTTTTCTTTATTATTTTGTATTTCATTTCATTTCATTTTTTTTGTTACATTGCTTTGGATTTTGCTCATCGTTTCGTTTCGTTTTGTTTTTTTTTACTTTTTGCTTGAAATGCACATTTGGTGCCTGGAGATGCCATAAAATTTGCAGCTTCTGTGGCATTTAAATATTTTAATTTTCTTTTAAATACATTTGTCATCCGTTTGCTTATCTGAAAAATGCCAAAATTATCAGTGAAAGAACAATTTTAAATTACGCAAAAGCTGTCGATTAAAAGTATTCAATTGGCCAGTAATAAACACAGCCAGCCAGCCAGCCAACCAAGCCATTTAGCTGGCCAGCCACATCCACCATTCAATGTCTTTGGACTTTAAATAAGTAATTTAAACTTGTTGCTGTTGAATGAAAATAAAAAAAAATTGTTGAAATATTTTCATTTCTAATATCCCAACATCGAGTATGCCAACCATGCCAATAAGATTGGCATACTGAGTGCAACTATAAGGCAACTTTAAGAAATATCGTGTTAATTAGCAAAATGTAATAAAAAAAAAACAAAGAAGGTACCTTTCGAGATGGGAGATGGGAGTAACTATGCCAGCCACAACTATTTGTTTTCGCCAGTACACGCGTACACACACTTTATTTCTCTGTTCTTTTATTTTTTTTTTTGCATTTTGTTGGACAATTCTAGTATAATTTTAATTAAGTAAGTGCAGGCATACCAGCATCTTGATTTGTATCGCATCTGAATGCATCTTTATCCGCATACATACTCATTGGTTGGTGTTGTGAATACGCTGCTTTAATTCTAATAAGCATATTAAGTTCACTAGATTGTTGGTGCAACCGGGTAATTAGTGTAAAGATCTCGTACTAAATTACGAGTTTTGTATAAATAAACTAATAAAGATTGTGTTGTCTTAGCAGTAGTTTGCCTTGGGAAGCACTTGACATATTTTTGTCACATACTTTGTCACACATACAACAAACTACAGTCCATTGTATACTCCAAACAACTGATTTTTGAGAAAATTTGCCAGAAATGTGCTGCGAAGAAGTCGCCGAAGAAAATTATGTTTTTGGATTTTGTTTTGTTGTCTGATCTAGGGTTTGAACCGTAGCCTCATGTCTAATAAGACGATATTGTGTTCAGTTAACATACATACATACATAATTGGCCATTACAACCCTTCAGTTAGAATTGCGACCTAGCTTCTCACACCACTGGTGTGCGTTAATTTTATACATGAGCGGCGGGACCTACAGTTTAAAGTCGACTCCGAACGACAGATTTTTGCGAAGCTTTTGATGTCTGCCCACGGATACGAATCCGGGCCTTTCGTCTAATAAGCCAACACACTACGCACTAGACCACGGTGACTTATTGTGTTCAGTTAAACATTATTCAATATCAAAAAAACGAAATTTCAGACCCTAAGATGCCACATACTTACTTTCCTTAAAGTTACGCATTAGCATAAGCAAAGGTTCTAAAGCAATCTTTTGCCAATTCTTTAAAATGCAAAGACTACTACTTAGTGCTCCAGTAGACCTATATTCTCGATGCAAATATATAAATTCAATCAGGTTTACACCAAACAAAACGAAACAACAAAATAAAATTTTTCTTTCGAGACTTCCTCTCAGTTTTCTAGTAAATACTTTGAGTGTAAATAAAATGGCGACGAAAAGTTTCTCCATAATCAATCGTTCGGTCACGTTTAGTTCGCGCCACTTACGGATAAAAAATTCCCCAATCAACAAGATTGGTGTGAGAAACTAGGTTGCAGTCCTTGCTATAGTACTGTAGTACAGTTCTCAGCGGGC
This sequence comes from Sarcophaga peregrina, assembly GCA_014635995.1. Taxonomy (NCBI): domain Eukaryota; kingdom Metazoa; phylum Arthropoda; class Insecta; order Diptera; family Sarcophagidae; genus Sarcophaga; species Sarcophaga peregrina. Next base: position 9,549,468 of record CM025790.1, on the reverse strand, counting down.
AGCTTAAGAATCTGTATTGCACATTGGTACCAGTGTTTCGCAGTAGAGTTAAAGCGGTAGTCTTTGAAATGAATATTAGAATAGAACCCCAATCAGTAAGCCTGTACCTTTTCCTAACAACTAAGGATGGCTACATCTAGACACATGCAGAATACTTACAAAGTTGTATTGGCACCTGAATTAACTATAATAAATGGCGATTACAAAGTGTAAACTCGTAGAATTTCTTCATTTTTATTTCTTATGAAAGCCGGCCCATCGCAATGCATATTCATCTTCGATTTCATTTTTTTCTGCTGCCTTATTCCAGTTCAACTTTTTAGTTTAATTTTAGAAAATCAGATTATTAATCTATTGTAGCAAGTTCTATAGTAGCAGAGTTTCCATCTCTCATTTCCATCCTCTTATACGGTTAAATTATCACAGCTACCTTACTCGAGTTCCATTTTTCATGATGTTTTCCAGCTAAACAGCTTACTGATCTGTCGTAGCTTGTTCTAGAATAAAGTAGCTATCTCTCGTTGTATAAAAACTGTATTCCACTATGAAAATGCATTGGATGTGCTGGATGTAATAGCGAGAAACTTTACCTATTGATCCCTACTCTTTCCTAAATGAAATCATTAGATGATATTCTTAAGGCCGCCGAGAGTGTAAAGACGCTACTAGATAGATTAGTTGGAAGGAAAATGATCTCTCTTTATGTAGGGCGACTATGCATACAGATCTTTTATAAAATGTTTATAATGTTGGCTGCCTTTTTTGGTTGGATTTGGATCTGTTCGCTGTATGCTTAGATTTCCCATGACCATTACAACCTTTCAGTCAGGATTATGACCTAGCTTCTCACACCACATATGTTGGGTACGTTAATTTTATACACGAGAACCTGAAACCGCCGTTGAAATATTTTTTCAAATTTCGTTTTGATGTCCGACCTAGGATATGTACCCTGGCTTTTACGTCGAACAAGCCAACACACTACCTACTAGACTGCGGCTTGAGGGATTCCATTACATTGTTGCATAATTCATTTTACAATGTATGAACAAGTTCATAACAATTATTTCCTCCTAGGTTAGGTTAGGTTAGGTTAGAGGACGTGTACATGACAATTCTGACAAGTACAGTACCCGGTAGTCAAATTGACCCATTATACAACGTCCTAGCTTCTCACACCACTTATGTTGTGTGCTTTAATTTTTTACATGAGTGGCGGGACCTACAGTTTAAAGTCGACTCTGAACGACACATTTTTTTGAGAAGCATTTCATGGTTATTTTTACTCTCGGAGTCTTTGCCAGAAGTCGCGGAAGAGGTGTTTTCATATTTTCGTTTTATTGTCTGGGATTCGAACTCGGTTCCTTCGTCTAATAAGCCAACACACTACCTACTAGACCACGGCGACTTCATTATTTCCTCCTAATCCTCTATATAAATCAAATTCCCTGTTCGTTTTTTTTAAACTCCCAACATTTTTAAATTGAAAATTGAATGAAAATATCATTGCTTAAGGGGTCTCATACGATCACCTATGTATGTATGTTTTTTGTATGATTTTGTTGTAACACCCATATTAGCTGCTGCTGTTAATTTCTTTATTTGCTTTTAAACAATTTTCTTTTAACTATTTGGCGCTATGTCCAGCCATAGCCTGTGAAATGCCGCGATAAGAGACTTTGATTCTTCAGCAAAATGTCTGCTATGCAAATTGTGCGAACCCAGTAATCAAAGTCATGCATTTTACTTACGATAAGGCCAAGTTAAATGGACAACAGCAGCAGCATCGTATTGAAAACCACACTTTTAGGATTTGGGATTTCTCTTCTTCTTTTTCTGTTTGTGTTTTCAAGCTGGCCCATTTACATTTGTTGGATTAGCAAGAGTATTTATTTTTATTTTACTGTGGATTTAGTTTGTTTTTTTCTTTTGCTTTTTTTACATTTGCTTTACAAGCTTATTGAGTGTGTCGTCTTTGTGGCATTGGAGGTTTTGCGTGCCATATGCGATATAAAGCTGTCAAGGCGCGCATTTAAATTTCAAGTAACTTTGATAGAGTTTTACTCAAAATGCTTTATGGCCTTATCAATTGCTGTCTCAATTTTAGCCATGAAATGCTTGCCATTCATCCATGTATTAAGCCTGGACTGATTTATTTAAAAACACGAGTATTTTTAGTGTTTTTTCAACTCAATTCCGTGTTATTTCCTTTTAACCGTTTTATCACATTCACGAAATTAATTTCGGTTTTTAGTTTTTAAGAGCCTTCTTAAGCTTATTTTTTAAAAACAAAAAAAAAACTTTTTTGTTTCGTTTTATTTTCTCTTTTCTTTTTTTCATGTACGGAGTGGTAGTTTTTAGTGGACATAACAAATTGAAAATTTTGTTAAAATAAATGCATCTACTCGTACATACTTATATGCACACACTCATTCATTCATTCATGCATGCATTCATGCATGCATGTATACATACAAGCGTACATTGTTTTTAATTAAAAGGTTTTTTTATTTTCTTGCTTAAATCGCGTTTAGTTTTTTAGTTTTTATTTGGCATTGAGTCATTGGGACTATGAATGCCAGTAAAGTAGTAGGAAATGCGATGAAATATTTCTCAGTCCAACTAAAACAGGATTTAAACAAGAACAAATGAATCACACTTTTTAAATAGGTTTCTTAGCGAGTAGAGTCGTTAATTAATGTCGTTAAATAATTCAAGTTTCAATGGTAGGAAAAGATTTTCGAAAAGAAAATTTCAAAAATTCTAAAAAAATTTAAAAAAATTTTACAAAAATAATAGAAAAATTTTGAATTTTTAATTTTTCAAGTTCTTGAGGCAACAGCGAGGTTTTAAAAGCCTCACAGGAAGGAGTCTGTAAATGAATCTTTATTAAAACATTTCATCAATTGGGTCTACAAAACCTTCGAATAATAAAAATTTAAGACTATCGTCAATATTTATTTAGTATTGGTTAATGCTTTATCAAAACAAGTTTCCAAAACGAATTAATTTTGATCAAGTTTTTACATATATAGGGTCCGCCATCTAATTTTTTTTTCAACTAGTGCTTATTTCGTGAATGGTAACTCTTAGCTCATATGTGATTTGGCAGATTATTAGTTTTATTCTTCCGCTAAACGAATTTGGTTGTATATACGCGTTTTTGCTTCGCTAAGTGGGCCTGCGACAAACTTACAGAAGATGCTGATTTTGGCAAAAAAAATCGTCTTTTCAGATGAAGTTCATTTTTATTTTGGCGGGTATGAATTTTTATTCACAAAAATTGAAAAAGAGAATATTGACAACATTTGGTTTCAACTGAACGCCGCTACGTGCCACACAGTCGATGCTACATTCGATGTTTTGTGCCTTGTTTTTGAAAATCGCATTATCAGACGCAGAAGTCGCCGTGGTCTAGTGGGTAGTGTGTTGGCTTATTAGACAAAAGGCCCGGATTCGAATCTCAGGTCAGACATCAAAACGAAAAATATTTCTTCGGCGACTTCCTCTCAGCAGATTTCTGGCAAAGACTCTGAGAGTAAAAATTCCCATGAAAAGCTTCTCAAAAACCTGTCGTTCGGAGTCGACTTTAAACTGTAGTTCCCGCCGCTCATGTATAAAATTAACGCACACAATATAAGTGGTGTGAGAAGCTAGGTCGTAATCCTGACTGAAGGGTTGTAATGGCCAATTATGTATGTATTATCAGCCGCAGAGCTGATGTCGTTTGGCCACCTCGGAGCTGTGATTTGACACCGTTGGACTATTATTTGTGAGCTGCCGTCAAAGATAAGTGTTACGCCTACAAGCCAAAAACAATTGACGCTTTAAAGAACAATATTCGTGAAGCCATTGGTGAAATGCAGCTGCACACAATCGATAATGTGCTTAAAAATTGAACCGTTCGTGTAGGCTACTGCATGGGCAGCCGAGGCAGCCATTTGAATGAAATTATTTTCCATTACTAACCGAAAGGATTGTAATTTCAAATAAAAAAAAGAAATTTAGTAGTTTAGTGTTTAGTGCGGACTCTTTTGCTTTAACTGCCAATGTCCGACACCGCCCCTTTCCGATTCTGGACAATCTTTGGCTGTGCCGCTACTTATTATTTCATTCTTTGCACGTGTTTGCTAACATTGTTTATATAGAACCTGTGTTATCCTTAAAATATTTTAGTGCGTACACCACTTTTTCTATTGCATTGCGTAATGAATAGGATCCTTATCCTTTTCTAGGCTTTGTTACACACAGTCAAAGAAAAAAGTCTACATACACCATTGTATGTAGATTTTTCCAGGCTAATTTTTATATTTTATTTCCAATAATTTCTGCGTTATAGTTTATTTAAATTCGTTTCTTTATCAAACAATGCCGTTCTTTTTTTTACGCAGAGGAGTGGTAAATGTAACCACACCATAGAGGAAGTCGTCACATCCTCCGTATGTGGGGCCCTTACCCACTAAATCCCCCCCCTCGTCTCGTGGACTGTTGTGACCACTCCGGAACTACGATTTGATTACTTCAAAGTGAAGTCCTTTTGGCCCTTTGACACCTGCATGCTCATATCCGCGTCCGGATTGCGTATCGAAAGTTGAGGAGATTGGTTCCCCAATGTAATTTCGTTTGACAAGTGTGCCAGTGTCATCTATGCCCGCGTGCCTACATGTTTTGCAGCCTCAAAATCTCTCTTCTTCAGTCTTAGAATGCGCTCCACGTAATTCGCCACTAAGGCCCTATTCTCTCTACTCGGAATCATAACTCCAATAATGTTAGCGGCCGTAATCGTTCCAGTCATCGACGTCAGTACAGAGCGATAGCTCTGACAGCGTACACATTCGAAAACATCATCAATTACTTCCCCTTCCTCGTAAAGGCAGTAGGGGGAGGCGGTATTGCCCATTCTGTGCAGATATTTCCTAAAATATCCGTGACCCGATAGCATCTGCTTAACATAGTAATTTACCTCTCCAAATTTCCGACCAATCCATGGCTTTTGTCCGTAATAAGTCTCGTCGTTAACCTTCTTCTACCTTCATCGTCCCATCTTCGTTGGCATTCTGAAATGGTGTTTCTCCTTTCGCCGCTCTGTTGCCAGCAAATCCACAGTACGGCTGGGGCGAACACTGTACGATATACCTAATTTAGAACTCAAAATTGGGATTTTAAGTTAGTCACGTCTGTTACCATTATTTTGTTAATTACGTCGTGGGACTGTGATATAAATCAATGAGTACTAAACCTCTAAACTTGTAAAACAGTTCAGTTGTAAATTACAAAAAAAGGAAATTTCTTATTTAAATTTGTGTTTAAAAATACATAAGAAAGTATTTAAAAAATCTTGTTTTATTTTATTGTCGTTTCAAATTTCTTCATTTGCTCTTAAAACATGACAAATTTCAACTGGGATAAGTGATGACTGATGTTCTGCTTTAAAAGTCCTGCAAACAAATTTCATTTCGTATGTTGTCGACTAAATGTTTTTGTATATTTTTTGAATTTCACTGTAAAATGTATGGAAATAAAAAAATAAAATTGAGAAAGGGAAAGAGAAAGAGAAAGAACAGAAAAAGGGAAAGAATCTTATTTATTTCAATCTTCATCTTTCAACGCGTGTCCTCAATAACGTGTGTGTAAACATCCGCTTTATATCCGTGTTCATTGTCAATTTGATTTAATTTTCATTCATTGTGAACAAACATTTTTTTCTTTGCTGATTTTAAGGCCTGTTGGTGAAATCTTATGTTTATGCAGCATATTTATGTGCGGCCACAATTGGTGTTACTGACACTATGGCAACACCCTTAATGAAATCTGATACATACAATGCTTGGGCCTATGGTATACAAACAAAAAAAGAACAAAACAGGGCAGAAGAGTATAAAAAAAAAATCATGTTGACATAATCTTCTCAAATCAAGTACTTAACGCACTTCAATTGACCAAGTAATGACACACAAACTTGTATAGTTAATTCGATGATATAAATGGCACACACATGTTCAAATCTGAATGACATCCATACCCCTGGTCAAAAGCGGTCACATCAAGTGAATAAGTTTTTTTCATTTTTGCTTTTTATTGGCTTTTAAATTTATTTTTCAAAATATATGCTATATGGGCCCCTTAAGTAAGAGTGTTTTCTTAAGGCAGAATAACGCACACTCTTTGGTACACTGAGCACTACACTGCAGACGTCAAGTCAGACGTCCGTTTTAAGGAATTTGATATTCTTAATGGCATTTTTTGTTCCTTTCTCTACCTGTCTCTGTCTCTCTCTTTTTCTCTGTTATATATATGCAAAGGTTTTAGAAGTAAAAGAATGCATCATGAATTGCAATTTGAGGCATGTTTAATTTCATTATGGCCCCAGTCAGTTTCATTTTGTCCCTTTTGCGGCCTATTCAACCTGCAGTCTGCCGGAGTATTGGCAGATGTGCACAAATTAGACGTAGAGACAGGCTTATGAATTCGTAATTTTCATAAGTCCAAAGTCAATAATATTTTTGTGGCTTTTATTATGTTTTCGGCCTTTATTTTTCCTGTCATTTGTTGCTGTTAATAGTGGCCAAACACAACCTTAATGGATTTATAATTATACTGTGAGAGAATTTTACACAATCTATCCATTATTACGTTTAAAAATACACAACATTACACACATTTTTAAGCCCTACATACAGCACACTGCTACTCTACTACTGGCGGATATAAAAATATTTTTGTAATCAAACGCTTACAAACCAAAAAAAAACCTAAAGAAGCGTATTTGATATTAAAGCCCTCCAGCAAAACGGAAGTTCAAAATGAAGACTCTCATGCTCTTTCTTTCTCCCTCTCTCTCTCTGCTTCAATATGATAATAAAAACTAAGGCAAAATCCAATATCCACTAGCCACTATATATGGATAGCTGTACACACACCCGTTATTAACCATTTTAATTAAGGTTTACCAGCCATGTTTGTATGTATCTTGCCTCTTGTTTTGTTTTTCCCCATTCAATGACTTCCGTTAATGCTTTCACATCATCTATCATAGCGTTAATTAGACAAAAGGTTAACTAGGCCAAGCATTACAGCCGTTAAATTTTTGTCTCTTCTTTATTTTTTTAAAAAATGTTTTGTTCTAAGTTGAGTATGCCACAATATGTCACAAATTTCAATTCAATAAGAAAATAATTTTTGTTGTGTGTCTGTCTCATCAACACTCAAGAACCAAAAAAGAAAGGACAATTTAATGCATCAGTTAATTTGATGTCCGTACATTCCATGAATATGTCGGACAACAACTTTAAATTAATGAAACAACCAACTGCCACTGAAAACAAAATATATTCTAACATAAGAATTAGGGAAGGTATCCCCTTTGGAATTATTTGCTTGCCACTTAATATTCTTTAAACAAGAAAAACATAAAAAGTTGAAATGGTCATGACATTTTTGGAATCAGTAACGATTTCAGAGTCTCAGCTTGTTAGAATAATAGAAATATTTCTGAAATACAATGCAACAGACTTAGTCTATTTATCACCTTGTAGAGAAAAGTAATCTGTTGGCTAATCAAACGAGATTTAAAATGATTCGAAGTTATTGGTAGCATTCAGTACCAACTAACTCCTCCCTAACTTATGTTGCCCTGGCAAATTTAACCAAGTGTTTCCTGAGATACATTAACTACGCACAAATTAAAATTTTCTATTCCCCTGATTCATCCTCCTCATCACAGAGTCTATATATTGGACTAGAATCGATTCCTTCCGGAAAGCAAGTATGCTTTGAATGCCTATTAAAGTGTCGGTTACTATCCTCAAATTATTTATAGATTGTCTGATGCTTTCTTAATTAATTGGTCACTGCAACCCTTAAGTCAGGATTACGATTAAGCTTCTCATACCACCAATATTGTGGTATAAATTTTATCCATGAATAGTTTGACTCCAAACTACAGATTTTTTTGGAACTTTCTAAGGAACTTTTATTTACACTCACGGAGTTTTTACCATAAGGCTGTTGAGAGGAATTCACAAAAGAAATTTTTTTGCTCTCTGCTTGAAACGTCTGATCGGGGGTTTGAACATCAACTTGTTGTTTAATAAACCAACTACATTCAACGAAACTACAGGCATAGTCCGATGCTTAACTTAAATAATTTTTCTTTCTTTTCCCTAAAGAAACTCTTCAAAATCTTTCTTCCTACTCCACTGAAGGGTTTTGTCAAATTTGATCTGCCTGCATGGCATATTGCATTTATAATCGAATAATAACATCGATTTTTATTTGAGGTTCCTCAACAAATTGTTTGCCAGTTTTAAGACTCTCAGATAATTTGAATCTAGAAAGAGTGGTAAAGGATAAAGTTTTCGAAACGTCCTTGTAAGTAAAGGGTAATTTTTTAAGAGCTATAAGAAAATTTGCCAAAATTCAGAACAATGCATTAAATTTTTATTTGTATCGATAGTACGGTCCATATAGTTTAAGGTTTGAAGATTATTTCATACAAATGTTGACCGCATCTGCGCCTCAAATGGTTCATACGCTTAGTCCAATTTTGGCATGCTCTTTCCAACATTTCGAACGGTATGTCACGAATAAATGCTTCAATGTTGTCTTCCAATGCGTCAATTGAAGCGGGCTTGTCTGTATAAACATGAGCTTTAATATAGCCCCGCAAAAAATAGTCTAAAGGCATTAAAACGCACGATCTAGGCGGTCAATTGACTGAACTCGCCTCTCAATAAGTCCATTGTTACGCATGCTGTGTGGCATGTGGCACCATCTTGTTAAAACCACATGATATGCAAGTCAAGCTCTTGCATTTTGGACAAAAAAAAGTTGGATATCATCTCATGGTACCGCTCACAATTCACAGTTACGTTACGATTCGCAGCATCTTTGAAGAAGTGCGGTCCAATGATGCCACCAGCCCATAAAACGCACCAAACTGTGACTTTTTCTGGATGCATTTTTTGCTTTTGCAATGCTTCTAGCTGATCTTCACTCCAAAATCAACAATTCTGCTTATTTACGTATCCATTGAGCCAAAAATGAGCTTCTTCGCTGAACACAATTTTTCGATAAAGAAGTGGATCTTCGGCCAACTTTCCAGGAGCCCATTTATCAAAAATTCGGCGTTGTGGTAAATCGTTCGGTTTCAATTCTTGCACCAGCTGTATTTTGAAACGCTTCACACCTAAATCCTTCCGCAAAATTGTCCACGTTGTTGAGTAACAGAGGCCCAATTGTTACGAAAGGCAACGAATCGATAATTGATGGTCATCATTAACACTGGCCGATGCAGCTGCGATATTTTCTTCAGTTCGCACTCTACGTAAGCGCTGTTGGTGGTTTAATGTTCAAGAATGTAAATTTGGTGCGAAATTTAGTCACAATAGCCCGAATAGCCGCTTCAGTGGATCGATTATACTAGCCATTAAAAGGGAAAAAGCGCGCGAATGAACTTTCGTAACAGAGCAAGTATTTTGATAATAAAATTCAATGATTTGCAAGCGTTGTTCGTTTGTAAGACGATTCATGGTTAAATTATAGACCAAACTGAAGATGTTTGACAGTGAAACAAAACACGAAACGTGCGTGAGCTGTTTAAACCAGTATTGCCAAAAAGATAATCGCTAAAAAATCACCCGTTATAAATAAATTAGAAGACAAATTGTTTCATGTTTTCGTAATAATTTGTCAGAAATAATTAATAATTAAGGAAGGAAAACTAAAAGAAAACAAAAGGATCTTCCTGTTCAATAAAATAAACCGCCTTTAAGAAATATGACTACTGTTTGACGTCCATATCTACGGGCTGTGGTTGTATGGTACACATGCTACAAATTAACCAAAAAAAATGTACCAAAAAAATATGGTAAAGAAAACATACGAAATAATAAAAAAATTCTTTTTTTTTTGCTCTTTTGAGGGCGTGTAACATGCGGTAACAACTATTCAAGCATTACATTGAGCACGGCATTCAAGCGTACGTATGTATGTATGTATCTTTTTAATCCAGCCATGTATGTATGTATGTACGTATGTCTATCAAAGTGAGTCGATTCTATTTTAGTTGAGTTTTTTCCTGCACTTAATGCAGCATTAAATTGTCGAAAACGGTTAGATTTTACACAATAAAAAACTCTCTCTCTGTCTCTGAACTCTTTTCTGAACACTTTTCAGAAAAACATTTAATCGCTTGCACCAGTGATGGCGTCAATTTTGTTTTGTTTTGTGTTTTTTTTTTCAGTAGTTTTGTTGTTACTTCTTCTACTCTTTTTCGAAATGTTGAAAACAATAGCATTTTACGTTTCCTTTTTCTTTGTTTTTTTGGTGTTCTTATTTGGTGTCGTCATTAAGTGCACATCATTGGCACTTTTAGAACTTCACCGCCGCCATCATTGTTAAACGAAAACAGTTAAACAGTGTTGTCTGCAGTTAGACACTCTATTGTCCATATCCGTGTATATTCAGTCAGTCGTCATTGACAATAACTTACGTATGCTTCGGCAAATAGAGTAGAGAGGAGAGTGTTAAACACTTGTTCCAAGAGACAATTCTCTAAATAGCCATTTGGTTGATGGTTGGGTCAGTTGATGTATTTTTTTTTCGTATCTTTCCGGACTCTTCTAACAATTGCTCTACTAAACTAAGCAAATGTACTTACACCAGATACTTTATGAGTTGCAGTGTATTTATCTCTTTAAAATTTTTTTTCTACCCGCTTCTCATTATTAATTCACTTTTTACAATTATCGACTCTACCATTTGCTATTCGCTTCTGTTTTTTATTGAATTAAAAAAAAAAGAAAGAAAATTCAATTAAAAAATTTCGTTTTTTTTTTTTATTCTTTCCTTGTTTTATAATAATTTTAACACACTATCGATCCATCAACTATGTCAGACACATGTTGCGTTGCCTTTATTTCACTTTTTTTATTAAATTTTTTTATTCGCTTTAAACTGTCAAATTAAATCGATTGTAACACTATTGGATTTAGAGTTGAAGATTCTTTTTTAATTTTGCCGCCTTCAAGTTAAAATTATTGTATAAATTATCAGTACGCATGGATGGTAGGCGTAGTTTAGTATCAGATGTCTTTGAAAAAAAGAGTGTAAAATGGTTGTCTTTCGCCAATATCATATGACTTTCTGGTCAAAGTCATATTTTATCAATTCATTAGAAAGCCAAGTTGAAGTTTAAGTTTGTTAAGGTTTTTAATTTTTCAAAATAAAATTCTAACCAATTATTAAATTAATACACACAACATAAGTGGTGTGAGAAGCTAGGTTGTAAACCTGACTAAAGTTTTGAAATCATATCCCAAGCCAAAACGTAGTTATTTTGTAATAAATTATGAAACAAATTCCATGTTCTTATTAAAGGGTGATTTTTTAAGAGCTATTGGAAATTTTTGCAAAAAAAAAACCCATAGAATTCAGAAAAATGCATGCAATCTTTATTTGAATCCATAGCACGGTCCATATAATTTAATGTTTGAAGATTATTTCATGCAAATGTTGATTGCGGCTGCACCTAAAATAGTCCATCCGCGAAGTCCAATTTTGGCATACTTTACCTTACGAATAAATGCTTCAATGCTGTCTTCCAATGAGTCAATTGAAGCGGACTTGTCTGTTAGGCATGAGCTTTAACATAGCCACACAGAAAATAGTCTAAAGGCGTTAAATCGCACGGTCTAGGCGGCCAATTAACCGGTCCTGAACGTGAGATAAAATGTTCACCGAACTCGCCTCTCAATAAGTTCATTGTTGCACGTGTTGGGTGGCATGTGGCACCGCCTTGTTGAAACCACATGTCATGCAAGTCAAGCTCTATGCATTTTGGACAAAAAAAAGTTGGACATCATCTCACGGTAGAGCTCACCATTCACAGTTACGTTACGATTCGCAGCGTCTTTGAAGAAGTGCGGTCCAATGATGCCACCAGCCCATAAACCGCACCAAACTGTGACTTTTTCTGAATGCAATTGTAGCTTTTGCAATGCTTCCGGCTGATCTTCACTCCAAAATCGACAATTCTGCTTATTTACGTATACATTGAGCCAAAAATGAGCTTCGTCGCTGAACACAATTTTTCGATAAAGAAGTGGAGGAGTCCAGGTGCCCATTTTGATAATAAAATTCAATGCTGTGTAAGTAAGCGTTGTTCGTTTGTAAGACGATTCATGGTTAAATTATAGAGGAAATTGAAGATGTTTGACAGCGAAACAAAACACGAAACGTGAGAGAGCTGTTTAAGCCAGAGTTGTCAAAAAGGTAATAGCTAAAAAATCACCAGTTAGTTAAAAGTGGTGACACTCATGTAAATACTGAAAGCATAAACAAAATTTTATTGCTGCTTTAGTAGGAAATATCGTCTACACTCAGCCACAAAAGTATACATTTTTTAATCAATCCGTTTTCGTTGAAAATCTTTCGTTGTCTGACAACTTTCCTCGGTTTTAAGACGGTCTTTTGCATTGGTTTAGGAAGTTGTTAATCGTATGTATACTTTTGAGGGCCTGTGTAGTTTCTAAGCTTATCAACTATAAATTGAGCACTTCATTTTTGGCAAGCTTTGTATAACCGACTTCAAGTTAGAGCTTGAAGTGTTAGTTCAAGTTAGAGCTTGAAGTGCTAACGTACCTTTACACAAATAAAACAAAGTGTATCCGAGATATTCTTGACATTTTTTGGTTGGAGGACCTATTGGCACCATTATGTGAAGAATATACATACATACACAATATATAATTGATCTCTACAACCATTCAGTCAGTATAACGACCTACAATCTCCCACCACATATGTTGTGTGTGTTAATTTTATACTTGAGTGGTGGGACCTACAGTTTAATGTCATCTCCGAACTTCAGATTTTTGAGAAAATGTTCATGGCAAATTTTTATTTACTCTCATAGTTTTAGACAGAAATCTGTCCTTGAAGAAAAATATTATCATATTTAGTCTAATAAGTAATAGTAATAAGTAATAGTACTACATACTAAACTATGGGGACTTGTGTGCAATATAAAATCGTTCATATATCTGCTATAACTTTTCTGTGTAGCTCGAATCAAAATGTCCAATTTTCAATGGCTTTATACCATAAATAAAGGCATAACTTATGTGGATTTTAAGCAATGCTATGCTTTGTGAATTATTCGTATATGCTTACGATTTTAGCTTACGACAAATCGCATGATCTTCGTGGCGAGATCACTACGGAAGATGATCATGTCCTCCAATCGGTCATGCAGAATATCGAATATGTCCTTTTGAAACCACAAGTTATTGTCAAGAGCATCTAATTCATACCTCGGGAAGTTATAGTCATCGACCTTTAAGCTTACCATTGACAGTGATGTCCTGACCAATAAAAATGGTTCGACCAATCCATAACCATAACACCAAACAGACTTTTTCGAGATACATTGTGTTTCCATAGCAGGTACTGATTTTTTCTAGGTGAGCGCTCTTGAATCGGTAGTTGATTGATATCGTCCAAATTCGATAACATATGACGCGTCTACGTCAGTCAGTTCCAATATCAGTTGAATTTTGTACGGCTACAGGATCAAGTCACTATGCAAAATTCACCAAGTTGTGGTCTACAAAAACTCGAGCTTTTCTGAGTGGAATCAATAGCCTCGGATACTTCTGCAGACATCAACGCATAAATGTCCGATCTTGAATTCATTCGAAAGTTTTTGTACTTTTGTTTGAACGACAGTAAAATAAGCAAAGCGGGCGGTACTTTGCCTACACAGAGTACTCATTTTGATAAAGCACGTGTTGTTGAATCCATACTAAAAAATGGCAATTAATTTGATGGATATAAGGAGCCACAATAGGATTACCTTGCTTTATCAACTTTTAAAGTTCAGCAGTCCCTTTCTGAAAAGACCCAATAGAGAGAATCTAAAGGTGTGTGTAAAGCAGTTCAAACGTTAAGTAACTGCTTTTAACAGCGAATTCATATTGTGGTAGCTTTGTTTTCATAAAACAACATCTTCATTTCCGCAATTTAGAATTTTTTTTGGCATCGTCACTAAATGTATTCAACGTAAATTGTGTTAATTGTGGAATATAATCCCATAAAGCAGTAGTTCCTAATAGGTGGAACAATCGTTGTCTTCTTATTCCTTTCGTTTCACAAAGTAGTCCATGCATTTGACTGTATCCAATGTCCACCGGGGGCCGAACATCTTCAGCTTTTTACACACATAGGACACGAACATCAACAACGTTCGTTAAAAAGAGCGTAAAACTGTATCCAGTTGCTTGTCAGCTTTCAGTGAAGTCTTTTTGTGTATCAATAATACACCCAAAGAAAAATGTAATTAAAATGTGAAAAAAAACTGGGAAACAGAATTTTTTGGCTTTAAATGTATTGAATTTCAGGTACCTGCAATATGCAATGATGACTCTTGCAACAAATGCATAAAAACTTGTGCGAAAAATACTAATGGAATCACATAGAATAATATTTGTTCGAATACTGCTTGAAACAATAATTACTAACAACTTTCCTCTCGATTATACACATGATTCTCATAAACACACACACATTTTTATCATGTTCTCTTTGTACCGACGTCTGGTTATATGTGATTTGTTTCATCCAAGTATGCGAAATAAGAGTCAAACACTGTTGGAACAACTTTGTCTTTCTGCACACATCTTGCTTAAACCTATCTCATCTAAGGGATCATATTGCAAAGTTGATTGAATATAACAAAGTCCATTTGCAGAAATGCTTACCACTAATCAAGTCCGGATAATTCAAGGGCTTGAGGTAAACTATGGTGTATATTGCACACATTGAAGACACCATCATGATCATTACTTCTCCTATACATTACAGTATTCCCTCGATTTACGTCGTCTCGATATACGTTGTTTCGATTAACGTAGTCAAAAATTGTGTTCCGTTCAACTTCGATTTGAGACGTCATTCGATTTACATTGCCTCTGTTATTTGTAAACAAAATCAGGGGAATTCCCTCTTTAAAAAAAAATTCAATACATAGAATAAAAATTTAAATATTTTAGTTTTTTTTTTTGGAAAATGTATTTAATGTCCATCTGATAGTATTTAATGTCCATCTGATAGTATTTAATGTCCATCTGATAGTACAAGTTCTTTGAAATTCGATTTAAGTTGCCTTTTTCCAGAACAACGTAAATCGAGGTAATACTGTATTTGATTAAGAATCAAAATATCTTCCGTTAAACAACAGGTGGGTGGAAAAAAAAATAAACAATCAAGGCTGATTACGGAAAGGAGGGTATGGAATCACGCGGCAGTTTGCTTTCAGCTGGTGTCAAACACAGGTAAAAATAAAACTACGAACTATTGATCGACCAAACTACGGCAAGCTAACCTGCAGTACTGTCATCATCTCTATTAAAACCTCAAATTATTCTATCTTTACATGACCTATTTTTCCAAATGCTAATTATTAAGAAAAAAAAATCTAATTTTCTCTATGGATAACTAAAATTAGATTTTTACGATGTTCAAAAAGGTTTAAAATAATCATCGTGAGATGTTTACCCACAAAATGCCTACACATATGGCATATAAATTTGAGATAGCTTGAGTGAGAGAGAGAGAGATAGAAAATCTTAAATATTTAGTTGAATTAACGATTTATTGATATTAAAAGTTAAATGACTGCTACTAATCAGTAAACTTTAATCCTCATGAATATTTAAAATATTCTTCATTTTATTGCCACTCTCTATACAATGTTGCTATATCCCGGTAAAAGTTTTGTTGAAAATCGTTTGTTTGCTTTGAAAAACTATTTCCATAATTGGTTTTTATATGAAAAATTTTTTTTTTTTTGAAATAAATTTCAACATTAAATAGAAACTTTTTTGGGTTTTCGTTGCGATAGACAAGACGACACTTAAAAATCATTAAAAAACGGTTTTCCCTATTCGAATTGGTTTGTTTTTCTATTTAATCACCTGAAATATTTCGGTATCTTTATTTGAAATCTTTATTATGGTACTTGGATAATTTAATTACACTTTTTTCGTTTGTAAGATGACGATATAAAAACAACAGAAACTTTTCGTTTTCATTACGAAAATGTTACAACAAAAAATCAGAAAATAATTTCTTTTAATTTCTTTTTTTCTTTCTTGTTTTTTCTTTATTAACGCCACCCAATTTTTTTCGTATTTGAAATGAAACCTGCCGCCTCATTGGAACTACTGCCTGCATCACCACTAACTACTGGCTGCGTTATCTATGAAACATAAAAAAAAGCACACAACCAACCAACCATCACTGACACAATTAACAAATTAATGAGGTTTTTTGAAAGTTTTTTTTTTTGTAAGGCAAACTAAAATCGATCAAATCCCACAAATTGTTTGAAAATAAATTTGAAAACTCATAGGAAAACAAACTCATGTGTTGTTACAGGGGAACATGCACTTGAGCGACTATTCTCGTTATGCTGTTAAACTCTCTTAGTGTTACAGATTTTACGTTTTAATGTTCTCATCATAAAAAATTAAATTGACAAATGAATGAAATATTCAATAATTTATTTTTTTATTTATTTTTTAAGTGTAATACCGGGGCTCTTATCTTAATTGGGATCGTATTAAATGCTGTAAATAATTTTTTAATTTTCATTTTAAAAAAGTACCTATTTAAGGAGTGCGCACAAAAAAAATCATAATTGTAAAAAATTAATACCGTTACATTGTTTTCGTTAGTCATCTGTTTCAAAATCCATGGGCTAAATTTCATTGCAATAGCAAAATTGAAATTTTTTGAAAATGGGCACCCAAGAAGAATGACATACAAAAATAATTAAAATTAGGCTAGGCTCGCAGGTGTTAACCAACAAACAGTTTCTAAGGTAAGAATAAAACAATTTAACGAGTCTTTGAGTATTGAGAGAAAGCTTGGAAGTGGAAGAAAAAAAGGATCTCCAGCCCAAAACAAAGCAAGTAAAATAATACGTATTTTCCGAAAACACTCTAAAATATCTGCATGAAAAGGGGCCTAAAAAAGTTGAATGCTCTGAGACCTTTGTCAAAAAAAATTTTTATACACAAAAGAATTCAAATATTATTTACTTTAATTGAAATATAAAACAAAAAATATCCTTCGCTTAGTTTTATTTCTATAACGAAAAGTGTAAGTCCAGTTTTTTTTTTGTGCGCACTCCTTAGGTTAAAAATTTTTTTGTTTAAAAAAGAAAAAACTCATTTCTCATGACATAAATTTATAAAATTTTATGTGTTGGAAAATATTTATAGCACACTGTAGAATTGCACATATGCCCGAAATTGGGGTATTAGAATTAATCAAAAAAAAAAAACATAATAAAGCAGTGGGTCCATAATTCTGTCAATTTTAGCAGTTTCCTAGCTCTTAACCGAAAAGGGAATACTCAGTAGACATCTGCCAATTGTCCCCTGACAAACTTTCATTGTTTTATGCCATTACAACCCTTCAGTTAGGATTACGACCTAGCTTCTCACACCACTTATGTTGTGTGCGTTAATTTTATACACGAATGGCGAGACCTACAGTTTAAAGTCGACTCCGAACGACAGATTTTGAGAAGCTTTTCATGGCAATTTTTACTCTCAGAGTCTTTGCCAGAAATCTGCTGAGAGGAAGTCGCCGAAGAAATATTTTTCGTTTTGATGTCTGACCTGGGATACGAACCCGGGCCTTTCTTCTAATAAGCCAATACACTACCTACTAGACCACGGCGACTTCAAGTATGCCATTGTTACAAAATCCCTTCCAGCAGACCACCACCACCTCTTTCAGCAATAAGGAGGAAAATTCAGTACGTAATACAATCCTTTAGTCTCGATTACAACCTAGTTTCTCACACCGCTTATGTTGAGTGTGTTAATTTTTTTATACATGATTGGTGGGACCTGCGGTTTAATTTGATTTTGAACGACAGATTTTTTGAGAAACTTAACATGACAATTTTATTCTACCCTCAGAGATTTGGTCAGAAATTTGCTTTGGGGAAATCCCCGGAGAAATATTTGTTCATTCCATTTTTCTGAAAATATCTGCAACCTGTGGTTTGAACGGAGTCCTCACGTCTAATAAGCCAACACACTTCTACCCAAACTACGGCGACTTTATTAACACATTATTGACTTCAACTCCGACTGCAAAAAATTGAACGTTCCCAAAGGTATGCAGGAAGACATAAAATAGGATCAATCAATCGAAGTTATGCTAAACCTGAATACCGTATCGAAGTGCTTATTTAAAATGCCGATCTATTCAGGTTCAAATCAGGAAATGAAAAAACTTCAATGCCCTTCCAAATTGTTTCTCCACCATCTGAACTCCAGAGAGGAATGTACCAGGAATTGTCATCATAGCGAGATCAGTTTTTTACTGCTGACCTTAACACAACCTGCATACATTCATACACAATTGGTCATTACAACATAACTTCTCACACCACTAACGTTGTGTATATTAATTTTTTTACATATGTGGTGGGACCTACGGTTTAAAGTCGACTGCAAATGACCGATTTTTTGAGAAAGTTTTTTATGGCAATTTTATTTTTCTCTCAGAGTCAACTTTAGGCTGTAGGCCCCGCCAGTTATCCGTAATCTCCTGACTGACTGTAATGGCAAATTATGTATGTATGGAGTCGTTAATGCTATTGTTAAATTCCTTTACAAGTGTAAGGATATGGATGGAAGGTTGTGAATGGAATCAAAATCAGTGTGGAGTAATGTGGAGTTACGTATATAAGCTGATAGTCGCCATAGTCTAATAGGTAGTGCATCTCCTTATTAGACGGGCGACAGTGCTTCATATCCCTGCTATTTCTTGAACAAAACGAAATAAAATAAAAAATTTCTTTGGCTATTTTCCTCTCACAAGTCTTATAACGAAAACTCTGGGAATAAATAATAACTAGATGACCCGTGCGAATGTTTCGCACCGTTAGTTGTTATTTTTGTAACATAAAATGAAAATAATTAATAGAAATTTTATTAAAAGTATAAAAATATTAGAAATCATAATATATCATACATATTTAGATACATACATGCTTTTATAATACTTCTTTGAATACAATATTAGAGGTAATGACATGATCATAGTTAACTTTTTGCCCCTACGAGTCCTTAATACAAACAAAAATATCTTTAAACATACGCACTCGAGAAAAAGCCACGTATAACTGCCCATGTGAAAAGACCGGTTGTGGAAATACAATCCTACCTTTTGAAGGGTTTGACCTTGTGCTTTGTTTATCATCATAGCAAAAGCAACTTTCACAGGGAATTATTTTTCGACATTACCAAAATGGCAACTTTATATATTATTATTAGCATTACAATTAAGCGACCCTGTTTATCGCACTTCATCTAACAACTACTGCAAAGTATTGTCAAAATAGCTTTTTACAACTTAATATGCATATTATATATAACTGACTTAGTAATAAACGGCATTATAGTAAATAGCGGTATTGCCAGAATGGATTTTAATACATACTCTATATTATGTAGAACTGCATTACTATTAAGCGACCCTGTATTAGCACACTTGACCAAAAACATATAATCATAATGACAACAGTATTATCATGTAGTTCTATATAAAATATAATTTTTATCAATGAAAATATTAATTTTTCAATTTCTAATTATTTTTCGCCATTAGTGTTAGATATAAGCTTTAAAATGAGATATCATTCATTAAATTTGATGCGGTGGTATGGGAGATATTTGCAACCGACAAAAAAAAAGTGCTTTAGAAATAATATATATGATTTGTCATGAAAAGTTACTCAAGAATCTGTTGTTTGGAGTCGACTTTAACACGTTGACTGCCGTCGACGAGATTGTGTTCTATTCTAGAGCGCCAAACTACGAATTATATCGTAATCACTAATGTGAAAAAATCAAATTGTCGTTTTTTGGCAATACTGAAAATTCTTTGGAATTCTGAAAATTGCGCCGGCAGTCAACGTGTTAAACAGTAGAATATACCACTCATGTTCAAAACTTACACATTCAACATGGGTGATTAGAAGCTGGGTTGTGAACCTGACTAAAGGTTTGTAATGAGCAATCCAGTATGTGAGCATATAATTTCAAGCCTAAACTGCTTGTTTTTTAAAAAACTAGAGTATTGGGTGAAGCACAATTTCAATGCATATTTTGAAGGCAATTGATTTCAAGGCTTTTTCCATTATTCTTTCAATTACAAGTATGATGGCCTACGATTATGTTCTTTGTTTTAAAAAGTATTACGAAAAGGGGTTCATAAAAATCTTTTTCAATATTATTAAGATTGTTTTGTTTTACTTTTGGTGTTTTCATTTTTTTTTTATATTTTCCTTAAATTTTTTTTTGTATGGCTCTTCATCGCATTACAATTTAATGAGGCTGGGATTTTTATGTTTTTATTTCGTCTTAAATATGTTGTAAAACACTCCAAATGTATAGCAAGTAAGTAAAAGTAATTAAAAATAAAACAAAAAAAAAAGAGGAGAAATAAAATTAATTGTTACTACAGTTTCTTGTTGTTGCTGTTGTTGTAAGTGTCGTTAAAAATTTACAATACAACACAAGGCCGCCCGGGGGAATTAAAATGGTTACAGGAAACTCTGAATATGATTTTATGTGTCGCATAATTTAAAGCCACGACAAAACGTAATTGAATGAAATAACACCTCAGAGAGAGAAAGAGAATTTTGTATAAAATATTTGTATGAGTAAGTGTGTTGTTGTTTTTTTTTTTGGGAAAAAAATTGAAAAAGAACTGGAAAACAGAAGAAACAAGAACCTATTAAAAGAGGAAAGGAACATAAAAACAAAAAATAAAAACTGAAATTGTATGGTAAAATGAAACTTACAATGTAATATGAGGCTTATATTTGTCTTCAAACAGACAGACAGACAGACATGCTGAAATTTATGTCTTAAAAATTTGTCATTGCCTAACATTTGTTCTTTGGCGTTAACGTTATAAAGTTCTCAAGTTCTATGAGCATTTTTTTCTTTTTTTTTGTTTAATGTTCTGCATAATTAACTGGTGTTGTTAAATAATTTTTTTGAAGAATTTTTTTTTGAATTTGAATAAAAAACGGGAATATCTCATATTACCCCTCATAATCATAATTATAATGACATCCAACCAAGTCGTAATTTATCATAAAAAAAAACAGCCTTAAAATGCTGAGTTTTTGATTTTACTTTCTTAGGCTGGTTTCAGGTTCAATTGTATTCTTGTCGCTCTAAAGCCTTATTTCATGGCTTTTTCTTTTGGGATCGTATTTTTTTTTTTTTATAATGCACAACAATGCATATTTCTTGTCACAAGTCTTTAGAAGAGATTGTTTTATGCCAGAGAATTTTTTTGTCAAAAAAAAAATGAAAAAGAAATACGAAGAATAATACACGAAAATTGCTAGACCATAACCAAACCTTAAAACAATAGCTTCATTCACACCATCATCCTGTTTGCTGTTGTTATTGTTCGAATTTTCTTTCGATTTTTGTTTGTTTTTTTTATTGTTTTTTTGGCTTTTACCGAAACTTGAAAAATATCATGCATGAGTTTTAATCGAATTTTTTTTTTTGGTTTTTCTGTTGACACCCTACTCTCTTAGATATTGTGGATGTAAGCTTTGGAAAACATAAATGGAACCGAATTAAGATTTAAATTTTTATAATCCAAAATTGCTTAGAAATTTTTAAAAAAACTAAAACTTTGTTGTTATCCAGACTACTAATGTATAAAAGAAGAAGAATTGTAAACATCGCAAGGCATAATAAATAAATTTCTATGCATCTGTGACAAATGAGGTTATGCATATGCAGTTAAGGAAAAAACTCTACATACACCCTTTAATTTTCATCTTTTAAGAAATTATTTAAATATATTAAAAATTAATTTATGGTATTATATTAAGCGTTAACAAAAAAGTTTATTTCAAAAAAGAAAAAATCCAAGTTTTAAAAAAACAAATAAAAAAATAAAAAAAAACAACAAATTCATAAGAAAAAAGTCTACATACATTTACAAAAATTAAAATATGAATTAAAATTTTTGTACTTAAAGTGAAAAAAAAAATGTTGTTTAGTACTTAGTCGGTCTACCTTGAGCATCAATTACGGCCTGAAGACGCCGGGGCATTGACATTACCAAATTTTCAGTAATATCAGGTGTAATTTCAGTCCAAGCTCGAATCAGCGCGGTTTTAAGAGTTTCTCGACTGCTGATGTCGTACTTTCATACTAATCTCTCCAAAAGATCCCAAACGTGCTCGATTGGTATAAGATTCTTCGGATCGAGAGCAGTGTTTGATTTTCTCCAAACCTTTGGTCGTCCATCGTTTCCGAAAATATTGTATTTACTCTCATCAGTAAATATAACAGTTTTCCAGAAATCAGTATCTTTTTCCAGATGAGCTTTAGCAAATTCGAGACGAAGTTGACGATTCTTTACCGAAATTAATGATTTTTTTCGTGCTGTTCTACTTCTGAAACAATTTTCACGTCAAACATGTCTTATTGTTCTCGGTGTAACTGAAACATGAGAACATTTTTCAAGGTGTTCCGCTAATTTTGGCGCACTTATTCTGGGATTCTGCTTCACTTCTTTCAAAATACTGCGTACGTCCCGCCTTGAAAGTTTCCTTGGTCTTCCAGATTGTGGTTTATTTTCGGTACTTTTTATGTTTTCGTAGTTCTTTATTATTGTTTGTACCGTAGAACGACATAATTTAAGTGTTTTGGCAATTTCGCCATAGGACTTACTTTCCTCCATATTTCGAACTGAGGGATGTATTTCTTTCATTTTCCCCATTTTTAATAAAATATTTGCTTTAACAATCACTTTTTGCACTTAATTGATAGTATTGCTTATAAAAAAAAGTAAATGTGGAAAATAACGGATCTTTTCCTTTTTTTGTCCTTAACTTTTTGTTAATTTTAGAGGTTGCCATACTGTATGAAGACTTTTTTCCAGCGGCTTAATATGATAATCGCTAAAAATTTTTATAAAGTAAATATTTTCGTTTCTCTTTTTCATCGATTTATATTATCAGTCTATACCCTAATAACTAGTATACAAATATTTTCTAATAACACAATTAATTCTTGAAAACTAAAAAATATTGGGCTGTATGTAGAGTTTTTTCCCCAACTGTATACATACATACATAAGTGGTCAATTACAAACCTTCAATCAGCACTACGACTCAGCTTCCCATACCACTCAGGTTGTATGCATTAATTTTGTACCTGAGTGGTGGGACCTACAGTTTAACGTCGACTCCGAATGACAGATTTTACAGAACATTTCATGGCAATTTTATTTTACTGATTGAAAGGTTGTAATGACTAATTATGTATGTATGTAAAAGCTATAAAAAAGCAGCAGAACAATTTCAGTATCAAGTTGAATTAAAAACGTGTCTACACATATTTACTGACAGCAAATTATTACCTATATCGGTAATACAGCTCTCCGGCCCAAAGATATAGTTGCCTATAATTTGAGAATACATATCAAATGGCTGCTGCAAAGGCAGTAATGCTAAGGAAGAACGATATTTTGTTTGGCATTTAGGTATTTATAGAAATTTATAGGTGATTTGGATGATTTCGATAACTGATCACATTTCATGGAACTAATATTTGTCCTCAAATTGTAGTGGAATCTTAAGAAAATTCAACATCGTTCACTGAGTGGAATGCATCCGAAATTTTAAAATTTCCATGACTCTGAAGCTTAAATCAGACTGAATTTTATCGACTTCATGAGTTATGTTGGCTCTGAGGATGGTTGTGGTTTGTAGCTTATTCGCATAGACCTGGCACTCAAAAAAAACCCCACAAAAAAAGTTCTAATGGGGTCAAATCGCACGATCTCGGTAATCTGTTCACATCACATTTATTTGCGATGAGTATGACATCAAAACACTCGTGCAGAATTTTCAACGTAGCATAAGCTGTGTGGCTCGTAGAGCCAGCGTTTTGAAATCATATATCTATAGCGGCTAGGTAATCTAATTCAGACCGAAAGAAGTTGGTAATAATCGACCTTTAGTGCTCGTTATTTTCAGTGATGGCTTGATCAACATGGTTCTCAAGTCTATCCATTCATCTAGAAATATAACTAATTCTTCGATGAAAATTGAACTCAATTTCCAACTGCTCCATAGCCCATTCAATAAACACACGCCATAGTCTAAAATCGTTTACCTTCAGTTTCAACATCACTTGCATGTTTTATGTGTGCCTCATGTCATAAATTCGCCAAATTTTGTTTGTTTACATAACCATTCAATCAGATATATGCCAAATCACTGAAAATAATTGCTGACTGCTCGCGAAGCCATTTATCTACACATGTTGTTGTCTATGAACGTTTATGTTCAAATGAATTTTATACGAATGCGGTCTGCGAAATCGCCATAGTCTAGTAGGTAGTGTAGTAGTAGGCTTATTAGACTTGAGGCCATAGTACCAACCTGACGCCAGATATCTCCAAACTAACGAATTAAAAATATTTCTTCGACGACTTCCTCTCAGGAGATTTATGGTAAAAAAAACTTCCGGAGGAAATACATTTTCCCTGAATTAGCTTCTCAAAAATCTGTTGTTCAGTGTATACTATAAGCTATAGGTTCCGCCACTCATGTATACATGAGTATACACACACATAACATAAGTGCCGTCAGAAGCTAGGTTTTAATACTGACTGCAGGGGTGTTTTTTTTTTTCGTCTTCAGCCAGAGGTGGTAATCTTTGAAAGATACTTTCGTTCCGACTTGTGTCTACGTACTAAACCCAATCCCTACACACTTCAACCACTCTCCCCCCGCGGGACTGCCGTAAGGTATTACTTCGCGGAGGGTTGGTTAGCTCGAAAGCTTTATCACATTAAGTCAAATTTTGCTTCCGTTCCTTCAGTCTTCGGAGTTCTAGTATTACTTCAGCAATTTTCTGGCTGTATTGAGTCCATAGCGTCCTAGTATTCAACAGCTGCTCCATAAGCTGGTTTGGTGTTAATCTAGTTTCTCTGGGCCATCTAAATCCGGGGCAGCTTGTTAGAATATGCTTCTCATCTTACTCTTCATCTACACGATTTGGGAAGTATTATGTCCAAATCTGTGCCGGTACTTCCTAAAACATCCATGACCAGTTAGAAACTGGGTCACGTAGTAATTCAGCTCGCAAAGTTCGTTCTCCATCCAAAGGGTTATATCAGGGATAAGGTGAAATGTCCATCTTCCCTTTAAATTGTCCATCGTGACTGCCATTTGTGCACGGAAGTCCTTCTTTCCTTCTCTTTTATAGCCGCTGTCCGCCCTGGACACTCGTGGCGGCGAAAGTATATTCGCCCTTCACTGCAGGGATGTAATGATGTATTTATGTTTGTATGTATGTATGTATGTACGTATGTATGTATGTCTTCGAAAGGTCAGTCGATTTCTCCTGAGCGAAGCTAAATCGCCTGCCTCGGATGCTTTTGTAGAATTCTACGTAAAGCGGTGATGTTTTATTTTTTAAATTGTTGTCGTCCTTTACTCATCAAACCGCTTTGGGACCTCGCTCCTAGTAATTTATTATTCCTATTAAAGTTTAGGTTGTTTTTCTTCAAACAGTTTCCAATAAAGTATTCTGTCATGGGGACTTTAAAGAGGGGGAGCTTAACATTGTAAATAAGACAACTCTTTGGAACAATAAATTCCAAAAAATTTTTTCCTGTTTGGTATTCTAAACAAAAATAAATTTTTAAAAGGGGGTCGCAAAACCAACCATAACCTTTACAACCGATTTTCAATTGAAGGGTATGACCGCAACGGCTTTAATCGAATAAAAAGCCTTTTGGCCCGTTTTTGTTTTCCTCTTTTTTTGGTTAAAACAAATGTAAGTGTTTGGTATCTATTCATACGGTTGGTCGTCTTAGTGGGTTGTAATACTGAACCTCATGTGACATTAAAAGCATAAACAAATAAACATGATACGGAGCAATGAATTAAAAATTTTTCAAAACACACAAAAAAAAGAAGAAGAAAAATTAAAAACGAAACAAAGTTGTGCAGCAGCATTCACTGGAAAAAGAAAAGAAAATGGGAGTGAGAAAAGTCAAAGCGGGCTGTACATTATTTTTACATATAAAAAGAAACGTTACCCATAGTGATATGCTGTTTTTGTTGTTGTATGTTGTGTTACCAAATACAAAAAAATAAAAGCGAAACAGAAAAGGAATTACATTTTGGCCTTAATATTGTCTCCTTAACAGTTCAAATAAACATTTACGACAATGTTATTGTAATTTTTGTTTCTTGTTGTTGGTTTCTGTTCTCTTATATTTTTTCTGTTTTGAGTTGAAAATTTGATTTCGAATTCAATAACGAATGAGCGTGATATACGCCACTTAGTTAAATATTCGTTGAACCGTAGTAAAAAAAAAACAATTTTTCTTTCCTTTTCTTGTTGTTTTTCTCTTTTTTTTATTTTTGTTTCTTTTGTTTGTTTTTTGCAAAATATTTGATTTTTTTTTGATTTTCTTCAAATCAAGTAAACTTAGCACCTGACTGTAGCACCTCAATATAACATGAGTTGTTTTAATTTTTGTTACGTTGTTGTACTAGCCCCCCAAAAGTAAAAGCCAGCAACCAAACAACACTAATATTAATAACAACAATGTACTGTACTACTATACATAAATGCAGACCTTTAAAGTGTAATTTCTTATTTGAAAGGCGGTGGGAAAAAGTTTTTGAAATACGAAGAACATATTAACTCCTCATTAACCTAACCTCCGAATTAACATTCGGTTAGGTTAGGTTAGAGGACGTGTACCTGTCAATCAAGACAAATACAGTACCTGGAGATCGAATTGACCCATTGTACAACGTCCTAAAAGAGGGATGGATAATAGAGGGGTTAGGATGAAAGGAGGGTATGTAGAAAAGTGGGGGAGAATGGGAACCGGAGAAGGGAAACGTTACCAATGAATACATTTGTATTTTAGGAGAAAGTTATTCAAGTTTTGAACCAAATCATGGATTCAAAAATGGATCCAAATCATGTACGAAAGTCGGATGTGAAATCTTTTCAGAACAACAGAACATTAAATCGTCCTAGTGCTATCAGTACTGCAGTATATTTCAGTCAGAAATTTCTTACGTACTTAATTGATCATTACAATGCTTTAGTCTGGATACCAACCTAGCTTATCACACCACCCAAGTTGTGTATATTTATTTCACATATGAGCTTGATTTACAGTTTAAAGCCTACTCCGAAAGACAGATTTTATTTACTCTAAGAATTTTTCCAGATCTCTGCTGAGAGGAAGTCGTCGAAGAAATTTGTTTACATATTTCGTTTTGATCGAAATGTCTAGACTGGAACTTGGATCACAACCTCAAGTCCAGTAAGTGAACATACTACTTACTAAAGTAGGGTGACTTTAGGTTGAAATAATGGCTTTTTAAAATTGTCGCAATGCGAATTCGTTATCAGAGTATGTCGTGTTTTAATACACACATATTTACAGATAATAAAGCGGTCATAGGCGTACGACTAATATCCTACACGATGCTCATCCTCTCCGTGCTTCTATATGAAGCAAAGGCATGGACACTATTAAGCAATACTTACAGCAACCATGAGAGCTTTCGAAGGAAAGGTCATACGTAAGATCTTCGGTCCAGTTCGAGATGGCTACGAGCTCCTCAACGACATGGATGTTGTGCAGTGTATTAAGATCAAGCGGCTGCATTGCCTTGGCCATGTCTTTCGAATGGCGAAGGATGTTCTGGCAAGACCGGTAATTGTTGAGGAGATTAGCTGAAATCGGCGAAGAGCATAACCTTCTTTTTTGCGTTAAAAGGACCACTTCGAGGAAGACTTGTCATCGATTGGTGTGACCAGCTGATGTAGGCGCGCAAGAAGCAGAGACGCCTGGAGGAACGTGTTATGGTAGGCCGAAATGCGTTAATAGGGTTTTTAATGGCCAATTAAATAAGTAAGTAATTCGATTGTCTGTGGAGAAGATAACAAGACAATTGACGGTTAACCTCATTTGAATTCCTGGCCACAGAGACGTAAATGGTAACAACAAAGACGTAAATGGTAACGACGACGCAAAAAAATCAAATGAATTCCTATGTCAGACTCTGCAGAAAGTTAAACAAAGGCTTCGTTAATTGGCAAAGCTCAGATGGGAATCCTTGTAGAGGCACAAGACAGATCTGGGCGACATGAACCTAACAAGATTCTATCTGAGGAACTTTATAGCAGTGATAACATAACATTAACCCCTCAGTATGCCAGAAAACTAAGAATCTCTTATAACAACGTCTGCAGAAGCTGTAGCAGAATATAGACCCCTCAGTCGTAATAACGGAAGACTGGTCTTTAGATGTTTAAGTCAGAAAACTGGGAATATCTTATAACGACTTCAGCAGCAACTGAAGCAGGAAGAAGAGGATTCACAATAGGGATAAAGAGACACTGGCCTTTGGATGCTTAAGCCAGACGTCTGTGAATACCGTAATACCTCATCAGAAGGAGGAAGAAGATTTCGCAGCAGTGATAACGAGACATTGACTTCTAGAAGTTTAAGCCAGTCGTTTTGGAATACCTCATAACGACTTCAGCAGCAGCCGAAGCAGGAAGGACATTTCACAGTATTGATTATGAGACACTGGCCTCTAGAAGTTTAAGCCAATCGTTTTGAAATACCTCATAAAGACTTCAGCAGCAACCGAATAAGGAAGAAGATTTCGCAGCGGTGATAACGAGACACTGGCCTCTGGAAACTTAAGCCAGACGTCTGTGAATACCTCATAACGACTTCAGCAGCAGCTGAAGTAGTGATAACGAGACACTGGCTTCTAGATATTTAAGCCAGCCGTTTTGGAATACCTTATAACGACTTCAGTAGCAGCCGAACCAGAAAGAAGATTTCACAGTAGCGATAACGAGGCACTGGCTTCTAGATGCTTAAGCTAGACGTCTGTGAATACCATGATACTTCAGTCGAAGCAGTGATAACGAGACACTGGCTTCTAGATGTTTAAGCCAGCCGCTTTGGAATACCTCATAAAGACTTCAGCAGCAGCCGAATAAGGAAGTAGATTTGGCAGCAGTGATAACGAGACTCTGGCCCCTGGAAGCTTATGCCAGACCTCTGTGAATTCCTCATAACGATACCTCAGGCGAAGCAGGAAGAAGATTTCGCAGCACGGATAACGAAAAATTGGCCTCTAGATGCTTAAGCCAGTCCTTTTGGAACACCTCATAACGACTTCAGCAGCAGCCGAAACAAGAATAAGATTTCACTGTAGGGATAACAAGGCACTGGCCTCTAGATGCTTATGCCAGAAAAATGGGAATATAACGATTATAACGGTTTGTAAAATGAGAATAAAAATTCTTGTACATTCAGAATTGTGTGACAAAAAATGTCTAGTCAAAAACGATTGAAATGATATTCACGCTTTCAAAAACTCTCGAGATGGTTGAGAGCTAAGAATTAAAAGACGGAATAGTTGATATCGGTCGTCCAACGCCACGTTATAGGACCCAACTAAATTATGCCTATTAAGGTAATACTTTTGAAGTGTTATTTAATTCCTTTACAGTCTGATATTTTGCCAGTAGTCTGACAACAAATTAAATGTTTACTTTTGCTTAAGCAACTTTAACTTCAATACAACACGGTAAGTATGAAAATCAATTTGAAAACAGTTCAACCATGAAATTTTATGACAATTGTTTTGATTTTCGTTTTTATTTTTCTTGTCGTAGTCTTAAATCGCCTCCCCAGCCGAGACTCAATTCTGCTAAGGTTAGTAATGAAACTGAAATAATTTGTTATTAAATGTGAATTGTCATGAAATATATTTCAACTATAGTGGTAACAACTTTGTTGTTTCAGTTATAAATTCATTCATAAATTTAAATATGGTATGCGGCAATACAAATGGAACAGAGAAAGAGGAGTTTTGGCTAAGACTACCTCTTGTATTGTTGTTGTTTATTAAACAAATTTCATTGTATTTGATTTTATGGCATAAACAAATGCTTACTGTGTAAAACTATTGTAATTCTATTAGAAATAAATGACATTTAAAATACAAAAGAAATAATAGAAAAAGAAAAAAATACTTTCCTTATTTTCTTTGTAGCTTTGCTTCTTTTCTCCTTGATGCCTTCTTACTTCTATACACAAGTTAAAAACAAAGTTGGCCAGTAAAGTTAAGTAAAGTTGGTATCACGAGAAGTCCTTGCACAATATTTTATTGCGATTTTATTGTTAGAAAATGCCAGTCTAGGCAGAAAACAAACACAAGAAAAATTGCACAAAAACTAGAGTAACAATGAGTAACAAATAACTTCCGGTGTAAATTATTTAACCGTACTGTTCCGTAACCGGAAAGTCATAAATAAAATCAATAAATTTTCCTTAAGGGCGGCAATTATTTGTTAATAGCGAAGGCCTCAAATCAATACTGAAAGGCCAGCCAGAATGGTTGTAAAGAAAATACAAAAAAAAAAATTTTGTCCCATAATTTACCTGCTGCTGTAGAACCTTTTTTGTTTTTTTCAAATGAAAAACAATAACAGGAAGACATCCTTTAAGATTGTATAATGCAGATACAATGTTATTTGTTTAACAAAAATATTCATTCATTCAGTCAGTCATTCAGTCTGTCACTCACTCACTCACTCACTTGTCTATTTATTTTCTTGTATAAAATTTCATTTGTATCTGCTTTTGTGATGAGTATGTTGAGATAACTTTTGAAATCTTCTTCTTTTTTTTAACGTGGGAATCATTCTTAAGACAATTTCCATAAAACACTTCAATTGCAATCCCGACACCTGTGTGTGTCTGCTTCATTTTATAGAATCCTTTTTGCATTTCTTTACTTATTGTCCGTAATCCTTCAGGATTTTGATTTTCACTGTCATTGATAAGAATCAGAAGTAACTTGAATATTGATTGGGGGAAACGTCATTGTTCGGTTATGTTAAAAGAGAAAACATGGAGACACAGCTGTTTAAAATTTTTTTTCAATTTTCTACTTCACATTTTAAAATTGATGCATTTGCTGTCATCAAGGACTCCTTTTTAAGATGTTTTTAGTACAAGAAGCAGCATAAGGAATGGGAATTTTCAAAACTATCAAAAAGTGTATTTAAAAATAAAGACAATGTTATAAATGAAGCAAAAATTAATGCCTTAATTTAGTCAGTATTAGCAGATGAAAGTTTTTTAACAGGGCTTTTTATTTGCGTCTAAATTAAGGTCGTACAGTATTTATACGTATTTGGAGTAAAGATGAAGCAATGAACGAATGTTTCAAAGATCAAAGAAACCTAATCTGCACCTATGCACATAACAAACAGCACAAAGTGTACGTGAAACCTAACCAGAATCCACCGAAACAACCCCACTGTAGTGATAATCAAAGACTAGCATCTATGTCCACGGACATTCAGACGACTAATTTGGCAGAAAAAGTGATATTTGCCTCACAAGTGGGAAGACCTTGTAAATGCCTGGGACAAATATTAATAATCACGATGTCTGAGAGATGCTAACCCATCCTTTACTTTACAATTTACTTTCTTTCCATTTTTCATCAAATACTACCGGAGTTAGCTGTCCATGACTTTCAAACACAAACTTAATGACTCTGGTAGACTAGATTGGTTGAAAAAAGGTATCCAATAACCAATACCTTAAGCAGTTAGCTGTAAGTTACATAATCACTCCTTATGCGTCAATTCTTTGAGTCCACATATCATATACGAGTATGAATAACACATACATACATAATTGGCCACTATAACCCTTCAGTCAGGATTACGACCTAGCTTCTCACACCACTTATGTAGTGTGCGTTAATTTTATACATGGGCGACGGGACCTACAGTTTAAAGTAGACCCCGAACGACAGACTTTTGAGAAGCTTTTCATGGCAAATTTTACTCTCAGAGTCTTTGCCAGAAATCTGCTAAGAAGAAGTCGCCGCAGAAATACTTTTTGTTTTGATGTCTGACCTGGGATTCGAACCTGGGCCTTTAATATCCAATTTAATATCCCAACACACTACCCACTAGACCACGGCGACTTGTATAACGCCGAATAAAATATTAACTTTGCTGTAGTCTAGTAGGTAGTATATTGACCAGGTCAGAAGATTTCTGGCAAAATGAAATTGCCATGAAAAATTTTTTTTAAATTATATCTTTCGGAATCGAAGGTCCCGCCACTCATAAATAAAATGAATTGTGTGCAGCTATATTTCACCAATGGCTTTACGAATATTATCCCTTAAAGCGTGAATTTTCTCTGGCTTGTTGGCCAGTTATCTTTGACGGCACCCCACAAATAATAGTCTAACGGTTTCAAATGCATGCTCCGAGGTGGCCAAACGACATCAGCTTTGCGGCTGATAATGCGATCTTCAAAAACAGGACGCAAAACATCAAGTGTAGCTTCGGTTGTGTAGCACGTAGCTCCGTCCTGTTGAAACCAAATGTTGCCAATATCCTCCTCTTCAATTTTGTGAACAAAAATTCGTTCAACATGGCCCGATAACGATTGCCATTGAGTGTAACGGCCACTCCTTGCTCATTTTCGAAGAAAAATGGCCCAATTATGCCATTGAACCCAAATCAGCACCAAAAACTGAATCGTTTTGGGTGCGTCGGCTTTTCAATGTATGCGTGCGGGTTTACTGTGGCCCAAATGCGACAATTTTGCTTACTTACATGCCTGCACACAAGCGATAATATGCTTAAAAACTGGATTGATCGTGTAGGCTACTGCATGGCCAGCCGGAGCAGTCATTTGAATGAAATTATTTTCCATTATTAATCAGAAGGATTGTACTTTCGAATAAAAAAAAATTTCAGAAAATATTCAGTAGTTGTTTTTTAAAGGATTTTCAAAAAAAAAGTTATTTGGTGGACCCTTTACATGACTGGTCATCAAGAATGATGAACTAAAGATTACACCTTGCGCATGATTTCCCGTTAGATGACGTTGTCGTTTTTACATGTGAAAATGAACATTTCTTCTAAAAAGTGTATGCACTACGCAAAAGTAGTTGGCAGCCCTGCAATATAACTTACATTATCATTAGCCAATAGGAAAACAATGAAAACAATTTTCGTGACGTCATTGATTCAACATGCGCAGAAAGTTTTTATTTTGTGTGCGTGATGATATAATCTTTAGTTTATCATTCTTGATTGGTCATTACAAACCTTTTGTAAGGATTACGAAATAGTTTCCCACACCACTTATGTTTTACGTGTTAATTTTATACATGAGTGATGGGGCTTGCAGTTTAAAGTCGCTAACGAATAACTGATTTTTGATGTACTTTTTATAATAATTATATTTTACAGTGAGAGTTTTTCCCAGAAATCTGTTGAAAAGTGGTCGTCTAAGAAATCATTTGTCATAATTCATTATGGTCGAAATGGCTGACCTGGGCTTTTGACAACACTAGATATTCAATAATTACTTCATCGAAACTGGCTATTTTTAGAGCTTGACAGCTAGAATTGATAGTCACCGAAAATGGGTGATAATGTTGAATCATAAAATGCTAAAACGGTTGAGCCTGTCTCGTAATAATTTAAGAATAAAATTTTTTTCTTTTCAATAATTTAAATCAGTTTGCAAGAAACAATTTTTTTTATTTACTTTCTTTAGAATATTAATTAATTGTACGGCATTTCCATGTTGGAATTCAATTAACATTTCCGTTTAAACAAAAATTTTATTTGTCTTCTAAGCAATGCTTTTCGCAATTATGAAAATACACGTCTTACGACATAATATCAATTAAATTTAATGAAAATTTATTAAATTCTAGAGAAAAAAACCCTATTTACTAGCATAATAATAGGAAACGTTTAAAACAAACTTAAGAAAATTAATCAATATTTACTGTGTCTTTGCACTTTCATGCTCTTCGGGCTAATGACAATGATGACAGTATCGTCATCACAAGCATCAACATCATCTGAATCAACAATTATTGCCACGGCCAATGTGCTTAGCGCTCAAAGTGTAATAGTGTTAATAAAACAAGGCAAGAATCTAATAAAACCGTGTTTACACTGTGCTTGCTATCAAAATGGCAGATAAGTAAGTGAAGTGAGTGGTAACTATTAAAATTATTACATACAGTAAGCATTAAAATTAACTACACACTAAGGATAAAATTCTAACAATCACCAAACTTAACTTTTAACACTTAAGGAGAGTGCACAAAAAAATTTGTTCGAAATATTTTGAAATTTTTTTGAAAAAAAATTTTTTTTTGCTAATGAAACGATTTTAAAATAATAGTAACGGTAATTTTTTAATGTATATTTTTTTTTTTTTTTAATGTGTAGTTTCTTTTGACGCCTACTGTATGTATTCATATTGTATTAGCAATTAAGCGTCGTTCAAACAAATACAAATGACCTCTTTTAATAGCAAATATTTATTGTAAGCAAGTAATAAACAAATTTGAAAGGAAAATGAAAAATAAAAATTATAATTCAGCACACTTTGCAAGCGGACTGCAGCAGAGCTGCAGAGAAATCATACAAATTCCCAGGTTATAAAATAAGACAAGACAAGCTATGATAGCCAGATAGATAGCGAGCATGTTAAAGATAAAAGCTTTTATAACTTGCCATTATTGTTTCGTTTCAATAACAGCTATTTCAAGCCAACATTTTTATGGCCCAATATGCTGTAAATACGCTAAAAACTATAAATGCCCCAACAACAACTATAAAGATAAAGATAAACTTTTTCATACATTTCGATCGATCTGTAGTAGTCTTGTGGTATTTGTTCTGCTTCTCTGATTTTTAGTTCGTTCGTTCGTTCGTTACAAATAAACGCACTGATTGCGTTTGTTTTTTCTCTGTTACTCTCTCTGGTGCTTTTATTTCATATAAAAAATTTTTATTTGTTGTTGTTATTGTTATTGTTGGTATGTTGTATTTAGAAATAAATTTACAATAACATCTGATGTGCTATAAACAATTTATAGCTACTAAAGTTAGTAACAAACAACAGCAACAACCGTCAGCATCGTCATCATCATCATCCTACTAAAACCTCACACACTCGAACTCTTTCCGAGAAAAGCTAATGAAAAGAAACTTTGTACTTAAAATTTTTGGTTTGCTAAGCAAAAAAACAACAGCATTTGAAAATACGAGAGTTGTTCAGAAAATTAATGTTTTAATAAAAGAAAAAATTCCATTTTTTTTTAATCCATGCCTCGTATCAAATACTTGGTAACTGATGCTAATGCTAAGAACTCTAAAGCAGAATTCAGAAGACAGAAAAAAATTTAATTATAAACTTTATTGACGCGTTCTTCTTCTTCTTTGTCTTCTTTCTAAATAAAAACAACAACAACAACTTAGGAAAAACCTCAACAACAACAACAACATCCCACTGCCAACAATATCTTGGTGAACAAAAAAAGAAAGAAATTTTTTTGTTAAAATTTTCGTAAAAACAAAGGGAGTAGAAACTTTAACTTAAATTTTCCTTTCTTAAAATTCTCCCCTACCCCACTTATTTTCAGTGGTTAAGCATTTTACAATAAATTAATCATG
The DNA here is from genome assembly GCA_014635995.1 of Sarcophaga peregrina. Classification (NCBI taxonomy): domain Eukaryota; kingdom Metazoa; phylum Arthropoda; class Insecta; order Diptera; family Sarcophagidae; genus Sarcophaga; species Sarcophaga peregrina. The sequence goes on along the minus strand of CM025790.1, from coordinate 9,513,808 downwards.
TGTTAAGGAATGTTTGCCAAGTACAAACAAACGAACAAAAAATAAAAGATAGGGAAACTGTTCATTGAAGTTCAAAGAAAATTAAAATTTTTCCAAATGAATGTAAATAATTTGCATTTTTTCTTTTTTGTTTTAGCCAAATTGTTTTAAAAGTTAAAAGAATAATTATTTTTTATCATGATATTGTGTATGGAAATTTGTTTTGGAAAGGAATTCCTTTTAAGTTTTGAAATAAACCTATTAAGCCTTACATTGTAACTTATTGGCGAAATACTTCTCATCAATGAGAGTCTACAAAAATCGTCCTTTTCAGTTATACCAGAGATTTCTGTACAAATTTTGAATTCTTCAAAAGCAACTCTTATGTGAATTCCTCGACATAGCGATATCATTAAATGAACTGGCCTATACGGATACAGAGTTCATAAGATCACACAGATATAAGCGTTTCGATTGTCTCAATTAAATTATCTATCCCCCAGTTACTGTACAAAGACAGTTGGTCTGATGTGGATAAGAAGAGACGATTGCATTTAATCGTTGAAGTACCTTGCCATCCATCGCGCTATTGCAGTTATCTTAAGTCACTACTCCACTGCAGAGTATGCTAATAAATTCGCTTTTATTAGGTACGTTTTCAGCAAAAGCCATGGGTTTAAGGGAGAGAAGACTTCCCCATTTTCCAAATTTTTGTAGCCATAAAGAACTACAGACATTTGCTCTATCATTTTGAGTCATCTTTGACTGAAGTCTTCAAAATGAAGTTTGCAGCAATAGCTAGATTTATTTTGACCGTACAATGCATAAAATACATGAAGGCGCCGTAGTCTAGTAGGTAGTGTGTTAGCATATTACACGTAAAGCCTTGGTTAGAGCCCCAGGCCTGACATTAAAACAAAATACAAAAAAAATATTTCTTCGGCGATTTCTTCTCAGCAGATTTGTGGCAAAAACTCTAAGTGTAAATAAAATTGCCATGAAAAAGTTTCCCTAAACAATCTGTCTTTCGGAGTCGACTTTAAACTATAGGTCCCGCCACTCATGTATGAAAATTAACACACACCACAACATAAGTAGTGAGAACCTAGGTCAATAATCCTGACTGAAAAGTTGTAATGACCAATTACCTATGTACGTATGTAAAATAAATAGAAACTAGTAACTGTTGGATTTCAGTTTTAGATATTTTCTTGTAATATAACAATGGGCCACACTTCTAAACTAGGTTAAAGTTCACTCTTAATGCAGCGTCTACCAATTAACCTGTGCTAGCCATCCATAGTATATCAACTTTATACGCCTATAGTTAGGTTTCTAATAGTCCCTCTATGGCCCATAGTCAGTGAACCAGCAAGAAAGTAATGAGTTATCCACTTCAAAAATAAACGTAAATAAAGGTTAGAGGTCGTGCACCTGTCGGTCAAGACAAACACAGTACCCGCAGGTCGAAATTGACCCATTGTACTAAAAACAAATATAAAATATTTATCTTCTTTTTTATTGTAAAGTTTTAACATTGACATTATGTGTCAAGCACTACATCATTTAAATCAAGAATGATAAAAAGATTACGCCATCACTCGAACAAAATTAAATCTTTCTGCTCATGTTGAATCAATGACGTCACGCAAATTGTGTTCCTATTGGCTAATGATAATGTAAGTTATATTGCAGGTCTGCCAACTACTTTGACGTAGTTCACACATATTTCAAAAGAAATTTTAATTTTCACATATGAAAAAGACTTGGAAACCATTAAAATAGCCCAACTACGTCATTTAACGGGAAATCATGCGCAACGTGTAATCTTTAGTTTATCATTCTTGATTTAAATGACTTCCATGCGAAGTTTTGCAAGCATTGATTCTTTTGAGGTAATTTTCGACCACTTTTTCACACATATTGGGCGATATTTCAGCTATAACTTGACGAATCTTGGTTTTTAAGTGCTCAAGAGTTGAAGGTTTATCTGAATAAATACGGTCTTTCATGTAGCCCCCCAAAAAAGTCTAATGGTGTCCAATACCATGATCTTGGTGGCCAGTTGATATCGCCACGACGAGAAATTACGCGGCCAGTGAATGTCTCTTGCAATTAAGCCATATTCGCTCGAGTTGTGTGGCATGTGGCAACGTCTTGCTGAAAACACATATTCTCCAAGTCGTATTCTTCCATAGCAAGTAAAAAACAAAGTCGATTGTCATATGACCATAACGCTCCGAATTGACGGTTACAGTCGTTCCATCGTCGTTTTACAGAAGTAAGGACCAATCACACCTTCGGATCAAAGAGCGCACCAAACATTGACTTTTTCCGAATGTAATGGCCTCTCTTCAATTACTTAAGGATTCTCAGAACTTCAAATACATACCCACCGAGTGTGAAATGTGCTTCATCGCTGAAGAAAATTTTGTTCGAAAAATTACCGTCCACCGCCTGTTGTCCAAGCACCTATTTCACGTATCTACGACGTTGTAAATGGTCAGCTGGCTTCAGTTGTTGTGTGAGCTGGACCTTATAAGGATGTAGGTGTAGATCTAAATGCAAAATACGCTATAATGGATCGTATGACAGTCCTTCGTCCTTCGGATCTCCGGCAACACTTTCACTTACAATAGCGGTATTTTCAGCGGAACGAGCGAAACGATGATGGTCTTTCATTATTTGTAACCACTCCAGTCTCTTTAAATTTCTTTACAATTTTGCTAATTGCTTGCGTAATTGGACGATTATGTAAACCATAATCACCTCTTAAGCACGATATGTGGCTGTGGCAGAATCCCCATTTTTTGCAGTAGGTTTCGATCATTTTTATGCGTTATGCCTGTGATAGTTAATCGATACATTTTCTTCAATGTTAGACTTTCAACTGAAAAGAAAAAAATTGGTTTCACAACTTAGTTTTTGGCAGATGTTGAATTCCAGTCCCATACTTTTAAAACCACGAAATGGATAGCCCTTTATAACTATCGAAGTTTGTAGAAGAAAAATTTAATGAATTAGTTATTCTCTATGTTAGCGGCCTTCATGTTAGCAGTTGGAGGGTTTCAAAATCAAAACGAAAATGTTTTATACTCCAAGAAGTAAATTCAACACCGTAGGCTAAACCAGATAGCAAAACAATCTGACAAAAGTAAGGGCAACTAACGGATGACCAGTATCGGGGATGCTCATACTTGAAACACGATAAGCAAGCCATATGCCTAGGAGGCGTGTTGCAAAAGCTTAACCACAGCAATAATGTTTATTAAAGATTTTCTGGAACATACATTTGCTTTCGAATATATTGCATAGGATAGGTGGTAACAACTTGAAATCAAGTGCCTGAATTTGTCAATTTAAATGAAAAAAACTTCGTAAATATGATTGGTCGTATACAAGTCACCCTGTAAAGAGGCAAAAAGAAACCGAAAAGAACTCTTTTTAAATATAATCATGACTTGATATGCCTTGTTGATTACCACCAACAGCTTGGTTATTAAAACAGAACTAACAATTCGCTTAAATAGTCTTCCTACAGTTTCTTTTTGTTTTTTTCTTTGCAAAATAAAATATTAAAAATAAAAAGGGGAAAACTTACAAAAACAAAAACGAATAAAATAAAAACAGTAAAGCACACCTGAACTATAAAACCATGTCTGTATGTAGAAGTAGAGGAAATAGAAGTTAAAAAACATAAGAAAAAAAAATGCAAACAAAAAAAATTCTTCTCGTAATAATAAAAATGGCTGACTATGATAGTGTAAAATGATATCTGCCATATGTTTATGGTAATATTAATGTTAATGGTAATGTTAATGAAAATGAACAATTTACAATATTATATGGGGTACTATATTCGAGCTCATTTTCACAAACACATTGGCATTCGCATTCGCATTTTGTATTCTGATTAAAATGCAAAGGAGAATACATGCTCGTATATTTAATGAGCAGTGTTGTCAACTCTACATAGAACTCCCTATAAAAATAAGATTTTTATTATTTAACCAAAAAATATGTACAGACATGTATGCATACATATGCATGATACTTATAACACTGCATTAAATACATACTCGTACGCTGTACGGATGCTTTAAGTAAAAATACCAAATGGTAGATGGGGGTACTAAAAACATTTTGTATTACTCTTGTGGCTGGCATGGGTGTCATATAAGGAACCTCCTATTTTACAATGTTCGTCTTCTCCTACATTTTTTTACATCTCTTTTTCTCTCTTTTTTTTCATTTTTTTTGCCAGCTTTCATGAGCCAATTATAAATTTATCTTAACGTGGGGGGTTCCTAGTTACAATTATAATGAGTGTTGTTTAGCATTGCTATGAATTCATTTAAAAAAAAAAAACCAGAATGAACAAAAAGCCATAAAAACTTTTATTATTTTTCAAACATCATTTCATTTCCTATATGCTGCCTAATCGCTGTTGTATGTAAAATCTTGGTTAAGTTTTTAGGTAAAAGAAGAAGAAGAAATTACAAGTTTAGTATCAATATTGTTTCTGCCTTTCATTTCATTAAAAAATAAATTGAAAATTTCAAATGAAATTGGCAACAGAATAATTTCCATATGAAATTACAAATTTTTAATTAGAAAACACTGCCATCAACCAACAAATAATAAGAATTTGATGGCCATGCAGTATTGAATTCGAAAGCATTTCTTTCAAGCATCGATTTAAGTTGCAGTACAAGCCACTGCTTTTGAATACAGTGCTTGAAAAAAATAATTTGTTTGTTTGTAAATCTATTGATTTACGGAATATTCTGTACCTACGGCAATCGCGACTGTTCAACGCACCCAGGACGATAATTGATTCGAATATACACACAGTTACAAAAGTATACATACGGTTAAAAAATTTCAGACATTTTTTAACCAATCCGTTTTCATTGAAAATCTTTATAATGTTCTTTAGGTCTTTCGCATTGGTTAAAAAATTTCTGAAATTTGTTAAATTTTGTGGGCCTGCACTGGCTCACATAAGTATACATACGGTTAACAAATTTCACAAATTTCTGAATGCAATGCAAAAGACCGTCTTAAAACCGAGGAAACATGTCAGACAATTATAAAGATTTTCATTAACAAACTTCAGAAATTTTTTAACCAAGACCGTCTTAAAATCGAGGAAAGTTTAAAGACAATTATAAAGATTTTCAACGAAAACGGATTGGTTAAACAATTTCTAAAATTTGTTAGCCTTATGTATACTTTTGTAACTAAGTGTATATGTACTTACGTACTTCGGGAATATCACTAAACTCTTCCTATTTTTAAATCTAATTTAGACGAAATGTGTTAGAATTCTTAACGGAATTTTTGTCCTCTTGAGAGGACAGGCAGTGCGTTAGAATATTAGACGTAAGGCCACAGAAAGGCCCTAAGTCAGAAATCTCTAACAAAACGAAATATGAAATAAGATTTCTTTGCGACTTTATCTCAACAGTCTTCTGGTAAAAGATTTGTGGGGTAAATAAAATTGCCATGAAAAATTTTTCAAAAATCTGTTGTTCGGGAACTGAAAGTCCCCCAGCCAACGTATGAGACTTAACACACCCAAAATACTGGCTTCAGAAGCTAGTTGGCAATCCTGACTTAAGGATTATAATGACCAATTATGTTATGTATGTATTGATGTCATAATGCTACGTTTTTCCTAAGTGGTCAAATCCTACAATTTCATTTGCCAGTTTACATTGCCTCGATGTGAGCTGACCATGTCCTAAAATCGCTTCTGCAGAATGTCCAATGTGACATAAGCTATGTCAGCGTAGCACCGTCTTGTTGAAACTACACATCGTAGCTGTTCAAATCACTCAATTTATGCCAAAAAAAAAAAAAAATTGGTAATCACCGAGTTATAGTGCTGGCGTTGTTAATCTTTTTCTCAGAGTATTATAAATCGACGACGACGGCACCCCCAAATGCACACAATTTGTTGGTTGTCATGTTGATTTGAATTGCCCAAAATTACATACCCATTCACATGGTTTATCAATCAAAATTAATATCCAATTGCCAACAGCTAGCTATACAGCCTATTCAACGAACATAAAATGGCTGTGTGCCCATCTTGGTTTAATTTCAGTTTCTGGATCATTAAAATTTTTGTACATCTAAGTCACGATGAGAAATTTATAAAATCGGCTTCCTCGGACTCTCAAATTATTTTCACTTTGTTCCTGCAATCACGATCGCCAGTGAGAAACGTACAGAGTACAAGAATTTCTATCTAGTTAGCTACGCATATGAAGTCATCGTAGTCTAGAAGGTAGTATGTTGGCTTATTAGACGTAACGGCCCGGGTTCGCGTCCCAGGTCAGGCACCAAAACAAACTACAAAAAGTATTTCTTCGGCGATTTTCTTCTCAGCAGATTTCTGGCAAAAACTCTGAGAGTAAATAAAATTGCGATGAAAAAGTTTCTCAAAAATTTGTAGTTCAGAATAGACTTTAAACCCTAAGTCCCGCCACTCATATAAAAAATTTATACACAAGACATAAGTGGTATGAGAAACTAGGTCGTAATCCTGACTGGAGGGTTGTAGTGTTCAATTAAATTAAGTAACTTGATTTAGAAGGACTTTATCAACAATCATTGCAGAGGTGTCAACGTTTGCTGCAGAGACGTGTCTGCCGACATGGAATTCAAGCCTCATTCTGCATTTTGCAGCCGACGGATTAATCTTTTGTGAAATTATGGGCAGCCTGTGTTTTCCCAGACCGATGGGTTTTGTTTTTCAACGGAAAAATATTAATTTAAGCCATGATTATGCAGATGTTTTTGATCTCAGGATTCAAACTTCGGGGGACTGTCATTACCCAGGTTTACATAAAGGGTTCACCAAATAATATTTTTTTTTTTTTTGAAAATGATTTAAAAAAAGACAACAGAATATTTTCTCAAATTTCTGTTTTTATTTGAAAGTAAAATCCTTCCGGTTAATAATGTGAAATAATTTCATTCAAATGTTTGCCTAGGCTGCGCATGCAGTAGCCGACACGATCGGTTCAATTTTTAAGCACTTTATCGATTGTGTGTAGCTGTATTTCACTAATGGCTTCACGAATATTGCTTTTTAAAGAGTCAATTGTCTCTAGCTTGTCGGCGTAATACTTATTTTTGACGGCAGCCCACAAATAATAGTCCAACGGTATCAAATCGTAGCTCCGCGGTGGTCAAACGACATCAGCTTTGCGGCGGTTAATGCAATCTTCAAAAACAGGTCGCAAAACATCGAGTGTAGCTTCGGCTGTGTGGCACATTGCGCCGTCCTGTTGAAACCAAATGTTGCCAATTCAATTTTTGTGAACAGGTCGCCGTGGTCTAGTCGGTAGTGTGTTGGGTTATTAGACGAAAGACCCGAGTTCGTATTCCAGGTCAGACATCAAAACGAAAATTTGAAATTAATTTCTCTCAGCAGATTTCTGGCAAAAACTCTGAGAGTAAAAAATTGCCATGGAATGCTTCTCAAAAAAAAAATGTGTCGTTCGGAGTCGACTTTAAACTGTAGGTGCCGCCGCACACAACATAAGTGGTGTGAGAAGCTGGGACGTAGTACAATGGGTCAATTCGACCAACGAGTACTGTACTTGTCAGAATTGACAAGTACACGTCTTCTAACCTAACCTAACCTAATTCGTTCAACATGGCACGATAACTATCGGCATTGACTGTAACGTCCATTCCTTGCTCATTTTCGAAGAAAAATGCCCCAATTATGCCTCTCGACCAAAATTCACACCAAACAATTACTCGTTTTGCGTGCGGGTTTTCTGTGGCCCAAATGCGACAATTTTGTTTGCTTATATGCCTGCACATAATCGATTATGTGCTTAAAAATTGGACCGATCGTGTAGGCTACTGCATGGCCAGCCGAGCCAGTCATTTGAATGAAATTATTTTCCATTATTAACCGGAAGGATTGTACTTTCAAATAAAAAAAGAAATTTGAGCAAATATTCAGTAGTTCTTTTTTAAAGTTATTTAGCGGACTTTTTATAAAAAATCAATTTCCTTAGAAGTTATTATCCTTTGAGCAACATATTGCCTGCCAGATGTGATGTGAGATGTAAATCAGAATATATAGGCAAATATGTATGAGACTTTAGCCTGTCGCCTTGAGCCATTAACAATTTTGTTCAGATTTTTTTCTCTTATTTTATGGCTCTGTTGAGTTTTAAATTTAAATTCAAGCAAATTTATGGCATTAAATAGATTAATCTAGAAAAAAAAAAACAAAAAAAACTGGCTCTATTGTTTATTATTTTTTATTATTAACAGGTGTGTCTATGAATGAATGAATACATTTGCGGTAGTAGGTGTTGGTAGTAACATATCATTTATTATTGACTACGGACTGCGGACTACAAACAACAAAAGGCAATCGTTTAGAAACATTTACACTCTATTAAATGAACGAAATCAAAAAGCTAAGTTAAGCAGACAGCCTATAGCAAACAACTTTATAAGGAATTTTTATAAGAAAAATTTTTTAAACAATATTCTCATTGGTAAGTAACATGTTGGACGTCATTAAATCATTAACAAAGCTTAGGTAAGAGAAAAAAAAAAGATTTTATACTTTTGATGTGTATTTTATGGCGATTACAAACGATAGTTTTGATTAAATTATCATTTGTTTTGGATTGTATTGAAAAGAAGAAATTATGAAGCGGTTTTTAGGTCATCAGTTTGCAAAGCAATTGTTTTACAGCTTTATAGAGTAGGGTGTGTTGAAAGTTTATGGTTGCTTTAGGGATTTTATGCTATGTAAGTGCAGTAAAGCGTAACATGGCTTATTAGATAAGATATAAAAGAGATTTTATTGCTACTTTTTTTTTGGTTTTCATTGTAGAATAAAAACGAAATTGCAATGAACTCATCAACACAAAAGAAAGAAAAAGAAAAACGGAAATGAATTTGCTTTTTAAGTGCAAATTCTCTTGGCATTATTTCTCTTCACGACATGCAATTTAATAACCCTAGAATGCCACAAATACCTTTTCTGTAAGACTACAATAATAACAACAACAAAAAAATAAATAAAAAAAAATTAAAAGGGGAGAGCATAGCCACGCCTCTTAACTACTTACAAACGTAAATTGCACATTCATTCCCATGTGCTTAAGACACACACACACACAAATCAATCACCAAGAAGTAGCATAAAAAAAATTAAGGCAAAAAACTTATTCTTTAGAACAACCGCACCAATCCATAAATAGGGAGTTTCGAATTTCATAAAGGCGCAGCGTATACAAAAACAAGGGAAGCACGTATGTATGTACGTACGTACAATAATCTGAGCCAGAAATACAAAACAAAACACCGAAGAAAGAGTTACGACTTTTGAAAAAAAGTTGCTTTGTTTTGTAATGCCAGGGAAATGTATATCCCTACTACTCGTACTATATACTACGAGACAGCACAGCACAATGTCTTCTGTCATAATTTGCCCTTATTAATGTCACCAGAACCTTATTTAAGCCATTATTATTAATTTTTTTATTTTCTCATATTTTTTCGTATTCGTACAATAAAAAAAAAACCAAATTCAGAACGAAGAAAAAGAAACCAACAGCAGAGTGGGCCCCCTTGTGTTTTAATAATTTGTGCTTAAGAGTTATGGAAAGTGCCAAAGGAAATGAATTAAAGCCAGCCATATTTAAGGGTTCAATTAAAATGGCTGTACATTAATAAATAACAACACAAACCATGTTTGTACATCCATACCTACACATACATTCTTACAAGAACAAAAAAAAAATAAAATAAAAAAATTTATAAAAAAAAAATACAACAACTTACAGCCGTACCAGGCCAAAAAAAAAACAATAAAAAAGGAAATAATTTATTGGTTTGTTAATTTTCTAAAAACAACTACAAAAAAAAAACAGGCAAAAACATTACGTTGCTCATCTTTAAGCCGCCGGCAAAATGAATACAGTGCGTGAGAAAAACAAATATGATCTGAATCAATAGATTTTAAATAAATTTATTTATGAATTGTTATCGGAATTTAAAATTTTTCCAAAACAACTTATTTATGCACACAAACTACACACGCTTATTTGTCAATTTAATGCGTAAAAAGGATACGAACGTAAATTTTCAAGAGAAGAGCATTTTAATAAATTAATAGGGTACATACAATATAAATATAAGGTGTAGTAAGAAAGAAATCCTTTATCTTCGAATTCGATAACATTAAGTACATACATACTAGGGATGCCAAACGGGATCGATTTTTAAAAATCCCGGGATTCGGAATTTTGTAAATCCCGATCCCGAAATCCCGGGATTTCGGGTTCCGGGATTTCCCGATTGGCATCCCTAATACATACATATATACAGTAGCGAGCACAAAAAATGCAACGTTGAGTAAAATTATCTTTAAGTGCGATAATTTTAAAAAAATGGTGACCAGTTCAAAATTTTTCTTTGGGTTATTAATCCCTACGTGTTATAGATACCTATTATCAATAACATTATGTAAATATTTTTAATTAATGTGATATTATTTTGTCATTTATTAAAAAGAGTGCGAATTTCATGGGAGCAATAAAAATGCAACAGCATAAATTTTAATGTGTTTATTTAAATTAAATAGTAATTCTTACAAAAAAAAAAATCTTAAAATTAATATTTAGTGGCGTAGCCCTTATTTTTTATGACTTCTTGCAACCTAGAAGGCATAGAGTGTCGACTAAAGCTATTAATGTGTTAATGGATATTTTCTCCCATTCACTTTTCAAAATTTCTTCTAATTGCCTCTTATTTGACGGATGTTTCCTCTTAACTTCCCGATCTAATAGCTCCCATAGATTTTCTATGGGGTTTAGATCGGTAGACTGTGATGGCCAATCCAAAACATTGACATCATTGTCGCTTAAAAAGTTTCGAGCTAAGCGACTTGAGTGCTTTGGATCGTTATCCTGTTGGAATATGCTACCAGGAGGCATTTTTTCCCGCAGATGAGAAAGCATGTGTTCTCCAAGGATTTCACAGTACTTCTTGGCGTCCATTTTTCCTTCGATTTGAGTTAAGGGACCTACCCCATCACGGGAAAAGGCACCTGTAAATACGTGACGTAAAATCAATAATTTTTTTTAAACATATCGTTCCTTACCCCACACCATTATTGATCCACCGCCATGTTTTACGGTTGGAAGTTGATATCTTGGAGAATATCTCTGTCCAGGCGGTCTTCGAATAAAATTTATCCCATCGGAGCCAAACAAATTAAATTTGCTTTCATCGCTCCACAAGACTTTAGTCCATTGTTCATTTGACCAATCCTTGTAACGTTTTGCAAATTCCAGGCGCTTCTTTTTATTGATTGCACTGATGAGAGGTTTCTTTGCAGGTCGTCTCGCATGCAAATTAGCCTCTTTCAACCTACGGCGAACAGTGTGAACGCCTAAATAGACTCCTATTTGCTCATTTGCGAAACTAGCAACGTCCACTGCGGTCTTTCGTGGATCTTTTTTAACCAGTGCAATCATCTGGCGGTCTTGGCGAGAGGTAGTTTTTCGAGGATTACCACTACCTGGTTTCCTTTCCACACTATTTCTCAAGGAAAATCGCGATTTAGTCCGACATACGGTTGATTGATTTACACCAAAGAGGTGTCCAACTTCACGCATGGATTTTCCTTCTTCTAAGACTTTAATGATTGCAGTTTTGCTGTCAGCGGAGAACTGAGAGCTGCTTCTATTACAAAACACATGTTGTATAACTTATTTAATAAATTTTCCATTATAATTAAATAAATAACTTACTTTAACTATTTTTTTATTATGTTGCATTTTTTTTGCTCGCTAAAAATTTGCACTTTTTTCACTAATTCAAAAATATTTAACTTTTTAAAGCAGAATTTGGAATAAATTGTGGTTACTTTGAAAACTTACAATTGAAAGAATTAACAGCAAAAGAAAATAGATAAATTAGTTACCGTTATTTTGAAACAGATCTTATTAAAGATCATATGGCACTGTGTTGCATTTTTTGTGCTCGCTACTGTACATACATAATTGGTCATTACAACCCTTCAATCAGGATTATTGACCTAGCTTCTCACACCACTTGTGTGTTAATTTTTATACAAAAGTGACGGGATCTACAGTTTAAAGTCGACTTCGGACGACAGATTTTTTTTAAAAAACTTTTCATGGCAATTTTATTTACTCTCAGAATTTTTGCCACAAATCTGCTGAGAAGAAATCGCCGAAGAAATTCTTTTTGTATTTCGTTTTGATGTCTGGCCTGTGGCTCGAATCCTGGCTTTACGTCTAATAAGCCAACAAACTACCTACTAGACTACGGCGACTTAAGTACCCGTAAGCTTTATGTTGAGAGATTAAGAATCCAAAGTATTAGCGAAGACATGGGTTGTCAATAATGAGTATAATCTGCGATACAAACATATAGAAGAACAGATTAATTTGCCCTGTCCGATGGCAAAATTACATTAGCAAGTCTTATATAGACGATGAAAATGTTTTTTACGTTCTTCATTACAACTCTTTAGTAAGGATTACGATCTAGTTTCTCACACCACTTATGTTGTGTGTATTAATTTTTCTACATGAGTATGACAGATTTTTTAAAGTTATTTTCTCACAGTTTTTGACAGGAACCTGCCGAGAGCAAGACGCTGAAGAAATATTTTTTTCATATTTTCGTTTTGATGTCTGACCTTTGGTTTGAACTTGAATGTTAAGAGAATAAGATTCTATTTTAAAGTTTTGGAATTGCCTAGTTAAGTAAGTTATTGCAAATAAGTGCATTAAATAATAAGCTTGTTATGCTGTACAAAAACATACAAAGACAAGTTAAACGGTCCTCCCGAAGGGCAAACTTAAATGGATAGTAACCTTTTCAGAAACAGAGAATGTTTCGTACGTGCTTCATTACGTATTACGATCGAGTTTCTCACACCACCCATGGTGTGTAAGTGTGTTAATTCTTAATCCAAGAGCGATGGTTATAGTAAACTCCAAATGATAGATTTTTAAGAAACTTTTCATGGTAATTTTATTTTACTCTCAGAATTTTTACCAGAAGAACATATTTTCCATATTTCGTTATGTTAATGATGTCTAAACTGGTGTAGATCCACAACCTCACCTCTAAGAAGTATTTACTACACGAGACTAAATTCTTTTAGGCTACAAAAATTCTCGGATTTTGTATCAGATAACAAGAAAACAAATCAGACTCCTCACAGATATCGCCAAAAATATATATTTATGCTAACATATATATTTTTGAAATGAAATGAATTTAGACTCGTCTCCGCAAATATCAGTGCAGTACGCAATAAATCGATTGTGGTATGAGGTGTATGGCAAATTGCAACATTCTGTTGAAATCAAACATCGTTCATATAAATACCATGAAGAGGAAAACAAGTAAACAAAACACACAAACAACACTACAATTATAAATGTAGACAAATATGTTTCCATTTTTAGATATTTCGGAAAGGCTAAGCCACGAATATTCGCCTTTAAGAATATTCGTCAGACTGTTTACTCTGCCATCTAAAAGCAAGCGATTGGGTGAGTGAAATTCATTCAATCTTGTGTAAAGACGCGGTGTGTTTGCAGAAAGTAATTGTGGTTTAATGATCTCCGTTTCTAAGATCTGTCGTATATGCGAAGGGTATAAACAGAGTAATAACGAAGAAAAGCAATTGTTGTTGTCTACATAAAGTTGTGAACAGTGGCACACAGAATTGTGCGAGTAATAAAAAAATTTAATTTAAACTGAACATAGACTTATTTTTATTTTATTTGCAATATAGTAGCTCAGACTTTAGACGCTTTTAAAAGGGCAAAAACGTAATAATAAAATTAATACGTATATTTATTACGTCAATGAATTTTATATTTTGGATTAATTGAAAGGAATTTCTGCTACAAAATTGTCATATTTATTATTTAGTGCCATTATTCTGTGAAATACTTAATAAATTACCATTTAAACAATGTGATTTAATCCTTTATACCGGCACTTTAGATTATTTTACAATCTAAATTTGTTAAACATTTTCAAAAAATTGCTTCTGATTAAATGAAATTGTATTTAAGGTTTATACGACAAAGATTTTTATTGAATAAATAAAATTGACACTCTCTATAATTTGCATACAAAATATGTATAAGGGAGTGTGTTTATTTAAAATTGCAATAAATGAAATACACACAGTCATACATGGACATTATATATTGATTATATTGATAACGTAACGCATGTAAACTTTGTTCTGATTTTTGTAATCAACTTTGGCTAGACAAAATAAACTTTGGTTGGCGAAAAATTGTTTCATCATCATAATATTTATTTTAATTTCATTAAAAATATATGCACATATGTACGTATGTATGGATATAAAACGCTTTGACCACAGTGTAACGCTTTATAATATCACACATACACCCTCTCCCCCTTCATATATCCAATGATGATATGGAATTGCATTGCCCCTATCATAGCATACCTCTTATGAATGACTTTTGCTAACCAGGATATGTGCATTTAATTAACCTGATCAAAATCCTGTAAAACACATGAGTGCATGTGTGTATGTGTGTGTGTGTGTGTGTGTGTGTTATTTTTAATTTATAATACAATTTTTATTTATTTTTTCAATTTATTTTTTGTTTTTATTTTATAATTTTTTTCTTTTTCACTTTTTTGTTGAATGGTGTGTGAGAGTATTTATTTATTTAGCATTTACCCAGGTGTGTTAATGGATGGCATTTTTAAATTAAACAATTACACACATGCATATGCATATACGGTCACAGTCATCTTTTATTTATTTTTAAAACCGTATTGAGAAAAACATCAATAACAACGAATGTATTTAAAGAAGAAAAACAAAAAAAGAACGAAAAAACGCTTAAATACGGATAAACTTGCATACGCATATACTCATTATAATATGAAAACAAAAACGAAAACAAAAAACAACAAAAAAAAAATTCTGTGTTTACGAAAAAAATTAAACACAATTAATTAATCGTATAAATCTGCTTATTATCCATTTTGCTAACAAACATAATTATGCTCAATAAACTATTGTTTTATTTCATAAAGTTTTTTTCCCCTCTCATTTTTTTTTTTTTTGAATTTTTTCCATTAAACCATACCTTTTAAATGAATATGAACGCTACTACAACTGTAACCGTAAGTGACCGTTAGGGTTGCCAAGTACCAAGTAAGACAACTCAAGGATTAATAAAAATTTATCGCCATTTCAGAATGCATAAATCTCACAAGGATTGCTATCATCTTAAATTGAACAATTTTGTTGGTCGACGTACCTAATCCTCTAGAAACTAGAATCCCTGAAGATGATTTTTCCATGAACAGATACCAGAACCTAATATTACATACATACATACATAATTAATTATTACAACTCTTCAGTCAGGATAACAATCTAAATTTTAAATTTTAATTTTATACATGGGTAACAGGATCTTCGATTTAAAGTCGACTCCGAGAGATAGATTTTTGTGAAACTTTTCATGGCAATTTTTTTTATTTTACTTTCATAGTTTTTAGCCTGCTGACAGGAAGTCTCTGAAGAATTTTTTTTTTTAATTTCGTTTTACTTGGAGATGTCTAACCTTGGGTGGTCTCTCGACTAATAAGTCAACACGCTAATTGTGAAGTCGCCGCAGTCTAGTAAGTAGTGTGTTAGCTTATTAGACGTAAAGCCAGGGTTCGAGCCCCAGGCCAGCCATCAAAATAAAATAAAAAGAAATCTGTGAGTGCAAATAAAATTGCAATGAAAAGTTTCGGAAAACAAAATTCTCCCTTGGAAACGACTTTAAACTGTAGATATGGACAGTCATGTATAAGATTAACATACACAGTACAGTAATCCCTCGATTTACGTTGTTTGGATTAACGGCGTCAAAAATTTTGTTCCCTTGAACTTCGATTTGCATCGTCATTCGAATTACGTCGCCTCTGTTGTTTATAAACAAAATTAGAGAACTTCCCTTTAAAAAAAAAATTCAATACATAGAATAAAAATTTTGTATGAGTTCTTTCAAATTCGATTTACGTCGCTTCGATTTACATTGCTTTTTTCCGGAACATTCTACGACATAAATCGAGGGAATACTGTATAAGAGGTGTGAGAAACTAGATCGTAATCCTAAGTGAAAGATTGTAATGACAAATTATGTACGTGTATGTATATCATTTAAATACAGCTTCAAAAAATGCCCGTTATCAACTGGTAAAGATCGGAAGTCTTAGTTGGAAGACTCTATATAATAATTACTTATCCAACTAGAGCAACTCTACACCAATATTGCATTCTACTTTTCATGTTTTGTAGACTTTGTAGTCTTTGTAGACCAATATTAGTCATCATAATTTTCAACACAGCCTCTTCTCGGCTCTATAACAAACATTTTGGCCAGGTATACTACTCTGTCAAGCAATTACAACAAGTTATAGGTCGCCGCGGTCTAGTGGGTAGTGTGTTGGCTTATTAGACAAAAGGCCCGGGTTCGAATCCCAGGTCAGACATCAAAACGAAAAATATTTCTTCGGCGACTTCCTCTCAGCAGATTTCTGGCAAAGACTCTGAGAGTAAAAATTGCCATGAAAAGCTTCTCAAAAATCTGTCGTTCGGAGTCGACTTTAAATTGTAGGTCCCGCCACTCATGTTTAAAATTAACGCGTACAACATAAGTGCTTTGAGAAGCTAGGTCGTAATCCTGACTGAAGGGTTGTAATGGCCAATTATGTATGTATGTAAGTATAGGTATTTCTGATACACTCCCGATAGTTTTATGAATACGTGGATTTCGTTCAAATCGCCGTTCAGAGACCCCTTCGTCTCTGGTAGAAAAGATGTTCTGTATTTTCCTCTTGTTTCTTGTCATTAGCAACAGTCTGCACAAGTCATTGCCATTATTAACAGCCTGCGAGTATGTGCAACCACAGGCTGAAAATTAGAAGAACCTGGTCCAATGTCATTGTCATGAAGTTATTTGTTTTTATGTCGTTACTTCAGTTCTCTTTCTATGGTACCAATAGATTGACTGTTCATGGAATTTTGCTACTGAAACTGAGCATGTGTTTATCCTTACGTATGCATGCGACAAAAGCAAATTTTTATTGGTTAAATTCGTTTTTTGATTTTAAGTCCTCATAAAATGGACTCAATATGTTCTCAATTTGCCATTTTACTCCATTGAAGTAAGTTATATCCACATTTAGTCTTTACGGCCCTTCAGGTTGGATTACGACCTAGTTTCTCATATCATTTATGTTGTGTGTGTTGATTTTATACATGAGCCTAAAGTTTAAAATCGATTCTGAACAATAGATTTTTGAGAAAGTTTTCACCTTTAGCCCTAGTGAGAAACCATGTGTTTGACTGTTGGTTAACCTTTGGAGCATTGTAGTAAATCTACATGCTGACCACGGTTGGACCACGCCAAACTTGAAAATGGTTTCCGCTTAATGAAGCAGTTGTTTAGTAAAGTAATAACAATAGTAAAACTGCTGGAAATTATTAAACATTGGAAAAAATTAATTCGTCTCAAATACATATAATTAAACATATTGCGTCTTAGCCACTTGTTACCGGCACTATTCTTACAGTAGGTTTTCTCATACCCATCTGTTTAATCAAAATTGAAAGCATTTAGCAATGTTAGGTGCCTGTGAATTCCACAATCTCTCGCACTGTCTTCGGATAATATTGTATCGCGAATTTTTCATTAATTTCGGAATAGAGATCTCAACGTTTAGAACCTACGGCACCCTTCTATTTATCATTAGTAGAATCGTATATAAGGTTCGCATGATACTTATTAAGCTTAGAGTAACAATTTGTCAACGGCTGCTCGCTATTAATTTTTATTCAATTGTTTTCAACCAAATCGAATCTATTAAGAGTTATCAATCACAAATTTACTCACGTAGCTTGTACAAATTTATACGGCGTGAAATCGCGGACGTATTAATTCGCGCTCATATCTCATAGGGATAAGAGTTGTGTAATCCCCTTTGTTGAGTAAGTAAATATTACTTTTGGCAACTTCCTCTCAACATTCGTTTAGCAAAATCTCTGAGAGTGTGAAAAATTCCGATAAAATGTTTCTCAAAAATCTATTGCTTGCAGTGGAATTTAAACTGTTAATTACGTTCTGTTTAAGGCTTAAATTATCACACACAACATGAGGGGTATGAAAAGCTAGGGCGTAAGCCTAACTAAAGAGTTGTAACGACCAATTAAGTAGAGTAAGTAGTATTCTCTGCTTTTATCGGGAGTATGCTAAGATATGTTCGTTATTTTGACATACCCAGACGCTGCTGTCATCGTGCTTAATGTGTATTTCCTTTTTATTTTTTATTTGCTTATCTGGCAACCCTGTCGAAAACCGTTCATTCTCCCCATTTGCAAATGAGAGTATCTAAAAGCATGTTCATATGTACATACGTGTACAAGTGTGAGAAAGCAAAAAAAAAAGAGCCATAAAATGCTTATAGAATTTTAATATCTCACAAATCATAATTAATTAATAAGTTCGCAAAAAAAAACAACAACGAGGAAAAAATTTCAATGTATTTATGGGATTTATATTGTTGAATGTGTATTTGAAATGCGTATAAATATTCAATGTTTTACAATATTTAGTCACTGAAGTTTAATTGCATTGAACAGAAAAAAAAATGGAGAAAATTAAACAGAAAAACATTATCAAAAACGACTTCATGGTTAAAATTCAAGCTGATCAATACTGATTAATGTGTTTTAATTAAAGGTGGCCAGCTGTTCTAAGGGCATATATGATTAATACGTATGTATGTTTGGTTAATTTGTGTAGAAATCTTAATTCTCCTATCCAGTATATACGTTGTATAACTTTCTAATTGATTTATAGGCTGGTTAGATGTCCTAAACCTAAAATGAGTTCCTGAAATAAATTCTTACCAACTAAACTGCAAATCATAAATCCTTTATTATGGCCATAAAAAAACAAATCAATTAAGCTGGCCTCTCACTATTGTTTTGTGCTTAATTATCGACGATTGAGTAGTTTGTACAACATTTTGTTAAAATTCCATTCCATTTCCATTGAAATTTGTTTTCAGGGCATAAATATTATTAACAGAGTGTAGTATAGTAATACGCGCAAGTATTTGATAATAAATGAACGTAAAATATTATGATTTTTAATATTTTGCTCTTGCAAATTGTTGTTGTCGTTGTTGTTGTTTCTGTTGGTATTGTTGTTGTAATTTGAACAGGAATATAAATTTCCAGTTAATAGGATTTAAAAAGCCTAAAGTGCATGATAATGTTCTCTAGTGGTATGTTTTTAATTACCGTTATTGGCTAATATTAACTGTAAAACAACGACAATAACATGCAAAAACAAAAACAAAAGCATTTTTTTAACCGTTAATAAATTATTGCAGTTCTGGACTTTAACAAAAAGGAAAAGTTTTGTGAAAATAATCGAATCTCTTAAATGTGGTCGTTTATTGTAATACCCTACAGTCAGATAGAGAATGCTTAATTGGCCATTAACCAGCCGATTAAAAGATTTCGATCTGTCTTAACATATCCTTACAGGCATCCCTATTTCTTGCGTGCCAGTTGGTCGATGACAGGGCTTCATCCTTTTGGTCCTTCCAATATAAACAAGACCATCCTCTTCGTCGACTTGCGCTGATCCATGCATCAAAAAACCGTCTTGCCGGAGCATCCTCCTCCATTCGAACAACATGGCCGAGTCAGAGCAGCTACTGGATATTAATACGCTGTACAACGTCTATGTCGTCAAGGAACTCATACAGCTCACTGTTGGATTGGATGTGGAAATCATAGCCAACTCAAAAGTGGTCGTCAACTTTAGAGAGAATCTTTATAGAGGCTATTGTTGGGGTTTCCGTTGGATGGAATTTTTACGTGATGGATTCCAAAATCTAGAATCGGATTTTTCATTCTAAGACTTAGTTCTGGCATATTATATGAAAATCTGCAAGATTTTGAGTCAATCATGCTACTCTACGATTAGTAGTGTTCGTATCATTATGCATGAACACCATTCGATACACGATTGATTCTGTATCGATGATGTCCAAATCATTTACCTAAGGTGTTGCCAACATTAACATTTACTTAACATCTTACTTGGGAGGGATGGAATGCATCCAAACAAGGTAAAGTTTCTGACAGTGGCGAACATGGCGACCAGCAGGACGTTCCTTGTCTTGCTGAATTCAAGCTGACACGTAGCCTACTCGTGGCCTCTCCTGGATGGCATTCTAGCACCCGCTAGATGTTAACTAATGCGTACAGCGAGTTCCAATCCTCTGGAAGTTAAATTCGGATTGTGTACTGGTGTTCTACATCGCTTAACATTCAAATTATAAACAAAAACTACAAAAACAAAACAATGCAGGTAAACAAACTTGTTTACAGATTATCGTATTGCTTAATAAAACAATAAACACCAGCATAAACAAGTAAACAAAAATACAACGACAACACTACAATAGTAAACGGAAACAACGATGTTCACATTTATAGAGATTCGAGAAGCGAACATGAACATTCGCCTACAAGAACACTCATCAGACTGTCTACCCTGTCATATCAAAGCCAAGGCAAAGCAGGCGAGTGAAACCAGTTCAAACATCTCCAACAAAATGAAATATAAACGACAATATCAGTCGATTTCTGGCAAAAACCGTGAGTTTAAATATAAAATTGCCATGAAAAGTTTCTCAAAAATCTGTCGTTCGGAGTCGATTTTAAATTTAAGGTTCCGCTATTGATGTATAAAATTAACACACACACAATATATGTAGTGTGAGAAGCTAGATTATAAGCCTGTCTAAAACGTTTCTAATTATGTATGTATTAATGGGTACCCGAAAGTGTCTGCTCTTGGCTTATTTTCCTAAAAAAATTTCTGGATATTGACGGGTGTCAAGAACAAATAGCTGTTCAGCACGTGATGTGCCGGGGTTCTTTCCGGTGTTCATTAATGCCTTACAGCTTTCAAAAATGTGTTGTGATGTTTCATTTTCGTCATCACAGAATCCACACCTTTGGTTCGAGAAGATCCCCATTGAAAACAAGTTATGATATTCCTAGATAGTCTCATGCATGAAGTCGTCGTAGTTTAGCAGGCAGTATGTTGGCTTACTAGAGATGAGACCACGGTTCAAAGCTGAGATCAGATATCTCCAACAAGACAATTTATGAAAAAATATTTCATCGTCGACTTCCTCTCATTAGATTTTTTTCAAAAACTCTGAGAATTAATAACATTACCGCAAAAAATTTTCCAAAATCAGTAGGCTTGTGTTAAATCCCTTTGTATTGTAATTTTCCAACAAAATTTTTAATTGCCTCAAGCCTAAAAGAGCCCTTTACTGTCTTTATTTTCCATTTCGTTAAGTAAACATTTGCAAGGATCGTTATTCACTCCACTGAAGAGTTTTGGTTCCATCAAGGGCGTGAAAGCTAACCTTCCCCCTACACCCATCGCAAGCTTATGTGCTAGTAAGCTGACTGATACATTGCATTGGCAACTACAGGCGGTTTAGGGCAATGTATTGTGCTTGAGCGTTAATTTTACCTATAAGATGCGGGACCTACAAACGACAGATTTTAGAAACTTTTTCACGGCGCTTAGTTAACATTTTGAGCCTTTGTTCGAAGATAGCTGAGAGGATGTTGCCGAAAGAAATATTTTTTTCGAGATGTCCGAAGTGAATTCGAACTCTCAAGTCCTCGTCTAACAAGCCTACATGCAACGCACAACTCTACGGCTGATAATTCAAGTAGGCGACCGCTTCTGTATTGGCCTGGGGAGCTCTTAAGGCTCCGTTAAAAGTTTTGCAAGCAATTGTCGATTGTCTTCACAAAAGTTAACAATTACTCCAGAGCGGAATTTCGCTTGAATTTAATATTGAGTGGACTTAGACATTTCAATCCAAAATATTAGATGCCATGACGATGGCCCATGTTAACAGTGTTGTTAAGAGCGTTTCCGTTTAATTGCTGTAAAAATGGGAAGTACAACACCATCTCTCAGCTATACCATAGTCGGCTGTAACCAGCTGAAACTGTATTTCATTTTAAAATGTATGAATACAGCCGTAGTGGTGGTTGTAACAACTTTAAATCATTTTACTTTTTACTGTTTAATGTTACCATTGTTGTTGTTATTATTGTTGGTGTTGTTGTTGTTTTTTTTTAAATATATGGGAATACAGATTAATCATGCCACCTAGAGTGAGAAATATTGCTTACAATAGCAGAATCATAATGGAAGCTTAACAAACGTAACTGCTGCTCCTACTACTACAACTGCCTCAGAAAACTGTTTCGTGGCTGAGCATTATTTAAATAATTTTGTTTTTCTGTTCCATCGTTGTTGTTGTTGTTGTCGTGTCTACTTTGTTTTATTTTAATTTTTAAATACAACGTTAAAAACTTAATTCTGCATCATAATCCATTTTGAATTAATGTAAGTAAGTAAGGCTTCAGAAGACAAAAACGAAAGACAAACGAAACGAAACGAAAGAAAGGAAAAAATTAAAAAATGAAATACGATTGAAATAGAATGATACAGAAATGGCTGTTGGTGTTTGGAAACAAAAATAAATTGAAATGGATCAAATAAGACTACATTAGGTACTACACTACATTGCAACTTATTCCAGAAGTTGAGTAGAAGATACATCACCAACCTGGATAGATAGTGTTACGAAAATGTAAAATCTAGATGCTGGTGTTTTGCTTTTACATCGCTTTACATTAAAATTGTAAACAAAAACTACAAAAACAAAACAATGCAGTAAACAAACCTATTTATAAATTATAGTACTGCTTACAACGTACTCTAGCATAAAAAATGGTAAACAAGTAAACAAAAATACTCCAACAACACTATAGTAAGAAAAGTAAACAAAATACTTTAACAACACTACAATAATAAATGTAAACAACGATGTTTACATTTATAGAGATTTCGAGAAGGTGCAGTCATGAACATTCACCTTCAAGAATATGCTTTAGACGGTTTACTTTGTCATATAAAAGGCGACAGTAGTTAATGAAGTTCTGTCAGTATTGTGTAAAGACGCTGTGCATTTGAAGATAGTAATTGTGGTTAGAAAATTTCCATTACAAAGATCTGTCAAATAATTGTCTAGTAAATCTAAAATCTACTAAGAGGCAGTTTAATGGAGATGTCTGACCTGGGGTTTGACCCGTGACCTTACGTCTAATAACTACAACGTGTAGATAGTTTGCCATTAGAAATTAACTTCATTTTTTAAAAGATATTTTCTTTCCATTACACATACTCGTAGCATTTCCATCTTACCTAGTTTTTTGCCAGAACATTATGCATATAACTCTGAGGTAATTATTAATGAGCACATGTAGCCAGGTTTCACTATGTACTACAGAATAGCTTTTGCGTAACATGGAATATTCAAAATTTGTTCCGTGTGGATGTTTATAAGCTTCCCCATATTGATTGCAGTCATTCAAATATCGTACCGGCTTTGTTGAGCCAGCTGTTCTCGTCTATTTCTGCTCATTATCATTAAATTGTCTAGATTTCAGACCCTCTTTATGTACTCGACTGGTTGCCCTTTTATAATGATGCCAGGATTACGATGTACCTATGTATTTACACCCCCCATGTTGTGTTTGCTAATTTTATCTATTAATAGTGGAAACTACAGTTTAAAGTCGACTTCGAACGACAGATTTTTGAGATTCCCTTCATGACGATGTTATTTTTTCTCGGAGTTTCTGCCGAAAGATTGCTGAGATGAAGTCGGCGAAGAAATATTCCGTTGGCCGTTCAGAAATGTCATGTCATTTTTCTTCTCTGAACTGTGCAAGCGAAGTGCACGCCAGAAGATTAGTTGCTATCGAACAACAAAAATAACCACCTCAGTCTAAACCGTTGATATGAGAACGTGTGGAGGGAGATTGTGAAGAAAACCGCTTGAGGGTTGTTCAACCAGCAGAAATTTAAACCAGATTTATTATCAACAAAGGCCATTGTCATATACACCGAAAAGAGAATAGCCCTGTTGAGATGTGGGCCAATTGCTCCAGTAGAGGCGTTAATAAACAACGAACAATTGCCTGAGCCTTCTAAAAAGTTCAGTCAGTAAACGTGGTTTGAGGTCGCCGTGGCTGGTTTATTAGACACAAAGGCAGGGTTCGACTCCCAGGCCAGGCATCAAAACAAAATACAAAAATTATTTCTCCGGCGGTTTCTTCTCAGCAGATTTCTGGCAAAAACTCTGAGAGTAAAAATAAAATTGCCATGAACAGTTTTTCAAAACAATCTGTCGTTTGGAGTCGACTTTAAACTGTAGGTCCCGCTACTTATGCCTGAAATTAACACACACAACATAAGTGGTGTGAGAAACTAGGTCAATAATCCTGACTGAAGGGTTGTAATGACCAATTATGTACGAAATCATGGTTTAAAGATCTCCGTTTGTTTAGTAATTGTTATTGTTATTGTTTATACAATGGGGCGAAAACAGAGGAATAACAAAAAAAAGGTAATTGTTGTTGTTTACATCAAGTTGTGAATAGTGGCTTACAGAATTGTTCGATTAATAAAGAATTTTAATTGAAACTAAACACAAATTTAGTTTTATTTTATTTGCAATCTACGAGCATATATTTTAACCATTTTTAAAAGGTCAAAACGTAACAATCCATTTAGGGTAGTACTCCTTTTCTAGGTAATACTTTATATATGACAGACGAATTGTACTGAAGACTTTCTTGAAATTGGTGATGGAAAATGGATGCACTCAGTAGATTCTTCTATCCTAATGCAGATACCATTAAGGTATCCATTTAGCTGGAAAATTATTATTTTTAAGAGAATTTAAAAACATTTTTTAAATAATTTATACAAACTAAAACTGAAATTGTTAATAAAATTGTTATGCTCTAGTAGGGTACTATAAATTTACTTTTCTAATGAAAAATATTTTTATTCACACTCGTACAATATATATAAGCATTTTGAGTAAGGGGCACATGAAATTAATTTAAAATTCCGTATTTTCCTTTTTTCTTTGATTTTTCGTTAGCATTTAATACATAAATTAATGACTTTTTGCCCTCCCATGTAAATTTGTATTTCAATTCGTTTAGAAATTAAAAATCAACTCGAAATAAACACCTTAAAAAAATCAATTTAAATCGCCTGGCATCTAATTCTAACAATCAAAAGTTCAAATCACAGCTTAAAAAATGAGAAACACTTGATTCGAATGCATGTGAAACTAAAAGAGCGCCCGGCATTCAAATGAAACAGGCAATGCCAGCTAGGTTGCCTGGCTTCATGCCTGCCTGCCTGCTTGCTATAAAGTCAGTCATTTATTTAGTCAGTCAGTCATCATCATACAGTTCAATTGAAGGCTACACACACAAATAGATTTGAGATTCGTTACACATATCAGAGCATTCGTTTAAATCTTGGTGCGTACGTTTCTAACATAAACCGTTTACATTCGTTACGGATGGCAAGCGTGCCTTATATATACCGGGCAACAGTAATAAACCAAAATAAAATGAAAAAAATTACTCCTGCCTTAAACGTATAACTTAGCTTAGCTGTTTGACTGGCTGCCTAGTTGCCTAGCTGACTGGCTGTGTGTGTAGTTAAAATTTTTTTATATCATTTGCTTGCCTTGTACATACGTACATAGATACATTAATCTTAAGATATATTGGCTACATTTTATCCAAAAAAATATAAAAAAAAAACGTTCATCGTTCATCTGTCTCTCCCATACATTTCATATTAAAAGTAGGAAAATGTTCTCTTCTAATTTGAATTTGTCACAGCGCATATTTCGACAAATTTGAAGGGTATTTAAGCTGTATTCACTACGTATTCACGTGAATTTCTATTTTGCAAAAAAATTTATTTCTCTACAGAACAGTTGTTAGAATTCGACATTCTAGAGGAACTTAGCCAATCCATTTGCTACGCTGCAAATGTGCTAAAAAAATGTAAGCAGAAAGGAAAAGCAATGTAAAATAGAAGAGAATTTTGAAAACGTGTCAATGGAAATAGTAAAAAAAAGGAAATTCAAACAGGATATCATTAAAGTATGACTAATTAAGACAGTCTCGTTTGGATTTTTCTTTTTTTCATTTTTTTATATGAAGATTTAGGAATTAAGCCAATCACGTCACCATTTAATTTTACAAATTTGCTTTGCTATGAGAAATAAATCTTTTAAAATTGTATTGTTGTTGGAATTGTTTTACAAGAAATGGCTACAAAGAGATGTTTTGAATTAAACTGTTTTAAAAGTAATACGAAGCCAATAGAATAGAAGGCTTAGGTTAGAGGACGTCTACTTATCAATTGAGACACGTACAGTAGCTGGAGGTCGAATTGGGTCATTGTACGGAATAAGGCTTTCTAAAGCATTATTCTTATAAAACAAATACGATTTGGTATATTAGCTAAGCAAAATACAGGACCAGTACATACATACATAATTGGCCATTACAACCCTTCAGTCAGGATTACGACCTAGCTTCTCTCACCACTTATGTTGTGTGCGTTAATTTTGTACATCAGTGGCGGGACCTACAGTTTAAAATCGACTTCGAACGACAGATTTTTGAGAAGCTTTTTCATGGCAGGACCAGTAGAGCAGCGGAAAAATCAATTTGGTGTTTCAAACGAGAAAAAATCAAACTTTCGGTTAAGATACTTGCATACAACCCTTTAGTCAGTATTACGAGCTCTCTTCTCGCAATATTAGTTTCGGGACCTACAGTTTAAAGTCAATTCAGAATGAAAGATTAGCAATTTTATTTATTCTAAGGGTTCTTGCCAGAAATCTGCTGAGAGGAAGTCGCCGATGAAATATTTCTTCAAATTTCGTTTTGATGTCTGACCTGGGGTTTGAACCGTGGCCTCTGGTCCAATAAGCCAACACACTACCTACTAAACTATGGGAACTTGCAACGAAATACCTTTAAAGATGTAGTTTTTGATATTCCTTTTCACTTCGTTAAGAAAAATACAGCAGACATAAAAGATAACACTAAACTTTTATTTGTTCCAGTTCCATTAATCAAGTTCTTACTGCTAAACCAGTGTTTGCTTGCCCTACTCTGGCAGGTGCTATGCCAAATTTCGTTTCCTAAAACTTGAATTTATAAGTTGCTATACTGCAATAGTAGTTTTTTCCTTAAAAGTTTTCACTGCATGATATTCGTGACCAAGATATTCGTAACTGACGTCTCCCTCTTTAGGGCGTCAGAGTTCAGGGTGCTCTCTGCAAGGAATATTTTGAAGAGGACTGAAGACTCTTTTTGTTTTAAAAGTCCAATACCGTGGTGGAAAATTTTTCAAGTTCTCACGCATTCTAATAAGCAGCCAGCAGCATATTGCAAATGGTAAGGTTTAACATATTGAGGGCCGACGACAAGCTTTTTGAAAAAAATTATATCAAACGATCAAGGATTAAAGGTACATAAGGAAGAAGAAATGATAGGTATTTTAAACTGTACCATAAATCGTGTACAACCATATTTGTAATGACAAAACTGTGCACTAAATTGCTGCCACGTATGGTCATAAGAGGACCGTGGTATAGTAGGTAGTGTGATGGCTTATTAGACGTTAAGCCAGGGTTCGAGTCCCAGGACAGACATCAAAAATAAAAAATACTAAGAGTATTTTTTCGGCGATTTCCTCTCTTTCTCTTCTTGAAAAGTTTCTCAAAAATCTGTCATTCGGAGGCGACTTTAAACTGTAGGTCCCGCCATTTCTGTATAAAATTAAGACACACAATATAAGTGGTGTGAGAAACTGCAGGCTTCTTGGGGACGATTGCTGTAGACTGTCTAATGGTGCAGGTATAGCACTGGCCATTTTATAGTCACCAGCAGCAACTCGTTTCCTTACCGTTCGCATCTTCCCTCTTTCCACCTTTCTTCAACCTGCACAATGCACTGCATGAGTAGGGGTCATCTACTGAGTGCTGGTTTTATAAAACAAAAAAAAGGAAAAATTTGGGGCACAGAAAACCCGCACGCATACATTGAAAAGCCGACACACTCTAAACGAGTCAGTGTTTGGTACGGATTTTGGTCCTGAGGCATAATTGGGCCAATTTTTCTTCGAAAATGAGCAAGATGTGGCCGTTACAGTCAATAGCGATCGTTATCGGGACATGTTGAAGGAATTTTTGTTCACAAAAATGGAAAAGGAGGATATTGGTAGCATTTGGATTCAAAAGGATGGCGGTATATGCCACACAAACGCAGCTACACTGAATGTTTTGTGCCCTGTTTTCGAAGATTACATTATCAGCCGCAGAGCTGATGTTGTTTAGCCATCTCGGAGCTGCGATTTGACACCGTTGGTCTATTATAATAGATAAGTGTTACGCCGGCAATCGAGAGACAATTGAAGCTTTAAAGGACAATATTCGTGAAGCCATTGGTGAAATACAGCTGCACACAATTGATAATGTGCTTAAAAATTGAACCGATCGTGTAGGCTACTGCATGGCTAGCCGAGGCAGCGGCATTTTAATGAAATTATTTTCCTTTATTAACCGGAAGGATTGTACTTTCAAATAGAAAAAGAAATTTCAGAAAATATTTTCAAACAAAAATGTGATTTGGCGGAGCTTTTACTTGTGCTTCTCTCGCTGGTGCTGCCTTTGCTGCTGCTATTGCTGTTGAACATTTCGGCCACGTGTCACTTGTACGAAAATCCAACTCAACGGTCAGGTTAAGGGTAAGAAGCCTGTTAAATAAAGGAATTTTTTTTTAAATAAAAAACGTATTAATGTTAACGTATTGTGGATGTGTAACGAACAATATTGGAATTCCTTGAGCTGACAATGACATAGCCAGCAAAAATGGCTTATCGCTTGAAAGCCAGGACAGCAACAGCTACTACTCTAACTAAATAGCCGTTCAAGGTACATACAACATATAACATACACTTGATATGTTTCATTAGATTTTCCTTTTTTTTTTTTTACTTTTTGATGCACGTATTTGAAGTTAGGAAAACGTAATCCTGGCATGCATTTCGTTACTAAATAAATGAAATTTTCGCTAAACTGTATTTGATTTCTTTACTACTTTACTTTAGGAATTGATGTCTACACTCTTATTTCATTTTATTTTATTTCCCTCCTTCCCTTCTTTACTGTTCGTTCATATAAGTTTTCCTCTTGTTTTGTTTTTTTTTTTGTGAAATTTTATACAATTTTTCACATCAATACAGCAACATGTAGAGATGCATGTTTGGGAGAATTTTAGATGATAAACGACATTTCCTATTTTAAAAATTTACATAAAACAAACTAAGATATCATCATTTGAAAGATTTGAAAGACATATTGACTTCTTTGGGAAGATCACATCTGAAAAATAAATTTTCCATAACCATGGCACTTAAATCAAAGTGAATTCCACCGATTCCATTGGGTTATTCTTGAGGACCACTATGGTTTGTAGTTTATTAGCATATACTTGCAGCTTCAGAATTCTGAAGAATGTATCAAAAAAAAAAAAAAAAAATTCAGACCTGACATTTTTTTTATCGATATGCATTGGATGATCTTCGACCTCAAGTAAATTAGCAACGTTCCAAATCAGAAAATTTTATTTTTTCGCGAAACTATTTGTATAGAAATGGGCATTATCACTGAACTTGATTTTTTATTATAATTAAGTCTCGGTTTCCAATTGCTTTGCAGCTAGTTCAACCAACATGGCTACGATCATCCTTAATGAATAAATGAAAACTAAATTAAACAAAATGGCCATTGTCATCTGCCAAAGTATAACAAATTGTTGGAAAAAGTTTATGAAAAAAAAAATTCTTCACATATTATCCAAGCTATTGCAGTCTAGCATTAATACGTGTAATTGGATTTATGTTGCCATCAAGTCATTATAATTGCTGCTGAGTACATATAAACTCAACCACAAAAGTGTACATACGGTTAACAAATTTCAGACATTTTTTAACCAGTCCGTTTTCATTGTCTTACAAGTTTCCTCAATTTTAAGACGGTCGTTTGCATTGGTTCTGAAATTTGTTAATCGTATGTGTACTTTTGAGGGCCTGTGTACATGTATGTAAGACATAATTGATCATTACAACCCTATAGCCAGGATTACGACCCTATTCCTCACACCACTAATGTTGTGTGTGTTAAATTTTATTAGTGAAAATGGTAGGATCTACACTTTAAAGTTGATTGCAAACGATAGATTTTGGCAATTTTATTTACTCTCTAAATTTTTGCCAGAATGCGATTGGGGGAAAGCCGCCAAAGAAATGTTTGTTCATATTTCGTTTTGTTAAGAATGTCTGTCATAGGCCAACACACTACCTACTAGTACAAGATTGTTTTACTTTTTAAGTTGATTGATTAAAATCATCACCAGACTTAACTTCTTTGAAGTCGCCATGGTCTAGTAAGTGGTGTGTTGGCTTATTAGACGAAAGGCCCGAGTTCGAATACTAGGTCAGACATCAAAACGAAAATATGAAAATACTTTTTCGGCGACTTCTTCTCAGCAGAAGTCTAGCAAAAACTCTGAGAGTAAAAATTGCCATGAAATGCTTTTCAAAAAATGTGTCGTTCGGAGTCGACTTTAAACTGTAGGACCCGCCACTCATGTATAAAATTAACGCACACAACATAAGTGGTGTGAGAAGCTAGGACGTTGTGCAATGGGTCAATTTGACTACCGACTACTGTACTTGTCAGAATTGACAAGTACACGTCCTCTAACCTAACCTAACCTAACTTCTTCGACTCTACTTTAAAAGGCCCTCAAAGACTCAATTAAGTGAGGCTTTTTCCACATTTTATTTCTGGATTCTAATCAGCCTTATTTTAAGAATATGCAAATTAATGTGAAAATGTTATTTTTATTCTTATAGTTTTTGTTGCTTTTGTATAGATTATCGCTATTAATTCTTATCATCAGCTGAAGGCCTATTTTATTTGCCTGTAATTAGTAAAAACAAACAAACAAATTAAATTTCTGTGAAAATCCTACTTAAAATTCGATTACATAAATGCCTATAGGGAAATTTTTGTTATAAAAACAACAACAACAACAATGTACTGCAAAATAAGAAAAACTGTAAAGGATTTACGTAAAGAAAGAAGAAAAAAATAGAGGCCAAGAAAAATCAATTCCTTGAATTTGACTGTCAATAGAAGATGATCATAATAAATCAAATGGGGGTTTAATGAGTGTCTATTTACGATGATTTCATTTACAAAGTATAGGGTATACGAGGCATGTACATGATATTTGGATAACTGCCAAATATTTTTTTTTTCTTTTTCAAAACGTGCAGGTAGTTTTCATTTTCATTCTTTTTTTTCTGTTTTGTTTTGGAAAATGCCTTTAAGGTTGTAAAGCCATATTTAGATTGTAAGCTGTCAGCCTGGGTTACTGTTCTTGTTTTTCGTTGCTGTTGTTGTTTTCTTGTTGATGTATTTGAAGGAAAACAGGTAAAACAAATCGAACGGCCTTGTTTGGTTTTATTTTTACACAAAAAAATAAAAGATAAAATTTGATAAAATTGGAAAAATTGAAAACAATTGCATAAAATTTGGTAATTTATCTAGTAAATGCTGTTGTTTGTGCAACTGCTTGAGAGACAGACGCCTTAGCGTTGGAAAACCAAGAAATTTGTCTAACATATGGACGTGTTATTACAAAAATTTTTATATTTTTGTTTTTCCAAAGAGTCTCTACTGCATGTCATTCTAGATTTTCCGATATTTTTTTTTTTAATTTTCTTTGGTGGTATGTCTAGATAGGCATTGTAGGCGTACTTTTTGAATTTCAAATATTGTTGTTGGGGTGCCAAAACACACCAAGAAATTTTTACAATTTTTTTTACTTTACAAGTGTTATGGGCTGTAACGTTTTTAAAATTCGTACGCCGGAGTTTTCTTCTGTCTTCAGTGTTGTGTTATCTTTTTAGATGACCTTCAAACTTTATGGAGTTGAGGAAAACAGAAAAAAAACAATCAATTTTTACCGAAAATTGTTTAAAATTAAAGAATATCGAACATGTCTTAAGTTCAGTTGAAATTTATTCAGTTTGGTTGGCTTAAAAAGGTTGCATTGCAACTTCGAATTTAACATTACCCCTTTGAAACATAAAATTTCGAAGTTTTTCTATTCTAAAACACTTGCAACATGTTGCAGTTGCCAAGCAACTGAAAGATATTTTCGTATAACTTAAGCATTGAAATAATCTTTCAGTTTTGTTTCGAACATGTTCTCTCAAGCGGTTTGATGTTATTGCCTGCTATAGAAAGTATCTTATAGTTTGCATTGTCCCCCTTAAAAATGTATCTTTCAGTTTGTTTTTGTATCTTTTTGTTTTGCTTGTTGTACGGGTATCATCATCTTTGTTACTGGCTTGTAACCTGTTTGATTATTTTGTGTTTTTATTTCGTTCATTTCACTTCGTTGTGTTTAAAATGTACGCTTACTTTAAAACATTTTGCAGATTTTTTTTTTATTTTTGTGAGATACATCTTGAAGATACTTTTCCTTTGTATATGTTCGATGTTGCATTATTCTTTTTATCATTTTGTTGCAGATGCCACTTCTCTGTTGATTTTATTTCTTTGTATTGTTTTATTCTTGTATTTACTTCTTTATGTTTCTGTTTCTGTTGCTGTTTCCTTTTGTTTCTACAATTTTTAGTTGTTTCTAATTACTTCCATCTTAAAACTTGTTCTATTTACATTTTTTCTAACGCTTGCGTATTACTTGCCTTCCTTCATGTTGTACAATTGCACGTGCTTTATTTTTTATTTTGATGCCTGCTGAAATCATATAAAAAAGGAAAAATAAAATAAAATGAAATGGAAAGAAAAAAACAAAACGCTTTAAAGCAACCCCAAATGCAACATGTTACAACTTGAAAAATTTAAAAAATTCACAATTTAAGCAAACTTACTGCAAAACTCAAGTGCCTTCATAATTGCTTATGCTAAAACGTTGGATATTTAATATACGAATTTGGAGTTTTGAAGCCCAGAGATTTATTTACGAAAATTAATCAATTTTTTTTAATTTTTATTTAAGAAAGTATTTTTATGTCACCAAAAAATAAATTTAAAATTTTCAATTATTGGTCTTAAATATTATCAAAAAAACCCAAAAATTCTATAAATATTGAGCAATTTTGAAATACATATTCCGGACATAAAAAAAATATATAAAAATTTTGAAAATATCCAGTGATGTTAGGAAAACGTTTTGAAAATTGTTAAAAGATTCTCTTTTTATTTTTCAGCTTTACTTAATTATTTTACTGAATGTTTTGAACAAGGATTGCAAAGCCATTAAAAATTTTTATTACATACATAATTGGCCATTACAACCCTTCAGTCAGGATTAGGGCCTAGCTTCTCACATCACTCTAGTTGTGTGCATTAATTTTTTTACGTGAGGAGCGGGACCAACAGTTTAAAGTCGATTCTGAACAACAGATTTTTGTGAAATTTTGCATGGAAATTTTATATTTAATCCCACAGTTTTTGCCATTAATCTGCTGAGAGGAAATTGCCAAAGAAATATTTTTTTTTTTCATATTTTGTTTTGATGTCTGACCTGGATACGTCTAATAAGCCATCACAATACGAATAAAAATTTAAATTGGTTCTAGCAAAAATGGTTTAGAACATTATTACAACTGTTTTAGGCAAAACTGTACTTCGAATGTGAAAATTCCCCCCAAAGTTAACACCCGGGCTTTCCGTCTAATAAGCCATCTCACTACAAACAAAAATTTTAATTTATTTTAGCAAAAATGGTTTAGAACATTATTACACTCGTTTTAAGCTAAACTGTACTCCGAACGAGAAAATTTCTGCTAAAATGAATACAGAAATTAAATTTATTTACACAGTGAACACAGTGTAGTAAAATTTATTTGAATTAGTAAGTTCTTAAAGGAGAGACTATGGTTCAAACCCCAGTTCAGATACCTCGAACAAAACGAGAGTTTAAAATAGAATTGTTCCTTTCCGCAACTACTTTTCAAACAGTCTTCTGAGAATAAAATGAGAATGCAATGCAGAAAATCAAACAGTAGGTGATGCCACTAATACGTAGTTTTAACATACCCAAGAAGATCGGTTGTAATAACTAAGGAGTGCGCACAAAAAAAAACTGGACTTACACTTTTCTTTATAGAAATAAAACTAAGTGAAGGATATTTTTCGTTTTATATTTCAAATAAAGTTAATAATATTTGAATTCCTTTTGTGTATAAAATTTTTTTCTGACCAAGGTCTCAGAGTATCCAACTTTTTTAGGCCCCTTTTCTTCCAGACATTTTAGGGTGTTTTAGAAAAATACGTATTTTTGTGCTTGCTTTGTTTTGTTCGGCAAATCCATTTTTTCTTCCACTTCCACGCTTTCTTTAAATACTCAAAGACTCCTTATAATATTTTATTCTTACCTTAGAAACTGTTTTTTGGTTAACACATGCAAACCTAGGAATCGTTTTGTGTAATCGGCGCGGTTTTCATTGAAAATTTCAATAATTTTTTTACGATATTCTTGTGGGGTGGCTATTTTCAAAAAACTAGATAACAAACAAATCTGTTTCAAAATCCACGTGCTGAATTTCATTGCAATTCAACGGTATTTATTTTTTTCAATTATGATAAAAGTTATAAGCTTAAAGGTAGACCGATTTTTTTTCCGTACGCACTCCTTAGATTCAAATGAATTTACAAGGTAAATACTAAAGAGATAGAACTAAAAATGTATCTTCTTTTCCAAATGACAAACAGCCTATAACAAGATTAGGTTACCCAGTGTTGTTTCCTTAACACTTAACACAGACTAGAAACTCTCATGCACTACACCAAAGAAATGGTTTTTGTCAGTGAGCTCATAATAATTACTTAAGGTCTCGCTGGCCAGTTCACATCACCTCCAAGTGAGATGCATACATAATTGGTCATTCCAACCCTTTAGTCAGGATTATGAACCCAGTTTCTTACACTACTTATGTTGTGTGTGTTAATGTCATAAATAAGTGGTGGGATCTACATTTTAAAGTCGACTCCGAACCACAGATTTTTGAGAAACTTTTCATGGAAATTTTATGTACTTTCAGAGTTTTTGCCAGAAATCTGCTGAGAAGAAATCGCCGAAAAAATACTTTTTATATTTTGTTTTGATGTCTGGACAGCAGCTTGAATCCTGGCTTTACGTCTAATAATCCAGCACAATACCTACTAGACCACGGCGACTTCCAAGCGAGATGAGCTTGCCTTTAAATCGTTTGTGAAGAACTATGACAATGTGATATGAGCTCTTTAGTATGTAACGCTACTACCCTGTTTAAATTACATGTCGTTAAAGTCCAGATCAACCAATTCAGGACAAAAGAAGTTCGTGGTAATTACTCTCACCGTTCATAGACTGGCTAACCTCGTCCTTAAAAAAATGTGAAACAATGATGACGGCAGTAAAAATGAACATGAAGTTCGGGGTTTATAGAACGCCTCAGGACCTTATATGGATTAATAATGCCTGCGACAATATTTTTTGCTTTTGTTCAAATGCAAAAATTAGAAAAGAATAAATGGAGAGTATGTACTACACCAGCTTACAGCAGATAGAGAGGAGGTCTCTATTACAACAAGGGTCCAAATTTTATTCAAAATTATAATCAAATTTTATTTATCAAGTAGCCATAAAGGCTTATTTTCTAATTAAAAAATTATTAAATGTGGTGGATTACTAGCATGGGTTCGATTCCTCAACAGACCAACATTCCCCTAGTAATTATTGAATAATTTCCATTAAAAAATTCTAAAAATCCAAAATGCTTAGATCTTTTTAAATTTCTTTATTTTGTATAAAAAAAAATTGATTTCCCAAGATTTCATTTAATTTTCGTATTTTTATTCTCTTACTTTTCCGCTCACACTGCCTAAACACCAAAGTGTTGCATGTTCGACTCTCCAACATCTTTTGTCAGCCTTAAACAAAATATTGTGGAATAAAATGTTTCTTGTTTTCCTATTTTTTGTTTTTGTTCCATTAAAAGAAAAAAAGAAAAAATTTGTTGGCACAGCCGGCCATTAAAGAGGTTCTTTGTCTCTGAATGTCTGAATGTAAGCAATTATAACATGTTGCAACACAACCACAGGCAACTAAAATGTTTGTGATATTTTGCTTTACTTTAAGAATTTTACTGTACTCGTATGATGTTTGAAACAGTTTGATGAAGTTCGATAAGGTTAGATGTAGGATTTTTAATGTTAAAATGTTTTCCTTTAACTTGAGAAAAATTTAGTATTCAATGGATCTTTGTGCATAAATGTCGTGTAAACGGTGGAATTAGATTTCTTTTTTCCGTTACCTTATTTCACTTAAGAAAAACGAAAAATTTTCAATAAAAATTTCATTTGATTTGATTTGAAAGAAGAAGCAAAGAAAACTAACGAATATAAAATACGTTCTTGCAAAGGCAAATAAATAAATAATTAAAGTGGTGAACAAATTATATGGAAAAAGTTATGATAATTTAAATAAAAATAAAAGAAATAAAAAACCAAAAAAAAAAAATTTTTAAATAAAATTTAAAAAAATAAAAGAAATTTAAAAAAAATTTTTTTTGAAAATATTGGAAGAATAAAAAAAAATTTTTTTTTAACAAAAAATAAAAATAAAAGAGAAAAAGAATAAAAAGAAAATTTTTTAAACAAAATGTTGTGTTGTAAAAATATCAATACTTGTCTTATGGCATTTACGGCCATTACTTTATTTGGATTTATAACTGCCCAAGCAGTTGCTTCGAAGGATCTATTCAGATGCCGCCAAAGTTGCTATCAAAAGGTAAGATAACCCAGGCAGTTACAAGTAATAATGCTTCTTTGACAGTTGAATGGAAGGATTAAAATGTCTTTTGTTAAGCACTAAAGTAGAGAAATTGAAAAAAAAACAAAAACAACAACAACAACGGAAAAAAATGATTTATTTTCAAAGATTTTTTTTTTTTGTGAAATGAAAACATAAAAAAATAAGAGAAAACAATATTATGCCTATAGGCAGTTGTTGTTATTAATATTACTTTTGAAAGCATATGTAAAATGCTTATAAACTACATGCATATGTACAAACATATGCTTAAACATATGTACATATATGTACGTATGTATGCATACAATGCTTGTAAAGTAAGCATCAGCATCTATGAAACGAGTTGCTAGTCAATGTAGCTGCTGTATACACGGTATACGAACATGTAAAAGATTATGATCTGCACGTGACTTTAGCATTATTTTTGGGGTTATTACTGGCTACGAGAATTATAAAAAACAAAAAAAATAATAATAATCTGTATGAAATGCAAATAAAAAATTAAAGAAATTTTAATGTTTGACAAAAAAAGGAAAAAAAACCATGTGACATAAAAAAAACTCAACCGAAAATATTTAATTATTATGGCAAGAACTTTCGATAATAAAAAAATCAGTTTCAAGAAATTTAAAATCAGAAAATGTTATGTTTCTCTTTCGAACATCATAATTTCAGAAGATTTTTCTAAGCGATAATAAGAATTTAACCAAAATCCCATAAACTTGCAACTATTGCGAAAAAAACTAGACAGTCAATGTGTCTTCTTTATGAAGTCGGCTTGTTTAAGTAGCTAGTGTGTTGGTTTATTAGGCGAAAGGCCTCAACTCAAACCCCAGCTCAAGGATCTCGAACTAAACGGAATATGAAACAATATTTCTTCTGTTACTTACTCTCTCAGCAGATTTCTAGCAAAATCTTCGAAAGTAAATAAAATTGCCATGAAAAGTTTCTCAAAAATCACATTTGAACTGTAGGTCCCGCCACTCATGTATAGAAATTAATGCACGCAATATAAGTGGCTTGTGAAGCTAGGTCGTAATCCTGCAAGAACTACACCATCTTATAGGAGTAAGAATCTGGATGGCCATTAGCGATAAAAGTCCAATAGAATTTAAAATTTTTTAAAAATTATAAACACGTCCCCATAAAGGTATAAAATGTCCTATTCTGTTTTCAATCGAAAAAAGAAGTGCTCATAAGTTGTTTCGATGAGAAACTAGGTCGTAATCCTAACAAAAGGGTTGTAATGACCAATACAGTGCAATGGTCAATGCAATGTGTTTTAGGGATACTAGTTCAATAGCTTCTAACCATAT
Source organism: Sarcophaga peregrina (assembly GCA_014635995.1). Taxonomy (NCBI): domain Eukaryota; kingdom Metazoa; phylum Arthropoda; class Insecta; order Diptera; family Sarcophagidae; genus Sarcophaga; species Sarcophaga peregrina. The sequence goes on along the minus strand of CM025790.1, from coordinate 9,475,504 downwards.
TCAACCAATATAAGATCAAACAACAAGTCGTAGTAGGCAGTATGTTGGCTTATTAGACGTCAAGCCGTGGTTCACAAACTCGACCTAACATCTCCAAGTATGTATAAGAGGCAGATGGACACACAGGACAGTTGTACTTTTAGTCTAGCAAATCTAGAAAGAAAATATTACGCATGTTAGCTAGAAATAAAATGAATTTCTGCTTGTAAAGCCAAGCCTAGAAAAACCTATACGAAGTCAGGCAATTTAATTTCAATTCGCGTTCTTTTTTCATGGCTTAAAAAACACAGCCAAACTAATAATTGCACGCATTTTTTTTTATTAATTTTTTTCTCTTAGCCGATATATGGTACATATGTCAGCTTTGAGGCCAAAAAATAAAACCTGGCAAACTGGCAGCTAAAATACATTTAATTTAAAAGGAAAAAAGCAGCAAAAAACTCATCTTTTTTTTGTGTAAAGATATTGTTTATGTAATAAAAACAATTATCCAATGAGTTGAGTCTTCTTAAGGATTTTCAAGGCATATGGGGGTTTTTTTTTTGCTTAGCAAACTAGATCTTCGAAAGACTCCCACAGTGTTGAAATATTGTTTTTAATGATTTTCTTTTTTACGTTACACATGTTTAAACTTTTAACATGACATTGTTATATTAAAAATATGATATTAAGATATTAAAATAAAAACCCCATATACACAGGCCCAGAAAAGTATACATACGTTAACAAAATTCACAAATTTCTGAAGCAATGCAAAAGACCGTCTTAAAATCGTGGAAAGTTTGCAGATTCATTATAAAGATTTTGAATGAAAAGGGATTTATTACCCGTATGTATAATTTTTTGGCTGAGTATAGTTTCTATATTTTCTAGTTATACTACAGACATATCATGGCAAACCAGATAATATCGGCCTATAGTATCAGCATATATGTACATATAAATGCATATAGCATATGCTTTTAAATTAATTTTAATTTGTACTTTTTTAAACTCTCCAGAGAGTCTTTGATACTCAATCGTTTGTATATTTATATAAATGGATATGACTAAATATGCAAAATGCATATTATGAACATGGTTCCAAAGCAATGGTATTTGTGAAAATTCTTTTCAATTTAAACTCTCTTATCAGGCTTCAAATAAAAAACTCTGTCGAGTAAAATAAAAATTCCCCAAAAAGTTTCTCCAAAAAATCTGTGATTCAAAGGCTCCTTTAAATTGTAGGGTTCATTACCAATAGATAAAATTAACACTGTGCTGAGAGAAGCTAGGTTGTAAACCTAACTAAAGGGTTGTATTAAACAATAAAATTAACTAAATAAGATAGGTTAGGTTAGGTTAGAGGACATGTACTTGTCAATTCAAACAATTACAGTACCCGGTGGTCGAATTGGCATATTGTACAACGTCCTAGCTTCTCACACCACTTCCGTGTGTAAGTTTAATTTTATATATATACATGACTGGCGGGACCTAGAGTTTAAAGTCGATTCCGAACGACATATTTTTTGAGAAAAATTTCATGGCAATTTTTACTCTTAGAGTTTTTGCCAGAAATCTGCTGAGAGGAAGTCGCCGAATAAGAATTTTCATGTTTTTGTTTTGATGTCTGATCTGGGACTGGAACTCGGGCCTTTCCTCTAATAAGCCAAGACACTACCTATTAGACCACGGCGACTTCTTAAATAAATAAGATAAGTTGGCGTAGTTTAGTAGATAGTGTGTTGGCTTATTAGACACAAGGCTACGGTTTAAACCCCAGATTAGACAGAGAAACGAAAATATGAAAAATATTTCTTAGGCGACTTTTTCTCAACAGATTTCTGACAAATGTTCGAAGGGTAAAAAAGAATTGCTATGAAAAGTTTCTCCTTTAAACTTTAGATGCCTTCATACATAATTGGCCATTACAACACTTCAGTCAGGATTACGACATAGCTTCTCACACCACTTGCGTTGTGTTGTGTGCGTTAATTTTATACATAAGTGGCGGGACCTACAATTTAAAGTCGACTCCGAACGACAGATTTTTTGAGAAGCTTTTCATGGCAATTTTTACTCTCAGAGTCTTTGCCAGAAATCTGCAGAGAGGAAGTCGCCGAAGAAATATTTTTTTGTTTTGATGTCTGACCTGGGATGATGCCTTCACTCATGTATAAAATAATGTGCTGTGTGAGAAGCTAGGTTGTAATCTTAACTAAAGGATTGTATTCAACAATTATATTAAGTAAATACGATAAAACAATATCTAGTCTCTGTAATGCTGCTTTACAAATGTGTTTAGCTGTTGTAAAACTTTATGTATCGTACCTTTATTGCCAGTCATAAATAATCATCATACGGAGGGCAATAATTTTTGGAAAAATAAAAAAAACAAAATTTTCCCGCGTTACTTTTAAGCTACAATATGATGAAATGTTGTTATTTAATTACTAAAAAAAATTATTATTTTCATTTTTCCTTTAATTTGTTTAACTAAAAACCAGCTTCTTGTAATGTTATCTTGGATTTTTTGTTTTCTTATTTAATGTCACTGTTTTCATCGTATTTATTTAGGCTGTTATTGACAATAAGTTTAATAGTTGCTGGGTAAACTAAAACTGAACACATTATTTCAAATCAATTTTGGTTTTCTTTCTGTATTAATAAGGCTAATGCTTTAATTTTATTTGTTTACATAAAGATAGGCATATGAAAATAGTTTTCTTTAATACCAAAAGCAAGGGAAAACTAAAAACTTAAAACTATGCAAATAGAATGAAATTGATATTACATTCCCCTTCTAAAGTTAGCTATATGGGATAAAGACTTCAGTAGTTTATCGTTAATGCAATAAACATGGTTTTTAAATAAATATTTTCATTTTCAAAAGATTAAAAAAATTTTTTTTATTAAAAAAAACAATGAAATGAAAACAAAAAATTGAAAACAAAAATCATTTTGTTTATAAATAAATTTGAAAAAAAAAACAAACAACAATTTAGCAATATTATTATTGCCATTATTATTATTTATTTTTAATGGTTTGGTATTTACTTTTTTAATTACTAAACAGTTTAATGCTAAAACTTAATATTTGTTTTGGTCTGTAAAAAAAAGCCAAAAAAAAAGCAAAAAAAAATTGTTTTTTTGTTTAATGAATTACAACTACAGGGTATTTTAAATGGCATAACAATGTTTATTTTAACGAGCATATATACAAACAAAAAAAAGAAGGTTAAAAAAGCAATAATAAACCTTAAAATGTACATACAAACAAACATACATATGCATGCATATGCAATACTTATTAACCAAAAATCACCATTCATATACTCCAAATACAATGTGCTCTTAAAAATTAGTGATGAAAGCTTAAAATATGGTTTTTTAAAAAAGCATTAAAAAAAATAAAAAATAATGCATTATAAGTGTAAAAAAATGTATTTTTAAAGTTACATAAATTTTTAACCGTTATACTAAAAAAACAAAAAAAAAATTAAAGGAAACTCTTCATGGGAAAGCCCTGAACTAATGGTACAAATATCAGTTAGATTGCACAGGCCCGGTCAAGTATTTAGCACAGTTTCTAAATTCTTTTGGAAGCAAAAAAAAAAAACTATGCAAATGCTTTTTTAACAATGAGTCTTGAATTGTAAATCATTTATGCCCATAAAATTATATGCATTCTTAGCAATTATTTGAAATTTTTTTTTCAATATTTTTGTTAAGCATTAATAAGGAAAATTTAAAAAAAAAATCATTTTTGATAAGCTTCTTCGTTATTAATAAGATATTTGTCTAGTTATTGTTGCTGTTGTTGTTGCTAATGTAAACCATCTCCTTGCCATTATATTATGGCTTTAAAAGCATATTATTATAGTGGAAAATTATTGTTTAATATTATTATGGGAAACTAAGCTTTTAAAAATGAAATTACTTTTGCAAATATAAAAATATGAATTTCATAAATTATTTACCACAAGAAAAATTAAAAAAAAATATATGCTTTTATGGTAAAATATGCTTTAAAACTAAAACATATTTAATATGGTAATAATATCTATGTAAACTAAAATAAATTATAAAAAAAAACATTATTAGTTTCACTAATAAAAATTATGGCAAAATTTGTTTAACCTAAAAAGAATATATGCTATTATTGCAAATTATGCTTTTAAATGTGAAATATGAATAATACGCTTTAAAAACAAAAAATAAACATTTAACAATAAAGGTTTAAAGAAATTAAGGTTAGAGTATTATAAATGTGGAACAATACTTAAAGAATTTTTTCAATTTTTATTTGCGTATATAATTTAAAAACAAAAAACCTATGAATCGCATTAAAAAAATATGCAAAATTAAAAGTTTCTAGTCAATATTACCAACAAATTAAATTATTTTCAATATGCTTACATTTATAAAAAAAAAATGTATGCTTTCAAAATAAAAATTGTCTAAAATATGCTGTAAAAATAAAATTGCATATTAAAATGATTCGAATATTTTGTAAATTTTCCATCACTTACAATCAACTCACCTTTATTTTGCAAATATTTAGGACACTACTTTCCAATACTTAAATTCAATTGGTACAGATTTTCCGAAACTTATGCGATATAAAAGAAAGTAATTATCGGAAAAAGTTATCAATATTTTTTATTTATAAAAAATAGTTTATAAGCTTTTAAGATATTAACATATAAATATATATGCTTTTAAAGACCTATATTTAAGCAATACCTATGAAAAATAATTTTTTTTTTCAAATGAAAAACAGTTTATAAGCTCTTAAATATATTTGCATAAGAATAAATGCTTTTAAGACCTATATTTAAGCAAACCTATGAAAAATATTTTTTTTTTCAAATGAAAAAGAATTTATATGCTCTAAAAAGTATATGCATAAAAATATATGCTTTAAAAAATTTCTATAATTTATTAAATTTATAAAACTTAATAAAAATGGAAAAGTATACAAAGAAAATGAACATTATACTTAAAATTTTCATATAAGCATAAATATGCTTTAAAATTTTTTATTTAATACTTAATATAACCTAGAAAGTTATATTATTTGGCATATTTTCAGTTTCTTATGATTTAGTTTCACAAAATTAAATGTAAAAAATCTTAATAATTTTTGATATTTTTTATAAAAAAAATTAGCAAAAATATGCTCTAAAAATTAATGAAAAAATTTTAAATATTTGAAAATTTAAATTTTGTCAAAGCTTTTTAAAAACAGAAAACGATATAAAATTTCCATTTTTTTATTATAATTCCAAATAAAAATTACGTCGTAAACGTTTTCAATACGTTTTTGCAACCTTTGCTGGACAAGTAATTAAATATTGATATCAGATATATAGACATATGCTTTAAAGAATTCATTTAAAATCCTTAATCTGATCAGTTCCTTGTGAATTCAAGAATTTTCTGCCTAAAAATCTGATGGCATAGTTTTGCATATTTTTATTTAAGCGGTTTAGAAGTGAAAATATGCTAGTAAAACTGAATTTTTTTCCAAGAAATGCAAATATCCATGAGTTAATGCTTTGAATTGTCTTCTCATTCCCTATATACTTCGGATTTGGCTGCGTATGAATAATTAGAATTCCAAGCCTAAACTCGCCGTAGTGTAATATGTAGTATGTTGGCTTATTAGATGACAGCCGCTGGTTCAAACCCTGGCTCCGACATACCAAAAAAAATATTTCTTTTAGCAACTTCCTCTCAGCGAATTTCTGGCTTAAACTCTGTGAGTAAATAATAATGCCACGAAAAGTTTCTCAAAAAATCGGTCCTTCAGTCTTGACTTTAAACAGCAGGTTGCATAATTCTGGAATAAAATTAACACATACAAGCTAGGTTGTAATCCTGACTAAAGGGTTGTAATGAGTAAGTACGTAAACATAGAGGGTGTTGCAATAACCTCCATGATTTTCAAGTGTCATCTTTCAGTGGACTCCAGTTAGATATTTTGCGTCATTTATACGGTGTTCAGCTATGCACCTTTATTGCGTAAATCTCAATCGTAAATAGACCTCATTATTGAGCACAATATTTCATATAAAGTTTCAATTAATAATTACGCAATAAATACGCATATTGTTATAATATTGAGTTACAACTTAAAATGAATTACTATCATACATAATTGTGTTTAGAGAGCATATTCCAATTAACCGAACACTTTCTGATGGTATTTGACAACTCAAATGTCAACAATGACAAGCAAACACTAATAAACTAACAAACAACACTAATTTTTGTGACCAACATGAAAGCAATGTTGTTGTTTACCAGCTGTCAAATGAATATTGAGTGAGCAAAATTGCGTATTATTATTATGCTTGAACACTTAAAATATTGTACTCAATTAATCGAATTTGAACGCATTAAATTGCATATCTGAATGCATAGTATTAGTCTGTGTTAATGAATGTTGTAAGAAGATGGGTTGTGGTTCTGATAAAAGGATTGTAGTGAGTAATTAAGTAAACCAGGAGTGTGATGCAATAAGCTGGCCATCTTTCAGTTGACTTCTGTTTAATAAACTGAGCCATGTAGTCTGGATTTGGCAGTTTGCGATAGCAGGACTACAGGGAAATTTTCGTACAAAATATGACAAGAAAATGGAATTTCATGCGCAAATGTAAAAAATCATGAATGTATTGCCTTTTCATCATGAGATGTTCTCTGGATTTGGCAGCGAATGAATATTATTTACTACCAAATCCTGAGGCAATGGCTGGACAAAAATAAAAAATAAAAATAACAAATCCATATTGATGAGCTAGACATATCGGATTTTTGTGAAGAAATTAGAAAATTGGAGAAATCTTAGGCAACGTTTACAAAGTTAAAAAGCCTGAGGTTAATTTCAAAAGCTCCACAGAATTGTAAGCATTTTGTAATTCAATTTGCTTTTTAAAACATATTTTTAAAAAACGTTTCCTGTTTAATAGAAAAAAAATGTTTTAATAGCATTAAAAGATTTGTATTCGACTAAAAATAGTTCATTGATTGATGAAACTCTTTTTCATTTGAATTGGAAATAAAAATTTAATTAAATTTCCTTTTCAGTTGACTAATGCTTATGCTTATTTTGTGAAAACATACATTTTCCATACGATAAAACAAAGAAAAATTTCTGGAAATCAAGTGATTGAAAGCAGGTTAAGGTCAGAAAAACACAAACAAATATTGGAAAATGAAAATTTTAAATTTTCAATGGAATTTCCATTGAAAATCAAATTCATTGAGTAAAATCAATAGAACCTAAGGTTTATAAACAAATGAAATTAAATTTTAAAATTTTTGTTTAACCACTAAAGAGGTTTCTTTTTTTTTAAATTGAAAATAAATTCCAAGTATTTTCATTTAAAATAATTTGTGTGTGGTTAAATACAAAATGAAAAAAATAATTAAAATTCCTAATAAGTCGTTTGTTTTATTAACGATCAATAATTTATCATCATTCATTATAAATGGTTTTTGTTTTGTTTTTTTAAGCATATTTTTTTATGATTATTTTTTTGCATATTTTTTTTTTAACTTTTTCTCAGGCACAATTATGATTGACATTTCCTTTCATATTTGTGCAATTTTTGTGCAGATATGCTTAGCTATATTCGAGTGTGTATGTGTGTATAAGAGAGTTTAAATTGACAAGACGGACCACAAAGACATTGCCTCGGTAACCATGTTCATAATATGCATTTTGCATATTTAATCATATCCATTTATATAAACATACGAACGATTGAGTATCAAAGACACTCTGGAGAGTAAGAAAAAAAAAATACAAATTAAAATTAATTTAACAGCATATGCTATATGCATTTATATGTACATATATGCTGATATTATAGGTCGGTATTGCATGGTAGAGTATGATACGTAGATATGTAGTATAACTAGGAAATATTAAAACTATATGGGGTTTTTATTTTAATAATTTAATGTCATATTTTTAATATAACAACGTCATGTTAAAATTTTAAACATGTGTAACGAAGAAAAATCATTAAAAACAATATTTCAACACTGTGGGAGTCTTTCAAAGATCTAGTTCGCTAAGCAAAAAAAAAAACCCCATATGCCTTGAAAATCCTTAAGAAGACTCAACTCATTGGATAATTGTTTTTATTTCATAAACAATATTTTTACACAAAAAAAAGATGATTTTTTGTTTCTTTTTTTCTTTTAAATTAAATGTATTTTAGCTGCCAGTTTGCCAGTTTTTATGTTTTGGCCTTAAAGCTGACATATGTACCATATACTGGCTAAGAGAAAAAAATTAATAAAAAAATGCGTGCAATTATTAGTTTGGCTGTGTTTTTTAAGCCATGAAAAAAAGAACGCGAATTGAAATTAAATTGCCTGACTTCGTATGTGTTTTTCTAGGCCTGGCTTTACAACCAGAAATTCATTTTATTTCTACGTAACATGCGTGCCGTTTTCTTTATAGATTTGCTTTAGTAAAACTGTATAACTGTCCGTCTCTCTGGCTGCTTGACTCTTTGCCTATTAAAAAACAAAAAAATTCTATCTAGAGTAGGGAGTTATAAAAAAAAACCTCCATACACTTACAACATTTTAATGACGCTTAAAAAACAAACTCACGAATGCAATTTTCCTCTCCACTGGTGATCATATTATTCAGGTTTTCTTTTTTTTGTTCACTGTTTCTCTGCTAGACAAAGAATTGCTTTAGTTTTCTTGCTTTCAACCTTAAGCTTAAACAAATACTTTGACTTGATCTTTAAGTTTGTTAAGTTGGCTGTTGCCTAAAGATTTTTTTTTTTTTTTTGCTTTACTTTAAACACAAGGTGGCCAATATAATACAGACCAAATTTATAAAATGTAAATTTCTTTAGCACATGATTAAACAAACTAAAATAAATTTAAATTCTTATGCAAACCTGTTTAAAAGTTCTTATTCTTATGCTAATATTTGTTTCGGTCTTCTTTATGATGTTGTCTGCCTGTATTCGTCTTGGTTTTTGTATTGTTGTTGTGTAAATTTCAACAACATCAGAAATTGTTATGGGTTTTAAGTTACTTGATTATAGTTTGTGGGTTTCTTTGGTTGTAACAAAACAAAAAAGAAACACTCTGAATTCATAGACAAAATCCATAAACTCCAATATGTATGTATGTATGTCTGTATATACTTACATACATATGTATATAAACATTTATTTAATTGATTTGTCAGTATCTATTTTACCTTAATTTTAGCCTAAAGCTACAAGGCATTATAATTTATATGTAATTTGGTTTCCATTTTTTTTTCTCTCGTACGTACGTAACTCTTTGGTGGATGGTTCGTTGCTTGGCTATTTACTTGCTTAGTTAGTATGGCTAGTTTTTTTTTATTTTAATCGCTTCTATTTATATTGTTGCCATATGTTGATCTAGATAAAATTATTGTTTTTTTTTCCTAGATAATGTTTGTTTTGCGTTTTTCTATAAAATAAATAATTAACAGCTTGATTGAATTTTAATAATTTTCTTTTTTTGCTGTTACTATTTCCATAGGAAATTAAAAGAAGATCATTTGTGGTGTTGTGCTCTAAAAACCAAAACAACAGGAAATGAGTTTTATTAGGAAATTATTTAAACATCATAATTAAAAAATTATTTTCTTATTTCTTTTTTTTTTGTTTCATTTTTAATTGGCTCTATCGATTAGATTTTTTTCTCCCTGCAATCAGCTTTTTTTTAGATTTTTGAGGTAGATCAGGTTAAATCGGCGGCATGTGAATAAAAGTTATCGTGCTTAAAAATTTATTTCGCATTCAATACAAAAAAGACAAAATTTTGAAAGTTTCACATCAAATTTTATGTAGAAAAGTGGGTTTTTCATACTACCCGAAAGGTCTAAACTGTTATAAATTATTTGTAGAAAGAACCACAAATCTAAAAAAATAAAAGATTGAACAGCGACTCATTTTTTACTTGATAGAAAATTTGCAAAAAGTAGTTTGTAAAATATTTGTTTAGAACGATTTATATACGCTTATATAATTCTCACTGGTAATACTATGTTGAGACATGCACTTTTATTGAGTCAATATTCGGTTTATTGAGCCAATATTTTAACAGTGCAGCTGCTTATTCAATACCCATTTGAAACCTGGTAGTTTCAACAACATTGTTTTTGTTTGTCATTGTTTATTTATTTGAGTTGTCAAATAATATAATAGGAAGTGTTCAGAAAATTGTAATATGTTCATTAAACGTACAGATGACAGTGCTGTATTTCAAGTTTGAATCAATATTATAAGAATTTATGAATTAATTGACATTTTATATGAAATATTGAGATCAATAATGCCGTTTAATCGGATTTACTCAATGTAAGTGCATGTAACATAGTATAAGCCATGTGATTCAATTTTTTCCTGTTTGCTGGTTGTCCCGAATTTCGGTCCGTATGTCAGTAATGGTAGCAGCAATATTATCTGCCATTTGGAATTTGTAACTGGCTTGTATCAAAAAGTAATCTCCTAGGTTTAGTAGACAATCATATAAAATTGCTTTCCAATTGACTGCTTAAAAATGTGAAACTACTTGCTGGCTCATCAAACCAGTCATAGCATAGCGTATAACTAAAAATTCCAGCAATCATGGCACAACCTCATTTACTCTACCTATCTGATTTTCATCGTTCTCTAAAGAAGTATGATAGAATGCTGCCGCCGGTCCGCTTTAAATAGTTTACCTTTCAGGATGAATCTTCCCCTTATAAGCTATCTTTGGTTACCATGCTGCTTATCAACGTATCCATTGATCCGAAAATAAGTTTCGTCGCTAATTTTAAGTTTTCAATTACTCACTCAGCACTCTGATAATAAAATTCTATGATTTGCGTGTATTAATCACTTGTTACTCTAGTCGTGGTGATATAGAGCAATTTTCGGATTATCACATGTCGCGAATCTTATTTTTATACTCAAAATAAAACCCAAATACCAAAGGTTTTGTACGACAACGAGCAAAATTTTTCCAATATAAGCAAATTCATTTCAATTCTGTTGTAGGCTACATACATGCAAAATTGGTCATTACAACTCTTCAGTTAGGATTTCCACCCAGCTCCTCACACCACTTATGTTGTGTGCGTTAATTTTATACATGAGTGGCGGACCCTACAGTTTAAAGTCGATTCCGAACTACAGATTTTTGAGAAGCTTTTCACGGCAAATTTATTTACTATCAGAGTTTTTGCCAGAAATCTGCTGAGAAGAACTCGCCGAAAAAATACGTTTTGTATATAATTTTGAGTATCTGACCTGGAACCCGGGTCGTTTTTGCCAGAAATCTGCTGAGAAGAACTCGCCGAAAAAATACGTTTTGTATATAATTTTGATATCTGACCTGGAACCCGGGCTTTTCGTCTAATAAGCCAGCACACTACCTGCTAGACTAGGGCCTACATAGTTCGCCTTTAATTTGTATTTCTTAGTGATCGATGGCCATTCTATAAGTCGTCAGTGAGTGTGTGTGTCCAATCCAATTGTATTTAAAACTACGAATTTCGACCTAAATAGGTAGTTAATTTCGGCAATGGTAGGTAATTTCTTTATATATCCTCGTACATACAAAATTGGCCATTACAACCTTTCAGTCAGGACTACGACCCAGTTTCTTATGTTTTATACATAAGAAGCGAGTCCTACAGTTGAAAGGCGACTCTGAGACAATTTTTTTTCTCCCGGAGTTTTTGCCGGAAATCCGTTGAGAGGAAGTCACCGATGAAATATTTTTTTCATATTTCGATTTTGTTGGAGACGTCTGACCTGGAAGTTGAACCATAGCCTCACTTCTATAAATTCAACACAGCACTTACTAAACTAGAATGACTTCTAGTTAATTTCAATGTGCAATGGATCAATTTGACCTCCGGATACTGTATTTGTTTCAATTGACAAGTACACGTCCTCTAACCTAACTTAAACTAATTATTTTATAATCTTGCCAATTCCTTGCATCTCAACCTTGACGACCGTAATCACCACCTAATGCTTGAAAAGTTTCCACTGAATAAATGACATTCAAAATGTAAAAGTGGAAGATATTTAACAGGTGACAGCTTTGCTTTAGCAACAGCTTTAAAAAACTTTAAAAGAATAACCATTCGGCATATACAGGCTCTTCCATTAAGGGCTTAGTATCTTTAAGTTTAAATTGTTATTCGTGGAGTACAACATCATTCAAATGTCCATAGCGGCTTCTCTGAGAGGATTGCATCCGAAATGTAAAATTTCACATGACTTTGGCGCATAAATCAGCCTGAATTTGGCAGAGGAAAGGATTATATTAGCTTCGATGACCTCTGTGGTTTGTGGCTTACTCGCATACGTTTCCGACTTAAGTGAGCCCCAGAAGAAAATCCTAATGGGAGATGCCGCACTATTCCACGGGCTTTCTCTTCACAGTATTACCAACCATTGCACTTCTATTTCTATGGATTCCTTGCAATCTAGTGATTGAAATATTTGTTGCCGATAGTATTGAGCCAGAATATTCTTAACTACCCTCTGATAAACAATTTTATGAGTACCTTTCGCTATTTACTGCATATGTACTAAAACTTCTCTGTATATTCGAAGGCCTCAAATTGATTTAAAGTTGGTTTTCGATGCTACATGCAAAGTGTTTCCTAAAATCCTTCTTCCTAAAATCTTTCATTTTTAATTCCGAAATTAATTAACAACCATTTTAATTAAATCTATACTATTGCTGTAGTAATTAATGTGTTGTGCTTCTGTTAGATTTTATTGTTCTTAAGGGTTAACCTACATAGTTGCTAGCATTTGGAAAAATTCTTTCTCTTCCCTTTGAATATAATTTATTTTAGCATTTTGTTTTGCGATGTTGTTGTTGTTGTGTTTTATTGCATTAAATGCTATTTTTTTATTGCATTTTTTATATGCATTTTAATAATATTTTTATGCAGTTGTTTATATAGGGAAACGTGAGTTTTCGTAACTTATTGCAACAGAAATGAAAACCAAAGCCAAACCAAAGCAATAACAACAACAACAACAAAAGAAAATTAGTTTTTCACAAACTAAGGTAATAATACACATACATACATACATGTATACATACATACATATACACATACATACATATATACATACATACATCGAATTATATAAATCTAAAGCCTTAACTAGTAGTTTTTTAAGCCATTTGGAACTAAATACAGTAAGACCCCGCTTATTATCATATCTTATTCTTAGTTTGTCCAAAATGAAGATTTCAATTTTTTATACTAACGTATTAAGTTGCCTCGTTTAAACGTTGTTTCGTTTAGCACTGGAACTTATTGGAACGTATCCCTCGCGTTAAGCGGGGTCTTACTGTATGTGTATTTAGCCACCATATGCATATAAAATGTTACCATCTAAACTGATTTTATATACATATGTGTGTATATGTGTATACATATATACGAGTATGTATATACACATATCTATGTAATAAAGTAAAATGCTTGAAAATCTTATTAAGCTTTTCCTTTTGTATACATTATTTGTGTTTTTTTATTCGCATTTTCATTTTGTTTTTTAACTGCAACAAAATAGAGAAAAAAAGATATAAAACAACAACAATAAGGTAATATATAAAGTATACTACAACAACAACAACAATAAAGTGATCTAAAGTATAGTATTTTGGCATACAATATTATGTCTTGAATAAATGAATAAAGGAATGAATGAATGACTGACTGAATGAATGAATCAACTGTTTAGGTTGGCTGACTGTGACTGTATGACTGACTGACTGGTTGACTGGTTGACTGGTTGTTGTAGTTTTCCTGGCCATAACAATAAACTATACAAACATACACACACACGCACATACCTAACAGAATTAAAAAATAATATAAAGAAGAGTCTCTCTTTTGGTTTTTCTTTTTGGCCCTTAAAATATTGTTAACTTAGCTCTTAAAGAGGTTGGCTTAAATATAATGCCATGGCGTGTTTTTTTTTTATTTTGTCTTCATATAGCTACCATTTTACAGGCTTTAAAAACAGCAAACTTACATACAAATATACTCGTATATAGAAAAACAACTAATAAAACACCTCTACGCTTCAGTTAATTGTGAAACCACCCATATAAGCAAATAAGCTTTACATTTTTTGTTAACTTTTTTTTTTTCCAAGTGTCATACGTACTTAGGTATTGTAAATTGTTGTTGTTGGTTTGTTTTGTTAGATGTTTTGCAACATAAAAGCATAAAGTCTTGTTTGTTGTTTTAACATATTTCTGTTGGACAGAAAAAAATTCATTCTAAATGTAGTTTATATTCGTATGTTTACTTATTCGTTCATTTGTATGTCTAAGAATACTTAGATTTATTTGTAGTTTTATAAACATTTTATTTGCTTAAATCTGAAAAATTCTTCAAAGCATGCAAAAAAATAATTTATTTTCTTGAAAAAAAAAATTTTTTTAAATTATATCCAAGTGGTCTCAAGGAAAAATGTTTACAATAATCAGGGCTGTATTAAAGGACAAGGCCGACAAATATCTTAATCAGATCAAATTAATATATTTACTTCTCTCCATTCTGTTTCTGACAATATTGTCAGGAGATATTTCTTAAACCAAATACCTTAAAAATATTTCAAAGGGAATCTCAATAAGAAAGCAATTTTCTATTTTTGAAATCAATTTTTTTTTCGAAAAATTTGTGACTTTTTTATTGGAAAACATACAGTAAGACCCCGCTTGTCGCGGGGTTACGTTCCAATAAGTTCCAGGGCTAAACGAAACAGTGTTCAACGACACAACTTAATGCGTACGTATGTATACACCTAATACTGTTGATAACAACTAATATATCAACTGTAACATAGAGAAGATGTGTTCGTATTGTGATTGCGACTGCGGAAAATAAAGTTGGAGACTGTTTTCTGAGCAAACTAACTAAAGAGCGCTGAAAAAGATACATACTATACACCGTCGGTATATTATGCACTGCTTTTGGTAAGCACAATGCTGTTTCATTTGCAACCGCATGATACTGAAACAGTTTTAAGCGGGGTCTTACTGTATTCCGTTTAAGTGTGCAAAAAATATCCATCATTTGACCAACAAGTTTGGCGACAGGCCATCACAATTTTGATCAATCTTTTCATTTATTTCTCATCGATTTGTCCCTGTTGGCTTACTAGGCAAAAGTCGCTCATCTTAGATAACTAAGGATGAATTTAATATCACAAAAAAAATTTTCTTTTGGTGACTTCCTTTCATCCATCTTCTGACAATAAAATTGTCATGAAAAGTTACACAAAATCTCTCGTTCGGAATGTGTGTGGTGGAAAAGCAAGGTTGTAATTCTGACTAGTGAGTTTTAATAAACTCTTAGGTTGTAGACTACGGCGATCTAGTAGGTAGTGGTTTATTGACGAAAGATCCGACATCAAAATGAAAATATGAAAATAATACTTCGACGATTTCGTCTCGGAAGATTTCTGACAAATAAAATTGCCAAAGAAAGCTTTTCAAAAATTCTGTCAACTTTAAACTGTAGCTCCCGCCACTCACGTATAAAATTAAAGCACACAACGTAAGTGGTGTGAGAAGCTAGATTGTGATCAAGACCGAAGGGTTGTAATGACTAATTATGTAATCATGTATAGGTTGTGTGTTGGCTTATTAGACGTTAGGCTATGGTTCAAATCCCATGACAGTCATTTCCAACTAAACGAAAAATGAAAAAAATATTCCTTTTGCGACTTTCTCTCAGCAGATTTGTTTGAAAAACTCCACGAGTGAACAAAATTGGCATTGAAAAGTTTCTCAAAATCTATTGTTCGGTGACCACATTAAGCTAAAGATCCTACCACTCATGGATAAAATTAACACACGAGGACATGAGTGGTGTAAGAAGCTAGGTTGTAATCCTAACTAAAAGAGTTGTAATAACGGATTAAGTGAGTCAGTTAATAAGTTATTTCTAATCTATCTACATAAGTTTGAGATTTCACAAAATTAGAAAGAAAAAATTACACGACGGTAAACCATGTGAGTTTGGTAGCTAGTTGGCAAACGAATTTCTTGAGGTAATTTGTTCTGAAAGCCGCTGCTTTAATAAATCGATTCTTGTACGCATGGTAAGGCAAACAGCTCTGTCTTGCTGAAACCACGTATCATCTAGGACCTGTAATGTATGTTCTGTTCACAGTTGAATTCATCGAATTCCTTAACACATCGCTTGACCAAGAGAGGTGTTCGTTTTGAGCGCATTTATTTACACATGGATTGTGTGATGATTTTCTGTGACACAAATTCGATCATTTTTGCGTATTCATATGGCAATGTGTTTCATCGGAGGACAAGACTTTTTTCAATAAATTAGCATTGACGTTGCTCCTTTACTAAGGTATCACAACGGGCCACTATGCTTGCTCAAATGACATTTGATTTCAAAGCTACCACTCTAACCTCCAACCAACTGTGGTATCACAACGGGTCCCACGTGACTTAAACCTTCTAAACATTCTCTCTTTTAGCTATTGAATGAATTGCCATATCTTTTTATGATCTAATGGTTTTAGTGTGTCCATTCAACGTCCTTAAAAAGACAGCAACAACTAACTACTAGCCTAACTTGCCCTTTTAGCCACTGAACGAATTTCCGGCGCTATTTATGATGTGCTGATTTTAGTGTGCCGATCTAACTTCTTTAAATGGAAAGCCAACTCAGATTTTCTGCTTACCATGCTCCTTTAGGCACTGAATGAATTTCCAGCGCTGTTGATAAAATTTCTTAAGTAAAAAGAATTTTTTACGCATGAAATTGCTGGCCTTTTGCATAAATTCACTGCTTAGGAATTCGGGAAATCTAAAATTGTTAAGAACAGTCCAGAATTGCTATTTTCGGGAACACTTTTGTTTGCAACGCACAACAGGCAGCTATGCATGCCCAACTGTGCATTGGTAATCAAAGCTAGTACTTCATAACAACAACCATGTTTTTAAGAGGCTGACCGAGTACGTTATAGCACAGTAGTCTCAGTGCCCATAACAGTTTCAGTTCTAAAATTCTTTGTACTCTGTGGGAATGACTTGCTGCTAGTTTTACTGTCCATAGAAGCCTCAGTTTCTAAAATTGTTTTTAATATTCTGGGAATCGTTTGGTGCCAGTAATACTGTCTATAACAGGCAGGTAATGACTTGCTGTATTTACTGAAAACAATAAGCCGCCGGCATTTAACATTTTCTTCAAAAATAAAATTCAATTTTGATTTGAAACCATTTTAAATAAATTGCTGCCATTAATTACTGACAATATTCTTTGAGTGTAAATTTTGTATACGAATTCAAATAGTTTTGTTATCCTTTGCTTAAGTATTTACAAATTTTATTTTGTGTTTTTGATGCACATGCTACGACCAAAAACATTCTTAAAGGCTGGAAATAAATTGTTTTTTTTTGTTTTTTTTTTGAAAAAAAGAAAGAATCTTTGGTTTTCAAAGTGAAAAGAGGCGAAAAAAAGGAAAAGAAGAGTAAAAAGAGACTTTTTAACATGTTTAGCATGCTTGAAATGTTTTCGAAACGAAAAGAAATGAAACCCTTTTGTTTAATTGCTTGCTAATGTCAAATATTTAAATTCCAGAGTTTTTTTTTTTTTTTTTGGGGTAATGAAATGACGATCTCAAAAGAAATCATGTGTTGTTATGCTTTTCAACGTTTTCAACGGTGTATATGATACCTTTTCTGTTTGACATGATATTTTTGTGGAAATATCTCCTTTCTTGTATGCTGTAGTCGTCTTAAGCTAAGGATGTAAGGCAATTGATGTCTGTTCGGTTGGCTGAATGGCTGGCTGGCTGGCTGGCTGGCTCTGGCAGACATTAACCCCCTAACCAATTGAATTCGTTATGCTTAGCTGTTCATATAAAGTACAGAAAGAGATGCTAAAGAAACTGGAAAATTATAATTTAAAATATAAAATTTAAATTTTAAGAAATTTATTGTATCAACTACAACAACAACAACAACAACAGTGAAGTGAATAAAAATTAAATGAAAAAAATAAGATGAAAAAAACAAATTTTATTAAACATTCGAAACACCCCAATTCTTATATTAAGAGTTCAATTTTTTTTTTTGTGAATCTAAAGAAAGCAGTCTGCAGCAGCATTAGTAAGTAGTATGGCAAGCTCGATTCACACTAGTTTTGTTGGTATGGCAGAGGAGAAGAAAATATAAAGAAAAATTAAAAGATTGTTTCATTAGTTATGCAAATCTTTAAATATAAAGAAAGAACACACACACACAATCATTATTTTTATTTTTTTTTTCTGATTCCTTTAACCAACGAAATTCTTGAACAAATTGTTTAACGAATTTGCATTTAATTTGAGTTTCAAAAATTAAATCCCATGCCTTACTTTACTTCCTTACTCATTTTGCCTAGACTTGGCTTGCCTTAAAAAGGGGATGATTTTTAGCAAAGGGGTGGTAGTAGTAGTTGTTGTACAAATTCTATATCATAGGTCTCATGTAGAAAGGCCCTAACTCGCATATTTTTTTTTTATAAAATTTTTGTAAGGAAGTGTATTTGTGTTAAATGCATTGGAATCATAAAAAAAATCAATTTTGAAAAAAGTGTAGGTTATCGCCTTTCTATATAAGACCAATGATATGAAATATTTAATTGTGGTAGTTTAACGGCATTATTTAAGCAGCTTATTTGTTCCTTTTATGATTGTTTTCGGCGTTATCGTTTATTCCCCGTTAATGTTTTCCTTTCGTCCTTCTTTCTTTCTTTCCTTTGTATTCCTTTAGCAAAAGTTAGAAGTCGAAGTTTTTTAAGTCAATACTAATGGCTTTTTGGATTTATTTTATTTATTATACAAATTCTTTTATTACTAGATGACCCGTGCGAATATTTCGCACCGGTATTGCCAGAATGGATTTTAATACATTCTATATTATGTAGAACTACATTTCTATTAAGCGACCCTGTATTACCACACTTGAACAAAAACATATAATCATAAAGACATCAGTATTATCATGCAGTTCTATATAAAATATAATTTTTATCAATTAAAATATTAATTTTTCAATTTCTAATTATTTTTCACCATTAGTGTTAGATATAAGCTTTAAAATGAGATATCATTCATTAAATTTGATGCGATGATATGGGAGATATTTGCAACCGACAAAAAAAAGTGCTTTAGAAATAATATATATGATTGTTGTTGTTCCTCCTATCTAATCTAAGTTTTCATAAAAAAAATTTGAATTTTTCATATTCAAACTCTCCAAGCATTCATATTTGCAAAACAAAGTATCACACAGCAAATGCAAAAAAAAAACGCTGAAAAAAAGTCAATTTAACAGGCGGTACTTGACTTCCTGTGTTTGTATATAAACAACAAAAACAACAACACCAACGGAAATGAGGGAAATTCTAATGCTACAAAACTTATAAATAATAATTGTTCATAAAAGAAACAACAAAAACAAGAAAAAATAAACAAAAACAGTTCAACTATTATTATGTTACTCGTACATATAATATACTCTACGCTCTACGCTCTTTTGCCTTAATAATACTGGGTTGCATTACCCCAAACGTGCTGTTTTTATGAATGCAATTTTAGGTTTTTTTTTAAATTCTTTATTTTAAATTCCCTTTGAAAAAGGAGGTTAGAAAAAGGGTGTTGCTGTACTACATCAACAAACAGTTTGTAAAAGAGTGTTAACATCATTAATTACAACTGCTGTTGTGTGTTAGTTTAGAGCAGCTTTATACACCAATTGTAAATGAGTATGAAAACCAACAGAGGTATTGGTTAGGGGAAAAAGTTACAGCATAAAATTTTTTAATTACCCCTGTCTTAACGAAACTTCATATCTATATCAGATATCAGGCAGCAAAATTGGAATACACCGCTTTATTTAGTTTATGTTTGACCGTCTATCTCAGCCATTGATCCTAGATTGTCACGTAATTTAAAAGGAAAATTGAAAATAAATTTGAAGACTTCGTATAAAAACGCCAAAAAACCATGATTCAGACAGGTAATTGCTGCTTCTAACAGTAAAGTCTTAACATTTAGTTGTTGAAAAAGTAAAGAAAATAGGGTTAACAAAATACACAAATTGGTGTTAGACAACCTTCAATTGAAGGTCCGTAAGCAAACTGAAATTTTTGTATGCACATCCCATGCAGACCGTTGCCTAATAATATTGAAGTGTATCCTATCTGCTGGCTAGATAGATTTTAAAAACGTTTAAAATATGACCTCGTAGATTGCAAAAAAAAAAAGAAAAACAATTCTGTGTGCCACTGTTCACAACTTGATTTAAACAACAACAATTGCTTTTTTTGTTATTCCTCTGTTAATACCCTTTGCATAAACTATAACAATTACTAGACAATTATTGGTCAGATCTTTGTAACGGAGATATTCAAACAACGATTACTCTCTTCAAACGCACCGCGTCTTCACACAAGACTGACTGAACTTCACTAACTCAGTCAGCTGCTATTCCTTTCCTTTTATAGGGCAGAGTAAACAGTCGCACTCTATAGTCTGTTATAAGACTAAGATCTTCAATTGTGTAATAAAATCTCTTTACATAGCGAGGCCGCATCCCATCTTTACACATGAATACCCAGTGTAGTGGGTATTCATCGGCAGGACACCCAACTTTAATCTGACGTCAGTAAACAATCTGTCTGCCTCATTATCAGTGGCGCCTGTTGTACTACTACTTTTATTTAGGCTGTAAGCAATATTTTACCTTTCTCATCCGCTGACTAGAAGGCGCTACTCTGCAACTGCATGGTGGAATGGGTCGAAACCCCAATTTTGATCTATCAAAAGTATTGACTCACTCCATGATAGCTTTGGAAAAGTAGTGCATTTACTTTGTTAATGGATGGAATGAATGGAATGGTGAATGAGACAATTTTTTCAAAATTTTTTGATCAAATCAATACAACATCTTCCACGCGCTGATAGCTGAATTCTAAGTTGTTAGACGAATGTTTTACTCTTGGGACCCCTTTAAAAATCTATTTGCTTATAATTTAATTATAAGTTATAATTTGATTATGATAGATGCCAGATAGACGCTTCCGGCACATGAGCTGGATGAAGGGGCATATAAAAACTCTGCTTAAACTGCAAGAACTACGGCTACTATAGTTGCACGAGTTATAACTAAGCACTCATGCAAAACTTTAGCATTGGTCTTGGACAATTACCAAATAATTCCCGCAGGAGTTGTAGAGATGAGGGAAAAGATGAGGAAATTATTTTTCATCGACCTGTTATTGGCGTACTTTAGCAGTCTAAGATCCTTTAGTTAGTCATCTCTACCTACAGCTTAAAATCGACTCTGATCGACAGATATTTTTGGGAAACCTTTCAGTTTCTTCGCCAGAAATCTGCTGAAAGGAAGTGACATTGGAGATGTCTGACCTGGAGTTTGAATGCTGGCCTTACGTTTAATAAGCCAACACATTATCTCTTAGACTACGCGACTTTATAAAGCATATTCATCTACTTATTAGTGAATTGTCGTACCGTAGCAAGTTCTAAGGTAGTAGGCTTGCCATCTGTTGTTGTCAGGAAACAAATATTGTTACGAAAATAAAAACAGTGTAGTATCGTTCAACATTAAAAATGATAAACAAAAACTACACTAACACATGTGTATGTACATCGAATTTGTTATGAGTAAACCAACAACAACATCAGTACGGTATAAAAGAGAAGGGGTTAGACAAGTAAGCGAGAATGCAACAACAAGCAATAAATTCTATAGAATTCTCGAGAAGGCGAAGCCCCGAACATTTCACTTCAAGAACATTGATTAGACTGATTCGTAAGCGTATAAAAATGCAAGACAAAGCAAACAACTAGTTAGTAATAATTCAGTCAGCCTTGTGTGAAATTGTGTGTGAACAAAACAGTCGCGGTTTGAAGATCTTCGCTATACAGCTCTATGGGATGTGCTTAAAAAATGATTGTGAGAAGAGAAATGTAACGAATAAGCACATATTGTCGTAGTTCGAACAGTGGCACATAAGATAGTACGGACAATAAAGAGTCTAACTGAAATTAAACACATAGTTTGTTTTACTTTGTTTGCAATTAAAGAATTCATATTTAACGTTTTTAAAAAGGTAAAAACGTGTTTACCTCTTGCAACATGCTGTCTTTAATGCCAAACTTTATTTAAGTAATGAATAAACTTTTTATCTCAACCAATATAATTCAGTTAGTTGATAAATATAAAATAAAAACAAATTATATTCCAAAACATATTTGTTTATATATCATGACATTATAATTCCAAGCACGTACTACTTAAAGCATATGGTAAAAAAAAAAGAAAAAAACATAACAAAACCTTACCATTATTATTTAAATTTTTGTTTTATTTTTATATTTATTATTTATATTTAACAAGAAAAAATTATTATGATTATGAACAATATGATTGTGATTGTGATTGTGATTATGATGATGATGGTGTTTATGCATGTTAATAAACCTATGCACACCTCGATGTAGAAGGCATTGTCAATCTAAACCATGTAATGAACAAATGAATGGTGATGTGGCTGGCTGGTTAAGCAAATAAAACAATAGAAAAAATAAAATAATTTTTTTTCGTTTTCCTTTTTTTTTCAATTTAAAATATTATTTTATAGGCGATATTTATTTATAATAAATGTTGTTGTTATTATTTTAATTTTTTATTATGAGTACTGGTGTGTTCATGCATGGATTTGTATAGTGTCAGTCAGTCACTCACTATCATAGCTTATATCAAAGGCAATAAAATAGGAAATTCATATGAAATGTACACAAAATGAAAAACTAACTTCATTTCCAATTATGTTTCTAGTACTTTAGATTTGAGTTTCAGTTTTTGTTTTTTTTTTTCAATATTTTTTTTTGAAATATTTTAAAATGACATGGTTTTGTATTGCAAGAACATTAGAAATGATAAACATTTTGATTATCTAAGCGTACATACATACAAATGTAATGTAAATATTATTAAATAAACTAATGAAGTAGGAAATTATTATCACAAAAATTTGATAATTTAGATTTGACTCTTCAATACCATACCATAGATAAGGCCACAGTTTGTAGTTTTTTTTGGAGAAAAACTTTTTCTATGATTGGATTGGCTTGGCATGGCTTGACTTGTCATAAGTCATTCTATTTTATTTTATAAATTTTTTGTTGTTGTTTTTATTTTTAATAAATGAAAAACTTTCATTTCATTTTCATGTTTTATGTTGAGTTTTATTT
Organism: Sarcophaga peregrina; assembly: GCA_014635995.1. Taxonomy (NCBI): domain Eukaryota; kingdom Metazoa; phylum Arthropoda; class Insecta; order Diptera; family Sarcophagidae; genus Sarcophaga; species Sarcophaga peregrina. Next base: position 9,452,180 of record CM025790.1, on the reverse strand, counting down.
TAACATTTAATTTATTTGCCAAAAAAAAAAGAAAATGTTAATTCCTTTGAGCTTTTATTTTTAATGATATTTTATGATGATGACGAACGATGACTGTTATTATGATTATGTATACGATGCTGCTGTTGTGGCCCATTTAGAACATAAGAATTCTAAAGTTTTTTCCTGGTTTTTTCGATTTGTTCCACTTGGTTTTCATAATTTGTTTGTGCTTAATGCCTCAGCATCTATTCAACATATTTGTATAGCATTTTGGTGTACAGTTTTGTGTTTTAGAAACAAAAAAAATTTATGACCACAATATTTACGATTACTAATTAGCAGCCAAAACAAAAAAAACAATACAAAAAATGTTTATGTTTTCACTTCATTTCTTCTTTGTTTTTTTGTTTTGTTTTCAACAAATTAAGTGTAATAAAAATGAAATTATTTATCTGTTCTTTGTGATGACCAGCCATATGCCTGCATCTGTGTTACACTTTGCTATGTGGCCGAAAAGAGATCATTAATGCCATTTCTTAACGGCCTAACCATGCTGACCTTATAGATATTTTCCCATAACATAAATTTTATGTAAATAGTTCTTCTCTCTTCATCGCCTCTTCATTTTTTAATACTCATAAATTCGTTTCTTTAAGTGTATTTTTTGCTTCGAAAAAACTTACAACAAGCAACGCAGCTGTGTCTATCATAAACATGAAAAACAAAAAGAAAATCAAAAAAAATTTAAAATTTTTTTTGTTTTTCTTATTTTCATAAATCTTTACATTTATTTATAGAAAATTTCAAGTATATTGTTGTTGTTGTTATTGTTTTTTTTATGTAAGCATTTAAAATAAATTGTATGAAAACGTAAAAAAAAGATTTAAATTAACACCCACCCAAAGATCTATAAATTGAAACCCTTTTAATCAATCTTTTTTGAAAGAAAGATGTGATAAAAATCACAAAATCATTAATTGAGAATTATGTAATGTTATTAGGCAATACCATTAAAAAATAATTACAAATAAAAAAAAATTATTTTTTTAACACAAATTCCCAAAAAATTGTTACAAAATTAACAAAATGTCCAATTTTTTACATACAAAGTGTTGTATACGATAAATGAGACCCTACACTTAAGAGTAAACTTCCAATAATGTAAAGTATCATCATCATATATATTATTTCTAAAGTCCTTTTTTTGTCGGTTGCAAATATCGCCCATATCATCGCATCAAATTTAATGAATGATATCTCATTTTAAAGCTTATATCTAACACTAATGACGAAAAATAATTAGAAATTGAAAAATTAATATTTTCATTGATAAAAATTATATTTTATATAGAACTGCATGATAATACTGTTGTCATTATGATTATATGTTTTTGTTCAAGTGTGGTAATACAGGGTCGCTTAATAGTAATGCAGTTCTACATAATATAGTATGTATTAAAATCCATTCTGGCAATACCGCTATTTACTATAATGTCATTTATTACAAAGTCAGTTATATATAATATGCATATTAAGTTGTAAAAAGCTGTTTTGGCAATACTTTGCAGTAGTTGTTAGATCCAGTGCGATAAACAGGGTTGCTTAATTGTAATGCTATACCACATAATAATATATAAAGTTGTAAAAGCCATTTTGGTAATATCTTTATAGTCATGGCATTGTTTGTTTTATGTCTTTTAATATATAATGTTAGCTGATATTTAACAATTAAAAAAGTTTTAAGAATAATAAGAATAAAAATAACGTGCAACATAAGAATATAAATAATGTGCATTTGACTCGACAAATGCAATTATAATGTTAATCAGAAATCTTAATGCTAAACAGGGGTTAATAAATGGTACCAGACTAATTGTAACAAACTTGGGAGAGCACATTATATCAGCAAAAATTATTCATACCGATAAAACTGTACTCATATCCCGCATCAACCTTACACCTTCTGATCCAACTGTGCCTTTCTGAATAACATGGAAACAATTCCTTGTGAAAGTTGCTTTTGCTATGACGATAAACAAAGGCACACAGGGCCCATTCACATTCCCCCCTATTACTGGCACCACTGGAACTCCATCCATGACAGTTCGTTCAGATCCTCCATGTAGTAGGCACCCAGGTGTCTCTTTCTCCTCTGACCAAGTGATGGGCATGTGCACGGTATGTAAAGAATACATACATACATACATAATTGGCCATTACAACCCTTCAGTCAGGATTACGACCTAGCTTCTCACACCACTTATGTTTTGTGCGTTAATTTTATACACGAGTGGCGGGACCTACAATTTTAAAGTCGACTCCGAACGACAGATTTTTGCGAAGCTTTTAATGGCAATTTTTACTCTCAGAGTCTTTGCCAGAAATCTGCTGAGAGGAAGTCGCCGAAGAAATATTTTTTCGTTTTGATGTCTGACCTGGGATACGAACCCGGGCCTTTTGTCTAATAAGCCAACACACTACCCACTAGACCACGGCGACGGTAAAGAATAGTTTCATTCTTTTCCTCATCTCCACAACTTCTGCAGATATAATTCGCGAGGTGTCCTAAACCAATACGCCTCGCATGCGTTCCTATAATACAATGCCCCGTAATAACCCCGATACCAGCGTTGTGACTGCTTCTCTGGAGTTTAAGAAAAGTCGCCGTGCGCTTCCTGTCTAGCATTGGTTAGACTTTTTACGCCATTCTGCCCTTATCGGAAGCTAACCACCTACTAGGGTTGCCTAAGTGTGTTCTGGGGGTCCGCCACTTCTACCCACCTAAGGTTACACATAATGATCCGAGGTTTTTATTTAGGCCCGTCGTTCTATTACGTTTTATGGAAGCAGAAAGCCGCTGATGCAGATCTGGCATTGCGAAAATGTTGGCCAGTATTGAATTAAGTGCCACAAATTATTCTTCGTTTCTTTTGCAGAACTCGTTCTAGGGACTGCCTAACCAACGGTCGCGTATTACAATGTTAAGTAAGAACGGAGACCGCTTAGTAGTAAATATCTAGTCGAGAGAGAAAACTTATTTATAACGTTCTCCTCTAGTTACGAGCAGCCTTTAGTTATATTCGTGGAGTATAATTCCTCTTTATTTTCTAGCATAATCGTAGTCAAGAAAAGTCATATAAGTGAATTACATAGGGGATGCCCTTCCTGGTTATTTCTTCCATAAGACTATTCGGGAAATAAGGGCTGCAGTATTTTTGCTAAAGAAAAAACGTAGCAGCGGATGTACCGAGCTTACGGCTTTGCTGAACATATGGAGATGCTTAATAATATTCGAGTTCTATATCTTCTAAGTTGCTTAAGTGATTGCCATTTGTACTAAATATTTAAATTAGTCGTCTGAAAATTTTTAGTATACACACGCCCACAAAAGTATACATACCATTAGCAAATTTCAGAAATTAAAAAAAAATTTTTTTTTTTGATTTTATCTACATACATACATACATAATTGGCCATTACAACCCTTCAGTCAGGATTACGACCTAGCTTCTCACACCACTTATGTTTGTGCGTTAATTTTATACATGAGTGGCGGGACCTACAGTTTAAAGTCGACTCCGAACGACAGATTTTTGAGAAGCTTTTCATGGCAATTTTTACTCTCAGAGTCTTTGCCAGAAATCTGCTGAGAGGAAGTCGTTTTTTCGTTTTGATGTCTTACCTGGGATTCGAACTCGGGCCTTTTGTCTAATAAGCCAACACACTACCCACTAGACCACGGCGACTTCAACCCCATTATTGAGTTTATTTTTTGTAACGTGAGCATTCGTTGTAGACACAACGACAACCTTTTCCCAATAGATGTCCAGACAGTCGTCGGTATAGATATCCAGGGCTTCCAGGGTGGACGACCATATTAGGATTCTGTATTCGCAATCAGAAAGTGGAAACGTCCGTCAAGACTATATTCAGCAGGGATATAGTCCATGTTCATAGGGGCCACTGATTGATTTTATCTGCCGTCTATTAATTCTTGGCGGTTCTCCATCCACTATTTGTTTATTTAACCAAAGGGAAGCATACGTTTCCTTGCAAAATTTATGGGATAAAGAAAATATTTTTATTTGTTTAGTATGGTTACGAGTCTGCTATATTTTATAAAAAAATTTTTTTAAAAATTAGCTTGTAAATGCTAAATGAATAGCCTTTATTTTGATTTATTTGTGTTTGTTAATTTAAAAATTCTATTCAATTCAAAAGAAACTTTGTACCCTAGACTACAAATTGCCAGCCACTTACCAAACGTAATTGAACAATAAAACTCATTTAAAAGCGATTTTATACAGGCTTTATAAGTAAAGTTAGGGACTTTTTAATAAAATTTCATAGTAATTGAAGAAAATAAAAGATTCTTATGATGATTTTTGTGAGTTAAACAGCAATTGATGTCATAAAAATGATTAAATCAACAATTGAAGTCAATAATGTTCAATTTATTGAACACATCATCTACAACAAATTAAAACAAAAAAACATTGATTGAGACCGAACTGGAGAAGAAGTGGAAGAAGTTCAACTAGGCAACGAAATATGTGTGGGGAAACAAAGCAAGACACTGGAAATAAAAGAAAAGAACACAACAAAAAATACATTTCTACAGTGTATAATAAAAGAAAAGATACGCACGTATGTACATCTGCATAAAAATAATTTTTTTTTCCATTTTTTTGTTTTTAAAATATGGCCTGTAATGTCTGTAATAATGATTATGCTGAAGAAGCAGCAGCAGCAGCACTCCCTACCCTACATATAATTAATTGCATACGAGGGTTTTTATTTTTATTTTCTGTTGCCATTGTATGGATTATTGTCGTGAGTACAGAGTGTGTGGATTTTTTTAAAATGTTTTTTTTTTGAACATGTTTGACCACTTGAATATGGAAATACAAATTGTCATAAAAATTTTACTCCATTTTTATGTATGTCGTCTGTCCTCTGTAAGAGCCAGTGAGAGATCAGTTTACATAATGATTATTGTAATGATGATTATGAAGAGGCTGTAAAGCCTTTAAGCCATTTAAACGAGTTCAAACAAAAAAAAAAAAAAAATATTAAATGGACAGAAATTCTTTTGAATTACTTGCTCTAAAAATATAACAAAAAACATTTAATTTTTTGTATGTATTTATGTACATACGGACAGATATATTATTTAAAACGAGAAAAAAAAAATCTTAAAAAAATATTTGTTGGTCTTTTAACTGATGATGGGCTATTTGTCAATTTAAATTTTTGTTTTTTTTGCTTATTTATTTACTTTGTTTTTGTTTTAAGTTTTTTTTTGGTACAGCCTAGGGTTATTGTTTTTAATATCTATTAAGCACAGTATAAATTACAACAAAAACAAAAAAAATTTAAATAAAAAATTTCATTTAAAACAATGGATAATGCAAAATAAACATAAAAAATTGACACATTAGGCTTTATCAAGCCATTAACTATGAAGATCTACAGTGAGCATCAAAAGAAACTGTACATTAAAATAAAATAACCAATAAAAAATTACCGTTATTTATATTTTAAAATTAGTTGCGTTTAACAGTCTTTAAAATTGAAACAAAAAAAATTTTTTTTCAAGCACTCTCCTTAAGCGGTAAAAGTATAAGTTTGCTGATTGTTAAGTTGCCCGGCCATGCATCAAATAATGGACCAAACATACCTTTTTTGTTAATGTGTTGGTAAAACTGAGAAAAGTTTGAAGAAGAAAAGACCTAATATAGCGAATACACACGACATTAATACACCTTAACACATATGTTCCAGCGATCAGCAATAAGTATTCAAAACGATGAGTAGATTCGAGTCATACCTATAATTTCAGATACTTATACGCATTCATACTTATTTTGATATCAAACTCATACTACTCATACTCAAAGTTGGTAGTACTCATCGTATTCATACTTAACTATACGCATGATGTTATTGAATTCCACTCGTCTCTACTGAACATTTACATGAAGCACAAAATAAGAATGATTCGCTTACGAGCACTGCAATACTCACAACAAGATTGCAAGTATGGTTTGCTTGTTGTTTTTGTCTTTCTTCTATGTTTGTATATGCAACAACAATAAAGTCTGTAAATGTTGGTGAATGATTCGTGCCACTCGAATGACTTATAAATATTATAAATATTTTTCTGAATTGATGAATCAGAATGAGTAGGCATAAGAATCAAACATATTTCGAATGTTGTCAGTTTGATGTTAATGTTGTACTCATACTCATTGCTACTCATACTTATAAATCAATATTGTAGCGAATACGAATGAATCAGAGTAGTTGAACTTCAATTTTGTTGATTCACTCATACTCAAAATTGTATGAGTGCTTATGAGTAGCAGAAAAACGATTCATTGCTGATCTCTGATATGTTCATAGACCTAGCAACCAACAACAATTTAAGTTCGGTATAAGAGAAAAATAAATAGACATAGACAAATGAGTAAACACAACAACAACCAAGGTAGTCGCAGAAGAATTATCGAGGAGACTGAACTCCGAATGTTGGACTTAGAGAACCATCATCAGACTGATCTCTTGCTTATATAAAAGTGCAAGACAAAGTAGGCAACCACTTAGTAAGAATTCAGTTAGCCTTGTGTGAAGTTGAGTGCGAAGGAAATCGTCGCGGTTTGAAGGTATCCGTTGTCAGCAGAATAACGAATAGTTGTGTGTGAATAATAGCGAACAAGCAATAGTTGGTTGTAATTACTGTTGCGTACGTTGTATTAGTTTGAACAGTGGCACATAAATAGTATGGACAATAAAGAGTTTAATTAAGTCCCCGCGGTCTAGTAGGAAGTGTGTTGGCCCGAGTTCGAATCCCAGGTCAGACATCAAAAAATATTGAAATATTTCTTCGTCACTTCCTCTCAGAAGATTACTGGCAAAAACTCTGAGAGTAAATATAATTCCCATGAAAAGCTTCTCAAAAAATCTGTCATTCGGAGTCGACTTTAAACTGTAGGTCCCGCCACTTATGCATAGAATTAAAGCACACAACACGAGTAGTGTGAGAAGCTAGGATATCGTACAATGGGTCAGTTCGACCTCCGGGTACTGTACTTGTCACAGTTGACAAGTACACGTCCTTCAACCTAACCTAATTAGTTACTAATTAATTACTTTGTTTGCAATTAACGAACTCATACTTAAACTTTTTTAAAAAGGTAAAAACGTGACAATACTTTGGATTTTCGTTACTAGCGTTACATAAATCATACGTTCATATGCAATGCACTGCACTTTGAAGTTTACATTTTGATGTGTTGCTGTGTTAAGTAAAATAAATGAAAATTTGATCAAGTAAATTTGATATACCGCCATGTGCCATTAGTATAGTTTCTTTTGACACTCACTGTTCACTTTTACAATTTTAAATGACACTAGCACAACAAATGATTAATTTTTATAAGCAACCATTAGGCAAAAAGCAATTCTCGTTTTGTCTTCATAACTAGAACAAGATAAGAAACAAACTAACATCCTTAAACGGCTGGGTGTCCTTATTTGCAACATAATGTTTTGAGTTTGTATTTCAACTAATTAAGCATGAAATGGATTGGATTAATTGCCTCAACAAACTGTCAACCTTTGCAATTAAAAAAAATTCAAAAAGTTAATGCAAGAAATTAAAAATTTAAAGAAAAACAAAGAAAAAAACGAAGAAAATTAGGGAAGCTGTTAAACCCGCTTGCTGAACGTTCACACTTTCTTTTTGTGAAATGTTTTCATTCATTCATTCATGCTTGCATATACCCAGCATTAGCTATTCCCTCTAAGCTATGCTGTATACAGTATTTAATAAATGGTAGCCTAACAATAGCGCTACCGGAATGCTGCATGCAACATTTGCTATATGGAAAGATTTTGTATCCTTTTGTTCAACAAAAAAAAAGATCTTTTTTATTCACACCGTAAAATATGGCATACATGCCATCCATCTACACATACAAACCAGAATTCATTCATTCATCCGTCTTAGCTATCATGCAAAGCCATTGTAAGCAAAACTCACTTTGTATGTGACTGCATATGTCTGTACGTAAGCATGTCTTTCAGGCATTATTAACTGTTATCAGAAATTCAATTGATTATGAAAGCAAAACTGAAACAGCCAGCCAAGCAGCCAGCCAGCCAATGGATGAAAATGACTCTGCGGAAATGCATGACTGTAAATTAACAATAGAAAATGAATGAAAGAAACCAAAAAACAAAGAAAATATCCTAAGAATTGTAAGTGAAAACAAAAAGGTCATCTTAATGCCACGACCTACCGCACATAATGCCAAGATTGTTGTCTCTACTATTCCATGCTTACTTACTATTTCTACTAGTCAAAAAAACAATGACACTTCATGTCTTTTAATTCGGTTTAATGAAATTCAGTTTTCATAGGAAATATTAAAAATTTTAAGGGTTTTTCTTCTTCTTCTTGTTATTGTTTTCTTTAACAACCCTTCTTTAGCAACAGCTGTGTTAATTTTATTTCATTTTTTTGGATAATTTATGCAATATTTTTGGAAAATTTTTATTTTTCATTTATTTTATGACAATACAATATGTGCGTGTGTTATTTGTTATGCTAATTTGTTAAATCTTTTTCGTTTTTTTTTCATTTTTTTTTTCCTAGAGAGAAATTACGCAGTATTTTTCATTATAAAATTAATGAATTTTTTTTCTATGGGGAAACGGAATAATTTTTAATCTTCCAAGACGGCAAAATATCAATATAACAGTGACAAGGATAAAAATGCTTTTCTTAGTTGCACCAAATGTAGCGTGTAAATAAACAAAATTAATCTTTAAAGTTGAAGTTGAAGTCGCCGTGGTCTAGTAGGTAGAGTAGTGGCTTATTAGACGCAAAGCCAGGGTTTGAGTTCCAGGCCAGACTTTAAAATAAAATACAGAAAAAAAAGTATTTTTTCGATGATTTCTTCTCAGCAAATTTCTGGAAAAACTCTGAGAATAAATAAAATTGCCATGAAAAGCTTCTCAAAAAAAAATCTGTCGTTCGGAGTCGACTTTAAACTGTAGGTCCCATCAGTTATGTATAAAAATTAACACACAAGTGGTGTGAGAAGCTAGGTCAATAATCCTAATTGAAGGGTTGTAATGACCAAGTATGTATATATGTATGTATGTACTTAATGTTACCGAATTCGAAGATAAAGGATTTCTTTCTTACTACACCTTATATTTATTTTATATGTAGCTAAGAAATTTATTAAAATGCTCTTCTCTTGAAAATTTACGTTCGTATCCTTTTTACGCATTAAATTGACAAATAAGCGCGCGTAAATTGTGTGCATAAATAAGTTGTTTTGGAAAAATTTTAAATTCCGATTTTCCGAACTCGGAGTCGACTTTAAACTATAGGTCCCGCCACTTATGTATAAAATTATAACACACAACATAAGTAGTGTGAGAAACTAGGTCAATAATCCTGTCTGAAGGGTTGTAGTAACGAATTATGTATGTATGTTGTTATGAATATAGACCTAAGTATATATTTGTGGCACTAAAGTTATACAATGTGATAATTGTCGCCCCATCTAATGGGCGTGGCTGCCTACTCATTGTCAATGTAAAACATTTAATATTTATTTTAACTTTAGTACTTATTTTAAATGGTATTGAGGTGTTTTCTAAACTATTTTTATATCGAATTTATTTATTTTAATGTGAATCGTTATGGTTGGAGCTTGTGTCTTCCCTCTTGATAAATAAAGGATATGTAACTCTATAAAATAAAATTTTTGTTGTTAATATTTACAAGTAACGTATTTATTTTGTTAACATGGTTAACATTAATTCGTAGAATGAAAATTGAAGCAATAAAATAAATAAAAAAATATTTTTTGTGACAATAAAAATGAAGCTATTTTTCATATCCTTAGGAGAGTAAAATTCATAGAAAAACAATCATATGAGTTAAGTAAAAATTTTTTTTTTTTTTTGTTATTACAACTAAGTAAATCCATCTAGAAATATAAAACTTTTTGGATTAAATTTTTTCTTTTTAACATACTTTTAGATAAACATTTTTTGTATTTTCTAATTAACTAGATGATTGGTGTCATTTTTGTAACATAAAATGAATATAATTAATAGAAATTTTATTAAAATTATAAAAATATTAGAAATCATAATATATAATACATATTTACATACATACATAATTCTTTTAAAATACTTCTTTGAATACAATGTTAGAGGTAATGACATGATGATCGTTAACTTTTTGCCCATACGAATCCTTAATACAAACAAAAATATCTTTAAATGTACGCACTCGAGAAAAAGCCACGTATAACTGCCCATGTGAAAAGACCGGTTCTGGTAAATACAATCCTACCTTTTGAAGGGTTTACAAGGTCAAACCTTGATTTATCTTCATAGCAAAAGCAACTTTCACAGGGAATTGTTTTCATGTCATTCGGAAAGGCACAGTTGGATCAGAAGGTGTAAGGTTGATTCGGGGTATGAGTACAGTTTTATCGGTATGAATAATTTTTGTTGATATGATGTGCCCTTCCAAGTTTGTTACGATTAGCCTGGTACCATTGATTAACCTCTGTTTAGCATTAAGATTTCTGATTAACATTGTAATTGCATTTGTCTTTTTAAATGCACATTATTTATATTCTTACGTTGCACGTTATTTATATTCTTATTTTTCTTAAAACCTTTTTGACTGTTAAATATTAGCTGACACTATATATTAAAAGACCCTATTACAACACTTCATAAAACAAACAATGCCATGACTATAACGACATTATCAAAAAGGGCTTTTACAACTTTATATATTATTATGTGGAATAGCATTACAATTAATCGACCCTGTTTATCGCACTTGATCTAACAACTACTGCAAAGTATTGGCAAAACAGCTTTTTACAACTTAATTTGCATATTATATATAACTGACTTAGTAATAAACGGCATTATAGTAAATAGCGGTATTGCCAGAATGGATTTTAATACATACGATATGATGTAGAACTGCATTACTATTAAGCATCCCTGTATTACCACATTTGAACAAAAACATATAATCATAATGACAACAGTATTATCATGCAGTTCTATATAAAATATAATTTTTATCAATGAAAATATTATTTTTTCAATTTCCAATTATTTTTCGTCATTAGTGTTAGATATAAGCTTTAAAATGAGATATCATTCATTAAATTTGATGCGATGATATGGGAGATATTTGCAACCGACAAAAAAAATTCTTTAGATATAATATATATGTATATGATGATGATGATAGTTCATAAATTAAAGTAAAAAATTTTGTTTATTTTAATTGCATTGAAATTCCTTGAAAAATTACATTTTATATGGAGGAAAAAATTATTTCCTTTATTTAAGAAAATAATTTAATTTTAATATTGTTAATGTAATTAAGTCGTTATAATATATCATATAACTTAAAGGAAAAATTTCTTTATAATTTAATTTAAACCTGATTATCTATGGTACTTAAGCCTTGTTAATACCTAACAACACCCTAACTCTAGAAAATCATAAATCATGTTGGGCATTTTGTAAATTATTCTTAAGTATTGACTTGTTTATGGCAATAATGATAAATAAATTTTACAACAAAAAAAAGAGGAAAGCATAGCCATAAACTACAATTAATAATACCTTCCGCTACAACCACCACCACCCTCCCCCTTTAACCAATCACATGAATTTAGAGGAATGCATTTAAATATAGCACACAGCCTTTAAACAAATATTAAAACATAAATCATTAGAAATTTTTAAAAATGAAGACATCATATCGCATACATTTTTAACAATTTCAAATAGATTTTCGGCGTTTTTCCTTTACTTCTGCCATAACATAAAGCCATAAAGCTTTCGATCTTAAAGAAAAATGAAAATGAAGTGAAAGAAAAGAAAGAAAATTGGAGCAATATAATGTATGTGATATTAAAAGCGAAATGTGTTTTTCAAATGTTCTTTTGAAATTTTTTTTCAAGAAATATTTTAAATAATAACGTATGCCTGCAACCAACACAAACAGCATGAGCGGTGCTCCCCCTTTTTGCTTGGTATTTATAAGCCATATATGCATGTATTGTATGTGAAGCTTCTTGTTTTTTTTTTACAAAAATTGAAAAAAAAAAATTATTTTTATGGCTAAAGTTAATGTGGTGATTATTTAGCCTTTTAATTGGTTAAGAGCAAAAGCCTACTTTTTTTCTTTCTAAACTCCGCTATACTATGTGTTATGTTAATGCCTCTGTTGTTAATGCCACCCTGCATGGCATGTTTAAACACAGTATGTATCATCATCATCATCATCATCATCATGCTCCAAATGCTTCTTAAAGTGTATAAAATTTTTTTCTTGTTATTTTTAAACAATTTTTTAGTTTTTGATGCCCCCCGTTTTTAAAATTTATGTAAGCTAGAGAGCCGTTAAGTGATGGGTGTTAAATACCAAAAATACAAAATGCTAATACCCACCTTCAATTTAGCTAAGACCCCTTTAAAATATCTATGCCATCTATGCCATCTTTTTAACAGCATCAATGTATTCCCTTTAGTGTAGCCAGTTGACATTATTTATTGCAAACAAAAGTTGAGAAATTAGATCGAAAAACAAAGGAAAGACAAAAATAAAATAAACACAACTCAAGGGATTTCTCTTTTAATTTCGTTAGTTTTAACCCAAAAAGTTAAGACCATCTAGAGGAAACGATACAAAAAAAGGAAAAAAAAGGAAAGCAGAAAAGCAAAAAATATATTCTCTTTAATTGTGTCAATGTTTCCAAGTTATAAAATTTTATTTGATTTTAGTTTTTCATTTCAAACAAAAAAAAAAAAAAGTTAATTGGAACTCGTTTCTAAACACTTAAAAATTATTTAAAAAAACTTGCAATCAACAGTGGCCATAAAGTTTGGATTTTTAGGAATGGGGAAAGCCAAAGACAAAAAATGCAACATATTTCCCAAACTAATCAGAAATAGACAAATTTGCAAAAGATTCGGTACACAAAGACACTGATCAGTCTAGAAAGACGTAAGGACAGACGGGATATGAATCCCGTATTATTATGTTATGAACAAATCTACAGAGAATGACAATTCTGGATGTGGATGTCAGCTTTCATCAGAAACAGCAGAATATTTGCAACTCAAGTGTGAAACTTCTGATGTCTATAAGAAGACACATACGTCCTCTTGGTAACATTTCACAATTGGGCAATTCACACAAACCGTTGTATCGTTGTATTCATTGTATTGTTGGACGATTATATAACAGTGTATGCTTGTTGTTGATAATTTTCATGTAAAAATCCGATTCACTTATACACACTTTTTTCATATGTTTTCAAAAGTTGTATTGGTTTCGTGCTATCAAATTGTGTGAATGCCAAAAAAATACATTTGAAATACGATATACAGAATACAACATAGCATTAAGCGTTCACAAACGATCATTTGTATTCAATACAACATACACGATACAAAGTCGTGTGAATTGCCCAATTATTTTTAAATATTTTTCAAATGACATTTAAATTTAGTAGGAATTTCTCTCGAATGGCAGTTTCAATGGACAAAATTTAAACAAAAAGTAGTCTTTTTATATAACCTATGTCTCGAGCAACTAAAATCTTAATAATTTTTAAATTTAATTGTTAATAATACAGTGTTCTATATGTATTTATTTTTCTATTTCTTTATTTGCAGTTTGTTCAAGATTGGCATCATTGTATGGACTTTGAAGATTGCAAAAATGTAAGTATGACTTCTGCTACAAGAAATTTTTTTCTATAATTTTATTATTTCTTTATTTGTTTTAATTTCTTTATTAAATTATAATTTTAAATAATTACTTTTAAGCCTAAGAATTCCTTTTGAAACATTTTTTTTTTTATATTTTGACTTCAATTAATTTTAAATAGCATTTCAAGCTTCAGATCTATACTTTTGTGATAGAAATTATTCATTTTCATCTTTTATTATTATTATAAAATAAGAAATTTTGTAATAATTATTTAAAATTAATTATTTAATTCAATTAATTAAAAAGAGAATAAACTTAAGCTTAAAAATAATTATTTAAAATGAAAAGAAAATCCGTATTTAAAAAAGATTTTTTTCTTAATTATTTTTTATTCTAAATATATTTTTAATTAATGTCTATATAAATATATACAGTTATTTCCCTTTGTAAATGTTTAAAATATTTTTAAGTAAATTATGTCCCTTAAATGTTAGCATGGCATACAAATTTTTTGATCTCTACAGAAAACTTTCCCCCCTACCTTATAATATAACCACACTGCACCAGTTGTTTTAATTAAAAACTTCTCTCAAGTATTTCCTTCCTGTTTGCATAAAAATCCCCCAAAAAATATATGTTTTTAGATGTTTATTTAATTTATAAATCCAATGTTTTATATAAAGTCTTGGTTTAGAACCTTGTCTGGATACTATAAACCACAAAAGTCCCTCAGGGGAAAGATCATCTTCGTCTTTTTACACAAATAGGGCATGAACATCAATAATCTTCATGAAAAAGAGCGTAAAAATGCATTCAGTTGCGTATCAGCTGTCAGTGAATCAGGTTCTTGTCGCTTCTTATTGAAATTTTTTTGTATATCAATTATACACCCAAAGAAAACTTACAGTAGAATTCACTATTTTCTAATGAGATTCACTAATAACAATGAGAAATGATCTCCATTTTTGGATGAATATTTGTCAAGTTAAATATGTAGTCTTTAGAGATTTAGCGCTGTACATTTTCCACTATTTATATTATTATTAGGTTACACTTGAAAATATTACTAACAATTTTCCTCTAGTTTATACACATGCCTCTCACAAATAGACTCACATTTTTATCATGATCTCTTTGTGCCGACGTCTGCTATAAACGGATCTCAAACTGTATTTGAAATAAGGTCTTGACATAGGAAAATAATGGCCATCTAGTTGAGGCTTCTTCTATCAAATTTGTTGTTATATATTCATTCCGCGTTTTTTAAATCGCCTTGAACGAACACAGTGAAAGACGTGGGTAATTTCCATAGAAATATTTTCTTCAGCGATGAGATCTATTTCTAGATGAATGTGTATGTGAATACTGTAATTGTAAAGCTGCTTGTATGCAGGCATAAACTAGCTATAATCTTAGCTCAAGGAAGATGAAATTCTGTCCGAAATGCTGGAAAAAAATATTAAAACTTCGAACAAAGACTATCGCCATAACTGGGGTCATAAAAATTTTAAATTTTTTTGTTTTTTTTAATGTCTAAACTTAAAGACACCTTTTAGTCAGTATTACAGCCTAGTTTCTAATGAGATGTTAGTGTCGACAGTTGAATCTCCTAGACCACGATAATGGTTAAAATACCCATTATTTTTAAAAGGGCTTGAGAAAACCTACCTAAATTAATGGCAATAATTAAGTTTTCTTCTTTGTTTTTACGTGCTTTAATTTTTCTTTAGCTTTACATGGAAAATATCCCCCCACCATAGTTAATATGTAACAAAAATCGTCCTCTTTATGTAAGAAACTTCACATACAACCTTCCAAGAAATTTACACTGCATTTGTTGTGTTTTTCTTATATTTTACGTACTAAAGTATTAAACACTACTGTATAGTTTTGCAATATTGAAATTATATTTCAATTTTATTTTAATTTAAAACTTTCGCATAGGATCTATGCTAAAGGCTTAGCCTATCTTTATAGAATATAACTCCTTCCCTTATAAAATAGCTTTTCATGCTAAAACCCCATCAAAAATGTTGGCAACTAATTTATTTTTCTGCATCAAGTAATATAACCTTTTGACCTTATTTCCTTTAATATTGCTTGAGATAATAATTTTACTTTGAAATGACAACTGTTTTATATTATATTTTCGTATATATTATGGAAATAAAATGAGAAAAAATAAAATCATAAATCCCCCTATTGCTTGAAATGAAATGCAAGCCTATCAAAAAAAAAAATAAAATAAAAAAATTCTTTGAAATACAATTTCCTTTTTACTCGAATCTAAAAACAAATCAAAAAAATAAAGAAATAAAATAAATAAAAAAATGCAAAAAATAATGAAGACAGAAGGAAAAAAAACCGAACCATTTATGAACGATCAAACAAGACCACCGACAAGATACAATTGTATTCCATAGTTAGTTAAGTACAGTGAAAGTCAAAAGAAACTTTACACTAAGGACAAAATTCTAACAAATACACTATGCGGGAGTTGTGTGTATAAGGTTGTGAGTTTTGTTGAGTAAATTTCAAAAATATTTTTTTTTATATTTCTCGAACCCTCTCCAAACTTTATTATTTGACAAAAACTGTTTTTTTTTTACTTTATGCACAAATTTCTGAATTACTCAAATATTTCTGACCCGATTTCCAAAATTTAAATCCTGTTAGAAAGGGAAGAGATGGACCTTTAAAACGGTATACATATATCTAATATTTGACGTAATATGCTATGAGATTTGATGAGGTAAACTTGGAAAAATCGAATTTTTTTTATATTTTTCAAGATTGTCCATACATAGTAACAAACTTTAATAAAAAATTATAAAATAAGTGATAATATTCTTAAAGCCTGTTCTCTTGTGAAGAGATTGAGTTATCATTTGATCAAAATGGACAAAAATTACTGTAGTTATTATTTAAAAAGTCTAACAGTTGAGTGTAATTTTTTATATACTTGTGTCATCTCATCAAATGAACTTTTAGTTCCAAAATTTTCAGAATTTTTGATGGATCTTGATCTTGTGTATCACAAAACGTGTCAATTCCATGTTTGAGTGACCACCAGAAGTCGCCTAATGTTTGTGTTTTTTGAAAATATTATTATTTCCCTTTAAGCAAATATTGAACAACTTCTGGTGGCCACTCAAATGTCGGAAATGTTTGAGTAATTTAGAAATTTGTATGTAGAGTAAAAGAAAAAACAGTTTTTGTCAAATAAAACATGTTTGGAGGGTTACACTCGGTCGCACCGTATTATCAAACCTAACTTTTACTATTTAAGGAGAGTGCCCGAAAAAATTTGACAAATCATATTTCGAAATTTTTTTGTAATTTTTTTTTTGTATCAAATTTAAAAACTGTCAAACAAAAACAATTTTAAAATAAAAATGTATATATTACTAGTTGACCCAGCGAACTTCATCGCCCCCAAAATGGATTTTTTTTATTGCCCAAAACAGGTCACATTATATATTTATTGTATGTAATACGCTGCATAAAGCGCTAATGAAGTTGTAGTAATTGTAATCGCTCCAAAACAGAAACTAATAGACATACTTGTTTTATGTAGTCGAATTAGCCGACTTATAGGTATCTCTTAAAGAGAAAGGATAGCCTTGCCCATTTTCGGTAAGTTTATTGATATCGACTCTACGAACTTACCCACCCAATTGCATTCGTTTACGATCACTATATCCCTAAATATTTAATTTTAAAGATTTGCCACGCCTACTTTTTGCTATATCGATTTTTTTTAAAGCATCTAAGCCTTATAAGATTTCAAACAAAAAGAGAATGATTTAAGAGTTATAGGTATCACTTAAAGAGGGCAAATTGTCACGCCCATTTTTGGTGAGTTTGTCGCTATCGGCTCTACGAACTTACCCACCAAATTGCATTCATCCACGATCACTGTGTCCCTAAATATTTAATTTTAAAAGTTTCCCACGCCTACCTTTTACTATATCGATTTTTTTTAACCATCTAAGCGTTGTAATCTTTCGAACAAAAAGAGAATAGTTAAAATCGGTTCAGTAATTTAAGAGTGATAGGTATCATTTGAGGGGGAAGGGTTGTCACTTCCGTTTTTGGTGGGATTGTTGATATCGACTCTATTAACTTACCTAGCAAATTTAATTCGTCTGGGATCAATATGTATCTAAATATTCAATTTTAACGATTTGCCACGCCCTCTTAACTTTTAGGGATATGAAAAATATATGTTAAGCGATTCTCAGACCCATACAATATGAACACGAAATTTCAGGGATATCTGTCGATCCATTTCGGAGCAGTTTAACCACTATATCACATTATTTTTTTCAATGTTTTGTTTCTTTTGATGCTCACTGTATATATGTAGAATATATTGAGTATTTATTTGCAAACTGCACTGAATTTCTTCAATTCTAAACTAAACTGAAATTGAACTGAATAGAACAATAATAATAATAATAAACTATAGTTGTGTTGTTATTGCCTTTTAGCTCGTTACACTGTCCTTATATGTATGTATGTACCTCCATATAGAATAGAAAGAGTGCATAGGTTTAAATGTATGTACGTATGTTTCTCAAAGTATGCATTTGACGTATGGAGTCATTGTCTCTTTATATTGTTCCCATATTTATCTAACGAAATGCCATAATAGTCTAGCAGCAGAAGCAGAAGCAAAAGCAAACTATTTATAGCCGTGTTAACAAAATAAAAAAAAACAAAAATAAAGAAAAAGCCGCTCATTGATATTGCCAATGCAATAGTGCAGAAAGACAAAACGACATTTCAAGAAAGCAAACAATAAAATGAAAATGTACGTAAAAAAACATGGCAAAAATAATAAAAATATTTAGAAGGAATTGGGTCAATTGAAAATTTATCGATAAAACCTACAAAAAAAAAAAAACAAAAAACGTAACCAATTCTATGGCATTTCAGCCTGTACTTTCAGCCCAACATGCAAACTTAGCAAGAAAAACCAAAAAAACATTTTGAAAAAGGAAAAACCCCGAGATGACTTTAGTTGGGCACAAAAGAATAACAGGAAGGCCTTTTTTTGCTTTGCTTTGGCTGTGGTATAAAAGGAAGCGATAAAATACAAAAATTCTCTGGTTTTTTCCGTTTTTTTCATTATTTCAAGCATTTTTTTCTTTCGAGCACTGTGCTCCGTTTACTATCTGGAGCAAATAAAATTTGTAAAATAAGATAAAAAAATAAACAAAACTATCAACGCTACAAAACAAGGTTACAATAAAAAGCAAAAAAGAATGAAAAAAAAAACATTAAAAACGTAGTAACGAGCATAGTTTTTATGATAGTTTGTTACTGCCATACACAGCATAAGGACCCTTATCATACACAGAAAAACTAACAAAATATGTTCCATGTTGTTCAAAAAAATTATGAAATATTTTTTGTTTAAAGGACTCTTCTTGTTTTACGAAATAAAGCTCAATTAGCGTAAAACTTTATATGTATGGGCTTCAAGGGAATAGTTACTTCACTAGAATTGCAATGCAAGCAAATACTATGTAAGGGAACAGGAATCATGAGACAAGCCTTAGATCTGTTACACTCGAACAATGGCTTTGATTGCTTTAGTCAACTGGTTTGTCTGCGATATTGTGTTCAGTAATGCTGATTGCAGTGGTAGGTAGTTAGGTAGATAGGTCGGAGTGATAGCTCTGATATTACAAAGCTCTCTTGAGCACGCTTAGCGGCTCATTGTGATGCCAGACACAACGAATGAAAGAAATTAAATTTCAATATTGTTGCCTTACTTATATTAGAGAAAATTTGCTGATCTCTGATTAGGCTAACTTAGATTACATCAATTGGAGGATGCCTTTCTGACAAAATAATGCTCAAGAGCAATATCTCTGACAAGATATAGTCGTAGTCCAAGTTTAGAATAACTAACTAAGACTACAACCCTAAAACAATTCAAATTTCAAATGAAATTATTTCCAAAAAAGTTTTGTTTTCGTGTGTCGTTTGTCGTAAGTACTCCGTATTGTAAACAGCAATAAAAGAAGTGCTCATACACTCTTACATAATTGATCATGGCGAACTCTTCAGTCAGGACTACAACCTAGATTTTCACACAACATATGCTGTGTGTGTGTGTGTGTTAATGTTTTCCTTGAGTGGCGGAACCTACAGTTTAAAGTCGATACGGAACGAGAGATTTTTGTGAAACTTTCTCATGGCAAATTTATTTATTCATTTTTTTTTTTATAAAAACCACCGCTCAGGGTGTGCATTGTGCAGGTTGAGGAAAATAGGTTATAGGAAGGTGGAAAGAGGGAGTAGTGTTTGTGGACATTTAATTTAAACTCACCAATATCGTAATTGACGGGAGAAACTTCTCCCTGTAATGCATTGTGCAGTTCACTGGACAATCAACTGGGAACCAAGCCTCTTATCTCTCTATTACACTTGCCATTATAGTACCGATAGAACAATGAAACACACACCACATTGTGATGATGCTCCAACGAATCAATAGAGTTGGATACCCTACTGTCATTAATAAGCATCTTCGCCCTCTTCTGTACGCAGTCGAGAAGCTTCAAAATATACTCCACTTGTACTCCATTCGGGGCCGGATAAATAAAATTTATTTGCTTTCAAATGTTTTGCTAGAAATCTGTTGAGAGAAAGGCGTCAATGAAATATTTTTCGTATTCCGTTTTGTTCAAATCCTCACCTCAGGTCTAATAAGCCAACACACTACAGGTTGGCTAATGTAATCAGTTCAGATTTGTTCGAATTGGCCACCTTTGGTACGATTTATGGCTCCACGAAAGTGGCTTTGCGGTAGTTTGGCCCATTCTCGTCGAAGCACCGTCTTGAGATGGTCGACACTTTGGTAATTTTTAGTGATTTTTATTCTCCAAAATGCCCCATGCGCAAAAGCCCAACGGATTGAGATCTGGAGATTTTGGTGGCCATTGTGCGGTAGAAATAAAGCGAGGAGCTTCCTTTTTAAGCCATTCTTGCTTGACACGTGCCGAGTACGGTGGTGCTGAGTTCTGTTGGAATGTCCATAGTCTGCGGCCGAAATGTTTGTCTGCCCAGAGCTTCAATACTATCTTTAAGACATTTTCCCGATAATATTCGGCATTTATTTTGACCCCAAGGTTGATGAATACGAGCGTGCTCACACCATTACAATCGGCGGTGCTTGAGTTCTGGTGGCCAATCGCAGGTGTAAATTTTCAGCTGACCTCTTTGGCAAGTAAACCCGATCATTTTGTTTGTTCACAAACTGCTCAGTTTGGAATGGCTTCTCATCGGAGAAAACCAAATTCGGTAACTGGCCATTTTCGTGCCAGCGAAGTAACTCCTTGGCTGTTTCCAGTCTAACTTTCTTTTGTCCATCGGTGAGCTTTTGCACTTTTTGAAATTTCAATGTCTTTAGTCCAAGCTCATTTTTCAATATGTGTTGTATCCCTTCACGCGATATGTTCAGCTCACGAATAATTTTTCTACCACTGCGGCATGGATTTCGATCAAAGCTGGCCTTCACTTTTCGGATCAATCCTGTTGTTGTTACCGTTTTTTTTCGTCCACTTTTTGGACGCGATGCAACTCTGCCAGTATCATGGTAACGAGAGATGGTACGAGAAACCAAAGATTTATTCACATTTAAATGCTGGAGGGCTGTAACGATAGCCAGCTATGGTTTTCCAGCCAAATATAAAGCAATCACACTATCATGCTTGAATTCCATCATGAATACATTTTTTTCTGAATGCAATAGATCAAAATGCTTTTGTAAGCTTGTAAATAATAAACTGTCACGGGGATAAATGTGTCAGCTGTCAGACGAGCGGTTTACAAATGATAACAACCTGAAGTTGGTTGCAATACATATCAGCCACCTTGTAGCTACTAGACTACTGCGACTGTGAGAGGTTAAAACTCTTGCTCGCTAAAGCACAAACATGTTCGACCACAGACTATGTGCGTGCTTTGTTATACTGCGAGCATATTTAACGTCAGCGAATCAAGGTATTTTTATGGGTAAATGTCTCTGTAACTCGGGAGCGTTTAATAGGTGTCTGAGATCTCAAGTTTTCATAATTTTTACTGCAGTTAAAACCCAACTAAAAGTGTGAATTATTTTGTTTTTATACAATCCATTGGGTTCCTTACAAGTGTTAATCCCTTTTTGATTAGAAATTCTCAACATAAACTCATTAAATCCTTATCATATCCTTTATTAAAAAGGAAAAATTCCAATTCGTATTTATTTCCCCCTTTATTTTCCATATGATAGCGTTTCCAAATACTTTATGCGATAGAAATACAATAATAATAACGGAAGTCTTTATTGGTTAAATTTTAAACAAATATTTGTTAAATGTGACAGAAAAACAAAAGACACCCACATACAAGAGAAACTCTGTGAAAAAAAGGAAAGAAAATGAAAAACTGAATAGATTTTATTGTGATAAAATAACAGAAAAAGAAAGAAAAAAAATATTTGAATTCAAATTAATTCTGATAACGAAAAAGTCACGCGTCAATATTATTGATAAACTGTATGACACTATAAGAGGGTGTTTTTCATTTTCTTGTTTTTTTTTTGCTTGTCATTCTTTCAATTGGAATCATCAATTGCCTGAGTATTGTTGATTATAAATCAGATAAGAATACTGGCTTATGGCTCATGGCTCATGTTGAAAATAGATTATTAGTTGGAGGAAAAAAAAAAACGGAAAACTTTCGATGAAATGATAAGTTTTTCATTTTAATAAAGAAAATGCCTTTGGCTGTATAAAACACAATCTAAAATCAAAGATAAACTAAATTTAAATCTTTTGCTGGAATGCATATGCACATAGTACGTTTATGATTTAGTTTTTAATTGGAAATATTTGTTTATGATTTGAATGATAAAAGCTTAAGTAAAACCAGGTGTAGATACAGGTTATTTGGCTTCCAATTCCTTGTCAGCTTTATGGAGCTATCATCTATTGATATTAAGGATGTAGCTTCGTTTATCAAACTTTTTGAATGGTTTTCCAAAGCGGGATAGTCGTGCTTTTGTTGTGCAGCCTTTGTGCTGACCAGTTTCCTCCTTTTCCCTGATTTTAGTGGAACGGAATCATGCATCAAAATTTCCAATCAAAGTTAAAGTTTTTTTTCCAAAAAGAAAACAGAGTCACAAGACAGAGCAGCAAGCAAAGCAAACACATAACCTCTTAGTAAATACTTTAGTGTTTGCACGCAAATCATACTTATTTTGTGATTCGTTACGAAAATGGAAATGATGTGATATCGTTTAATATTAAAATGAGCAAAAGCTACACAAATAATTACAACGAACTTGTTACAAGTAAACCAACAACATCAGTATGAAAGAAAAAGCGATAGACAAGTAAGCAAGAAGTTGCCGTGGTCTAGTGGGTAGTGTGCTGGCTTATTAGACGTAAAGCCAGGATTCGAGTCCCAGGCCAGACATCAAAATAAAATACAAAAAAGTATTTTTTCGGCGATTCCTTCTCAGCAGATTTCTGACTAAAAATCTGAGAGTAAATATAATTGCCATGAGAAATTTCTCAAAAATCTGTCGTCTGAGTCGACTTTAAACTGTAGATCCCGCCACTTATGTATAAAATTAACACACACAAAATAAGTAGTGTGAGAAACTCGGTCAATAATCCTGACTGAAGGGTTGTAATGACGAGTTATGTATATAAGTAAGCAAAAAATGAAGCGACGATGGAATTTTCGAGAAGACGAAAACACGAACACTCTTCTTCAAGAATGTTCATTAGACAGTTTACGTGGGCATATAAAAAGGCAAGACAAAGATGGCAATCAATAGTAAGAATTCAGTCAGACTTGTGTAAAGACGCATTGTGTGTAAAGAGAACAGTTGCGGTTTGAAAATCTCCGCTAAACAGATCTAACAAACAAGTGTTGTTGTTTGCGCAAAGGTCGTAAGCGAATAGCGAACAAACAGTTATTGTTGTATACGACAAGTTATAAACAGTGGCACACAAAAATAGTACGAGCAATGAAGATAAAGACCAATTTATTTTTATTTTGTTTAAAATCAACAAACTCATAATTTAAACGTTTTTAAAGGCGAAATAAGCAACAGCATCATATATATTGTTAAGTATGAATATGATGAGTACTTCAAACTTTGAGTATGGGTAGTGGTATCAGGATGTAAAAATAAGTATGAATACTAGAGATACCAAACGGGATCGATTTTTACAAATCCCGAAATCCCGGGATATTTCGGGAACCAAAAATCCCGGGAAAAATCATGATTTTCTCTTAATAATAAAAATATTTCGTTAATAAAATCATTTGTATTCCAATTATATCAGAATTATGTCATTAAAAATAAAATATTAAGACAGCGAGACAAAAAGTAATAACAAAGCATAAATTAACAAAAATAAAAATTATTATTTTTATTATTATTAATTTAAGAAAATTATTTGGATTCCTACAAACAGATTAAAACATCTAACAAGTGATCTGATAGGCTTGAACGAATTTTGTTGTCAACATACGCTGCCGTTGAAAACCCCTTCTCGCAATCAACATTTGTTGATTAAATAGTTCCAAGATAGCTGTATGTAGCACCTCCTGATGTAAATAAATCTATTTCTTTGAACAATTGAGTATCTAAATCAGTTACCCTTCTAAATCGTTTTATAGGGCTTTTGCATTCTTCGATACCATCAAATAATTGTTTATCACTGGAAGTAGGGTTTCCTCATCTGAGATGCTATTATCGAAGTCAAGTGATTTAGAATTTTTTTTTTAGAAACTTATGTAGGCTCAAAATACATATGAATTCACAATCCCGAAAATCCCGAAAAATTCCGGGACAAGTTTTTAAAAATTCCGGGATTTTCGGGAATCACAAAATATGTAGTTCGAGATTCGGGATTTCCCGATTGGCATCCCTAATGAATGCGTATAAGTATTAGCGAAATTATGGGTATGATACGATTCTACTCATCTTTTTGAATACTCATTTTACTGACATCTGAACCTAATACGATTGTAAAGCAAGCATGACTTTATCAAACATTTATAAGTCGCATTGGAGGGAATAAAAAAGGCATTTAAAGGCACAAAAAGAATTCCTGATATTTTTATAATTTATTCTAGAGATTTCTATCATGTTTTTATAGACTCAAACTTTAATTTTTCAAACTCTAGTACATTGATTTCCTGTAAATATTTATTAAACGTTTTAAACCTAGTATTTATTTAATTGAAACAATCAATTAGTTTTTCGATATTTGTTTGAGTGGCAAATTTTCTGTATGTGTGTGTGGGGCATAAAATAAATACAGTATTCCCTCGATTTACGTTGCTTCGATTAACGTCGTCAAAAATTTTGTTCCCTTCAACTTCAATTTCGGTCGTCATTCGATTTACGTCGCCTCTATTGTTTATAAAAAAAAAAAAAATCAGGGGAATTCCCTCTTAAAAAAAAATTGAATACATAGAATAAAAATTTCATTATTTTAGTTTTTTTTTGTAAAATGTACATAAACAAATGCAACTAATAGTATGAGTTGTTTGAAATTCGATTTACGTCGTTTCGATTTACGTCGCCTTTTTCCGGAACATTCTACAACGTAAATCGAGGGAATATTGTACTTTCATCAAACATGAGAGTGTAACACTATGATGACAGTGT
Organism: Sarcophaga peregrina; assembly: GCA_014635995.1. Classification (NCBI taxonomy): domain Eukaryota; kingdom Metazoa; phylum Arthropoda; class Insecta; order Diptera; family Sarcophagidae; genus Sarcophaga; species Sarcophaga peregrina. Next base: position 9,426,720 of record CM025790.1, on the reverse strand, counting down.
AGTAAATATTTCATAATGTTTTTATTGAAAGAATAAGTATTCATTGGCATATATTTGTATATGAACCAACTGCACAGTGTAATGCCAATAAATAAAATAAATTTAATATTTTTTCTTTCTCGTGTCAATATTTGCTTATGCCTGGCAATACGTACGATATTGTTTGCTCTTCATGTTGTATTGTTGTATTGTTTCTAAATACTGATGATGTTGCCTGGTTTTGTTAATCACAATCACGTTTGCATGGCCTTAAGTCTCAGTATGATTTTTATATTGAAATTTTGTTTCACACTTGAAAAACAATTAAAAGATCTCTATAAACAATACTAAAATAAAATAATTACATTTTTTGTTTGTGTGTATGTGTGTGTGTGTGTGCATGGCTGTGTGTGTGGTATAAATATTTGTATAATTTTTTCAGTTTAAAAAATATTTGCTTGAGTTGGTGTTGAGTGAAAAAAATTGTTTTGAAGTGAACAAAACAACATTTTTTTTTAAGTGTCATTACAAAACACATACAGAGAGACAGAAGAGAGAGAGAGAGTGTGAAAGACAAAAAGGGGGGGAATTGTAATGATTATGATTTCTAAGAATATTAAGGGGTCCTCCATTTCACACTATCTTCTTAAGACTTTAATTGCTTGTAATAGTTTTGATTTTCTAGTAAATGAAAGAGGATTTTTCTTTGGTTTTTGTTTTTTTTTTTTTAAATTTATGGTTCCTGCTTAAACATTTCTTTTTTGTTGTAATTCCAAAGGGAATTTGTATGTAATTCTGTGTACTATTGTATGTATCATAATAAGTAAATTAATCAATGTTTCTTTTCCATTCTTTGTAGTTTTTCTAGATAGTTTTTCCTTCATCTTAATGAGCTTTTAAATGCTATTTTGGGGAGCTCTTTTCTTTCTTTCTCTCTCTTTTTGTGTTTTTTTTTTTTTGTTTATTTACTATGAAGTTGTCTGTCAATGTAAGGCAATAATTAAGTGAACTTATTAACCTTAGACGCTAGTGATATGAAACAGATAACCCAGCCAGAAACAATCATACATAAAACTGTCTATCAACTGTCTATTGTTGTGTTTTTTTATGTATATCAGACGCTGCACTCCAAACTATACCAAGAAAAATTAGAACATGTGGTTAAGCAACACAACAACAACAAGTAAAACAAATAGAAACAAAAAAAAAATTTAATTAAATTTCCATGTTTTTGTTACCCAAAGTGTTGTTATTAAACATTCTTTTTTCTTTTTGTTGGTTTTTTGGAAAGAAATTTCTTTAAAAAAAATTGTACAAGCAAAGAAAGGCAACATTTAGCACTTTAAGCAACACAAATGACAAATTGCTGTTTGTACCACTCTTGTACCATATTTACATATAATTTCTTCTTCTTCTTTTTTGCTTTCTTTTAAATTCGTTACAAAAATTGACAAATTGTTCAATATGACATACAACCTAACATGTGTTAGAAAAAAAATTTTTTTTTCTAGTATTTTTAGTTTTGTTCTCATAGGGTTTTACTCATTGGGTTAGCAGCTGTTGTTATGTGACCTTAAAATATTTATGGCTTAAACATGTTAGTTTTTGTTCTCTTGAGATTAAATGCAAAGCATTGTGAATAGAAATCCATTAATTTTGCATGCATTTGTTGAGGTTCTTAAGAATGACATATTGAGAGCAACTTTATCATAACAACCGTACTCGCTATTGCTACAAATTTTTAGGATTATGAAATCACCAGTTAAGACCAGTAAGAACGGACGTTTCCATGCCATTCGATAACATTCAATTTCTGGTAGGTTGTTAGTTTACCATGTGAATATGCCAACATTTTGTTAGAAAAGTTCATTGGAAAGTGCAATTAGCTTCAGGACCCAACATGTTTTTGGAGAACGCTGATATCAACAGTCAAACTGCATTAAATGCAGCAAGGACTCTGTCTTGTAAATATTGCAAAGAAGTCGAGAAAACTGTAATCTGACTTAAAAATGCAATTAAAATGAGTTAATGGTTACAACCATCTTCCGATATCAATGTCTAGTACCGCCAGAAATGGAAATTATTTCAGCATTGAAATAAGGCGAATGATTATAGTACATACATGCATGCATAACTAGTCATTTTAATCACCAATAGACCCGGGGGCCAAATATCTTCGGATTTTTACACATGTAGGACACGAACATCAACAATGTTCGCTAAAAAAAATAGAGTAAAATTGCACTCAGTTGCTTGTTAGCTTCTAAAGAAGAAAATTCATATCGCTTATTTTCATGTTTCAATGATACACCCAAAGAAAAATTACAGTAGGATTCACCATTTTCCAGTGAGATTCACTAATAACAATGAGTAATGATCTTAATTTTTGGAAGAATATTTGTTATGTTAAATACGCAGTCTTTTTCTATATTTTCCACTACATAAACATATTATTAGGTTACATTTGAAAATATTACTAAAAATTTTCCGCTGGGTTATACACATGCATCTCACAAATCCATTCATATTTATATCATGTTCTCTTTTTGCCGACGTCTGTTCATAATCCTTCAGTCATGGTTATGACCTAGGCGCTCACATCAGTTACGTTGTAAGTGTGAAATTTTATATATGAGAGGCAGGACCTACAGTTTTTTAAATCGATTCCGAACAAAATCTTACATACTCTCAGAGCTTGTGCTAGAAATCTGCTGAGAGGAATTTTCATATTGCGTTCTATTGGAGATATCTGGGCTAGGGTTTGCACTACGGTGCCGTATCTAATAAGCTAATACACTACCTAGTTGCATTCTGGTGGTATTTAAGCCTTAACAAACGTTTTACCATCAAGAATCTCTCTCTCCGAGGAGACTAATGTCCCTTCAAAGTGCTAATACAACTCGAAGTGTCAATGAAAAATTATGGAATAGGCTTCGAATCATGAGCTCGTGGTCATGAGCTTTATGAGCCTTATGGTGATGTAGTTACACAGTATTAAAGCATAACAGTTGATCTGACCACACCCTCTTGAGAATGTTCTGCCGTAAATGTCTTACGGTAATCAATCTGAAGAAGACAAGAAAAACAATTGATAAAAATTGTGGATGCACATAAATATTGTTGATGCAGGTACAATTTGTTTATTAGTTTACTTACTGTCTTTGAAGTCGTCGTAGTCTAATATGTATTGTGTTGTCGTAGTAGACGTGAGGTTGGAGTTCAAATCCCAGATAAAATTATATTTATTTGCTTATTTCTTCTTAGTAGACTTTTGACAAAAACTCTTAGAGTAAAATGAAATTGTCATGAAATGTTTCACAAATCATTTCGAATTCAGTTTAAAGACTAACAGATTAAGATGACAACAAGGGTGTATAAAAGAGTAATCAAGTAAAGCTTATACTGGTTCAGACCAGTCACTATCGATATTGAATTCTTGTTCCTAACTTTTAATTGCCAAGGATGTAAAATCACTTGGTCACTTGTTAAAGATATAGATTCAATTCAAAATATTGATCGAATAACAATCTTATCGAATACACACACAGTAATTACAGACTTTAGTCAGGGCTATCACCTATCTTTTCACACCTCCCATGTTATGTGTGTTATTTTAATGCATGAGCGGCTGGACCTACAGTTTGCCGTCGACTCGAAAGACAGATTTTTCTTAAACTTTTCATGGCAATTTTATTTACTCTTTAAAGGACGACTGTTCAGGTGAAGTCTTCTAAAAAATGTTTTTTTGTACTTCACTGTCAGAGCTGCAAAATTTTACGATTTATCTTGATTTTGACGATTATATACTCTAAAAATATTATATTGACGATATGACGATTTATGTCCTTAGTTTGACAATTACTTTAGTGCATTAAAAGCCACTTTAAGCTCGAACTTTATGTGCTCGCCGAGAAAGCCGAGTGTTATGGAAGAATACATGATTCACGGGAACAAGTCCCTTAATGCACTCGAACAAAATCCGTTAAAATATCGATGCAACAGAGAAACACAAACCACATTGCAACGATGCTCCAATGAATCAATGGAGTTCGTCATTAACGAGCAACTTCGCCCTCTCTTGTAAGCGGTCGTGAAGTCTCAAAATAGACGTTGAGCCGCCGGCCTACACATGAGAGTTGTATTCTATTCTCTTTTGGATATAAGTTGCGGAAATGTTAAGAAGACAAGATGAAGTGAAGTATTTTTTGCGTTCTCTTAAGAAGCTAAGGAATTTTCATGCCGATTTTGTGACGATTATCTTTGATGATTTTGACGATTTTTTTTTCTAATATCTGACGATTTGGCTCTTCATTTATCTGGCAGCTATGTTCACTATGTTCGAGATGTCTGTGCTAGGATTTGAATTAGAATCTCATAAAACAACACAATGCCTATCAGTTTACGGCGGCTTCAACGAACAAATACGTCTGAGAAAACCGTACAACTAAATGAGCAAAATCCTTATTCTAATTGGTTGTATTTATACGGAGAAAGTTATTCAAACGCAAAGTAAATTTGTAAATCTCTCTATTTACAACCTGCTATAGTATTTATCTAGAGAAACAGGTTTAGTTATACTAAATGAAAGCAAAGAATAACAAAAAGAAAAAGGAGATGCTTTCTAAAGGCCAACAGTTCTTCAATGGAACAGCAGTCTTAAAAATGTTAAAGGAATTCCATCCATCATGATCTAAAATGCTGTTGTACACCATGAGCTATACAGATGGGTCACTTAAGCCATCTATTTTGAATTCCTTTTAACAACACCTTTTTGTTTTTAAATAACTTTCAAATGTTTTACACAATTTAAGCTTAATTTGTTGGATTAATCGTACATTTGCTGACTTAATTAAAGCAAAAGCATGAATTTTTTTTAATATTTCGTTACGGCTAAAAAACCCTTTCTAAAATAAAATAAAAAAAAAGAGAAACACAAGCATGCTGCGTTGTGTATAACATTGTAATTAATTTATATTAATTTATGCCTATTTAGACTGTTAATTAACCGTTAAAATAATAATAATAAATATTATTTAAATAAAATTATCCAGCCGAGCATCATCCAAAAATAACAAGCATATGTAAATTATTTGTACTTACACAAAATCAATAGGCCGCCTGTTATACATAATTTTGTAATCCCAAAAAAAATTTGGGGAAAATGTGAACATTTGTTGTAACATTTTCAAAAATTTTAAATTCAAAATAATCGAATAATAAAACAGCCTTGTTAATTATTAGTAAAAGAGATCACACAACCTAAACAAATTTGCATAAATTATTAACCAAATAACATGAATATGTTATGAAAAAAAACATGACCGTAGAAAATAAAAACTTTTTTGATTGTTTTCCCAAAAAAAATGTTACAAATTAAATTTTAAAAACTTTTTATTTTTTTCCTTCCTTGCCTTTCCGTTTTCTTTTTCATTTAATCAGTTATTTTGTAATCAACTAATCAAGCATCATTAGTTAAACCTCCTTCAATTTGCTGGTGTTTCATTTAAAAACATTTTTTTTTTCTCTGAAATTTTTTCATTTAAAGTTCAGTAGTAATTTTGTGTTTGATGTCTGCAGCTGATTTGCATAAATTGTTTCCAAAAAAAATTTATAAATTGAGAAAAGAAAAAAGAAACATGAAAATATTTTTTTTTTGTATCATGAAACGTGCTGACATGTTGTACAAGCAATAAAATTCAACATTTTACTAGTATTTCGTTATACATACGTGGACACTTAATGGTTCCAGAAATGCTTTTTAAAGAAAATTTAAATAAAAACGTAAAATATTTCCTCTATCTTCTATCCATTTAGTTAGAAAACTAAATGGCTGTTGTATTATTAAAAAGTTTTTAATGGTTTTTCGTTTCAATCTAACCAAAAAAAAAAACCTTGTTTTCTAATAAATTATAACAAATTATTGTCGAAACAAAAGAAAAGCGTTTTCAATCTACTTTAGATTTTATTTAATGAATTTAAGTTAATTTCTTTAAAAAATAATTAAATACTCGATTTATTGTTTAGTTTTTTAGGGATAATGCAGCTGAACATATGTATCTTAGCTACATTTTGTTAACTGCAACATGTTGCTAAATATCAGTAAATTTATTTGAAAATTTAAAAAAAAACCTTCTAATTTATTGAAATTAATTTTAAAATTATAAATTAACTAATAAAACAAAACAAAAACAGTTTTTTTTTTATTAAATGTTGAATTTACTCTAGGCCAAAAATCTTATTTTACTTGAAACATAGTTTGTTACTTTTAGCAACATGTTGCTAAATAATTTTTTTTTTTTAATTCTTAAGAATAAGAAATCTTTCTTGGATTATTATTGCATATTGAAAGCAAAATGTTGCATTAATTCTAGGCAAAAGAGCCTTATTGTACTTGAAACATATGTTATGTTTAGCAACATGTTGCTGAATAAATTATTATGTTTAAGAATAAGAGATATTTTAAATGTTGCATTAATTCTAGGCGAAAAAGTCTTATTGTACTTGAAACATAGCATATCTTCATATGCTTAGCTACATGATGCTGAAGAAATTATTGCTTAAAAATATTTAAGAATAAGAAATGATTCTTGGATTATTGTTCCACATTGAAAGGAAAATGTTGCGTTAATTCTATATAAAAAAAGCCTTATTGTAATTGAAGCATATGTTATGTTTAGCAACATTTTTATGTACAAATTATTCTTTAATAATGTTTAAGTATAGGAAATGTTTCTTGTATATTTTGTTGTTCCAAATGTTGCATTTAAACATGTAATACTTAGCAACATGTTGTTAAATAAATTATTATTTAACAATGTTTAAGAATAAAAAATGTTTCTTGGATTATTGTTCCATACTGAAAGCAAAATGTTTCATTAATTCTTGGCAAAAAACCCTTATTGTACTTGAAACATATGCTAAGTTTAACAACATGTTGCTATTCAAATTATTTTTTAAGGATATTTAAGAATAAGAAATCATTCTCAGATTATTGTTTCATATTGAAAACCAAATGTTGCATTTACACATGTAAGGCATAGCAACATGTTGTAAATTATTATTTAACAATGTTTAAGAATAAAAAATGTTTCTTGGATTATTGTTCCATATTGAAAGCCAAGTGCTACATTAATCCTGGGCAAAAAAGCTTTAATGTACTTTGAAATTTAATGCTTAGAAACATGTTGCTGTATAAGCTGTTGCTTAAGAATGTTTGTTGGCTTATTATTGCATATTGAAAACAATATGTTGCATTAATTGTAGAGAAAAGCCTTATTGTACTTTAAACATGTAATGCTTAGCAACATGTTGCTGAATAAATCATTGTTTAGGAATGTTTAAGAATAAGAAATGTTTGTTGGATCTTTACTCTATATTGAAAGCAAAATTTTGTAGTCAGTCTAAGAAAAAGACATACAAGTTGTGTTCAGCAACATGTTGCTAATAAAAGTTTAATATATTTTTATATAGTTGTTTTTTAAATAGTTTAGTAGAAAGATTTTTATATTGTATTTTGTAATAAAAACTTACTTGTTTTCAAGCAAGTAATTATACTAGACATTCTTTGAAATAATGTCACATGTTGACTGCAGCATGTTGCTGAATAAATATGAAATTTTTTATCAAACATTTAATGCATTTTGAAAGCCTTCATTATTGGCAAATCTTGCAAATTAAAAAAATTTTTTGACTTTGCATACATAATTTGTTAAATATACAGTGTGCTAAAGCAATTTAAGCTTTAGTTAACTGACTTGGGGCATCATAATCGCGGTGTTTTGAACTGATGGATTGTCTGGAAAAAACAACACTTTCTTCCCCATCATATGTAGTCGCTACTAAATTTTCTACAATCTAAAGTCGATTCCGAAAGGCAGATTTCTGAGAAACCTTTTCATGGTAATTTTATTTGCTCTGTGAGCAAGTCTCCAAAGAAATATTTTTCAATTTCATATTGATATGTTTGAACTGGGATTTGAACCGAGGCCTAATGTCTAATAAGCCAACACACTACTTATTGGACTACGGCGACTTTGCAGTCGATACATTAAGTCAGATAATTTTGGAACGGGTCTTCATTTCATGTCATCTTTATTTTGTAAAACAGAATTTAACAATATTTTAAACCAGAACGGCATTGATCTTGTACATTCTCGCAACATGTTGCTAACCAAATATCTGCTACTTTTGCTTTAGTTTATTATTAAAAAAATTGATAAATTTCTTCAAGAGAAATCATATAAAAGCCTAATTAATAATATTTTACAAAATAATATTTAAAACCTTTGGAAAAATTAGACTTAGAAACAATTACTCATGTTGCCAGCAACATGTTGATTATTTTTTTATGATCCCGTTTTTCATGCCATACATTAAAAACGTAATTTATGCTTTTTTGCTGTTTAAAACTAAAAGCAAATTTACTTAAATTTATCGCGTACTTTTTTTTTAAAGATAAACATTAAAATTTAATTGTTGGAAAAGAAAATCAAGACAACAAGAATTGCCTTAAGTCTAGACAACACTCCTTAATTTAGCTTTTTAAGATAACTTTAGGCTTTGCTTATATATAAAAACTACTCATACATACTATGTACATGGTATATATATATACGATATAATATAAATATGCATGCCTTTAACTTTGAGTTGTATTATGGTAAATACATTACATATTTAATTGCAATACCCATATAAGTATGTTCATATGTAAGTAAGTGCGGCCTATATGCACTTTATGTTGCTTTAATTTGTTGTAAATTTTCTTATATTTTTTTATGTCTTTTTGTCATTGTAAATTAAATTTCCTTGCCTGTTGTTTGTTATACTTTTTCCTTTGTATTTTATGAGTTTCTTTGTTACTCTGGCTTTTAATCATGCATCACATTTTAATTACATTAATGTACACAAACACTCAGTCACTCACTCACTTACAATCACTCAGTCTTCTTTTTCTTTAATGTTTTATTGCTTTTACCACAAAAATATATTAAAAAAAAAAATTAAATTTAATAACAATTTTAAGCATTTTTGTTGAAAAATTCAAAGTCAAAAACAACATCTTCTTTTTTACGTTACAGATGTGCATCACGCCACCTAATATCAATAGTTATATCCCAGAAGCATTCAGTTTTCTGGTGAGTGCCATTAATATCGTAAAAAACTAAATCAAACAAAACATTTAATCAAATAAAAAGCTTTTTTCCATTTCAATATTAAAAATTTTTTATGCAAAGCTTTGTTATTCAAAATTCATTTCATTTTAATCCTAAACCTCATGACATCCTTTCATTTGCAAAAAAAAAAATAAAAAATAATAAAACAACTGCTTCTGCTTTTTTTCTCTCATAATTTTACTTCTTTTTAACAAATATTTTCGGTTTTGGTTTTTTTTTTTAATTGTTAAACTAAAGTTTATAAGGATTTTGTATTTATAATTAACAAATTAACATTTGTTAAGGTTTATAAACAATGTTGCTGTTAATTTGTTTAGCAACATGTTAAATTTTATTTCTTCATTGCTAAATATTACTAAAAATTGTTTTCTTTTATAATTTAAGTGACATTTAATTTTCTTAATGTTTATAAACAATGTTGCTGTTACTTTGTCTAGCAACATGTTTAAATTTATTACTTAATGCTAAAAGTTATTAAAAATTGATTTCTTTTGGAATTTAAGTAACATTTAATTTTCTTAGTGCTTATAAACAATGTTGCTGTTGCCTTTTTTAGCAACATGTTTAAATTTATTCTTTATTACTAAATATTAAATTAAAAATTGCTTCCAATTGTAAATTCAATACAATTTTTGTTTTCTAAACCATAAGTTATAGGAAAAAAATTATTTTAAAATTATATTCAATTCCAATATTGGGGGGCTAATGTACTTGGGTACATTTTTCCATTAATGTATACAAACAATGATGCTGGTTATATCCTTTCATAGATAATTAACACACATAATGTGTCATTACAACCCTTTAGTCTGGATTACGCCCTAGCTGCGAATACCGCTTATTTAGTATGTCTTAATTTCATAAGTGGCGGGACTTAGAGTTTAAAGTAGACTCCGAATAACAGATTTTTGAGGAACATTTCATTGCAATATTATTTACTCTTAGAGTTTTTGCCAGAAATCTGAAGAAATATTTTTTGTCGTACAGTAAGACCCCGCTTAACGCTTTTTCAGTATTACGCGGTTGCAAATCCGGTGTATACAATGTATCTTTTTCAAAGCTTTTTTTGTTAGTCTGTTCAGACAAAAGTCTCCAAATATATTTTCCAAAGTCGCAATCATAGTACCAACGCATCTTTCCTGCGTCACAGTTGATTTATTAATTGTCATCAACGGTACTAGGTGTATACATACGTACATGTTGTCTCGTTTAACTTTGTTTCATTTAGCGCTGGAAGTTATTGAAACTTAACACCCCAGTTAACTAAGGTCTTACCGTACTTCGTTTTGCTGGAGACGTCTGAAAAATTGAAAATTCTCTGGACTTGATTCAAATTTCCTGACTTCTTAGTTAATAAAAAATTGGAAATATGCTACTTCGGAACTCGTTTTTAAAAATAGGAGCTTCTAAATATTTTGCAGTAATGTTCGTAAACAATGTTGCTGAAACATTGTTGAGAAACAGAGTTCACAGGACATGTATTTTAAAAGTATTTTAAAATTTTTTCAGTGTTGTGGAGTGCAGTGATAATACTGTTTGAAACCAATTCTATTTCAAATGGTGGTTGAGGTCTGATTCTTCTCTGGTGCAGAATGCAAAACTTCTAACCCATTTTAATTTTGAATACTGAAGAAAGGATTATCATAGGCTTTTAGTCAAACACTTTAGTCACTAGAATGGTATTCAATAACATCAACAATTTTCAAATTTCAATATTCTTTTTCAATTTTTAAACTAATAAAAGCTTTAAATTTAATTTTAATGTGACTGAGTATTATGAGGGAAATACTGCGGGATTGAGAACCGTTAATATTTTTTTTTCTTATATTTACAAAACTTCTTTTATTGTTAATTACAGATTTTATTTTTTAATTATTATATTAATTTTAACTGCTTTTAGTCATGCAAACTTACTTTAATGTCTTAATTGACTGTAATTTCGTTTAAAAACAACATTTTTAATGTGCTGAGACTTTAATGTATATAAGCAATGTTTTCGCAACATTAATAAATATTTTTAAAGGGTTATTCTTTTTTAAGTAAATTTTATTCTTTCTTTTGTATTAACGCGTATAAAAATATGTTGCAGAAAAGTTATTAAAAAAGTTCTTACAAAATAATTCATTAAGATTTCTATAAATCGTATAAAAAGTGGAACAAATTAGTACTAAAGGGGTAAACATTGCTGGTTCTTAATGTGATTTTGATAAATTTTCTTTACGTTTCATTAATTATTAAACATGATTTATTTATAATAATTTAAACTGTTTTTGGTCATGCAAAATATTCTCGAAATTTCTGAAACAAAATTTTTTTTTCTGATATTTGTTAATGTTGCTGAAACATACAATGTTGCTGAGACATGTTGTACACATGTTTCATATTTTTAAAATATATTTAAATTGTGATTTTATTATTAAAGGCTAAGATTTAAGAAAACTTGCAATGTAAATGCAAAATCAGCTGATTATGGTTTTAATGATGAAATCAGGTTTTAAATTTTGGTGTGAAAACACTATAAGCATCTAATTAGGAACTTCTGGACTCAAGACCCGTTTGGTCCCAATGGGACTCTTGAGTTTTACATTAATGGCTCAAAAATGATTAGAAGAGTGGACTGTGGTATATTTATTAAGGATTGTAATGTTAAATTTTCTTATAGGCTCCCAGGTCGCCGCAGTCTAGTAGGTTGCGTGTTGGCTTATTAGACGTAAGGCCACTGTACAAAAGCAAAACGACTTCCTTTCACCAAATTTCTGGCAAAAGCTATCTAAACACTGCAGTGTTTTCCAAGCAGAGTTCCAATCAATTTTGAAAGCAACACAAAGCTTTTCCTGAAGGTCTCTTGATTTATTTGGACAACAAGTATGCGCTTAAGTCCCTAACGAATGTACTTTCAATGTCTGTCCTTCATGGGAATGCAGCAGAATTTCCAAAGAAATATCGGAAGATTTAAAGGAAACTTTTCTTTAAGTTCAGGGACATGGAAGAAATGTTGAAAATTGCATTGCTGATGAGTCAGGGCCAATGGTTTTCATGAAATCCTCTTGATATACGATTAAATCTCTAACGAATGGAATTTCAACGTCCGTTATTGTTTATGAATGCAGAGGGTTTATCAAATAAATTTCGGGTTATTCAAAGGTAACTCTGAATTGGTGATCAGCTGACCAGGGCCGGAGCTTGCAATCGCCGGCATGTTTCAGAGTATAGGTATTCTGATTGCTTCAGTTATTATCTACTAGTTTTACAGGGAAGCCCATTCTCATTGGCGGCAGGAGGATACGAGTACGTGCAATATTGCTAGACTCTGCTGAACACCTACATGCCAGAGCTCAGCAAAGATTATTTAAAAGAATGAATTATAAACGAATTATACTCATAATTTCTAATACTTTTACGCATTCATACTTATTTTAATACTATGGAACCTCCTCTAATCATATTTAAAGCTTGAAATACTCATCATATTTATGCTTAACAACATGTATAATGTTGTTGCTTTCGACTCTCCATAAGTCACCGTATTTACGGATCACAAAATAAGTATGAATTGCGTACAAACACTAAAACACTTACTTGAGGGTTAATGATACAACAACAATTTGTTTAGTTCAATATAATTCTTTGCACTTCAATTCACGTAAGCACTAACAACTGTTTGATAGATCTTTACAATGGCTATCTTCAAACCAAGACTGTTTTCTTTACACGCAGCTTCACACTAGATTGACTGAACTCTTTCTATTTGTTGCCTGCTTTCTATTACCTTTTTTGTATGCACACGTAATCAGTCTGATAAAGGTTCTTGAAGTGGAACGTTTAGGATTTCGCTTTCTCTAGTTTTCTAACGCGGCTACATTGCTTTTTGTGTATTGCGCACACATTGCTTGTTGTTGCGTTCGCTTACTTGCCTATCCCTTTTTCTCGCATGCTTGGTGTTGTAGATTTACTTGGAACAAATTCAATGGATATGTTAGTATAGCTTTTGCTTATCGTTTAATGTTAATGTTAAACGATACGAGTATTACATTTATGAATACATAATTGGTCATTACAATCCTTCAGTCAGAATTATTGAACTAGTTTCTCACACTACTTACGTTGTGTGTGTTAATTGTATATATAAATGGGGGAGACTTACACTCCGAACGACTGATTTTTTGATATAATAAGCCAGTACACTACTGTTTCTATTTTCGTAACAATATGTGTGATTCACGTATGAACGTTAAAATACTCACTAGAAGGTAAGCTGTTTGAGCTGCTTGCTGTTCTGTCTTGTGCCTCTGTTTTCTTTTTTTTTTGTTTTTAGAAATACAACTTTAACTTAGACTGTAAATTTTAATGAATGATTCGAGTTAATCGAATCATTTCTAAGTATTGTAAGTATTTTTGTAAAGGTATGAATCTAAATGAGTAGGCTTATGAATCCAACATATTTCGAATTGTATGAGTTTGATGCAAACGTTGTATGCATACTCATTGCAATCTGTACTTATAAATCAACGTTGTAGTGAGTATGAATAAAGCAGATTTTGTAGTTAAATTTCAATATTGTTGACTCAATTATAGTCAAAATTTTATGAGTGCTTATGAGTAGCGAAAAAACGATTCAATAACTCACTCTTTGCAAAAATTAAAAAAAATTAAGATTTTTTGTGACAATTTCTTTTATAACAACGTTGTTATTATTGTTGTGAATAATAATTTTGTTTTTTTAATATTAATTTTAACTGCTTTCAGTCATGTAAAGTCAGTTTAATGGTTTAATTGTCTGGCATATTTCTTTATAATTGTCATACTCTTCTAACATTTTGTTCCATTTTCTTTTTCTGTTTTTTTTCCATACATTTTCTAATAAACAAAACAAAAGGGAGTAAGAAAAAGAATTTTTAACGTTTTGAAATAATAAGTATTTTTATGGAATTTGATAAATATTATAAAACATTTTTATGGCTGCTCATGATGTTCATGTTGCGCCAGTGAGTGAGAAAGCGAACATTTTTTTTTCGTTTTACACTCTTCAAACATTTTATAAATAAAATCGCTTTTATGTATGCTTTTTATGTATGTAAGTGCAGCATACATACATAAATGTATTCTACTAGAACGAATAAAAGACAAAAAAGTTACAAAAAAAGTTACAAAAAAAAGAAGGTTACAATTGAATTTTAAAGTATGTAATCGCAATCCTAATGGTGTCATAAAAAGTAACGACTATGACGGATAAAAGATGCATGCAACCAACACTAGCTAACAATGCTATGCCTGGCATATAACATTTTTTTCCCCGGCTATCTATTCGTTGTGCTTTTCATAAAGATACTTTGTTTTCTTTTTTTTTTGTGTTTTTATGTTTTATAAACTCATATATTTAAATAAAAACTAAAACAAATAAAATTTATTTTTTTTATACACAAAAAAAAATTCTAAAAAAAAATACAAAGAAATGCTGGTGCTTGTTTACAGGAAATGGCGCCATTTATAAAAGTGTAAAGAGAATTTCTATTTTCTTTTCCTTTTTTGTTTTGTTTTTGTTTTTATTTTTTTGCAGTAAAGTTTTAAAAACTAAAATAATTGTACAATTTATTGTACAAAGTTTGTAACGCTGAAAAGTTAAAAAAGAAACGTTTTTTTTCATACTTACATATCGACGCCTCCACTCTATAACGTTCTAAGTGTACTTAATGTTCTTGCTTTTTTAAATTCTGCGTTCTCTAACTTAAATACTCTTAAATACTGTCAAAATTTGGTTAAGGTGCTTTGATCCGTTGCGAAGTTATAGGAAAAAATCTCCATAGAATACCCATATAGTCGTAGATCCCGTGAAAACTCTGAAAGCTTATAACTCAAAACCCACTTTTTCAACTTAGAATGTTATAGAACGGAGGCGTCGACATATATGTATATACAGTAGGCATCAAAAGAAACGAGACATTAAAAAAAATTAACAAATTACCGTGAATTTTTATTCCAAATTTATCTCATTAACTGTTTTTAAAATTAAAAAAAAAAATTTTTCGAAAAATTGTAAAATTTTTTGGGCACTCTCCTTAAGTAGTAATAGTGGCTGAGTTTTTCGAGAAATTGTAAAATTTTTTCGGGCACTCTCCTTAAGTAGTAATAGTGGCTCAGTTTTTCGAAAAATTGTAAAATATTTTTGGCCACTCTCCTTAAGTAGTAATATTGGCTATGTTTAATGATTATTACAATATTATCCATAGGGTACATTTTCTTTTAACTTTCACTGTACATACATTCATCTATTCATTTTTCTTTTTTGTATGAAATTCTAAAAATTAAAACGATTTTGCTTTCATAAAAGCTTTTGCATTTCACTTTTCAAACGACTGCCTTTTGATGCCCAAAGAAAATAGTTGTCATGTGTATCTCTATAAAATACAAATGCAATATTAAAATATAATTTGTTTCGTTTTTCTAATTTCTCTTTTTAAATATAAAAATAAAACGCCGTTTCGTTAGACTTTAATTCAAACGTATAAACATCACTTGCAACATTTTCTGTTGCTAAGCTTTTATGATTTTAAAGTTTATTATTCAAAGCCGTTTCTCTGCAGTTTCAAATAAATATGAAGTCTTTAGTGTGTTTGTATATTGTTAGACTTGATTCTAAAGTTTTATTTGAAGGGTAAAAATATAAGCTACTCATTATATCCGTTCTTATTTAATTCAGGTGCTTCCATATTTGTGCAATTTCACTAAAAGTTCCATCATGTTATACCAAAATTTTTGTAATTCTACAGGAATTTGTTTTTGAATTATATTGGGTAAAGTGAATATTCAGACTATTTCTAATTCAGCAATCACACAAGATTAGTTCTTCTGACAATCATCTCCTCCTGACCTTAACTTGTGACTAATTTCTTCAATGGAAAAGAAAATAATCCGTCTACATATGATGTAACATTACCACACCAACAATTATTGATGATTTTATGCTGTTGAACACCTGCCATGTCATTTTGAACAACATGTCCAGCAACTCTTTAGTCAGGGTTACGATGGTGATTTTTCACACCATGTTATGTGTGTTAATTTTATACATGAGTGTTGGGACCTACAATTTAAAGTCGATCAATCAATTTTATTTAATCTCCCATTTTTTTCCAGAAATCTGCTGAAAGGCAGTCGGCAAAGAAATATATTTTTATATTTCTTTTCGTTGGATATGTTTGACTTGGGGTTTGAACCCTGTTCTCGCGCTTAATAAGCCAACACATTACATACTGGACTGCGGCCACTGTAAAACAATGCACACTCAATCAATATCATAGATTCCAACACAATATTCTTCCATATTCTGAGGCAATTACAATTATTGACCTAGTTTCTCACGCTACTTATGTTGTGTGTGTTAGGCGGGACCTACAGTTTAAAGTCGACGCCGAACGACAGATTTTTTTTTGAGAAACTTTTCATGACAATTTTATTTACTCTCCCAGAGTTTTTGCCAGAAATCTGCTGAGAGGAAATCGTCGAAAAAATTCTTTTTGCATTTTATTTTGATGTCTGGCCTGGCTTTACATCTAATAAGCCATGACACTACCTACTAGACCACGGCGACCTCTGAGGCAATTACTCTTTCTTTATTCATATCGGTTTCCAGCGATCTTTTCCAAGTGGTTCGATACAACAGCCATCATCCTAAAGTCCTCTGAAATTGTTCCATTCTTCTCCACTTTCTATTTACAATTTCGGTGTAAGTTAGTGTCAATCAATCTGGCCCTCTGATAGGCATCTGTTTTGGATATTGTATTCGGCCAATATATTTGCAATATCTTCCAGAGAGAATGATTATTAGGGAAGCTGCTATGAGCTTAGGCCGAATTCATAGCCGTGTGCTAAGTAATTTAACTAGAATTGCGGAATTTTTTTTTGGCTGATATACAGCCCAACGTCGCAGTTGTGTGATATTCCTGTAATTTATCGCATATGTCGAAGCATGCGTAAGCGATTAAACAGGTATCATCGCCATAGTCCAGCTCTTCAATCGACCATTTATTCCTCTAGTGGTTTTCCGCCATAAAATCGTTTCAAGAACAACTAAAAACGGTGATACAATATGATTTCAATTTTCTCCATTTATTTCCTCCAATTTAGTTGCCCAATAATAGTTCATGCTGTATGTGACTGTTTGAGTTTCGATACAGAGCTCAGATCTGTCCAATCATTTTAATTGAAACCTTATTATTGCTCCGTACGTTTTAAATCGTCTGGTAATGGTATTGAATACATTCATGCGATCACCATTCTATAGACGGTTTCTGGGACGGAAGTTGTTCATGTGGTCAGTGCAGATTGCT
Source organism: Sarcophaga peregrina (assembly GCA_014635995.1). Classification (NCBI taxonomy): domain Eukaryota; kingdom Metazoa; phylum Arthropoda; class Insecta; order Diptera; family Sarcophagidae; genus Sarcophaga; species Sarcophaga peregrina. The sequence continues at coordinate 9,409,238 of CM025790.1, read as the reverse complement.
GCCTCGTTTCGACGATCAGTAACTAGAGTGGTTGAATAATTAATATTGCAAGCAATGAAAAGCTGTGGCAACGGCCGGAAGAACTTTGCATTGCGCAGGGCCTACAATTTTGTAAATACAGTTGATTAGGTCTTACATTCCGATACACTCCGATCTGTAAATGCACCACTTTTAAGAAACATTGAGTTGACACAAAGCATCTCTCCCATTCTCTTATTATATGTTTCCTTTGCTGCGCATTCATTAATAACAAGTCCTAGGATTGTGGAGCTGTAATCTGTCATTAAGTCGGCGTAGTCTAATAAGTAGTGTCTTCAAACGCCAGCTCAGACATTTTAATTAAAACGAAAAATTTAAAATATGTCCTCGGCGACTTCCTCTCAGCAAATTTCTGGCAAAAACTCTGAGAAAAGTTTTTCAAAAAAACCTGTCGTTCGAACCGAAGTTCGAAGTGATGCGAGAAGCTAGGTCTTAATCTTGACCAAATATTAATAAGTCTTTACTGTTTGTTGGTTTAGAAGTATTGGTATGAACAAAGAATGATAAACTAAAGATTACACCATCACCCACACAAAATTAAAACTTTCTGCGCATGTTGAATCAATGACGTCACAAAAATTGTTTTCATTGTTTTCCTATTGGCTAATGATAATGTAAGTTATGTTGCAGGGCTGCCAACTACTTTCGCGTAGTGCATACACTTTTCAGAAGAAATGTTCATTTTCACATATGAAAAAGACTTGGAAACCTTTAAAATAGCCCAACTACGTCATCTAACGGAAAATCATGCGCAAGGCGTAATCTTTAGTTTATCATTCTTGGGTATGAACGAAATGGAAATTTTTGTTCTAGGTTAGGATTAAAGAATGAAACAGATATCTAAAGAGGGTGGAAAATTCTTAAGTTTACCACATATTTGGCGAGGTCACTATACGTAGAGCAATCACTACAGAAAATCTTTAATTCAATTATCAAGAATTTATTAAAATTGTGTTTTTAAGCCTTTACAGATTAATGATCTCTTAAGAAAATCAAATTTCCTTTTAAACTTTCCTTCTATTACCAATACCAGAAGCAGTTATTTAACCAAATTTTTTTTTTGCCTTTAAATCCGTTTCTTTAATAATCCAAAATATTCTCTCTTTTTTTTATTTTACAGTGTTGGAATAACTGTGACCAGCAATTGGGTCCATTTCCATTAAATATCAATTCGGCCTTGCGTCAAGGTTCGCTAGTGATAACAGATATTGCCTGGGATCAGGCCATCACGAATGCATCCAAGCAATGTTTGGTTACTTGGGAGGTCTCTGGAGGCGGTCTAATGGGTAACCTATTGACTGATAGTTCTACTGTTGAATTATCCCTCTGGTCAGATACAGTATATCACGTACAAGTTACGTGCAAACATAAGGTAAGTAAACGATACATACAGACATACAGTTTAAGCTGTAATTATAGAAACAGCAAACAAACAAAAATGTTTGCAAAGTAAATATGGCGCCAAACATCAATAATGATTTTCAATAGCATAGGCATGATCAGCTAACCTTGGCCAAATCATTTTATTCAAAGGTTTAAAGGTTCTTTTGTTAGTTTTTTTGTGTGTATTTTTTTGTTGATGGTGTTGCAAACATCTTCTTTTAGCCGAAAAAAAAAAAATTGTTCTGAATTTGTATTTTTTTTTGCTTTTTAATGGCAGCCAAGAACAAAAGCATCTGGCAACCAAGCATCATACAATTTTATTGTGTGCGTTTTTTTTTTCTTCATGCTTCTTATACTTCTGCTTTGCAGAGAAGATGATCGTGATCATCATAATTTTGCTGAGATTCGTTTCGTTTTTTTCTTTCGATTTTTAGTTGTTAGCGATTATTATGTTGCAACATTTAAGCTGGCCATCCATTCAGGTACAAGACACAAAAAATTTCCCCATTCCCTTATTATTCAATATTCAATTTTGTGTTTCAATATTTACACTGCATGGGACCACCAATTGTTTGTTTTAAAGCCATAAATTGCTTTGTTTGTTACCGGGTTTCACATGCACTCTCTTAGTGGCCATGCCATACCTACAAACGTTTAAGTGTTGTGTTGTCGTTTAACTTGAGGCCTTTGTTTTTAGTTTTGATTTTTTTTTTTTGGCTTATTGGTTATGGTTGTAGTGTGAAAGCCATGGTAATTGGCTAATTACATCAATGTTCTTCTAGCTGTTGACAATTTTGTTACAAACTTCAAACATGGGTTTTAGCAACACATTTACACTGAAGCCTCCACAAAAAAAAAAACAGAAAAAAAGTAAAAAAAAATATTGAAATTAAGCTTTTGCTTAACAAAAACAAAAAATGCTTGCATGATGAGGTATTTGAACGTCCTTCCAATAGCATGTCATGCATGCAACCCAATCATGATGATGATGATGACGATGATGGCATGCAATACCATGGCTTAAATCATTTTTTTTCCTTGTTTTTCTTGTCATTTTTCATTCTTTATTTAGCAGTATTGACTGTCTCAGTGTTTATTGTCTGTCCGTCTGTCTGTCTGTCTGTTTTTGTTAATAAAAGTATTTCTCTTGAATGTGCGTGTCTAAGATTAGTGGAGCCTACGTTTTTGACATTAACACGCAACAATTTATAAAAATAATTTTTGATCTCAGTCCAGCCATAGCCGTATCCACAATTGGTATCATCCACATAGCATAGCATAGCAAAGTACTCTTTTGAAATCCTTGTTATTAATGATGTACGATGTACCCCATCTTCATGTTGCGGCTTCATTGTTAGCTTCATTGTGGCATTTAAGTAGTGGCTGCAAAAAAAGTTTTCAATTTTTTCAATTTTTTTCTTATTAAAAAACATTAAGATTGCAGGTGGTTTGTTAAACTTGTATTGACATTTGATGATAATAACAAGCAATAATTTTTTTTCTGCTTTTCTCTCTCAACTGTCTTGTTGGTATGATCAATTGATCTTGTCAGTTTTTAAATTGATATGTTACAAATAACTTAACAAAAAAAAACCATCAACAACAACAACAATAAGCGTATAAGATAATGCTAAAGGAGTGATTATATAAAACACAATTAAAGCGATAGCGATAAATGATTTTTTAATGCAACTTATTGCATGAAATGTAAAAAAAGTACCAGCCTCAAGACAAAAAAAATTTAAAAAAAATTTAAAAAAACTTAAAAGATATAAAAAGAGCCTTGTTTAGATTTTTTAAAGTACCAAATAAAAGTACATACCAAAATAGTACCAAAGTTTTTTTTAGCTTGAAATATAAAAAAGTACCAGCCTTAAGAAGGCATAAAAAATTTAAAAAAAAAATTAAGAAAAATTGGTTAAAAAAATATATATAAAAGCACTTTTGTTTACATATTTCTTTATTTTTAGTACCAAAAAAAGTACCCAATAAAATTACCAAAAGTATACCAAATTGTTTTTTAAATTAGTTAAGCCCTACAGAATAAAATCTACCCCAGACTCTTTAATATTTTACTTACCTGCTTCATTAGTCCTTACAATTTTTTAGCCTGGATTACAACCTAGCTTCTCACACAACTTATGGTAAGCGTCCTAATTGTATCCAAAAATAGGGCGACCTACCTTTAAATTTAACTCCGAATGACAGATTTTTCAGAACAATATTTTAATTAGTTAAGCCCTACAGAATGAAATGTACTTAACTGCTTCATTGGTTCTTATAACGCTTTAGTCAGGATTTGAACCTACCTTAGCACACATCTTATGGTGTCTGTTTAGTATCCATGAATATGGGGACCTACTGTTTAAATTTTACTCCATATAACAGATTTTTGAGAAATATTTTTTATAATTTCCATTTTTTTTTTAATAAAAGTACCTAAAACTTTAGAATCCTTTAGTCAGAATTTGAACCTACCTTAGCACACCTCTAATGGTGTGTGTGTGCTAATAGTATTCATGAGTATTTGGACCTATTGTTTAAATTTGACCCTGAACTACTTATTTTTGAGAAATATTTTTTATAATTAATTTTTGTGGTTATAAAAGTACCAAATAAAAGTACCAAAAACTTTAAGACACTTTAGTCAAGATTTGAATCAGAGATCAGCAATAAGTATTCAAAAGGTTGAGTAGGTTCGAGTCATACTTATAATTTCAGATACTTATACGCACTCATACTTATTTTGATATCATACTCATATTAATCATACTCAAAGTTGGAAGTAGTCGTTGTATTCATACTTAACAATACGCATGATATTATTGACTTCGACTCGCCTCTACTTAACATTTACACGAAACACAAAATAAGTATGATTCGCGTACGAGCACTACTACGCTCACAAGAAGATTTCGTGTATGCTTTGTTTGTTGTCTTTGTCTTTCCTTGTTTGTATATGCAACAATGACTCGAATGACTTATAAGTTATTATAAGTATTTTTCTAAATTTATGAATCAGAATGAGTAGGCGTATGAATCAAACACATTTTGAATGTTGTGAGTTTGATGTCAACGTTGTACTTATACTCATTGCTATTTATATCAATGTTGTAGCGAGTACGAATGAATCAGAGTGGTTAAATTTCAATTCTGTTGATTCATTCATGCTCAAAATTGCATGAGTGCTTATAAGTAGCAGAAAAATGAGTCATTGCTGATATCTGATTTAAACCTACCTTAGCATACCTCTCATAATGTGTGTGTGCTTATAGTATTCATGAATAGGGGGACCTATTGTTGAATTCGCCTCCGAGTTACAGATTTTTGAGGAATATTTTTTATAATTTCCTTATTTTTAAAAAAGTACCAAATAGAAGTACTTAAATAGTGCCAATTCTTTTTAAAATATGCCAAAAAAAACTTTAATATTTGCTAGCTTTATTGGTCCCTACAACTCTTTAGTCAGGTTTACAACCCAGGCTTCTTTCAACACTTATGATGTATGTATGAAAGTACCAAAATAGTACCAATTTTTTTTTTTAATTGGCTAAGCTTGACAATAAGAAATGTAACGTGGTAGTTTCATATTTACTTCACATACATAAATAATTGGTCATTACAACCTTTCAGTTAGGATTATTAACCTAGTTTCTCACACCATTTACGTTGTGTGTGTTAATTTTATACATAAGTGGCGGGACCTAGAGTTTAAAATCGACTCCGAACGACAGATTGTTTTGAGAAACTTTTCATTGCAATTTTATTTACTCTCAGAGTTTTTGCCAGAAATCTGCTGAGAGAACATCGCCGAAGAAATACTTTTTGGGGCTCAAACCCTAGCTTTAAGTCTAATAAGCTAACACACTACCTACTACATACTATTGGTCCTTACAACACATTAGTCGGGATTACAACCATGGTGTGTCTGCTAATTTTATACATGAAAGGCGGCACCTTATATTTAAACTGGACACCTAACTACAGATTCTTGAGGATGTTTTCATGGCATGATTTTTGCCATAAGGCTGGCGAAAAAAATTTTTTGGCATTACAGGAATTGCCTATTAGTTTACGAAGACTTTTTCCGATTCATTTAAAATTAATTTAATTTTCTTTTCTTTAAATTCTGTTTCATTTTAGGAAACTGGTGGTATGCGTAGATCCTTTAAACTGATTGTGGATACACATAAATTAGGCGATAGTACGGCTACCGGTATGCAAGCAATTGCTATGGATACCACCGCATTTGGCAGTAAAAATCTACCACATTTATATGGCGCTGACTCAGTGCCTGCATCATCAGCAGAAACCGATTCGAGAATGCGTATTTTAAAGGACAGTTCCAAAGACTTTTTAACACCCTACAATCCCAATGTAAATACAAAGCTAGGCACAACGAGTACCAGTTCGAAAGCAGCTAACAAGGCCACAAACAAAATCAATACTGCCAATGCGCAAGAAAATGAAATTGTGCCCAGTTCAACAGTGACACGAACAAAACTTATTGGCCTACCTAATGCTGCAGCCGCTTCGGCAATTAGTGATAGTTCGAGTTTTCTGACACAATCAATGGTATTCGCTGTTATGGGCTCGATAGTATTGTTTTTGGGCATTCTTGTTTTGTACCTTATGATGAGACCCACACGCAAACAAATTACTGCCGGTGTGGTAGACAAACAGGTTTTAATACAAACCGAAGTGCTGCCCAGTCAATTGCCTTTGAATCCAGCGTCGAATTTAAGCGGCGACAAAACGGCGCTTAATGAGCAAAGAGCCACATTGCATGTGTAAATTTTAGTGTGCGTGGCGCGAGTGCGATGGTAAGCGGGTGATATTATAAGGCCGTGTAAAAAAGTATTTTATAAATACCGTTAGAATAGTTTTTTCTTTTATTTTTTTTGGAATCTTTTTGTCACTTTTTCTCGAGTGTATGTGATCGTGTAAATATTATTAAGAGTTTAAGTAAAAAAAACAAAAACAAAAATAATTAAGAATAATAAAAATAAAATTTAAATCCCGTTTTTTTTTCTCTAAGTGTATATATTTAAAAGGCTTAATTTCTTATTTAGTTTATTTAATAGAATTTTAAGTACGGTATGCATGTGTATTTAAATGAAAGTGAGAACATAAAAGAGTTAAAAAAATAAATAAAAAAAAATTTCTTGTAAAGCGTTTTTGGCCCTAGAGATTTTACCTGACAGTGTTAATTTATTTGCTTAAACGTGAAAAGCTTTTTGTTGATTTATTTTTTAAGTCTTAAAAAAATATTTAAAGTTAAGTCTTCATAAAAACGTAAGGCCAAAACGCAAATAAAAAATATAAAAAAAAATAAAAAAAATTAAATTAAAAAATTGCTTAAGCATTTATTTATAATAGAAAATAATTTCTGAAAATCTTTTTAATTTTTAAATAAATTTTTTTTTTTCATATTTTGTAAGAGAGTGAGATTTTGTTTTTATGTATTGCAACTAGAATGTAAGCAGGTCTAGTCCTTTTTGTTTAAGCAAATCTTAAGCAAATAATAATGGAATGTATGTATGTATTTAATAATTTATATGTTTAACTGTTTAATTAAAGAAAAAAATTTTAAATATAATTTCCTCTTTTTTAGTTCAGACTAAAACCTTTAAACTGCCTGTAAAATATAATTTCAATATTCTTAGCTAAACTTGTTTAATTTTTTTAAATATAATTTATGGTTTAATTTTTTGAAAACTTTAAATAAAGATTTTAAAAAAATTTTTAATTAAAAAAAAATTTTTAATCTAATTTTCTTTTTCAGTTCAGACAGAAACCTTTAAACTTTCTGTGTATAATTATTTCATATTTTTTTTAGCTAAATTTGTTCATTTTTTTTCCAAATATAATTTTTGGTTTGGTTTTTGGGAAGCATTATATAAAGATATTAAAAACAAATGTTTAATTAAAGAAAAAAATGTTTTTAATCTAATTTTCTTTTTTAGTTGAGACAAAAACCTTTAAACTTTCTGTGTATAATAATTTCATATTTTTTTTTAGCTAAACTTGTTTAATTTTTTTTTTTTAATATAATTGTTGGTTTTTTTAAATGTAAAAAATTGATCATAAAGAAAACATGAAAGAAAGATATTTAAGAAAAAAAAAAATCATTTTTAGCTTAGACAAAACCTTTCCAACTGCCTGTAAAAAATAATTACAATTCATTTAAATGTTTTTGCTAAACATGTTTATTTTTTAAATATAATTTTTGATTTTTTTTTATTCTTTTTAAATGTAAAAATTTTATCATAAAGAAAACATGAAAGAAATCAAAAATATCTTCCAGTCAAAAGCAAATTGAAGAATATTGTAATATAAGCCAACTGTCTAGAGATATCGTTTACATAATTAAAAACAAATTTAGCATACAATTTAATAGCAGTTTATATATATAAATATTTAAAAAATAATTTAATATTAAAAACATATTAATTATTAACGATAATAATATTAAAATAAAATTAAATTAAAAACAAAACAAAACAAAAATTAAATTTAAATTTTGTAAATATCAGCCATACAAAACAAACGGTAAAATGCAACTCTTTTGTAACTAAAAATACAAATTAGCATATAAAAATAAAAAAATAAAATATATATATATAAAGAAAACAAAAACAATAGTTATTAAAAAAATTAATAAAATTAATAAAAAAAATAAAACTAATAAGCAAAGTAAAAAATGTTTAATTTTTAACAACAAAATGTCTGCGTGTGTTTCAACAAAAGTCAAGCAATCATCCCTAATGAAAAAAAAACCCCTTTAAAGCAAAGCAAAGCTAAGAAAAAAATCTAAAAAAAAAAATAAAACAACAACTAAAATATTCTAAAAGAAAGACCTGTACTAACTACCCCAAATACCAAAAACAAAACGAAAACAAAAAAATACTACATACTACCTACTACTTCTCAAAAACAACGAATATTATTTTACCTTTCAATTCAAAGAAATTTTCATTTATCCTCTCTCTCTCTCTCTCTTTCACTGTCTGTTTGTTACCCCAGGAGGCACACGTTTTAAGACTGATAATCTTAATTTTTTCTTTCTTTTCCACTCCTAACTATTCTTGTCTTTAATTATTCTTCTCTTCATTCAAAATTGTTCTTCGTTTTCGGTTACTTTCCTGTTTAAAAAAAATCTCTTTTTTTTACTTGGTTAAGCTATTCTTAATTTATTATTATAATTACTATTAAACAACAACAACAACAACAACTACACAATATTGAATTAAAACAATACAAAAAATTGAAATAAAATGCAAAATTAAAATTCAATGAAAATATATAAAATGAGTATGAGAAAAATAAAAACAATAATTAAATTCATTAAATTCATGTTTCATCTGCAAAAAAAACAAAATTAAAGAAAAAAAATACACAAAAAAGCAAAGAAATAAAATGTAATTTAAATAGTTATATTATAAATATATATAAAAAAAGAAGAAGAAATATGAAAAGAAAACTAAAAAATAAAAAAAACTATAACAAAATGAATTAAAAACAAAAGGAAAAAAAATAATAAAAAATGGAAATAAAAATAAATTTAAAAAATTAACAAAAAAAAAAAATTGTGTTTTTCATTTTTTTCTCTCAAAAGTATGGATAACATTCTGCAACAAATTAAAAAAAAATTAAATACACCCGGCTTATGACATAGTGTAGGTTGTGAGTTTTGTTAAGTAGATTTCAAAAATATTTTTTTTTTATATTCCTCGAACCCTACAAATCATATATATTATTTCTAAAGTACTTTTTTTTGTCGGATGCAAATATCTCCCATACCACCGCATCAAATTTAATGAATGGTATCTCATTTTAAAGCTTATATCTGACACTAATGGCAAAAAATAATTAGAAATTGAACAATTAATATTTTCATTGATAAAAATTATATTTTAAAATAAATATAGAAATGCATGATAATACTGTTGTCATTATGATTATATGTTTTTGTTTAAGTGTGCTAATACAGGGACGTTTAATAGTAATGCAGTTCATAGTTGTTAGATTAAGTGCGATAAACAGGGTCGCTTAATTGTAATGCTATTCCACATAATAATATATAATGTTGTAAAAGGCATTTTGGTAATGTCATTATTGTCATGGCATTGTTTGTTTTATGAAGTGTAGTAATACAGTGTCTTTTAATATATAGTGTCAGCTAATATTTAACAGTTAAAAAGGTTTTAAGAAAAATAAGAATAAAAATAACGTGCAACGTAAGAATATAAATAACTTGCATTTGAAAAGACAAATGCAATTATAATGTTAATCAGAAATCTTAATGCTAAATAGGGGTTAATAAATGGTACCAGGCTAATCGTAACAAGCTTGGGAGAGTACATCATATCAGCAAAAATTATTCATACCGATAAAAATGTACTCATACCCCGAATCAACCTTACACCTTCTGATCTAACTGTGCCTTTCCAAATGACATGAAAACAATTCCCTGTGAAAGTTGCTTTTGCTGTGACGATAAACAAAGCACAAGGTCAAACCCTTTAAAAGGTAGGATTGTATTTACCAGAACCGGTCTTTTCACATGGGCAGTTATACGTGACTTTTTCTCGAGTGCGTACGTTTAAAGATATTTTTGTTTGTATTAAGGATTCGTACTGGTAAAAAGTTAACGATGATCATGTCATTACCTCTAACATTGTATTTAAAGAAGTATTATTAAAGCATTTAAATATATCGCTCCTTTATTGCAACATAGTCAGATCTCAAGAAATTAAAAATTTGTAGTTACTTAAGCAAAACTGCTCTTTTAGACCTTCTGTATATGTTGAAAAAAAATCAGTTTTATATTCCAAACTGAACCGAAGTTATAGCAAAAAGTGTTTGCAGTATTTAGATCATAGGACTTATGTCTTGAAAACTTAAATCGCATTTTGCCAAGTTCAAGTTTTTTTGAGATATGACTATGTTGCAATAAAGGTGCGATATGTATTTATGTATGTAAATATGTATGTTGATATTATGATTTCTAATATTTTTATACTTTTAATAAGATTTCTATTAATTATTTTCATTTTATGTTACAAAAATGACAACTAACGGTGCGAAATATTCGCACGGGTCATCTAGTTTTTTTTATTTCACAAAATCTGTTTTTTTTTTCGACTTTCCGCTCAAAATTCTGGATTACTCAAGCATTTCTGACCCGATTTCCAATACTTAAATCAATTATTTGGCTTAATATGCTAAGAGATTTGATGAGGTAAATTTGGAAAACACAAAATTTTTTTCATATTCTTTTAAGTTTGTCTATTCATAGTAGAAAACTTTACTTAAAAAATATAAAATAAATGGTAACATTCTGAAAGTGGCACTATCTTGCGAAGAGATTGGCACTTTGTTTGACCAAATCGAACAGGAATTACCGTAATTATTATTTAGAGAGTCTAACAATCAAGTTATTTTTTATGCGGTCTTTCGGTTCAAAAATTTTCAGAATTTTTTATGGATCTTGATTGTTTATCGGGAAATGTATCAATTCCAAGTTTGAGCGACTACCAGAAGTTGGCCAATGTTTGCGTAATGACAAATAATAATATTTCCAAAAAATACAAATATTAGCCTACTTCTGGAAGTCGAGCAAACCTGAAATTGACAAATTTTGCGATAACCAATCAAGATCCATCAAAAATTCTGAAAATCTTTGAAGTTAAATTTCATTTGATGAGATGACATATATAAAAAATGCCAATAATATTGAAGGTAATTTTTGTCCAATTTGATCAAATGATGACTCAATCTCTTCACAAAAGAACAGACCTTAAGAATATTATCACTTATCTTATATATTTATTATTAAAGTTTGCTCCTATGAATGGACAAACCTGAAAAAATATGAAAAAAATTCGAATATTCCAAGTTTACCTCATCAAAATTCATAGTATATTAAGTCGAAGAGTAGATATATGTATAACGTTTTAAAGGTCCACATCTCCCCTTTCCAACAAGATATAAATTTTGGAAATCAGGTAAGAAATGTTTTAGTAATCCCGAAGTTTGTGCGTAAAGTCAAAAAAAACTGTTTTTGTTAAATAAAACAAGAAAGTTATATTTTTGAGTTCTACTCAACTAACTAAACAATGAGGACTATGTAGTTTCTCGGATGTATTTTCACTGTCGCACGGTGTAATTAATAATAGCAGGAATTTGTCAATTTTTGTAGACCTTTACGTACCGCATCAAATACCCGTCTTGCCGCAGCATTCTCCTGCATTCGAACGACATGGTCGAGCCAGCACAGCCGCTAGATGTTAATATACAACGACACAACGTATACAATGTTGTAAAGGAGCTAATACAGTTCGCTGTTGAAGTAGTGTGGGTAGTAGTCACCAACTCGCATTAGATTCAAGGTCTTACACAGAGCTTTTCTCTCGAATACTTACAAGGCGGCTGCATCAGTGCCTAATAGAGTCCATGCCTCTGCGCCATAAAGAAGCAGGGGGAGGATGAGCTTCTTGTAGAGCATTAGTTTAGTTGCACGATAGAGGTCTTTGAGACCATAGTAGCACCTGTAGGCAAGAGTAATACTGCGTTTGATTTCCAGACTCACGTAATTTTTGTTGGTAAGGGCGGAGCCAAGATAAATAAATTCTTTGACTGTATAAAAAGTATATGTAATACGCCACAAATCTCCACTTGTCGATAACATATACTTCATTTTGTCCTTATTTACTGCCAGACCAATCTTAGTAGATTCCCGCTCAATAGCACTAAAGGTAGGAGTAACATCTCGCTTTGTACGACCAATGTTGTCAATGTCTTTAGCGTACGTAAGCATCTGAACGCTTATTTGAAGAATACTGTCATTGTACTCTCGACATCCGCAGAACACACTCCAATTGCCATTTCACAACACTTCATTCTTTTTGTCCGCTAAAGTTGCAACAAGTTTCTTCGGAGCCTTTATCCATGTGCCTGTGTATGATGTTAAATCCTTCCATTTGGGAATCTCCATCTTGTTCTAGATTGTCTGTTCCCAAAGAGACAAAAACAACACTGGATACTTGGTGGAACAAAAATACACAAAAATTGAATCCCAATTGGAGATAATTATACTGAGCATCCGAAGTGCCGATATCGTATTATCGAGTGCAAATAAAACCTTCAGCTAAGAATTCACCAAAATCCTCTTATTCTTATATCTGTCCTTTAAGTTATTCCACGACTCCTGGAATCCGTTAACCGTCAGGGGAGATTTCTTTACAATCTCCAGGTCTTCACCACTCGTGAACTGTCTTAAATAAAAGAGCTGCTCCACTGGTGGAATTTTGGCCCCGTTCACATAAACAGCAGTGGACATGTCACGAAATGATGGCTAAGATTTGTAATCCCCACGAAACACCTACATGGTACAAGGGGATAGTTGCATGCTTTGCCGAATGCGGTTGGCCAAAATCTGGGAGAGTTTACTCATTAATGAGGTGACAGTTATGTACCCTAACCTATAATATCCAAAAAGTTCACGTGCCGCCTCCCGATCACCTTCCAGATTCTTCTCATCACTTGTGGCAAAGAACTCCTCCTTCTGAATCTCGATGGAGAAGGTAGTATTACCCTCCTGAGGAATAGCATTAAATACCCTTTCAAAACCCAGGAATATTTGGGCAAACCTCTCAAATGTCAATAATCTCCTCGACTTAAGCATCTCGATCGTATTAAAAAGTGTTTTAATGATGAATTTTAGGAAAATTTAGTTTAAATCCTATTCTCCATATACTCAATAGGAAGAAGTTGTATAATCCGTTCACAAGTGAGCTTATCACCCCCATTTAGTGAGAACTATGTGCGTTCACTGCAAAAACATCTGAGAAGATGGCTAAATTCGTTAGCTTTCCATTTAAGAGAGCTGCCCGATATTTCGGATTCATTTTAGATCTGGTTTGCACACTTTTTAGGCTCCTTACTCCTTAATACTGAATTATTATTACAGTTATATCAACCTAATTATTTTTGAGACAGTCTAGGATTTGCCTCAACCTCAATTAATCATTGATCAGTTGGCTAAAGTTTTCTTCAAATTGAAGACTAGGTTCCTTTAGCCAAAAATTTCCAAAGAAAACAAATTGTTTTGACACTTTCAGCCTTTTAATCGTATTCGTTGCTTCTCTGTGGAAGGTTAATATACATACATAATTGGCCATTAGAACCTTTCAGTCAGGATTACGACCTAGCTTCTCACACCACTTATGTTGTGTGCGTTAATTTTATACATGAGTGGCGGGACCTACAGTTTAAAGTCGACTCCGAACGACAGATTTTTGAGATGCTTTTCATGGCAATTTTTACTCTCAGAGACTTTGCCAGAAATCTGCTGAGAGGAAGTCGCCGAAGGAATATTTTTCGTTGTGATGTCTGACCTGGGATACGAACCCGGGCCTTTTGTCTAATAAGCCAACACACTACCCACTAGACCACGGCGACTTCAAGGAAGGTTAATATAGTTCATCAAAAAGTTTTGGGTAGGATTCTAGTTCTACGCTCTTCAAATCCTATCAGAAGATTTTATCTACAAATTTATTTCTTATTTTTTTCTTTCTTCTTTACCTTCCTTACCTGCTTATCCGTTCTGCTCATTTAAAGTTGATAATCTTAGGGAATTTTCTTAGAGATTCGTAAGGAGTTCGTTTTATTGCTTATTTTCAAAAAGAGATGACGTATCAAATGGTAAAGTCAGTCTACAATCAGGTTTAAGTACGCGGAGATGAAGAAAAAGAATTCGTAATGGTTTCCTTATTTTTATAATTAAAATAGGCCTGCTATTTGTGGATTAACATCATCCTATTTGCCTGGAATATGTTCCCATTATTGGGCTAGATTGGTTTGGGACTGATATTATAAATTTTCGAAATGACAACAGAATAAAAACTTAAGAATCTGGATGCATATAACAACTCAATTTATTACAATTTTAAAATTTGTATGTAGTATGCATTCGAATAACTCATAAATGTCCTTAATGAATATATAATCTCGCTACTATATAACAATGGGCCTTCTGTATAAAAACATCTTTAAATTGAATTCTTTTGTTGCAATAACAATAATTTCCAACACTTTATTATACTCACATTTAATACCGTTCGTAGTAAAATATTAATTTTTTAATCTTTTGTTTAAATTTGAAAAGAATGCAAATGAAATAATTTACTTTGACTACATTTGCAATGTAAAGCAACAGAACGCCCACTCACAATTTTTTTGAATTTGGATTAAACGAAATTAAATCGGAGCAATTTTTTAGCGATAATATACCAGTAGGTCAAACAGTGGAAATTTTCATTTCATCTAGTCTAAAGAAATTAATATGTAGCATAAGAAAGTTTCTTATTTTTGAATGCAAGTGAGTCAACAATATTAAAATTTAACTACATAATCTGATTCATTCATAATCACTACAACCGTTCATTTTTAAGTACAGATTGCAATGAGTATGCGTACAACGTTTGCATCAAACTCATAACATTCGAAATATGGTATGACTAAGAGTATTCATGAGTAGTCTCATTTAGATTCATAACTTCAGAAGAATATTATAATAAGTATTCATAAATGCTTCGAGCGACTCGCATTATTCATCAAAATTTACAGTCTTAGTTGTTGTTGCATTTACAACAAAAGAAAAAAGACGTATAAGCAAAAAAGACCGAACAGCAATCAGAGCAGACACACAACCTCCTAGTGGGTACTTTAGCGTTCGTATGCCAGTCATACTTATTTGGTGATTCGTGTATATTGTTACGAAAATGGAAACGATGTGATATCGTTTAATAATGGGTGATTTTTTAAGAGCTATAGGAAAATTTTTCAAAACAAAAAAAAAAAACACATAAAACTCAGAAAAATGCATAAAAACTTTTTTTGAATCGATAATATGGTCCATATAATTTAATGTTTAAAGATTATTTCATGCAAATGTTGACCGCGACTGCGCCTCAAATAGTCCATCCGCTTAGTCCAATTTTGGCATACTCTTTCCAACATTTCAGCCGGTATCTAATGAATAAATGCTTCAAAAAAGTCTGTATAGACATTATATATAACATAGCCCCACAAAAAATAGTCTAAAGGCGTTAAATCGCACAATCTAGGATGCCAATTGAAATAAAATGTTCACTGAAGTCGCCTTTGTTAAGCGTGCTGCGTCGCATGTGGCACCGTCTTGTTGGAACCACATGTCATGGAAGTCAAGCTCTTGCTTCCCACATAAAGCGTTCTACAAAAATTTCCACGTTGTTGAGTAACAGAGGCCCAATTGCTGCGAACGGTGACATTGATAATCGATGATTGATGGTCATCATTAACACTGGCTGATACAGCTGCGATATTTTCTTCAGTTCGCATTCTACGTAAGGGTGTTGGTGGTTTACATACATAATTGGCCATTACAACCCTTCAGTCTGGATTACGACCTAGCTTCTCACACCACTTATGTTGTGTGTCGACTCCGAACGACAGATTTTTGAGAAACTTTTCATGGCAATTTTTACTCTCAGAGTCTTTGCCAGAAATCTGCTGAGAGGAAGTCGCCGAAGAAATATTTTTCGTTAAAAGTCTGACCTGGGATTCGAACCCGGGCCTTTCGTCTAATAAGCCAACACACTACCCACTAGACCACGGCGACTGTTGGTGGTTTAATGTCCAAAAATATAAATTTGGTGTGAAATTTAGTCATTAAACTGACCATTAAGCGTGCCATGGACTTATTTAACAGAGCACGCATTTTAACAATAAAATTCAATGATTTGCAAGAGTTGTTCATTTGTAAGACAATTCATGGTTAAATTATAGACCAAATTGAAGATGTTTAACAGGAAACGTACGTGAGCTTTTTAAACCAATGTTGCCAACGAGATAAGAGCTAAAACATAACCTTTTATTAAAATGAGCAAAAAATACACAAAAACATCCAACGAACTTGTTACAAGTAAACCAACTACATCAGTACGAAAGAAAATGGAGGGGGGGGAGGGGGATTGGCAAGTAAGCAAGAACGCACCAACAAAGAATTCCACTAGAATACACAAACAAAAAATGAAGCGACGATCGAATTCTCTAGAATGCGAAAACACAAACACTCTTCTTCCAGAATATTCGTCAGACTGTTTACGTGGGCATATAAAAAGGCAAGACAAAGATGGTAACCAGTAGTAAGAATTCAGTCAGACTTGTGTGAAGATGCGTTGCGTGTGAAGAGAACAGTCGCGGTTTGAAGATCTCTGCTATACAGATCCAACGAACGAGTGTTGTTGGTCGAGGTCGTAAGCGAAGAAGAATAGCGAACAAGCAGTTATTGTTGTATATGACAAGTTATAAACAGTGACAAACAAAAATAGTGCAAGCAATAAAATTAAACACCAAATTGTTTTTATTTTATTTGAAATCAACAAACTCATAATTTAAACGTTTTTAAAATGGTAAAAACGTAACAATATATTGAGTTATGGAGAGTCGAAATAAACAACAACATCATATGTATTGTGAAGTATGAATATGATGAGCAGTACTTTAAACCTTGAATATGAGTAGAGGTTCCATAATCTTAAAATAAACATGAATGCTTATAAGTATCAGAAATTATGAGTATGATTCAAAACTACTCATCGTTTCAATACTCATTGCTTATAAGCAATATTTTGGCCTGTTGGGTTAGCTGTTACAGTTTAACGTTATTTTTAATATTTTTTATTTATTAAAAATGTAATAAAATTATTAAAAAAAAAAACGCGGGAAAATATTTATTTTTTTTACATTGTGACACTTATGCGAAACAAAGCATTTTGTTCTTGTTGTTGTGAATATGGAGAAGAGAATTCATATTTGTTGCTAATGTCTGTCAACATTTAGACAACAGCAACTTGAATGTACACACACACACACACACACATAAGGAGTGGGATGACTGCATTGGCCAATAAAATAGCTTTGGATGCAGCTGTTAACAATGAATCTCCAGTTTTTTGTTATTTTTTTTTTGTGTGTGTGTGTGTTTTCTTTCAACTTCGCTCTCTCGGTTTTAATGTTACGTTTCGTTTCGTTTCGTTAATATTATTATATGGGGGGCTATTTGTTATCATCAAAATCGCAAAGTAGCGGAATCGCAGCCATTAAAACTTCTTCATCACAATGCAATAATAATGCAAGGCAAGGAAGACAGGAACAACAACAAAAAGCAACAGAAAAAACAACGATTCTAAAAACAATTTACGCAATTGCAATAACAAATAAATGAGAACAGCAATGAGTGGAGGCAGCAATAACAAGAACAACAACAACAACCTCACAATGTTAGTGATGACAATGATGATGATGATGAGAATGATGCTGAAAAGCTAAAAGTAAAGTAGAGGAAAAGAATTGAAATTGAAAATAAATTTTTGCTGAAACGGACGTTAAGCTAAAAACGTAAACAGCAGTGTATATAGCAGGACATGCTTGTTAATAATATTGTTTGTACGAGTAGTTGTTGTAGCTCGATTGCTGTTGCTTGTGTGTGTTTATTAACAATATACGGATACACGCACACCCGTGTCTTGTTTATTGATAGTGTAGCACAATTTTTATGGTACTGTTATGGCTGTTGTCATTGTCAGTTAGTTGCCAAGGCTAATGTATCTACAATTACGAACATATTTGCCAGCAATTGTTGCTGCATTGTTGCTGCTATAGACAGCCTTTGCTGTTGTTATTAGCAAGAGGAAGTAAGAGAGTTTGGGGACTATTTTTCTTTAATTTAAATTTGTTTTTATTATTTTTTATAGAATTTTTCGCTCTTGTTTTTTGGTTTTGGTTTTTATTTTTTTCTTTTTCACTCTTAAAACACTTCAACACTCCAGTATTCATTGTAGCATTAATGTTGTTGCAGAAACCTACAAACCATTCACCATCAGCAGCAGCAGTAACAACGTTAAACAAACGGGAATTACGTCAAAAAATGATATTAGCGGCTGGTTAGGTTGGCTGCCCTGGCTGGCAACAATGCTTGGGATTTGTATCAGGAGATTTCTATATTTATTCATTCATTTGTATACCCGGGCTCTCTAAGCAACTCTCAACAATGACGTTTTTTTTCGGGAGCAAGAGACAGCATAAAACGTGTATTTCAACACTAGCCCTTAAGGGATTTTCCAGGATTTTGCATTTGAATAAATCGACAAGGCACATCCGAAACAATAAAACAAATAGAATATAAACAGCCGAGCCGCACTAAAAAAAAAGATGCCATTATTTAGGCTCATGGTATAGAGTACCAAAGCAAGCAACATCAGGCTCTAGCAACAACATTTTTTTAAAATTTTTCAATTTGAAAAAAACAAAAAATGAATGGAAAATAGAAAAACGTAATCATTAATACCAACCGCAGCAGCCACAATCGCATAGAATCTACTCTCTCTCTCTAACCAATCTCTGGCGCTAAGGCAAGCTTCTGTTATTCCAAACCAAATCATCTCCGCTAAACAACAGAAAATCCTACTCAAACTCCACTCCTGTGGAAAGACACACTGAAAATAGAATCCAAAAGGAGAAAAAAACGCTGTTAAAATAAATACATGACGAAATGAAAACAATTTGCCCATTTCGTATGCCATTTTGGGTGAAATGAAAAAATAACAATTGTTTCCAGGTCCACTACCCAACAAACCATAGCCATGTATAAAAACTATGTGGGCCCGAAACACATGCCCTTTCACACAGTAGTACTAGCCCTCCACCCACCTAATATTTACGCACCAAACGTGGATAAAAAAAAACAAATTCAGGCAAATCAAGCCTGTTGAAGCTTTGATAAGAACAAAAAAAGAAAAACAGAGAAACAGGAAAGAAAACACACGACAATAAAAGTTCCTGGGGTTTCTTTTTTCATTTATTTTTGCAAATTCGTTATGTGAAATTGCTAATATGCGCCAGTTTTTAACAACATGACAAATAGAAAACAAAGAAAAAAAATTCTGAACATTTGAAATTCCACTTTCATGTGACACGCAGCAATCCACCCAGAAACCCTTTTTGCAGCCTAACGCCACCTTAACTCATAAGGTTTATAAACGCCCTGTACATGTATGCACGTACGTACGTATGTATTTGCATCCTGGTATTGAAACCAATTTTCCCAAAAATTTTCCTCCTTTTTTAACAATTTTTGTTTTCGAAAAATATTTTTTTTGTTTGTTTGTTTGTTAACTAATACGTTCAAAACAAGATCAAAAACGCATATCACCGCTTACCCCCCCCCTCTTTCAATTTGAGCCACTGAAAACAGGCAGGCAAACAAAAATGTTTTACTAACAAATTTTCCAACAAAAAAAAAAAATTGGTTTTTGTCAATTGAACGAACGAACAATTGCGAATTGTATCTACAGCGATAAGCGTATTAATGGTTGAATTCGATAAAAAAGAAACAAGAAAGGGACATTCAAAGTGTGGTATTTGCAGTTGCTACCGCATAGTACACAATGGAACATAAAATGGATTAAATTCTCTAACAACACTTTTGCCTTTAATTTACACCAACAATTTAGGATAGATTTAGGAGCGACAATGACAACAACAACAACAAACAATTTTTTTGAAAATGGAAATTATTTTCATGGAAATTATTTTTATGCTGCACCAAACAAAAACAATACAACGCCACGTTTTTTATTTTATTTTTTCTAGTAAATTTCGCCATAAAAATAACAAAATTTTAATTAAAATTTTAAAAATTCAATTGCTTTAGTAAACAAATATTGGATCGAAGCTTTAATGCTGGAGATGAGATAAGCAATAGAGTGTAATTCTCAATATGTCCAAAAAGGGGACTAGTCAGAATTAAAACCTTGCTTCTCACATCATCCATGTTGTGTAAGTTAATATTATACATGAATGATGAGACCTACAGTTTACAGAAAGCCGCCGATCGAAATGTTTTTCATAACTTAACATACTAGCAACTAGTCCACAAACACATACAGTAGCGAGCACAAAAAATGCAACACTGTGCCATATGATCTTTAATAAGATCTGTTTCAAAATAACGGTAACTAATTTATCTATTTTCTTTTGCTGTTAATTCTTTCAATTATAAGTTTTCAAAGTAACCACAGTTTATTCCAAATTCTGCTTTAAAAAGTTAAATATTTTTGAATTAGTGAAAAAAGTGCAAATTTTTAGCGAGCAAAAAAAATGCAACATAATAAAAAAATAGTTAAAGTAAGTTATTTATTTAATTATAATTGAAAATTTCTTAAATAAGTTATACACCATGCGTTTTGTAATAGAAGCAGCTCTCAGCTGACAGCAAAACTGCAATCATTAAAGCCTCAGAAGAACGAAAATCCATGCGTGAAGTTGGACATCTCTTTGGTGTAAATCAATCAACCGTATGTCGGATTAAATCTCGATTTTCCTTGAGAAATAGTGTGGAAAGGAAACCAGGTAGTGGTAATCCTCGAAAAACTACCTCTCGCCAAGACCGCCAGATGATTGCACTGGTTGAAAAAGATCCACGAAAGACCGCAGTGGACGTTGCTAATTTCGCAAATGAGCAAATGGGAGTCTCTATAGGCGTTCACACTGTTCGCCGTAGGTTGAAAGAGGCTAATTTACATGCGAGACGACCCGCATCAGTGCAATCAATAAAAAGAAGCGCCTGGAATTTGCAAAACGTTACAAGAATTGGTCAAATGAACAATGGGCTAAAGTCTTGTGGAGCGATGAAAGCAAATTTAATTTGTTTGGCTCCGATGGGATAAATTTTGTTCGAGGACCGCCTGGACAGAGATATTCTCCAAGATATCAACTTCCAACCGTAAAACATGGCGGTGGATCAATAATGGTGTGGGGTAAGGAACGATATGTTTAAAAAAAATTATTGATTTTACGTCACGTATTTACAGGTGCGTTTTCCCTTAACGCAAATCGAAGGAAAAATTGACGCCAAGAAGTACTGTGAAATCCTTGGAGAACACATGCTTCCTCATCTGCGGGGAAAAATGCCTCCTGGTAGCATATTTCAACAGGATAACGATCCAAAGCACTCAAGTCGCTTAGCTCGAAACTTTTTAAGCGACAATGATTGGCCATCACAGTTTCCCGATCTAAACCCCATAGAAAATCTATGGGAGCTATTAGATCGGGAAGTTAAGAGGAAACATCCGTCAAATAAGAGGCAATTAGAAGAAATTTTGAAAAGTGAATGGGAGAAAATATCCATTAACACATTAATAGCTTTAGTCGACTCTATGCCTTCTAGGTTGCAAGAAGTAATAAAAAATAGGGGCTACGCCACTAAATATTAATTTTAAGATTTTTTTTTGTAAGAATTACTATTTAATTTAAATAAATAATTAAAATTTATGCTGTTGCATTTTTATTGCTCCCATGAAATTCGCACTCTTTTTAATAAATGACAAAATAATCTATCATTAATTAAAAATATTTACATAATGTTATTGATAATATATATCTATAACTGTAGGGATTAATAACCCAAAGAAATATTTTGAACTGGTCACCATTTTTTTAAAATTATCGCACTTAAAGATAATTTTACCCAACGTTGTATTTTTTGTGCTCGCTACTGTATATATACAGTATTCCCTCGATTTACGTCGTAGAATGTTCCGGAAAAAGGCGACGTAAATGGAATTTCAAAAAACTCATACTATCAAATGCATTTATTTGCGTACATTTTATACAAAAAAAAAAATAAATAATAAAATTTTTATTCTATGTATTGAATTTTTTTAAGAGGGATTTCCCCTGATTTTGTTTATAAACTACAGAGGTGACGTAAATCGAATGACGACGCAAATCTAAGTTTAAGGTAACAAAATTTTTGACGACGTTAATCGGAACAACGTAAATCTAGACGACTACTGAGAATACCGTATAATCGTTACAATCATTAAGCCAGGAGTACAACCTAATTTCTCACACCATCCATGTTGTGTGAGTTAATTTTATTCATGTCCTCTTCATGGTAGTTTTATTTACTCACAAAATTTTTATATGAAAACTGCTGGAGAGTAAGCTGCCTGGAGAAATATTTTTAATAAGTCAACACCCTATCAACTAGACTACGCATACATAATTGGCCATTACAAGCCCTTAGTCAAGATTACGACCTATTTTCTCACACCTCTTATGCTGGCCGTATTAATCGTATACATGAATGGTGGGACCTACAGTTTAAAGACAACTCTGAACAACAGATTTTGGAAAAGCTTTTCATGCGATCTTTATTTACTCTCTGAGTTTTGGCCAGAAAGCTGCTGAAAGGTAGTCCCCGACAGAAAAGTTTGTTTTTTCTAATTCGTTTTCCCGAAATCTTCGCGAGTTAGGGGTTGAACCACGGGCACTCGTCTAAAAACCCACAGTCTACTAGATTACGGTGACTTCAGGTTATCCATTTCGTAGTTTCAAAAGTAAACGTAAATAAATCACGTTTAAAATATTTTGTTTCATGATATTTTCTGTGTTATTGTAAAGTTTAAACGTTGACATTATGTGGGAAACACTAGATCATTTAAATGACATCCATGCAAAGTTTTGCAACCATTGATTCTTTTGAGATAATTTTCGACCACTTTTTCACACATACTGGATGGTATCTCAGCCATAACTTGAGGAATGTTGGTTTTTAAGTGCTCAAGAGTTAAAGGTTTATCTGCATAAATACGGCCTTTCGCCCTACAAAAAAGTCTGATCTTGGTGGCCAGTTGATATCGCCACGAGGAGATTAATACGCGGGCAGGAAATGTCTCTTGCAATAAAGCCATATTCGTTCGAGTTGTGTGGCATGTGGCACCGCTTTGTTGAAACCACATATTCTCCAAGTCGTATTCACATTATCACATAACTATAACCATAACGAATTGACCGTGTCAGTTTTCGAAGAAGTAAGGTTCAATCACACCTTCGGACCAAAGAGCGCACAAAACACTGACTTTTTCTGTATGTAATGGCCTCTCTTCATTTACTTGAGGATTCTCACAACCCGAAATATGAAAAATTACCATCCACCGTCTGTTGTTCAAGCACCCTTTCTACGTATCTACGATGCTGGCTTCAGTTGTTGCGTGAGCTGGACTTTATATGGATGTATGTGTAGATCTAAATGCAAAATATGCTATAGTGTGCCGTTAGACAGTCCTAATTCACTTACAATAGCGATATTTTCAGTAACCACTCCAGTCTCTTTAAATTTCTTCGCAATTTTATTAATTGCTTGCGTAGTTGGACTACATAATCGTCCAACCATAATCTCCTCTTAAAGCACGATACGTGGCTGTGGCAGAATCACCATTTTTGTAGTAGGTTTTGATAATTTTTATGCGTTATGCGTGTGATAGTTAAGTGAGCCATTTTCGTTAAAGTCACACTTTCAACTGAAAAGAAAAACTTAGTTTGACAGATGTCGAATTCCAGTCACATAGTTTTGAGACCAAGAAATGGATTTCCCTTTATTTATACAACACATTGTGATTGGAATGGGAATATAAAAACTAAGTAAATATCGACAATCAATGATTTGTCGCCTTTATTCTCTATGCCTATGTCCATATACAGACATAATTGGCCATTACAACCTTTCAGTCAGGATTACGACCTAGCTTCTCACACCATTTATGTTGAGTGCGTTAATTTTATACATGAGTGGCGGGACCTAAAGTTTTAAAGTCGACTCCAAACGACAGATTTTTGAGAAGCTTTTCATGGCAATTTTTACTCTCAGAGTCTTTGCCAGAAATCTGCTGAGAGGAAGTCGCCGAAGAAATATTTTTTTTTTCGTTTTAATGTCTGACCTAGGATTCGAATCCGGACCTTTTGTCTAATAAGTCAACACAGTACCCACTAGACCAAGGCGACTTCGACCCTATGTCCATATAGCAGTATTAAAGTTAAAATATTCCTTTCGATTCCGATTGTGAGTTATGTAAAGCAATGCTTAGCAATTTTGGGAGTCATAAAGCGATGTTTCCTAATCAAGCACACGTATTAATGGTATCAACGACACACCATTGACAGCAAGTATTCAATTAGAGGTATGGTATCCACATCCACATGTTCAAGTACTTGATTAATGTAATGAGAGTTGTTGTACGAATGCCAGTTGACGTGCAAAATATTGCTCACAAAGCAAAATAAGCTCACTTCCATAGAAAAATGAGGATTTGTATGAAAATCAGAACGTTGAATGCGTACATCAAGTCGATTTTTTGTTGTGGGAGCGGAACTTGATTCGTTAGTAACATGGCAATACAAAATATGCTGAGTTTTATGATCAAACGTTTGCAAACACCACATGTAATAAGTTACGAAGTTATAAGTGAATTTTTCAACCACTGGTGTAAGTTACTTGTGGGTTTGGCTAGCCACAGTTTTCTATGGCTAGTACTAGTAGTATCTTCACAGCTAAAGTCTTCAAGTATTGTCTCGTATAAAAGATTTACTTTAACGTCTTATCGGAATCTTTTTTTTTGTGTTCCAACAACATACACTTTTGGACAGGGATATCTCTCAGTTTTAGGTGTATTTAAAAAAGTGGAAGCAGTAAAGTAGCTGCTGAAAAATTTCAATCTTCTGAATCCATTTTAATTTCTTTAAAATGTAAACGAATTACATTTTCTAAGGAACCTAATTTGACAAACATTCTTGTATTCATCAATTACTCCTACTTTTTCAAATAAATTTAAAGGCAAAATAAAAGAGAATGTCAATCTGTTATTTTGAATTAGGCCTCCGGTTGTCAATTGTTTTCCAAAATACGTGCAATTCCGTTCGAAAAAATAAAACATCATGTACTTCGTGGCTGTGGTTGGTTCATTATGTATGCAAAAGTATATTTTAACATTATTCTGCTTGTACTATATGAAGTATTTGTTTCAGCTCTCTCTTGTTCTCCCGCTCTCTCTGTCTCCTCGCGGTGTTATAATTTGATGCGGCTTTTACATGTCAAACAACCATTTTGTATGTTTTTTGACAAAATGGCAACGAACGAAAATTCGATGGGAAAATATAACAAAATGCCTTTGAAATGTGATAGAGAGAGTGAGTGAGAGAGAGAGCCAGAGAAAATACATGAGGAACATGATTCGTTTTAGCCTCCACTAACTAAACTAAGGACTCATATTAGCACTCTGGTTAAAGATAAAAATGTTTGACTTGGGTTTTCTTTTTCGGTTATTCGCTTGATTTTAATGTTGAGACCCATCAAAAAATATTTTGTAAGACTTACAGAGACTTACGTGTTACTTCCTGTTCGTTTTCTATAATTTGGCTACAAGACTGTTCTTCTTCTTCTAATATTATCCCATGGTATACGGCTGCTTTAATGTCCTTTCCAGTGTTATTATTATCACATGAGTAGAAAAAAAAATATAAGCCCCCCGTAATAAAGTATGGCTATTTATCATGTCGCGTTGTCTCTTCTTTTTCTTTTTTTTCGTTTATTTTCCTGTTTTCCATAAAACGAAATTTGATTTCTTACCCCCTTTTAGGCGTCTTAACTATGAATACTAAAAGATGAAATGTTGTTGCATATATTAAGGAGACATGACTTGTTTTCCGGTTAGAATTTTTTTCTCTCTTATTTTCCCTTATTCAACAATGTTCTTGAGAGTTGATTCGTTCACGATATTTTTTTCGTTTTCGTTTTACCAGCAGTCTTCTCCTAAGCAGCTTGAATGTTGGCTTTACATTGTCAAGATTATTGTGGAATTTCTTTTTTCTTTTTCTCTCCACATTTTTTTCATATTTTTTTCTTAAAGCTTGTTCCATGATGAGTTATTTTCTAGTTTTGAAAGGAGCGAAAATGTGAAATAAAAAAATGTTTTTTGGACATTTTTAAGTCAGTTTTGTATTCATAAGATTGTGTTATGAAAAATGCCAACGGAAATGAGCGACACACGTTAGGAATCTTAACGAAACTTAAGTTACTGGCACTGGTACATTTTATACTGACAAGTAAAATAATAGCATGTACGTATGTACACCGTTTCCAAGTGTAAGATACGGAAACCAATGTTATCTTTTGCATATAAGAGAGATAATATAAATCTGCCCGGCATAGTCACTGAAGAATTTTTTGGATTGAAGGCAGTTGGGAAGGATATTCATTAGGCGCATCGTGCCCTTATAACTTAAGTAACTGGCAACTCCATCGTTAATTATCTTCTCGAGGGAACCAGCAGATTATTTAGCATTGGGAAATGCATTGCAATGAGTCTGAATTATAAGATTAAATGGATTTGGACGCTAAATAATGAATGAAATCTTCAGAAATAATGTAGAATCTTGTAACTATTCTCAAAGCGGAAGACGTAAATCATTTTACTTGACGTACTCAGTGTACTCAGTTCCTATAAAGTTCACTTGATATATCTGGACAAGTTGATCCGCCTACTCAAAGGAAACTGGGCCACTCTCTGTTGGATCCCTGTCAAGTGATAACTCTCGACAATCAGTAAGTAAATAGGCTTACCACAAGAAGATTTTTTTGCTGTTGAGATGAAAACTTTTCTGTGGACTAGGAAAATTAATTTGGAATATAAAATTCTGAACCGAACTGGAACTATAAGTTAGGTTATGTGAGCTTAAACTGGCAGTTGAATCAATGATTACAGCACACTTGGGCCCTATAAGCTCCCTTCCTTAACAGGCAGCCGCATCAATGAACATAGCTCACTTGAGCTGTAATCCTATAAGCTCCCATTGTAGAACCGACTTTGCCTTATATAATCATTGCTTCTGCTTGGCATCTCTCAATCATCCCGAAGATCTTATGAAGTTGTAAAGTTTTCTAAAGTCCAGTTTGTCTGCACATGTTTTGTCACCAAATTCTGGGCGCCGGAGAGATCTTCTTCTTCTCAGGCAATAAGCGCCTAATAATGACAGAGATGATGTTCTGTGGTCTCCTCTTCTTCCTCGTCGTTGTAGGCTTCTACAGAAGTCGTTATGATATACTCCCAGCCTCCTAACATTAATACCTAAAGGCCAGTGTCAGTTCAGGACTACTATAGGGTTCTGGAGATAGAATCTTGATATGTTCAATACAAATACTGTTCTACATATCCAAGTATGAAGATCGATTTAAATCTATCTGGTGTCTTTGAAAGTAGGTTTATAATCATTTTTTACCTTTAGGAAATAAGGGAATTTTTGTGAAACCATTTGTTTGCCTGTTTACAGGGGAATGCCAGGGTCATGTAGGAATTCTTTTGAATTTTCATTGGTGCCGGCTTTAGCAAGCGCATCGCCATTGTTCTTATCGTCGAAGGTCCCGTGTTTTGGAATCCAAATGATGGTTACCAACGAATGTCTTGCTAAACTCTCCAGGAACACCCGGCATTCTAGGACTATTTTAAGTGTTGTATACACAGTCTCTGAGGATTTAACACTAAACCTACCATGACCCATTTTGAACTTCTGTCAGAATTTCTTGAAAATAACATTATCTCATCGCCATTTGCCTTTACGACTTTTATTACAAAATAAATCGAATGTGTTTTTCAAGATTTATTTCTCTCTTGTTAATTTTTTTTACCGAGAAATGTATGTAATCTACCTTAAATACCGCAAGGGGCCATTTGACCCCCTTTGGTAGGAATGTATTATGTATTCTTAATAAAGTATCGGTTGGTTTAGTGTTAATGGCCGCTTTACTGTGGCTAAACATGCGTATATTTCCAGATGATGAATTACTTTTACACCGAATTTGTCTGGGGGTAATTTTAGCAGCCATTAATTCAGTCAGATTCTGTATAGTCTAGTAGGTACGGTCCAAACCGCAGGACAGACATTTCCATTTCAACAGTCTTCTGGCCGAAACTCTGTGAGTAAAGAAAATTTGCCAAGAAAAAGTTCCTCAAAAAGTCAGGCATTCAGAGTCGACTTTAAACTGTTGGTCCCCAAACTCATAGATTACATGCACAACACCCGTAGTGCAAGAAGCTAGGATGTAATCCTGACTGAAGGATTGTAATGAATATTTTGTACGTATGTTTGAAAAGTACCACAATGAGTTAATGAATTAAAGTAAAACACAGTCTTTTCTGTTTGGAATTTGCAAAAACAGATTTTATTTTTTCGTTATTGGAAATGGTGTAATCCAATTTTCCCAAACCATTCTCTGTGGACTACATAAATGGTACAAAATAAACACTTGAAAGAGGAATATGCCAAGATACATATTCTTTCAGAGGGAGGGGGGGTTTCTTTTTTTATAAGAAAAACGGATTTCATTCAAGACTAATGCTACTCAAAATGTATCCACGCACACACACACACACAAACACACACATAAATTGTATGTTTAAATTTAAATCAACATCAATTCTTTACAACTTATTTTCATACTTTGTTGTATTTTATGTTTCATATTTTATTTCTCTAAGCCATCATACCAACCGCATTCAACTTTTCATTTTCAAGAAAACCCCTCCCCTCCTTACCTATACACAATAAATGCCCGTACACTTTATGTACAGGGGCTATAACGTTTAGCAATTTATTATCATTTTGCGGTGTTAAAAACATATTAAAGTTCAAAATGAAATTTATTTTAAACACACAACACAAATGAAATTATTAACTAAAGTAAGGGGTTATGCATGCCACATTCGTACCATGCCAAGCCATACTCCTCTTAAGCCACAAAACAATTTATCTCGAAGAAAATTACATTTCAACTAAAAACGGAAGGATTTCAAATTTATATTCATTTGTGTTAATAGCCTCTTAAAAAGGGAAGGGAAGTAATGAAAATGATTTTCTTCTTCTGTTGCTTTTCCTTTTAATAAAAATCCAAAAAAAAAAGAAAACCAAAAAACATTGAGATGGACTTGGTATATAAGGGGTATGTATGATCGCATAGAGTTGCAGTAATGGCCAGAGAGGGCACACAATTTTATAGCAATTACTAGTGAGAAGATCTCTTATAACGTCACTTTAAACACTTTGCCAAATATGGAGGCAAATCGTTACTAAAACAAGGAAGTGTAGAACCTACGGTCACTCTAAAATCTGAACTACTATTAGAGCCGTTTTAAATTTTCTTTTATGCTCGCCTACTCCTACTTACTTAATTGGCCATCACAACACTTTAGTCAACCAGACGTCGACACAAAGAGAACATAATAAAAATGTGAGTGTATTTGTGAGAAGCATGTATATAACCCAGAGGAAAATTGTTAGTAATTATTGTTTTAGCAGTGTTCGAACAAACATTGTGCTTTTCGCACAAGTTTTTATGGATTTATAGCGAGAGTCATCATTACATATTGTAGGTACCTGAAATTCAATATATTTAAAGCAAAAAATTCTGTTTGGCAGTTTTTCTTCACATTTTCATTAAATTTTTCTTTGGGTGTACAATTGATACACAAAAAAATTTCAAAAAGAAGCTATGAGAACCTGCTTCGCTGAAAGCTGACAAGCCACTGAATACATTTTTACGTTTTTTTTTTTAGCGAACAGTGTTGATGTTCGTGCCCTATGTGTGTAAAAATCCGAAGATGATTTTCCCCTGAGGGACATTTGTAGGTTACAGCCTATCTTGTCACACAACTAATGTTGTGTGTGTTCATTTCATCCATGACACAGACAGACAGATTTTTGTGATTGTTGGGTTTTAAATTCCAGGCCTTTGGTTCAATACCAGCTTAGACATTTCGATTAAAATTAGCTTGATTTTTACTACTTCCGCAAGCTGAATCTGCTAAGCTGAGGAAATTTGCTGCTCTGCTGCTGCATCTCTGTTCAGGTGCACACTGCCGGCATTGAATAATTATGATGAGTTTGCTAGGAAAAAAGTTTTCACGCTGCTGTTGAATCCAAAACCTTTCCCTGGACTATGAAAAGTAGTTGGGATTGTAAGCAATAATTTAGATTAGGTTAGCTTGGGTTAAACTAGCAGCTTAGGCATTTCGAATAAAACTTCATTTTAGTAGCCTTCAGACAAAACCTTTTTTATAGTAAATCAAAGTTTCATGACTCTAGCTCATCAATCGAGCTAAATTTGACCGATAATATGGATTATATAGGATTTGGAGAAGGATGTGATTTGTGGCTTACTCGGATAGCCCTACAACTTATAAAACACCCACAAGAAGATGTCAAACGGTGACAAATTGCACGATATCGATGGCTAGTTTACATTACAACCAAGTAAGCTAACATGTATACATGCATACTTGATCATTACAAGGTTTTAGGCAGGATTACGACCTCGCTTCTCACTTCACTTCTGTTGTGTGTGGTAATTTTTATATATATGAATGGCCGGACCTACAGTTTAAAGTCAACTCCGATTGACAGATTTTTGAGAAAATTTTCATGGCAATTCGATTTGCAGAAATCTACTGAGAGGAAGTTGCATTAGAAATATTTTTTCACAATTTCGTTTTGATGTCTGACCTGGGGTTTGAACTCTGGCCCTGCGTCTAATAAGCCGACACACTACCTACTAGACTACGGCGATTACAAAAACGTAGCATTTGTGCGGTTTTTCCATCGAATATCCTTAAATAGACTGTATTAAACAAAAAAAAGGCTTATCAAACTACTGCCACCTCACGCCAACGAATTCTGGGACCATCCTCGTCTATTCATTGAAACCCTTGCTGCTAAAACACCTCTTTTGGCCTAGTACTCTTAGAAGCTTTTGAAATTACCTATAGCTGTCGATAAATTCTTTCGATAAATTGTGAATATTCAAAGAATTTAGTCTCATTAACATTAAATCTTTCGGCTTTAATATTGTCATATTTTGTTATGTTCGAGATGTCTGACCTGAGATTTGAACAGTGGCCTTATGTCTAATAAGTCAACACACTACCTTGTAGACGGCGGTGACTTGCTAGAAGACTGCTGATTGGTAGTCGCCGAAGAAATATTTTTGTTCGTTTTTTGTTTTGTTACAGATGTCTCACCTCGAGTTTGAATCGAGGGCTCAGATCTAATAAACGAACACACTACCTACTAGATCATGGCGCCTTCGGGTGAACTAAAAATATCTCCTATTTACTCCTGCAGAATAGTGGGTATGGCATGAACTGTGTAGCATGTACAGCTGTTCTGTTGAAA
This sequence comes from Sarcophaga peregrina, assembly GCA_014635995.1. NCBI lineage: Eukaryota > Metazoa > Arthropoda > Insecta > Diptera > Sarcophagidae > Sarcophaga > Sarcophaga peregrina. The sequence goes on along the minus strand of CM025790.1, from coordinate 9,377,708 downwards.
CCACATATTTTTGATGGATAGATTATCGACTTTAAGCTTAAAGGAGTTCATAATTATCGACATAGAGAGCTTGCCGTTTTAGTGATGTCCTGGCCATTGTTGTCTTCAAAGAAAAATGGAGTGATGATGCATACATACATACATAATTGGCCATTACAACCCTACAGTCAGGATTACGACCTAGCTTCTCACACCACTTATGTTGTGTGCGTTAATTTTATACATGAGTGGCGGGACCTACAGTTTTAAAGTCGACTCCGAACGACAGATTTTTGAGAAGCTTTTCATGGCAATTTTTACTCTCAGAGTCTTTGCCAGAAATCTGCTGAGAGGAAGTCGCCGAAGAAATATTTTTCGATTTGATGTCTGACCTGGGATACGAACCCGGGCCTTTCGTCTAATAAGCCAACACACTACCCACTAGACCACGGCGACTACAACTGATCATGCAGCCAGTCCAAAATTCACATCAAGATATTAACTATCACAGTTCACAAGTATAATCTCCTTTGGATTGCCCGCCATAAACTGTTCACAGCTATTTTATACCTTAAGTAAGTTTTTCCTTATTACGTCAACTGATTTAGGAACCATTCCCGTATGTACGCCTCTGTGTTCCTTTAAAAGAAGTCATCAACAATTCCATTTTTTCAACATTTATTGGTTGGGAATTTTCATTTTCATTTTCTTATCATTGTTATGAATGATAAAAAAAAGAAAAGTAGGATAAAGGAAGATGCATAATTTTTTTGGTTGCCATTTATCAAACGGAAATGAAAAGTTTATTTTAAGCCACACACACACACACAAAATATAAACACAATAATAAAGCCAACACAAACTGTTCCTTATTGCTAATGTTGGGCCAACAAGCAAGCATTACTGTTGACAGGACAATTTACCCATACAACAGCCTTAAACATAAGCAAACAATACAAATCCATGGATAAGTACTCATACCCCAAACCAACATGTGTATACTCTTTTGGTTTACATTACTCTACTAAAAAAAAAGGAGGAAGAGTACACACAACAATTTGTCATAATTTAGTTTACGACCATCGTACATACTAGATACAATACATGAAAACAGCCAATGAAAGGCTATAGATTAGCAGCTTCTTTTTTTTTATTGCTAATGGGAAATCTAAACAAGATAATAAAAAATGTAAGGAAAGCAAGGGAAAGAAAGGGAATCCAACCTACTGATTTATTTATAAAGTAAAGCTTCGTTTTATAGTTTCTTCAAATCTAAGAAATACGCGGTCTTTTTTATGTTTCCATTTCGTTTTATTTTTTTTTTTTTATGGAAAATGCAATGTCAGCTTAATGTCTTTTCCCTTCTTGTCATCATCTTTCTGTTTTTGTTGTCTTTATTTTTTTATTCCATTTGTTCTGTGGTACATTTATAATGATTTGGTCATTTATCATCAACTGCGAACATTTTGTTCAGTTGTTTGGTAATTGAATGGTCGTAACCGAAGAATTTATGAAAGACATCATTAGCCGGTTGATTTATAATTGGCAAGCAAAACAGAAATACAACAGAAAAGAAAAAAAATTGCATACATTTTGCTAACAAATGCTAAAAATCCAAACGATTTATTCTAAATAATTTATTTCATGATAATTAGTTGCATACATTAGCTTGGAAAGACAAAACAATATTGTTTCATAAATCTAATGGCGTTAGAAACTATGAAATTTTTATTGTTTCCAAAAAATTTTCTTTTGGGTACGCGCTGAATTTTTCGTGCTCAAAATAATTCCAGTAATAATGTAAGATGGATGTAATAGGTCTACAGAATAGGCGATACTTTGAGCTTGAATTTGGCACATCATGCTGAGATACTTAAAACATCTTGGCTCATATCTCACCAATAGCATTTGTCATGTTCTCCTACAGACCATAAGTTTATGGCTTTTCCAATAGGAAAGTTATAAAGTTTATCGTATTACACCAGAGTACACACATATCTTCACAAAAATGGTGTACTGCAGTTAAATCACATGATCATGGTGCTCAAAGAACTACTTAAGACATACTAATTAGCCACTACAACCCTTCAGTCAGGATTACGACATAGCTTCTCACACCACTTATGTCGTGTGCGTTAATTTTATACATTAGTGGCGGGACCTACAGTTTAAAGTCGACTCCGAACGACAGATTTTTGAAAAGCTTTTCATGGCAATTTTTACTCTTAGAGTCTTTGCCAGAAATCTGCTGAGAGGAAGTCGCCGAAGAAATATTTTTTCGTTTTGATGTCTGACCTGGGATTCGAACCCGAGCCTTTTGTCTAATAAGCCAACACACTACCCACTAGACCACGGCGACTAGTGACTAGTTAAGAACTTGGGATTAATTGCTTGCCAAGCTCGCGATGAGTCATTACATCGCTTACACAGCCTTGCGTGGGTTTTTGGGTCCAGATGACATCACGTCAGGTTTTCGAGAAAAAGGGTGTTGAAACCCCTAAAAATAGCGTTTTTGGCCATTTTTGAAAAATTGTAAAGCTTAACATTGACGTGCTAGAACCATCGCTATTGTCAGAAATGGACTTCTGTATAAAATTAAGACACACAACATAAGTGATGTGAGAAACTGCGGGCTTCTTGGGGACAATTTCTGTAGACCGTCTAATGGTGAAGGTATAGCACTACCCATTTTATAGTCACCAGCAGCAACTCGTTTCCTTACCGTTCGCATCTTCCCTCCTTCCACCTTTCCTAAAAAACCCGCACAATGCACAATGTTTTATAAAGAACAAAAAAAAAATTTATCTTTCCTCTTTAAAATAAGCCCAAAAACAAATTTAAAAAATTCAAAATGGCGGATCCAATACGGCGATGCGATAATAATTTTTAAGTAAATCCGATTAATTTTTATAAACCTCGGCCGCCATATTGGATCTGACCAGTTTCGTTTTCAGCGCTTAAAATGCCTTCGGAAACACTTGGAGCCATCTTAGTTGCACAAAAATGTATAAATTTACTGGGATGTGTTATCAATCATTTGCAAACATTTTTAGTTTGTTAGTCTATTTATTGTGAATTGTTAAATCAGATTGATATATGGCTCTGTTACGCTGTGGGATCCAGTTTATGCACTGTTTTGACTCCCAACAGTAAGTTCTGAAAATTAACAGTTGATAACGGTAATTTTGTTGAAGCTATATACGTGGTGCAGAATTCGCCGTAGTCGAGTAGGCAGTGTGCTGGCTTATTATACTCAAGATCCGAATTTAAACCCCAGGTCAGACATCATAACGAAAATATGAAAATATCTCTTCGGCGACTTCTCAAAAACCTGTCGTTCGGAGTCGACTTTAAACTGTAAGTCCCGCCGCTTATGTATAAAATTAACGCATACGACGTATGTGGCGTGAATCTAGTGGGTTGTATCTAATCTAATAGTCTAGCTATTCGTGGTTTCAATAGCCACCAGAGACTCTGGCGTATTACACTACATCAAGCATAAGTTCTAAACTACTCAACATATAATTCCAATACATGTAATTTGTAGTTGTATTGTAATTAATTAATTAAAAAAATCAATAAATATTCTGTCCTTTTTACCTTCTCACGGCCTGGTAATAGTTTACGCTCCCGGAATCGTCATATCGAGAGAACTATTCTCGGTAAATAAATGCGTGCTCACTGATTTAGTAAACAATTGGTGAACACCCACTTCCCAACAAAATGCAAAATCTGACAACCGCGAAAAGAATTCAAGGCTGTTCAATTCACCAAGGATATCATAACTTGATCAATTATGCATCGTGACTCGTACAAAACCCAGGAAGACAAATGTTCATTGAATAGGCTCTGGAGCAGTTGGGAAATGACTTTAATTTTCATTGAAAATTCATCTTCATCGATGAATACAATTTCTTGAAGAAAGGTTACGTGAAAAAAAACAAAATTGTCAAACATAGGATGCTACCAATCCTTGTCTGATCCAACAGCGTCCAATTTATTCTGAAAAAGTCATCGTTTAGTATGGATTTTGTACTGGCGGCTATATTGTTCCAATATAATATTTTTGAACGACGCACATTGGGGTTTTTGATGTTTAAAATTGGAATTAATTGGAAAATTAAATTCTTGGATACCAAATATTTTTTGACATGAAAGCTCTCACGATTTAATTCCCAATTTAGGCATCAAAAATCTCAATATGCGTCGTTGGTGAGGGGAGGACTTACTTAATTGGTCATTAAAACCTTTAGTCAGCTTAGGCCTTTAGTCTAGCTTCTGTATGTTAATATTATTAAGGAGAGGCGGGACTTTAAACTGCAAGTCCTCTCCGAGCGACAGATTATAGAGAAACTTTTTATAGCAATTTTATTTTATAAAATTCTCTAAATTTTAGAAAGAAGTATTTCTTTTATATTTCGTTTTGTTCAATATGTTTCAGCTGGGTTTTGAAACATAGGTTCGCGTCTAATAAGCCAACAAACTATCTACTAGGCTATGACAGGCACAGGCACTCTAGGTTGATAATTACCAAATTCTTTTGCAATGAATTAGATACCGACCGTGCTACGTGCCACACAGCTTTTGCCATATTGAATATTTTGCAGGAGAGATTTCAGGGCATGGTCAACAAAGGGCGGAATAATGAGAATTGTGCCAGCAAAATTGTACGAATTGACTTCATTAAACTTTCACTTATGGGATTTTCTTAAGGCGCAGGTATATGTGAATAAGCCAAAAGCCACAGCGATCAAATTTCAGATGTACTGAACTCAGAGAAATTCCATGCTGGATATTTAAACGATGTTATATTGAATATAAAATATCAATGATATCTCACTCTCAGCAACATTTAGAGATATCTTTCAAAGGTGCTTGGCATGGTATATTTTAGACGTTAGTTCCAGGGTTATGTGTAGCCAGTGCATATGGAAAACTATCCTAAGACATTAGATTTCAAATGCTTGGATTCTATCAATAATTCTGGAGGAGGATTTATTATCAGTTTTACGACACTGAAGTCGTGGATGTATGTACAGTAGCGAGCACAAAAAATGCAACACTGTGCCATATGATCTTTAATAAGATCTGTTTCAAAATAACGGTAACTAATTTATCTATTTTCTTTTGCTGTTAATTCTTTCAATTATAAGTTTTCAAAGTAACCACAGTTTATTCTAAATTCTGCTTTAAAAAGTTAAATATTTTTGAATTAGTGAAAAAAGTGCAAATTTTTAGCGAGCAAAAAAAATGCAACATAATAAAAAAATAGTTAAAGTAAGTTATTTATTTAATTATAATTGAAAATTTCTTAAATAAGTTATACAACATGTGTTTTGTGATAGAAGCAGCTCTCAGCTGACAGCAAAACTGCAATCATTAAAGCCTTAGAAGAAAGAAAATCCATGCGTGAAGTTGGACACCTCTTTGGTGTAAATCAATCAACCGTATGTCGGATTAAATCTCAATTTTCCTTGAGAAATAGTGTGGAAAGGAAACCAGGTAGTGGTAATCCTCGAAAAACTACCTCTCGCCAAGACCGCCAGATGATTGCACTGGTTAAAAAAGACCGCAGTGGACGTAGCTAATTTCGCAAATGAGCAAATGGGAGTCTCTATAGGCGTTCACACTGTTCGGCGTAGGTTGAAAGAGGCTAATTTGCATGCGAGACGACCCGCAAAGAAACCTCTCATCAGTGCAATCAATAAAAAGAAGCGCCTGGAATTTGCAAAACGTTACAAGGATTGGTCAAATGAACAATGGGCTAAAGTCTTGTGGAGCGATGAAAGCAAATTTAATTTGTTTAGCTCCAATGGGATAAATTTTGTTCGAAGACCGCCTGGACAGAAATATTCTCCAAGATATCAACTTCCAACCGTAAAACATGGCGGTGGATCAATAATGGTGTGGGCTAAGGAACGATATGTTTAAAAAAAATTATTGATTTTACGTCACGTATTTACAGGAGCGTTTTCCCGTGATGGGGTAGGCCCCTTAACTCAAATCGAAGGAAAAATGGACGCCAAGAAGTACTGTGAAATCCTTGGAGAACACATGCTTCCTCATCTGCGGGAAAAAATGCCTCCTGGTAGCATATTCCAACAGGATAACGATCCAAAGCACTCAAGGCGCTTAGCTCGAAACTTTTTAAGCGACAATGATGTCAATGTTTTGGATTGGCCATCACAGTCTCCCGATCTAAACCCCATAGAAAATCTATGGGAGCTATTAGATCGGGAAGTTAAGAGGCAACATCCGCCAAATAAGAGGCAATTAGAAGAAATTTTGAAAAGTGAATGGGAGAAAATATCCATTAACACATTAATAGCTTTAGTCGACTCTATGCCTTTTAGTTTGCATGAAGTCATAAAAAATAAGGGCTACGCCACTAAATATTAATTTTAAGATTTTTTTTTGTAAGAATTACTATTTAATTTAAATAAACACAATAAAAATTTATGCTGTTGCATTTTTATTGCTCCCATGAAATTCGCACTCTTTTTAATAAATGACAAAATAATATAAAATTAATTAAAAATATTTACATAATGTTATTGATAATAGGTATCTATAACTGTAGGGATTAATAACCCAAAGAAACATTTTGAACTGGTCACCATTTTTTTAAAATTATCGCACTTAAAGATAATTTTACCCAACGTTGCATTTTTTGTGCTCGCTACTGTATTTCCCTGTTTTATTGCATCGATATAATCGTGTATAATGTGATACATTTTCTTTATTATCACGTTGACTGTCGACTACGAGATAACTCGTATATTGCTTTGCCTTCTAGGTAGTCAAACTACGAGGTATCTCGTACTCAATAGCGAGTCGTTTTTTGGCTAGTTTTCTGAAAATTGCCACGGCAGTCAACGTGTTAAACAGAATTTAAACACAAATATTCGTAAGAGGCATGTAGTGTCTTTCACAGGAAACTGCAAAAGCATATCTGGCTTAAAAATTTATTCTTCAATTCAATTATTAGTAAAGCAACCATTTTTTTTGTTAGTTTTTTTAACTTTAAATAATTGGTTTAAACATTTCCATTGCTAATGTTTAACAAAAATTTCTGCACATATTCTGGTAAATTCGAACAAATTGAGTTTAGTTTAGTTTCTTACAATAAATTAATAGCGAGAGTATAAGTCTTCAAAGGTTTATTATTAAACGTTTGTAATGTGAACATGTGCCGTTTGGTATGAAAGTAAAAGGAAACAAATTTTTTTTTATTTTTGTTTTATTGTTTTTGGTTTCCAACAAATTAAATTAATCAGCTGAATTGTCTTAAGGGATGACAGAACAAATGAAAGACTTTCAAATGGAATTCCAAAACGATTTTTATTAAGCACGTACCAAAATGCACAACATGCGTGTACAAAAAGAAGAAAAAAAAATGAAACAAATTAAGTTCTACTATTGCTTGACGTTTCTATAATTTTATTTCACTTTTTATTTTTTTGTTTTATATTATTCCCAAGATGAACATATATTTTGATTTTCATTACACTCTACTCCCTTGATAGTGTTTGCGATCAAGTTTTCTATTTTTTTTTTTTTCGAAAAATCCAGGGAAACGAACTTTATTTTTAAGAGGGGTGAAAACGCCAATACAAATATTATTAGGGAGAGAGAGAGAGGAACTAGAAGTCGATTAGAATTACTAGAGATTCATTATTATCTGCTGTATCCAAATGTATTAAAATACTTCAACACTACTAGTGGCAGCAGCAGTCGTTTATAAAAATCATAAATTTTGAAGACTGGTTCTTATAGCCAACGAGACACTTTAAAGGTGGTTGATAGCCCACTAGAGTATGGTTAACTTTTACCCACTGGAGTACTAACAATCTTTACTCTTCATTGATTCCCTTCTGTCGTTGCTAGTAAGTTTTACGAAACTTAATTTAACAGAGAAACAACCCTACTATGTACTTCTCAAAAATCAAGTTTCATATTGAATTATTGTATGCTGTGGAGTTTTGTTGCTCATTTTGTACACTTTTTTGTCCATTTTTTTTGATTTTTTTCCCCGTTTTTGGTGTTAATAATGCGAATTTTCACGTTTAAGTTCTTTTTGACATTTTGATTTATGATGCAGTAGCTTCATTATCTACTTCATAATAATTTTTTTTTTCGTATAATATTGTACAGAAATGTTTCATTTACTTATTTAGAGTGGGTCTATCTAAGTATGGCATACTGTGTGTTTTTGTATACAGTTTTTACAGAGCCAATTAGAAGTTTAAAGTAAATAACACAAATTACAATAAGGTTTAGTTAAGTTACCATAAACAGGCCAACCGATTGCACAATGTTCCAAAGTTATATGGAAATGTATTAAAAACTTTATGAATGAAAGCATCTCTATAAGGTTTTAAGTTACAGTGACTATCAAAAGAAACTGTACATTAAAACCATTTTGTGGTTTCAAAAATCTGGGACTGGAATTCGACATCTGTCAAACTAAGTTGTAAAAGCAATTTTTTTCTTTTCAATTGAAAGTCTGACATTGACGAAAATGGATCGCTTAACTATCACATAACGCATAACGCATAAAAATGATCAAAACCTACTGCAAAAATGGTGATGCTGCCACAGCCACGTATCGTGCTTTAAGAGGAAATTATGGTTTACACAATCGCCCAACTACGCAAGCAATTGGCAAAATTGTGAAGAAATTTGTCTGGAGTGGTTTCAAATATTGACCTGTGCATCACCGATTCTCTCGTTCCGCTGAAAATAGCGCTATTGTAAGTGAAAGTGTTGCCGAAGACCCGAATGTATCGATTCCTCGTCCTTCGCGGGAATTAAGGCTGTCTTACGGCGTATTTTGCATTTAGATCTACAGCTACATCCATTTAAAGTCGAGCTCACGCAACAACTGAAGCCAGCTGAGCATTCAATACGTCGTAGATACGTTGAATGGGTCCTTGAACAACAGACGATGGACGACAATTTTTCGAACAAAATTTTCTTCAGCGATGAAGCACATTTCACACTCGGTGGGTATGTTAATTAACAAAATTGACGTATTTGGGGTTCTGAGAATCCTCAAGTAATTGAAGAAAGGTCATTACATCCAGAAAAAGTCACTGTTTGGTGCGCTCTTTGGTCCGAAGGTGTGACTGAACCTTACTTCTTCGAAAACGACGATGGAACGACAGTTACCGTCAATTCGGAGCGTTAAGGTCATATGAGAACCCATTTTTTTTTGCCTGCTATTGTGTTATTGAAGAATACGACTTGAAAAATATATGGTTTCAACAAGATGGTGTCACCTGCCACACAACAACTTGAGCGAATATGGCTTAATGCAAGAGACATTTCCTGGCCGCATATCGCTTTGTCGTCGTGGCGACATCTACTCGCAACCAAGATCATGCGATTTGACACCATTAGACTTCTTTTTGTGGGGCTACGCGAAAGACCGCGTTTATGCAGATAAATCTTCTACTCTTGAGCACTTAAAAACCAACATTCGTCAAGTTATGGCTGAGATACCGCCCAATATGTGCCAAAAAGTAGTCGAAAATTACCTCAAAAGAATCAATGCTTGCAACACTTCGCGTGTAGGTCATTTAAATGATGTAGTGTTTCACACATAATGTCAAATTTCAATATGGGTGCAGAAAGAAGCTTAGTTGAAATTCTGACTTAAGGTTTGTAATGACCAATTAAATGAATAACGATTAGCAGTGCGAAATGAACGGACAACCGTTAGACAACTCAACCTCATCAGGACAGGTCTAATGTCGACTCTCTACAGAGACTTTAAATCCGAGACATTCAATACGTAAGGCTCTTCCAGGAGTTGGACAGCTACGTAGGAGGTGTTCTATCCACCTTATCACAATATACCCTCCAATTGTTTGGCTGGATCTATTCCACATCTTTATCAGCTATTGCAATGACTCGAAATTAGTGCTGTCAGAAGAGCCCCAGTGGGATTATGAAATTCTAGCAGTAAGTCGATTCTACTATCATCGACGGAGAGCTAATCATCTCAGAGCTTCTATTGCTTCCCCCTGGTTCTTTTCCCCAAAAGTCCAAATAGCAAGTAGATTTAAGCATCAGGACTAACCCGCTAGTCCACAATAGAACGAGACGCTAATTTTAGCAAAAGTATGCGCCATCTCGTTCCGGGATACCTCTATGCTCTGGAAGCTAACAGATACAGGCCCTGTTTGCTCTTATGCAATCCTTACAATCGCAAACTAGCCGTGATTTACTCCCGATGGATTTCATATTTTTATTAAAGATTGTGATTTCCATTTGCAGAGGCAGAGAGATTGAGTTCCAAATGTTTGTCGAGCGATATACTCGCAATTGTTGTACGCCTAACTGATGATGGAGTATTGCTCATGAAGTGAGCTGCCATCAGTTATCATTGCTTTTAATTGAACGGCCTTTCTTCTCTACTAAAAAAATTAGATTTTACGCTTATAAACCCATTGTGCATTGATTGTATGTAAAGTAAACTCAATAGCTCTCAACAAACAAATGTACACACATCTGTTTATATTTATAACCAGATGAGTTGGAAAATAAGGATCCAGTTGTTGTTTTTAGTTTTATTCATAAATTTTCTTTCATTCCTTTCGAAATGAATGAAAGAATTTTCCAACAATTTTATATGAAAACAACTGGGAAGTCAATTTTTGTTTACCAAAAAAACAAAACAAAAAAACTTCTCTGCCGTTTGCTTTTGACCCCAAACAAAAACTTGCCTTTCTGGCAAATTTATTTTACAAAAAAAATTTTATAAAATCAAGCAAGAAAAGAAAAACTTCGTTTTGTAAAGGAAACTTATGAAGACCAGCACCGAAACGTCCGAACCCATTGCCTACCAATGTTATTGAAAATACGAAATATTTTGTAAATGAAGTGAAGGGGAAAGAATCTCAAACCTACTGACAAGTATATTGTAAAGCCCTATTGCCTGTTGTTTGGTTGGTTGTTTGGTTGTATTTCCTCCTTTCATTTTCGGTTTCGTATTTCTAAATAAGATTTTCGATGTTTTTTTCGTTTCATTTCGTTTTTTTTTTTAGGAGAGAAAATGATTAATTAACTCAACTTGAAAGAAAATGAACTTTTAGCTTCAAGTTTATGGCAATAATGAGTAGAGCTACGCCGTCAGAAGGGGGTTAGGAAGGTGTAAGGGAAACCAGGAACAAACAAAAAATATGATTTAAACACACAACCGCGAAGAAAAAAAGTGGTGAGTTGCGAAAGTATTTTGTCATTAAGAAGATTTAAAATTTTGATTTATGATCGTCAGCAGCATACAGCCATCCAGCCAGCCATCCAGCCAAGAGGTTGTATGCAAAATTTACTAGAGATTAACTTATTTGTACAATTTTAACGCAAACCAATCAAATAAAGTTCATTATTTTATTCAGAGTAAATTAAATTGATTAGATTTTAAATCATTGTCAAAAGAAGACAACCCAATGAATTATGAAATTATGAGATGACAAACAATAATCAAATCAAATAAGAAAAGTTTGTTTATTTTTCAAATGAATTTTTAATCACCGACTGAGTAATGGGAATTTGAAGTAAATATTTTGAATATTTCAGTTACTGTTGCACGGTGTATTTAATATGGATTTAGCTCTATGCTCTATAGATTTACTCAAAATCGTAATATTGACTGACTGTGATGACGAATCTCATAGAGATATGATTGATAGGAGCGAAGTAACATTCTTAACTTAAACGCTTACAATTCATTTGTGTTAACTGCGTGATAAGCAGTGAAGAACTAATAGTTATAACAGTGCCTCAACACAAAGTAGTAATCGATATTACGTTTGATACTGGTTGAATGACAACATCGAAGGAATTGGCTTTCCAGAAATTTCACCAAGAGGTCGCTGATTAATCAGCTTAATTCTTACCACCATCTTTTTGTTGACTATAAGGCAGGCTTCGATAGCCCCATAAGGGATCATGTTTTATAGAATTTGAACAATATAGCAGCGTCTAGTTGCCAACAATTTACTATCCTTCAAGAAATTAAACATGGACATATAAGCATCATGATGGCCTCCCCGCTAAATTGTTTAAGACCGGATGTAATGACTTGGTAGGCCGCATGCACCAGGTTAATTACAAAATATGGCTAGAACAAAATATGCACAACGATTGGAAGCTCAGTCTTCTCTGTCCTGTCCTGAAAAAGCGAGACTCTACAATATGCGCCAACTACAGCCTTCTCCCTATCGCATATAGGGTTCTTACAGGCGTATTGTGTGGACGACTGAAGCCACTAGTCGAAACATTGATTGGACCTTAACAGTGCGGCTTCAAACCTGGCAAGTCCACCATCGACCAAATCTTCACACTACGACAAATCCTGGAAAAAACCCACGAAAAACAAATCGATACGCATCATTTTTTTGTCGACTATAAGACAGCCTTCGATAGCCCAATAAGGGATCATGTTTTGCTGCAATGCCTGAGCTCGGTATATCTGCAAAGCTGCTAAGGCTATGCAGAATGACGCTAAGCAATTCCTGCAGCTCCGTCAAGGTAAGAATGGACCTCACCGAACCTTTTGATACCGTGCGAGATTTCAGACTCCTTATCATGCGACCTCTTCAACTTTGTCATGGAGAATGATCTGCGAAAGGCAGGAGTGTATCGCAGTGGAACTATTTTCCAAAAAAGTGTCCAATCGCTTTCTTACGCTGACTCAATCGACATCATAGGGCATACCAAGCGAGATAATACTGCTGTCTTTAGTGGTATTGAAGGGGAGTCTAAGAAGATGGGTTTGGCAGTAAATGAGGGCAAAACAAAGTAGAGACTTGCGGTGTATTGGATCTCAGATAACGGCCAATAACTATACTTTTGATACAGTCAAGGAATTCATTTGTCTTGGCTCCACCCTTACCAACAAAAATCATGTCAGTCTGGAGATCAAATGCAGGATTACTCTTGCCAACAGGTGCTATTATGGTCTCAATAGGCAATTGAGTAACAGAGACCTCTCTCGTAAGACAAAACTTATACTCTACAAGACGCTCATCCTACCCGTGATTCTTTAGGGTGCAGACGCTTGGACCCTAATAAGAACTGATGCAGCAGCCTTGAGAGTATTCGAGAGAAAACTCCTGATGATTTCCGCATCTGATTCAACACTGAGCTGTATACGCTCCTCAACGATATACACGTTGTGCAGCGTATTAATATCTAGGGGCTGCGGAGTCTCAGCCATGTCGTTTGAATGGAGGAGGATGCTCCGACAAGATGCGTATTTGATGCGGGAATCTGGGGAAGTGGACAAAAAGAGGACGACCTTGTATCCGTTGGAAGGACCTAGTCAAGAAAGCCCTATCATCTATTGGTGTGACCAACTGGCCTAGGCGCGCAAGGAGGCGCGGAGGCACCTGGAAGGAAGTGTTGCGACAGGCCGAAATCCGTTAATCGCGTTGTTATGGCCAATTAAGTAATTAAGTAGGTAAGTTTGGGTTCAAACCTCTCGAAACTGTGGATCATATAGAGCTTTTATTGGAATCTTTCTCAGTTTATTGACAGAGGCAGATTGGCAGAGAAAGCGGACGAAGTATGACCATCCCCCAAAAATATAATGCAAACCTCTACAAAAGTATTTATGCTGAAGACTTTGTATCTCTACATGTTCACCTCATCCGTAATGAGCACGTATCAAATGCTATTCCGGGACCTGAGGTCAGCCAAGATCTTTTACATTAAAGCCGAGATAAGATCACACCCAGTCAACAGTTTAGAAAATAAAATTTACATTGTCGTGGTAGAATTTTTAAAAACATCGAGTAACTTAAATCAAACAAGTCTAAAGGTCTATCTCTCCCCTTTCCAACAAGATTTAAATTTTGGAAACCGGATTAGAAATGTTTGAGTAATCCAGAAACTATGGACTATATAGTTACTCGGGTGTATTTTCACTGTCGCACTGTGTAATTGACATCCTTTTTATGTGGAGCTGCGGTCATATTCTGTTCGATGAATAAACATTGCATATTAATTATTAATTTTAATTAAAGGCTTTTAAATTGTTAATAATAAAAATATTTTTAACTTGTCATTGATTGAACATTAAAAAAAAATTGATAATAATCCATAGAATACACAGCAACTGCATGGTTTACTGGCATGCTTTACAAGTGAAACTATTTGCATATTTCTGTCGTATACTATACGCTTGCCAGAGCCTCTAATTATATTGTTCATTGGGTTTATTGTTCTCCTTCTCTCTCCCTATCATTTCATTGCTTCAATGGTTTCATATTGGAAATTGAATATTTATGGTGGTATTTGTAATTGATGCTTAATTTTATTGGAATGGGGGCTAAAAACATTTGTCTCTCTCTCATCAAATGTAAGGCAAAGGAAATATGCAGGAAAGCAAAAAAGGAAAATGGAATGGAAAAAGAAGAAAAACAAACGTCTTATGGTTATGGTGCTGCTTACAATTGAACATTGAGTTATTGGCATAGTTAAGGCTTAAGATTTGCCTCCTACTTCTTGTTTAACATTGGAGATATAGTAGTAGATGGTCGGGTGGATCGTTGGTTGGTTGTATAACATGTTTTGTGGTTTAATAAGTTGTGGTTTTATCGGTTAAGATTACAGATAATATGTCGTGCGGTTTTTTGTGAACATTTATGGGGCAAACAATAAACTAGGGACGCTTAAATGCACTTGTTCACTCAATCTATGTGCAATGCACTCTTGCTATACAGCAGCACTTGTCTTTGCTTTGCATTGCTTGGCTTTGGTTGGCATTTATAATTCTATTTTATCCTCCGGGGTGGAGAACATTTTAATTGACTTATGAATAAGCAATATTGTGTCCAATATAACATTTAATTTCATGTTCTCTGTTGCTTGCTCCAGAACACTACAAAGCGGCTACCATGGCAAATGCATTTGAAATGAAAAGTTATGGTAGGACGGACCCATGTACCTACCACTAAAGCTTAAACACAAGGCAAAGCACGAAGTAAAGTAAAGGTTTCTGCTTAATTATACAAATTAATCAGAGTATCATAGTTAGAAACCAAAATTATAAATCTTCAGCTACAAATACATAGAATTTATGCGTACAACAGCAGCAAGTGCACTTGAAATTCACATTCGTATTGTAATGCCATATTGGTGCCATGCCATACAAATGGAATATTGAATCGTATACGTATTGTTGGTGTGTATAAGAAGAAGGTTTTGTAATTTAACATTTATGATGTCCAGCAAATAATTTCGAATTGCCCAAAATGCACTAAGCTTTACTGGTTCAAAAAACAAAAATGATAAGTGGCATGCAACAACAAGTTTATGGCAATATTGCATTGTATTCTAGTCTCTTGGCTGGCTAGTTGGATGTTTGGTTTCATATAAAAGGCCTAAAGGTTAAAAAGCTCCAATTGCAACCAAAAATATACACAAAATAAATGTAAAATAAAATATTTTATTTGTATCGTATGTTTTGTATAATAAAATATTTTATAAAACTGTTACATATGAAATGTATGCATATACTCGTATACTCGAGTATATGTATTGTATGTGTGCCTAAATTCTAGGCTTATAAATATACGATTTTGTTTCATGCCTTCTCAATGGTTAAAAGGGAAAAAATAATTTTAAATTTATTTCTAATCTTAAATTTATGAGCCATAAGTGGTTTACTAGAATACACATATACTCGTACATACACTCACATGCTTGCAGATTAAAATATATTTTAAAGCAAGTCTTACTATGGGGTCAGATCTCAGCGGAATGCATTCATTTTACAATTAATTTCTGGTCATTAACAAATTTCTTAAGAATCAATAAAATTACTTAGAAGGATAAGGACATGATACACAGTGAGTGTCAAAAGTACATTATAAATTTCTGTTATTTTTTTTAATTATTTCATTGCCAGTTTTTAAAATTGAAACAAAAAAAAAATTTCAAAACATTTCGAAATTTGTAGAAGTTGAGTTTGATGATTGTTAAAATTTTATCCTTTGTGTACAGTTTCTTTTCACGCCCACTGTATTATTTGGTAATTTTATTTATTAAAGTAAGAGAGGCGTTCATTTGGAAAGGAACTGGAATATAAATTGCAACAGTAATGTGTTCAACTCTTTTCAAAGTTATCGGTTATGGATTATAAGCACAGGAGGTTTAAGATTAAATAAAACAAAGTGTCACCGTCATTTTGTATACATTTCCTATACCTAGCGGTGCTATTATGTGTGGAACATCGTTTAAATGCCCGCCATGACTTTTCGGATTGGGTTACATTCGAAATCTCCCATTTTCCCTGAGACGCAAGCACATAAAACAGACTGAATTTGGGTTATATGGACTTTGAAGACCACCGCAGTTTTCCGACTATCCTCATACGCCTTCGACTTAAGAAAATTTCAAAAGAAAAAGTCCAACAAGTTAAAATTTCATGATCTCGGGGGACATTTCACTTCAAGTCCACGTAAGATGCAAAATATCGTACATAGCTCCATTCTCCACAAATCTTTAGAGGCCAAATTATCCAGTTGAAGTCAATAGACTTGAGAATCAACGATCAGGAGTAGTACTTGCTATTGACAGTGATATGACAATGCCCTTCAGTTGATTCAATTCATTCAATTCAGCTTACATACGTACATAATTGGCCATTACAACCCTTCAGTCAGGATTACGACCTAGCTTCTCACACCACTTATGTTGTGTGCGTTAATTTTATACATGAGTGGTGGGACCTACAGTTTAAAGTCGACTCCGAACGACAGATTTTTGAGAAGCTTTTCATGGCAATTTTTACTCTCAGAGTCTGTCCCAGAAATCTGCTGAGAGGAAGTCGCCGAAGAAATATTTTCCGTTTTGATGTCTGACCTGGGCTTCGAACCCGGGCCTTTCGTCTAATAAGCCAACACACTACCCACAAGACCACGGTGAATTCAGCTTAAAGGGAGTTAATTGATTGAAAAAATTGACCTATACTGTTCCCCATGGAAAAATTCAACAATTTTATTTCTGAAATGAACCTTATGGCTCAAGATGATTTTTCAATCACAATTAGGGACTGGTTCCAATTACACCAGAATTAATTCAACAATCAAATATCATTGTCTATATAATATAGAATTTTATACGTGCCTAGGCCCAATTCATAATGCAAAATATTTCAAGACATGGCCTGAGAAAGGCTAAGTGATGTCGGCTATCTCGTTTGCTTCTCACAGTCCATGATGATGAGATGATATTGTCAACAAATTTCTAATTTTGTCGACTTAGGGATTTTGGTTAATCGTTTATTGTACTAGAGGACTTGAATATATCCGTCACATTGCGAATAGTCTGTTTGGCAAAAGGATTATCATTGATTTGGAAAAACGGACTAGTGGTCGACCAACGGGATTGATTGTGAATCGGGATTCGGGATTTCCCAATTGGCATCCTTATTCGTTATCAACAGTCAAAGTTTGTAACTCCCTATTGGCAGAACAGATATAAGCAAAGTTTGAATATAATCAAATAAAGCTGATTACATCAGGGGCCGATTAAATGTCCAAGGGCTGTCCCTTAAATGCAGTTATTATTACTATACAGTGGGTTACAGTGATTGACAATGAAAACTTTATTAAAAAATAACATTTTGACTATAAAAACTTCCAACTATTATGGAAAACATTGCCCGCTTTCTAATTCTTATACATCACGGACGAAGTAAGGAGTGCGCACAAAAAAAACTGGACTTATAGAAATAAAACTAAGTGGCGGATTTTTTTCGTTTTATATTTCAATTAAAGTAAATAATATTAGAATTCTTTTTTGTGAAAAAATCTGATCAAGGTCTCATAGCATCTAACTTTTTTAGGCCCCTTTTCTTCCAGACATTTTAGGGTGATTTAGAAAAATACGTATTATTTTAGGTGCTTTGTTTTGGTCGGCAAAAATTCTTTTTTTCTTACACTTTCACGCTTTCTCTCAATACTTAAAGATTCCTTATATTGTTTTATTCTTTCCTTAGAAAATGTTTTTTGGTTAACACCTGCGAACCTAGCAATCGTCTTTTGTAAGCGGCGCGGTTTTTAAGTGAAAATTTCAATTATTTTTTTACGACATTCTTGTTGGGTGCCCATTTTCAAAAAACTATTTTTGCTATTGCAATGGAATCTAGAATGCGGATTTTGAAACAGATGGCTAACAAAAAGAATGTAACGGTATTCACTTTTTTCAATTATGATAAAAGTTATAAGCTTAAAAGTAGGCCCATTTTTTTTGTGCGCAGTCCTTATGTAATTTAGTTGGGATCAGTGTAAAAGAATATAGATTGAAAAAAGGTATTTGGAACTGTGGTTGACAAGGCTACTGTCGCGTCTACATTTTATTGTTAAAAGGGGAAGTTCGTAACTGCATAAAGGCCTGAAAGCATACAGAATGCATTGCTTATGATCATTGCATATGGAAAAAATTCATAGATGCCCCACCTTGAACGTAATAGAAGTGCTATTAAACTATTTTTATAAATTATAATAAAAATGAAAGGAAATCTACTCTATGTTTACATAAGTTTAACGCGAATAAATGCCCATTAAAAATTGAAAACATTATTTGACATTTCTGGAAAAGAAAGCGAATGTAATAAATGCACACCTAAATACATACGCATTGCCCAATTCAAAACTAATCTGAGGGTACCACCACCACCACCACCATCACGATCACTATGTAACACCGCATTTACCACAGACTGCATTTTAATAAAATTCGAAATTAAATTGAATCCACCAACACACACTCACTCACCCCTTCCGATGCTTTTCATATCACAAGTACACGCATAAAACGTAATAAGAATACACAGGCAAATATGTACAGAGTACCTCAACGGGTGTATGTATGTGTGTATGCATGTGTGTATTTAAAATAAACGGACATACTACAATACAATACAATAATAAAGAGTACGTATTACAGGGTGCATACCATACGTACGAGTATATAAAATTAAACATATGTGGGTACAACCACAACAACAACAACAAGGAAAATAAATACTCTTGCATTGTATAGAATGTGTTGATGATGATGATGCCTTAAAGCTTTAATTCATACTCAAGAGTTGAGTTTTTTGCTTTTTTTGTATTTTTCTGTTGAAACGCATCCAACAAATGGTTGGAGAGCAATTACGAAATCTACACAACAATCCTTTATTAAATCATACTCATGCACACAAATGTAATGTCAAATACTACATACTCCAGTAAGTATAAGTGTGCGTGTGTGTGTGAGTTTGAAAATATGAAAATTTACATAATCACAGGTGCAAAATGTAAAACTTACCGCCCCTAGGCTATTTTAATGCGACTATTCGGTTAAATGTGTGTGTGTTGGTGCGGCATTATAATTTTGTGTCTGAGACCAATGGGTCTGAGTACAAGAGTAAGTGAGTGTTAATGGTGTTTAGTTGCATAAGTTATTGTTACGATTAGTTTATGAATTAATGCTTATTTTAACATACACACACACAGGCACACTTGTGCTTAATCAGAGACAAACATCAACACCATGAGCTTAGGCAAACGTTATCGCAGGATATTGTTGTTGTTAATTCGTTATGGCCCAGACCATTTTGGCACTTTTATTGCTGCCATGATTAAATATCTTGCAGTAGTAAATAAGGCGGCATTTACAAGTGCTGTAAACTTAAGCTGCATACTGTCTGGGAATAAACAAAAGCAAGTTAGGAAGAAAAAAATATCAAATACAGGGAATGCAAAGGAATTTTTATACGGAGTACAAAAGAATTTCATTACTTAACGCTTTAAGTGTGAATTTCTTACCAAATTACTACAAAATTTCTTTAAATCAAAGGGAACAGAAGACAACAAATTAAAGCACAATGATAGGTCTTCATTCCTACGCTAACAGACTCAAGTTCTTATTATTGAAATCTACATTACCACCCTGACCTTATTACAAATAATTTAATGCATCAAAACGAAAATAAGACATTTTTTGGCCTCGATTCGAATCGATTTTACACCGTATGTCCCACTACTCATGTATAAAATTAACATACGTAACATAAATGGCATTAGAAAGAAAATCGTAATCCTGTCTAAAGGATTTTAATTACTAATTATGTTCGTATGTATTAGAGATCAACAACGAGTATTCAAAACGATGAGTAGATTCAAATCATACTTATAATTTCAGATGCTTATACGCATTCATACTTATTTTAATATGATAGTATGAGTATCATATTAAAATAATATGATATTAAAATAATATGATACTCATACTCATACTCATATTAAAATAATATGATACTCATACTACTCATACTCAAAGTTGGAAGTACACCGTCGTATTTATACTTAATAATATGCATGATGTTATTGACTTCGACTCGTCTCTACTTAACATTTACACGAAGCACAAAATAAGTATGATTCGCGTACGAACACTTCAATACTCACAAGAAGATTCTGTGTATGCTTTGCATGTTGTCTTTGTTTTTCCTTTCTTCTTTGTTTGTATATGCAACAACAACAAAGGCTGTAAATTTTGATGAATGATTCGAATCACTCGTATATAAATATTTTTCTAAATTTATGAATCTGAATGAGTAGGCGTATGAATCAAACATATCTAGAATGTTGTGAGTTTGATGTCGACGTTGTACTACTTATACTTATAAATCAATGTTGTAGCGTGTACGAATGAATCAGAGTAGTTGGATTTCAATTCTGTTGATTCACTCATACTCAAAATTGCATGAGTGCTTATGAGTAGCGGAAAAACGATTCATTGCTGATCTCTGATATGTACGACTAATCGATTATGATTGGAAATGCTCCACCACAAAAGGTGAGTATTACAAGAACTCGTTCACATATCATTCCGAGTAAAGCTATATTTAATTAATTGGGTACTGGGAATTATTTTGTACGTTTATGTCTGGGAACTTTGTTAGCGATAACAAACACTGTCCTAAGAAGAGGGAGAACTATTTTTTTATTACTTTGCTGTTAATGGACGATAATTTCAAAAAATAACCAAACAAATCTAAGCTAGGAAAGGTGAGTATTAGAGCCGACAAAACGACTTCTGACCTATATAAACTCTACTAATGTCAACGTCAAGAAATTGTTAAATGGCTCTGTGCAGTCTACGATGCAATCTTAAGTGGTAATATATGTCTTTTAACATTCATATCTTGATATGTACGATAATTTCTAAACAGGTTTGTTTACTGCATTGTTTTGTTTTTGTAGATTTTGTTCATAATTTTAATGTTAATGCAAGACACCACCTTCTAAAATTTAAATGTTTTGTAAGACATTCATTCCTTGAGTGCTGATTAAAGACTAACTGAAAAAGTAACACCCGGCTTACATCTGGACGAAAAATTATGCTTTTTCATTAATTGACCGTTAACAACCCGATTAACGGATTTCGGCTTGCCTAAGCACACCCTTCTAGGCGCATCTGCTTCTTGCGCGCCTTATCCAGTTGGTCACACCAATCCATGACAGGGCTTCCTCGATTTGTTCCTTCCAACGGATAAAGACCGACCTCTTCGCCGACTTCCACAGATCCCCGCTGGAGCATCCTCCTCCATTCGAGGCCGAGCCAGCGCAGCCGCTGGATATTAATATGCTGTACAACGTCCATGTTGTTGAAGAACTCATACAGCTCACTGTTGAATCGGATGCGAAAATCATCGTCAACTCGCAATGGACCGAAGACCTTACGTAGGATTTTTCCCTCGAATACTCTCAAGGCAGCGGCATCAGTTCTTAATAGGGTCCATTCTTCTGCGCCTTAAAGAAGCACGGGTAGGATAAGCGTCTTGTAGAATATTAGTTTTGTCTTTGTTTTGCCCTCATTTACTGCCAGACCCATCTTGTTGGACTCCCGTTCAATAGCACTAAAGGCAGCAGTACTCTTTCGCTTAGTATGCCCTATGATGTCGATGGAGTCAGCGTACGCAAGCAATTGAACACTTTTTTGAAAAATAGTACCACTGCGATGCACTCCTGTCTTTCACAGAACACTCTTCATGACGAAGTTGAAGAGGTCGCATCATAAGGGATAGCCTTGTCTGAAACCTCGTACGGTATCAAAATCTTCGGTGAGATCCATTCTTGCCTTGAAGGAGCTGCAGGAATTGCTCAACGTCATTCTGCATAGTCTTATCAGCTTCTCAGGTATACCATGCTCAGACATTGCTGCAAAAATACGATCAATTATGGGTCTATCGAAGGCTGCCTTATAGTCGACAGAAAGATGATGCGTGTCGACTTGTTTTTCGTGGGCCTTTTTCAGGATTTGGCGTAGTGTGAAGATCTGGTCGGTGGTGAACTTGCCATGTTTGACGAGTGGCTTTAGTCGTTCACACAGTACGCCTGTGCGATAGGGGGAAGTCTGCAGTTGGCGCAGACTTTTTCCCTTTTTCAGGACAGGATGGAGGACACTGATCTTCCAATCGTTAGGCTTAGGTACATGCGCCTTACCAACTCATTTTATTCGGTCTTAAAAAATTTAGCGGGGAGGCCATCATTATACTCATATAACCATGCTTAGTTCCTTGAAAGATAATAAATTGTTGGCAACTACACGTTGTTACTTTGTTCAAATTCTATAAAACAGGTGAACAGTTTTTAATATTTTTCACTGTAATTATTCCAGTTTTAATCAAAAATATTAAACTTTTAAATGAAGTATAAGGCAAGTATTTCCCTTAGGAGTGACTGCATTATTCAACAATAATTTTCAAGACAATATTTTAAAGGAAAATTCTCATAATCATGTTAAGAATTAAAATTATATTAAAAAAAATGTTTGTAAGACAAACAATTATGGTATGTATGTATGAATATTTCAATATGCACATAAGTATGCACATGCATTATAAAATTTACTGATTATACAAAGTACATCAAATTAAAAGAGTTTATTTTTCCATCTAAGCCCCAGACAAATATAGAGGAGAAGGAATTCCTTATTTTTAGCACTGAAAACCACAGAAAAAGCAGGCAAAAAGCAAGTTAAACACCTGAAAACTAAAGAAGAAACAAACAAACTTTTCGAAGATTTTCTTCAGGAATTCTTAAAGGGATATACTCAAGCCACATGCCACATTGGATAGCACAACCACAGAACCAATGCAATATAGCCGGGCGTACTTATGCAGCAGCAGCCCAACCAACTTAACCGCTCTTGTTGACTTTTATTTGACAAAATGTGATTACATTAAACATTCAACAGAGAAGAATTGCGACTCCTTATGCTTTCAATTTTTAACTCATTTTTCTGTAACCAAAACCAAGCAAAAAAAACAAGCACGAGAAAAAAAATTCTTTCTTTTTTTTAAACTTGGCACAGCCCAAATCTCAAGACTGCATTAACAAAAAACGACTCACCTTAACTAAAATCTTAAAGTTGCTCATTGTGTGTACGTATGTGTGAGTGTTTCTTTACTTACTTACATGATGATTTAACTTTCGATGCCTGCAACTATGTTGCAAATACAACGTCAAGCATTCAACATAACATTAACTATACTCTCGCTCTCTCCCTCTCTCTCTCTCTATAATACACGCATACTTACATATGTAAACTGTACGGTAAAAAGGATATGAATATTGTTCATTCACACACACACATACACACACTCGCGCGTATGTACAATTATGCTGTTATATTCATAAATGCAATTTGTTTTGTATGTTGTAAGCACATGCTTGTGTGTGTCTTTTTTTTCAATGTTTTTTCGTTTCTTTTGTGAAAAATTGAAACTTTTACCTTTTGGGAAACACATACATACATACATACATACTTACATATCGTAGTTACAGGTGTATTACTAACGGTAGAGGTTCCAACAGCATCGCCTTTTTATATTCCAAAACCCTATGAATTTATTTATAACCAAAAATGTATATGTCCTGGCATTTTCCCCTTCTGCTGCCATCATATTTAAGCATATTTTTATGATGCCTCCTTGCACAGTGGGATGGTACACTGTAAATTGTTAAAGGAATATTTTTTCTTCTCCACGATTTCATGGTAAATTTTAATTTTAACAAACTAAACAAGTTGTAGGACAAAGTCTCATTATGGCTTTAATCTTTGCTCTATGAAATATTAGATTTTCAAATAAATTTTAAAGCGTAAATTCGTTTATTCTGAGGACTATAGCTTTTAACAAGAAACGCTTTGGAAATTTCGAAATTTTCACGATGACCCCACAAGTTGAGAGCAAGCCTTTGTAATACTCTACGATGAAGATTCTATCGACGTACATAGCCTAGTACATACATAGTTTACGTTTAAAGGTTCAATTAGTCGTGACTTAACCATAACCATATAAATCAGCTGTTTTAATCAACTTTATGGACATCACTGTTTTCGATTATAGGTGACTTACTATAATGCCATAATCATAACGAGAACCATATATACCAAACGAATTTTGGTTTTTTGCCATAACCTTAAACAGCTATTTGCAGAATTTACTTACATGTATACACATTTTTTTTTTTTGTTTACTTTTGTACTTTTGAAAAATACATACATATGTGCAATTAACGTAAACAGCTGTTTATGGCTATGGCAGCACTGATTGCTGCAAATAGTAAATTTACGGTTATGAATTATGTTACGACTACAGCATTATGGTAAAGTCACGACTAATTGAACCTTAATAAGCCAACACCTACCTACTAGACTACGGCGACTTGTAATGATCAATTATGTTATGTTATGAAAATTCTACTGAATAAATATTTTCCATTAATGTTACAGGGTATGACGAGATGTATTCTCATGTAATTCCCCAAATAATCTATCCTAGAAGAAGACGGTTCTTTATAGAGAGGAACAACAAACTAAGGTAAGGCAACATTACTTCGTGAAAGATGGGGAGTAGGGCATAATAAGGATCGATCCCCTATATCCAATACAACAACCCGATATGTTTTAAAAGAAACCATAATAAGTAGGTTACGATGGTCATAAAACTAGCATTCTTAGCCAGCAAAATTTCGGACAAACTGTAGAGAGAATAGAGGCAATGAAGGTGGTGGAAGGAAAATACACATATGGGGTTGCACATTGGTAGAACTGACCAAATGATTTGTATAGCAATTGTACTATGAAGAAGGACTTTATAAACTACGAAAGACCAATATGGATAGGATACATATCGTCTGATTAAGTTAAGGGTTCTGGATGTGAGAGAATTAATATGTCGTGGACCACAATTTGAGTAATTTTTTTGCCATATGTTAGGATAAGGTTGCACATTTTAAAATAATCTCAATTGGGTCCGAGAGAAATCAAATCTGTTTATATTCATAACTTCGCGAAAAAGTAAATATTTTTGCTGGGAGTCATTCGTGACCAAAATCAGAACCAAAACAATGTTTTAGGTCAAAGGCGACTATTGTAAATAGTGTTCGACGCAGATATCTTGAACAGAGCGACATATGACACCGAGAAACGGTGTCTTCCTCTCAGCAGTCTTCTGGCAAAAGCTCTGAATTTCCATAAAAAATTCCCATGAAAAGTTTCTTAAAAACTTTATCGTTGAGAGTCGATAATAAACAGTAGGTTCTAATCCTAACTAAAGCGTTGTAGTGACTAATTAATTAAAAATCTGCCACCGTTGTCCAACCAGCTATTTGGTTCAAATAAAGCAAACAAATAATAAAAATATTGGCAAACGTTTTGTGACAAACAAATGTTCCTGAAATGACCTACGTACTGTCTTAGTTTTTTCATATCCAATCGGAAGCTTGGTTAAAGCCAACGATATTTTACTACTAGGATATGCACCTTAGTTGGTAGATTACTACGCTTTTCATGGTGGTGTCGTATAACCTTTACCACCCAATACTCACAGTCGTAAACGCAAAACCCGAATGCCAAAGATTATAACTTGGAAAGCCTGGATTTCGACGAGTGAAATATAATTATTGAATGCACAATTGAGAAGAATTTGTTCAAAATTCAGTTAAACAGCTTATTTTCAATCGTTTCAATTAAAACTCAATGGAACAGTTGAAACGACAAAGCTGGTACAGAAAATTATAAGAACGGGAAACAAACATTTTGTGTACTAATAATGGTATTTTCGATTAAGAGCTCATTGAGTTATGGACTTAGTTTCCATTTAATCGAATGTCAAACTAATTTCACATACATACATATATAATTGACCAATACAATCCTTTAGTCAGAATTTCGACCTAGCTTCTCACACCATTTATGTTGTGTTCGTTAATTTTATACATGAATGGCGGGACCTATAGTTTAAAGTCGACCCCGAACGACAGATTTTTTGAGACGCTCTTCAGACAATTTTATTTACTCGCAGAGTTTTTGCCAGAAATCTGATAAGAGGCAGATGTCGAAGAAATTTTGTTTTCATATTTTGTTTTAATGTCTGGCATTAGACTCGAACCCCGGCTTTATGTCTAATAAGTCAACACACTATTTACTAGACTATGGTGACTAATTTTACTTTTTTAAAAAATTAAACTTTCAAACAAACTGATGGAAATCTGTCTCTTTTCTCCACTGTAGATTACCGTGATGCGGCTGCATTAATATTTTTTTCCAGGGGCTGCTGCATTTACTGCCCCGAAAACAGTGTTTCTTTTCCTTCAAATTTTATCATTTCTTTTTTCCTTTTTGTTGTTTTTTTTTTAGATTATTTTCATCCTTGAAAATGAAATTCTTTTATTTTTATTTTCAATTTTTATTTTTTTTTTTAATTTTTTTTATTCTTTCGTCTTCATTTTTATATAAAGAGAGCCGTAAGCAAATATTGCATTATGCAGGAATCTTTTTATTCTTATTCTCTCTGATATTTTTATTGCATCGTTTTCGTTTCAATTTTTCTTTTTTTTTTTACTCGCAGAAGGAATTTTGTAACGAACGAAGAAGGAAAAACTACAGAAGTTTGTATAAATCGGTGTGTCTGTATAAATAAGTTTTCAATTCTTTCTTTTTTATTTTTCTTCAACAGAATATAGAGTATATGTATGTATGTATGTATGTGTTTATATGTATGAGTGTAGGGTATATATGGATAAAAAAATATGTTATCCATTATAAGCATAAACTTAGTGTAGAAGAGATTTCTTTTAATGGATAAACGGGACAGAAAAAAAAAGAAAATAAAAATCCACGAAAAACAAATCAAAACCAAATATTTTGTACTCTTTTATCCCCCTCCCTCTCACAAAGACTGGATTTAAATACACTTAAAGAAATTTTAGGGAAAAGTGTCATTTTGGAAATAAGTCTTACAAGAACTAAATTGAACTTTTGCCAAATACGCAAAGATTGGTAAAGTAATAAAGCTCTTAACTAGCAGTCATTGTAATAAAAGTGGAGAATGAAATTTTAATTTATTTTTTAATTTTTACGAATACAAAGTTTTATTTTCGAAATCCAGAACATAATATTACGAAAATCAAGAATCTACATACTGCTATTTTGCTTTTACACGCCTAACATTAAAAACAAAACATTGCAGTAAACAAACCTGTTTACAAATTATCGCACTACTTAATATAACAGCAAACACCAGTGGTAAACAAGTAAGCAAAAATATAACAACAAACGCCACAACAATAAATGTAAACAAAATATGCAAACAACAATAATGAATGTCAAAAACAATGTTTACATTTAAAGAAAATGAAGTCATGAACGTTCGCCTTCAAGAACATTAATCAGACTGGTTACTTTGCCATATAAAAGGTAAGGCAAAGCAGGCGACTGGAGTTAGTGAAGTTCAGTCAGTCTTGTGTGAAGACGCGGTGCGTTTAGAAAAAGCGGTCGTGATTTAAACATTTCCGATTCAAAGATCTGTGGAATAATTGTTTAGGGATTGCTATTGTTTATGCAAAGGTTGTAAACAGAGGAATAACAAACAAAGCAATTGTTGTTGTTTATATCAAGTTGTGAACAGTGGCACATTGAATTGTGCAAATAATAAAGAATTTTAACTAAAACTAAACACAAGTTTATTTTTATTTCATTTGCAATCTACGAGCTCATATTATAAACGTTTTTAAAAGGTAAAAAACGTAACCAATAATTTAACGGTTTGTACAAAGTTCCAACAGGGTTTTCCGAACTTTGATAGTTGATAACGGCCAAGCTATGTATATCTGTTAAATTACTTGCCATTTATTCAGTTTGTTATGACAAGTCACTGGGTGACCATATTCAGCGACATAATTTCTGTGAATAGGTTGTAGGGCAGTTAACAACTAAAACTAGTTTTAACAAAAATATCATCTTCAGCGATTCGGTTCATTTCTGGATGATTGGATTTGGGATGATACCAATCTACATATGGTGAAGAGTAAAAAAGTTATTGTTTCGTGTGGATATTGCAATGACAGTGTCATCATCGCATATGGAAAACATGATTCTAAAAACCATCGAATAAATTCCGAAAAAATCATTGATTGGTTTAGACTTTAGGGTGGTGGCGTTATCGGATCATTTTTCTTTGAGAACGAGAGGATAATGAATCGACGATTATCCATTTCTTTTGCCCTGAATTAGATAATGCCGACACCAATGACATTTGGTTTCGCAACTCATGTCGTATTTGATATGCTGAACAAGCGTTTTCTGAATTGGCTAACATGATTGTGCGATCTGACCCTGTTAGACGACTGTGTTTTCTTAAGTCGAAGATGGCACACACCACAGTAATCCTCAACATCCCAACTTAATCCAGACCATTGCTTAAATTCTGTCTGATTTAGGGGACACAGTCTTGGAAAATTGGACAGTTTTTATAAAAATAACACAATAAAATTGTCGTGGTAGATAGTATGTTGGCTAATTAAACCTGTGAGTGTAGTTCAAGCTCCAGTTCAAACATTTAAAATGAAAAGAAATCTGAAAAAGTATTTCTTTGACAACTTCCGCTCCGCAGTATTCTGGTAAAAATTCCCTAGGTGTAACTAAAATTGTCATGAAAAGTTTTGCAAAAAAATTTGTTCTTTGGAGTCGACTATAAATTGTAAGACCCGCGACTCACGGATAAAAATTATAGATATAAATCCTGCCTACAGGGATGTAATGACCAGAGATCATTAATGAGTATTTATAAAGATAAGTAGAATCGAATCATACTTATACGTTGTAAGCATACGTTGTAAGCATACTCCTTGCAACCTGTACTTATAAATGTTGTGTAGTGAGTATGAATACATCAGTTAAATTTCAATACTGTTGACTCATTTATAATCAACATTTCATGAGTGCTTATGAGTAGCGAAAAAACGATTCATTGCTGACCTCTGGTAATGACCAGATATTATTTGAGTTATTTTGAGCAGCATTTTGATTAATTTACCAATGGCAAGTAGAACTATTTGTGAACTCGCCGTGGTCTAGTGGGTAGTGTGTTGGCTTATTAGACAAAAAGGCCCGGGTTCGAATCCCAGGTCAGACATCAAAACGAAAAATATTTCTTCGGCGACTTCCTCTCAGCAGATTTCTGGCAAAGGCTCTGAGAGTAAAAATTTCCATGAAAAGCTTCTCAAAAATCTGTCGTTCGGAGTCGACTTTAAACTGTAGGTCCCGCCACTCATGTATAAACATTAACGCACACAACGTAAGTGGTGTGAGAAGCTAGGTCGTAATCCTGACTGAAGGGTTGTAATGGCCAATTATGTATGTATGAAGTAGAACTATTTGTAGTTCATCTCGCTCATCCTTATAGCTCACCAAGTGGAGTAAAAGTAACAACGAATTCTTTCAGTGTTTTACATACTCCTCATCCGCCCCCTTTCATTTTGTAGTCTTTAACGAAATAAAAAACGAAGAACAAACTTCAAAAAAAAAATTTCTTTCTTTTCTTCCAGTAAAAAAAAAGGAAACAAAATACAACCAAACATTTATACTCCATATGTACATACATTTACACATTAAAAGTTTATGAGATTTTCGTCGTCGTCGTCGTCATATCGTTCGAATAAAAAAAAAATCCTTTCAGGTTACATAGTTCTATGGCACTAACAACAGACGAATACGAGGACAAGTATCAGGATGAGTACGAATATATCGTAGTTTTGCTGGCTTTGGCTCTGGCTCTTTTACTTTTTATTTTCCAAATTATGTTCATAAAGTTTCCATTCTTTTTCATTTTTTGTTCACTCAATCTTTTCAGTTTTTCATTGTAATTTTTTGTGTTTCTATCGTTCTCTCTTACTTTTTACTCAATTTTACTGATAATCATGTTGAAAATTGTTGCTGACTTTTTGGCTTTTGATGGGAATGTAAGCGTGTGCCTGTGTATGTATATGTGTTGGTTAATGTATATGCACGTGTAAGTAAGTAAGCATAAATGTGTTGATGTTTATGAAGATGCATCCGGTGGGTGTCAATGTATTGTGTTGCACCATTAATTTCATCGCATATGCAGCTAGCAAGTGTATTCAGATTGTCTATGTATGTATGCATGCATTTGCTGTTGGTGTTGTTGGTCTAAAGTTTTGTTTTCTTTTTCAATTTTTTTGTTTGTTTAGTTGCACTATGACGTTTAATAAAGGAAAACAAATATTTTGACAAGCCAACTAGGGTTTGCCAAAGCTGTAGGGTATTATTTTATTAAAAAATTATTTTCATTATTAATCAAATCTTTTTTATTTTCCCGATACCATACTATGTACTGACGCAATATTAAAAAGTTTTCATAAAAAAAGATTCTTCTTCAGTCAAAATTTCTTTACATTGGCTTACCCTTACTGTTGCTGCTGCTGTCAGTAGAGTACAACAAAAAATTTGTGAACGTTTTGTTGCAACTTAATAAATTGTTCTGGTGGCGTCAACAGGATGCACAAGATGTTTTGCATTTTTCGTTATAGATTTTCTGTTAAGTTTTCTTTTGCTTTTCCTTTCCGGAATGTTTTTTTTGGGGGCCACATATCAATAACTTTGGCTTGGTTGGTAATAAAATTATTTTAAAATAAAAACTAATAACGTAATAACGCATGTAAATCAAGTGAAAATATTAATTTGAACACTGTTAAGCCCTGTGGAATAACTTCATCTTTTTTTTACGAAATGGAAAAATTAAATTGAACTTAGAAGAGAAAAATTTTTTAAAAAAATATTATTTATGCCCCATTGGCTCTTGTTATAAATTGTAATGTTTTGAAGCTATAGTAAGCGAGAATTTCAATTCAAACACATGCTTATTTACACATTCCCACAAAAGTATACTTACGATTACTAAATTTCACAAATTTCTGAACCAATGCAAATAAAACCGTCTTAAAATCTAGGAAAGTTGTCAAACAATTATAAAGATTTTCAACGAAAGGGGATTGATTAAAACATTTGTGAAATTTTAGGCTTCACATCTAAATCCTTCCGCAAAATTATCCACGTTGTTGAGTAACAGAGGCCGAATTGCTGCGAATGGTTTCGAATATTTGATGGTAATCATTAAGACTGGCCGATACAGCAGCGATATTTTCTTCAGTTCGCACTCTAAGTAAACGTGTTGGTTGTTTAATGTTAACAACAAAAATTTGTTGCGAAATTCAGTCACAATAGCCCTAATAGCCGCTTCATTGGGTCGATTAAGCTGACCATAAAATGGAAGAAGCGCTCTATGAACTTTCTTAGTACAGCACGCATTTTGATAATAAAATTCAATAATTTGCAAGCGTTGTTCGTTTGAGAGAAGATTCATGATTAAATTATAGACAAAACTGAAGATGTTTCACAGTGAAACAAAACACAAAACGTGCGAGAGCTGTGTAAACTAGTGTTGCCAAAAAGATAATACCTAAATCACCCGTTAGTTACAACTCATTAGCCAGAATTATTAGCTAGAGACCAGTTTTGTAGCATAATGCGATGGCTATGGTTCTCAGATTCGGCCTATTTAGATGCTCAATATTATAAAGAAATATAAAGAGAGTGAAAATGCTTCCGAGGTGGTTAGATCTATGCAACAAAGTGTAACGAATAATTGCAATTTGTTTATTCCATGGTGCTCTAAGTAATTTGGATTATCTTTTGGCTTATTATGGCATTTAGGTTTGCACCTCCGCACTTATAGAGTTTACCCTCCATTATTTAGTTAAATTTACGATCTAGCGAGTGGCGAGATCCACAGTTTAATGTTGACACCAAACAACAGAATTATTTCATTGCAATTTTATTTACTTTCAGAGCTTTCGGTAGAAGACTGTGCGAGAGGAAGGCGCCGAATGAACTATGTACGTCTATGCATTTCGTGGCGTTTGATTCATCATATAAGTCTATACACTATCTACTAGACTACACCGATTTTAATTTGAACGATTATTTGTAATAAAATTGAATAGCTTAGCTTAGCCTTTCTGATGTTAAATATCTTGGCGGCATTGTGTTTAAGAGGCTGGACTGCAAAATTATATTCGGGAAAATAATATAGAAGCGTTAGAATCTTATATACTAGTGCCACAACCCCATAGGGACTTTCATCTTCGTTCATTGGATCTATCTTTAGACTGCCAGATTGGCTAACGTTATTTTTAAGTTGTTTGATGGAATACCTTAGATGAGAGCTATCGGCATGAGATATTGAATAACGAACAACTGCCTTTCCTATTATTGCCATACTATACCTTCAGTATAAGTATAATAAAGGGTCCGCCAAATAACTTTCTTTTTTTTAGAAAATGCTTTAAAAAACTACTGAATAATTTCTTTTTTTATTTGAAAGTACAATCCTTTCGGTTAATAATGGAAAATAACTTCATTTAAATGGCTGCTTTGGTTGGCCATGCAGTAGCCTACACGATCGGTCCAATCTTTAAACACATTATCGATTGTGTGCAACTGTATTTCACCAATGGCTTCACGAATATTGTCTTTTAAAGCATCAATTGTCGCTGGCTTGTCGGCGTAACACTAATCTTTGACGGCAGCCCGGAAATAATAATCCAATGGTGTCAAATCGCAGCTCCGAGGTGGCCAAACGACATCAGCTCTGCGTTTGATAATGCTATCTTCAAAAACAGGGCGCAAAACATCGAGTGTAGCTTCGATTGTGTGGCACGTAGCGCTGTCCTGTTGAAACCAAATGTTGCCAATATCCTCTTCTTCAATATTTGTGACCAAAAATTCGTTCAACATGGACCGATAACGATCGCCATTGACTGTAACGGCCACTTCTTACTCATTTTCCAAGAAAAATGGCCCAATTATGCCTCTGGACCAAAAGCCGCACCAAACAGTGACTCGTTTTGGGTGCGTCAGCTTTTTAATGTATGCGTGCGCGTTTTCTGCTTACACTCCCGCCAAGATCAAAATGGACTTCATCTGAAAAGACGATTTTTTTTTTGCCAAAATCGGCATTTTCTGTAAGTCGATCGTAGGGCCATAAATGAACTAATGCAACGCAAAGAAAAAATGAACGAATAGGAAAATATAATTGAAATAAAAATAATTACTGAAGGACTGCATATATTATTTTAAACGTTTCTACTTTTTTCAAAATATTTTTTTTCTTACTTTTTATTATTATTTGGTTTCAGTTCTCATGTTATTTTTTCCTACGCAGTATGAGTATAAATTTGAAATACCCTCATATTTTTTGTTGTTTATTTATTTGCAAATTTATTTTGAGAATTTTTTAGTTTTTGTTTGTATTTATTTAACACGACGTAAATCAAACTTTGCATATAATGCAGGTTGTATTTATTCTTTATTTTAACTCTTTTTGGTTTCAGTTTCTTTTTCTTTCATTATTTATTATTTATTTTAAGTTATTTGTTTTAAAATCTTTTTGCTGTTAAAGTTAAACATGTTCATGGACCAATGGGTATGCATGTGTTTGTGTTTTATGTTAAAATAGGGTAAACCATGTTTCCATTTGAAAGTTTATATTATTTACATAGTATTGCCAGATTGTCTGGTATGCTTGGTTGTGTCACTGTTCTCCAACTTGATGTAAACAACAACAATTGCTTTGTTTATTATTCCTCTTTACACTCTTTTGCATAAACAATAACAATTACAAGACAATTTTCCAACAGATCTTTGTAACGAAGATCTTCAGACCACGATTACTCCCAACATACAGGGTGGCTGATATGTACTGCAACCAACTTCAGGTTGTTATCATTTGTAAACCGCTCGTCTGACGGCTGACAGATTTATTCCATTGATAGTTCATTTATTATTTACAAGCTTACAAAAGCATTTTGATCTATTGCATCAGAAAAAAAGTTATTCGTGATGGAATTCAAGCGTGATAGTGTGATTGCTTTATATTTGGCTGGAAACCTCAGGTGGCTATCGTTAGAACCCTCCTGCATTTAAATGTGAATAAATTTTTTGTTTCTCTCCTTTGCTCGTTACCGTGATACTGGTAGCGTTGCATCGCGTCTAAACGGTAACAACACCAGAAATAATCCGAAAAGTGAAGGCCAGATTTGATTGAAATCCACGCCGCAGTGGTAGAAAAATTGCTCGTGAGCTGAATATATTGCGAGAACGGATACACACATATTCAAAAATGAGTTTGGACTAAAGCCATTGAAGTTCCAAAACGTGCAAGAGCTCACCGATGGACAAAAAAAAGTTAGACTGGAAAGAGCCAAGGAGTTACTTCGCTTGCACGAAAGTAGCCAGTAACCGAATTTGGTTTTCTCCGATGAGAAGCCATTCCAAATTGAGTAGTTTGAGAACAAACAAAATGATCGGGTTTACTTGCCAAAAAGGTGTGCTGAAAATTTACACAAACCCCGCCGATGGTAATGGTGTGGGCCGTAACGTAACGGCGGATGGTCGCTTCCCGCTTGTATTCATCGACCGTGGGATCAAAATAAATGCCGAATTATCTGGAAAATGTTTTAAAGACAGTATTGAAGCCCTGGGCAGACAAACGTTTCAGCCGCAGGCCATGGATATTCCAACAGGACTCAGCACCACCGCACTCAGCACGCTTCAATCAAGAATGGCTTAAAAATGGCTTCATTTCTACTGCACAATGGCTACCAAAATTTCCGGATCTTAACCGTTGGACTTTTGCGACTGGAGCATTTTAGAGAATAAGGTTCTCACTAAAAAATACCAAAATGTCGATCATCTCAACACCGCGCTTCGCTGGGAATAGGCCAAAATACCGCAGAGCCACTTTCGTGCAGCCTGTGATGGCTTTGTCGGCCGTTTGAAGGCCATATATAATTCGTACCAAAGGTGGCCAATTCGAACAAATCTAAACTGATTCTAAAATTTGATGTTATTTCCAACATTTTTTGCTTTTGAACAATAAAATTAAAAAAAATTAAAAAAATATAGCGCTTTACTTTGTTGCATTATGTATCAGTCACCCTGTATAAGACTGACTGAATTTTCACTCACTCCGTTGCCTGCTTTGTCTTGCCTTTTATATGACAACGTAAACAGTGTGATGAATGTTCGCGGCTTCGCTTTCTCAGGATCTCTTTAAATGTAAACATCGTTGTTCCATTGTTGTTTGTGAATTTTATTTGCATTTATTATTGTAATGTTTGTTATTGGATTTTTGTTTACTTGTTTAGTATCATTTTTGTACACTGGCGTTTGTTGGTATATTTTTGTTTACTTGTTTATCATGTAAACAAGTTTATTGTTTTTGTTTTTGTAGGTTTTGTTTGTAATACTAATACTAAACGATGTAACAGCAAAACACTATCGCCATTTTCGTAACATTATTATTGCAAGTCTGGCAAGGTTTTTTACTAGCATATGAGCTCTCAAATCTATTTTCTCCCTTACTAGCTTTGCTATTCCACTGTTGTAGTTGTTGCTGTTGTTAGAACAACAGGACGATTCTTTATTTAAGTAGCTAAAGGCGTTTTTCTTGCATCAGTTGGTTTTATGTTTCACAGTTTTTAACCAGTTTTTTTATAACTTCGCGGTTGTCGTATGGGTACGTACGTATGTATATGCCTTCTCGCAAGCAAATAACTCTACACTGAGAAAAATAAATTTCTTAGGTTTTCTTGATTTATTTGCTTGCTAAAGGCAAGAAGTTAAAACGAAACTAAAAGCTTTGGCTGTGTGTACTGCTATGAACAATTTTTATTTGAATGTTGAGAACGTTTTTTTCAATTTTTCTTAAATATTTTGTAGAATTTTTTTTTTTTTTTGAGAATTTTCCTGCAACTAAATAAAGCAATAAAAATCTAGGAATAGAAGAGGAATAGCATATGAAATGTTTGGGGGAAAAGCTTCCATCCATCTATCCATTGTATAACATCCCTTATTTGAAAATCCCAGTACAAAAAATAAAAAAGAGGAGAAGAAGTGCAAGCCAGGTTGGTTTTTAGCGAAACAAATTTCAAGTCAACATTAAAGGTGGCATAGAACAAATATTAAATGAGAGAAAGTTTACAATTTGTTGTCTTCGTTGTTGTTGGTTGTTTCTGTTGCATAGTGTATGTTTATTTCAGGGCAAAGAAAAACGTAAAATCAACATCAGTTACTAGATATTTAAGTATCTGAAGAATAACAAGGAAAAGATGGTTAAAAATAGTTGCAAATAAAGTAATAAAAATGTATAATAAAACTGCAAGAAAGAGAGAGGGAGATAGAAAGAGAGAAAGAAAGAGATAGATAAATAAAAACAATTTTATGTTCAAAAGTTCATTGTACCATTTATAACATTCAAATGCTGTTCAAACTATTTGCTCTGAATTTTTTTGGATGCCTTCGTACAGGATAATAAAAATGAACGAAGGATGTGAATTTTTGTAAGGCAGCCTTTGAATAAAAGAAGATTTTCTTTAAACTCATAGAACTAAAAAAAATTTGGTTTTTTATTTAAACAATAAATAAGTTTTGGCTTTCATGGCATTACAAATTGAAATTCTACTAAAATGGGTCAGGATTTTGTTAATACATACATACATACATAATTGGCCATTACAACTCTTCAGTCAGGATTACAACCTAGCTTCTCACACCACTTATCTTGTGTGCGTTAATTTTATACATAAGTGGCGGGACCTACAGTTTAAAGTCGACTCCGAACGACAGATTTTTGAGAAACTTTTCATGGCAATTTTATTTTTACTCTCAGAGTTTTGCCAGAAATCTGCTGAGAAGAAATCGCCGAAAAAATACTTTTTCTTTTTGTATGTTTTTTTATGTCTGCCGGGGACTCGAACCCTGGCTTTCAGTCTTTAAGCCAGCACTTACCTACTAGACCACGGCGATTTTGTTAATAATTTTTCATTCCATTATCTTTCTTTAGGTTCTTACTTACTTACTTCCTTACTTTACTAATTTTTTATTATAACCCTTTAGTTACGATAACAATCTAGCTTCTCTCACCACCCATATTATGTGTGTTAATATTATCCATGAGTGGCGGCACCTGCCTTTTAAAGTCGACTACGAATAACAAATTTTTGAAAAACTTTTCAAGGCAATTTTATTTTAGTTTTTGCCAGAAGACTGCTGAGAGTAAGTCGCCATACCTAGGGTATAAACCACACTTTTAAGTTTAATATGCGATTTCAACCTCCCGTGGCTCCTGGTCTTGTACTTTTTTGTGCCCTTTATTCATTGTTGTTGTAATCGTTGAATTGTTTCCTCTGGTAGTTGGATGTCGTTTCTAAAAAGTCGCCGGTCCTGAACTGTTTAGGGTGAAACTGCTAGCAGACAGGACTGCGAACCCCGACCGGAGACATAATTCTATTATCACGTGAGACTTGTCTCTGCCCGACAATGGTGCGGCCCCTTAGTGGGGGCTATGGTTTATACCCAAATCGCGGGGAGAGCGCAAGTTCTGTGTGGCGTTACACTCTTAACCACTTTCACAAAGGAGGGGAGATAGTGGCTGACCCCTAAACAAGAGAGAAATCGTTTCTGAATGCATGTCTTCAAATTGGTACTCACTAGGGATGCCAAACGGATCGATTTTAAAAATCCCGAAATCACGGGAAAAAATCGCGATTTTCTCTTAATATTTCATTTATATTCCAATTATACCAGAATTATATATCATTAAAAAATAAAATATAAAAACAGCAAAACAAACTGTAACAAAAATGCATAAATTAACAAAAATAAAAGTTATTCATACGTATGCAAATGCATTAGTTTTAAGAAAATTATTTGGATTCCAACAAAAAGATTAAGTCATCTAACATGTGATCTAATAGGCTTGAACGAATTTTGTTGTCAACATCCCCTGCCGTTGAAAAACACTTCTCGCAATCAACATTTGTTGGTAAAATAGTTCAAAGATGTAACAGCTTGCAAATATTCACCTCTACCACCTCCTGATGTAAATAAATCTATTTCTTTGGACAGTTGAGTATCTAAATCAAAATACGTATGAATTCACAATCCCGAAAAATCCCGAAAAATCCCGGGACAAGATTTTAAAAATCCGGCATTCGGGATTTTGTGAATCCCAAAAATCCCGGGATTTTGGGATTCGGGATTTCCCTATTGGCATCCTTAGTACTCATGTATAGTGACGCAATTAATGATATGCTTTTGCATATCATATAGGTGATACGGTGTGCCGTTACACTCTTAACCACTTTCACAAAGGAGTTGGATAGTTTTCGATCCTAACCAAAAGAGAAGTCATGTCTAAATCCATGTCTTAAAATGGTGCTCACGTATACTGATGCAATCAGTGATATGCTTTTGCATATCATGTAGGCTTACTCACCCTGAAACTATACCCTAAACTAGTACCTTAACACATCCTTCCAGGCTCCTCCACTTCTTCCGCCCCTAGCCTATTGGTTACAATTTCCTCGATTTGGTCCTTCCAAGACAAACAAGGTCTTCGTTTTTGTAGGCTGCTGCATCAGTGCTCAATAGTGTCCTTGGCTCTGTGCGATAAATAAGCGCGGGAAGATGGGCGTCTTGTTGACTATTATTTTGTCGTACGAGAGAGGTCTCTGCTACTCAATTGCCTACTGAGATCATAGTAGCACTTTCTGGCAAGAGCCATCCTGGTAATGGCGAGGACAAGATTAACAAATTCCTTGACTATAGTGAAAGTACAGTTATGGGCCATCGCCGTAGTATAGTAGGTAGTGTGTTAGCTTATTAGATGTAAAGCCCGGGTTCGTATCGCAAGTCAGGCATCAAAACGTAATATGAAAATAAAAAATTTTTCCTCGAGGATTTTCTTTCAGCAGATTTCGGGCAAAATTTCTGAGAGTAAATAAACCGTTGCCATGAAAAAGATTCTAAAAAATCTATTGTTCGGAGTCGACTTTAAACAGTAGGTTCCGCCACTTATGTATAAAATTAACACACACAACATAAGTGGTGTGAGAAACTAGGCCAATAATTCTGACTGACCTGGGTTGTAATGATCAATTATGTATGTATAGTTATCGGCCGTAATCTGGGAATGATTATGATCACTATTAATGCATTTTTAAGGCATATTTCTTATAAAATTTTTATATCCTACTAGTGGATTAATTAAAAATCATTTCTGTTCGCTAAAAGGCACACTTTAAAATAACTCTTGTAATCACCTTAGCACCGGCAGTTAAGGTGTATTTACTAGAGCAATTTCATTTTGTGTATAAGGGGATAGGTTGAGACATTGTTCTCTTTTCATTTCACCTCCTCAAGATAGTCCCAATCAACACCATTAGCTATGACTTGTTGGTCTTTAGCACTTTACAACTATTGGGTATTCATACATACAAACATACATACTCGGTGTTAAAATTGTTTGTCAATACAAAATAATTATTAGGCGCCACTTTAAACAAAATTTTTTAAAAACTGGCGGCACATAATCCTTTCAAATATTTCCTCTTGACATTAAATTGACATTTAAATGCTAATTTCAATTGGAAAGAGGCTATTTTAAATGGGAAAACTTTTCCCACCACTTTACTTATGTACATCCGGAATATGCAGATGAAGTTTAAATTTGGTCTTCGAAATGCAATTGTTTAACCTTAAATTTGAATTTTTTTTTTGTTTTCTTTATGCCACACACAACAACAGAAACAAAACAAAATATTCCATATTAAACACCCGCCCACCGTATTTCACACAATAGGGTGTCACATTTTAAAGTGAATATTTAATAAGAACATTACGTGGGTGTCTAACTAACAAATGCGCATGCGTGTGTACGTCTAACGAAAAACACACACAGGAATACCATTAGGTTCGATGGCTTACAAGAGGAGGGAGTAGTACCTACCATACCATACCATACCATACCATGTCTCATGCAACATAGTTGTTGTTTGGCTCTTACAATTGATTGTAATTTTCCTTTTGTACAACAATTGTTGGCTATTGTTGTTGTTGTATTAAATTTAGTAAATTTAAATAAAAAAAAACGAAAAAACAAAAACAAATCGAAATAGAATTGAGGGAAAAAAGGAAAACGAAAAAGCACTTCAAACTTCTCTTATATGTGAGTCGAGAATTAGATGCCAAACCTAACCTGAACACACACAAGAGAGTTGCAAACAATTTCGCATAATAATACAACACACACAAACACACATACACTCATACACAGCAATTGTTTGCAACTTAAGTAGAGAGGAGGCTTAAATGAAAAGTTTTTCCTTGTTCTTGTAACAAGAACAATTTGGCTCGACAATAAAAGAAAAATGGGAAAATGGGAAAATGGCAAGTAAATGATAAACAATCGTACAAAATAAAGTTGTTATTTAGCGGCGTTTTTTTTTCTGTCAATTATTTTGTTTTGTTTAGTTTTGTTGTTTTATTGTTAAAGTGGCATCACCACATACATATCCATACGTACGTACGCCGTAACAAGCAATTTTGTGCAGCAATAAGAAGATAAAAAAAACGAAGCCAAAGTAAAGTAAATTTTTGCAATTTCGCCAGTATGGGTTACAATTTAAATGTCTATTATTGTGTCCCAGAACTGTAAGATTAAGTTGTTGTTTTAGTTTTTCAATGCGATTCTTATTTTCATTCCCATCTACAGAAAGTTTTCTATTCTATGCATAGGCACTCTACATTAAGTAGATACGTTTTAGAATTGTGTTTATAACTTAAAACCAAAAAAACATTCTTAGCTTTGACTTCTTTCCACTTGTTAGCCAACACATTGGTTGTCTTAAAAACTGCCGGCACTACCATTAAAGTGTCATGAAATGGTATGGCTGTTGAAAAAATGATATTTTTCTTAGCTATGGACATTTAAAATATAATACGCACAACATGGTGGTGTGAAAAGCTAAGTCGCAAACCTGGCTGAAGGGTTATAATGACAAATTATGTATGCACGTATGTATGTACTAGTCGCCGTGGTCTAGTGGGTAGTGTGTTGGCTTATTTGACAAAAGGCCCAGGTTCGAATCCCAGGTCAGACATCAAAACGAAAAAATATTTCTTCGGCGACTTCCTCTCAGCAGATTTCTGGCAAAGACTCTGAGAGTAAAAATTGCGATGAAAAGCTTCTCAAAAATCTATCGTTCGGAGTCGACTTTAAAATGTAGGTCCCGCCACTCATGTATAAAATTAACGCACACAGCATAAGTGGTGTGAGAAGCTAGGTCGTAATCTTGACTGAAGGGTTGTAATGGCCAATTTTGTATGCATGTGTATGTATGTACGAACATTTTGTCAATGATTTAATTAGGGTTGTATTCCAAAAATGTCATCGTAGTCTAGTTGGTGGCATTTTGGCTTATTTGACGTTAAGCCAAGGTTCAAACCCTAGCCCAGACTCCTCGAACGAAACAAAAAGTTTCTTCGGCGACTTTCTCTAAGCCGATTTCTGGAAAATACTTGAAGAATAAAATATAAAATTGTCGTGTAAAGTATCACACATCGTTCGGGTTCGACATTAAACAGTACGTCCCACTACTCACGTTTAAAATTAATACACGCAACATTAGTGGTGCGAGGAACTACTTCGTATAACTAACTGAATGGTTGCAATGACCAATCATTTTAAGTTTGTCTGATGATATTAGAGAATTTCTGGAAACTACTAAACAGTAAATACAAGGGACTACTCTAAAATGTATGCACATACAATTCGTCAGGATTATAGTTTCATTTTTTTATTTTGTTGGTTTTTTTATCAGGCGGATGTGGCAAGATTTACGAAAGACACTTTTGTTCCAACGATTCACTATCGCTGGTGTCTATGTACCACCACCACATCCTCTCCCTACGCGGAATTGCCGTTAGGTATTACCTCAGAGAGGGCTGGTTAGCTTTGAGAATTTCGCGCATTAAGTAAAATTTGGCCTTTGTACCTCCAACATTTAGAGTTTCAGTATAACTTCAGACATACGCTGACTGTACTGGTTTCATAGAATTTCAGGACTTATCATCCAGTATTACAGCTTGACTTATCTTGTGTTTGGTTACTTTTATTCCTGCTTGAAGGATAAGGCGCCAAGCTGACCTAGAGTTTAGACCCATTATGGTACCACAAGTAACCAACATTTCCATATGCAAACAACACCACATCTCTAGAGAAAGTTAATCCTAGAAATACCAGGTTCAGGTAGGCATGTCTTTTAAAGAGACAATAGTCTTTGATCGCATTCGATTAAGGAACAAAACACAACCAGGCTCTCATCATATCCAGGCGAGTCTAGCAATATTTATTTTTCGATTAAATCAAGCTTAGAATAGCTAACTTAACTCTGATAAGCAATCAGTTTACTTTCAAATCCTTTGACAGGAAGCCACGAACGTTTATATGCCTTATTTTCGAAATATTCGAAGCTTCTTCAGAATTTTTTATGGCGTATATTCCGTAGATTGTTTAATTTTTTGGAATACTGGGCTGAATTTTACAATAGATTGTCCACGATCTCGTTTTAAGTC
Organism: Sarcophaga peregrina; assembly: GCA_014635995.1. NCBI lineage: Eukaryota > Metazoa > Arthropoda > Insecta > Diptera > Sarcophagidae > Sarcophaga > Sarcophaga peregrina. The sequence continues at coordinate 9,334,880 of CM025790.1, read as the reverse complement.
TTATCTTAGGAGATTACAAGTTTAGGTGTAGTTTCCAAATCAGCTCCAATTCAACTGATCTTCGTCTTCTGCCTTATTATGCCCTTCTCTTCCTGTGGCCTATATAATCTTATTTGAACTGCATAATAGCATATTCGGTAGGGCTGTTGTTATTTATTCCATTGTCTTCGGTACTTTTGCTTACGTTAATGTTACTAATTTTTTCGATAAGTTCGTTTCATCTTCGTAACTGTGCATAAGTGTTTGTTATAAATTCACCACAGTTATTAGAGGGTGATACAATCTACAGAGTGTTATACTTGTCATATGTTGTTCGCTCTAAGCGTTCTTCATTCTATTAAGCCTCGATTAGCCAAACGTTCACGAAACGTTTTTTTAGAATAAGAAGAGCAATGAGACCGATTACTGAACCGTTATGTAATTTCGGCAGGCATTTACATTCGCTCTTCGTATGCTAAAAACAACTGTACGTTCCATTACGTTCTGTAGACGTTTGGCTAACCGGGACTTTACTCTTCTGTTCCGAACATACATATTTGGTTGTACTAAATTCATCCTTTACCATGGATAGGGTGGTTAATTAGAAAAAACCGAACGACGTCCAATAGCTAAAGTTTCCAATTTCAATTTGTAGCTCACAAACTGCTTAAAATCGTTTAAACAAATGAAATGAATTTCTTTTTTTTTTTGTATTTTTTTATTTGCAATTTCAGTTGAGCTGTGAAAAATTTTAGAAGATGGAGTACATTTTTCACATCTCTAGATATTTACATATTATCTCTGTTTCGAAATGTTATTCTACTTTTCTTCTTTTTTTTTTCATTTGCCATTACAACAGACAATTCGACAAGTTAACACATATACATATACAACCAAATACATGCTCAATTTCCTATACCAAACAAATACAAATAATTTTACAAAAAAACAATACGAAAGCATTTCAAATATCTCATATGGAGTGTGTGAATTGTTGCAAATAAAATAAATTTTTCTATACCGTTGGATCGACGTTTATGATACGAATATTGGTGTATTGTAGATGTATTTGTATTAGTATTAGTATGTGTTTTTGAGCATTTTTAGCAATTTGCATATTTACAATATTTTAATTCCCTTCGGAGACCATTTTTGTTGCTGCTGTTGGAAAATTATTATAAAAATAAACCAAAAAAAATTTTAACGATTGCCACAAACGAGTACGAGTACATTGCCAAAGTCAAAGTATTGTATTGCTAAGGGAAAAGGCGAAAAAAAAGGCAGCAGCAGCAAAATAAATTTCTTTATTTCAACATCTATTGTTGCTGCTAAGGCTCAGGCTGATTTTGTTTTTATAACTTTTCTAATATACTCACATGGGTTATTTAGTTTTCGTTTAAGATACCCGAGATGTTGTTATTAATGTTGTTGTCGCTACCTACTCTAGTAAAACATACAACTCCCTCGAAATCTGTATATGAATGGCAGCCACATAACAGCAGCTCTAAAGCCAACATTCAATACACATTTACTACACCAAACAACAGAAAAAAAAATACAAAAAAAATTAAAGCGCTTTTGGCATTAGCTTTGGCAACAACCTCAGAACAAAAGCATGCAAACCTCTATTGTATATTCATTCATTCATTCATTCATTCGTTTATTCATACAGTCATTCACTCCGTTTAGACCGTCACTCTTTGTCTCCCAGTGATGCAATAAATTTTCGCTTAATGCGATTGTGCCTATAATAATAAAAAATATAAAAAAAAATGTAAAGAAATTTTATCCGCATAAATAAGGCCTTTACTGTTGTAACTTTTGCATTATGAATCCTCCTCCCTATAAAAAAAAATTTCAGTTTTTTTTATTATTTTCCATGAAAAATATAAATCCAATAGAAAATATTAAAATTAAGTCAAAAATATTTGTAAAAAACAAAACATCTCCTGTTAAATAAGAAAAAAATGCAAATAATTCGTTCACTTGCCCTTTTTTTTTGTTCTTTTCTGGATTTCTTTTTATATTTTGGTATTAAACCAGAAATAAGTTATATTCGTATATACTATATACACGTAAGTATATATGTATGAGGAAAAAATATTGTATAATATGTTCAGTTTACAGAAATATTTCAGTGGTCAAGCAATAAAAATGCAAATTTCAATAAATGCCCACTTTTTGTTGCGAAAAATATTTTATATTTGCCAGAGATAGAGAGAGGCATCATAAAATAAAAACAAAAAATTATTACAACAATAGTATGGATTTAAAAATAATATAATTTTACGTAATTTGCATTCAGTTTTGTTTTGTTTTTTTTTTTTTGTTTTTTTCGTAAATTATATGTAAAAATAAAATTTTATTACAGCAATAATATGGCAAATAAAAAGGGCAAATTTCTAGCAAAACAAGCAAATGTAAGGCTGCTCTAGGCCATAAGATAATTGAGTTGAATATCAAATATTCCAATATACACAATACTCTGGCTTTTTATTAATTATACACATTGCCTGGAGGCATTATATTTTAAGTTTTTATTTCCGTAATACTTACCCAAAAAAAAAAAAAATGAATTCCATATCAATTTCGTTTATTTATTTGAAAATAATTACTTTTTAACAATACGGCAGCAAAGAAAAATAATACATTTTAACTTTCAACAAATCAATTATTATTGCAGTTTTTATTCATATTTTTATTGTCTTTATAAATAAACCACCTTATCTTTAAACTGAAATACCTTATTTAGTACGAACAATATTCACTTCCTTCGATTTTATTTTAATGTCAACTGGGTTACGAAAACTGTATAAATAAACGCAGAAAATTTCTCTCTAAAGATTACTCCTGGCTGAAATCGCCTTAGTTTAGTAGGTAGCATGTCGGCTTATTAGATGAGAGTCCGTGGTCTAACTCCTTACTCAGCTTCTCGAACAACGAAATAAGAAAAATATTATATTTCCTAGGCGTCATCCTCTCAGCAGTCTTTTGACAAAAAATCTCACAGTAAATAAAATTGCAAAGTTTCTCAAGAAATCTATCGCTCGGAGGTTCCGACAATCATGGAAAAAATTAATACGCACAACATGGGTGATGTGAGGAGCTAGGTCGAAATCCTAGCTAAAAGCCAGTGATAACTAAGTAAGTAAATACATACATAATTGGTCATTATAATCCTGCATTGACCAAGTTTCTCACACTACTTATGTTATGTGTGTTAATTTTATACATAAGTGGCGGGACCTACAGTTTAAAGTTGATACTCTCAGAGTTTTTGCCAGAAATCTGCTGAGAAGAAATCGCCGAAAAAATACTTTTTGTATTTTATTTTAATGTCCCGCCTGGCAGTCGAACTCTGGCTTTACTAGATCTCGACGACCTCCAGTAAGTAAGTAAGTAAATAAGATTATTCCAAGTTAGTGTTTCTCGGGGTTCATTCGTGAACTTCTTTTTTGGAGATACACATTCGGTCTGCATTCTCACCATTTGCAGAAGAATTATTGCCTTCCAGGAGCTGAAATTGTAGTCGGCCTCTCCTATTACACGAATATTCTTACAAAGACCTTTACATACATCACACATAATTGGCCATTATAACCCTTCAGTCAGGATTAAGACCTAGCTTCTCACACCACTAATGCTGTGTACGTTACTTTTATACATGAGTGGCGGGACCTACAGTTTAAAGTCGACTCCGAACGACAGATTTATGAGAAGCTTTTCATGGCAATTTTTACTCTCAGAGCCTTTGCCAGAAATCTGCTGAGAGGAAGTCGCCGAAGAAATTTTCTTCGTATTGATGTCTGACCTGGGATACGAACCCGGGTCTTTCGTCTAATAAGCCAACACACTAACTACTAGACCACGGCGACTTCAACGACCTTTACAGAGAGATCAAATCGAATGATATTTGTGGCTTTTGTACAGCACCAAAGCCAAGAATTGTATAATTGCTTCTCTCAAGAGTTTTATCGAATCGCAGTCGCACACTCTTAGTGAAAACTACAAGTTAATCAAATCCATTATGTACAAAAATAGTCGTTAATCATCGTATTATATCAGGTCCGCCAATCAACGGTTTTTTTCCAACTAGTGCTTATTTCGTGGATGATAACACTTAGCTCATGTCTGATCTGACTGATAATTAGTTTTATCCTTCCGCTGAACGAATATTGACCATTCAAAGCGTTTTTGCTTCCCTAAGTGGGCCTGTGATTGACTTACAGAAGATGCCGATTTTGGCAAAAAAAAGGTCATCTTTTCAGTTGAAGCTCATTTTGATCTTGGCGGGTATGAAAACAAGCAAAATTGTCACATTTGGGGCACAGAAAACCCGCACGCATACATTGAAACGCCGACGCACTCAAAACGAGTCTTTGTTTGGTGCAGATTTTGGTCCAGATGCATAATTGGGCCATTTTTCCTCGAAAAATAGCATGGAGTGGCCGTTACAGTCAATGACAATCGTTATAGGGCCATGTTGAATGAATTTTTGTTAACAAAAATTGAAGAGGAGGATATTGGCAACATTTGGTTTCAACAGGACGGCGCTACGTGCTACACAGCCGAAGCTATAATCGATGTTTTGCGCCCTGCTTTTAAAGATCGCATTATCTGCCGCAAAGCTGATGTCGTTTGGCCACCTCGGAGCTGCGATATAACACCGTTGGACTATGTTACGCCGATAAGCCAGATACAATTGACGCTTTAAAGGACAATATTCATGAAGCCATTGGTGAATTACAACTGCACACAATCGATAGCGTGCTTAAAAATTGAACCGATCGTAAAAGCTACGGCATGGCCAGCCGAGGCCGCCTTTTGAATGAAATGGTTTTCCATTATTAAGCGGAAGAATTCTATTTTCAAATAAAAAAAGAAATTTTGAGAAAATAAAGTTATTTGGCGAATCCTTTACTTTGCGTCATTGACTGTGCTTTTGAAGATTATGGTCCAATGATGATGCGAGTTCGCATACCTCACCATCACCCATTATACCCATTATAATGAACTTTGGGACTTATCGATTCTTACTTACATATGTACGTACATAATTGTTCATATTATAACCCTTTAGACAGAAATATAATCTAAATTCTTATACCACTTATGTTGTGTGTGTTAAAATTATATATGAGGGTTGGGACTTTCAGTTTACGGTCGATTTCGAAACACAGATTTTGCCAACAATCTTCTCAGAGGATGTCGCCAGAGAAATATTTCCTCTTATTTCGTTTTATTGCAGAAGTCTGATGAAGGATTTGAACCGTAGCCTCACGTCTAATAAGCCAACTCACTACCTACTGGACTACGATGACTTCACTGGATATCGATTCACATTTTTTATTCTGTATGCTCGTGCAATCCATCCAATTTTGTTGTTCGTTTTGTGTTTTCCTGATAGGTTTGCATTGTCTTGTATTGTAAATGTTTTCTAAACCTGGACTTAAGCAGTTTTACTTGTGGTGTATTGCTTTGGAACAAGGAACAGTGATTGTGAGTGCGACTAAAGATCGAGTGGTTTTTATGAGTACTAATTTTGAATTCGTTTATATTGCAAGGTACTGAAAAGACTTGTACAGGAAGAGATCTCTACATACGGGCAATACGAACATAACGTATTTTGTGATCCATTGCCGAATTGGCTACGAGCGGATGGACTTTACGAGACAACCAAAAATTATTTTAGTCCTGCAAAGCACTTGCTTTATGTGTGCATCTCCGTATAGGGATAACTTCGCCATTGTTATGTATGATGTTACTTGAATAAATTCAATATTACCTCTCCTATTCGATTTGATGAATTTGATGCAAATGGCTCTAGTTAATGTGACTTTTTTGCCGCTGACCCACACGTTAATCTTTGCAAGATTGCTTACGGTTGAGTTAAAGTCTCCAATTATTATTCAAATTTTTAAAAAAAAAATTTTTAAATCTTTACGGACAACAAATATAATCTAATAGGCATTCAATTTACCTTTTTTTTGTTTATTAATTCCGTTTTAAAATTTTCCAAATGATCGAATGTCGTCTTCAAATCTGCTTAAAATTTAAATTTTCTTTATAAATCCTGGCTACTTAAGCCAAGTGGAGAGATATGCTATAATTCTCTACATTGCTTTGAAGGATTTTGCCTTGTTAGTTTTGTTTGACATTATAATGCAACCACATATTTATAAAGGCACACATATGTAGACACATACACTTTCTCCCACACATACATATGATGTGTGATGTGTGTGTGATAAGTGCGTGTGTAGTGTATTTGTTTGATTTACACTGATATTGTCCTTTGGCCTGTTACTACAACTAAATGATGTTTATTTTTACTAAAATGTACCCACATAAACATTCTAATCTAACATGTTGGATCCTTGCAGGATAAAATATCCTTTTATTGTTGGATTACAAATGAAGATAAACATAAATTGTATCTTTTTCTCTTTTTTTTATGTGTTTTTTTCTGTTTTTTCTTATTTTTTTTATTGTGGATTTTCAAAAGCTAAGATGTCCTTTTAATGTAAATGTTCTCAAAATGTTTTTGGGGGCATGGCTGGAGGTGGGAGGGGGATTGTGAAGGACCAAGTATAACAAAGAAAATATTATTGTTATCATAAGGAAAATAAAAATAAATGAAAATAACGTCCACTACTAACGATGTTATTCAATTTAACTGGCTAGCAGTAGCTGTAGCAGTAGCCTTTGAATAGGAAAATAAAAGGACCAGCAGTGTAAGTCTTCGAGAGTGGTTCCTTCATTTATTATTAGGGGGGGATTATATTCTATTCTAGGCGGCTTGCTTTTCACAAACGCTTTAATTTAGCATGAATTATGCTTTTATTTCTGTTTTTTTCCTTTTTTTTGGAGAAAAGTAAAGGAAATTATTTTATGACAGATAATTACCATAAAAAAGGTATTTTTATGCATGAAAAAATTCATTAAATTAATGGGTGGTTGAGCAATAAAATTGTTTGCTAAATATGTTTGCCTGAGAAAAAAAAAAACCCAAAAACAAACACTTAAAATAATAGCACGCATTAAAAGAAAAATTATTAACAAGCCAAAGATTTACCGAAGACAGAAAAATAGCTAAAAAGTATTATCACCACAGAACGGATTACCAAGTTATAAGGAAGCACATGGGCAAAAGGTAGTTATTGCAGCAACATCAATCAGTAAACAGGAAGATGTCGAAACTGGTTGTTCTTTATCCACACGTCGTGCCATTAAAGAAATATAAAACTTCTGGTAATATGACTACACTTACTTACTGAATTGGCCATTTACAACCCAATTAACGGATTTTGGACTGTCTTAACACATTCTTCCAGGTGCCTCTGCTTCTTACCCAGCTCTGTCAGTTGGTCACACCAATCGATGACAGGTCTTTCTGGATTTGGTCCTTCCAAGATCCTCCTCTTCGCTGACTTTCGCAGATCCACGCATCAAATACTCGTCTCGAGTGCATCCTCCTCCATTCGAACCGAGCCAGCACAGCCGCTGGACATTAATACGCTGCACAACGTCTATGTTGTTGAGGAGCTCATACAGCTCACTGTTGGATCGGATGCGGAAATCATCGCCAACTCGCACTGGACCGAAGATCTTGTGTAGGACTTTTCTCTCGAATACTCTCAAGGCTGCTGCATCAGTTCTTAATAGGGTCCATGCCTCTGCGCCATAAAGAAACAAGGGTAGGATGAGCGTCTTGTAGAGTATTAGTTTTGTCTTACAAGAGAAGTCTCTGCAACTCAATTGGCTATTGAGACCATAATAGCACCTGTTGGCAAGAGTAATCCTGCATTTGATATTCAGACTGACATCATTTTTTTTTTTTGGTAACGGCGGACCCAAGATAAATAAATTCCTTGACTGTATCAGAAGTATAGTTATCGGCCGTATTCTGTGAATCAATACGCCGCATGTCTCTACTTGTCGATAATATATACTTCGTTGTGCCTTCATTTACTGCCAGACCCATCTTCTTAGACTCCCGTTCAATAGCACTAAAGACAGCAGTAATATCTCGCTTGGTACTCCCTATGATGTCAATGTCGTCAGCGTACGCAAGAAACTGGACGGTTTTTTGGAAAATAATGCCACTGCGATGCACTCCTACTTTTCGCAGAACACTTTCCATGACGAAGTTGAAGAGGTCGCATGATAAGGGGTCGCCTTGTCTGAAACCTTGCACGGTATCAAAAGGTTCCGAGAGGTCCATTCCATCCTAGACGGAGCTGCAGGAATTGCTCAACGTCATTCTGCATAGCCATATTAGCTTCGCAGGTATACCGAGCTCAGACATTGCGGCAAAAACATGATCCCTTATGAGGCTATCGAAAGCAGCCTTATAGTCCGCAAAGAGATGGTGTGTGTTGACTTGATTTTCGTAGGTCTTTTCCTAAAAGAGTGGCGTAGTGTGAAGATCTGATCGATGGTGGATTTCCTGGATCTGAAGCCGCACTGATAAGTTCCAATCAGTGTTTTGATGAGTGGCTTCAGTCGCTAACTTAATAAGCCTGTAAGAACCTTATATTTGTTTTATTCAGGAACGAACATATAAAACTCATACAAAATAGGTTGCTGAAGCTGTTATCGTTGCCGGTGATAGAATGAGGAACTGGTCTTATATCTTTTCCGCTAAACTGGCATTGAATGGGTCATACGGATTGGAGATCCAAATAGCCTAATCTGCATCCTGCAAGAGATGGGCATTGACAAAGAAAGTGGATAAGCAGTCTCCATTTTTTCCCACAAGCATAAGTCGCAGCATTATTTCCTGGTGCCTTTCCATAAAACCTGTTCTAGGTCGCCGTGGTCTAGTAGGTAGTGTGTTGGGGTGCGTACTCCAGGTTAGACATCAAAACAAAAATATGGCAACATTTGTTCGGCAACATCCTCTCAGCAGATTTCCAGCAAAAACTCTGAGAGTAAAAAAAGCTTCTAAATAAATTTAATTTGTCGTTCGGAGTAGACTTTAAACTGTAGGTCCCGCCACTCATTTATAAAAATAAACGCACACAACATGAGTGCTGTGAGAAGTTACGGCGTTGTACTTGTCAACTGTGACAAGTACAAGTCCTCTAACCTAACCTAAGCATAACTATTGTAAAGAAGTTGGCATAACAATCTAGTCCAAATAACTGGTTGGTGAGCCTTCTATCCATCGATGGCTAAGTGAGTCTAGCGCTGGAGCAAGACTACATACTGAGCCGGGGTAGGTTGGCGTCCCGAAAGAATTTCTGCGCAATGGCTTAACTTAATCGTGTCATACCCAAGACGAGGGTTCCGGAAGGTCCTGCAGATTCCGGAAATGCAACTGTACTCTGGAATCCAGATAAGTGAGCAACGAAGCGTTCAGTAAGAATTGACGAACCTGGAGATTATAATAACGCTCGACAGAGATCTTATATAGCAGCTTGATTATCAGAGAAGATTGACTTGTGGGCGAAAGCAGCTCGATTGATTAGGATCCATTGAGCAGATGCAGATGCAGACGTATATGAGACTGTTAATATAAAGTTCTTCGACTCTTGAGGAAAAAAGAAGTAAAACCTAATCGTGACATACTCAAGACAAGGATTCCGGAAGGAACGTACCAGTTCTGACAAGCTCGTTGGCTCTGCAGTTTACGGATATGTAGCTGTGCACTGGAATCCAGACAAGTGAGCAATGAAGCGCTTAGAAACAATTGACGATCCTGGGGATTATCATAACGCTCGACAGAGATATTATATATCAGCCTGATTATAAGAGAAGATTGAGGGGCGGGTAAAAGCAAGACTGTTGATTAGGATCCATTGAGCAAATGCAGATGTACATGAGACTGATATGGATGCTCTTGTCTCATTACTGGAGTTAATATAAAGTTCTCCGTCTATTGAGGGAAATGGAAGTAAAATCTAATTGTGGCATATCCAAGACGATGATTCCGGGAGGAATGCACCAGTTCTGATGAGCTCGTTGGCTCTCCAGTTTCCGGGAATGTAATTGTGCTCAAGATTCCAGACAAGTGATCAATGAAGCGCTCAGAAAAAATTGATGATCCTAGAGATTATCATAACGAGCGACAGAGATCTTATATAGCAGCCTGATTATAAGAGAAGATTGAGAGGCGGGTGAAAGCAGCACTTTTGATTAGGATCCATTGAGCAGATGCGGACGCAAATGCATATGAGACTGATATGGATGCTCTTGTCTCTTTACTGAAGTTAATATAAAGTTCTCCGTCTCTTGAGCAAAATAGCAGTAAAACTTAATCGTGGCATATCCAAGACGAGGATTCCGGAAGGAATGCACCAGCTCTGAGAAGCTCGTTAGCATTACTGTTGATAAGGATTCATTGACCAGATGCAGACGTATATGAGACTGATATGGATGCATTTGTCTCTTTACTGAAGTTCTTCTACTCCTGAAGGAATTGGAAGTAAAATTAGTATTTAAACAACGAATTTATATTAAATTTACTGCATTTAGATTTTTTTGGGTATGCATAACAGCAACATTCATTAAAAATTTACAATTTTTCTTCAGTCATACAAGATTTAAAAAATTTTTTTTTCGAATTTTGTTTGAAGATTCCATTTAAGCTTTCAGAATTTAGAAAGTTTGTATGCAAATATTTTTATTTCCATTGCAATTGCAATTGCAATTGAAAATTTCCCTATGAAAATGCAAGTTGATCTAAATTTAGTTCCTAAAAAATATAAAAAAAAAGAAAAAGAACTCACAAGTATGTTTGTAATACTGAACATATACGAGTACTTGTAATACAACGGAAAAATATTTCAAATTAACTTTAACTGGGGAGGGAAGGGGGGGTAAATACAATTACGTTCTTAGCAATCAAACAGGAGAGAGAAAGAGAGAGAGAGAGAGAGAGAGAGAGAGTAAAAAAAAATAAGTTTTTATCACGTCTCTGGCAACAACTGACTAACAAACTTAATGAATCCTTTAAACTTGAAGTTTTCCTTCGTACATACACACAAACATATCCTTCTCTAGCTACTATAAGAAGATGGAAAAATAAAATATTGAATGGCAAAAGGATACGAACAATAATAACAAGAACAACAAGGAAAAGCAGCTTTTAAACATCAGCAAGTGAGTGAAATTGTACGATGAAACGTATTGATGTGAAAAATTGGATAAAATTTCACAAAAAAACAAAAAAAACTAGAGGAAAACTTATATGAACGAACAATAAAGGAGGGAAATAAAATAAAATGAAATAAGAGTGTAGACATCAATTCCTAAAGTAAAGTAGTGAAGAAATCAAATACAGTTTAGCGAAAATTTCATTTATTTAGTAACGAAATGCATGCCAGGATTACGTTTTCCTAACTTCAAATACGTGCATCAAAAAGTATAAAAAAGAAAGGAAAATCTAATGAAACATATCAAGTGTATGTTATATGTTGTATGTACCTTGAATGGCTATTTAGCAAGAGTAGTAGCTGTTGCTGTCCTGGCTTTCAAGCGATAAGCCATTTTTGCTGGCCATGTCATTGTCAGCTCAAGGAATTCCAATATTGTTCGTTACACATCCACAATTACGTTAACATTAATACGTTTTTTATATAAAAGAAAAAAAAAATTCCTTTATTTAACAGGCTTCTTACTCTTAACCTGACCGTTGAGTTGGATTTTCGTACAAGTGACACGTGGCCGAAATGTTCAACAGCAATAGCAGCAGCAAAGGCAGCACCAGCTAGAGAAGCACAAGTAAAAGCTCCGCCAAATCACACTTTTTTTGAAAATATTTTCTGAAATTTCTTTTTCTATTTGAAAGTACAATCCTTCCGGTTAATAAAGGAAAATAATTTCATTAAAATGCCGCTGCCTCGGCTGGCCATGCAATAGCCTACACGATCGGTTCTATTATCGATTGTGTGCAGCTGTATTTCACCAATGGCTTCACGAATACATACATACATACATAATTGGCCATTACAACCCTTCAGTCAGGATTACGACCTAGTTTCTCAGACCACATATTTTGTGTGCGTTAATTTTTATACATGAGTGGCGGGACCTACAGTTTAAAGTCGACTCCGAACGACAGATTTTTGAGAAGCTTTTCATGGCAATTTTTACTCTCAGAGTCTTTGCCAGAAATCTGCTGAGAGGAAGTCGCCGAAGAAATATTTTTCGTTTTGATGTCTGACCTGGGAATATTGTCCTTTAAAGCTTCAATTGTCTCTTGATTGCCGGCGTAACACTTATCTATTGTAATAGACCAACGGTGTCAAATCGCAGCTCCGAGATGGCTAAACAACATCAGCTTTGCGGCTGATAATGTAATCTTCGAAACATTGAGTGTAGCTGTGGCTGTGTGGCACATAGTGCCGTCCTTTTGAAACCAAATGCTACCAATATCCTGCTCTTCAATTTTGGTGAAAAAAAATTTATTCAACATGGCCCGATAACGATCGCCATTGACTGTAACGGCGACATCTTGCTCATTTTCGAAGAAAAATTGGCCCAATTATGCCACAGGACCAAAATCCGTACCAAACACTGACTCGTTTTGGATACGTCGGCTTTTCAATGTATGCGTGCGGGTTTCCTGTGCCCAAAATTTTTCCTTTTTTTTGTTTTATAAAACCAGCACTCAGTAGATGACCCCTACTCATGCCGTGCATTGTGCAGGTTTTTTAGGAAAGGTGGAAAAAGGGATAATGCGAACGGTAAGGAAACGAGTTGCTGCCGGTGACTATAAAATGGCCAGTGCTTTACCTTCACCATTAGATAGTCTACAGCAATCGTCCCCAAGAAGCCCGCAGTTTCTCGCACTACTTATGTTGTGTGTGTTAATTTTATACAGAACTGGCGGGACCTACAGTTTAAAGTCGACTTCGAACGACAGATTTTTGAGAAACAAGAAGAGAAAGAGAAGAAATCGCCGAAAAAATACTTTTTGTGTTTTTTTATTTTGTTTTTTGATGTCTCGCCTGGGACTCGAACCCCGGTTTTACGTCTAATAAGCCAGCACACTACTTACTAAACCACGGCGACCCCAAATGTAAGAATTTTGCTTGTTTACATACCCGCCAAGATCAAAGATGTGGTTTTTTGCCAAAATCGTCATTGCCATTGGATGGTCAATTGGCTTCAACTCCTGAAGCAATTTAACTTTGTATGGCGTCATACCAAGGTCTTTAAGTAAAAATTCGTTTCAATGATGTCTCCGAAACGTTCAATTGTTGGAAACGATGGTGGATTGATGTTGGTGTGGCTTCACGCACACTTTCTGCCACAGCAGCAATATTCTCGGGTGTACGCACTGTTTTGGGCTTTTCACTCTTTGGTTTATCTATTAGGATGCCAGTTTCTTTCACTTTTTTCATAAGACAACGAACATACGGAGGGTACTTCCCTTCTTCAAAAATCCGCACGTAATTTTCCTAGACATTCTCCTACATTACCATGATTTTCAAAGTATTGTCGCAATATTTCCCAGCCTTGTTCAAGTGTATACAAAACCATATTCGTTCAGCGGAAGGATAAAAATCTGTCAAATCAGACAGGAACTACAGTGACGAGCAGAAGTGAGTGCATGTTCACAATACTGAGTTTCGTCATCCACAAAAACAAAACCGTACAAGCAAATGCAAACCAATTATATTTTCGTTGCCATGTTTAATAGTTTGCTTCACATAGAATCCTTGAACACGTTTCCCGGGTCTTCGATAATAGTACTGATTGGAACGTGTTATCCATCTGATTGGAAACGTGTTATCTAGTCGGATGAGTCCAAATGTAACCACTTTCAGTAAGATGGAAAGCAGTACTGCTAGCGCAGATCCAGGGAACGTGTTCAAAGATGCCATGTGAAGCAAACTGTTAAACATAGCGGTAAAAATGTAATGGTTTGGGGATGCGTAATATGGTGGCATGTTGGCTCTCTGTATTTGGTAGATGGTATCATGCGAAAAAAGACTATCTAAAGATTCTGCAAACCCATCTTCCGAATTTTATGGACAAATGTGCTTATCGAATAAGAAATTATTTTTCAACAGGATGGTGAACCGAAGCACACTGCAAAAATTTTAAAGATATGGAGTGGGAAACATAATTTTCTATTGATAGAATGGCCGGCACAAAGTCCCGACCTCAATCCGATTGAAGATCCGGCTCGGACAGTACGAAACAGCCTCAACAAACATGGTCAAACTTTGAGATCGTATAAATGCGAAATGGAATCGAATTCCGAAGGATGTTATTGATCATTTTATAAAAAGCATCTGAAACTGCGTAAATCAAGCTATTTTTAATAAGGGTCTATGGACAAAATATTGAAATTGGGTTAGTTTCTTGAATTTTCTTGAAACGTGCAAAATTGAGTTTATGTGGGTTATTTTCGTTTTTTCATTCAAACTCATTGAATTCATTTCATTAATTATTATGTTTTTACTGCTATTTGTTAAGAATACAATAAAAAATTAAAATTAAATTTTTTTTTTGTATTTGCTTGTACTGATTTGTTTTTGTGGATGACGAAACTCAGTGTTGTGAACATGCACTCACTTCTGCTCGTCACTGTAAGTATTACCATTCACGAAATAAGCAGTAGTTGAAAAAAGAAAAACGTTAAATGGCGGACCCGATAGTAGCCGTAGTAGAACAAGGAATGTTCTACATGCTTAAGAACGTGTCAAAGAACTTTCGTGCAACATTCTCCGAAAAAAAAGGACTAAAAGGAAAGGAAACAAAGGAGAAGAACAAGACGTAGAAGAAGAGAAAAAAAAGAATTTATTTTATAAGAAGAAAACAAACCTGAAAGGAATTGAAACTTTTTTTTTATGTGTGTGTGTTGTTCTTTGCAAACAAAATGGCAAAAATGTTGAAGATTAATGCCAGGCATAGATAAGTCACGTGGTTTCATTTCTACATGCCACAACAATATCGACAATTTCATTCGTTAATTTCATTTCAAGCTTAAGCCCCAGCCCAAGTCCAATTCCAAAACGAGCGTATAAGTATGAGTAACATTAACGAGCCATAGGACTTATCTTTTCCCTCTTAGAGCCCACAGTTTAACCCACAAATGTGTATCAAAAGAAAATCCAAAAACAACAGCCTGAGCTAACTAATGGTGTCTACAAGTTGTAAGTAAAAGTTCATTAGAGTTAATTAATGGCTATGGGACGTTTTCTTCGTTTTCTTAACGTTCTTCATCTTTTCAAAACTCTCTCTCTCTTTAACAAATGATGTTAATTACTGTTCACAACTTTTGTTTTCAACTTTTCTTTGCTT
The DNA here is from genome assembly GCA_014635995.1 of Sarcophaga peregrina. NCBI lineage: Eukaryota > Metazoa > Arthropoda > Insecta > Diptera > Sarcophagidae > Sarcophaga > Sarcophaga peregrina. The sequence continues at coordinate 9,319,640 of CM025790.1, read as the reverse complement.
TTCTTCTTATATTTTCGGTTGTGTTTACAGTACACAAAAGCGTGACTAAATAAATGATTGTAAAACAATCTGTATGGCATTGATCATTAATAAAAGAAACGCCTCACTAAAGACCCTTTAATGTAATTCTCCTACACAAAACAAAAAAATCAAGTTAACGAAAAAAATTTAGCTTAGAAAGTGTAATACAAAAAACGGAAATTCATATAAGAAGCGTGTTAAAAAAAATAATTTCGTGTTTCCTTAAAAGCTTCGTAACACACATTATTTTCGGAAGCCAAAAGTGCTTACTTTCCTTAATTTAGGTTCTATTCAAATTGAATTAATTTCTGTTCTCTTTACAAGCAATTCAATCAAATATACACTGAAAGAAATAATGACAGCATAATGAAAAAAGAGCCCAAGAATTCCAGTCTTTATTAAGGGGAAGTCGCCGTTATGTAGTCGGTATTGTGTTGGCTTATTAGACGTAAGGCAAGATTCAAATCCCGGGCCAGACTTGTAAATTGCAATAAAAATAAATTTGTATTCTGTTTTAATAAATTTCTTTATTGATCGCACAATTTTGTGTGCCACTATTCACAACTTGTAAACAACAACAATTGCTTTGTTTCTTATTCTGGTTTACACTCGTTTGCGTAAACAATAACAATTGTTCAAGAGATCTTTATAGCGGAGTTCTTAAAACTACAATTCGACGGCTCCGCTTTATAACATTCTATATCGAAAAAGTGTGTTTTAAGTTGTAAGCTCTCAAAGTTTTCAAGCGTCACACGTCTATATGTGTATTCTATGTAGATTTTTCCCTATAACTTCGAAACGGATCAGCACATCTTAACCAAATTCAAGAACAATAAAAACGTTCTAAGTATACTTAGAGCGTTATAAAACGGAGGCGTCGAATTTTACTCTTCGCACGCAATGTGTCTTCGCAAAAGATTGACTGAGTTATTATTAACACGTTGCCTGCCTTGTCTTGTCTTTTGTATCCCAGGATAAACAATCTGATGGATGCTCTTAAAGGAGAATTATTCTGCGTTCCCGAAATCTCTGTAAATGTAAACATTGTTTTTTAATTGTTGTTTATGTATTTTGTTTACATTTATTCTATTAATGTTTATTGCAACTTCTCGTTTACTTGTTTATCCCCATTTTGTGTTTATTTGTTGATCATGTAAACAAGTCCATTGCTTTTTTTGTATACTGATGTTGTTGCTATATTTTTGTTTATTCGTTGATCATGTAAACAAGTCCATTGCTTTTGTTTTTGTAGCTTTTATTTATCGTTTTATTGTTAAACAATAATATTCCATGAACTCCCAAGCGATAACATCACAGAAAACTGCTATATAAGCGGTATTTGAAAAAAAAAATGGTGTGATATTACAAATTGAAGTTGCCCAGCAAGTAGTAAAATGGCTTATTAGACGTTAGGCCTCGGTTCCAGGTCAGACATCAAATCGAAAATATTTCCTCGTCGACTTCCTCTCAGCAGATTTCTGGCAAAAATTCTGGGAGCAAATAATAACCATAAAAAGTTTCTCAAAAAATTAGTCGTTCGGAGTCGATTTCAAACTGTAGGTCCCGCAACTCATGTAGAAAATTAACGCACACAACTAGTCCTATGAAATTCAAATATTTAAACAGGTGAATTACAGGGTGGTTGATACGTTTTGCAACCAACTTCAGGTTGTTATCATTTGTAAACCGCTCGTCTGACAGCTGACATATTTATTCCAGTGACAGTTCATTTTATTATTTACAAGCTTACAAAAGCATTTTGATCTATTGCATTCCGAAAAGAAAGTTATTCGTGACGAAATTCAAGCGTGATAGTGTGATTGCTCTATATTTTGTTGGAAAACCACGGCAAGTGCAAGCCAGATTTGATTTGGTAGAAAAATTGCTCGTGAGCTGAACATATTGTAAGAACGGCTGGAATACATATTGAAAAATGAGTTTGGACCAAAGCCATTGAAGTTCCAAAAAGTGCAAGAGCTTACCGATGGACCAAAAAAGAAAGAGCCAAAGAGTTACTTCGCTTGCACGAAAGTGGCCAATTACCGAATTTGGTTTTCTCCGATGCGAATCCATTCCAAATTGAGCAGTTTGTGAACAAACAAAACGATCCGGCTTACTTGCCAAAGAGGTCAGCTGAAAATTTACTCCTGCGATTGGCCACCAGAACTCAAGCTCCGCCGATGGTAATTGTGTGGTCCGCCGTAACGGTTGATGGTTGCTCCCCGCTCGTATACATCGACCGTGGGGTAAAAATTAATGCCGAATATTATCGAGAAAATGTCTTAAAGACAGTATTGAAGCAGTGGGCAGACAAACATATCGGCCGCATACAATGAACATTCTAACAAGACTCAGCATGACCGCACTCAGCACGCGTCAACCAAGAATGACTTAAAAAGGAGGTTTCTCGCTATAATTCTACCGAAAAATGGCCACCAAAATCTCCGGATCTCAATTCGTTGGACTTTTGCGTCTGAAGCATTTTGAAAAGTAAGGTTCTCACTAAAAAAATATCAAAGTATCGATAATCTCAAGATGGCGCTTCGCCGGGAATGGGCCAAAATACCGCAGAGCCACTTTCGTGCAGCCTGTGATGGCTGCGTAGGACGTTTAAAGGCCATAATTCGTACCAAAGGTGGCTAATTCGAACAAATCTAAACTGATTCTAAAATTTGATGTTATTTCCGACATTTTTTGCTTTTGGACCCTCAAATTAAAAAAATATAGCGCTTCACTTTGTTGCATTATATATCAGACACCCTCTATAATTAGGAATTCTAGTGTAATTAATAAATACAAAAACTATAGCATCTGATGCCCCACATTAACGATGTAAAGCAGTATCAACATTAATAATACGTTGTGAACATTATGAATTTGTAATGAAACCGTAAATAATACTTGTGGACAAATGTTCGAAAATGTTCGAAATTGTTCGAATTCGTTAACATATAATTAACGAAGTGAATTTGATGTCGTTAAATCAGTGTTTTTCTTATCAATTAATCAATTTAATTGACTTCATGGTGATATGTAATAGATTTTAAATGATTGTCATTAAAATGAACTGAAAATAATAATTAACATATCGGTTTAGCATAGACGCAAACCGTAATAACAAGTCTCTTTGATATAGGGCAAGCAAGCTATGTGTAAAATTTTTATTTGGTCTCTTCGAATTTTTATTTACTTTTTTTTTTGAACAGCAAATTTTTCTCGATAACTTTATCATTACAACACTTCAGTCAGGATTATGGTTCAGCTTCTTACATTACTTATGTAGAGTGTGTGTTAATTTTTGACAGGAGTGACTCCGTCAGACCGATTTTTTATGGCAATTTTTTTTACTCTCAGTGTTTTTGCCAGAAGACTGGTGAGAGGAAGACGCCGAAGAAATATTTGGAATCGTGGCTTTACGTCTAATAAGCCTACCTAGCCCCTATCTAGCGCCTAAAACTCGCTGCTCATGATATCTATTGGATTATTCACATAGAATGTAAACGTTGATAATCGCAACATTATTTACACTTTCTAACGTTATGTCAGCAGAAATAACTGGAAATCTATTTATTTGTTGCGATCAAGTTTGGAAGAGTAGAGTAGAGGCGTTGAAAATTGAGCTTGAATTTTAAGGTTTGATGTTTCAACACATACTCGTACATAAACTACGGAACACAACTTTGTACATCAGAATTGAAACCTAACGGAGGGAAACTTAATGAAACCAAATTTTACAATAACCGTTGACTTTGCCTTTGTGTTGAGTGTCATATGAATTTCTTATTTTTAGGTTTGTATCTTTGCTTATCGTATAACTTAACCCTTTCGGCAGTTATGCACGAATTCCCTGTCATTCACTATTTGTGAATTAAATTAAATTCCGCTGATATTGAAACAAGTATTTGCATTGTAAGAGCTTGATTTGTGTTGTTCTTTGTACAAAGTGAGAGGGAATTCACAGTTAAAAACCATGATTTAACGATAAAATGGCGGAAATTCCATGTCATTTTAAATTACACGAAAGATTTAAAATCGCTAACAACGTGAAATTATATTTTTTGGGAATTCATTTGATTTCCAAACATATAAATACGGATTTATAAAGCCACAAATATTATTAATCGTCTCATTACAATTTCGCAATGTTTAAAAGAGTGCTGATAATGTTGTTTTTAATTTTCAAAGCTTATAAAATATTGGTAAGTCCTTGAAAATATTTTGTGTATCAAAGGATATAATTTTTTTTATTTTCAGGCCGCGTACAAGTACAGCGTTGCATTACAGGATGAAGAAATTTTTGTACCCTGCAATAGGTCCGGTGTATATTTTATAGATAGATTTATGGATATGTCGGATCTTAAATTTCAATTTTTGGCAAATGGTTCTGTACATGTATATGGTTCACTAATAATTAAAACAGGTCCAGGCACTGACCAGGTAGGAGAGATATTTTTATTTACATACACTGTATGTCCGGTATATAGAATTATTATTATTTTCCTTATATAGGACACGATGTCTATACAAGTATATAAAAAGGATCGGGATAGATGGTCTCCTACGATTTACAATATCAACAGGCCAGATGTTTGTCAAGCTCTATTTAACCCTACTGAGATATGGCATCGGTACACAAGACATATTTCTAAAGAAAACCGTAAATGTCCCTTTTTTGTAGGTGTAAGTACTGAAAACGTTTTTTTTTTTTTTTTGTTTGCTTTAATTTATTGAAAGTGATTTCTCATAAAAAATTTCAGCAAAATCTTACATTCGATGAGATTGCGGACTTGGATATTGCTCTACCTAATCCAAATTTTGCTGGAAATTACATGATCGTCTTAATGGCACACTTCAAGGGAGTAGATGAGCACTTTTGCAGTAAAATTTTTGCTGAATTTTATAGGAGTTAGTGGAAGTGAAAAATATTTGTTTAAATAAAATTTTCGATTCTATTGTTTTTAATTGAATTGTTTTTTTTTGTTGAAACCTGTGATGTGGCTTTGTCGGCCGTTTGAAGGTCATAATTCGTACCAAAGATGGCCAATTCGAACAAAATTTGATGTTACCTATAACGTTTCTTGCTTTTGAACAATAAAATTTAGAAACAAATTTAAAAAATATAGCGCTTTACTTTGTTGCATTATATATCAGCCACCCTGTATTTATGCCGTTGTACCAGCTAAATTCCAAGCTGTTTACTTGAACTTTACATAGTCAATATTACGATATAAGTAAGATCAATATGTTTTATCCGAACGCAAATAATTTTTTTCAATTAAAAGAGAAAAAAAATCGAGATTGTTGAAGATGTAAACCCCTTGTCTGACAGCTGACAGATTTATTCCAGTGAGAGTTCATTTTATTATTTACAAAGCATTTTGATCTATTGCATTCAAAAAAAAAAGTTATTCGTGTTGAAATTCAAGCATGATAGTGTGATTGCTTTATATTTTTAGCTGGTAAACCACAGGTGGATATCGTTAGAGGCCTCCAGCATTTAAATGTGAATAAACCTTTTGAATAAATCTCTTGTTCTCTAAAGCCATTGAAGTTCCAAAAAGTGCAAGAGCTCGCCGATGGGCAAAAAAAAGTTAGACTGGGAACACAAACCGTAATAGCAAGTCTCTGTGATATAGCTAAAGCAAGCTACGTGGAAAACTTTTATTTGTTGCCTTCGAATTTTTATTTACTTTTTTTTTTGAACAGCAAATTTTTCTCGATAACTTTATCATTACAATCCTTCAGTCAGGATTATGGTTCAGCTTCTTACATTACTTATGTAAAGTGTGGGTTAATTTTAGACAGGAGTGATTCCGTCTGACCGATTTTTTATGGCAATTTTTTTTACTCTCAGTATTTTTGCCAGAAGACTGCTGAGAGGAAGAGGCCGAAGAAATATTTTGAAATGTGGCTTGACGTCTAATAAGCCTACCTACTAGACTACGGCGACTTTATGTTTTCTTTATCAATCTTCTTAAACTCGCAGCTCTGATATCTATTGGATTATTCACATAGAATGTAAACGTTGATAATCGCAACATTATTTACACTTTCTAACGTTATGTCAGCAGAAATAACTGGAAATCTATTTATTTGTTGCTATCCAGTTTCGAAGAGTAGAGAAGAGACGTTGAAAATTGAGCTTTAATTTTAAGGCTTGATGTTCCAACACATAGGTTTAGGTTTAGGTCGTAGTGGTAGCTCTGATATCACAAAGCTCACTTGAGCACGCATGGCGGCCCGTTGTGATGCCACGGGTGAAACGCAGTCCTTCTACTAACGAAGTTCCGCCATATCAGGGAAAGGAAGAAGTTGATCAGCGCAAGGGCTGCATAATAAAAGCACGACTACCCCGCACTGGAAAACCAGCCAGAAAATTTGATGAACGAAGCTATATCCTTGATATCAATAGATGATAGCTCTGTTAAGCTAACAAGGAATGGGGAGCCAAATAACCTATATCTACACCTAGCAAGAGACGGGCACTAGCAAAGAAAGTGAATAACGCTCTCCTCTTCCTCAGTGGACCTACATCCACGGCAGAAGTCGTTAAAAGGGAGCCTCATTCTCACGGCATGCCTACCCATGTTGCAATGACCCTAAGCACGGCTATTACAGTTGAGATGACATCACGATTGCCATCACCTCCGCCTGAAACACACTGCAGTAGTCCGGCAGACGGAGAGAAATATTCAGGTCCAGTTTCCTAGAATAGACGCCGCTTCCGACCCCAACCTCGAGTTTAGAGCCGTCAGTGTATATATCCAGGACATCCGGGGGGATGATCGTATCAGGATTCCTACTCGGAATCAGAAAGTGGAAACATCTATCAAGACAATGTTCATCAGGGAAAAAGTCCATGTTCCCAGGGACCACCGGCTCAATCTCCAGAATTGTGGAGTGACCAGAAGGTACAATGTGCCAACGAGAGAGAGCGTTAAGTCTAGTCGCAGCAAACTTGGCCACCTGCTTTGCGAGAAGCACAGTGGGTAGCCAGTTTAGCATTGTGAACAAGGCTTTCGTGGGGGTGGTGCGTAGAGCACCAGTTATATGAATGGCGGCAGACCTTCTGACCTTGTCAAGAAGTCTGACGTTGTATTGTCTGTCCAGAGCAGTCCACCAGAACACAACACCGTATAAGAGGTTGGGTTCGATGACCGTGGAATATATCCAACGCATGATCCTTGGGCGAAGACCGCACCTGGTTCCGACCGCCCTACTGCAGCAGTAGGCAGCACATGCCGCCTTACGTGCTCTAGCAGCCAGATTCGCCCTCCAGTTCAGTTTGGGATCGAGGATCAGGCCCAGATATTTGACCTCGGGACTCAACGTGAGTCTGGTCCCCCCTTTGCTGGGAAGAGAGAAGGTCGGAATTTTATATTTCCTCGTAAAAAGAATCGTATCGGTCTTAGAGGGGTTAATAGACAGTCCAAAATCCCTACACCAGTCCAACACGATTGACAGCGCTAAGGTCAGCTTGTCCGACAATGTCTGCGGACAACTTTCCGACGCTGCAATGGCAATGTCGTCAGCGTAGGCTATGATCTCATTGCCAGATTATTCCAGCCCCCTCAGGAGTGAGTTGACTGCAAGATTCCAGAGAAGAGGTGATAGAACACCGACCTGCGGAGTACCCTTACGAACCATTCTCTGACAATTCGAGGCCCCCACTGTGGAGGTCACTATCCTCGATTTGAGGAGAAGCTCGATGAACCTGACCAGATCCTGTCACAGGTTCAGAGAACCGAGAGCCCTAACTATGGCGTCCGGGTTGACGTTATTGAATGCGCCCTCAATGTCCAGAAAAATGGACAAAGTGTATTCTTTAACGTGCATGGACTTCTCCACCCGAGAGATAAGCGAGTGAAGTGCTGTTTCCACTGATTTACCTCTCGTATATGCATGTTGTGAAGTGGACAGAAGCGCTGCATCAATCGAGGCCCTAATATGAACATCGAGGACTCTTTCCAGTGTCTTCAGAAGAAAGGAACACAGACTTATGGGTCTATAATCATTTGCCCCAGTATGGGACGGTTTCCCAGCCTTGGGAATAAAAATCAGCCTAGATATTCTCCAGCTCCAAGGGATGTAGAGGAGCCTGAGACTAGCGTTATAGATGGCAAGCAACCAGGGTAGGATTATCTCCTCCCCATGTTGAATGTCACCTGGAATAATACCATCCGGTCCTGGTGACTTGAATGGTTTGAAAGACCTAACAGCCCATTGCACTTGGCCAAGGGTGAGGGACAGGGGGGAATAGTTCCCAGACGATGGTCCATTAACCTGATAAAAGGCCTGACCACCAAATGTGACACGTAGTCCAACGTCCGTCACGTCGGATACAGTCAAGTGATTTATGAGTGGAACTTAGAATTTTACGAAGACGGCCCGTTTCGGCAGAGGATTCTATGCTCGCGCAATAGTTCCTCCACGAAGCCCTCTTCGCTCGCCTCACAGCGTATTTAAGTTCCCTCTTTTTGGCCTTGTAGGTAGACCATTCACCTGTCGTCTTCGCCCTGTTAAAGAGCCTACCACAAGATCGGTGTAGATCAACGATCTCTTATTTCCACCAGGGCGGCTTACGCTTGCCCCTATGGGCGGAGAGTCTGACGGAGGATGTGGCTGCCGCCCTAAGAGCGGTTGACAGTGTGTCAGCAGCCCTAGCCACGTCAAAACGGGTCGTTATAGTCGGGTGGGTAGAGGGAAGGCTGCAACGCAGTTTCTCTCTAAAAACGGTCCAATTCGTGTTCCTCCTGTTGACCGGAGGGGTCACGAAAGGAGGACACGCGTTCGTGTCAATAATGAAGGTAATGTATCTATGGTCCGAAAAGGAGCATTCGTGCGATACAAACCAGTTCTTAAGGTTAGTAGAGAAATCGGAGCTAACCAGAGTGATGTCCAGCACTTCCTTCCTATTAGAAGTCAGGAAGGTTGGCTCCTCACCCCGATTAGCTATAGCTAGGTTATTACTTATAATAAAATCAAAGAGGCACTCACACCGTTCATTGGTACCGGAACTGCCCCACATCGTGTGGTGGGAGTTAACATCTGCTCCGATTATGACCGGAACTCCGCGCAGCCTCGCATCCGCTACCAGTCGACCAATGGGATCCTGAGGGGGAGAGAGCCCATAGTCATGAGACATATAGGACGACGTGATCCAGAAGGTCATCGAGTTAATTTCGACGACCATGGTAACGGTGTCCTTATCACTGAACCTAAGGAGGAGAAGAGCGTTAATACTATTCTTAACCATAACACAAGTCCAAGGCTTACCTGAATTCTGGATATACGCTACGCGATATCCTTTGGTGTTGAGTCCACAAACCCTGCCGTCTACGACCCAGGGTTCTTGGATCAGAATGACCTCTACATCCTCGGTTGCTAGTCGGAGGAGCAGCGCATGTTCCAACACATACTCGTACATATATTATGGAACACAACTTTGTACATCAGAATCAACACCGACCGTAGGGAAACTTAATCAAGCAAAATTTTACAATAACTGCTAACTTTGCCTCTGTGCTGAGTGTCATATGAATTACTTATTTTTTGGTTTGTGTCTTTGCTTATCGTATAACTTAACCCTTTCAGTAGTTATGCACGAATTCCCGCCATTCACTACTTGTGAATTAAATTAAATTCCGCTGATATTGAAACAAATATTTTAATTGTAAGAGCTTGATTTGTGTTATTCTTTGTACAAAGTAAGATGGAATTCACAGTTAAAAATCATGATTTAACGATAAAATGGCGGAAGTATCCGCTCTTCAGTGATTATCTTGGTAGCAACAGTTAAATTTAAATGCTGCCGAAAGGGTCAATTACCAATTTAACATCGTCTAATGACTATTATTTAAATTTCCATGTCATTTTAAATTACACGGTAACAACGTGAAATTATATTTTTAAGGAATTCATTTGATTTTCAAACATATAAATACGCATTTATAAAGCCACAAATATTATTTACCGTCTCATTACAATTTCGCAATGTTTAAACGAGTGCTAATAACGTTGTTTTTAATTTTCAAAGCTTATAAAATATTTGTAAGTCCTTGAATATATTTTGTGTATCGGACGATATAATTTTTTTTATTTTCAGGCGTCGTTCAAGTACAGCCTTGCATTTCAGGATGAAAAAATTTTTGTACCCTGCAATATGTCCGGCGTATATTTTATGGAAAGGTTTATGGATATGTCGGGTATTAAATATGAATTTTTGGCAAACGGTTCTGTATATGCACATGGTTCAATAATAATTATAAAAGGTCCTGGCACTGACCAGGTAGGAGAGATATTTTTAATCACATGCAATCTATGTCCGGTATATAGAATTATAATTACTTCCCGTATATAGGACATGGCGTCTATACAAGTATTTAAAAAGGATCGTGATAAATGGTCTCCCACGATTTACAATATCAACAGGCCAGATGCTTGTCAAGCTATATTTAACCCTACTGAGATATGGCATCAGTACACAAGACATATTTCTAAAGAAAACCGTAAATGTCCCTTTTTTGTGGGTGTAAGTATTTGAATTTTCTAAACAATTAATTTTTTTTTTTTGTTTTTTATTGAAACTGATTTTCTGTACAAAATTACAGCAAAATCTTACTTTCGATATGATTGCGGACTTGGATATTGTTCTACCTAATCCAAATTTTGCTGGAAATTACATGGCCGTCTTTATGGCACACTTCAAGGGAGTAGATGAGTACTTTTGTGGTAAAGTTTTTTGTGAATTTTATAGAAGTTAGTGGAGGTGAAAAATATTTGTTAAAATAAAATTTTCAATTCTGTTGTTTTTAATTAAATTGTTTTTTTTTTTGTTGCAACCTGTGATGGCTTTGTCGGCCGTTTGAAGGTCATAATTCGTACCAAAGGTGGCCAATTCGAATAAAATTTAATGTTATCTCCAACGTTTTTTTACTTTTGAACAATAAAGTTTAGAAAAAAATTTAAAAAATATAGCGCTTTACTTTGTTGCATTATATATCAGCCACCCTACAATTATGCCGTTGTACCAGCGAAATTCCAAGCCCTTTACATAGTTAATATTACGATGTAGGGTAGATCAATATGTTTTATCCGAACGCAAATAATTGTTTTCAATTAAAAGAGAAAAAAAAGTCGAGATTGATGAAGATGTGATCCCCTTGTCTGACAGCTGACAGATTTATTCCAGTGAGAGTTCATTTTATTATTTATAAAGCCTTTTGATCTATTGCATTCAGAAAAAAAAAACTATTCGTGATGGAATTCAAGCATGATTATATTTTTAGCTGGTAAACCACAGGTGGCTATCGTTAGGACCCTACAGCATTTAAATGTGAACAAATCTTTTATTTCTCGAACCACTGCTTGTTACCGGGATACTGGGAGTATTGCATCGCAACCAAAAAGTGGGCGAAAAAAAACGGTAACAACACCAGAAATAATCCGAGAAGTGAGGGCCAGATTTGATGGAAATCCATGCCGCAGTGGTAGTAAAATTGCTCGTGAGCTGAACATATCGTGAGAACGGATGCAACACATATTGAAAAATGAGCTTGAACTAAAGCCATTGAAGTTCCAAAAAGTGCAAGAGCTCACCGGTGGACAAAAAAGTTTGACTGGAAAGATTGCACGAAAGTGGCCAGTTACTGAATTTGATTTTCTCCGATGAGAAGCCATTCCAAATTGAGCAGTTTGGGAACAAACAAAATGATCGGGTTTACTTGGCAAAGAGGTCAGCTGAAAATTTACTCCTGCCATTGGCCACCAGAACTCAAGCGCCGACGATGATAATGGTGTTGGCCGCCGTAATGGTTTATGGTTGCCCCCGCTCGTATTCATCGACCGTAGGGTTAAAATAAATGCCGAATATTGTCGGGAAAATGTCTTAAAGACAGTATTAGAGTACTGGGCAGACAAATTTTTCGGCCGCAGGCCATGGACATTACAACAGGACTCAACAGCACCGCAATCAGCAAGCGTCAACCAAGAATGGCTTAAAGAGGAGGTTCCTCGTTTCATTTCTACCGCAGAGTGGTCATCCAAAATCTCCGGATCTCAATTCGTTGGACTTTTGCGCCTGGGGCATTTTGGAGGGTAAGGTTCTCACTCGACCAAAGAGTCGATCATTTCAAGACGGTGTTTCGCCGGGAATGGGGCAAATTACCGCATAGCCACTTTCGTGCAGCCTGTGATAGCTTTGTCGGCTGTTTGAAGGCCATAATTCGAGCCAAAGGTGCCCAATTCGAACAAATTTAAACTGATTCTAAAATTTGATGTTATTTCCAACATTTTTTGCTTTTGAACAATAAAATTAAAAATTTATCGCTTTACTTTGTTGCATTATATATCAGCCACCCTGTATATAGATGACAAATCTCGTTCTTTTTTTTTAAATTCCTCCATGATTTCCAATAGTTTTCTTTTTGTGTAATCTGTTATGAACCGATGTACAATTACGTCGAAGCAGTAATGAAATATTTTCCCTTTTACTGTACTGGATTCTATTCTCCTCAATCCATACAATATTTGGAGTTTTTTTGCTTTTATTTTGAAAGCAAATGAACACATCCTTTTATTTAATTAACCATGGCCGAGAGAACCTAAAATAATAACGAAAATAAAATTTTTTTTTTGTTTCTTTCCAAAGCTTTTATCATTGAAACAAAGAAGGGCAAATACTTGGATGAAAAGCAAACCAAAATGGTAATAGAGCATGTGTTTTTGTTGTTATTAATTCATTTCATTAATATTAGATTTTTGACCATTTTTTTATTTTTTTTTATTTTGTGCTTGGGCCAGTATTTAAACCTTAACTGACCCCGACAGACCTTTTAAGCAAAAGTTTAACCACCACTACTCTGAGTACGAATAAAATTGTATGGCACACTTGCAGTTACCCTTACATTTTGCACTTACCTTGGCAATATGCGGCTGGTTTTTATTGAAAAAATTTTATTTGTTGGCTTAAAGGCAGCAGTTGTTAAATGAAAATATTAAGTAAAGTGAAGTTCTAATTAAATTTTGACCCAATGTGACCCTACCAAGCAAGTATGGTGTGTTAGTGGTTTGGTGTGATGTGACCTTCTCTTACAACTCATTGAAGAGTAGCAGGCTCGCCACAACACCAGTTGTTTTAAGCCATAATTTTTTCCTTTTTTTTGTTAATTTTATCGGCACGATGAAAGGTATTTTTCATGTTCTTCCATTGTCTGTTTAGCATTTTGAGCCGTTGGTAAATAATAAAAAAAAAAAATTTAAAATAAGTCGTCGTCTTATCGCAACATTTGTCATTCAGGGTTAAACTTGATTTTTATTTCTTATTTTTTTTTCCTTTCAATTCTATTCTATCGCAGAGACAGTCTTTCCTTGGGCATTTAATTCACCTTCAGTCTGGTGGTCATTATTTTACAATGTAATGGAAGTGAAATAATCTCTTAAGATAACAGATATGTATTCCTTGATGACTGTATATTTTTACGGTTAATTATGGCTAGTAAAATAGCACCTGGATTTTCTTCAAGCGTTATAAACACCCTTAAAGATGTGTTTTCTTTATTTTCTTTCCTCTTCAAATAATAGAAACATTTACCTCATGGTGGTCATTCATTTAAGAGATAATATTTTAATTGCTTTATTTTATTGAAATAGTTTTGCTGCTGCTACTGCTGGTTATTACGTATTCAGTAGCCATAAGCCATAATAGTGAAACAAACAAGTGTAAAAAAAAATTCGAAATACGATCTTCAAGTATATTGTGAAGAAAATTAAAAACAATCTAGATACTGGTGTTCTTTGCTTTTACTTTATTTAACATTAAAATTATAAACAAATGCTACAAATTATTACACTAGGTAATACAACAACAAACACCAGCATAAAGAATAATAAGCAAGTAAACAAAAATATACCAACAAACATACATACATATATAATTGGCCATTACAACCTTTCAGTCAGGATTACTGTGCAGTGTGCGTTAATTTTATACATGAGTGGCGGGACCAACAGTTTTAAAGTCGACTCCGAACGACAGATTTTTGAGAAGCCTTTCATGGCAATTTTTACTCTCAGAATCTTTGCCAGAAATCTGCTGAGAGGAAGTAGCCGAAGAAATATTTTTCGTTTTGATGTCTGACCTGGGATTCGAACCCGGGTCTTTTGTCTAATAAGCCAACACACTACCCACGGCAACAGCCAACAAACACTAGCCTAAAAAAAATGGTAAACAAAAATCTACAAACAATACTACAAGAATAAATGTAAACAACATACATAAACAGCAATAATGAATGTAAACAATAATGTTTACATTGATAAAGATTTCGTGAAGCTAAAATCCGCCTATTCCGCATTCAAAAATATTCATCAGACTGTTTATTTTGCCTTATAACAGGTTAGTCTAAGGAGGCGAGTGAATCAGTAAAATTTCAGTCAATCTTGTGTGAAGACACGGTGTGATTAAAGAGAGTAATCGTGGTTAGAAGATCCCCGTTACAAAAATCTGTTGGACAATTGTTTAGTAATTGTTACTATTTTTAAGCAAACGTTGAAAACAGAGGAATAACAAACATCAAGTTGTGTTCAGTGGCACACAGAAGTGTGTGAATAATAAAGAATTTTAATTAAAATTAAACACAAAAATAATTTTTATTTTATTCGCAATTTACGAGTTCATATTTTAAACGTTTTTTAAGACAAAAACGTAATAGTCAAGTCTGTTCATATGGCTCTCAGACGACCAGTTCTTTAACTGCCAACTAAGACTACTTTCTTGCCAGGACTTAATTGTTTCTTCGAGCTTAATTCAGTGTAGGTGCGCTGCCCATTACAAACATTTTGTTTGGATGCGTTTTGACATGTTTTGTACAATGGCTGCTATTTCCTTCAATCTTCAAACATCGTTATTTTTATCTCGAAAAAAAGCAAGTCTAGCCTAGGTTAAGTCTAAGACCCAATAAAGAAGAGCTGGCTATCTGAGCTGTATAGTACATCTAGGCATTGTTTTTGCCTGTTGTTATTATGTTGTCATAGCCCCATGTATTGTCACACATACATAATTGGTTATTACAGTCAGTTAGTCAAGATTAAGACCTAGCTTCCACACCTCTTATGATGTCTTCGTTTCTACGTTATCGAGTCCGAACGACCGATTTTTTTTTTTAAATCTTTACATGGCAATTTTATTTGCTCTCAGAGTTTTTCTCAGAAATCCTCTGAGACATTTGAAGTCATTTTAATTGGGGCATTCCAAAATCACCATTCCTTTCCGCCTGCATAACTTTAGAGAATCCCGTTCTTTCTTTCTGTATAGTTTGTCATCTTAAAGTTTCTTTTTAGTCGTAGATCTGGTAAATTTTTTCCTTGTCGCCTGAATGCTTTATCATATTCATCACTACATTTTTTCCGCTGAGAGGAGTAAATGTACCTAACCGCACCATTGGGGATGTCGTCACTATCCTGCGTGTATGGGACCCTCACCCACTCCTCTCTCTCCCTCTTTTGGACTCTTTGTGACTCCGGCACTAATGTAGTAGTACTTTGAAGTCGAGTTCCTTGGGCCATTTGACCCCTTTATATCCATATTCTCGTCCAGATTGCGCAACAAAATCTTACATACATAATACATAATTGGCCATTACAACCCTTCAGTCAGGATTACGACCTAGCTTCTCACACCACTTATGTTGTGTGCGTTAATTTTATACATGAGTGGCGGGACCTACAGTTTAAAGTCGACTCCGAACGACAGATTTTTGAGAAGCTTTTCATGGCAATTTTTTACTCTCAGAGTCTTTGCCAGAAATCTGCTGAGAGGAAGTGGCCGAAGAAATATTTTTCGTTTTGATGTCTGACCTGGGATTCGAACCCGGGCCTTTTGTCTAATAAGCCAACACACTACCCACTAGACCACGGCTACTGAAAAAGCTTAAGCTTCTCAAAAATCTGTCGTTCAGAGTCGACTTTAAACTAAAGGTCCTGCCACTCATGCATAAAATTAACAAACACAACATAAGTGATGTGAGAAGCTAGGTTGTGAACCTGACTAAAGGGTTGTAATGATCAATGAGTTCCCACTAAATAGTGACAGGCGTCAATATCGGCACTCCTCCTCCTTCTAATGTTTAAGTGATAAATTTTAAATTTAATCGTAATGATAAACTCCGTTTAACCTTAAAAAGTTCCTCTTTCTCTCTATGGCATGTGTAAGCAGAAATCCTAAACTAAAGACAACACAACGATAACAAATGTCAAATCATTGTTTCAAAAATAAAAAAGGAAAGGAAAGTAAAGTAAAGGAATGAAACAAACAATAACTTCAGGATGAGGCGCTGACATCATTGTCAAGTGTTACTGTGCCAGTTTACGTCATCTAAACATATGAACTATTTACTCCCTTTCAACAACAAAAAACAGAAAAAAGTGTGTGGAAAATATATTCTCATGGAAAAAAAATGTTTACGAAAGACACAGACGGTGCCAGATACCTTGACAGGAAATAAAGAAAGGAATACATAGACGAAGAACCAAGTGAGCAAGTAAGTGAAAAAAAGTGTTTCAATGTGTGACTTTCATTTGACAGCATAAAGTTGATGACACTGTGATGTGTTGATGCCATTACGCGTGGATTTGTTGAAACTTCTATTATAAACGCTCTCCCATCGAGACAAATACCTCCCTCCCCTGCCCGTTTTATGAATATTAACAGTGTGCGTTGTAAGCAAATGTAGAGTACATCGTACGTAATATAAAGGAATTTGATTATTTTCGATTCAATTTTTCTTGATTGCCGTGTAAAAAGAAGTTGAGAAAAAGTTTTTCTTTTTCTTTTCGGATTTTAATATAAGGGTAGCTCAAAATGGAATGCTCAGAAAAATTCTGTCATATGAAGTGGTTTCCGGTACAGTAAAAAGCCGCCGTAGCCCAGGCAGCTAACGTGTTGGCTTGTTAGTCGTAAGATCCCAGTTCAATCTCCATTTCAGACATTTCCAACGAAACGAAGATTTCTGGCAAAAACTCTGAAAGTATATAAAAATTGCCAAGAAAATAAGTTTGGAAGTTCCTTCTGGAAGACCCTTTAGTAACTGCATGTTGTTGTGTGCTTTAACAAGCATTCTGTTTAGTAATCTAAACTCCCCAAGCAAATAATAAAGATGCAGGCACAGAATAAATGGGCAAAAGACAGAAAATATTGTGTTGAATTAAAATTAAGTCCTCGGAAATTATTGAAATATACCCTTTGACCTACGATACATGAAATCGAGAGTCCCTTTTGGAAGACCCTATATAAATATGATTTCTGGATATCGATTGGAGAGTTTAACAACTTAAATGGAGAATCAGAACATCCAGTGTTTTTTTTTTCCTTTTAGTTTTTTGATAAGGGAAATTTTGAATTGGCCCTCGTATATATTTTGAAATTTCTATTTATTAAGGCCGTAGTATATTGAGTTAAAGAACAAATTTTGTCATTAGTTCCGCCATTTTTGATTAAATATTGTTTTCTTTTTTACAGATCTAATTGCAGCAGTCGAATAGGTCAGTTTAAGGTCCACAGTTCTTCCAATGTTTTGGTGATGAATTGCTTACGTCGCAGTGTCGGGAAATTCTGCTATTGAGGGTCACATTTGGTACGTTCGTTCCATAATCTATTATTGTGCAGTACGAAAACAATAAAGCAACCGTCTTAGTCTAATGGCTAGTTTGTGAGCTTATTCAACGTCACACTGGGATTCAAACCACAGCCCAGGCCCATTGAACAAAAAGAATTTCTGAAAAAATATTATTTTGGTGACTTGCCCTTGGCAATCTTCTGACAAAAACTCCGATATTAAATAGAATTGCCACGAAAGTTTCTCAAAACTCTGTCGTTCGAACTCAACTTTAAATTGAAGGTCCCTGTAGGATAAAATTAACACCCACAACATGGATGGTAGAAGAAGAAAGGTCGCCTAAAGAAATTGTAAAGTTTCCGATCCCAGTCTGTCAAAAAAAACTTAACGTAACACGTGGTTTATGTTCACTTTCTCTGAAAGCTAGCACCGGTCCACGTTAATGATGTATTGCAATATTTACCCTTTACAGTAAATAAATGGCAAGAATTTGATGACACAAATGTATGTTTCAAGGTTATTGGGTAAGGTATTTACCAATTGAAAACGTTTAAAATATGAGCTCGTAGATTGTAAAATAAAATAAAAATAAATTTATGTTTAGTTTTAATTAAATTCTTTACTGTTCGCACAATTCTGTGTGCTACTGTTCACAACTTGATGTAAACAACAACAATTGCTATCTTTCTTTTTCTTCTGTTTACATTCTTTGTATAAACAATAACAATTACTAGACAATTGTTCGACTGGTCTTTGTAGCGGATATCTTCAAACCACGGTTACTCTCTTTAAACAGATCGCGTCTTCACACAAGACTGACTGAAATTTTACTAACTCATTTATATGGCAACGTAAACAGTCTGATAAATGTTCGTGAAGGCGAATGTGCATGGCTTCGCTTTGTCGAGATCTCTATAAATGTAAACATGGTTGTTTACATTCATTATTGTTGTTTGTGTATTTTGTTTACATTTGTTCTTGTAGTATTTGTTGGTTTATTTTTGTTTACTTTTTTATGCTGGAGTTTGTTGTTGTATTACGCAGTACGATATTTTGTAAACAAGTTCATTTATTTTGTTGTTTTGTCTGTAAACGATGTAAAAGCAAATCACCAGTATCTAGAATTTTTTCATGTTCGTAACAAATTTAATGGAGTTTAGTCAAATCGATTTTGAACAACCTTAATCTGCTTTTGTTTCAATAATTTCAATCTTCTACTATTTGATTCACTTGATATGAAAGCCATGTAAATGGAATGAATGAATACAACTAACGTTGCCAACGCTAATATTTACATTCACTATCCTCCTCTTAACATGTTCAATAGAAATTCTATGCTTATAAGGAAATATTTTTGTAGGGAATTTAAACCCAAAAAAAAAAACGAAACGAAGAAAAGAGAAAAAGTGGTTGTAAATAGCATAAGAAGCGTAAAATTGTTTCACATTTTGTTGGTAATTTAGCAGACAATTTGATGCCTGATCGAAATGATTGTCAATTTTTCATGATGTTCAGACAAAATGCTACTCTCAACTGGAGGTAAACAATTCTTTGTTATTGTTTTTTTTTTATAATAAAATAATAACAACAACAATTTATTATATTATGTTGGTGGGCCGGGGGGGGGGGGAGGGATGTGTAGTACGTTTATAAAATAACTTCAATTTTTTTTTTTTCGGTATAATTTGTTCTTCGTGGAAGGGTGTAAGAGTATGATGCTGGTGTAAATACCTTCAAATAAAGAAAACGAATTTTTTTTTTAATACACATGCCTTCCTAACTGCAGTTGCTTTAATAAATTGCCGTGTTGTTAATATTAAAGAAGATACCCGTCTGTAGTAAATCCAAAGTGTATAAAAACTGTGATGGAATTCACTGAAATTTATTGCTTTTGTCAGTGGCCGGGGTAGGGGGAAGAGGTGGATTCGTAAGTGTTCTAAGTAAGTTTATTTAAACCTATTGGCTTAAAGCACTTCCAACACAGCTTCATAGACTTGTAAGGCGAAAAAAGAATTTTTAAGCCCCAAATGCCAAACCTTCGCCATACATTGTACTCATAACACAAGCATTCGTTTATAACAACATCCCCTTCATAAGCATGCTTTATCATTTCATCCCCAACTACCCCCCACACCGCTTTAGGTTTTTCTTTATTTATTTTATATTTACCGGGTGTTTTAATAAGAATTTCGCGATAAGACAATGGAAAAATGTTACGTTTTTCCCACTTGTTTAGGGATTAGGAGGGACTTTTGTTCCAGAGATAAATTGTGTTTTTCTTACTTAAATTGGCTACAATTATTCATTGTCTTTGTTGTAATTTACAAAAAGTTAACATTGTTGTTTGTTTCTTTGTTTGTTTTATACTGTACTCTACTGTTCCTCTTTTGGTTTTAAGCTTGCCTATACCATGTTATCGTTTAAATAACTAACTTAAGGCAGGAGATAATTAATATAAAATTAAAGTTTGTAAAGGCAAATTAAAGTAAATAAATTCCTTACGGTCTTCGTACTTATTTATTTACTAAGTTTCTCATACAACTTATGTTATTTGGGTTCATTTTTCACATGAGTGGCGGGACCTGCAGTTTAAAGTCGACTCCGAACGACAGATTTTTTGAGAAACTTTTCATGGCAGTTTCATTTACTCTCAGAGAGAGTTTTTGCCAGAAATCTGCTGAGACGAAGTCGCCAAAGAAATATTTTTTTTATATTCCGTTTTGATAACTGGCCTGGAGTTTGAACCATGGCGTTACGTCTAGTAAGTCGACACACTACCTACTACACTACGGCAACTATAAAGCTACACTTGGAATACAGCAATTGCAAACAACTCAGAAAACTTAACGTCAATCTTAATACAATCGAGGTTAGTTTTCTGGCCAGGAGAACTATAAACGATCGTTACGACAACTTTTTTTTCACAGTCTATTATCAGCGATCCAAAAATGAAATGGAAAGCAAGGCAACAGTTGAATCTAAAATACATTACAATATAATATATCAGATAGAGTGTGCTAACAAGCTCTTTAGCTAGGCTAACGACCTATCTTCTCATACCATATGCACTGAATGCCAGAAGTGAGTAAACGCCACTGAAATAATTCATTTTCTTAGGATAGCGGGAATAAATTTCTAAAATTTTATAATAGAAAATGTAAAATTATAGTGGGTGTTGACTCACTTATGGCGAACAGTGTATGTTGTGTGTTTTAATTTTATCCTTTAGAGACCTGCAGTTTAAAGTTCAGATTTTTGAGAAGTTTTCGTGGCAATTTTATTCATTCTTAGGGTTTTTGCCAAAAGATTGTTAAGAGGAAGTCACTAAAATTAATTTTTATTTTTTTAGATTTCCAATTATGCGATGTAACTGGGCTGTGGTTTGAAAGCCAGTCTCACGTCTAATCACAAATATGACCCTTAACGCCAACACTTCCCTTTACTGCCATGCAATTCATCACCAAAACACTGGAAGAGCTGTAGACTTCGAACTGACTAAAATTAAATCAAGAAAAAAGAAAAAAAACGATTCAATCGAAAATAGCAAAGCTAATGACAACAATTGTTCTTTAACTCAATATACTACGTATACAATAAATACGGATTTCCAAATATTGTTACGAAAATGGAAATGGTGTATTAAAATAATAAACAAAAGCTCCAAAAACTACCCAATGGACTTGATTATGTATAAAATGATGAACAAAATAATGGACTTGTTTACGTGATCAACGAATAAGTTAAAATATAGCAACAAAAACAATAGACTTATTTACAAGATCGGTGAATAAACAAAAATGTGGCAACAACATCAGTATAAACATCATTCTCTTTCAGGAGTATTAATCACACTATTAATCCAGCGATGTAAAAAACAAGACAAAGCTGGCAACAGCGATTCAGTTAGAATTCAGTTAGTCGTGTGTGAAGACGACACGTCGTATTCAGTAAGAATTCGGTCATTATTGTCACCAGCAGCAACTCGTTTCTTTATCGTTCGCATCTTCCCTCTCTCTTTCCACCTTTCCTAAAAAAAACCTGCACAATGTACTGCATGAGTAGGGGTCATCCCCTGAGTGCTGGTTTTATAATGTGTGCCTTAATTTAATACACAAGTTGCGGGATATACAGTTTAAAGTCGACTCCCAACGACAGATTTTTGAAAAACACGTCATGATAATTTCTATTACGCTCAACAGAAATCTGATGAGAGTAGGACACCGAAGAAATATTTTATTTCGTTTTTTTGAAGATGTCTGACCTGGGGCTTGAACCCAAGCCTCACGTCTAATAAGCCAACACACTACCTGCTATGTAGATATGGCAACAACATCAGTATAAACATCATTCTCTTTCAGGAGTATTAATCACACTATTAATCCAGCGATGTAAAAAACAAGACAAAGCTGGCAACAGCGATTCAGTTAGAATTCAGTTAGTCGTGCGTGAAGACGACACGTTGGTTTCAGTAAGAATTTGGTTAAATACGTTGTGTGTGAAGAGAAGAGTTGTTATTGTGTACGCCTCTTCCGCGTATGAAAGAAAAATAACAATTAAAGTAAATTATTATTGTGTAAATCAATTTCTAAAGGTGGCACACGGAATTGTGCGAACAATAAAGAATTGATCTAAAATTAAACACCAATTTATATATTTTTTTTATTTGCAATCAACGAACTCATATTTTCAACGTTTTTAAAAAGGTAAAAAAGTAACAATATCCGAGCGCCAAAATTTCCTTTATCAAAATATAAAAAAATCACAAGATATGTTGGAAAAATGTTGTCTGTTTCGCAACAAAAAACTCCTTTTAAAGTAATAAACTCTCCCAAAATCCCTATTTATATAGGGTCTTCCAAAAGGAACTGTCGACTACAATTATCGTTCCGAAGAATTAATTTTATTTCTACAATATTTTGCTGTTTTTAATATATTTTGGCTATTTATTCTGTGCCTGCACTTCTATTGTTTACTTGGGAAGTCTAGATTATTAAGCAAAAAATGCTTGTTAAAGCGTTCAACTGCAGCAACATCAGCATGCAGTTACTAAAGTTTATGTAAGGCTAAGTACTTAAAAATTTAACACACAATAAATTTTTAAATTGCAAACACAGTGTTAAACATTTTTATGTTTTAACATAAACATAAAACATAAACATTGATACATACACTGTGGCATTTATGGCTATTTTAATGGCAATAATTTGCTTACTCCCGATAGCCATTATTTTATGGCCATTCTCATGCTCATACATACACAAAGTATTAGAAGTTTAGAACGCATACAATCTTTTTATTTTAGAAAATATTAGCAGAGGTATTAGCCAAACATTCATTCGAGGGTATAGAGTAGGCTTTAGCCACACCATTGCAAATTACATGGGTTAGCAGCATAAACTGCAGTAAATTAATAGTCGCATGACATTAAAACGTGGCCACATAATTATAGGTTTCAGTATGGCTTGCAGGATGCATTAATGATTAGCAAGTGTTTGGTGTTAAACATGTCAAGGTCAACCATATATTGTGATTATTACAGGTCAAGCATATGAGGTTGCCTTCTTCAACGTAATATTGGGAATTTAGACAAACTAAATAAGACATAAACAGTCAATCAGATTTCAGCATTAAATTTCAAACTTAATCGCCTTGTTACGGCTTTAAATAGTCAGACTGAGTACTTAACCTATTTATTGATTGCATATAGCATCATTAAATGACTTACCAGGCAGTGAATAGTATGAATTGTTTCGTCGTAGTCCAGTAGGTAGTGTGATGCTAACTAGATCTGAGGACAAGGTTCAAACCCCAGCCCAAATATCTTGAATAAAACGGAAAATTCCTTTCTACAGTCTTCTGGTAAAAAAATCTGAGAGTAAATAAAATTGCCACGAAAAGTCTCTCAAAGTTCTGTTATTCATAGTCGACTTTAAACTGTAGGTCCCGCCACTCATGCATAAAATTAATGCACACAACATGAAGGGTGTGAGAAGCTAGGTTGTAATCCTGACTGAAGGATTGTAATGACCAATTGAGTAAGTAACAATGTCTCCTTCGTAGACTATATAACTCAGGAAAATCATTATTTTATTGCAAAAGTAGAAGCTCAAACGTGGCCTTTTTTAAGCAGGTTGATTAAGGTCGCTACGTACTCTGTTCAAAGAATTGCTTAGATGGCAAAAAGGTTTCAAGAGACCCGAAGTGTCAATGATGTAGGCAGATTGGTGTATGAACAGTCGAAAATGTCATCCTTGTAGGGGAAGTATGACATTTAATCCTAAGTTGTCGGTTTCATAGTCACCGTAATTTAATAGATAAGATAGTGGTTGGTTTATTAGATGTGAGGCCAGGGTTCAAACCCCATGTCTGCTGTTAGAAGATTTCTGGAAAAAACTCCGAGAGTAAATAGTATTTCCAAATTTCTCGGAGTTGAGACTAAATTATAGGCTCCGGCATTCATGGACAAAACTTACTAACACAACATGGGTGATGTGAGAAGCTATGCCATAATCCTGACTAATAATGTCTGTCCATTCCATAACCTTTGCAGCATAACCTATCGTACGATTCATTATGGCTTTACAGTTCAATTTATGCTTCCAACTATATGAAGTCCAAAACCCGGTACAAAACATTGTAGGCTCTCAAGGCTGATTTTTATAGAAAAAAATGAAATCCATTTTACACTCGTCAGTTACATCAACAAGCCGTATTGTTGCACACGAGCGAAAGCTTATAATATGGGGCCTAGAGGTGATACTGAAGAGTATTTTTTTCTTTTCGGAAATAATCCGCATAATTACGATCTAGTTTCTTACACTACTTACACCACCACTTCTGCATAAAATTAACACACACAATATAAGTGGTGTGAGAAACTGCGGGCTTCTTGGGGACGATTGCTGTAGACTGTCTAATGGTGAAGGTATAGCACTGGACATTTTAGAGTCACCAGCAGCAACTCGTTTCCTTACCGTTCGCATCTTCCCTCTCTCTTTCCATCTTTCCTAAAAAAATCCTGCATAATGCACTGCATGAGTAGGGGTCTTCCCCTGAGTGCTGGTTTTATAATGTGTGCCTTAATTTAATACATAAGTTGCGGGACATACAGTTTAAAGTCGACTCCCAACGACAGATTTTTGAAAAACGCGTCATGATAATTTTTTTTACACTCAACAGAAATTTGATGAGAGGAAGTTACCGTTATCGTTTTGTTGAAGATGTCTGACCTGGGGCTTGAACCGAAGCCTGACGTCTAATAAGCCAACACACTACCTGCTATGTAGACCATGGCGACTTAATACCAGAAGATGCTACCGACAATTTAAAGAACTATTGTCATGTGAGAACCGAATTTCATTGCTTGGCAATAGAAACTTATAAACTGCACTCTACAAAAAAGGTCTTATCAGCCATATATACACATATATAATTGGTCATTACAACCCTTCAGTCAGGATTATGACCTAGCTTCTCACTCCACTTATGTTGTGTGCGTTAATTTTATACATGAGTGGCGGGACCTACAGTTTTAAAGTCGACTCTGAACGACAGATTTTTGAGAAGCTTTTCATGGCAATTTTTACTCTCAGAGTCTTTGCCAGAAATCTGCTGAGAGGAAGTCGTCGAAGAAATATTTTTCGTTTTGATGTCTGACCTGGGATTCGAACCCGGACCTTTCGTCTAATAAGCCACGACCACACAACGGAATCGAATTTGGATTTTTTTGCGTAATAAATTTAGTGGAAGAGGGATGTCATGCCTATTGGCCAACAATATAACAGGTTTTAACGTTGTTAGATAATTTTTGGGGGACAATATTCAATACTTTCTCTACGGGAATTATGATCTCACATTGGAGCATTTTAAAACCGACATTAGTTAAGTTATTGCTAAGATGCCAAAAGATTGCTAAATCAAAGAGATATGCAACGAAATCATAGGAGAAAAGTAAATTCACACTTTCACAATTCTTTTGATTGAGATATGCCAAGCAGGAGCTATCAATATATGACGTAATCGATAATACTTGTATTACAACAGCACCTTATGGAATCCAAATATGCTGGCTCCATTGAGGTGCCTACCAGTTTAACCGAATTTATTGAAATCGAAAACCGAATAGCCTTTTAGGACTTTAAAAATTTCAAAGGAACTTCCAATTCCAAAATGGCTTTCTGTAACATAGAAAATGACCCACATACGTATGTATCTCCAGTTATGAAAAATGTGGCATGTATTGTTACGTGCAAGTATTAAAATAAAATTGCCTACAAATTTTGTTTGGCCTTCCATTGGGTACATATTTTCATAAAAGAAAATATTGTTTACATTGTATAGCCTGTGTTATATTAAGGATATTTAAATGTGTGTGTATGTGTGAGTGTATAAAGTTTATTTAGCATAATTTCCCGTGGATCCTTAACATTGTGTACATACTCATACTCATGCACACAATTATTGTTGACCATAAAAATAATACGAAAAAAAAAATTGTTTTTTTGATTTTGATTTTCGCCACATTTTGTTGTTACAAATTTCCTTGAACGTATTAAAAGTGTTTTGGTGTGAGTAATACTGTATAAATGCAGTTCCTTTTTTGGTAATTTCCAAAAATCGTTTGGTCAGTTAAGCCTATGTAGGTATGAACACACATATAGTCACACTTGTACAATGTTATTGCTGCTGCTGCTGTTGCTAGTGCTGGTGCTGGTCTTCATATAAACCATCTTTATGAGTCGTTGAAACTGGGTCAACTGCATCCATTTTGGTATCAGCATTGTTGTTGTTGTTGTTATTGCTTATGATGTAGTCTATGTGTTGAATTTTGCAAAATGTAGCCTTGTAAATACAATACAGATTGCAATTTTTGTGTTGAAAAACAATTTTCTTTAACCGACTAGTGACACAATGTTGCCTTTTAGCTGTAATATTGCACTACAATGCACACAATCATGCATATATATTGCAGGCATACATAAAGGCATACTTGACACATACACCGAGAGAAATTTGAAGTGCAAATCTTGTTTGGAGTATATTTAACTAAGGAATCTTCTTAGGCTTCCTATTTTCCATGACTCTTGTTCACTAATTATGCTGAATTTTAATTATTAAATGCTTCATTGACTGGTTTAGAAGTCGCCGTGGTCTAGTGGGTAGTGTGTTGGCTTATTAGACAAAAGGCCCGGGTTCGAATCCCAGGTCAGACATCAAAACGAAAAATATTTCTTCGGCGACTTCCTCTCAGCAGATTTCTGGCAAAGACTCTGAGAGTAAAAATTGGCATGAAAAGCTTCTCAAAAATCTGTCGTTCGGAGTCGACTTTAAACTGTAGGTCCCGCCACTCATGTATAAAATTAACGCACACAACATAAGTGGTGTGAGAAGCTAGGTCGTAATCCTGACTGAAGGGTTGTAATGGCCAATTATATATGTATTATGATTGGTTTATGTTAGCTTTGAGGATCACTAGGATTTCTGGTTTATTCGTATACTGCTGGGACTTAAGAGATCTTCACAAGGAAATGTCTGACGCCACGTCATCTTCAAGTCAGATGACCATGGCTTCAAATATCTCCTGCAGAATACCCAACACGACATGAGCTGTGTTACACATAACGCCATTCTTTGGAAACCTCAAGATATTGGTATCCAGGTCATCTAATTTAGGCCAAAGGAAACATGCTATACATCAATCGATAATGTCCGCCATTAACAATGACGGTCTTGCCAAAGTAGTCCTCATAGAAATATGGACCCATGACTTCGTCAGTTTAAACTCCACAACAAACAGTGCATTTTTCGGAATGCATTGGACGCTCTTGAATTTCATGTAGGTTCAAATCATCAAAAATATAATTCAGAGTTGCTGAGAATCATTTTTACTGCACCAGCGGTTCAGCGAACATATGTATGTCGTTATGTATTGTTATGAAAATGGAAAATCTAGATATTGGTGTTTTGCTTTTACATCACTTAACATTGGTAAACAAGTAAACAAAAATACAACAACAAATACCAGCATACAAAAATGGTAAAGAAGTAATCAAAAATACAAAAACAAACACTATAAAAACACACATACAAAAATGGCAAACAAGTAAATACAAATACGACAACAAACACCAGCATTTCAAAATGGTAAACAAAAATACAACAATAAACACCAGCAAAAAAATGGTAAACAAAAATACAACAACAAACACCAGCATACAAAATTGGTAAACAAGTAAACAAAAATACAACAGCAAACACCAGCATACAAAATTGGTAAACAAGTAAACAAAAATACAACAACAAATACTACAAGAATAAATGTAAACAAATTAACACAAACAACAATAATGCAATGTTTACTTTCACAGAGTTTTCGAGAAGGTGAAGCCACGACCATTCGGCTCCAAAAACATTCATTAGACTGTTTACGTTGTTATATAAAAGGCAAGGCAAAGCTGACGAGTGAATCAGTGAAATTCAGTCAGTCTTGTGTGAAGACGCGGTGCATTTGTAGAGAGTAATCGTAGATTGAAAGCTCTCCATTACAAAGATCTAAGAACTTAAACGTAAGGTCATCCATCTTGATTGAACAGAACACAACTGAGTAGATATCAGGCGTAACTTCAACAAGATGGCTTCTATCAACGGTCAAAGTTCGAAATTCCCTTTCGGGAGAATTGACAAATCAAAGACCAAGAAGAGAAAATGAAAATTTAAAAAAAAAAAGTTTTTGCATAGAAATTTTTCCAAGTGCAATGAAAGTTCACTTTGCAACACAAGGCAACATGTTGGGATTTGTAAGCCGAAAGGAATGACGTTACATAAATTACATTTTCATGTCGCTCAAGAGGGAACGAATACAGCAACAACCTACGAGAGGAAAACCTACTAGAGACGTTGAGATGGGGGAAGAACTTGAATAAAAAGTGGTTGTCATTGCAATATGAAGTTTAAGATCTTCTTGTTGGTTGGATGACATATTCCTTTAGCACGAATTCACACAGAGAAAAGGTCACTTCAATGACATTTCAAAAATTTTCAACTCTTCATACCACACATACATATACGTATACATACATACATGCATACAATAACCAGTAACATCGACCATAAAGAAGTGTAATAAAGTCAAATGAAAAAAAAAGGAAAGGAAAACTAAAAAGTAACACAATCAATTAAAAATTTTTTTTTCTGTTTTTGGCAAGGCAACATGAAGAAGCTTTAAATTAAAATGTTTTTGCAACAAAGAAAAAACAAGACATTGGAAACATTGGAAAGAGGCTTTTGAGGCAAGTTTCTATAACAACTACAGGATGTGTGTTGATTAGTTTAAATCCCAAAACAATTTTTATAAACAAAAATGTATACTTTCATTAACAAGTTGCTACAAATACTCCTCTACTCTGTTGCATGGATTTTAAAGAAAACCACTTCTGATGTTAACAAACATACGAGTTTTTGCAATATTTTTAACGAATTAATAGCAATCAAAAGGAGAGAAAAATAAAAATAAAAACAGAAAAACAATATTTAACACAAGAAAACAATTCTCTCCCCCAGTTGCCACAAATGTATGTTGAACTCGAATAGCAGATAAAGAGTCTCAGGCAGTAACAATTTTTCATTGAAAAACCAAAGCAAAACAAATCGAAACAAAACTGGGGGGGGGGGTGGTTCGAGTAAAATCGCAATATTCAGACAGAATCAACAGAAAATTACACACATGCGACTACAAACAAATACGCTGCTATACAAAAGGCATTTAATATTCCGTTGAGCGCCCTTAAGAGCACTTACGGGGCGAAATCTTAAAAAGAAGCGAAACACCATTTTTATTTAGCACTTACACATGCTCAACTTCTCATCCGGTTAAACATACACACACACATACTCTTACGCATACAATAAACAACCGGAAACAAATAACCGACAAAAAAGCAAAGCAAAGCAAAGCACAGAACAGCAGAACAAAACAAAACAAAGGGAAGAGAAGAAGAGAAAAAAAACATAGAGAAACAAATTTTAGCCCTTTTACACGTACGTATGTATGTATGTGTTTGTGTGGTACAGCATACAAATACTAAGAAATATTGTTTCAATGTGTGTGTGCATTTGGTGTTTATTAACTGCAACCATGCATGTATTCTATATTGCGCTGTCTAAAGAGCCAAAGTTGCTTTTGCATGAATTTATTTCACATACACGATGATAGACGATCTATATGTGTGTGTGTATGAGTATGTGTGGAATATATTTTAACAGTTGGTAAGAGTTAATGAGTAAAACGATATTAAAAGGGGATAATTAGAGTATGAAAACGGTATCGAAATAGGATGAAAAATCCCGCTGTAAGTGATCGAAAGAAGATCGTGTTAGAAGATCGGCTTTTTGGCATCACCCCAAAAAAGTTTCCTTCTACATTGAAGCTTTTATGGAACGGTAATCTTTAGAATCGAATGGCGAAAGCATTTTGTGGCATTTTGATTAAATAGTATCACAAGCCTTCTATATAGACTCTGCAATTCAGCTTTGAATCCATGGTAAGGCGAAATATTTTTCTCTTTTCATTCAATATACTCACAGAATATTTGGAAGACCGACAGGACCATATTAGGGAACTTAGCCTCAAGGAAATGACAGGCGGTTACTCCATCATACTAGACTCTATTTTAGTAGACCAATATCCTGCTTAGCTGGATAGACTTAAAAAATAAAACTCAATCATAGCAAAGCAAATAACCAGAAGAAACGAAAATAAAGAACCACAATTTTTAGCTCATTTTTTACTTAGGTTTAGTAGAGGACATAGTCTGTATTGTCACAACAGGAACGCTAAAGTCTACTTAACTGTTTATTCTCATAAAAATGTTTCTCTTTCCAACACTGAATTATTATTTCTTGTTAAACTCTGCTAAGAAGAGAGTTGATTCAAGAAAGGATGGTAATAAGGCGGTGTAATTAGGGTTGAATTTTATTGGGGAAGGATTTCACTAATTAAATTTATTGTTACGTTTTTACCTTTTTAAAAACGTTTAAAATGTACAAAAGTTTGTTGATTATAAAAAAAAAAAATAAAAATAAATTCGTGTTTAATTTCAATTAAACTCCTTATTGTTCGCACTACTTTTGTGTGACACAGTTTACAACTTGACAACTACAACAATAATTGCTTGTTAGCTATCATCCTTTGCTTACAAAGCAGATCTTTTCAACGACCATTTTCAAACTACGACTATTCTCTTCACACGCAACGCATCTTCACACAAGACTGACTGTATTCTTACTACTCGGTGGCTGCTTTGTCTTGCCTTTTTATAGCCCTACACAAACAGTCTGACGAACGTCCTTGAAGTCGAGAATTTTATCGCGACTCCATTGTTGTTTGTGTATTTTGTTTTCATTAATTGTTGTTGTGTTCTCGCATACTTGTCTATCCCCTTTCGTTTCATACTGATGTTCTTGGTTTACTTCTAACAATCTCGTTGTATTTGTTTGCGTAGCTTTTGTTCATTTTAATGTTAAACGATGTACATCGTTTCCATTTTCGTAACCCAATATTAGCCTTTCATATTTGATAGAGATACAGAGTCAGCCTTTACAGTTATCTTTAGTTGACTAATATTTTGTCTATTGTTGTTGAAAACCATAGCATTACAAAACTGCATGATATACTATAGCCTCTGTGGTCTAGCAGCAAATAAAGCACTCTTGCACTCTTTTTCCCGAACAACATACGATCACTGAGTGTGTAGTCAATTTCAATACAGGCCCCAACAAATTTGTCAGTCTTGTGTGAAGACGCGTTGCGTGTGAAGAGAACAGTCGTAGTTTGAAAATGGCTGTTGAAAAGACTTGGTTTGTAGGCAAAGGATAATAGCGAACAAGCAATTATTGTTGCATTTGTCAAGTTGTAAACAGTGGCACACAAAAGTAGTGCGAACAATAAGGAGTTTAATTGAAATATAATTGATAAGTGGGTCAAGAATAAAGAGCATTCGTTAATTGTTTTATCTCTAAGTCTATATCACAATAGAACTGATAAAATAAACTAGGAAAACTGTATGTGCTATAATGGTATGGCGCGATGAGATGCTTGGGTTCGTACCCCAGGTCAGGCATCAAAAGCAAATACGGAAAAAATATATTTCTTCGGCGATTTCCTCACGGCATACTTCTGGCAAAAACTCTGAGAGCAAATAAACCTGGTATGCAAAAGTTTCTCAAAAATCTGTCGCTTAGAGTCGAAGTTAAACTGTAGGTCCCGCCACTTAGGTATAAAATTAAGGCACACAACATGAGTGGTATGAGAAGCTAGGCCGTAATCCTGACTGAAGGATTGAAATGGCCAATTACGTATGTATGCGACATTATTTCTGATATTTTTAACTACGATTAAATAGGATCATTAGCGTTAATTTTTAAACTGTCGTACGTAAAATACTCTAGGTCCTAACAACTGCAAATTCACTATTTGATAGATTTATTACGTATTACTGCATAATCAGACAAGTGTCTGACGCATTCAAACTTCCATTTGGGCTCTTTCTTAACAGCGAATGTTTGACTCTAAGAAAAGTTTTATAAAAGTTCCTGAAAGATCATTTTCCATAATACTACAATCGTGACCACAAATACATTCTTTCTAGAGATGCCAATCGGGAAATCCCGAAACCCGAAATCCCGGGATTTTCGGGATTCACAAAATCCCGAATCCCGGGATTTTTAAAAACTTGTCCCGGGATTTTTCGGGATTTTCGGGATTGTGAATTCATATGTATTTTGAACCTATAAAGGGTTCTGAAAAAAAAATTGTATATCACTTGACTTCGATAATAGCATCTCAGATGAGGAATACCCTCCTTCCAGTGATAAAAAATAATTTGATGGCATCGAAGAATGGAATAGCCCTATAACACGAATTAAAAGGGTAACTGATTTAGATACTCAACTGTCCAAAGAAAAAGATTTATTTACATCAGGAGGTGGTAGAGGTAAATACAGCTATCTTGGAACTATTTTACCAACAAATGTTGATTGCGAGAAGTGTTTTTCAACGGTAGGGTATGTTGACAACAAAATTCGTTTAAGCCTATCAGATCACATGTTAGATGTTTAAATCTTTTTGTTGAAATCCAAATAGTTTTCTTAAAACTAATGCATTTGCATACCTAGTATGAATAATTTTTATTTTTGTCAATTTACGCTTCTTTGTTAGGTTTTGTCTTGCTGTTTTTATATTTTATTTTTAATGAGATATAATTCTGAAATAATTGGAATATAAACGATTTTGTTCACAAAATATTTTTATTATTAAGAGAAAATCGCAAATTTTCCCGTGATTTTTCGGGATTTTTGGATCCCGAATTATCCCGAAATATACCGGGATTGCGGGATCGGGATTTACAAAATCCCGAATCCCGGGATTTATAAAAATCGATCCCGTTTGGCATCCCTAATTCTTTCCGAAGACATCCCAGTGCAATTGCTAACAATTGATAATTCAATCAATCCCTTATATTTTCTTATTAAGGCATCAGTATTAATTTAGTCTCCGATTACAATTAACTTCAGCTTTCAGCTGCTGCTGTTCAAAATAGTGTTGTAAAGTATTTGTTTTCTATTTTACTTTCATTCTCCAATTTTTCCTTTTTTTCTTTGTTGTTGTTGTTACTGCAATATTGTTGTTACTTACACTTGAACGTGTAAAATATGTATAGTTTTAGCAATTTTTTATTCATACTCGTGGAATTTTTTTTGTAATATTTTTTTGTGGATTTATTACAGTAGAAATTACTTTCAACACTTTGTTATAAAAAATGTGTAATGCAAGTATGAGTGTGTGTGTCTAACTACATTCCCTTTAAAATACTTGAAGACCCTGTTAACCCGCTTTATTCTTACGTATGTTTTTAGTCAATTTCACAACTCATATAAGCCGCATAATGGCAAAACGCCAGTGTTTATATGTAAAAGCGTAAGAGAATTATAAATAATATGATGAACAGTGGTTTCAAGAGAGGGAATTTGTTGTACGAATAATATTACTTGTTTGGTAATTAAAATACCTATTCAAGTTCTCTAATAAATAGTTGCAGAGTCTTATTTACATACGACATTGTTCCTTAAAAATTGAACAGTTTGCCCGTAAAAATTTTGCCTTTAATTTGCATGCATACTGAATTGGAATTTTTAAGGAATACTTGAATAAACTAATAATCTACGTCAACCTTCTGACTTAAATATTGTTACGTTTTTATCTTTTAAAAACGTGTTTATTTTTATTTAAAATTCTTTATTGTGCTAAAATTTTGTGCGCCATTGTTTACAACTTGATGTAAACAACAACAATTGCTTTGTTTGTTATTCTCCTTTATACTATTTCGCTTAAACAAACATACATAATCGGTCATTACAACCCTTCAATCAGGATTATTGACCTAGCCTCTCACACTACGTATGTTGTGTGTGTTCATTTTATACATAACTGGCGGGACCTACAGTTTAAAGTCGACTCCGAACGATAGATTTTTTTGAGAAACTTTTCATGGCAGGTTTATTTACTCTCAGAGTTTTTGCCAGAAATCTGCTGAGGGGAAATCGCCGAAGAACTACTTTTTGTATTTTGTTTTGATGTCTGGGCTCAAACTCAGACTTTACATCTAATAAGCCAATACTACCTATGAGACTACGGCGACTTTATTTTGCTTAAACAATAACAATTATTCGACAGATGTTTATAACGGAGATCATTAAACGAAGATTATTTTCTTCAAATACCCCGTGTCTTCACACAAGACTGACTGAATTTTTACTGACTCGGTTGCTTGCTTTAACTTGCCTTTTATATGGAAATGCAAACAGTCTGGTGAATGATCTTGATCTTGATCGTGGCTTCGCCTCCTCAAGATTTTCATTATTGTTGTTTATGTACTTTTATTAGCAATTATACTTCCAATGTTTGTTGTTGCATTTTTGTTTACTTGTTTTTCACTTATTTAATCCTAGTGTTTTGTTGGTATATTTTTGTTTACTTGTTTATCATGTAAACAAGTTTTTTGTTTTTATTTTTGTGGCTTTTGTTTACAATTTAAAAGATGTGAAAGTAAAACATCAATTCCATTTTCTTAACAATACATTGGATTACCAGGCCACATTCATTTAAATAAGGACAACGCATCTCTCAGCTCCAGATGTTCCCCAAAAAACAACATTTTGATGGAAATGTTGAATGTTTGAAGTAAGTATGGAAAGAGCAAAAAATTTCATATTTTAAAGATTCATTACATTGTCCTTCAAGTTATATGTCGAAATAATTGGAATATATTCCCACATTTACAGTAGAATAGCCTGCTGGGCATGGATAAGGCCAGTTTAAGGTTAGTAATTGGGTTTATTATAGGGTACTGTGAGATTATATCGCTGAAAAGAATGTGAAACTGATCCCAGGTGGACTATTGAGTTGGAGACTATCGAAAACTTTCTCTGTACCTTTCCAGCGCTTAAAAGATTGCTGTTGAAGACCCTTGGCAGGGGCTTCTTTTCGGGTTTGAATTCTAAAAATATCTAGAGTCGACAATAAGGCTTTCCAAAGATTTATTTGATAACTTTGAGCTGGTTGAGAAGTTCTAGGGCTTCAATAGTGTAGTCGCGCTGTGTAATTCCTTTGCTTCCTTATTCTCCCTTTCCTTCTTCCTCTCCTTTTTCTCTATCTCCTCTATTATACTCTTCCCTAATGGATATTTGTACAATGGGTCAACTAGAGCTCTGGGGCCTGTACTTGTCATAATTGACAAGTAAACGTCCTCTAACTTAAACCTAAACCTACAGTGGAATTCAAAATTCATTAGCATGGAATAATCTATCCTTGATTTATCCCAACATTATGTGGTTTTAAACATTTCATAACATTTATGCCAGTTGTTTAGCTTTTAGCCCACACTGTGCTTTATTTTACATATTCATCTCAGCTGGATTAAACTAAATCACACACATACGATATGTATGAGTATGTGTGAGAAGTGGTTTTACATCACTCTCTTTCTTTCTCTATATAAAGTTTCATAATATTCATTGTATGTGTAAGTGAGTGTGTGTGTAAACATATGTTAGTGATTCATGGCAGTAGTTTAATGAATAAATGTTCTGCGGTTGTATATAACTCATGTGAAGCGACGTGATCCAATCTACAAAATCTCCACTTGGGGACCAATGAACACCATCGAAAACAAAAGCAAATGCAACTGACCCAATAGCCCCTAAAAACTCTCTCTCTCAAACCCTTTTTAAGTTGAAATAAAAAAAAAAATAAGAAAAAGGAAAGCGAAACTATTATGAAAGACCTGTAAAGGGGCCAACAACTGCATACAACTGAACACAACAGATGATAGCCAAAAACAAAGTGTAGAAAGAGAGATAGAGAGAGAGGGAAGAGAGTATGGTATGGTATGAGTGATATTAAATTAATGCGGTACTTTTAATAACTGTAAAACATACATACATACATGCATTACATACTTACATATGCATATGCATACGTAAACATATACGATATTTTATAGAAAAATATTTAAATTCATCAAACAAACACACACACATACACTCAGAGAGAGAGAGAGAGAGAGAGAGAGTTTTCCATCTAAACTTGTATGCAAGTACACATACATACATACATACCTTGTACGTATTGTAATTTGTTAAAAACTTTATGCCATATTTTAGCTACTGCTTGTACTTGTACTTCATCTTCTAAATCTTTGGCGAAAATTAAACCAACTCAGATACCGGGTTATCCATTTCGTGGTTTCAAAAGTAAACTTAAATAAAATACATATAAAATATTTTCTTTCATGATATTTCTTTTTTATTGTAAAGTTTGATCGTTGAGATTATATGTGAAACACTACATCATTTAAACGACCTCCACTTGAAGTGTTGCCAACATTGATTCCGTTAAGGTAATTTTCGAACAGTTTTTGACACATATTGGGCGGTATCTCAGCCATAACTTGACGAATGTTAAGGTTTATCTCCGTAAATACGGTCTCTCACGTAGCCCCACAAAAAAGTCTAATGATGTCAAATCGCATGATCTTGGTGGCCAGTTGATATCGCCGCGACGAGAAATTACGCGGTCAGGAAATGTCTCTTGCAATAAAGCCATATTCGTTCGAGTTGTTGTGCGGCATGTGGGACCGTCTTGTTGAAACCACATATTCTCCAAGTCGTATTCTTCAATAGGAATATAATCGGTTCATATGACCATAACGCTCCGAATTGACGGTGACAGTCGTTCCATCGTCGTTTTCGAAGAAGTACGGTCCAATTACACCTTCGGACCATAGAGGGCACCAAACAGTGACTTTTTCTGGACTGTAATGGTCTCTCTTCAATTACTTGATGATTCTCAGAACCCCAAATACAACAATTTCGTTTATTAACATACCCACCGAGTATGAAATGTGCTTCATCGCTGAAGAAAATTTTGTTCGAAAAATTGCCGTCCACCGCCTGTTGTTCAAGTGCCCATTCTACGTATCTACGATGTTGTGAATGGTCAGCTGGATTCAGTTGTTATGTGAACTCGGCTTTATATGGATGTAGGTGTAGATCTAAATGCAAAAAATCCCAAAATGTGCGTCAAAATGACTGTCTTCATAATTCCTGAGAATGACGAGGAATCGACAAGATTTCTTGGTATTTCCGGCAACACTTTTACTTACATACATAATTGGCCTTTACAACCCTTCAGTCAGGGTTACGACTAAGTTCTCACACCACTTATGTTGTGCGTTATTTATACATGAGTGGCGGACCTAAAGTTTTAAAGATCGATCTCTCAGAGTCTTCACAGATTTTTCGAGAGAAGGCTTTTCATGGGCACATCTTTTACTTCTCAGAGTTTTTTGGACGAGAAATGCTGTGAGTTAGAAGGTCGCACGATACGTGACTGTGGTAGAATCACCATTATTGTAGTGGCTTTGCTTTTTATGCGTTATGCGTGTGATAGTTAAGCTGGGTAGGTGTTGGCTTATTAGCCAAAAGGCCCGGGTTCGAATCCCAGGTCAGACATCAAAACGAAAAATATTTCTTCCGCGACTTCCTCTCAGCAGATTTCTGGCAAAGACTCTGAGAGTAAAAATTGCCATGAAAAGCTTCTCAAAAATTTGTCGTTCGGAGTCGACTTTAAACTGTAGGTCCCGCCACTCGTGATAAAGTTAACGCACTCAACATAAGTGGTGTGAGGAGCTAGGTCGTAATCCTAACTGAAGGGTTGTAATGGCCAATTACGTATGTATGTAGTTAAGCGTTCCATTTTCATCAATTTCAGACTTTCAACTGAAAAGGAAAAAAATTGGTTTCACAACTAGTTGTTGGCAGATGTCGAATTCCAGTTTCATACTTTTGAAACCACGAAATGGATAGCCCTTTACTTACTAACTTTCAAAAAAGAAAAATGAAGGACCTTTTGCTTGCATACAATATACATATTGTATGTAAACTATATGAATGTGTGCGTGTATATGTCTAGTGTGTGATTAAATGAATGTGTCGGTTTAAGTATGACTGCCATTATAATGCAAAAGCTGTGTCTGTGTGCCTGTGTCTTTGTCTTCGCCTGTGTCTGTGTCTATCTCTGTGCCAGCAACTGTGCTTGGGCTTGTTGCCTGTGTCTGAGTGTATATCATGTGTGTAACGTGTTCCAATTGTGGTTAAGAATGCAATTGTTGTGTGAAAATGTGTTAAATTATGGTGTTTGACTGTTTGTTTCCTTTACACTGTGTGTGTGTGTGTGACTTTTTTTTGCACCAATTTTTTCTTTCTTCCTTATTTTCTTTCTACTTTTGATTTTTGTTCAATTTTTTTTCTATTTTTTTTCAGGGTGCAAAACATTGTACTCCAAAAGTCTGTAAGTGGCATTCAAACTATTTGCTGCTGTGCACCATAAAAAAAAAAATGGAAAGAAAGAAAAAAGGAGACCCGAATAAAACGTTAAATAAACAAGTGCAAAACGTATGTCGTTCGTTTGTTCAAAAAGCAATTCAAAGTTGGCACGTTTTACAGCTTTGTCCGTTTAAAATTATGTTGTTTTTACATGCCACTGACCACACAACTCAAAGTTACTACATTGTAAATGCCATTAATTTTCAGAAACAACACAATCATTTCACATATCATACACGGAAATATGTAATCATATTAGGTAACAGGGTGTTTAGCTTATTAAATTCATTTGAAAGGACAAAAAAAAAATTATGTGAAATGTGAAATCTTTACGGGACAGTTTAATGATATAATTGGTCATTATAACCCTTTAGTTTGCATTACAACCTAGCTTTTTACACCACTTATGTTGTGTGTGTTAATTTTGAAACATGAATAGACAGATTTTTCTTAAGAAACGTTATATAGCAAGAGTAGTCGCCCTGGTCTAGTAAGTAATGTGTTGGCTTATTAGACGAAAGACTCGAGTACGAATCCCAGGTCAGATATCTAAACGAAAATATGAAAATATTTATCCGGCAATTTCCTCTCAGCAGATTTCTGGCAAAAACTCTGAGAGTAAAAATTGACATGAAAAGTTTCTCTAAACATCTGCCGCTATTCATGTACAAAATTAAAGCACACAACACGAGACGTTGTACAATGGTTCAATTCGACCTCCGGGTACTGTACTTGTCACAGTTGACACGTACGTCCTTTCACCTAACCTAACCTTACATAACAATTTAAGTCACACACAGAGTTTTTGCCAAAAATCTCCTGAGGGGAAGTCGCCGTAGATATATTTTTTCATATTTCATTTTGGTGAAAATGTCTGACCTGGGGTTTGAACCATGGCCTCACATACCCACATACTATCTACTAGATTTCTATTCGTTTGTTGTATACACTAAAGACTGTTTAAGACCGTCAAATGAGTCTCCATGAGATAACTAACAGCTTAACAACTATGCATGGAGACTTCTACGATAACACCACACCATATATGAAGCGTTTATTAAAACGACTGGAACAACTAATTCTCATATAGATTTCCCTCATGCGATAAGAAACTTCTGCAAAAGAACCCACTTGTACAGCTATACGACAAATCTGAACCTTTACAGATATCTGGAGTACGCATCTTTCGTCTTTAGCTGGACAATAGACGCGATTTATTATGTAGCAACTGACAAACAGTAAATTTATGGTATCAAGTTGTATAGCCAGAGGTACGTACATAAGTAATTGGTCATTACAACTCTTCAGTCTGGATTATTGACCTAGTGGGTGTTAATTTTGTACAGAAGTAGTGGGACCGAACAAAGAATGCAACCTAAATACGCAAACAACAATGAAACTGCGAGAGTTTTCAAGAAAGCGTAAAAACACTCTACTTCAAGAACGTTCGTCAGACTGTTTATGTAGGCCTGTAAAAAGGCAAGACAAAGCAGACGACGAGCACTAAGAAATCAGTCAGTCTTGTGTGAAGATGCGTTGCGTGTGAAAAGAACAGTCGTGGTTTGAAGATCGCTGTTATACAGATTTAAGGAACAAGTTCTGTTGTTTACAAAAAGATTCCCCGGTTTGTTTTCCTCTCATAGTTTTTGCCAGAAATCTATAGAGAGGAAATCGCGGAAGAAATTCTTTTTGTATTTTGTAATAAGCCAACACACTACCTACTAGACTAGGGCGATTTCATAGCCGGTACTTTGAATGTAATTCATAACTTTCGATAGGATGGCGTTGATATGATACCAAAGTTGTAACATATTCCTTGTGGTATTATTCCGTCTTTGGTTCTAAAAATATTTCGCAAAGAAAGATGACCAGAGGACAGGATACTAGGTGAGTCTCACTTGTGTGAATTACTTTTAAAAATTTTTAAGCCTTAAAGATGCAAAATTTTTGTCATATTTTTTTGAAAA
The DNA here is from genome assembly GCA_014635995.1 of Sarcophaga peregrina. Classification (NCBI taxonomy): domain Eukaryota; kingdom Metazoa; phylum Arthropoda; class Insecta; order Diptera; family Sarcophagidae; genus Sarcophaga; species Sarcophaga peregrina. The sequence continues at coordinate 9,279,100 of CM025790.1, read as the reverse complement.
ACATTTCACAAAACGCTTCCTTTAATTGAAATAAAATTATATAAAATTCAGTAAGACTAATTGATGCCGTCTGAATGACCAATTGATGTCATTATGTGTGGAATTTAGTATCATTCTCGCCCGTTATGAATTTCCTGAGGGGAGTGCATAGAGAACATTCAATTTAGCATGACTCTGACGGTTAATTTATACAGAATTTGAGCTATGCCATGGATTATCTTGGCTTTGAGAACAGCTGCAGGTTGTAGCATATTTGCATACGCCTTATACGTAAGCAATACACACAAGACAAATCCTTACGCGGTCAAAACGCTTGTTCTTTGTAGTTGGTTTTCTTCAAATTAACTTAAGATGACCGTGTAATCAAATTGTTCATGCAGGATATAAAATGTGGCACGAATTGTGTGGCATGTAACATTGACCTACAGAAACCACAAGTCATTGATGTCGATATTGCACAATTCAGGCCAAAAGTAATTGGTAATCACCGACCAATAGCTCTCGGCTTTGACAGGGATGGTGTGACTAATGTCATTTTCAAAGAAATATAGGCCGATGACGCTGCCAACCTAAAATCCACACTAAAGAGTGACTTTTTCCAAGGGCATTGGACACTGTTGGGTCTCTTGTGGATAGCAATTTTCACAAATTCAATTTTTTTGTTATTGACGTACCCTTTCATTTAGAAATAGTCTTCATCACAGTAGATGATTTATTTATCGTTCAGTGGCCAAATGCTATAGAATCCATTCAGTGACTACCTCGGGTACACCAGGACACTCTCATGAACACGGATAACTGACAGATGCTACATATCTTACCATATGCCCCAGATACTCCTTCTCTTGATAACGTATCTAAATAATCCGCTCGTTATAACAGATTAAAGTCGACAATAAGCGGCAGATTTGTGAAAAGCTTTTCATGGCAATTTTATTTTACACTCAGAGGATTAGCCGGAAATCTACTGAGAGGAAGTCGCCGAACAAATATTTGTTCACTATTCGTTTTGTTGGAGATGTCTGGCCTGGGGTTTAAAACCGTCTAATAAGCCAGCACACTACCTATTAGACTACGACCACTTCAAAGGCCTTAGATTTTAAAGTTTATAGTTTTCCACCACATACGGGCGCCACACCCTGTACCCATTCATCTGCGATCTGTGCGAATGTATGCATTTATGACATGAAACGATTTACGAGTGAAAAACAAAGAACGAAGGAAAAACAAAACGTAGACGTTTTTTTCTGTGTTTTCTCTTCACAAATTTGCGGTGATTTTGTTTATGCGAGTGTTTTGCACTTTTTTCTCAATTTTTTGTTATGCACTGTAGTTTATGGCTCAACATCTAATGCATTCTAAAAATACATGAAAATAAATAGCGGAAAACGAACGAAACGAACGATATATTTGTAATTTCAAATGCATTTTTGGGTGGTCAAATCAAACAAATTATGGTGGCATGAATAAGGCAGGCAGATGCCATTGGTAGATATTGAAAGCCAATACATTTTGGGAATATATAAAAATAAAATAGATATTATTTAAATGTTATGGAATATAATGAGAGAATTATAAAAATTGCAAAAACTAGTATTGGAAGAGCACATTTTTTGTCGTAGTAATGCTGCTTTAACTAAGCAAACACATCAAATAATTTAAAAAAAATTTCGGTGTTATAATTTTACATTTTAAAAATGTTTAAAATGTGAGTTCCTATATCGGAAATGGTATAAAAATAAATTTGCGTTTAGTTTTGATTTAAATTCTTTATTATTCACACAATTCCGTTCATAACTTGATGTAAACAACAACAATTTCTGTGTTTGTTATTCCTCTATTTACACTCTTTGCATAAACAATAACAATTACTAAACAACTGCTCGACAGATCTTTGTAACGGAGATCTCCTAATCACGATTACTCTCTTCAAACACACCGTGTCTTCACACAAGACTCACTGAACTTTACTAAATTACTTGCCTGCTTTGCTTTGCCTTTTATATGGCAGAGCAAACACTGTGATGAATGTCCTTGAAGGCGAATGTTTATGGCAGGGTAAATGGACTGATGGATGCTCATGAAAGCGAACGCCTTCTCGAAATCTCTGTAATTGTAAACATAGTTGTTTCATTATTGTTGTTTGTGTATTTTGTTTACATTTATTCTTGTAGTGTTTGTTTTTGTATATTTGTTTACTTGTTTACCATTTTTTTATCCTGGTATTTGTTGTCATATTTTTCCTTGTTTACAATTTTTATATTAAGTGATGTAAAAGTAAAACACCAGTATCTAGATACTTCATTTTGATAACAATATTATACAAATACAAAACATGTCTAAATGTTTTATAATAAATTATTAGGTTGTTTATTTTCTTTTTCTTCTTGATTTGAATGTGCATTTGATATTAAATTTAATTTAAAATATCCCAGAGTATTTTGTGGTTTTTCAATGTTTATTCTGTTTGTCTCCTTTCAATTCGTTTTTTTTCATGTTTTCTGTATGAATTTGTGCAATTCTTGTTTTCTGTTGGCACAAAAACCTGTCAGATTCACAAATATGCAGGACGATAAAACGTATACACGTACTCATGTATATATAAACGAACACACGGATAAAATAAAAAATAATGAATAATAAAAAAAAGAAGAACAAGAATTCCATTAAAAATATTTCAATAACGTTTGTCATTTAACAATATGTTCAGACACAAACAAAATTTATATGCAAACAGTTGATAGCAATTAATTAGAAATTAGACATGTTAGATGTTAAACTTTTCTTAAGCTTTAGACGAACTAAAATGTTTACATAAAAAAATTATTTAGAAAATCATTTCTAATGATCATATAGTTTAAGAGAGATGAAAAAGGAATTCGTGAAACTAAAATCATAAATAATCTTACTGAAGTTACTGAGTTTTTTTGATACATACTGTAATGCTTCTATCTTTAAAAACCCTTTATGAGCTTGTAATTTGGGAATAAAATCAAAAATAAATTTGTGTTTAGTTTTAATTAAAATTCTTTATTATTCGCACAATTCACAACTTCATGTAAGCAACAACAATTCCTGTAGCTATAACCTTTGAGTAAATAATAACAATTATTTAGACAATTATTCGACAGATGTTTGTATTGGGAGATAGTCAAACCATGATTACTCTCTTCAAACGTACCGCGTATTCACACAAGACTGACTGAACTTCACTAACTCACTCACCTGCTTTGTCGTGCATTTTATATTGCAGGTTAAACAGTCTGATGAATGTTCTTGAAGGCGAACGTTCATGATTTCGCCTTCTCCAAATCTCTATAAATGTAAATATCGTAGTTCACATTTATTACATACAGTAGCGAACACAAAAAATGCAACACTGTGCCATATGATCTTTAATAAGATCTGTTTCAAAATAACGGTAACTAATTTATCTATTTTCTTTTGCTGTTAATTCTTACAATTATAAGTTTTCAAAGTAACCACAGTTTATTCCAAATTCTGCTTTAAAAAGTTAAATATTTTTGAATTAGTGAAAAAAGTGCAAATTTTTAGCGAGCAAAAAAAAATGCAACATAATAAAAAAAATAGTTAAAGTAAATTATTTATTTAATTATAATTGAAAATTTCTTAAATAAGTTATACAACATGTGTTTTGTAATAGAAGCAGCTCTCAGCTGACATCAAAACTGCAATCATTAAAGCCTTAGAAGAAGGAAAATCCATGCGTGAAGTTGGACACCTCTTTGGTGTAAGTCAATCAACCGTATGCCGGATTAAATCTCGATTTTCCTTGAGAAATAGTGTGGAAAGGAAACCAGGTAGTGGTAATCCTCGAAAAACTACCTCTCGCCAAGACCGCCAGATGATTGCACTGGTCAAAAAAGATCCACGAAAGACCGCAGTGGACGTTGCTAATTTCGCAAATGAGCAAATGGGAGTCTCTATAGGCGTTCACAATGTTCGCCGTAGGTTGAAAGAGGCTAATTTGCATGCGAGACGACCCGCAAAGAAACCTCTCATCAGTGCAATCAATAAAAAGAAGCGCCTGGAATTTGCAAAACGTTACAAGGATTGGTCAAATGAACAATGGGCTAAAGTCTTGTGGAGCGATGCAAGCAAATTTAATTTGTTTGGCTCCGATGGGGTAAATTTTGTTCGAAGACCGCCTGGACAGAGATATTCTCCAAGATATCAACTTCCAACCGTAAAACATGGCGGTGGATCAATAATTGTGTGGGGTAAGGAACGATATGTTTAAAAAAAATTATTGATTTTACGTCACGTATTTACAGGTGCGTTTTCCCGTGATGTGGTAGGTCCCTTAACTCAAATCGAAGGAAAAATGGACGCTAAGAAGTACTGTGAAATCCTTGGAGAACACATGCTTCCTCATCTGCGGGAAAAAAATGCCTCCTGGTTGCATATTCCAACAGGATAACGATCCAAAGCACTCAAGTCGCTTAGCTCGAAACTTTTTAAGCTACAATGAAGTCAATGTTTTGGATTGGCCATCACAGTCTCCCGATCTAAACCTCATAGAAAATCTATGGGAGCTATTAGATCGGGAAGTTAAGAGGAAACATCCGTCAAATAAGAGGCAATTAGAAGAAATTTTGAAAAGTGAATGGGAGAAAATATTCGTTAACACATTAATAGCTTTAGTCGACTCTATGCCTTCTAGGTTGCAAGAAGTCATAAAAAATAAGGGCTACGCCACTAAATATTAATTTTAAGATTTTTTTTTGTAAGAATTACAATTTAATTTAAATAAACACATTAAAATTTATGCTGTTGCATTTTTATTGCTCCCATGAAATTCGCACTCATTTTAATAAATGACAAAATAATATATCATTAATTAAAAATATTTACATAATGTTATTGATAATAGGTATCTATAACTGTAGGGATTAATAACCCAAAGAAATATTTTGAACTGGTCACCATTTTTTTAAAATTATCGCACTTAAAAATAATTTTACCCAACGTTGCATTTTTTGTGGTCGCTACTGTACATACATAATTGCTCCTTACAATCCTTCAGTCAGGATTATTAACCTAGTTTCTCACACCACTTATGTTGTGTATGTTAATTTTATACATAAGTGGCGGGACCTACAGTTTAAAGTCGACTCCGAACGACATATTTTTGAGAAACTTTTCATCGAAATTTTATTTTACTCTCAGAGTTTTTGCCAGAAATCTGGTGAGAGGAAATCGGCGAAGTAATACTTTTTTTGTATTTTGTTTTTGAAATCTGGCTTGGGTCTTTAACCCTGGCTTTACGTCTAATATGCCAACACACTAACTACTAGACTAAGGCGACATCGTAGTTTACATTTATTACTGTAGTGTTGGTGGTATATTTTTGTTTACTTGGTTATTGTTTTGTGTTTGCTGTTGTAGTTTTGTTTACTTGTTTACCATTTTTGATGTTGGTGTTTGTTGTTATATTAAACAGTACGATCATTTGTAAACACGTTTGTTTACGTGCCTTTATTTGTAATTTTAATGTTCAACGATGTAAAAGCTAAACCCCAGCATTATTTTTATTTTTTTTGGTTCATTTCTAATTGATTTACAGCAGCTCTATTATAGTGAGGCTATGTATGTTATTTTCTTAAAACATCATGTTTTTCTTTTACCATTATTTACTCGAATGAAAAAAAATGAACAGAAAATATTTAAACACACAATTTTGTGTTCATAAAAATGAAAAAAAAGAAATACAGAATGCAGATAAGAAATAATTTTTTTTATTTAGTTGAAATTCTATTTCTTAACAAACGACAGAACAGAAAGAAAGTAAGAAAAAAAGTGTACAATACGACATTTTCATTCCGAATTTTAATCTGCTTAAGTTCATTGTGTCTAGTTCACCTGTCGTTATGTCGTCTTATGCTGTGACACATACAACATTCCAATATCCTTTCTATTTCTATGCATGTGTGTGTGTGTGTGCTAAAAAGGATTTTTCATCTGCCAACTAATCTATAGACACGCAGTCATTTATTCATTTTAGCCCAAAAAAAAAATTTTGTCTTACCATACCTACACACACACACTCAAATTTATACATTCCTTGAGATGATCACAAATATTGTTAATTCATATTGAATTAAACGAACGATTGAATTCATTGCCATTGTTAGTCTCAAATTCAATAATTTTTTTTGCTTTCTCTTGTGGCTGCCTTTTCTTAAAAATCCCCAAGAATCACGAGACACATGATGCTGAACATCACTACAACCTATCAAGACAAGGTTGAGTTATTTTCACTTTGGATTTAAACTCGTTCGTATTCTTTTGCCATGAAAACTTCAATTTGGCCAAAGAATTAAAATCAATTTTCAATACTGAATGGGAAATTTTGCTGACAAATGTCAAGAAAATGTTTTTTTTTCTTTATGGTTTTAGTCAGCATCCGTATCTGATTGGGGTTGTCTATTGTGTCGATTGTTTAGGTAATTTTACAAGACATTTGCATGCGTTTTAGAATGTCCATTTTTGTACTCACATCTGCTGTTTGGAAATGCTTGTGTTGTTTAGTATCATTACAGCCCTTAGCCAAGATTACGCCCCAGATTCTCACACCATTTATGTTGGGATCACCATCTTTAATACCTAGTTTTAGAAGAACACAAACAGGGAACTGGTTAGCAAAGAAAATGAATAGGTCTGAGCCCTTTTATCCCTAGCAAAACACCATCTAACTTAATTGATAATTCCAAAACAAAAAAAATTTGGGCACAGGACAATATTCTTTGATATTCATTAAATAAAGCTGCCGTAGTCCCGAAGCTAGTGTTTTGAGTTATTAGATGTGAGGCCACAGATCAAACCGCTATTTAGACTGCTCCAGCAAAACGAAATATGAAAAAATATTTTTTCGGTGAATTTTTCTCAGCATTTTTCTGGCAAAAACTCGGACAGTAAATAAAAAATTCTCATAACAAAGTTTCTCAACAATCTGTCGTAATTTGGACCACTCCCGAATAAAATTAACACAAGCATCGTGCCTCACTTTGTAGCATGCTGGGTTTGAAGAGACTTCGTTGATTTGATTGATTATCAGTCATAACTCTCTCCAACTATGACCCAGAGATTGAATTGCTCTCCTTCTGTATAAACAGTTGAATGCTTGCAGTATAAACCTTTGCCGAACGATAATGTTATCATTTCTTCGTATAAGACCGAAAAGATTGGTCCGGAAACGAATCTAAACTGTAGATTCTGCTACTCATGTATAAAATTAACACTCACAACATAAGTGATCAATTAATTTTGTATCAGAGATCAACAGTGAATCGTTTTATCGTTACCCATGAGCACTCATGAAATTTTGAATACAAGTGAGTCAACAATATTGTTACAACTATGTACAGTGATTCATTTGTACTCACTACAACCGATGATTTATAAGTACAGGTTGCAATTAGTATGAATACAACGTTGACATCAAACTCATATCATTCGAAAAATGTTTGACTCATAAGCCTACTCATTTAGATTCATAACTTTAGAAAAACACATACTTATAAATGGTACGAGTCCATTCATTAAAATGTATACTTGCTTACTTACTTAATTGGCCATTAACAACCCGATTATCTGATTTCCGCATGCCGCAACATGTCCTTCCAGGTGCCTGTGTTTCTTGCGCGCCTACGCCAGTTTGTCACATCAATCGATGACAAGGCTTCCTCGATCTGGGTTCTCCAACACAAAGAAGTTCGTCCTCTTCGCAGACTTCCGCAAAACTCTGCCTAAAATACCCGTCACGCTAGAGCATCCTCTTTCATTCGAAAGACATTGCCGAACCAGTGCAGCCACTGGATTTTAATACGCTGCACAACGTCTATGTCGTTGAGGTGGTTATACAGCTCACTGTTGGATCGGATGCGGAAATCATTACCAACTCGCACTGGATCGAAGATCTTACCTGGGACTTTTCTCTCGAATACTTACAAAGCTGCTGTATCAGAGCTTAACAGGGTCCATGCTTCTCTGCCATAAAGAAGCACGAGAAGGATGAGCGCCTTATTGAGTATTACTTTTGTCTTACGATATAGGTCTCTGCTACTCAATCGCATATTCAGACCATAATAGTACCTGTTCGCAAAAGTGATCTTGAACTTGATCTCCGGACTGAGATCCTTATTGGTGGTAACGGCAAAGCCGAGATAAGTAAATTCCTTGACTGTATGAAAAGTATAGTTATCGGTCGTAATCTGAGATCCAATACGCCACGCGATTCTACTTGTCGATAAGATATAATTTGTTTTGCCCTTATTTACTGCCAGAACCATCTTAACAGACTCCTGTTCAATAGCACTAAGGGGAGCAGTAATATCTGCCTTGGTACGCCCAATGATGTCGATGTCGTCAGCGAACGCAAGCAACTGGACAAGTTTTTGAAAAATATTGCCATTACGAAGCACTCCCGCCTTTCGCAGAACACTCTCTATGACGAAGTTGAAGAGGTCGCAAGATAAGGAGTTGCCTTGTCTGAAACCTCGCACGGTCTCAAAAGGTTCGGAGAGGTTAATTTCTACCTTGACGGAGCTGTATAGCCATATCAGACATTGCGGCAAAAACACGATCCCTTATGGGGCTATCGAAAGCAGTCTTATAGTCGACAAAAAGATGGTTAATGTTCCATTTACAACAATAGAAAAAAGGACACATAAGGCAGAGCAGAAACAAGTGCAAACACACAACCTTCTAAAGAATACACAGCCCTGCAAATTTTCACTTTTTTGTGCAAATCAAACGGCACAAGGTGTTTCCCATTTTGCGAGCTGAACGTGAATCTGGGTTTTTCGAGAAAAAGATTGAGGTTTATAAAAATAAATCGGATTTACTTGAATTTTGAATTTTTTGAAATCTGAAAGAAGATCTGTAAGTCAAGTAAGTCTAATTAATTTTAAGGACCTCCGTAATGTGATTCTTTTTCTCTTCCACCTCTTGACATAAACCCACCCACTACTACAAGAGTGCATGCACTCATTTTGGGTTTGGGCTCATTTTAAATAGAAAATGTCAGTGTTTAGCTCTATAATTTTTCAAAAATTGCAAAAAATGCCCTTTTTCTCAAAAACCTGACGGGATGGAAAGTTTGTGAACCCATCTTATTGCAAAACCCAGCCAGTGACTGTGATATTTACGTGTACGTGAGTCATACCTATATTGTGATTCGTGTATAGTTATGCAAAGTCGAATCCAATAACCACATCATACGTGTTGTTAAGTATGAATATGATGAGTACTTTAAGCTTTGAATATGAATAGAGGTTTCATGATATTAAAATACGTATGAAGAATTATGAGTATGACTCGATTCTATTTACTTATCTTATTGAATACTCATTGCTGATCTCTGTATTGTACGTACATATGTGTTATGTGAAGTGAGAAGAAGTAATATCAGGTAAAACAATTGAGTCTTGTAGAAATCATATGTCCTACAATGGAAAGCATAAAGGAACTTTTTGGAACAGCCCTCGTACAAAACATACATGCACATACAATATTATTTATCCAGCCAATTTCCCCCGTTATCAGATTATGCATGAACATTTTTTCTTTTTTTTGTCATTCATACCGAGAATATTGATTTGAAAATGTTCGTAATTATTGAAATTAAAATTGAAATTAAAATATTGCGTTGTTGTTGTGTGTGTGTATGAGTAAGTGAGAGAGTATTCAATAGATTTGATCACATATTTACACTCACTCACATATGTATGTGTAGATTTAATAGGAATATTTATTATTTTTATATCAATTCAAGTAAATAAACTAATATGTATGGATGTAGGTATGTATGTGTATGTACATATGTATGTGTATGTATGTGTATGTTGAAATTTTATTATTATAAAACTATAATTAAATACATTTATTATTGTAAATGCTTGTGATAGATTTATTTTATTTTATTTTATTTAAAAATATCTGTCATCTGTATAGGCAAATAGGCATATAAAAATAGACAAAAAACAATCAAACAAATAATTAAATATACAGAGAAATAACATGTGACAAATATAATTAAATTTTCTACAGACTTTAAATAATTGCTTTTTTTTAAACAAAATTTTCAATTTTTTCTTTTTACTTAGAATACATATGTATGTATGCACATCCAAATGATAACAAATCAAAAACAGATTTTATTAATAAATAAATTTTCCAAGTAATTATTTAAAAATTTCAAGAAAATTTTATTTGCTTGCATAATGCCAACACCACCCCAAACAAGAGGCATTCATTTGTGCCTCTTTCATTCAGGCCTCCATGTGTGCCTTTGTAAAGCGCTATCCATTTCGTGGTTTCAAAAGTATGGGGCTGGAAATCGACATCTGCCAACAACTAAGCTGTGGAACCAATTTTTTTTTCTTTTCAGTTGAAAGTCTAGCAGTGACAAAAATGGATCGCTTAACTGTCACAGGCATAACGCATAAAAATTATCAAAACCTACTACAAAAATTGGAGAATCTGCCATACCCACGTATCGTGCTATAAGAGGAGATTATGGTTTAGGTTTATATAATCGTCCAAATACATAAGCAATTAGCAAAGTTGTTAAGAAATTTGAAGAGAATGGAGTGGTTACAAATATTGAAAGACCTGTGCATCATCGTTTAGCTCTTTCCGCTGAAAATATCGCTATTTTAAGTGAAAGTGTTGCCGAAGACCCGAATATGTTCAATTCCTCGTCGTTCTCAGGAATTAGGACTGCCTTACGGCACCTTATGGCGTATTTTGCATTTAAATCTATACCTACATCCATATAAAGTCCAGCTCACGCAACTACTGAAGCCAGCTGACCATTCACATCATCGTAGATACGTGGAATGGGTGCTTGAACAACAGGCGGTTAACGGCAATTTTTCGAGCAAAATTTTTTTCACATGATGGAGCACATTTCACACTCGGTGTAATTGAAGAGAGGCCATTACATCCAGAGAAAGTCACTGTTTGATGCGCTCTTTGCATTTATTTTGCATTTAGATCTACACCTCCATCCATATAAAGTCCAGCTCACGCAACAACTGAAGCCAGCTGACCATTCACAACGTCGTAGATATGTTTAAAGGGTGCTTGAACAAATACCCGATGGACGGAAATTTTTCGAACAAACTCTTCTTCAGCGATAAATCACATTTTACTCTCGGTGGGTGTGTTAATAAACGAAATTGTCGTATTTGGGGTTCTGAGAATCGTCAAGAAATTGAAGAGAGGCCGTTACATTCAGAAAAAGTCACTATTTGGAGAGCTCTTTGCATTTAATTTTCATTTAGATCTACACCTCCATCCATATAAAGTCCAGCTCACGCAACAACTGAAGCCAGCTGACCATTCACAACATCGTAGATACGTTTAATGGGTGCTTGAACAAACACCCGGTGGACGGAAATTTTTCGAACAAACTTTTCTTCAGCGATGAAGCACATTTCACACTCGGTGGGTGTGTTAATAAACAAAATTGTCGTATTTGAGGTTCTGAGAATCCTCAAGAAATTGAAGAGAGGCCGTTACATCCAGAAAAAGTCACTGGTTGGAGCGCTCTTTGCATTTAATTTTCATTTAGATCTACACTTACATCCATATAAAGTCCAGCTCAAGCAACAACTGAAGCCAGCTGACCATTCACAACATCGTAGATACGTGAAAAGGATGCTTGGACAACAGGCGGTGGACGGCAAATTTTTCGAACAAAAATTTCCTTAGCGATAAATCACATTTTACTCTCCGTGGGTATGTTAATAAACAAAATTGTCGTATTTGGGCTTCTGAGAATCCTCAAGAAATTGAAGAGAGGCCATTGCATTCAGTAAAAGTAACATTTTGGTGCGCTCTTTGGTCCGAAGGCGTGATTAAACCTTACTTCTTCGACAACGACGATGGAACGACTGTCACCGTCAATTCAGAGCGCTATGGTCATATGATAATCGACTTTTTTTTGCCTGCTATTGAAGAATACGATTTGGAGAATATGTGGTTTCAACAAGACGGTGCCACATGCCACACAATTCGAGCGAATATGGCTTTATTGCAAAAGACATTTCCTGGCCGCGTAATTTCTCGTCATGGCGATATCAACTGGCCACCAAGATCGTGCGATCTGACACCATTAGACTTTTTTTGTGGGGCTACGTGTTTATGCAGATAAACCTTCAATTTTTGAGCACTTAAAAACCAACATTTGTCAAATTATGGCTGAGATACCGTCCAATATGTGTCAAAAAGTGGTCGAAAATTACCGCAAAAGAATCAATGCTGGCAACACTTTGCCTGCGAGGAGGTCATTTAAATAATGTAGTGTTTCACACATAATCTCAACGCTCAAAATTTACAATAAAAAAAAAATATGAAAATAATATTTTTTATGTGCTTATTTAAGTTTACTTTTGAAACCACGAAATGGATAACCCAGTAGTACAATTATTGAAATTAATTTCCTGCAATACATTGGTATTTATGAGTGTCTGTGGCCTAATAAACTAAATATTTTAACAAAAAAAAAAATTTTTCATAACGTTGTTGTTCTTGTTGTTGTTCAACATTATTAGAAAATTAAATCCAAAGTGTATTGGCTTTTACGAAAGTTGTTGTTGCTTTTCCAACAATATCCAATTTCGTTAGAAAATGTTTCTCTTCTTTTGGATTTTTCTGTTTCTCTTCTTTTTTGGCCAAAGTATAGTAGAAGAAACATTAGAAGAGTCTCGTAAATGAAAAGTTACATGCTGTTGTGTTTGCCATTTACATTACATAAGAGACACATTTGTGTACAGAGTTCAAGCAATAGTTGTTAAGGTAAGACTGTACGAGTATTATTGGAAAATATTTGGGCAACACAATTTTATGCAGGGTTGGGTAATGTCAACAATTGAAATTGAAATTTTAAAACAAAGAAGGCAAAAATTAAAAGATTTTAAAATAAATTAAAGGATTTCAAAAGTAACATTGAAGTCATTATGATATCGATGAAATTTTTATTTCAGTTTTATGTTTGAACCTCGTCATATGTCAGGTCCGCCATTTAATGTTTTTTTTTTCAACTAGTGCTTATTTCGTGAATGGTAACACTTAGCTCATGTCTGATTTGGCAGATAATTAGTTTTATCCTTCTGCTGAACGAATATGGTTGTGTATACACTTGAACAACACTGGGAAATATTGCGACATTATTTTGAAAATCATGGTAGTGTTGCAGAATGTGTGCGAACATTGCGTACGGATTTGAGAAGAAGAGAAGCACCCTCAGCTCCGTATGTTCGTTATCTTGTGAAAAAAGTGAAAGAAACTGGCATCCTCACCGATAAACTAAAGAGTGAAAAGGCAAAAACAGGCTTTACACCAGAGAATATTGCCGCTGTGGCAGAAAGTGTGCAAGAAGCACATCAGCATCAATTCACCGTCGTTCTCAACAATTGAACATTTCGGAGACATCATTGAGACGAATTTTATATAAAGACCTTGGTATGACGCCATACAAAGTCCAATTGGTTCAGGAGTCGAAGCCAATTAACCATCCAATGCGTTTTCGCTTCGCTAAGAAGATACCGATTTTGGCAAAAAAAATCATCTTTTCGGGCAAAGCTCATTTTGACCTTGGCGGGTATGTAAACAAGCAAAATTGTCGCATTTGGGCACAGAAAACCCGGAACAATACGTTGAAAAGCCGACGCACCCAAAACGAGTCACTGTTTGGTGCGAATTTTGCTGCAGAATCATAATTAGGCCATACTCAAATGGCGATCGTTATCGGGCCATGTTGAACGAATTTTTGTTCACAAAAATTAAAGAAGAGAATATTGGCAACATTTGGTTTCAACATTTGGTTTGGACGGCGCTAATTACTACACAGCTGAAGCTATACTCGATGTTTTGCGTCCTGTTTTTGAAGATCGCATTATCAGCCGCAGAGCTGATGTCGTTTGGCCACCTCGGAGTTGCGATATGACATCGTTGGACTATTATTTGTAAAGTGCCGTCAAAGACAAGTGTTACGCCAACAAGCCAGAGACAATTGACGCTTTAAAGGACAATATCCGTGAAGCCATTGGTGAAATACAGCTGCACACAATCGATAAACTTTTATATTCAATTTACTCTAATGACCTGCCGAAAAAGTTGAGGTTTTGCAATGTACAAATGTACGCAGATGACGTCCAGCTGTACATTAGTTGCATGCCGTCTGATATTACAGATTGTATACGAAGGATAAATTGTGATTTGCATAATGTGTTTCAATGGGCGTCGATTAATGGTCTTTGCCTCAATCCGAGGAAATCAAAGGCTTTGGTAATAGGCAAGGTAAACTGTACGGCACAGCTTACACAATTAAGGATTAATAATACTGCTATTGAGACTGTACATAGTGTTAAGAATCTTGGAGTTGTCTTTGACAACAGTCTTAACTGGTCCAACCATATAAATGCTATCTGTGGTAAAACGGTTGCCATGTTGCGAAATCTTTATCTAACGCAATATTTTACTTCGTTTAATATTCGAATGCTGCTAGCGAAAACATATCTCATTCCCACTTTACTGTATGGATGTGAACTGTTTTCTAGTTGTGACTCGATGAGTAGGAACAGGCTAAAGGTCACTTATAACAGTATTGCTAGATATGTTTATGATCGTACAAGGTACAGTAGGATATCTGAGTTCTCATATCAAATTTATAATACATCTTTTGAGAATTTGTTGAAGTGCCGTACTCTGGTATACCTACATAAAATCATCTATCTTAGGAAACCCCATTATTTGTTTAATAGATTAGTTTTTTCAAGGTCTAATAGAGGCTTGAAAATTAATAGCGTTAGATACCATAAACGGATATCTGAGAGACACTTTTACATCAATGCAATTCGTCTCTGGAATGAACTCCCGAACAACATACAATTACTAAGCAATGCAAAGCATTTCAAGACTGCAATAATCAAATTTTTAAATGAACAATAATGTACAAACGTAATTAATCAATCACATTTTTTTTTTTTTAATATTATTATAAATTTTGTTTTTATTAATTTTGTTATGTTAATTTATTTTTAAGGTTATTATCTTTGTAATATTTTATGCCTATATCCTTAGCAGTACTATTAAATAAGATAATATCTTGTTGTACTGTATTTACTCCTGAATGAATAAATAAATAAATAAATAAATAAATAAAATAATGTGATTAATAATTGGACCGATCATTTAGACTACTGCTTGGCCAGCCGAGGCAACCATTTGAATGAAATTATTTTCCATTATTAATGAAGGATTGTTCTTTCAAATGAAATCAAAATAAAAAATTTGAGAAAATATTCAGTAAAAAAAAGTTATTTATTGGACCTTTTATGATTGTATCGATTATCAAACAAACAAACTATAACAGAAGTGCAGAATCTAGATACTAGTGTTTTGCTTTTACATCACTTAACATTCATATTCATTCAATGTGATGAATTAACCCTGTCACATAAGCAGCAAGAAGTTCAGTGAGTAAGACGCGATGCATTTGAAGTGAGTAAACATGCTTTGAATATCTCCATTACAAAAATTTGTGGAACATTTGTTTAGTAATTGTGATTGTTTATGCAGAAGAATAACACAGAAAAGCAATTGTCGTTGTTTACAGCAATTTGTGAACGGTCGCAGAATGCGTATAATTCCAACACTCAGCCACTTATACGTTCCGTGAGTTGGTATTCATTTCCAAATGCAAAATAGGAGCGGTGGGATATCACCACATGCTGGGAAAGTCAGAGAATCAAAATATTTGGTAATACTTCCACAATTTCTCTATAAGAAGCGATGTTTTGAAACACCAATTTTGTAGTAGGTTTTAATCACCTTCACCGTTTTCTCGGTTGTTAAGCACTCTATATTTGAAAATGACAAATCTTTTACTAAATAACTGGCATGTGAGGCGAAAGATATTTAAAGGGTGACAATTTTGCTTCATTGGGTTTTTATTTTTAGAAGTAAATTCTTAGGAACCGACAATGCCCTGGTGTGCGGGGCAGTTACTGATTACTCACTAATTCCTACAAGACCAAGCGTTAACAAATCGTTATTGTTAATCGGCTTCATTATTGTTTGTCAGAAGTTCTTTTGTACGCTTTGTGAGCAGCTTTGTCTACCTGAGAAATAGTTTTGTTGTGAGTTTTTAACTCAAAAATTTAATTATCCCCACGCTTGATTTAAATCCAGCTTTTCGTGATCCTCTTATAGTCAACGGCTTTCACTTATATAGTATAAGCACAATATGCAACTCTTACACACAATACAACACTTCAATGTGGTTAGTGTTCTAGAATTTTATCCCTACTTTAACGAAATGTGCTCTAGTAAAATAAGAGGACTTGTTGCAGAAAATCGCGTCGCAATGCACATCCAGTGGAAGTGCAGCGCTTAGCAGAGATAGTTAGATGGTTACAATATGCGTGAGTGAAATCATGTTTTCACTTACAGTGTGATGCGATCCAGGTCCAATATCCATTAACCCTTTTCGCTTTTAACAGTAGCCCCCAAACTATTTTCCTAGTTTCAAGGCAATGCTTTAAAAGTAGAAGCAATCTACTGAGTGTTGGTTATATTAAACAAAAAAAGATAACCAAACCCATAGCAGTTTTAAGTGGCTTTTCAGTCTAAAATAAGCCTCATCTGACAATCTACATCAAAAACTTTCAATAAACTTAGTTTGGTTAGATGGCGCTACTTAGGACAGAGGTAAGACTTATTGTAATAACACAGATCCACCCCGTGAATGCATTATTTTGTAGCTTTAAAACACTGTTACCATCTCTGCTAAAAAATTTTTAAGTGTAACTTGTACTCTACGATTACATAGTAAACATTCTGACTTCAATGAAATATGAGTAGAGTATGTAAGAGAAACAGTAGCCTCATGTTGAAAGGAAATTCTAACACTTTTGTTTGTTTGTTATTAGAAAGGTTAAAATTCTTAATTTTTCTCTCACACAATACCTCAAATTCGGATTTTAATTTTCCAAAAATATTTACCGGAATAGAAGTTAAGGCTGTAGAAATGAGGTTCTTCAAGATAAATGAAGTGGAAATAAAAATTTAAGAAGAAAAAGGATACTCAAGGTCTTTAAGGATAAGATTCGGAACTGGATTAATACATTCCTCCTCCCACAGTAACCCAGTAAACTGACATGCAAGCAAGGGCAGAAGAGCTTTGTTTTGTGGCCATGTCATATCTTGAAGATTTGTGTAGCCGCAGCTTTTACGACATCAATTTAAATATTGTTACGTTTTTACCTTTTAAAAACGTTTAAAATATGAAATCGTCGATTCCAAATAAAATAAAAATAAATTTGTGTTTGGTTTTTATTAAAATTCCTTATCATTCGCATAATTTTGTGTGCCACTGTTTACAACTTGATGTAAACAACAACAAATGGTTTTCTTCGTTATTCCTTTGTTTCCCTTTGCATAAACAATGACAAACACTACGCAATTATACGATAGATCTTTATAACGGAGATCTTCAAACCACAATTACTCTCTTCAAACTCAATGCGTCTTCACACAAGGCAGACTGAACTTTTACCAACTCAGTCACCTGCTTTACCTTTTATATGGCAAAATAAACAGTCTGATGAGTGTTCTTGAAAGCAAATATTCTTGACTTCACCTTCTCGAAATCTCTATAAATGTAAATATCGTTGTTTACATTTATTATTGTAGTGTTGTTGCTATATTTTTGTTTACTTGTTTACCATTTTCGTTTTTACTAAAACTTAAATTTATCTTTTCAAAGTGTATTAATTTCCTTTAATAAATTCCATTTCAAAAATAGTTTCTTGTTTCATGCTCTCCACACTTTCCTTATGTAAAGTAGCTTGGAACTAAAAGTTTACCTTTTTTGGGTAGATTTTTCAAGAGTACGTTTGTGTACGATAGCAGCCCGGTTTAGAAAATTTTCTCATATTAAAAGTATTGAATAGAAAAGAGTCCAATAACAACAATAAAGACAAGCATTAAGAAGTAGCAGGAACAGCAAGTGGTATCAACGGAAGCGTGAGTGCATGTACAACATGCAACACACACATATTAAGTAGTCTGTTTAAAAAGATACACGTACATACATACATGCAAACATACACTCTAGTACATAAGTATGTACATACGTACATATATTTCGTACTTTTAGTAGACGATAAGTGTATGTTCGTTTGAGTTTAATTTGAATTTTGGGAAAAAAGCAAATTTTTTTTAGTTTTATTTGCTTTGCTTTGGTTTGGTTAAGTTCACAGTCGACTCATTGAGGCTTAAGCAACTATAATGACAACAATAACACGAACAACAACGTACTCTGTATGAAACTATCAGCTCGTATAGTGCACAAGAGTTTTCAGGGTTTTGAACTGAAAAAAAAAGAAACTCAACTACACAGAGTAATTGAAGATTGTTTTTGGGTTGACAGTTACATAAAGGAATGAAATCATTTTATAGGATTCTGTGGTTTATCAAAGAAAACAAGTGTAAAATATTTTTCGGAATTGTGGCATTTACAACAGCGATCCCAAAATGTAGGGAAAATATTACATATTGTTACGAAAACCGAAAAATATAGATACTGGTGTTTTGCTTTTAAATCGTTTAATATTAAAATTATAAATAAAAACTACAAAAACAAAAACAATGAAATTGTTTACATGATAAACAATTAAACAAAAATATAGCAACAAAACACCAGCCTAAAAACACCAAACAAATAAACAAAAATGCAACATCAAGCACTGCAAAAATTAATGTAAACAAATTACGCAAACAGCAACAACAACGATGTTTACACTTGTAGAGATCTCGAGAAGGTGAAAACAATGAACATTGGCCTTCAAGAACATTCATCAGTCTGTTTGGTATGCCATATAAAAGGCAAGGCAAATCAAGCAACTAGTTTGCTAGCTTGTTTGAAAACGCGGTACGTTTGGGGAAAGTAATTGTGGTTTGAAGATCTCCGTTACAAAGATCTGTTGCACGGCTGTGATTGTTTACGCAAAATGGTGTAAAGAGGAATAACAAACAAAGCAATTGTTGTTGTTTACAACAACAATAATGAAACAACGATATTTACGTTTATAAAGATCTCGAAAAGACGAGGCCACGCACATCCGTCTTCAGACTATTTACTATGCCATGCAAAACCTAAAGCAGGCAACGAGTTAGTAAAAGTTCAGTCAGTCTTGTGTGAAGACGCAGTGTGTTTAAAAAAAGTAATCGTATATTAAATATCTCCATTACAATTGACTAATAATTGTTATTGTTTACGTAAAAGAGTCCAAAGAGGTATAACAACCAAGCAATTGTTGTTGTTTACACCAAGTTGTAAACAGTGGCACACAGAATTAAGCGAACAGTAAAGAATTTAATTAAAATTTTTTAATTTTTTTATTTTATTTATAATCTATGAGCCTATATTTTAGGCGCTCTTAAAAGCGAAAAACGTAAGAATATATATATACCTACCAGAGATCAGCAATAAGTATTCAAAATGATGAGTCATACTTATAATTTCACATACTTATATGCTTTCATACTTATTTTGATATCATACTCATACAACTCATACTCAAAGTTCTAAGTACTTGTCGTATTCATACTTAAAAATACGCATAATGTTATTGACTTTGACTCGTCTCTACTTACCATTTACACGAAGCACAAAATAAGTATGATTCGCTTACGGACACTACTACGCTCATAAGAGGATTGTGGGTATGATTTGCTTGTTGTGTTTGTCTTCCTTTTCTTCTTTGTTTATATATGCAACAACGGGAAAGAGTGTAAATTTTGATAAATGATTCTTGCCACTCGAATCACTTATAAGTGTTAAATGTATTTTTCTAAATTTATGAATCAGAATGAGTAGGCGAATGAATCAAACATATTTCGAATGTTGTGAGTTTGATGTCAACGTTATACTCATACTCATTGCTACTTATACTTATAAAGCAATGTTGTAGCGAGTACGAATGAATCAGAGTAGTTGAATTTCAATTCTATTGATACATTCACACTCAAAATTGCTTGATCATTGTTGATCTCTGATATGTACATAGTTAGTCATTACAACCCTTGAGTCAGGGTTACATCTTACACCACTCATGTTGTGAGTTAATTTTAGACATGAGTATCTGGAGCTACAGTTTAAAGTCGACAGATTTCTGAGAATTTGAGTTTCCTACAACGGCCATAAATTGCATTCTTTATTTCAAAATTGTAATTAGTATGCGATATTTAGCATTTATCAAAGCGAGCTATTTAGAATCTGTAATCAATTCCTATGAATGGTGCAAATATTGTAATATGGAATCGGAACTAGAGGTAGTCTAGTAGGTAAGTAGTACGCTGGCTAATTAGACGGGAACTCGCTCTTAAACCACAACTAAAGCATCTCGAACAAAACGAAAAATATTTTTTAGGAGAAATCCTTTTAGCAATCTTCTGGCAAAAACTCTGGGAATACATAAAATTGCCATAAAAAGTTTCTCAAAAAAAATTTGTCGTTCAGAAACAACTTTAAACTGTGGGTCTTGCCACTCATGCATAAAATTAACACAAACAACATGAGTGGTGTGAGGAACTAGGTTGTGATCCTGACTAAAATGGTTTTTAGTTTCTTAGTATTTAAAAAGAAAACATTCCTTTAAAACACTGTCAACTTGTATTCGGTTAAAATCATGTTATTACTATACTGTGTTGAATGTGTTTAGAACATGACTAAAATTTGTCTATTTCTGCTTAAAAAGTGAACTTTAGACCTTAGCATAGTTGACAGTAAAATTTTCATAGAGACAGAGAGATAGACAAACAGACAGACAGACAGACAAAGTTTTTTTTTATTCACTAATAAAAACAAAATCAACAAAATTATATCCAACGTAACCTTAACGTATCCTATGCTGAACGTATCACACTACAGATGCCACTACGCTTTGGAACTCTTGGAAAAATGGTAGAAAATGTCAAGTCAAGTTTAATATTTGAAACACACATACACTTACACATACACACACAAAATACTTTTCAAACATTGACACAAAAGGGTGTCATTTGACTCAAAGAGAATACGAGAAATGACAAAAAAAGAAGAAGAAGAAGAAAAAAAATTAGAAATTTAAAGGAAAGACCTAAAAAGCAACAGCAAGAGTAGCAGCAGCAACAGCACAAATAACAAGATGAAGGAACATGTTCGTTCAATTTAGTTGGAGATGGTTGACTGTAACCAACAGCCAACAAACAAAAATTGTACCAAAAATCTATATAAACTTATGTGTGCGTGTGTATTACTGTGTATGTGTGTGTGTATGAATGACACTTGAATAACTTGTGTAACATTATGTCATTAAGTTAATTTGATATGTCAGTAAGTAAGTAAGTATTCATGTGTTACTCGTACAACAACTACAACGACAACTACCTACAACGATAACTACCTACAACGATAACTGCAACGATAACAACAATGTTAGCAACTATTAAAACGTTCAAACATTGTGGGAGATGTTAATTTCTTTTCTTTTTTTCGTTTCTTGTTTTTGGGAGGCCTTTTCCCCAACAAACATTCATTTTGTATTCGTTTTGCTTAAATTTATTTTCTTGTCTTAACACCCTACGCCAGCAACCTATCACTATAAGGACTTTATTGTATTTGCGATTATATAGGCAAGGTTATGTAAAAAGGGCTCATTAAGCTCAACTCTAGTTATACCTATAACCGAGAAACTAATTCCTGGTTGAAAACTTTTTAAAGACATTTGGTTGCACATCCTCAACGTAGTCAAATCCAATATTGTCATACTTGACAGCGATCACCAATGAATCGTTTTTTGAATGCAAGTGAGTCAACAATATTGAAATTTATTCTTTGGAAATGTTTGTATTGTTTAGTATCATTAGAGCCCTTAGCGAAGATTACAACCTAGATTCTCACACCATTTATGTTGGGATCACCATCCCTAATACCTAGTTTAAGAAGAACACAAGCAAGGAACTGGTTAGTAAAGAAAATGAATAGGTCTGAACCCTTCCAATACTCTTCTGAATTCCAAAAAAAAAAAAATTTGGGGACCAGACAATATTCGCTGATGATTCATTAAATAAAGATGCAGTGGTCTGGAAGCCACATATCAAACCACAAGCCAGGCTTCTCCAGTAAAACAAAATATGAAAAAAATATTTTTTCGATTAATTTTTCTCGGACAGTATATAAAAAATTCTCATGACAAAGTTTCTTAACAATCTGTTGTAATTCGGGCCACTCTTGGATAAAGTTAACACAAACATCGTGCTTCACTTAGTAGCATGCTGGCTTTCAAGAGACTTCGTTGATTTGATTGATTGGTTTGATTGATTATCAGCCATAACTCTCACCAACTATGGCCCCGAGATTGAATTACTCTCCTTCTGTATAAACAGGTAAATGCTTGCAGCATAAACCTTTGCCGTACGACAATGTAATCATCTCTTCGTAAATGACCATAAAAGACCTGTTATTCGGAGTCGAATTTAAACTACAAATTCTGCAGCTCATGTATAAAATTAACACACACATCATTAGTGGTGCGAGGAACTAGGTTGGTTAAAAGGTTGTAAAGACCAATTTATTTGTATTTGAGATCAGCAATAAGTCGTTTTATCACTACTTATAAGCACTCATTAAGTTTTGAATATAAGTAAGTCAACAGTATTGAAATTCAACTGTGCACGCTGATTCATTTGTACCCACTACAACGTTGAATTATAAGTACTGGTTGCCGTAAGTATGAGTATGTTTGAATCTTAAGCCTTCTCATTTAGATTCATTACTTTAGAAAAAAAATGTTGACATTACTGTTACGTTTTTATCTTTTTTAAAACTTTCAAAATTAAGTTTTTTGATTTCAAACAAAATAAAAATAAATTTGTATTTGGGTTTGGGTTTTTATTAAATTCTTTATTATTCGCAAATCATTTTTGTTGGGCCACTGTTTTCACTTTGATGAGACAACAATAATTTGTTTTCCTCTTTAATCTTCTTTGCTTACAACCTTTTTGTAGAGAACAACATTTGTTCGTTAGATCTGTATTGCAGCGATCTTCAAACCACGACTGTTCTCTTCACACGCAACACATCTTCACACAAGACTGACTGATTTCTTACTGCTCGTCGTCTGCTTTGTCTTGCCTTTATAGGCCTACATAAACAGTCTGACGAACGTTTTTGAAGTAGAATGTGTTTAAGCTTTCTTGAGAACTATCGTAGTTTCATTGTTGTTTGCGTATTTTGGTTGCACTCTTTGTTATTGTGTTCTCGCCATTCAATTAGTCTTGTCTTTATATTTAACAATTTCCAACAAAATGTCTTTAAATGGTACTCAGTATATACTTTAATGAAGAGATTTATGTACTCCAGTTACCGCAGTCTAGTAAGTAGTGTGTTGGCTTATTAGACGTGAAGTCACGATTCAATCCCCAGGTCAGACATCAAAACGAAATTATGAAAAAAAATTTTTTCGGTGGCTAGCTCACAGCAGTAGATTTTCTGCAAAAACTCTGGGAGTAAACAAAATTACAAGTAGACCACTTGAATAATTGTTTACAGTAAGTTCAGCAAATACTTGGCCATTTGAAATCCATTTGTAACTCATTCATTTTGCAGCCGCCGTAGTCTAGTAAGTAGCGTGTTGGGTTATTAAACGTAAGATCTTGGTTCAAACCTTAGGACAGACATCTCCAACAAAACGAAATATGAAAAATTATTTCTTCAGCGACGTCCTCTTAGCATATTATCTGTCGTTCAGTGTCGTCTTCATACTTTAGATCCCGCCAATCATGTATAAAAATTAACACACACAACAAAAGTGGTGTCCTGACTAAAGGTTTGTAATGACCAATTTGATATGCATCAGAGATTAGCAACGAGTATTCAAAACGATGAGTAGATTCGAGTCATACTTATAATTTCAGATACTTATAAGCATTCATACTTATTTTAATATGATACTCATACTCAAAGGAAGTACTCGTCGTATTCATGCTTAACAATACGCATGATGTTATTGGCTTCGACTCGTCTCTACTTAACATTTACACGAAGCACAAAATAAGTACGATTCGCACACGAACACTACTAGAACACAAGAAGATTGTGTGTATGCTTTGCTTGTTGTCTTTGGCTTTCTTTTCTTCTTTGTCTGTACATGCAACAACAGCAAAGGCTATAAATTTTGATGCATGATTCGAGCCACTCGAATCACTTATAAGTATTATAAGTATTTTTTCAAAATTTATGAATCAGAATGAGTAGGCGTATGAATCAAACATATTTCGAATGTTGTGAGTTTGATGTCAACGTTGTACTCATACTCATAGCTACTTATACTTATAAATCAATGTTGTAGCGAATACGAATGAATCAGAGTAGTGGAATTTTAATTCTGTTGATTCACTCATACTCAAAATTGCATGAGTGCTTATGAGTAGTGGAAAAACGATTCGTTTCTGGTCTCTGGTATGTATGTAAAAATGTATTTGCCCTGAATTTCCTTACAATAGTACTGTAAGGTACAATAAAACCCATCTTGTCCTGTTGCTTTCCTTCATAGCTGTTGTAACTGTTGTTGTAAAACTATTTTGGAAAATCTCATTACAAATTATATTTGCCAACATAAGTGTTGAATTTATTTCCCAAAACCTTTTTCCTTTTTTTTTGTTTTTTTGTTAAAATTAAACTCAACAAGTAATTTTCAAAAGGGGGGCGGCGTAAATTGTTTGCATAACCAAACCATAGCAAATCGATTCCAGCATGGCATTAAGGAATATACGCCTCCTAAGTACTCACACAAGGAGATCGTTTTTTTTTTTTCTTAACTTTAAAATTAAATAGAAACAAAGAATAATAATGAATAAAGGAGATAGATATCATATGTGAGTTATTTGATTATAAATTTTAAACGTTTTGCGATTTGTGTTTTGCTTATATAAACCTTTAAAGCTCGCTTTAACTCTTAAGAAAAAATTTAATAAAAAAAATTTTTTTAGTTGCTCCAAATCTTAACTTTCGCTTCTCTAAAAACGTTTGATTAACTCAACTAAAACAAAACCAAGAAATAATAAAAAACAAACCTGTAAGAGAGCAAATTAAAAAAAAAATTCAAAATTAAGGAAAAATCTCTTAGAGAATGTAATCATCTTGGGCTTTGAAACTTATTAGGCTGAGGCCACTTATTTTGCAAACACTCTTGTGTCTATATAAACAGGATGTCTGAACAAACTAGTGCGTTCTAGAGTCGATTATAGTACCCAAAGCGGAGGTATCTTAGACGTCTTCTGTTAGAACCTATGCAGAACTAATGTGCAATTCTTTAGGACTTCAGGATAAAGTTCATACATATCTGCCTGGTCTTTTGTCTCAGAATGTTCGCTCCATTAACCACATAAGGAGCTGTTTGGATTAGGAAGAGAATGAAGAATTTTGCATACTTTTTAAGAAAACACTTGTATGGGTTCTTAGTTATCATAGAGTAAAAAGTAAAAATGCCAGAGTTTAACAAGAAATAAGTTTGGATAATGCAAATGCTTTTCATGGCTTTCAGTTCATTAAAGATCACACAAAGAAAGTGAGTGGAAACGTGACATTTTCTATTGTCAGGCAGATTTAAAAAAATACTTCGAGGCGATCCTAGTGAAGAGAAAATCATTAGATTCAAGCATGCTAATCTGTGTAGTCACGGAACACCTCCCCTTTCCATGAACATCTAAAAAGTATTGGAGAGGAGGAAAGTGAAGAACATTTTGTGTTATTGCCCAGCTTCTGGAAGAAGTTAAGAAATTTTATAATTGCCGTAGTCTAGTAGGTAATGTGTTGGCTTAGTAGTTCTAACCCCACATCAGACATCTGCAACAAAACGAAACTTCAGCTCAACAGATTTCTGGCAAAAACTCTGAGAGAAATATAAATTTGCCATGAAAAGTTTTTTACAAATTTGGATAAATCATGGATAAATTTAACTCACATAATATGCTGTGAGATGCCAGCTCGTAATCCTGACTGCAGGGTTGTAATGATCAATTATATAAGCACGATTAAATGTCTACTCTCGGAACAATCCGCTTATATGACATCGAAACGATGGAACATATTTTGTGTAATTGTTGAGCTTTTGGAAGAAGATTGGAAGAAGATTGCACAGCCCTGCATGGGTTTTGCAAATAAGATGGCTTTAGGTGTTTCCGAAGATATTTTGCGCGCTGAAAACGAATTTGGCGGATCCAATATGGCGATCAAGGTTTATAAAAATAAATCAGTTTAACGATCGCCATATTGGATCCGCCATTTTGATTTTTTTAAATTGGATGAAGATCTGTAAACAGCGATCCCAAAAACAACTGAGTAACAATTTTCAAGTAAATCTGATTAATTTTTATGGTCCTCCGTAATGTGTTCCTTTTTCTCTTACACCCCTTGACATAAATCCACCCCCTACTTTAAGAGTGTATGCAAACAATTTGTCTTTGGGCTCATTTTAAAGAGCAAAGATCAATTGTCAATTTCTGACAATAGGAATGGTTCTAGTACGTCAGTGTTTAGCTTTACAATTTTTTAAAAATTACCAAAAACGGCCCCCTTTTTCTCAAAAACCTTACGTAATGGAGAGTTTCGTATTCAGCGCGCAAAATGCCTTCGGAAACATCTGGAGCCATCTTATTTTCACAAAAAAAAGTTCAAATTTGCAGAGCGGTGTGTAGTAAATGCTGGACACAGGCTTAATGTAGAACAAAAAACGACGGGCTTGCAATAAATTGTATATGAGCCATGTCAATAAACATGAGACCTTTGGTTGGTCCTCTTTCTTTTACTCTACATGGCTAAGAAAATACTGACAAGTAACCGCCAAACACGTATTATTTAAATAATTTTTAAAAATTGTTAAAGAGTGGGTTATGGGTTTAGTTCATATTGGAGACAGTGCTGCAATACATCGAGCTTAAGGTTCATTGATTTCCTTATAGCGACGCCTCCATTCTAAGTACACTTAGAACGTTTTTAATGTTTTTATATTTCTAAATTCTGCGTTCTCTAACTTAAATACTCCGTTCCGAAGTTATAGGGAAAAATCTACTTGGAATACTTTGAGAGCTCATAACTCAAAACATACTTTTTTAAGTTAGAATGTTATACAACGGAGTCGTCGATATAATCGTGTGTCTTGTGAAAACTTTGAGACCTCATAACTCAAAACATACTTTTTCGGCTTAGAATGTTATAGAACGCAGGCGTCGATATGTACAACATTTTTGCCGCTGATTTGAAGACAAAAACAAATGTTCATACATCGGTGTATGTAGACTTTTTTCTGTCACTGTATATACGTGTATGTATGTGTATATCTAAGGAAGTAAATAATTTGAATTTTATTGTTGCAAAAAAAATTTATTCGCATGTAAATTTCAATTCAGTAACGAGAGGTAATTTATTAATGCCCGTTTGAAGAAATCTTAAATATTTTCGTACCCCCCTTTTTATTCCAAATAAATTGAAAAACCCCATAAAAGTCATTAAAATCAATTATCAATTGAAAATTACAAAAACCAATAAGAACAGTTAAATGATGGAGCAAATGTTTCCTTTTTTTTATTTTGTGTAAGAATTTCAATCTTTATGAACGAGTTTGTTACAGAGCGTTGTTCCCAAAAAGAAAAAACGAAGACGACGATGAAGTAGAAAACAAAAGCACCCTGTGAATATCAAGACAAAATGCCTTGGCGTACACAGCATGGTTTTTGGAAAGACCAAGTGAGTGGCTGTATGGCTGGCTGGCTATCTTCATTTATAATCAACTTAAATAAGTTAAATTTTGATTAATTACCGTTAGATATTCTCTACTCAATTAATAATCAACAGCGCAAGAAACCCTCTCCTCTTCTTTGGTTTTTATCAACATTTGTGAACCCCTCTCGTTATTTTTTTTTTGAATCGCTGAGTTACTAATTTAGAGTGTGATTAAGAGACGAACAAAAAAAGAAAATTACTTTAAAAGAGAAAGAGGAAAAAGGAACAAAAAAATAAATCGAAAATAAGATGAATATTTTCCAATTAATTTGCATCAAATAATTTAAATGATGATGTCGATGTCGAAGTCGATGTCGATGCTACGGTTACTGCCATTATTATTTGTGTTGCCCGTTGCCCGTTGGCTTCATTATGAAAATTTTCTATAAATTTTTGTGAAAGTTGATTTAGTTCGTATATAAAAAACAACAACAACAACAACGACAAAAATAATAATTATTTAATAATGAAGTTTCATACAATAAATCATTTGTTTGAAGAGTAGAACTTAATTTATTTGTTTTACTTAAATGGTGATTAAATGCATCCAAAATGATGAAAAATTAAAACCAGAAAAAAACAAAACAAACAAAAGCCTATTGAAATGAAATGCAAATGTTAAGGAAAAAATGTGTAGGTTTTAGGGGAATTTATATGCATCAACATCATCAAACTGATTATTGTCATAATTATTAATCAATTGTAATTATACAATAAACACACATACATATATATACAGTGGGCGTCAGAAGAAACTAAACACTAAGGATAAACTTCTAACAATCACCAACAATTCAACTTTCGCCATTTAAGGAGAGTAACTGAAGTCGCCGTGGTCTAGTAGGTAGTGTACTGGTTTATTAAAAAGTTAAGGTTCGAGTCCTAGGCCAGCCATCAAAATTAAATCCAAAAAGTATTTTTTCGGTGATTTCTTCTCAGCAGATTTCTAGCATAAATTCTGAGAGTAAAAATGAAAAGTTTCTCAAAAAAAAAATTTGTCGGTCGAAGTCGAGTTTAAACTGTAGGTCCCGTCACTTATGTATAAAAATTAACACACACAAGATAAGTGGTGTGAGAAACTAGGTCAACAATCCTGACTGAAGGGTTGTAATGACCAATTATGTATGTAACCGAAAATATTTGTTAATATTTCGAAATATTGTTTGAAAATGAAATCGCTGTAGTCTAGTAGGTAGTGTGTTGCCTTATTAGACATAAAGTCCACGTTCGTATTTCAGGTCAGTCATCAAAACGAAATATAAAAAAATATTTCTTTGACGGCTTCCTCTCAGCAGATTTCCCGGAAAAACTCTGAGAGTAAATAAAAATTGCCTTGAAAAAGTTTCTCAAAAATCTATCATTTGGAGACGACGTTAAACTATAGGTCCCACCAGTCCCGTATAAAATTAACACATACAGCATTAGTGGTGTAAGTATCTAGGACGTAATCCTGACTGAAGGGTTGTAATGGCTAATTATGTAAGGATTGGAGAGCCAAATAACTTAATATATGCAACTCACAAGAGATGAGCATTAACAATGAAACTGGCTAACAGACTTATCTTCCTCGACAAACCTTAACCCACGGCAGAAGTCCTTAGATGGAAGCTGCATTCTTTCTGCGTATCTTCCCATAGCACAATGTCTTGTAATCATGGCCACAGTGATTGAGATGACGAGTAGCTAGTTGGTGCGCCTTCTATCCATCGAGAGCCATGTGAGTCTAGCAGTGGAGCAGAACTTCTCATTGACCAAGAATAGGTTGGCGTTCCGCAAGATTTCCGCACAATGACCAATTTAGTCGAGGTAAGTGACATACCCCAGTCAATTGACTAGTATTTCGGTTCTAATGAGCTTTACGACTCTGGAGTTTGCCGAAATGTAATTGTACTCAGCAGCCTAGACGAATAAGAAAGACACTGAAACGCTCAGTAAGAAGGTCGAGACAGCGGCGACACTACCTACCGATCCTGAAGTTAAACATAACACTCGATAGATATCTTATACCAGCCTGAATATCAGAGAACCGACAATGATATTGTTACGTTTTTTCTACACTGTTTTCATTTCGTAAAATATTCTTAAGAAAATGAATGAAATGCGAAAAAAATCTAGGTACTGGTCTTTTGCTTTTACATCGTTTGACATTAAAATTATGAACAAAAACAATGTAATAAACAGGCCTGTTTACAAATTATCGCACTGCTTAATAAAACAACAAACAGTAGCATAAAAAATTGTAAATAAACAAAAAAAAATATATCAAGAAATACCAGCATAAAAATGGTAAACAAAATTACAACAACAAACGCTACAAGAATAAATGTAAACATCGTTGTTTACATTTAAAGGGATTCTGAGAATTTGCTGTCAAAAGCCTTCATCACACTGTTTACCCTACCATATAAAAGGCAAGACAAAGCAGGCGAGTGAGTTAGTAAAAGTTCAGTCAGTCTTGTGTGAAGACGCGGTGTATATGAAGATGGTAGTCGTAGTCTGAAGATCTCCGTTACAAATTTTTGTCGAAAAATTGTCTAGTAATTGCTATTGTTTATACAACAGGTGTAAACAGATGAATAACAAACAAAGTAATTGTTGTTGTTTACCTCAAGTTTTGAACACTGGCACACAGAATTATGCGAATAATAAAGAATTTTAATAAGAACTAAATACAAATTTATTTTTATTTTATTTGTAATCTGCGAGTTCATATTTTAAACGTTTTTAAAAGGTAAAAAACGTAACAGTATATTTCTTTAAAGTACATTTTCTTTTAACACTCACTGTATATATGCAAACATTTACACGTAAACATAATTGCAATTAAAATTTATTTTAATTTGAATGATTAAATGCATTTCAACACATTCACTCATATTCACATTGCATTCGTTAACAGGAAAACTGGGAATAATAAACTGAAATTAATGTTGAGTTATTGACTAGTTTTTGCCAAAGGAACAGTGTGTCTACGACAAGTTTCAAAAAATTTTTATTTTGACACTGACAGCTTACGAATATGTTTGCTATGCAGTCATATGCTTTGGTAAGCAATATTTTAGCTTAAATTACTTGTAATCGATTTATATCGATAAATTAGGGATTACAAGTGAAATTAATTATCCTGTATGTGAAGGTAAAAATCTTTACAAAAAGGAAATAACCTTATTGAAATTAAAATCAAATGTAATGTATCCATAAATAATTTTTAATTTATTAAGAAACTGCTGCTATTTACATCTGCCATGGCAAGAAACAAGTTAAGACAATCATGCAATTTTCATAGTTTAAATGAAATAATAAAGACCATCGAAAAGTTAAAAAGTATCAGGACAACACGCGGTATCTACAGTTTGATGTAGTAATCACAGTTGAATTTCTGCACCTCTGTCAGGAGAAACACATGGCTGGCTGCTGGGAAGTTGGAAAGTTCAGTTTTAAAGTTTACCAAAATTGTTGTGGCCCTTATTTGCTCTGTAACAATCAATGATGTGGGAGTGAAAGTGTGGTTACTAGCATATCTTATGGTTGCTAATGTCCAACATTCATCAGACTGTTTACCCTGCGATATAAAGGCAAAGTAAAGCGGGTGACAGAGTTAGTAAAATTTAGTCATTCTTGCGTGAAGACGCGGTACGTTTGAAGAGAGTAATTGTGGTTTGAAGAGAGTAATCGTGGTTTGAAGTTCTCCGTTACAAAGTTATGTCGAAAATTGTTTAGTGATTGTTACTGTCGTTACAAAGGGTATATTGTTGTTGTTTACATCAAGTTGTGAACAGTGGCACACAGAATTGTGCGAACAATAAAGAATTTTAATTAAAACAAATTTATTTCTATTTTATTCGTAATCTATGAGCTCATATTTTAAACGTTTTTTAAAGGTAAAAACGTTACAATATCTCCCACTATTTTATAGCGCTAACAATAATTTGTAATGGTAAGGTAATTGTTAAGAATGAAAAGGTAAATTATGACCTCCGTTGTAACAATTACGCTGCTGGTTACTGCTTCCTACTAAGCCAATATGATGTAAAATACTCTACATGCTGTTGGAAATCGAACTTTTTTCTTTTTGGTCATCTGGAAATCACAAGAATTGATAAGAAGATCAATTAAAATTTTTTAATTTCTTTTTCGAGAGTATTTATAGCCATTTCGAGTATTATAGTAAAGCAAAGGCCATTGAAAATTATTCAGAAAATCGTTCCAAAACAAATGCATCACCGATAAACTCCGCATCCATTTCGTATGCAATAATCACCATCACTTTACACGGGCAATAAAGTGATTATTATTACGAGAAACGTTGATGTGACATGATAAGGTCATAACAAGCCCAACGCTCTGCGATAATTTACAATTGCTTTGCTGATGAGATGATAATTTTTGTAAAAAAAAAAAGAAATGAAATGAAATTGAAAATGAATTAAAAAAATAATTTTATTTGCAATTTTTGCAACAATAAATGTCACCATGCAAGAGTACAGCACAGCATAGCACCACCATCACCATTCAATGGTAATTACAATGGAACGACGTCGCAACAAGCAACCAGCAAGCAGCTGCATCAGCCCCTCACGAATGCTTGCGTCCCAGTTAAAATATTACAATTCAAATAAATGATAACAACAACTACAACAACAAATGCAAAAAAAAAAGAGGCAGAGAAAACACACAAATCAACATCATGCAATGGCAGTCACACATAAAAATAGTCGCGTTTTCTCATATTTATTCATGCAGCGTGCAATAAAAGAGAAAATAATTCACAAATAAAATGAAAAATCCAACAACAACAACAACAACAACTGCAACAACAACAATATCAACAATAACGAAACAATAACAACAAAAGTTAAATGACATTAATTTTCATGAATTACGTTGCAAACGTATTTTAAAACACTCGCTTGTCTAAATATGGTAATGGACCACAAGAGCGGGGGGGAGCCTACTGGTGATAATACCAACAGAGTCAATATGGAAATGAGTTTACATTTGCAGGGCCATAAAGGTATTAAGAAATGAATGAGAAAAAAAAAATTTGTTGAAGTTTCAAATCAAGGAACAGTACTTTCGTCAACATCTTGTTACTCCTTCTTCGTCACGGTTAGAAGCCAATGTTGTAGGAAAGAAGACAATGCTGTAGGCTTCTAAAGTAAGGAACTTCAAGACGACCCGAATTGAGTTATATGAGTACCGGAACGGAGTGGCTATTTAGGTAACTGCAGAGCTAATGAAGTAACCAAGAGAGGCACAACCATCGGACTCGCCGGTGAGTCCCCCACATTGAGAATACCGTTGAAAACTGTCAAGCGTCAACGTTGTACGTGCGGCTTCAGATGCAAGCAGAATACCACAGCAAATCTGGTCAATACTGAATAGAAGGCGCTATGAGAGGGTATTCAAATTACAAAGGAACAAGCTTACTGTGGTTATTGAAGTCAATACTGATACTCATGCGAGATGCATTTCTCTTGGAGTCTGGAGAGACTAGAAAGTAGAGGAATATTCTAAAATATGCCCGTCCTCCGCGTGTTTAAAGAACAACTACCCAGAGCAATGGACGCTATTAAGCACTAATGCAACAGCCTTGAGAGTATTCAAGAGAAAAATTGTGCGTAAGATCTTCAGTCCACAACGAGTTGACGTTGATTTCCTTATCCGATCCAACAGTGAGCTGTATGAGCTCCTCAACGACTTGGACGTAATGAAGCCTATTAACATGCAGTGGCTGCACTGGCTCGGCCTTGTATTTCGAAAGAGGATGCTCTAGCGAGACGGTTATTTGATGCGGAGTTTTGCAGAAGTCGGGGAAAAGGACGAACTTCTTTGCGTTGGAAACCCCAGATCGAGGAAACCCTGTCTACGAATGGTTTGAGTAACTGCAGTTTAAAGTCGACTACGATTGGCCGAGTTTTGAGAAACTTTTCTTGGCAATTTTATTTACTTTCAGAGTTGTTTCCAGAAGACTTCTGAGCGGAAGTTGACGAAAATAAAATTTTTCACAATTCGTTTAATTAGAGATGTCTTAGCCGGCGGTTGAACCCATTGTCTCTCGTCTAAAAAGCTAATGTACTAGACTACGAAGGCTTCTAGACTGTTCCTGGTTAAATTAAAATTTCTTAATAAGATATTGTTCCGGCCACCTTATGCTCAATGGGTACCGAAACGTAGTGATATTTTAGGTAACTGCGGAGATGATGAACTACCCAGCGAACTTTCTCGTGATTTCTTTACATTGGAAATTCCTTTGGGATTCTGTCGACACTATATGCACTGCTTTGGATACAAGGGCATAACTCTCATACATAATTCATAATTAGGACCCTTCAATTGTGTTCGTTAATTTTATAAACTGGTGGCGGGATCTACAGTTTAAAGTCGATTCCGGACGGTTGATTTTTGAGAAACTTCACATGACAACTTTTTATTTACTAACAGAGTTTTTGCTATAAATCTGCTGAGAGATATCATATTTTTGTTTCGATGCCTGATCTGGAGTTTGAATCGTGATCTTACGTCTAATTAGCAAACATACTACTTACCGACTAGACTGCGGGGACTAAAAGTTCACTATGTAGACGATGTAAATGGTCTCTCGGAAGTAGATCACTCCATGAGAAGCTCTAAATAGCTCCATTATTACGGGAAATGGATAACTGTGGTGTCACCATGAGCAAATATGCCCTAATTTTTTTTATTTTCCTGTGTTCACAGCCACTACCATTTGCTTATCTGTCTTCCCCTTATTCCTTGCGAAATTAGCACCAAAAGGAACAACAGTTGCTTTGATATGTTAGCCTTATTAGAAAAAATCAAAAAGTAAAAGTTATTCTCTGTTACCTTGTAAAATAACAATTACTAGGGAATTTTTCTTTGTAATGGATATCTCAAACCACTATTACTCTCTTCAAACGCACCACGTCTTCACACAAGACTGACTGAACTTTTACTAAACAAGTTGCCTAGTTCTCCTTGCCTTTTCTATTGCAACCTAAACAGCCTGATGAATGTTCTTGAAGGAACTTTCACTGCAATGATGGCAGTAAAGAACACATACATTCCTTTGAATCTCTGGTAGGAGACAACAAAATAGAAGGAAAGAAAGACTGAAAAACCCATCGTTTTTAATAAAATGAAAATGGAAAGAGAAAATGAAGGCAAATGAAAAAATAAAATTCCCATACACTCACACAAAGCCTCACAATGAAAACTTTACAGCTAAATATGTGCGTGCAAACGTATAATTGTTGTAAATGTGCAAGAGCGAGATTGTTTAAAGTTTGTATGTGTTGCAGAGGAAACCTGTTTACATACGTACGAACGTAGATATGTATGTACGAACGTAAAACAGAAATTGCCGAGTGAAAATTAATATTTACTGTACGTTGTAAATAACACCAAAAGGCTGATTTTCTCTGTGTGCCTCCCCATGCAGTAATAAAAAAAAACACACACACACACTTACACACGCACACATTAAATTCGTAATAATGACTCTCTTTCTCTTTATGTTCATGCTCTCTGACTTGTATGAGAATAACGGCTATAAAACATGTATTATATTTGAATTATGTGCCACCCCCTCATGCATTAATCTGTCACCGAATTATGGTTATATGGGTACCAGATCGTTGTTTAAATACGAAGAAAACGATTTCAACTACAACGAATATTTATAACAACAACAGCAGCAACAACAACAACAAATACAAGCAAATAAAAAGCAAGTTAACACAGAAAACAAATAAACAGTCGTACAAATAAATGTGAATGCAAAGTTAATAAAAGATTATTTGTGTTCACAACACTGGCCAGATCATGCATGCAAAATATCAGTCATACACACACACACACACATATATACATACGTATAGAGGAGTGTTGTATAATATATTTAAAGCAATTGCATAAATTATACCACAAATATAGTAACAACAATAACACAGTACAAGTAACAATAATAATAATAATAATAACTACAATAACAATTACAACAAACAACAAATGCCCAAAAAAAAAAAAGAAAAACATTTAAGCGAATAAAAAAGGTTTTTGTAAGTGTAACTCGACTATGTTTTAATCTACGAAAAAAATTTTAAACTTGAAAACATTTGAAGAGTTACCGTTTGGTGTGGGTATTGGGTTGAAGGCGTCGTTGTTTTGGATTTCTTTGAGGGTGACGTTGGTCAGACTATCCCTGCCAACGATGAGCACTATTGGTTGACGATTTTCAATGTCTTTTAGCCTGAATTTGATGACCAGGATTTCAACGACATGTGATTCCCCAGATGCTATGCCAAATTGAATAGTCTGCACAAGAGATTTGAGTTCATGGCCACCTCGTTCCATCTTAAGATGAGACCACACAACCATGCTGAATTATATGCTCTAGGATCTTTTTTAGGTGGATTTTATTTACTTACTTAATGTGTTATTTCAAATCTTTAGTCAAGATTACTACCTAGCTTCTCACACCACCCATGTTGGGTACCTGTATGCTTACTATAGATAATGATGTTGTAGACTATTTCAACAAACATAAGCTGATCTGCTTAGAAAGTCTGGTTATGGCCGGAAGAAGAGTGGCAAGTCTGCTTAAACTCTCAAAGAAACGTACACAGTATTGTTACCGAGGTTTGCATGGATCATTGCAATAAAGGCACACGTGCGAAGCAAATAGATTGTGGCCATCTCGTGAATAATTTTTATAGAAGCTGCAGAAATAAGAAGGACAATGAGACTGTTCTTCATCTACTTTGCACATGCTGGGCACAATAACGCAGGGGAAAAGGCCTACTTAGAGCCTTCTACTTGGAGGATGCATTGATGTTGGTAGTCTGAGTCGCTTCTTCAGAAGCTAAAATATTAATAAGTAGATGCCATTAAAATAAGCCCTCTGTGGCCTAAATGTGCCTATTTAAATTGTTCGAGTACTGTTTCAAAAAATTCAAAATGGCGGATCCAATTTACATACACATTGATTGGTCATTCACCCCTTCAGTTAGGAATATTGACCTAGTTTATCACACTATACAATATGGCGGTCGTAAATCTGATTAATTTTTATAAATCTCGACTTCCATATTGGATCCGCTATTTTGAATTTTGTAATTCTGATCAGCGTCCCCAAAAACTCCAGAGAAACAATTTTCAAGTAAATCTGATTAATTTTTATGGATCTCCGTAATGTGTTTCTTTTTCTTTTAAACCCCTTGACATAAACCCACTCCCTAATTTAAGAGTGCGGGCAAATAATTTGACTTTGGGCTCATTTTAAAGAGCAAAAATCAATTGTGAATTTCCGACAATAGCGATGGTACTAGCACGTCAGTATTTAGCTCTACAATTTTTTAAAAATGGTTTTTAAAAAGGGGTTTCAACCCCCTTTTTTTCGAAAACCTGACGTGATGGAAAGTCAGATTCAGATTCGTATTCAGCGCGCAAAATGCCTTCGGAAACACCTGGAGCCATCTTATTTGCACAAAAAAAGTGCAAATTGCAAAAAAAGTGCTAGTGTTTGTTCAAACTCTAGCTCCTACATATCGATCAGTTTAAAATCGACTCCGAACGATGGAATTTTTTTAAGAAAGTTTTCATGGCAATTTTATTTACACTCAGAGCTTTTTGCCAGAAGGCTATTGGGAGGAAGTTATGTTCGAGATGCCGAAGCCGGAGTTTGAACCACGAGCTCTCATCTAATGATCCAACGCACTATCTAGTAGACTACAGCGACTTTATACCGATTGATTTCATCCTAAATGGAACAAATTTATTTTTAACGTTCTCATGCATCCCGAAATTGGCCTCATCGCTGAAGATAATTTTTCTATAAAAATTAAGGTGTTTTGCCAACTATTTGAAATGTATGAACTTACGACAACTAATTTAACAAATTTAGCTTCAACAAAATGGCCGCTACTTGCTACTTAATTGGTCATTGCAATCCTTTAGTTAGGATTAAAACCTAACTTCTCACACCACTTATGGTGTGTGTTGAAGTAGCCGTGGTCTAGTAGGTAGTGTGTTAGGTTATTAGACGAAATGCCTGAGTTCGAATCCCTGGTCAGACATCAAAGCGAAAATATGAAAATTCTTTTTCAGCGACCTCCTCTCAGCAGATTTCTGGCAAAAAAATCTAAGAGTAAAAATTGCTATGAAATGCTTCTCAAAAAATCAGTCGTTCGGAGCCGACTTTAAGCTGTAGGTCGCGCCACTCATGTATAAAATTAACGCACACAAGATAAGTGATGTGTGAAGCTAAGGCGTTGTACAATGGGCCAATTCGACCACCAGGTCCGTGCTGTACTTGTCAGAATTGACAAGTACACGTCCTCTCACCTAACCTAACCTAACCTAACCTAACCTAACCTAATCTAACCTATGTTGTGTGTTAATTTATCCATGAATACTGGGAACAAGTAATTAATGTCGGCCCCAAACCACATACCTAAGAAACTTTATTTTAATTTCAGAGTATTTGCGAGAAGACTGCTATTTCTACAAAAATTTACAAACATTGTGCTACTGATTGTTCACCTAGCTGTATATTCAATAATTTAATACACCCATATATACTAGCGGTCTGCAAAGAATTTTAAAACTTATTTTAATATCATGGAACCTCTGCTCATATTCAGTATTTGAAGTACTCATACTTGAAGTACTTATACTTGAAGTATTCATACTTGAAGTACTCATACTTAGCAACACATATAATGTTGGTGATTTTGACTATCCACAACTTAACATACACACGAATCACAGAATAAGTATGATTCGCGTATGAACACTCAAATACTTACTAAAGTGTTGTGTGTCCGTTCTTATTGCGGCTCCGGCTTCTTTTCTTAGCTGCCTTTTTTCTTTTGTTTCGTAAATAAACAACTAAGACTATAAATTATGACGAATGATTCGAGTCACTCGAATCATTTCTAAGTATTATAATTTCTAAGAATTATAGGAATATTTCTAAAGTTATGAATCTAAATGAGTAGGCTTATGAATCAAACATATTTCGAATTATATGAGTTTGATGTCAACGTTGTACGCATACTCATCATTGCAACCAGTACTTAAAATAAGTCAACAGTTGTAGTGAGTATGAATGAATCAGAATACATAGTTAAATTTCAATATTGTGGACTCACTTATATTCAAAATTTTACGAGTGCTTATAAGTAATGAAAAAACAATTCATTGTTGATCTCAGATATGAACTTTTGTAGGGTGTAAGTATTCAACAACAATAATTACACAAAAAACAAAACAACAAAAATAAAATGGGCAATAATAATAATTACAGTCTTTTATTTATCCCATGTAACCATTCATTCGTACCATATGAATATGAATAAATAATATCAATAACACATACATACGGTACATATGTATGCATTTGAATGTGTATGTATGTATGTATGTACAATAAGCCTTATATTAACGAAAAATATATAAACTTTTATAAGCGTTTACAAACATAAAAACATTCTCGGAGTAAAACCAACAAGGCAAATAATAATTAACGACATAATAATGTGCAAATAAACTGCCACAAGTTTGACAAACGAAACGACACTTTAAAACTTACCCGGAGAGAGAGAGAAAAACGTTGTTCAGAGTGCAGCTGAATTATGTGTGTGACCGACCACCACTGTGTGTGTAAAGCCATACGAATTGGCTTGGCTTGGCTTCGCTGTACTTGACTGTGGAGGATGAAGCCCAGAGGCAAATAGAATCAAATAACACCCAACATGACTATAAAATTTAACACGTTCATTACAGTCGAACAAAATTAACAGCGAGTGTTCGGGAGTGTGTGTGTGAGTGAGTGTTTTATTGAGGTTTTTAAATTTGACAAATAGTTGCGCGAGAGTATTTAAGTTGCTGCATTGGTTTGCTAACAAATGATGAGTTTTCGTGGCAATTTTAAAAACATTTTTTTGTTCTTCAAATTAACAAAAATAAAAGTAGAAAAAGTCTATTAGGAATTTTATGGGGAAGCGGCACCAGAATCTTTACATACCATAAATGCAAGTTTTTTAAATATTAAAGTGTTCCGCCTTACTTTTCGATAACCAAGCGGTTATCAGGGTATTGGAGTCTAATATAATGAACTCCAGGACGGTATATGACTGTCGCAGATGTCTTAAAGAGTCAGCGAATCGATATGATGTTTGTATCACCTGTGTACCGGGCCATAAGGACATTCCTGATAGCTGCAGAGTAAATCTGCCCAGAAGGTGCACGACCATCGAACTCTCTAATGAGTTCTCTACATTAGAGATCCCTTTCGGTACATGAAAGCTAATAATTGACAATGCAATCGTGATCTTTTTCAACAGTAGATGGGCAGCTTCGGACAGGGGCGGGACGGCGTAGAAATAAAGTGGCTCGCGGCGGCTCTGCTTAAACTCCAACGAAGTAAGCTTAGCGCTGTTATCGGGGATATTACGAGGCATTGTATTATGGGAAGGCATGCGAGGCGTAGACACCTTACAAATGATTTCTGCAGAAGCATTTTCTTGTACTTCAAATTTAAAAAAAAAAAGTTGAAAAAGCGTTTCGAAACTAGTTATCAAGCACTTCTTATAACGCAGAGTGTAATTGAAAAACAAGGATTTCTTTGAAAAGTGTTACTATGTTTACTTAGGAATCGTTAGGCTATCAGAGTAATAGATTCTAAAGTGATGACCTTCAAAACGGCGTTTCACTATTGAAGATATCTTAAACGAGTTAGCAGAACGATATGATACTCATTATCACATTGATACCAGGAGACAGAACCATTCCAGATAACTACAGAGTGTATAATATAGAATAAGTCGCCGTGGTCTAGTAGGTAGTGTGTTGGCTTATTAGACGAAAGACCCGGGTTCGAATCCCAGGTCAGACATCAAAACGAAAAATATTTTTTCGGCGACTTCCTCTCAGCAGATTTCTGGCAAAGACTCAGAGATAAAAATTGCTATGAAAAGCTTCTCAAAAATCTGTCGTTCGGAGTCGACTTTAAACTGTAGGTTCCGCCACTCATGTATAAAATTAACGCACACAAAATATGTGGTCTGAGAAGCTAGGTCGTAATCCTGACTGAAGAGTTGTAATGGCCAATTAGGTATATATGTATGTATAATATGGCCAGGCGAGACACTAACTCTACGTTGAATTCTCGACGTTATAAATTCGATTGAGAACCTGTAAACTTACAATTGACAATATAATAAATTACTGCAACAATAGATAAGCGGCTTTAGACCTGGACACATCAGTTTAGAAAATCTCACCATGGTTGGAAGGAGGGTTTACAGCAAGTCTGCTTTTAATCTGCTTTAAATCCAAAATAGCACACTTACTATGGTTGTCGGGATTATTAGAGGACATTGCTTTATAAGCAAGCATGCGTAGTGCAACGGTCTTGGACACCTAGAGAATGATTTCTGTAGAAGCTGCAGAGATAAGGAAGAGAATGAGACAATTCTTCAACTACTGAATAAATACCGGGAACTATATCTGAGGATAAAAAGCATCTACTACATAGATGATATGAATAAACTTCCATGCAAGGATATTAGCAATATGAGTCGCTTTTTTAGAACCTACTAGTGGTTCCGAAACTAGTCAATAAATGGAAAAATGTGGTAAAACAATGGGGCTCTATGTGGCATAAGTGTGTTTATTTAAACTTCTTGAGTGGACAGCCATTTGTATCTAGTGCCTACTCAGGGTTTAAAATTATATAATGGAAGTTTAATATTAATACGAATTTACTGTTGTCCAATAGGCAGTACGATAGTTTATTAAACGGGAGCTCAAAAGTTCAAAACTGAACTCAGACATATCGAACAAAAAAAATATGAGAAAATATTTTTTCTTTTGTGATTACTCCTCTCGGCAATTTTTTGGCATAAACTCTGAAGATAAAATAAATTAGTATTCAAAAAAATCTTTAATTCGGAATCGATTCGCAAGAATTGATACACACAACATTAGTAGTCTGGGAAATAGGTTGCAATCCTGGCTAAACGAACGAAATTTAAAAAAAAAAACTTCTTCTTTGATTTCCCCTCTCAACATTCTTCTGGCAAACACACTGAAAGTAAATAAACTTTAAACTGTAGGTCCCCCGCTACTCATGTATAAAAAGTAACGCACACAGTATAGGTGGTGTGATTAACTAGGTTGCAGTCTTGAGTATAGGGTTGTAATAACAACTTGAGTAAGTTATGTTGAAATCGCCTTAGTCTAGTTGGTAGTGTGTTGCTCATTATATGTAACACCATGGTTTCACCTCCAGGTCAGATATCAAAATGAAAATATGAAAAAATATTTCTGCGGCGACTTCTTTTAGAGCCCTGGCAAAAACTCCGAGGGTAAATAAAAATTGCCGTGAATAAGTTGATAAAAAATCTGTCGTTCGAAGTCGACATGTAGTCTAGTAGATAGTGTGTTGATAGTAAAGCCAGGGTTCGAGCCTCATGCCAGACATCAAAACAAAATACAAAAAGTATTTCTTCGACGATTTCTGGCAAAAACTCTGAAAGCTAATAAAATTGCCATGAAAAGCTTCTCAAAAAAAAAAATCTGTCGTTCGAAGTCGACTTTAAACTGAAGGTCCCGCCACTCATGTATAAAAATTAACACACATAACATGGTTATGGTGCGAGAAGCTAGATCCTAATACTGACAAATTATGTGTCTATGTATGTCGGGGTACAAACCTTAAGACTGGGTTAACAACCAAAAAATTCCAATAAAAAGTTTCTTCGGCGGCTTCCTCTGCTAAAAACTATGAGAACAATTAAAATTGCCGTGAAAAGTTTCTCTAAAATCGGTTGTTCGCAGTTGGCTTTAAACTGTAGATTCCAACACTCATGGATAAAATTGGTGGCTGGAGAAGCTAGGTTGCAGTCCTAACTAAAGGGTTGCAACATTGTTAAATAAATAGGGTACCTTAATATTCGTATTGCCTGCACTAGCATTTCATAATATTATTTGTTTGCAATTGTTTTTATTACTTCATGCAGATTAAGTTTAAGTCGCAGTGTGACAATATTTTCAAATCCACATATATTAGGGACAATTGACAATGAATGTGGCAGTTTTTTTTTTTTTTTTTTGGTATTTTTAAACAACAAATATTTCTGAACTGTCAGTTATGTTTGTATATCATTTGGAAATGGAGGCACTTTACTGCAAGACACGAAGGCTAGCAGCAAAACCAGCTCAAAAATAAAGAAATATTAACACTTTAGTCAGTCGATGGCTGTTAGTTAAACAGTCGTTTGTCTCAATTAATGGACAACAAATAATTTTGGTTTGCCAGACAATAACATGAAATGAAATGAAATAAATTCAAGCGTATTAATCAATGAGAAAAAAAAAAATTGTAAATTTTTTTTGGGTTTAATAAACTAGTTTTACCAACTGTTATCACAGAAGGCAATTCCTTGGAAAATGTTATTGGAATTCAATTAAAATCAAAAAAGAAAACAAAAACGGAGTTTAAATATTCATAAACGAATGTAAATTAATTACATGCGGCCTTTTTTTGTTTTTAATCTCAAATAAAAATGGAATACAAAACATTGTACTAAAGAGGCTTTTAAATACTTTAATGGGTTCAACTATTAGTTACCAATTAATCACATGGGTTTTACAAATTTCCAACAATATGTTGTTGTTGCTGCCTATGTAAGCGATTTCATTTTCATTGTGAAATATATGGTGTGACCTTTTATGAAGCTAAGGCTGTAAAAAAAAAACACAAGCCTAGTCTCGTATTTAAATTTTTTATTAATTTTTCTTAGAGTCTTTCTCTTCCATTACCCTTGTGTTGAAAACAAAAGAGACACAAAATCATAAAATTTCGTATAATTTTTCAGGGTACGCCTCAATTTTCAAAATCATTTTCTTCTAATTGTTTCCACGCTTTAAAATTGTTCTTTTCTTTTAGTTCAAACGTCGTTTGTTGTTGTTGGCCTTATCACTTGTGATATCTTAATAAAAAGGCGTTGCTAAGACCAAGTCTTACGTATGTATCCTTTGCTCAACTTCTGCCTTCCAACACTCCTTTTTTTGTCTTTTTAAATGCACCCACAAAGGGGTAAATGTCTTGTGTTTTGGGTTTTCGTTTTTTTTTTGGAAAATTAATAACAACAACTAAGATGAACTCTCGACTCTTGGGATTTTGGGAATACATTACGTATTACATGGCATTTATGTAGCAGGATTGAATTTTGTTTACCAAACAGCCCTAAAGATTTTCTTTAAATGGGAGTTTCCCTGTGTTTTTAAAAACATGAATTCTTTTCATTTAATTTTAATTGTTTACATATGGCCTTCTTGGGAGCCTTCATCCCGGTTCCAATTGAATTTCGAATGTTTAGAAATGTCATGTTAATTAAAAGTCTTTAACGAATAGGGAATAATTAAAACAATATATAGGCAATTATTTTATTGTTTAGAAATGATTATTATTGTTTTATTAAAAATTTTATGAGTTAGTGGCATTATAA
The DNA here is from genome assembly GCA_014635995.1 of Sarcophaga peregrina. Classification (NCBI taxonomy): domain Eukaryota; kingdom Metazoa; phylum Arthropoda; class Insecta; order Diptera; family Sarcophagidae; genus Sarcophaga; species Sarcophaga peregrina. Next base: position 9,234,727 of record CM025790.1, on the reverse strand, counting down.
TCTTTGCATGACAAAACGTATGAATCTCAGTCTGTATTGGTACTGGAACGATGGTAGTACTACACTCTGTACCGAATTGGTACTATTAAGTACTGAAACTGATCTAAAAGCCTTACATAGCACCATGAAGTCAGAAAATGACAGTGGTGTACAACATTTGTCGCATAATATTCGATTGTATATACAGATCGAGATCAAAAGTGTTGCTTTGCATATATAAAATCATAACAAAATATTTTGTTACATTTTCACCTATTTAAAAACGTTTAAAATATGAATCCGTTGATTGGAAATAAAGTAAAAACTAATATGTATTTGGTTTCAATTAAATTCTTTATTGTCTGCACCATCTTTTGTGCCACTGTTTCCAACTCATACAACATTAACTGCTTGTTCGTTATTCTTCTCTGCACACAACCTTTTTGTAAGCAACTACACTTGTTCGCTAGATCTGTATAGCGGAGATATTCAAACCAAGACTGTTTACTTCGCATGGAACTTCCCACAAGACTTACTGAATTCTTACTACTCGTCTTCTGCTTTGTCTTGCCCTTTTATAGTTCAACACAAATAGTATAACGAATGTTCTTGAAGCAGATGGTCCGAGTTCCAGCTTTTTCGAAAACTCTATTGCAACACATTGTTTGTTGTTGCGTTTGCTTACTTGTCTATTTCCTTTTCTCATACCGATGTTGTTGTTGGTTTACTTAGAACATGTTCGATGTATTTGTTGGTGTGAATTTGTGTCATGTGTATTGTGTACACATTGTATTTTGTTGCATACGCTTTCGTTTCGTTTTCATTAACTATTTCTTTATACCCATGGTCTTTATTTTTGTAGCTTTTCCTTATTGTTTTCATGTCAAATGATATTACGTCTTTTCCATTTGTATAACACTAAACTTACAATGCAATTAAATGTAACTGGCGATACACAGGTCCACGAACATTAGAATGCTTAGAAGGCCATCTGGCAATGAGGAGTTCCCTTTGAGGTCTCTTAATACAGTGCTAAATTCCTAAATTCCTGCTTCCAACCATATATCTCCCAAAAGGGGCCTGTTGTCAAGTGAGAGGATTGTCTCTGGACAGTGAAATTATAAGGCAATTATTAACAGGTTCGAATTGTAATTCACGTAGAGATTGGATTGGAATCGTGACAAACGTCTACACTTGCCTTTCGATAGCATATTACCACCACACTGCTCATAAGAAACTATAGGAATGAACGCTTGTTATGTAGGTCACCATGGTTTCAATAGAAATTAAGGGTTGCTATAGGCATTAACCGGATTCGTTTGCATGTTCAAAAGAGGCGAATAAATCAAGTAATCTCAGTTATTACTTTGAAAAAGTAAACTGTAGTTGGATGGGTATGGGATCCGCAAGCATCTCGAGACTTAGTTGACGTCCAATACAATATCAGGCACTTTAGATCGCTTTGTTTTAGAAGTCGCCGTAGTCTCGTAGGTAGTGTGTTGGTTTATTAGAAATAAAACCAGGGTTCGAGCCGCAGGCCAGACATCAAAACAAAATACAAAAAAGTATTTCTTCGGTGATTTCCTCTCAGCAAATTTCTGGCAAAAACTATGAGAGTAAATAAACTTGTCATGAAAACTTTCTCAAAAATCTGTCGTTCGATGTTGACTTTAAACTGAAGGTCCCGCCGCTCATGTATAAAATGAACACACACAACATAAGTGGTGTGAGAAACTATGACCGCTCTAGTAACTCTTTCAAGACTTCGTTGTAACAACAATCATCTATCTAGCTGAATCTAGAAACTAGGTACCCCAATCCGACAAAATGAATTCGTAGAGCATTCAGCTTTATAAATTTCAAGTGCTGTGATAAATACTCGAAGCGGCAACTAGTAATGGAGTAACCAGTGCAATAGCATATGGGAAGATGAAAAAGTAATACAGTAAGACCCCGCTTAATGCTGCTACGCTTAATGTTAGTGTTAGTATTACGCGGTAGTAGTATTGGGATTCCGCTAAATCGCACACAGTATTGATACTTATTGATATATGTGTGCAAATGAAACGGTCATGCACCAACCAAAAACGTTGCACTATATAGCAATAGATTAAAGCCGTATTTTATAAGTACCTACTAAGTTGCTTCATTTAACGCTGAAACTTATTAGAACGTATGCCCCGTATTAAGCAGAGTTTTACTGTCATAGCTGCCAGATAAAGGAAGCATCAAATCGTCAATTATTTGAGAAAAAACCATAAAAATCGTCAAGGACGTTCATTGAATAATAAACTGAAAGATTTTAAAAACAAAAACACAGAAAATCCATGTTAAGCAACAGTAAAATCGCGTTATCTATAACCATGTGTGGTGTAATTATTAAAGTTAGAATAAAGCATTACAACCCTTTAGTCAAACTTCTAAGCCCCATGTGTTATGTAGACCTACAATTTAAAATTGAGAAACTTTTCTTGACTGCTAAAAGAAAGTCGCCGAAAGAAATATTTTTTCATATTTCGTATTATTGAAAATGTCTGAGTCTGAGGAGTAGACTACGGCGAATGGTTTCTCATATGCTGGGGCATGAAACTTCTTTCTCTCTCTACCTATAGAGCACTGTATCTATGTAGTTATTAAAAAGTAAGTAAAAAGTTATTAAAAAGTAAAAGACAGTAAGTGTCTCATGTAACAATGAGGACAACCAATAAGACGATGGGTATCCCTAATATCTCCATTGTCTCCCGCACTAGATACTTCATTTATAATAATAACTAGATGACTCTTACAAATATTTCTCACCGTTTGTTGTAATTTTTGTAACATTTTTGACGCACCGGCGTGATGCTGGCTCTGGTGTTCTGTCGTCTGTATTTATGGGTAATGTAAATATTGAGAAGGCGGATGCTCTTGATGTTCTGGGCATGAGAATTAGTTGTGATGCTCGTTGGAACGATCACATTTTTCTTGTGTCGAAGGAAGCATACAAGTGCCTTAGTTTTTTGAAACGTTGCAGAAAATACTCCACTCCATCCGACCTTCTTACTATTTACAGGACCTTTATCCGACCCCGGATGGAGTACAACTCTCATGTATGGGTCGGTGCTCCAAAGTCTATTTTGAAGCTTCTCGACCGCGTACAGGAGAGGGCGAAGGTGCATATTAATGACAGTAGGGTATCCAACTCTATTGATTCGTTGTAGCATCATCGCAATGTGGCGTGTGTTTCATTGTTCTATCGGTACTATAATGGAAGGTGTTCTCGGGAGATAAGGGGCTTGATAACCACATATTTTTACATGGTACTCGAGCTTCTCACAGAGCACATCCTTTTGTGGTTGATTGTTCAGTGAACCGCACAATGCATTACAGGGAGAATTCATTTTTTGCCCGCACGGCTCGCTTGTGGAATGGATCTTCCTGCGAGAGTTTTTCCCGTCAATTACGATATTGGTGAATTTAAATTTTAATCTCTTTCCTCCTTCCTATAATCTATTTTCCTAAACCTGCACAATGCACTGCATGAATAGGGGCCATCCCCTGAGTGTTGGTTTTATAAAAAAAAGAAAAGAAATAGAAATTTTATTAAAATTATAAAAATATTAGAAATCATAATATCATCAGATATATTTACATACATAAATGTTTAAATGCTTTAATAATACTTCTTTGAATACAATGTTAGAGCTAATGACATGATCATCGTTAATTTTTGCTCGTACGAATCCTTAATACAAACAAAAATATCTTTAAACGTACGCACTCGAAAAAAAGCCACGTATAACTGCCCATGTGAAAAGACCGGTTCTGGTAAATACAATCCTACCTTTTGAAGGGTTTTACCTTGTGCTTTATTTATCGTCATAGCAGAAGCAACTTTCACAGGGAATTGTTTTCGTGTCATTCGGAAAGGCACAGTTGGATTAGAAGGTGTAAGGTTGATATGGGGTATGAGTACAGTTTTATCGGTACAAATAATTTTTGCTGATATAATGTACCCTCCCAAGTTTGTTACGATTAGCCTGGTAACATTTATTAACCTCTGTTTAGCATTAAGATTTCTGATTAACATTATAATTGCATTTGTCTTTTCAAATGCACGTTATTTTTATTCTTATTTTTCTTAAAACTTTTTTAACTGTTAAATATCAGCTGACACTATATATTAAAAGACACCCTATTACTACACTTCATAAAACAAACAATGCCATGACAATAATGACATTATCAAAAAGGGCTTTTACAACTTTATATATTGTTATGTGGAATAGCATTACAATTAAGCGACCCTTTTTATCGCACTTGATCTAACAACTACTGCAAAGTATTGCCAAAACAGCTTTTTACAACTTAATACCCATATTATATATAACTGACTTAGTAATAAACGGCATTATAGTAAATAGCGGTATTGCCAGAATGAATTTTAATACATACTATATGATGTAGAACTGCATTACTATTAAGCTACCCTGTAATACCACACTTGAACAAAAACATATAATCTTAATGACAACAGTATTATCATGCAGTTCTATATAAAATATAATTTTTATCAATGAAAATATTAATTTTTCAATTTCTAATTATTTTTCGTCATTAGTGTTAGATATTAGCTTTAAAATGAGATATCATTCATTGAATTTAATGCGGTGATATGGGAGATATTTGCAACCGACAAAAAAAAGTGCTTTAGAAGTAATCTATATGAATATTCTGTCGTATGCATAGAATGCCAATAATAAAGAATTTTTTAAAATTTCTGATATCTTTTAATTTTAAATTGTAATTAAAAAGAAAAAAACTTGCCAATAATCGATATCATAAATGTTCTCCTTTATTAGCTTATAAATAATGTTTGTTTGTTTGTTTGTATTGGAATGCTAAAATCAATTTTTTCTGTTTATTTTTACAAAATATTTCCTTCCACCGCATATATTTTGTATATGTTTTGTGTATGATTTTTATGCTGATCATATTTCATATCACAACCTACATTATAATGCATGAGACATTCATTCGTTGTTTTAGAGCACCACATCCGTGGATTACAAAGACGAGATGGCTTGGATTAATAAAAAAAAGAGAGAAAAAATTGTACAAAACCAACACAAAAAAACCGAATGATTAATAAAATCAACGGGTGGCCACTGAAATTAGTTTCATTTTTAGTTTTTTTCTTCTTCTTCTTCTTTTCCTCTTTTTTTCTGTGTAATGGATATCAAAAAGGATGCAAGCAACAAGCAACAGCAGCAGCAGTTGCAGCCAAAATACGAATAAAAAAAAAACATGAAATTGAAATAAAAATTGAATGGTGGGGGGGATAAAAAAAAGAGAAGAGGATTTAATATAAAACTAAACGTATATACTATACATATGCACATACATACATATTGATTCCATTAATAGGTATAGAGAGACAGAGAGAGGGAGAGACGATCGAACAAACATTAACGTAGAGTCGATTTATGGCTTGTCTAAATAAATCATGGTAGCCGTGTATTTAGCCAATAAACCAATAAAAAAAAAATGTTAATACCAAATTAGTGTATACGACTAAGGATAATTAAAATCGAGTTTTTATTTTGAAACCGATCAATGGATTCGATTAAATAGTGTAAACTATAATTTCATCGCGATTATTCGCATTTGAAGTTCGTAGGTAGAATTTTGGCCTATTAGACAAGAATTCAAGGTTCAAGGCCCATTTCAGACATGACGAACTAAACAAAATGTGGAAAAATAATACTCTTAACCATATGTTAGATGGCGATCTCTGCAGTAGCAATAATCATATCAGGCTTTTTTGAGGCTCAAGACCTGAACGAATACTACATCAACAATACATAAATAAATGGAGGATGAGATCCATTTAGGTCAGCGTTTAAGCCCTTTGTGACGCCACAATTTATATCCAACTTCGACATCAAACATACATACATACGCACATATACTATCGGTCTTTACAACCCTTCAGTCAGGATTACCACCTAGTGTTTCATATCACTTATGTTGCCTGTATTAATTTTCATACATAAGTGGCGGAACCCACAGCTTAAAGTCGACTCCGAATGACAAATTTTTTGAAAAACTTTTTCATGAGAATTTCTGAGAATAAGAGTGTTTTTGCCAGAAATCTGCTGAAAGGAAGATGGCGGAGAAATTTTTGTAGTTGGGACTTGAGCCGTGGCCTCATATTTAATAATCTAACAAACTACCTACTAGACCATGGCGACTTCACATAAATAAATAGAGGACGTGATCCCATTTGAGCTACCATTTAGGTCAAAGTCCTCCGCCTTTTAATGATAAGTGGAGGACTTCGAAACATGAAGAAGAAGAAAAAGGCAGTCACTTCCTCTTCCTCGAAGCCACAGTTCCGGCAGAAGATAATTTACAGAATGCCTGATGTTTCTGCATGCCTTCCAAAAGGACAGAGGCCTATAAAAGTCGTTTTTGTGCGAGGAATGGTCAAGCGACTTGGGGATAAGAGTAAATTAAGATAACTGATGTTACGTCAATCCCTAAGGGAATACAACTACTGAGTCTGAAAGCTACGAACTCACAACACAGGAATATGTCAAGTACTCTTTAAAATTACAGCCACATAAGTACATTCTGGACCATTTTATGCAGAGATAAGGTGAAGGGTAAAGCTGTAATTAGCCAGACGTTCGTACGTTTTTAGAATATGAAAAGCAGTGAGAGAGAATACCGAACCATTATATAGTTTTGGTAAGCATTTGTGTTCCTTTTCATATCCTCAACTCGAATGTACGTTCCGTGCAAGTTTGACTAATTCTGCCTTAAGCTGGGCTTTGCAGATGGCATTGCCATAATCGAATGCAGCGATTCGAATAGTTGGAGTGTGACTTGATAAGGCAAGTTTGACACTTGCTGCTCATAAAACGGAGGCCGTTTTGATAAGTGGCAGGAAGATAGTGGAGAAGATGGAAGTGATCGATGGAGACACTAAAATCGAATCGAAGAGGGCGATAAAATGCCTAGAAGTGATTATTGACGACAGGCTGAACTTCAAGGAACTTCACTGTCGAACTTCACTGTCGAGGATGATGCCAAAGTTCGAGAGTTAGAACGTCGATAATATTAAAATGCTTCCCATGGGGACGCCAAGAAGAAAACTGTCCTCGATGTATCGTCAAAGAGCGATTAGACAGATAACTGGCGTCAGGACAGTGTCTGAGGAAGCGGAACTGCTATTGGCAAAGACAATAGCAACAGTCATATTGGTGGATGAGATGAGGCGGATATACTTTCGCCGTCTCGAGTGTTCAGGACGGATAATGGCTATAAAAGTCAGGAAACGAAGGACTTCCATGCACAAATGGCAATCAAGATGGGAAAATACTTTAAAGGGAAGATGGATATTTCGCCTTGTAACTGATATAACCCCTTGGATTGAGAACAAACATTGCGAGCTGAACTACTAAGTGACCCAGTTCCTAACAGGTTATGGATGTTTCAGGAAGTATCTGCACAGATTTGAACATGTTACATCCCCTTTATGCCCAAACTGTATAGGTGAGGAGCAAGATACGGAGCATATTCTAACATGCTGTCCTAGATTTAGATCACCTGGAGAAAAAAGTTTAGGACCAAACCGGCTTATGGAAGAAGTATTGAATTCTAGGGTTCTATAGAGTCAATACCGCCAGAAAATGGCTGAAGTTATGATGGAACTCCGAAGGTTGGAGGAACGAAAGAGAAATTTGAGATAACGTGATAAAGCTTTAAAGTTAACCAGCCTTCCGCGAAGTTTTACCTTACGGCAGTTCCGCGGTGGGAGAGTGGTTGAAGAATGTAAGGGATAGGTTTAGTATGTAGGCACCAGTGATGGTGAATCATGACCCAAGACAAAAAAACCTAAGCTGAATTTCAAGCTAAAAGGTCGTATGTGCACTTCTGCATATCCTAGAATCTTACTTACTTACTTAATTGATTATTACAATCTTTTAGCCAGGATTACAACCTAGCTTCTCACACCAGTAATGTTGTGTGTTTAATTTTATTGATAACAGGCGGGAACGACAGATTAAAATCGTTTCTGAACGATGGATTTTCTAGGAACTTTTCATGGCAATTTTTATTTATTTTTAGGGTTTTTGTCAAAAGATTTTTTTTTTTGTACATATTTCGTGTTATTAATGTTTTAGCTGGAGTTTTAACCACGGTTTTGCATTTAGGAAGTGAACAGTCTACCTATTAGGCTACGTTTTATTCTAGTTTCAGTAAAAGCTATACAACAACTTCGAGAGGCGAAAACAAGAAATTAATCGGTAATGAATTAAATTTTAATTATCTAAGGCCAACGAATAAATTTAAGACGACCAAAAATAATCACAAAATTAAAATCGAAGTGCTTGTTATGCCACCATATACGAGTACTATGTACCTAACATAGGCAGCATTAAATACAAAGAGTCTGACTACTACATGACCATTAAAATGTATTGATAATAAATAAACAAAATAGAAGAATAAAAGAAATAGAGATAAAAAACAAAAACGAATGAACTTCAAAACAAACAAATGATTGCCAATAAAAATGACATAAAAATTCATCTTTTATTGAAATACAAATGAGCAGCATTGAATACGAACGATTTCCCATCTCTACAAGCCATTTAACGAGCGTATTTAGTTAATAGCTAAACAACAGCTAAACAAAACTCTAAAAACAATCTCTGGTTGATGCCACAAGTTGTTGTATGTACTACTCATGTGTACAGAAATAAATGCTGATTTTTATTTTTATTGCTTGCAACCTGGTGTGTGGAAAATGAAAATCAATTTTTTTTTTCTTTTTAATACCATTTGTTAATACTAACTGCAAACTGTAGACTACAGACTGCTGATGCTGTTTCAGTTGCTTCAGCTGCTATTGGTTCTGCCACATCCAAGTAGAAATAATGGATTCGAATTGTAATTTGTTGATTTCGAAATAAAATTTTAGTTTTTTTTTCTTCTTTCTTTGATTTCAATAAAATATTTGTTTAGTTTTGTTCGATTAATTTGTTGTCTTTCGAAATCTTTGTTTTCTTCTTCTTCTTATTTGTTTATAACATTTAACACCGTTTGGTTATCAATGTTTACTTCATGTACCACCCATGAAGGACAATTTTTTTGTGTGTGAAATTTATTCTGTGGATTGCATACTACGAACTAGAATTAAAAACAAAAGAAAAATTTCATCGAAAATCAAATTTATCCACATGGCAGCAGCTTTAAAAAGATGTTTAAATAAAATTTTTATTATCAAATTTAATTGTTAAATACTAACTTTAATCAAATATTGGTAAGAAGTCGTTTTCTTTCGTCAATAGATAGTATTTCGACCTCCTGGTACTGTACTTGTCTTAACCGCAAGTATACGTCCTCCAATCTAACCTAGTATTCTTGCCAATATATCAATCCCTGATAAGCATATTATGATAAACGAACACTTTCAGAAGTTTTTTTATTATTCACCACATGAAAATTGTTTTTGAAGATCTCCTAGACTTTTAATGGCGATACCATTTCCCTACTATCTCATAGATGCAGGCCCAATCTCATGAATTCCTTTCCGAACATCTTATGTAGTTCATTCTCGATTAATTTATTCTCGCTTAATTTCAGCTCCACTCTCATCGATACCTATTCGACATCTCGTATATTGTAGACTACCACCTTGTGTTGGTACTAATACACAGCGACCAAACGACCTATTGTTTCGGGTCCCCCTAAAAACTTTTTTTTTTTGAAAATGCTTTAAAAAAAACAACTACTGAATATTTTCTTAAATTTCTTTTCTTATTTGAAAGTACAATCCTTCCGGTTAATAATGGAAAATAATTTCATTCAAATGGCTGTTCTCCGCTTGCCATGCAGTAGTCCATACGATCGGTCCAATTTCTGAGATGATTTTGGCAAAAAAAATCATCTTTACAGATCAAGCTCATTTTGATTTTGGCGGGTATGTAAACAAGCAAAATTATCGCATTTGGGGCACAGAAAACCCGCACGCATACTTTGAAAAGCTGACACACCCAAAACTATTGGCGTGGATTTTGGTCCAGAGGCATAATTGGGCCATTTTTGTTCGAAAATGAGCAAGGAGTGGCCGTTACAGTCAATGGCGATCGTTATCGAACGAATTTTTGTTCACAAAAATTGGTTTCAACAAGACGGCGCTACGTGCCACACAGTCGAAACTACACTCGATGTTTTGCGTCCTGTTTTTGAAGATCGGATTATCAGCCACAGAGCTGATGTCGTTTGGCCACCTCGGAGCTGTAATTTGACACCGTTGGATTATTACTTGTGGGTTGCTGTTAAAGATAAGTGTTACGCCGACAAGCCACCGACAATTGATGCTTTAAAGGACAATATTCGTGAAGCCATTGGTGAAATACAGCTGTACACAATCGATACATACATACATAATTGGCCATTACAACCCTTCAGTCAGGATTACGACCTAGCTTCTCACACCACTTATGTTGTGTGCGTTAATTTTATACATGAGTGGCGGGACCTATAGTTTAAAGTCGACTCCGAACGACAGATTTTTTTTGAGAAGCTTTTCATGGCAAGTTTTACTCTCAGAGTCTTTGCCAGAAATCTGCTGAGAGGAAGTCGCCGAAGAAATATTTTTCGTTTTTGATGTCTGACCTGGGATTTGAACCCGGGCCTTTTGTCTAATAAGCCAACACACTACCCACTAGACTACGGCGGCTTCATATCACACAATCGATAATGTGCTTAAAAATTGTACCGATCTTGTAGACTGTATGGGCAAATTCCAGGTCAGACATCAAAACGAAAATATGAAAGAATATTTCTTCGGCGAGTTCCTCTGAGCAGATTTCTGGTAAAAACTCTGCGAGATAAATAAAATTGTCATGAAGAGCTTCTCAAAAATTTGTCGTTAAATTAAATTAAATTTTTCTGCGATTTCAGTAAGACTACAGCGTAGCTGGCTGTGCTGCTCCTATTTTCCTCGCTGTTCAGAATCACAACGCATAAGTTCCCGACAGTACAGACGCCGACTTTAGCCTCAAAATCCTTTCTTTCCAATCTCAAACTCCCACAGTGAAAGAAATTGTTGACCATATCATCAATTGACGAATCATCATAGATGCTGTTTGGTCGTGACATCTTCCCCATTTTAAACAAGTGATTGCAAAAATAATCGTGTCCAGATAACGCTTGTGTCAGATTGTAGTTAACCCCACCAAATTTCTCCTCCATCCGGCGGGTAATATGAGAGGTTTTACAGTCCATCTACCACTCGTCTTAGTGTTCCATTCCTCCTGCCATTGTTGTATGGTTCGCTTTCTAGCTTCGTCGAGATTTACTGTCTTTCGGTGCACGTTTTTAGCCTCCCACACTCTCTTCCGCTTGCTGCCCTGCAGACCTATAGGTATTACATCACTAATTATTAGTATTGCTGACTTAGATACAGTCCTAGACGCCGATGCCACTCTAAGTGCTGCAATTTGTTGTATCGATGATAAAATTTTAATTCTACAGTCTAAGGGCTTCTGGCCAGACCTCACTGCCGTAAAGCAAAATAGAGTCCGTTATTGCCATCATGAATCTGCGTCTGCTCTATATAGGGTTACCAATATTGGCCATAAGCCCCCTAAGTAAAGACTTAACCGTCGCTGCCAGAACGTCAGTCTAGGATCCGGTAGTTGACTACTTTCCGCATCGTCAAAGTGCTGTCGTATGTCGTGATGTCGATTTCCAGCGGTATACACTTCATCGTAAGAAGTATCAACTCCGTGTTCTCTGTTGTGAGTTTGAGTCCTCTGTCCTCGAGCCATTACTTGGTTCTTATTATGGCCGCAACGTCATCGGCATATCCAACAAGATGAGCGCCGTCTGGCATCTCAATGCGAAAGATATCACCATATGTTATGTTCCATAGGTCAGGGCCAAGGATTAATCCTTAAGCTGCACCAGACGTAACCCGTTTTCTGTATGGCATATAATGCTGACTTAAAACAAGCGCGCAGATTTTCTTCCAACCAAAAGCGTTTTAATAACTTGATGTATGCCCTTTATCGCCCTCATCCGTAGCCTTCAATTTCAGTTCAGCTAGTGGTCGACTGAGTCCGGTCGTCTTGCTGTTTTTCAGTTGATAATGTTCGATGTCTTAGGGTTAGTCATTTCGATTCAGATTATATACCAACAGTTCGTAAAGTCACCGTATTCTAAAAGGCAGTGCGTTGGCTTCGGCTCAGACCACAAGTCAGACATTTCCAACAGATTACTAGCAAAAACTCCCAGAGTAAATAAAATTGTCTTGAAAAGTTTCTCGAAAAGCTGTCGTTCGATCTATAAGTCTGTAGGATTCTACTCGAATAACTAAATTTTGTTTGGCATAAAAATAAACAGAATTTCTTTTAAATGCTCTATTTAAGGTATATTCGGTTTGCGGTAATTAAACTAGAAAATAAAACCGAATGTGGGGGAATATGAATTCTACACGTACTTCCCAAGGATCCTTTGTCTTCTCTTTTTATTTAAATTTCTTTTGTTTTTTGTTTTTTCTTGGAATATTTCACGGTGTGCACAATAATTTGTTTTTATAAATCATTTTAATGGCTTTTTTACGTGAAAATAAAAATTTTTAAAATTATTTTTATTAATCGTAAATAAAAATTAAATAGGAAGAGAATTTACTTATCTTTGTTACATTTTAAGCATTTTATTTTATTTTCTTTAATTTTATTTTTCAAAAACACAAACGAACGTATCTCTTCAAGTTTTTTTCTTTAATTTTGTTTCCCCGTTTCTTATTGTGAAATGTGAAGTATTTTAACAAAACGCATTGCTACAGAGGAGAACAATTTTGGAATAGCTGGCTGCTGTTTGCTGGATGCTGTGGCATTAAAAAATTTCTAATTAAAATGGAAACAAGCGTGTTGAATGAAGGCTCCATTTTCCAACTCGACTCCTGTCTTGTATTATAATCTTGATTTATTTCATTCATTGTACATTGTATCACAAAACGTTTGTAAATAAATTGTAATGAATGACTGGCGAACTGGCAAAGTGAAAGAAACAACAACAAACAAACAAAAAAAACAAATTCGAAATGGCAAATACGAAAAATCTTAATGGATACTTGTATTGGTGGGTCTGGTTAAATGCTACAGTTTAATGTAAAAGTAAAACCACGATATTTAGCTTGCTAAATTTTAAATCGGACAACAAAATACTTTACCAAAATGTGTTTACATGATGCTATCTAAATAGGATGTAAGATTTTATGTCCTATTCTTGCATATGAAGGTTCAATTGATCATAAACCATTATCGAAATAAGCCAGTTAGTTGGATAACCGAAAATATCCCATAACGTCAACGTAGCTGTAACACTTAAGGAGAATCTAAAGCAAAAGACTTGGACTGTCACGAGTGTTCTCTACTCTCTTCTGTATTCCTGTCACGCAGCTATGACAGTAGTTATAACACCCTATGCCCTGATATACATAATTACGTCCACTATGCGATGCCTCAACTAGTTGGCTATCCTGAAATCACTCTCAGCTATACATCTACTACAGCATGCGTAGTAACACTTCAAAGTCTTAGCGTGCAGAAGAACAATTACACTTCTATGCTACGCCAAAGTAGGAATGGTTTTAGCTCTGGCGAACTTTTCCGCTTTTACATACATCCACCCCATGTTCGGGTGGCTCGTAGATTGCAAATGAAATACCAAAAAGCCGCCGTAGTCTAGTAAGTTGTGTATTGGCTTATTATACGTAAAGCCAAGATTCGAGCCCCAGGTCAGACATAAAAAAAAAAAATATAAAAATTAGTTCTTCGGCGTTATACTCTCAGCAGATATCTGGCAAAAATTCTGTGAGTAAATAAAAATTGCCATGAAAAGTTTTCACGAAAAAATCTGTCATTCGGAGTTGATTTTAAACTGTAAGTCCCACCACTTCTGTATAGAATTAACAAACACAACATAAGTGGTGTGAGAAATTAGGTCAATAATCCAGACTGAAGGATTGTAGTAATGAATTATGTACGTATGTAATAAATTTGTGTATAGTTTTAATTAAAATTCTTTATTATTCGTACAATTCTGTGTGCCACTATTCACAACTTAATGTAAACAACAACAATTGCTTTTATTTGTTATACCTTTGTTTACACCCTTTGCATAAACAATAACAAGAACTAGACGATTGTTCGGAGATCTTCGAACCAAAATTACTGTCTTCAAACGCACCACATCTTCACACAAGACTGACTGAACTTCCCATACTCACTCGCCTGTCTTGCCTTTTCTTTTATATAGCAACGTAAACAGTCTCGAAGTCGCCGTGGTCTAGTGGGTAGTGTATTGGCTTATTAGACAAAAGACCCGGGTTCGAATCCCAGATCAGACATCAAAACGAAAAAATATTTCTTCGGCGACTTCCTCTCAGCAGATTTCTGGCAAAGACTCTGAAAGTAAAAATTGCCATGAAAAGCTTCTCAAAAATCTGTCGTTCGGAGTCGACTTTAAACTGTAGGTCCCTCCACCCATGTATAAAAATAACGCACACAGCATAAGTGGTGTGAGAAGCTAGGTCGTAATCTTGACTGAAGGGTTGTAATGGCCAATTATGTATGTAAACAGTCTGACCAATGTTCTTGAAGGCTAAAGTTCGTGGCTTCGCCATCTCTAAATCTCTATAAAGCTCTATAAACATCGTAGTTTATATTCATTATTATTGTTTGTGTATTTTGTTTACATTTATTCTTCTAGTGTTTGTTGTTGTACTTTTGTTTACTTGTTTATCATTTTTTTATGCTGGTGTGTGTTTGTATATTGTTGTTTACTTGTTTATAATTTTTTTTTTATGCTAATGTTTATTGTTACATTATGCAGGTGCCATAATTTGTAAACAAGTTCATTGTTTTTGGTTTTGTAGTTTTTGTTTATAATTTTAATGTTATAGCAAAACACCAATATCTAGATTTTTCCATTTTCGTAGCAATATGATACGCATTTTAAACTGTTCAGTTATCTCGTTAAGATATGAAAAACAATCGAGAAAAATAATCTCCTTAAAGAACAAAGGCTTCAAAGGAGTCAGCCAATGTGGCTCTTCCTTGATATTGAGAATATGGAAGCCTTGCATGAATCAGAAGCCTGAAATTCCCAAAACCTTTCATTTTATTTAACGTTTTCTCTTTAGAGAATTTGTATGAGGATCCAAATTGAGTGTGCCTTCAATTTTAAACCCCACTGTATACAATAAGTGAACACTTAATGAAAAGTGTTAGAAATTATTCCCGTAGAATTAAACAACAAAAACAAGACAAAAAGAAGAAGAAAAAAAACTAAAAGATTGCACATAAGTAATGCACGCGTAACTGAAGTAAAATATTCGAAAAAGATTAAGTGCCTGCAATAGTAGTAGCGCCAGTCAAGTACAAGTAAAACAACACGAAGAACGGTGTGATGACGATACCAAATGTTCACATAAAAACTCCAACTGAGCTGTTAACTTTAGTTGCTCCACAGAGAGCAACGCAAAGATGATAAGCACACGTAAAAGTGGTAATGGTAGTGGTAGACAGAGAGACAGACATGCATATACGAACAGAAGAATACAACATTTCAACAACATCTAACGCTATATGGCTATGGTGGCATGGTGACAAGATGATGAAGTTGAAATTTTGCTGTTCACCACCAGGACGCATAAGATTGCTGGTGCTCGTTGCTTGTTGAAAGCATATACTGAAGTGTGTGTGTGTGTGCTGCCAAGAGCTGAGGTGTTCACGCAAATTAATTGCTAAAATATTATTCCTCTCTCTACCCCTTCTAACGCAGCAATAAATACATCACACAAACACTTGCAACTGAACTGTCCTGTTGTAACAAATTGTTGAGAACTGTTGAGCAGCGTATATATTTCGGGTTCTTCTTTGCAATTTCGTTGTTACTCGTTCTACTGAACGAATGAAATGAATTGAAGAACTCAAAGCCAGTTTTAAATAAAAAACGCAGACTCTGTACTTTTCTTGTGCATTCTTCTAGCACAGGAAAGGGAAAAGTAGTAATGGCAGCAGCCTTAAGACAGTGGCAGTGACAGTGGCAATGACAGTGGCAATGGCAGTGTGGTGGCATAATTTAACGATAACAGTTATTTTGTGCAAAATTAATTAACATTAATGCTAATTTGTTTTATTTGTCACGCGGGAGCATATAAATTAGTCTTTATGGCTGCTGAAATTACAAATAAAAAAAACAATTGGGGAAGACGAAAACGACAACGACAACGAAACTTTCCCAGCTGTTAGACGACCCAGACGTTAGAAGATGTAACGTTTGTCTGCTTTGTTTTCTTCATGCTTTCTTTACAAATTAAAAATATTTTTTCAATGTTTTTTGAAGTTTGAAGATGTTCTGCTTGAGATAATAAAATTTCATGGGTTATGGCATTAAATTCTCTACCTTCTCTATTCATTAAGGTTCACTTTTAGGCTTTTTTTCTTATGAAAATATTTTTCATGCATTTTAAATAGGCAAAGCAAGTTTAATAAATAAATGTTTGCCATTTTATTTCAAGCAGATGTGCCTTTTAATTGGGGGTTCAAAATCTTTGGACAAAAAAAACAGTTTTTAATTAAAAAAATACATTTTCAAGATTAAGGAGAATGTAAATTCACTTTTTGGTTCTAGTGAAAGCAAATAAAACATGGTTATTGAAGTCAACTTGGTCTAATAACAGTGTGTTGGCTTCTAAAGCACGAGTCTGTGGTTTAAAACCTTGCTTATCCATCTTGAATTACATTACAAAAAATATTTCTTTCGACAACTTTCTCTAATGAGTTTTCTGGCAAAACCTGTGAGAATAAATAAAACTTGCCATAAAAAGTTTCTCATAAAAAATCGATCGTTTGATATCGACTTTAAACTGTGAGTCCCACCACAGACAGACAGAAGAGAATTGTTCATTACAACCCTTCAGTCAGGATTACGCCCTAGCTACTCACATACTACTTATGTTGTGTGCGTTAATTTTATACATACCCTACAATTTAAAGTCGATTCCTAACAACAAATTTTTTGAGAAGCTATTCTTAACAATTTTATTTACTCTCAGAGTTTTTGCCAGAGATCTGCCGGGAGAAAGTCGCCGCACAAATATTTTTATATTTTCGTTTTGATGTCTGACCGGGGATTTGTACCGAAGCCTCACGTCAAATAAGCCAACACACTTCCTACAAGACTACGGCGACTTTTGGCAAAAACTCTCAGGATAAAAAATAATTGCTATGAAAAATTTCTCAACTTTTAACTGTAGTTTCCACTACTTACAAACAAAATTAACGCACACAACATAAGTGGTGTGAGAAGCTAGGTCGTAATCCTGACTGACACAGATAAAATTTACATATTCATGAGTGGTGTAAGAAGCTATTTTGTATTCCTGATTAAAAAATTAAGTTGTGTGACACATGCTACCACGAAAAGTTTTAGAAAAAATTTGTCGACTTTAAACTGTAGGTTCCGCAACTCATGGATACAATTTAGACACACAACATGGCTGGTGTAAGAATATAGATTGTACGTGTAGCCCTGACAGCTGAGCTGCGGCATCCTGATGAAACCACATGTCATTAGCATGTAGAGTCTGCAATTTTGGCCAAAAGAAGTTCATTCCTACCGATCTTTAGTGATCACCGTTGACAGTGTTTGCCTGACCAAAGTCTCTCTCAACGAAGTATGAACCGATAACAACCTCGACCTCATTAACAGAAAACAACCACTTTTCCGGTATACATAGAATGCTGTTGGGCCTTTAATTCACTTATCAATTAAAAATCTTTAATTGTCAATGTAGTAGCGGTTAGTGTGTTGACGAATTAGACGTGAGATCTGTATACAAACTACAGATCAGACATTTCCAACAAATCAAAATTTGAAAAAAATATTTCTTCGGTAACTTTTTCTCTGCAGATTTTCTTGCAAGAACTCTGAGAGTAAATAAAAATTACCACGAAAACTCTCCTAAAAATTCTATCGTTCAAGATCGACTTTAAACTATAGGTCCCGACACTCATGTACAAAATTAAAACACACGGCATAAGTGGTGGGAGAAGTTAGGTTGTAATCCTGACTCTAGGCTTGTAATGGCCAATTATGTAAGTTTTGAAGCTTATGTCTCAAATTATGGCTACGCTAACAAGTAAAATTTGTAACAGGATCCGTAAACGATTGAGTTAAAGTCATTTGATACGGAAAATATGACTGCATAGGTGACATTACTCCTGGAGGTTTAATTTTTTTTTAAGCTAAAAAAACCATAACTCCAGTGTCCAGAGCATTGGGCTCATGAGCTGGATAGTTTGTGACTTTAAAAAGCCGATGTCAAGAGCCTCACAACACAGCCGATTTACGTTAATGATCGCGTCTACGTGAAACATTTGGAAACAAGCCTTGTCTTACAATAATAATCGTCCAGTGTCTAAAGATTTGTTCGCTCTTTTATGGTTTGCTTACTTAAAGTGTTTAAAAATATTCTTTTCATAAATAATTATATACATATCGTAGGTCTCATGTAGAAAGGCCCTAACTCGCATATTTTTTTTAATTAAATTTTTATGAGAAGATGTACATATTTGTATTTGTGTTAAATATATTGGAATCACACAAAAAAAAAAATTAACTTTCAATAAAGTGTGAGTTAGGGCCTTTCTACATGTAAGTACACAAAACCATGAGTATATAAGCAGTGTTTTCTTTGTTTAATCAATTATTTTCAATTAAATTTAATAATTCTTTTCTTTGGAATTCATTTCATTGATGACATTAACATGTAAGGAGAGGTCACGAAAAAATTTTCGCATACTCTAAACTTGTATGACATGCTGCGATTGGAAAATAGAATGATTTGTAACATCGCTATTAACAAAGACTAGATGACCCGTGCGAATATTTCGCGCCGTTTGTTGTCATTTTTGTAACGTAAAATGAAAAAATAGAAATAGAAATTTTATTAAAATTATAAAAATATTAGAAATCATAATATCATCAGATATATTTACATACATCCATACATATATTTAAATGCTTTTATAATATTTCTTTGAACACAATGTTAGAGGTAATGACATGATCATCATTAACTTTTTGCCCGTACGAATCCTTAATACATATAAATAAAAATAGCTTTAACCGTATGCACTCTACCTACCTTTTGGCATTATAGTAAATAGCGGTATTGCCAGAATGAATTTTAATACATACTATATTATGTAGAACTCTATTACTATTAAGCGACCCTGCATTACCACACTTGAACAAAAACATATATAATCATAATATTATCATACAGTTCTTTATAAAATATAATTTTTATCAATGAAAACATTAATTTTTTAATTTCTAATTATTTTTCGCCATTAGTGTTAGATATAAGCTTTAAAATGAGATATCATTCATTCAATTTGATGCAGTGGTATGGGAGATATTTGCAACCGACAAAAATAAGTGCTTTAGAAATAATATATATGATAATTATGGGTGTCTGCCAAAAGAGTTTGTGACTATTTTTAAAGCATCATAAAGTGTGCTCAAATTTTTGAACTGTTTTTGTCAGTATTTAGTAGTCACTCGACTTATCAATTGAGAGACACTATGCGAACAATGTTTGTTTATGTACTCATATCATACATTCCTTTTAATTTCCAGGCGCTTTGTCCTATTTGTCTTATATAGAGTATTATTAAAAAAACCTTTAATAAAGAAAAAAAGCTTTTTGGCGGAGCCAAAAATGTTGTCTGTTAACATTGGTCGTAATGAAAGGATTTCCTGAAGAAAAAAAAAATAAGAATCTATTAAAAATGATGTATTATTTTACTGTGTACCTTTGTACTAATTGAAATTATTTTAACATTCAGTATAGTTAAGTAAGTATAAACAATTTTGTACGCTAAAATTTTTTCTGCGCACTCCTTATTAAAATATATACTGTCCCCTATTAACTGTTCTCTACTCTTTTTTAGTTTATACCTCAAATTTTTTTATTGTCGTTATGAAAGTGTTTTATTACGCATTTAATTAAAATTGTTGACATGCAAAATTACCAACAACAACAACAACAAACATTTATAATCAATCATTGAAAAGATTCGAATAAAAACTCTCATGGAATTTGAATGCAAAAACAAATTTAAAACACTGACTAAATGACAGTAAAAACCGGATAAATTTCTTTGATGTGAAACTCATGTTTTTTGTTTTTGGTTTGGAATTGAGATTATTTTCATGAAAACACTTTCATTTTTATACAACATGCTTAACAGGGTTTATTTATTAAAATACAAAAAAAAAAAAAAACAAACAATGGTTTACAATTAATTAAAAAATATTTTATAATAAAAAGGTTTTGAATTTTTTTGTTTTATAAAATAATTCACTTTTTATTGTAAAAATATTGTGAATTAATTCGACCCAACAATTCTTTGAGAGATTTTCGTGGTGAATAAAAAAACATCATTAAAGAGTGATTAAAACCAGCAAGTTGCCAGATTATATTGAAAAACGTTATTCGGGGGGAGTATTCAGTATTTAAAGGGATTTAGCTTTAGAACTGAAACACGCTGGTCAGCCATGTTCACTCGTTAAATATAAATGGCCAAAGCGTTGTCTACAAAACTGTTTCTACACAGAAAAGCCAATACTAATGCCTAGACCTAATAGGTAGGCTTACTCATGAATCATTACAATATTATTTAACCAGACGTTTTAATTAGTATTTTATAGGCTCCCAGACATGTTTCTGAGTCCCCTGTTTAAACAGCTCCTTTTGCTTGTTACATCTTCATATAGAGTCAACAAAAATCCTATGCCTTTTCCGAATTTATGTTCACTGGAATCCCCTTATTTGAAGCAGTGTTGTCTTTCGTTTTGTTTGTCTAGAAATTATAGGTTATGTTATCAGTTTCATAAATCCTTTTTTTTTAAGTAGAGAGAGGTTAAGTCGTTTTATCCCAATTGATATCCACCTCTAATGATTTCAGACATATTTGCCTCAATATTGGTAAGGATTCTAAGCAAAATGCTATCCAATCACTACAGACAGGTCCACTAAGACTGTAATGAGGTCCTTGGAACATAGAGAAAGTTCTGGCAAACAAACATTACTCACTGGCAGCTTTCATTAATGTAGAGGGCGCTTTCATCAATGTCACTTCGAGATCTATTGCCAGGGCACTTGACGAACGCAATTTTAGTGGCCATATTATGTAGTTCGTTGTGAAAATTTTAATCGCACATTGCACGGGAATTGAAGAGGACAAACTAGAAGGAAGAGTGCTTTCGTCCTTAATGTCGACGTTGTTGAAAGAGATGCAGATATTTGGTTTTAAGGTCTATCGTTATAAGGACGAATTAGCCATTATGTTATTAGGCTTTTAGCCGAATGCCCTATCTTTGAGATGCACCCTTAAAGCTTACAACTGAATGGTTTCCATCGTGTGTCTTAAAAGTTAAGCTTTGCAAACAGGAATTCATGATTTCCACCGGCTGTTAAAAGACACCTACAATTAAAACTCCGACGACCCTTAGGTTAGATTAGGTTAGGGGACGTGTACTTGTCGATTCTGACAAGTTCAGTACCCGGTGGTCGAATTGACCCATTTTACAACGTCCTAGCTTCTCACACCGCTTATGTTATGTGCGTTTATTTTATACATGAGTGCCGGGACCTACAGTTTAAAGTGGACTCCGAACGACAGATTATTTTGAGAAGCATTTCATGGCCATTTTTACTCTCAGAGTCTTTGCCAGAAATCTGCTGAGAGGAAATCGCCGAAGAAATATTTTTTTTGTCATATTTTTGTTTTGATGTCTGACCTGGGATACGAACCCAGGCTTTACGTCTAATAAGCCAACACACTACCTACAAGACTCACTAACTTTAAATAGGCGGCTTAGTCTAGCAGGTAGCGTATTGTCTTATTAGGCGTGAAATATGAAAAAAAATATTCCTACGGGTACTTCCTCCCAGCAGCAGCCTTTCTAGCAAAATCTCTCTAAGAGTAAAAATAAAATTACCATGAAAAGTTTCACGAAAATTTGTCGTTCGGAGTCTTCTTTAAATTAGAGGTGTCGCCGCTCATGCATCAAGTTAACACTCACATCATTAAGTGCTGGTTGTAAGCTAGGTTGTAATCTTGACTGAAGGGTTATAATGACCAATTATGTCCTTACGATTATATAAGAACTTTAAATATGCGAGTCGCCATAGGTCACTAAGCTACCACTTCACAGACGCTAACTAGCCAACCACTTTCCTTCTCTTGTCAGTAATGCTCACTGCACTAAGGACTGATTCACTGAGACTGCACTCAGCCCATTGAGAAAGCGGAAACATTACTCCCTGGTAGCCCTCATGGTTAGAGGGGGGCTTTCAATACTTGCTATTGCGAAACTGACTGTGATCTCCTTTTGAACTTGATTAGGGATGTTTTTATCAAAAGGATCACTGCTGCTGCCATTGATGCGACTCACATTGCAAGAGAGTTGAATAGGATACACCACAATCTGCAGTCTCTAGCCATTGCTATAAGCTATTAAAGCAAAGGTTTTTGAGCTATAGCGTTATGGTTTTAAGATCTATGATTATGCGAACGATTTGGGCACCAAATTAGTGGTGCGAACATCCCTTAAAGTTTACAACTGAATGGTGCTCATCATGTGGCAAAGGTGTTAAGCCTTGCAAAATGGAATTGGCGCTTTACAGTAGACGATACAAGACATTAATTTACCGATTCTGAAAGAGATTCAGCTTTCAACAAAGATAGGAAAATGGCTGATTGTGTTGAATTCTTAAATCGCATGGTCATATATCGCACAATCATAGCTACGAGATTTGACGATTTATCGTCATTTTGACGATTTTATGCTCCAAAAATATCATATTGACGATGAGACGATTTATGCCCATATTTTGACGATTTTTAGAAATTAAAAATTAATTTTTTGTATTCATCTTGCAGTTATTACTATTGCAAATTTAAGAGATGGTCTGTATCTTATATGTTTTTCATTCCTTAAAAGTCAAAAAAATTACAATCTTTGGATGGAGGGAGTTCTTTATATATTAATCCGACAAAGGAACGAATTTTGTCTGTAATGCAGTATGCGATCTACTGCCCAATCGATTACATATGGCGAGTTTTACATAGAAATAAACAAGTCCCTTATTTCGCTTGAATAAAATCCGTTATAATAGCGATAGAACAGTGAAACATAAACCACATTGCTACGATGCTCCAATGAATCAATGGAGTCCGATACCCTAACGTCATTAACGGGCAACTTTGCTCTCTCTCTTTTGTACGCAGTCGAAAAGTCTCAAAATAGAGGTTGAGGCACCGGCCTATACCTTTTTAAGAAACTAAGTTACTGAAAAATGTGTCGATTCTAGGGAACTTCACTTTGAATTTTCATGGCGATATTGTGACGATTATTTTTACGATTTTCATGAACGTTTTTGACGATTTTTTGTCTAATATTTGCCGATTTATTGCTTTATTTAACAGTCGCCGTGGTCTAGTGGGTAGTGTGTTAGCTTATTAGACAAAAGGCCCGGGTTCGAATCCCAGGTCAGACATCAAAACGAAAAATATTTCTTCGACGACTTCCCCTCAGCAGATTTCTGGCAAAGACTCTGAGAGTAAATAAAGTTGCCATGAAAAGCTTCTCAAAAATCTGTCGTTCGGAGTCGACTTTAAAACTGTAGGTCCCGCCACTCATGTATAAAAAATTAACGCACACAACATAAGTGGTGTGAGAAGCTAGGTCGTAATCCCGACTATGCGCACAATAGCGATTCTTGCGGTCCTCTTTCTTTTTGGAAGGAATATTCAACGACTTGGCATTCTGTCAAATATCTTTTTCAACAGCTTTAGATCTGTTTAGGACGAAGAGACTATTGTTCCTTTCATGTATCCTATAAAAAGATAGAAACTGAGCTCTTTTACATAAAAATTGCTTCAATATCAAGGTTTATTCTGTTTATTTTCCTCAATGGAATGTTTTATTCCCAGTCTAAATGAGACTAAATTCTTGCCTAAAATTGACCTTGTTCCTCAAGGTGGGTGCCATCCTAACCTTACGCTTTTTCCAGATACGCCGTTATTATAGCACTTATTAGCTCAAAGCCCTGTGACATTTTATTTATGCTATTACGTCACATCTCCTGTTTCATTTTCCTTTTGTTATCTCCTATCAGGCCACTATTGTTGTCTACACAACCGATTACATTATTGCCTGCAGTACTGTTTCATGCGTCTGTGCATAAAATTTCTGAAAAAAAAACAAAAAAATTGTTTAAATTTCCAGGACACTTAGAATTCAATTACATTCTAATTGTACACTTTGTTCTGTACACTGTTTTCCCTTTTTTTTTTATTTCGTCTCCTGTTTTCTTCGTTTTTTTTTGCCGTAAAGTTTACAATGAAAGTTTCTGTTTTCATTTTTCTCTCACCATACTTGCCTGTTGTTCACACTGTATGTGCCCAATTAAAAAAACAAAAAAAGAAAGAAAGAAACCCGAATTAAAAACCCAACAAAAATCTAATGGTGTTAAGGCAACAAAATGGGACATTTTCCAGTCGGTATTGTTGTAACAAAAAAAGAAAAACATAACAGGGACACCAAAAAAAAACAAAATTGGACAGTTGGAGTAACCCAAAACAGAAAAGGGATTAAATCAGGCAACCAGCAACATTCAGGATTCAACAAAATCCAGCTACGCTAATGCTACCAGCCCATCTACTAGCATCTTCATCATCACCATGAGCCAACAGGAGAAATAATGTAGAGTACGAGGGTATGTAAAATAGAAATAATAGCAGCAACAACAACAAAATAGGAAAAGCTTAAAAGAAAAATATTTAAATTTCCTATTTTTGTCGCATTTAAAAAAAAAACCCAAAAAAAAAACATTCCCTATATGATGATATGTCCGAGTGCTATGCTATGGTTGTCTGCATTTAAGGAAGACAAATCCTGTATGAGAAGACAGTAAAAAAAAAACAAGAAAACAGGGACCCGCACATTTGCCAAAGGGCTGTTTTACTCAACTTTATTTCGTCTGGACAATTTACACAAAAATTCTATGTTTGTTATGTTTTGTTTTTAGTCACTCTATTTTTCTGTTTCTCGTTAGAATAAATTTAAAACTTTATTTCAATGTCGTCCAAGGGATTTAAAGGAGTGCATTCGTAAATAATCCAAAAGGTGTCAGAACTAACTATTTAACTATGTTAAGTTAAAGTTAAGTTAAAAAAGAGTTAATGTTGTGTTAATATTTCATGTTAAATATTTATTCACTCAATATATTACAAACCTTTAGTTAGGAGTACAACCTAGCTTTTTACACCACCCATGTATTGTGTGTCAATTTTTATACATGAGTGGCGAAACCTGCAGCTTAAAATCGACTCCGAACGACAGATTTTTGTTGAGACACTATTTTATGGCAATTTTATTATGCCAGAAATCTGCTTTTCAAGTAGAAATTACTAGATTGTTGAATTGGTCATTACAACCCTTTAGTTAAGTTCACAACCTAGCTTCTCACACCCATGTTGGGGTGTTTTAATTGCTTACATAAGTGGCAGAACCTACAGCATAAAGTCAATATCGAACGACAAATTTTTGAGATAAAGACTGCGAAGTTTTCGAGGAAATAATTTTGATATTTCTTCGAAATTGACTTGGGGTTTGAACAAAGGCGTCTACTCATCTTTTTGAATACTCATTGCTGATATCTGATATGAATACATTACAAACAAGTTCAAATTTATAGTGTAAAGTGTGATCGAACATTTTCCAACATTTTGTGAGAACATTTTCCATTCAATCCAATCAACCACCGTACTTGTCGTTACAACCCTTTAGTTTAGTTCACAACCTAGCTCCTCACACCCATGTTGTGTATTTTAATTTTATATATGAGTGGTGCGACCTACAATTTAAAGTCTACACCGAAACGACAGATTTCTCAGAGAAAGGTTGCTGCTAAGGAAGTCGTCGCTCTATTTCTTGCTGGTAGACTGCTTTGCCTGCATCAGTTACAACAATTTCGTTTTATCTAACTTCTGTCAAATAAGGGTTCACACGGATGTGTTGCATATGAACTGACAAGAAAATTACACCGAAGAGCTTGTGATTATGCCATCTTTTATTGCTTGTAGTGTGCCGTCTTCGATTCCCTTGCAATGTGAGCCGCACCAATCGAAGCAATAATGATCCTTTTGGTTCGCGGTGCGTTTATCAAGAATCCTAACAGCTTCGGAATGGTAATGGAAAGCCTCTTTACCAATGAGGGCTACTCGTGAGAAATGTTTAAGCTTTTTAATGAGTTGAATACAGTCACAGTGAATTGGTCTTTAGTGCAGGTTTCATGAGCACCACTGACTACAGAAGGAAAGTGGTTGGGTGGTTGGTATCTGTGAGGTGGTAGTTTTGTAGCCTCTTACATACATGAGTGATCATTATTGGCTTTCTGTTAGGATTACGACTTAGCTTTTGGCATCACTTATGTTGTGTGTATTAATTTTATTCATAAGTGGAGGGACCTACAGTTAAAAGTCAGTACGCACGATAGTTTTTTTAAGGAACTTTTTATTGCAATTTTATTTATTTGCAGAGTTTTTACCCGAAAGATATATTGTTCATACTTCGTTTTGTTGAAGATGTCTGACCTATACACTAACTACTAGACTACGACGACTTGTTGATCACTTAGAGTAATAAAATAGACCCAACTCAATATAGAGATTGAGGAACTTACTTTCTTATTCACCTTATTAGTATTAATTTAATCTTAAGTATTGAGCTAAAGGCCTATGTTGTTAAAGCTCTAGCCTTATATTATCTTATAATTTTAATTATAAGCTAATATGTAAATAAATAAATAAAAATAAATACTTACTTTCTTAATTCGCCATTAACAACCCGATTAATGGATTTCTGCTTTAACACATCGTTCCACGCGCCTCAGCTCCTTACGCGCCTGCGCCAACTGGTCACTCCAATCGATGATAGAACTTCCTCGACTTCAAGGTCGCTTTCTTCTCCATCAAATGATACTCTCCTTGTCGTCGAAGCATTCTCCTCCAATCGAACGGCAGCACAGCCGCTGGATATTAATACGCTACACAATGTCCATCGTTGAGGAGCCGATTGATAACCTAGAATCATTTTTCATTTAAAAACCACAACACCATCATTACATTCAACAGTTTGTAAAGCAGACAATACCTCACCTTTTGCACACGTATTGCTGAAACATTTCCAAAAACCCACAGAAACTTCTGTCGTTGAAGAGTAAATCATTTCATGGTCGACACCCTAAAGAAAGTACTCATTTTCAATAGGAAGGTTTGTAAGCCAGACAATACTTCACCTTTGCACTTTGGTCAAATCCATACTATGCAGTAACTTCCACGAAACCAACAAAATCTTGAGTCATGGATTAACAAAGCTAGTGAAGATCTTATAGGCAGAGAATTGTCTAACGACTGGCTAGTAAGCAGTACCATCCCATTTTCTAAGGCTGAGGAATTCAAAATGGCATTTATATACCCCGTAATCCCCACGAAAATCTGCCAGACAACTATGGTAAACGCAAGTAAGAGTTTTGCTCCACCGCTAAACTCACTTGGCTTTTGATAGATAGAAGGGGCACCAACTATCTACTCAGACTTGACTGTGGCATCATCACATGTGGCCATGCTTATAGGCCATTGTGCCTCCGTCATGCAGCTCCTATTTAACGTCTGTAATGCGCATCTGTTGCGAGGTGTAGACTTGGCTTATTTGGTTCTTTAATTGTTGTCAGCTTGATGGAGCTATTGTCGATTGATATCAAGAATATTAAACTTTCCGGCTGGTTTTCCAGCATAGGATAGTCTTGCTTTTAAAGTGCAGCCCTTGCACTGACCAACTTCTTTTTCGTCTCTAGTTTGGTAGAACTTGGTCAGTAAAGGGATTGCGTTCACCTGTGACATTACAACAGGCCGCTATGCGTGTTCAAGTAACCTTTTGGTGCCAAAGCTACCACTACCAACCAATCAACATCGGCATAATACTACAAATATCAGCTGCCAATGAGCAGCTTTACTGAGTAAGTAGACACTATCTTCGCTTACCTATAACAGCCTGCAGATATAGCTTTACAAGCTCGACCACTAAAATTTGTTGGAACGGCGAAGTCATAGTACATTATGTTTGCAACTACACGAGCGGTTGAAGAATTAATAAAATATACTAGGATTTGAGCTGTGGTTCCACCAGAATTAAAAATAAAAACTAAAGAAAAACGGAATAACAATTCATTCCTTCATATTACTGGCATACTCCTTCACATAATTTCTTTACCATTTTCTGTCAAGAGAAGTTTAAATGCCCAAAAAATTGCACACGAACAAAGAAAGAACAAAAAACCAAGCAGAAGCAGAAGTAGAAGCAGAAAGCAAAAGAAATCCTGGAAAAGCTTAACAAATAATAGAGACAGAAAAAGGAAAATCAAAATCAAAACAAGAAAAAATAAAAGAAAATAAATGTGGAATGGCACAAAAGAAGACGAAATGGAATTGAAATTGGTCGCACAGCTCAACATTTTCTGTTCCCGTTCCCAATGCAATTAATCTAAATTTTAATCTCTCCAGAATTTTATGCTTCGTCCTCTTCCTCTTGCACTTTATTTTCTATATTCCTTCCACGGACAACTGTGACAATACAAGACAAGACAGGCTGGCCAGGCAAGGAAGGCAAAATAGCCGAGAAAGAAAGAAGTAAAGAAACGAAGGAGAGCTTAAGTTTTAAGCCATTTTTCAAGGGATTGTTGATTTTTTTTTTTTGTTTTTAAGTAAATCGGAACAAAGTTTTTAACCATTTTTAATGGTTTTTCTTTGCTTTTCTTTGGTAATTTGTACTGTCAGTCGTGTTTTATCTTAATGCCTCGACATACTCATGCATAAGAAAGGGCATTAACTTCCCCTGTATCTGTATGCCACAAACACGGTTGCGATTGCAGTTGACTTTACTATCTGCATAACGTACAACATTCGTAGATAAATCATCATCACTAAATAAAGTCGTATTAGATTTAAAAAGGGAAGGGCAAGGGGAAGATGAAAGAGAAGAGAAGTAAAGCAATGTAAATCCGTACTTCTTTCATTTTTTTCCTCAATGGCTTAAGATTTTCCAATTTGACATTAACGCAACAGAATACTTTCTTTTGTGACATAGACGGCCTATTTCTATTTTAATTTACATTTGACATTTACCCACCTCCAATGAGGGAAGTATAGCTAAAACACATTAATGGCAAGTGTACTCGTATTGTTAAAATAAAAAGAACAGAGATTTTGTAACACTCTCTGACTGCGCATCAGATACTCAAGTACATCTAACCTATGTAGCGAAACTAGTAATTGCCTTGATTTTTTCCAGGTTAATACATTGTTTATATTCCGGGTAATAATGGCACTATCTTACCATCTCACCTAATTCATCCTTTAGCTACTTACTCACTTTATTGACTTTAACAACTCGTTTAATGTATTTCAGCCTGACTTAATACATCCTTCCATGTACGTGTGTTCTTCACATGCCTTGGTCACACTACACTTCGATTGCTCCCACCAAACTCTAATAAAATGTTCTTAATTTCGGTCCTTCCAACACAGGCAAAGTCATCCTCTACGCCCACTTCAGCATAGTATCATCACATTAAATACCCGTCTCGTCAGGGAATTCTCTCCCATCCATAAGTAAAGGTTCTAATAATGATCGGAATCAGATTGTGTTGCTGTATTGCAGCTAAACTCATTGCCCTTCCTGGATGATGTACTAGCGCTCACTTCCTTGTTAATTAATGTGTGGAGTGTAATTCAATATCCTAGACTTTAAATTTAGATTGTGTTTAGGGTTAGGAAGCCATCACGAAAAAACTCTTTTCAATGACAACCGCCACACAAGCCTTTATAAAAAGGCTATGAAAAGCATTATCATGACAAATATTCCTTTTATCCACGCTTATAATAAATCTTATCCTTTGTTCTTTGGTCTCTCCTTTGTGGTCAAATTTTTTACTGACTTAAATACATTAAGTGTTGACTTTAACAAAACGTTCCTACGGCAACCGAAAATCGTATTGGCTTTACTTTCACTTTACTTTCAAGACACTTGCCTTGGGTCAATAGTCATTAGTCAAAGAGCTCGCCTGCTTTCAGACATTTGCTAGAAATGTTGGTGCAAACATTCGAACTTCTGCTCAATCTCCTGGAAATTTTTATCTCTACTTCATAGGCAGAAAGAAGCTAATTATGTTGCCCAACATCATGCCATGAATTTTTCAATTAATATTGGACGTGCTCCTGTGTTACGCAAAGTTCACGTAGTATTTGTCAAGCTTGGCTTTCATTCAACTCTGAAAGGCAGATTTTTTAATAAACTTTTCATAGGAATTTTTGCCAGAAATCTGCTGAGAGGAAATCTTTAGTCGAGTAAGCATATTTTGCTTTCTTCAAGATGTCTGACCAGAGATATGAACCTTGGCCTCACTCTTAATAAGCCAACACACTACCTACTAGACTACGGCAACTAAGTGAAATAGCATGTTCATGTTTAAATTTTGACCGATGCTCAGTTGAGGAGGCGCGCATACTCAAGGAGCCAACGTCTTATTAACCCACACTTTCGCTTGATACTGCTGAGAAGCAAGGATTT
Source organism: Sarcophaga peregrina (assembly GCA_014635995.1). Classification (NCBI taxonomy): domain Eukaryota; kingdom Metazoa; phylum Arthropoda; class Insecta; order Diptera; family Sarcophagidae; genus Sarcophaga; species Sarcophaga peregrina. The sequence goes on along the minus strand of CM025790.1, from coordinate 9,203,971 downwards.
TTACGTCTTCAGATGAAAGCCAATAGAACAGAGTGAAAATATTGTTACGGAAATAAAAAATTCAAATTTCTGGTGTTTTGCTTTTACATCGCATAACATTAAATCAAAAGCTACATAAACAAAACAATAAAGTAAACAAACCTGTTTACAAATTATCGTATTGCTAATACAACAACAAACACCAGCATAAAAAATAGTAAACAAATAAACAAAAATACAACAACACATGCTACAAGAATAAAAGTAAATAACGATGTCTACATTTATAGAGATTTCCAGAAAAATAAGTCATGAACCTTTGCCTTCAAGAACATTCATCAGACTGTTTACTCTGCCATCTAAAAGACAAGACAACGTTGTCAACAAAGTTAGTAAAAGTTCAGTCAGTCTTGTGTGAAGACGCGGTGCATTTGAAGGGAATAATCGTTGTTTGAAGATCTCTGTTAAAAAGGTCTGTCGAACAATTATCTAGTAATTGTTATTGTTTATGCAAAGACTTTAACAAAGAAAAGCAATTGTTGTTGTTTACATCAAGTTCTTAACAGTGATACACAGAATTGTAAGAATAATAAAGAATTTTAATTAAAAACTAAACACAAATTTATTTTTATTTTATTTGCAATTTATGAGGTGATATTTTGAACACCGATACCTGCCAAAAGGTGCAATTCTGTTCTATTCAGTTAAGAGGCAGCAGGCTCAAAAGTTCAACAATGTGTACTTTTGTAAAGATTTCGAGAAGACGACGTCATTAAGATTCTACTCTAAAAGACAAGGCAAAGCAAACAACAAGTTAGTGAAGTTCAGTCAGTCTTGTGTAAAGACACACAAGAAGACAGCTTGAAGTTCTCCATTATAAAGATCTGTTGAATAATTGTCTACTAATTGTTGTTGTTTATGCAAAGATTGTTGTTGTTTATGCAGAAGAATAACAAACAAAGCAATTGTTGTTGTTTACATCAAGTTGTGAACACTGGCACATAAAATTGTACGAATAATAAATAATTTTAATTAAAAACTAAACACAAATTTATTCTCGTTTCATTTGCAATCTACGAGCTAATATTTTAAACATTTTTAAAAAGTAAAAACGTAACAATATATCGAAGCAGATTAAAAACTAGTTCAAATTTATAATGTTAAGTGTGGGAATACCTTCCCTTTAGAAGATTTTTCCATTCAATCATTAGACTTGTCTGTTCAATCCAATCAACCACCGGCCGTACTTGTCTAACGCTGTAAACAAACACATGTTCAGTTGGAATTCTTTAAATCCTTCATTCGAAACCAAATAAAATAATTTATTTTCATGCTCCACTAAAGTACGTACACGTACTAGTACTTGTTAGCTAGACAAAGAAGATTTCAATAAAAAAAAACTAAGGATAAAGGAGAGTAAAAGGAAAACCAACAATGAAAACTATTTCAATCACATTTAACGTCACCATTATTGCATAGGCAAACGAAACTAATCCAGCTCATCCTTTAACCATAATCTTTAGAAATATAGAGGAGAGCATAGCACTTAATTTCCTTTTTATATTTTACCTAAGCATTCATTAAACACCACTCCACTATGGCTTTATTGTTGTTGTTGTTTTTTTTTATTGTAAATCTAAAGACGTTTGGTAAGTAAAGACAACCCCAACCCCATTATGGTAATGGTAAGCGGGTAACTTCGAGAGTAGCTGTCTCTCTGTCTGTCTGTCTGCCTGCTTGGTTGCTCTGTATGTCTATCATTCATAGATACGTGAGCTCTATGCAGCTTAACGATGAATGGATTTTTCTCTTGTGTAAGTGTGTCTGTGTGTGTGTGTTTAGTTGGCGTCTTGATAAATATGTTGGATTCTTAGTGATTCCATTTGTCATCGTGGCATGAGTCCATTAATCATCGACAAGCGCGCATTTAGCCGTTGTTGTCGCCGACTTGCATTTGCTGATATCGCCACCGATAATATAAGGAAAAAAAAACAGCAACAGCAACAGCAGTAACAGCAACAACCAAGAAAACTAAGAAAATCAACTCACTGTGACTGTAACTGTGACGGTTATACGTATCGCTCCCATATCGCGAAACGCTATACTTTGGCTTTTTTTCCTTATAGCTCTCGAATAGCACAGAGACTGGTGGCTGGCTGATTGGTTGCTTATGTGATTTGTATAAATGGTTACAGCGTGTGTAGTATGTCGCTGTGTAGCCTGCAGTTGGTAAAATAGTTAATGGTTGCAGCACGTTGATATCGAACAAACGCAATATGCGTTGGTTACCAAATAATTTCTTCTTTTTTGCTTTCCTAGCTAAATGACTGAGTATTTGTCTTTTTGAATGTATTTTTCCATGCGAATTTGTGTGTGGGCACAAGGGAGACAAGGAGTACATAAGACAATTGCTGTCACAACGGTAGCCTAATCTACAAGAGTGTTAAGCTCAGCAGACATCAGATATACTACTTGCCTTAGCCTTACTCTTAGCAGACAGATAGAGAGAGACAAATGACACAAGACTTGAAAATTTTTGTTTTATTTAATGATCAAATTATGCTGCCAGTTTTAATTTACCCCAGGTATAGTCATACTGTGCGTTATATACACTCATTGAGTTACTCGCTTACTCGCTCATTCACTCATAGCCATGGCTGAAGGCACGCATAGCCAGGCCAGAAAGGAAATCTTCAGCCAGACAAAGTTTTCTTTTCTCTTTTTTATTTCCATTTTTTTTTTTTTCGTTCTTTCTGTTATTAATTGCTGAACAGCGATAAGCAAAAAGGTTGGTGACATTCGCTGAAAAGGAAGAAGCAATTTTTTGATGTTCCTAATAATGATTATCATGTTGGCAATATTTTTTTGCAAACAACAGGAGACACAGACAATACACCAGCAAAATGAAAGCCTAAAGAAGAGTTTCAATATGTAATCGCTAAATACTACGCTTAAGTACACACAAGATGATTATCAAAGTTAATGAAATCACATCAATATACCGCTGTGCCTAGTTTTGCTGGGAACATCTCTTTTATCTAGTGGCTGAATGACCATTCCACCAGATGACCAGATTCTCTTCATATTTGTGCCATAACATGGAAAGAAAAATGGTTACCAGGTTAACAGAATGTTACCATAAACTGGCCAAATTAGCAGTCATAGCTCAGCTATAGGCTAAGCTTAAATCTAACTAGTAGATTCGAAATGACCGTTAGTTTTTAATACCCTGATTTAACTTAACCGATTTAAACGTACTCTTATAATCAACAAGACTTGAGGATTTTTGATTTCTATTGTTTAAAACACGAGTTCATTGATTGTAAACAAAGTAAAATTAAATATCAGTTTAGTTTCAATTAATCTCTTAATTGTTCTTACTATTTATGTGTGCCACCCTTTACAACCTGACGAATACAATAATAATTGCTTGTTAGTGATTCTTCTATGCTCACAACCTTTTTGTAAGCAACAACACTTGTTCGTTACATCTGTATAGCAGATACGTTCAAACCACGACTGTTCTCTTCACATACAACGCGACTTCACACAAGACTGACTGAATACTTACTACTTGTCGTTTGCTTTGTTTTGCGATTTTATAGGTCTACCCAAACATTTTGACGAATGTTCTTGGAATAGAGTGTTCGTGTTCTCGCTTTCGGGAGGACTCTAAAGCGACTTTATTGTTGTTGCCTTCGCTTGTAACAAGTTCGTTGTATTTGTGTATGTGTGTGTGTATAACTTTTGTTTATCGTTTTAATGTTAAACGATGGTACACCATTTCCATTTTCGTAACACTATGTTTCATTAGAGAACTGGCCCCGGGAATTTTCGAATCTAGCTACGAATACCTTGCCTTTTATTTTCCAATAGGTAGGTATGTAGAGGTGGCTGTTCCCTCGATGGAGTTATGAGAGGCCACCCTCAGGTCAAACACAGGGCCCATTGTGATAACACTGTTCCACAGGAACACTCGGAGCTTCCAACAAAGTGACTCAGTGTGCCAATATCAATGCATGGCAGTTCATCTAGATTCTCCTTATAGTAGGTTCCCAGGTGGCTCTTTCTTCTCTGAACTAGAACCTGGCATGTATACAGTAGGTGAAGAACAGTTTTATCCACCTCATCTCCTCAGCTTCTGCAGAAATCATTTGCTAAATGTACAAGAGTAATACGCCTCACATTTTTCCTTGATAATCCCTGTAACAGTGGTTAGCCTACTTATTTGGAGTTTAAACAGAGCTTCCACGTGTCTTTTCTCACATCCTGCAGCCAACCTAGACATAGTATGCTGATCCCCATGTAATCTCTTGGAATTTGTATAACACCGCCATATTCGTACCGATATTGTTGTTAATGAATTTCTTAACACCAATGAGGGAAGCCTAGTAGGTAGTCTACCAGGCAGTATTAGACATGAGGCCGTAGTTTAAGTCCTAGCGCAGACATCATTTTCAAAACGAAATCCGAAAAAAATATTTCTGCAGCAATTTCCTCTCAGCAGTCTTCTGAAAAGACTCTGAGGGTAAATACCGGGTTGTCCATTTCGTGGTTTCAAAAGTAAACGTAAATAAAACGCATATAAAATATTTTTTGCATAATATTTCCTTTTTATTGTAAAATATGAAGGTTGACATTATGTGTGAAACTCTACATCATTTAAATGACCTCCACGCGAAGTGTTGCAAGCATTGATCCTTTTGAAGTAATTTTCGATCACTTTTTGACACATATTGGGCGGAATCTATGCCATAACTTGAAGAATATTAGTTTGTAAGTGCTCAAGAGTTGAAGGTTTATCTGCATAAACACGGGCTTTCACGTAGCCCTATAAAAAAAGTCTAATGGTGTCAGATCGCATGATCTTGGTGGCCAGTTGATATCGCCACGACGAGAAATTACGCGGCCAGGAAATGTCTCTTGCAATAAAGCCATATTCGTTGGAGTTGTGTTGCATGTAGCACTGTTTTGTTGAAACCACATATTCTTCAAGTCGTATTCTTCAATAGCAAGCAAAAAAAAGTCGGTTATCTTATGACCATAACGCTCCGAAATGACTATGGCAGTCGTTCCATCGTCCTTTTCGAAGAAGTAATGTCCAATCACACTTTCGGGCCAAAGAGCTCACACCCCAAATACGTCAATTTCATTTATTGACATACTCACCGAGTGTGAAATGTGCTTCATCGCTGAAGAAAATTTTTATCGAAAAATTGCCTCAAAAGAATCAATGCTTGCAACATTTTGCGTGCGAAGAAGTCATTTAAATGATGTAGTATTGCACACATAATGCCAATGTTCAAACTTTACAATAAAAAAGAAATATCATGAAAATAAATATTTTATGTGCGTTTTATTTACGTTTACTTTTGAAACGACGAAATGGCTAACCCTATAAAATTGCCCTGAAAAGTTTCTCAAAAAATCTGTCGTTCGGAGTCGACCGACTTTAAACTGTTGGCCCCGCTACTTATGTATGAAATTAAAACACACAGCATAAGTGATGTGAGAAGCTACGTCGGAATCCTAATTGAAGGATTGTAATGTTTAATTATGGAGGGATTTCCTTTGCTCCAAAGTAAGTTTTGAAACTATTTTCTAGAGCCATACAAATGAGTTTGGTAACTTTGAGACCATCTTTTAAACCCTTAGCAGAGGTTTCCCAACAACATGAATGTTTTTATATTAAAGTGTGGCTTTTGTAAGGCCAAGCCTGGTGTCATAACTACAGCTTGAAATGATTTAATTACCAAACATAGGGGCTTCGTAATTTTCGAGAGTTTCTCTTTTTAAATATTTCCATCAAGCAAGTGGATGCAATTTCATCAATGCAAGCCAAGGAAACAATTTCTTTCGCAAGAAAAAAACCAACAGTTGAGTTTGTACTATTTCAGCTGAATTCTTTGGCCTTAAAATGTTGCCTTCAGGCAACTTTTGTCATTTTTGTTTCTTTCTTAAAACAACCAAAAGTGATACAAATTGTTTATTACCTTATACCGCTACAAAAACAACATCAACTACAACAAAAACAAAGAAGAAAAGGTATGTAAATAAATTTAAAAAAATAAAGAAAGAAAAGAAAACATTTTACCGAAAAAAAATTACTCAAATTAAGCGTATGGAAGGGTACAACCTTTCGTTATAGTAGACACCCGTTTCTCTACAGTATTGGTTCGACTCGTCTCAGTCGCGCCGTTTGCAGCAACAACAAGTAGATTTATGATGTGCCTTCAAACATTTCATAAATAATTCATACGTTTTTGCGTGATTTGCATAATTTTCGTCAAAATGAAACATGATGTACTCGTTTAAGTTTTGTTCCAAAAAAAGAAGAAGAAAAGACATTACCAAGCCGACTGCCAGCCAGCATACGTACAGTAGCGAGCACAAAAAATGCAACGTTGAGTAAAATTATCTTTAAGTGCAATAATTTAAAAAAAAATGGTGACCAGTTCAAAATATTTCTTTGGGTTATTAATCCCTACAGTTATAGATACCTATTATCAATAACATTATGTAAATATTTTTAATTAATTTTATATTATTTTGTCATTTATTAAAAAGAGTGCGAATTTCATGGGAGCAATAAAAATGCAACAGCATAAATTTTAATGTGTTTATTTAAATTAAATAGTAATTCTTACAAAAAAAAAATCTTAAAATTAATATTTAGTGGCGTAGCCCTTATTTTTTATGACTTCTTGCAACCTAGAAGGCATAGAGTCGACTAAAGCTATTAATGTGTTAATGGATATTTTCTCCCATTCGCTTTTCAAAATTTCTTCTAATTGCCTCTTATTTGACGGATGTTTTCTCTTAACTTCCCGATCTAATAGCTCCCATAGATTTTCTATGGGCTTTAGATCGGGAGACTGTGATGGCCAATCCAAAACATTGACATCATTGTCGCTTAAAAAGTTTCGAGCTAAGCGACTTGAGTACTTTGGATCGTTATCCTGTTGGAATATGCTACCAGGAGGCATTTTTTCCCGCAGATGAGGAAGCATGTGTTCTCCAAGGATTTCACAGTACTTCTTGGGGTCCGTTTTTCCTTCGATTTGAGTTAAGGGACCTACCCCATCACGGGAAAACGCACCTGTAAATACGTGACGTAAAATCAATAATTTTTTTAAACATATCGTTCCTTACCCCACACCATTATTGATCCACCGCCATGTTTTACGGTTGGAAGTTGATATCTTGGAGAATATCTCTGTCCAGGCGGTCTTCGAACAAAATTTATCCCATCGGAGCCAAACAAATTAAATTTGCTTTCATCGCTCCACAAGACTTTAGCCCATTGTTCATTTGACCAATCCTTATAACGTTTTACAAATTCCAGGCGCTTCTTTTTATTGATTGCACTGATGAGAGGTTTCTTTGCGCGTCGTCTCGCATGCAAATTAGCCTCTTTCAACCTACGGCGAACAGTGTGAACGCCTATAGAGACTCCCATTTGCTCATTTGCGAAATTAGCAACGTCCACTGCGGTCTTTCGTGGATCTTTTTTAACCAGTGCAATCATCTGGCGGTCTTGGCGAGAGGTAGTTTTTCGAGGATTACCACTACCTGGTTTCCTTTCCACACTATTTCTCAAGGAAAATCGAGATTTAATCCGACTTACGGTTGATTGATTTACACCAAAGAGGTGTCCAACTTCACGCATGGATTTTCCTTCTTCTAAGGCTTTAATGATTGCAGTTTTGCTGTCAGCTGAGAGCTGCTTCTATTACAAAACACATGTTGTATAACTTATTTAAGAAATTTTCAATTATAATTAAATAAATAACTTACTTTAACTATTTTTTTACTATGTTGCATTTTTTTTTTGCTCGCTAAAAATTTGCACTTTTTTCACTAATTCAAAAATATTTAACTTTTTAAAGCAGAATTTGGAATAAACTGTGGTTACGTTGAAAACTTATAATTGAAAGAATTAACAGCAAAAGAAAATAGATAAATTAGTTACCGTTATTTTGAAACAGATTTTATGGCACAGTGTTGCATTTTTTGTGCTCGCTACTGTATGTACATACATCCATGCTTACTGTGGCACCTACTGGAAATACCAAAGAAATGCTAGTGATTGAGACAACCAATGGTTGGTTGGTTGCTTGATTGCATTGCATTGTGCCTGGGCTATGGGTATATTGCAAATATAAATTAAATAATTGAATATGGATTGCAATCACTTGCAGTGAACCTCAACTCAACTCAATTCGACTACGACTACCGTGCTATAGTGCTACTTTTTTCGCTGTATCAATAGCAGCTTTGCATCGCATCATCACCATCACCATCATCAGCATCATCATCGTCATCGTCATGTTCTCCATCATAATATTCTTTTTTTTGTGCAGCAATGAAAATGCCAATGTTGGTTGTTTAGTTGGTTGGCAGGGAGTATTGATGTCTGTTACGTTGCACATCAATTATCCATTTATACGCATGCGTAAAGTTCATCCTCCATTTATTAGCTGAAGTACAACAATCATAAAGTTTCAATTCTTTCCTGTTGTTGTTTTATAAATCAATTTTTTTGGTTGACCAGTGTAATGGAACCAACTGATATGATAGTTTTAATTTCACGACCATATGTGTCCTTCGTGATATTTAAACGAAATATCATTGAAGACATGGAATTTAAGTTCAACATGATAACACCAATGAGGGGAAATTAATAGGTAGTCTACTAGGTAGTATTATACATGAAGTCGGGGTTCAAGTCCTAGCGCAGACATCTCTATCTAAACGAAATCCGAAAAAAATATTTCTGCCGCAACTTCCTCTCACCAGTCTTCTGAAAATAAATAAATTTGGCCTGAAAAGTTTCTCAAAAAATATGTCATTCGGAGTCGATTTTAAACTGTAGATCACATCACTTATGGATAAAATTAACACACACAACATGAAGAATATGAGAAGCTAGGTTGTAATCGTGAACAAAGTGCCTGTGAGTTATTCTTGTAATTTTTAATTCGTTTGTAGGAAGTATTGATGCCATTATGTGTGGCATATAACTTCAATTAACCATTCGCTACATTTTCTCCTTTCATTATTTTTTTCTTGGTTTTGACGGTAGTTGTTGTTTGTACCCTATTTTCATATACACGCGACATAAGTTAACCTCACAAGAAAACGTCTAAAATCGTTAAAATCACACGATCTTGGTGTCCATTTCGCATTACCTGCATGTGAGATGAAGTCGCCGTGGTCTAGTGAGTAGTGTGTTGGCTTATTAGACGAAAGGCCCGGGTTCGAATCCCAGGTCAGACATCAAAACGAAAAATATTTCTTCGGCGACTTCCTCTCAGTAGATTTCTGGCAAAGACTCTGAGAGTAAAAATTGCCATGAAAAGCTTCTCAAAAATCTGTCGTTCGGAGTCGACTTTAAACTGTAGGTCCCGCCACTCATGTATAAAATTAACGCACACAACATAAGTGGTGTGAGAAGCTAGGTCGTAATCCTAATTGAAGGGTTGTAACGTCCAATTATGTATGCATGTGAGATGACCATGCCCACAAACTACTCATACCGAATATCTAAATTTGTATGAATTAAACAGCATGTTGTGTGGCGTAAGAAGCTAGGTTGTAATCCTGACTAAAAGGTTGAGCTGTGTGACAGGAGGTTTCATCCTGATGAAATCTTATATCGCTGCTCTCCAGATCTTCTCATTCAGATCGAAAGAGGTTTGCTAATCCTTTAAAGCTCGCCGTTGATAGTGATGGCCTAGCCAACGGCATACTCAACGAAATATGTACCGATAATGCCCTTAATTCAAACCCGCATCAAACTATACCTATTTCGAGATGCATTGTCCTATTTTGGATGTCATATGGATTGATATTGTTCGAAATTTGAAAATGTTGTTTGCTTACGTACTTGGCCAATACAACAGTGTATTCAGGATTACAATCTAGTTTATCATATCATTCATGTGGTGTGTGTTAATTTTATACATGAGTTGTGGAACGAACCTACTGTTTGATTTCGACTCCGAACAATAGATTTTTGAGAAGCTTTTAGAACAAAAATTTTCTTTCTTTTACGAGTTTTTTCCACCAAAGTGTTGAGGGGAAGTTGCCGAAGAAATTTTCTTTTATTTCATATTACGTTATAGTCGAGATATCTGAGCCAGGAGTTTAACCATAAGCTCTCATCTAAAAAGACAATACAGTACCTATGGTGACATCCTATTCACATACTCATTCATCTAGAAATGGGTCTCATCACTGACTTTGATTTTTTGACGACCAGTTGCCAACCGCTTTAGAGGTCATTTAGTGAATAAGTTATGCTGTCTATGGTCAGAAGCCTCTATGGTCTAGTAAGTAGTAAGATGGCTAATGAGCCATGAGGCCACGATTCAAAGCCTAGGAGGTTAGGCATCTCAACCAATACTAACGTTAGAAAAAAAAATATTTTTTTAGCTACTTCTTCCCAGCAGATTTCTAACAAGAACTCTGAGAGTAAATAAAAATTGTTATTAAAAGTTTTTCAAAAAAAATCTGTCGTTTGGAAGCGACTTCAAACTGTAGGACCCGCCTCTCAAATATGTATAAAATTAACACAAACAATCCAACTGGTGTGAGAAGCTGGGTTGTAACGACCAAATATATAAGCCAGACTATGACTTTCATCGGCTTGCACTAAGGAGTGATGTTTACCAACTTTTTTAAGCTGGATGATCCGGCCATCAACCAACAAAACGTCGCTTCGTACCCTACAGCTCATGACACAGTGGATGTTGTGTATAAGTGGTTTGTGATTATGGTAAACTGGCCACCGAAGTAATGTGGTTTTTCCTACTCTTGTGGAGATACTTTAAGTCCGAGTTGTATGTTGTATATAATTTGTCGCATTCGTGCTAATTTATGGAAATGTGTTAAGAAGATTCCTTAATTTTAAATGCGCTTCAATTAGAAAATCCGTAACTGAAACTTGAATGACATTAGGCCTTTAAAAGCAGTAAAAAATTCCATTTCAGCCTACTACTTGGTATGTAAATGAATGAAATTGTTTTGTAAAGAAACAAAATTATTGAATATGGGATGATAAAAATGCATATGAGATCCAAGAGCATTAAATACATCTTGAATAGCAAGTATGTCGCCGCAGTCTAATAGGTAGTATGTTGGCTTATTAGACGTAAGGCCTGGGTTCGAATCCAAGGCCAGGCATCAAAGCGAAATATGAAAAAAAATATTTCTTCGGCGACTGCCTCTCAGGAGATTTCTTGCAAAAATTCTGAGATTAAAATAAAATCGCCATGAAAAGCTGTCGTTCGGAGTCGACTTTAAATTGTAGGTCCCGCCACTCCTGTATAAAATTGACATACATACACAACATGGGTAGTACAAGAAGCTAGGTTAGTGAACCTGACTAAAGCACTGTAACGACCAATTATGTAAGTAAGTATTGAACGAAGTTGGTGGCGATTATGCATTATCATTCCAAAACCCTTGAAAGTTCTGCCTAAGATTGATGCGCTGGATGTGTATTAGTATAGTTAAATCATTCGAAACATATGGAACCATTATTTCGAAAGAAAATGGGAATTTGAAAACATGTCAAAGGAAATTACATAAGACGTTCATTAGTTAGACCGGTGCAATAACATCTAGCACTGAGGTGACAATAGAGCTATACTTGGTAGTGAAACTCAAACTACGGTAAAGATAATGGGAGATTTATGGAATAATTGATCTAACACGCGTAACAATAGAGGACTGGATCTTGAACAGACACTTTTCGACAGAACCGGCCAATGCCATTTTGTAAACGCAACCTGTTAAGTCATTGTATAACACTTTGACTATACATTTCTATATGTTTTCAATCCAGATGGGAGATGATAAAAGTCTAGAAAACGACACCAAAATCTTAATAGATGACTTTTTAAAAATGCACTTTGCCATACGCTATCAAAAATATCTTCAAATGTACATAAGCAGCCATTAACTGATTGCTATAAAAAAATCATCAAAATACTGCAGCTGAATAGCTTGAGTTTCTGCTGTAAAATTGCCTTTAATCGATACGTAATTACATATCGTAAAGGCTTATTTAAACTACTTTAAGCGGCTCTTATTAAACTGACAAAATTCTTTGAATATTTTTATTTTATTAACAAATGAAGAGAGAGAAGAGAGAGACTTACACTTTCGGAGTTCGGAGTCGACTTTAAACTGTAGATCCCGCCACTCATATATAAAAATTAAGGCACAAAACATAAGTGCTGTGAGAAGCTAAGTCGTAATCCTGTCTGAAGGGTAAATAATAGCGGTCGATCCTGCTGACAAGAATAGCAACTTGCTATCGAGCATAGAATAGCCAATCACCATCGACCGGCCATTATTTCTAAAACAAAACTAGCGGTAGATAAGAGTATCAAGAATAGCCAAACACTATCGAGCAGCCATTAATCTGTCACTGTTTGGTGGAGATTTTAAGTTAACAGCGTCATCGGTCTGTATGGTTTTGACATTAGTACTGCAGGTCGATGATTATCAATTTCTTTTGTACTGAATATTATTTATTTATTTATTTATTTATTTATTAATTACAATACAATTACAAATTATATTCTAATTCTATACGAGCTGAGTAACTTCGACCATATGCTCGGTGTAGTGTCACAGACCAGAGCCTCTGGCGGGAATCGAACCCACGACCCTCACGCTAATAGTCTAGCACACTACCCACTAGACTACCAGGGCGCTCTCTTTTGTACTGAATAGGATTTCGGGATACTAATGCAATGTGTTTTCTACAGGACACCTTTACGTGCCACTTAGCTTACGTCACATTGAATATTCTGCATGGCTAGTCACCGCACGTGAAAGTGGTGTGTACTAGCCAACGAAATCGAGCACAAACACGTTATTTTCTTTAATTTAAATAGGAAGCGCATAAAAATTTACCCTGTATAAATAAACAATGCAAGCTATTGATTATCGCTGAAAAAAGTTGTTCCTTGTGAGGTTAGCCAATTTCACTGTTTTACTGTAGTAGGTACCATTTAAAACTTCTATAGTAGATGGCCACATTATTCCCTTGGCTATGGAGTCCTTTAAAAAAAAAATCTGAATGGCCTGATTTTTTTGGCCTCTTAAGGAAAACAAAACAAAAAAAAATTTAAAAAAAAAATAAATCGGGACCCTATAATTAGAGTTGTGTGGACATCTTTTTTTTCACATGAACAAAAATTGTTATTTACCTCTCCCCATAAAGGAAGAGACAGGCCAACAAAGTATGCCCTATAAAGGACTATATTTTGAAAAATATTCTTAATTCAGGCCTGCCTTACAATATGTATGTACTCGAATGGCTAGGCTGTAGCACCATGTTCAGGGGCTCAATATTAAATTAATGCCTTATAATTAACGATAATAATTTTTGTGATTTTTGTTTTCCTTTTTTACTTCTTTTTTCCCCTTTTTTTTTATTGCAAAATGATGTAAAAATTGATTCCTATCATAACTTATGTAAATTATGAACAAGCGGGACAAACGATAAATTTTAAATGAAAATCAAAAAGAAACGAAATTAAAAAAACAAAAAAAATTAATTCAAAGAATTAAATGTTAAAGGAAAATCCTTAAAAACACAAAAATTGTTTTCAAAATTTCCAGTGTCATGTAGAGTAGTTGTTTACCCCGTACTACATGCTATGTAAAGTATGTAAAGTATCAAGTAAGTAATGTTAAATCGTAAATATTTATTTACATTATCTGGCAACAATATCTGAGAATGTAGTTTGTTTTGATGACTGATTGCCTTATGGCCGGCATCGATTACATGAAGCCTGATTGATTTATTTTGTTTGTGGCTGTCTGTGTAAATAAATGTACGACAATCTTGCAAACCCTGCTGCATGTTGTACAAATATTTTATGAAACATACTAATTTAAGATCATTAAATCTGGTTGCAAACACTTTAATGACAAACATTTATTTCGTTTCGTAGCTATTTGCCAGCCTTTATTGTCGTTAAAAACAAAATTGGAAAGAAAAAATTAAGCAGAAAATCAAAAAATCATGTTTTCAGTTTAAACAGAAAACATTTGTTTTGGCAATTGCTAAACTTTTACTTCAGAGAGTCTTTTGTTTTATAGTTTGTGTTTAAGACTTCATTCCAATTCCAAAATAAATTCCTTTAAAAAAAAACTTCAGGACACACACAACACAATTCATTCCCCAGTCACTCACTCAATTCGTAGAAGATTGTTAAAACAAACAAGAAAACTGAACTGTTAAACCGGGTCTAAAACAACCACCAGGTTTTAAAGAAACATGGAGTTTTAATTGACGGAATTGTATGTAATTATAGGCATTAATGTTGGCTTTTCTGCTTTAATGCGACACAACAACCACATCTACAACAGCAACCACAACAATTTATTTTTTTTATTGTCGTTGCTCTATAATTAATCCGTAAAGCTTTATAGTTTTTTTTTAAGATGCGATTTTCTGCTGCCGTGTATTACCAGGAAGCTTCAGACCAAAACATTTTATTTTATGTTGTTGCTTAAAACTACAAAATTTTTCACATTTCACATGCTCTCTGGCAACATTAGCTTCAGTGGACAGACATTAGCCGTAAATTGAGTCAAGTCAAGTTGAGTTTAATTTATTGATAAGAAGAAATATTATCAGGTACCACAAAGACATGACAATTGAAATATTTTCAAACAGTTTTTTTTCCTTTCCTTTTCCCTCTTTCTCTCTCGGTCTCTCTCTTCATTTGTTAATAAAATAAAAATATTCAAAGAATTTTGTCAGTTTAATAAGAGCCGCTTAAAGTAGTTTAAATAAGCTCTTACGATATGTAATTACATATCGATTAAAGGCAATTTGACAGCAGAAACTCAAGCTATTCAGCTGCAGTATTTTGATGATTTTTTTATGGCAATCAGTTAATGGCTGCTTATGTACATTTGAAGATATTTTTGATAGCGTATGGCAAAGTGCATTTGTTAAAAGTCTCTCTATCTAGCTTTTGATGTCGTTTTCTAGACTTCTATCAGCTCCCTTCTGGATTGAAAACGTATAGAAATGTTTAGTCAAAGTGTTATACAATGACTTAACAGGATGACGTTTGACGGTTCTGTCGAAAAGTGTCCTTTCAAGAGCCAGTCAGTCTTCAGCCACTTAATCTGTTAGAAACCCTTTGTTGTTACTCGTGTTAGATCAATTATTCCATAAACATTATCTTCCATTATCTTTACCGTAGTTTGAGTTACACTACCAAGTATAGCAGAAGCTCTATTGTCACCTCAGGGCTAGATGTTATTGCCCCAGTCTAACTAATGCATGTGTCTTATGTAATTTACTTTGACATGTTTTCCAATTTTCCTATCCTATCGAAATAATGGTTCCATAGGTTTCGAATGATGACTATACTAGTATATATCCAGCGCATCATTCTTAGGTAGAACTCTTAAAGGTTTTGAAATAATAATGCAAAGACATTAGTTGAATCGCCACCTTCAATACTTACTTACGCAATTGGTCGTTACAGTCCTTTAGTCAGGTCCTCTAACCTAGCTTCTTATACTAACCATGTTGTGTATGTTAATTTTATCCATGAGTGGCAGGATCTACAATTTAAAGTCTCGACTCTGAACGAACGATAAACTTTACATGTCTAATAAGCCAACACCTGCCTAAGCTAGACTAAGGCGACTTTTACATTGTTTTGTATTTCTTATTCGAATCATGAGATACAAAAAATGGCAGTAAGCTCGGGAACGAATTCAAAAAATGGTCGCCGTTATGCATTCCAATAAAGCGCATGTATTCCTTGGGAAATTTGTTGTCATGGTTTTTCGAACTTTAAACTATTAGGTGGCTGCATTCTCCCTGCACAGAATCTATACCGGAAGGTTTCTTATCGCTCGGAATGTATAACTTATAAGCAACGAGCTTTAAAAAGTCATTCCAGGCTACCACTTGACATTTAGATGAATGAAATTGTTTTCTTTAAAGAAACAATATGATTTCCAAGAGCATGCAAGGCATCTCGAAAAAGCCACTGTTTACTGTGAATTTTAGAAAACGGCATCATTGGTCCTAATATTTTTATGATTAAAAACTGTTTTTGATCTGAATTAAATGTTCTGGACATCAGTGACATGTGGTTACTATAAAACGGATAGCGTTACATGCCACACAATTCGAGTCATATTCGTTACTCTGCATGGGTGTTTCGAGCCTGTAGTCTAGTAGTTAGTAGATAGAGCGTTTGCTTATTAGACGTGACACCACGGTTCAAACATTTGGTAAGACATTCATTCAGCCTACCACTTGGTAAGTAGATGAATGAAATTGTTTTGTAAAGAAACAAAATTGTTGAACATGGGCTCAACACAATGCATATGAGATCCAAGAACATTAAATACATCTTGAATAGCAAGGCATCATCGAGCAGCCATTAATTCTAAAAAAAGAATAACGATAGATCGTACTAACAAGAATAGCAATTTGCTATCCATTAGTTCTAAAAAATAAAATTACGGCAAATCGTACTAACAAGAATAGCCAATTGCCATCGAGCAACCATTACTGCTAAAAAAACAAAAAAAAATGGTAGATCCTACTAACAAGAATAGCATACCACTATCGAGAAGCCATTATTTCTAAAAAATAACGGTAAATCGTACTACAAATTGCTATCGAGCCACCATCAATTCTAATAAAAAACAAAAAAATAACGGTAGATCGTACTGACAAGAATAGCCAATCGCCGTCGATCAGCCATTATTTAAAAAAAATAACGGTTGATGGTACTAACAAGAATAGCAAATTGGTATCGAGCATCCATTAATGCTAAAAAAACAAAAAAAAACAGTAGATCCTACTAAAAAGAATAGCAAATCGCCATCAAGCAGCCATTATTTAAAAAAATAACGGTAAATTTTACTACAAATTGCTATCGAGCACCCATTAATGCTAAAAAAATAACGGTAGATCGTACTGACAAGAATAACCAATCATCGTCGAGCAGCCATTAATTCTAAAAAAACAAAAAAAAACAGTAGATCCTACTAAAAAGAATAGCAAATCGCCATCAAGCAGCCATTATTTAAAAAAATAACGGTAAATTTTACTACAAATTGCTATCGAGCACCCATTAATGCTAAAAAAAATAACGGTAGATCGTACTGACAAGAATAACCAATCATCGTCGAGCAGCCATTAATTCTAAAAAAACAAAAAATAACGGTAGATCCTACTAACAAGAATAGCAAATCGCCGTCAAGCAGCCATTATTTCTAAACAAATAACGGTAAATCGTACTACAAATTGCTATCGAGCATCCATTGATGCTAAAAATAAAAATAACGGTAGATCGGATTATCAAGAATTGCATGCCTCCATCGAGTAGCCATTAATTAAAAAAAAAACCAATTGCTGATAGGAACATCAAGAGTAGGCAACTGCCATTGAGAAGCCATTAATCCGTCACTGTTTGGTGGAGATTTTAAGTTAACAGCGTTATCGGTCTGTATGTCTTTGACGTTAGTACTGCAGGTCGATGATTTACAATTTCCTTTGATCTGAATTGGATGTTCTGGATAACAACACAATGTGTTTTCTACAGGACAGCGTTGCGGGCCACTCAGCTTATGTCACATTGGATATTCTGCACGGATGGCCATCTCACGTGAAAGTGATGTGTACTGGCCACCGAGACTGGGCAATTTAAACCTCATAAGTCTTTTTCGTGTGTGTGCGAATAAGCCACAAACAATAAAGGGAGCCAAAACCAATATAATTACAGCCGCCTGTGAAATTCAGCCTGCTTTATGCGACATAGTCATGGATAATTGGACAGTTCAGCTACACTTTACCCAAAGAAATGTCGTCTGTGAAATTTAACCTGATTTATGCGTCAGAGTCATAGAAAATTGAACATTTCCGAGGTACTTTACCCAAAGAAGCCGTGAAATCTATTTAAACGATGTTATATTCCACATATAATGGCATCAATAAGCTTTTCAAATGAATTTAAATTCAAAGATCGATTTAAAGGAAAGCCCCCTATTTCTTAGTTTGATAGAGGAAACATTTATTGGAAATACTTGTTACCACACTTCCATGCATAAACTGCTAATTGGCCTCCTTATTTCGTTTCGTTTTGAAATAAATCTCTTCGATTGTATTATTTTCTGGTTTTTAAATTTCATTTGATTTTAATTATTTATTAAGAGTAGGTAAATAAACATTTACAAAGACCTAAACGAATTACTAACGAATTAGAGTGGAACAAATTAATGCGGCACGAAAAATTATACGAAAACATTGCATTGCAAAGAGAAGGGGAACCCCTTTCGAAAGATGAAAAAAATTTTGCTGTACAAAGCAAGGGAAGCGGCTTTTCTAAGAAATAAAATTTGAAATAAAATTTCGTTAATAATTTATTATAGAAAAAGAGAAGTAGAAGAAGAGAAAAACAACAAAATAAATGAATTAAAAAAAAAAAAGTAAATTGTTAACTAAATTACGTGACTTAATGGTGAAATTAGTGTGAGTGTGAGAAGGGAATTGTAAAAAATTCGAAAATAAATTGCCTTCGAAAATGAAACGAATTAATTTAGCAGGAGACATGACGACATGCTTGTCTTTGTGATTTTCCTTCTTCTTATCAAATCTTAATATGAAAAGAAAAATTTCAAATCAAATTTGAAAAATAGGCCCGAATGTAATTAATGAGCAGCATTAATGTTAAAGGAATTGAAAAATGTTTCGATTTTTTCTTGTTTTTTTGCTTTTTTTTGGGAAAATTGTTGATAGAAATTAAACAATTTCAAATCGTTTGTCTTCTTTCTTCTATATTCTAAACGACATACAGTAGGCGTCAAAAGGAACTGTACACTATGGAAAAAATTCTAACAACTTTTACCACTTAAGAAGAGCACATAACTACAGTAAGACGCCGCTTAACGCGGAGGATACGTTCTAATAAGCTTCAGCGCTATACGAAACAACGTTAAACGAGGCAGCTTAACACGTACCTATCCATTTTTTGGGGGTTCAAAAGTCTGGGAATGGAATTCTACATCTGCCAACAACTAAGTTGTGAAACCGATTTTTTTTTCTTTTCAATTGAAAGTCTGACATTAAAGAAAATGGATCGCTTAACTATCACACGCATAACGCATAAAAATGATCAAAACCTACTACAAAAATGGTGATTCTGCCACAGAAACGTATCGTGCTTTAAGAGGAGATAATGGTTGGACGATTATGTAGTCCAACTACGCAAGCAATTGCCAGAATTGTGAAGAAATTTGAAGAGACTGGGGTGGTTACAAATATTGAAAGGCCTGTGCATCATCGCTTCGCTCGTTCCGCTGAAAATATCGCTATTGTAAATGAAAGTGTTGCCGAAGACCCGAATATGTCGATTCCTCGTCGTTCTCAGAAATTAGGACTGTCTTACGGCACATTATGGCGGATTTTGCATTTAGATCTACACCTACATCCATATAAAGTCCAGCTCACGCAACAACTGAAGCCTGCTGACCATTCACAACATCGTAGATACGTCGATTGGGTGCTTGAACAACACGCGGTGGACGGCAATTTTTCGGACAAAATTTTCTTCAGCGATGAAGCACATTTCACACTCGGTGGGTATGTTAATAAACAAAATTGTCGTATTTATGGTTCCCTGAATCCTCAAGTAATTGAAGAGAGGCCATTACATCCAGAAAAAGTCACTGTTTGGTGCGCTTTTAAATCCATCTTCGAAAACGACAATGGAACAACTGTCACCGTCAACTCGGAGCGTTATGGTCATATAATAACCGATTTTTTTTTTGCCTGCTATTGAAGAATACGACTTGGAGAATATGTGGTTTCAATAAGACGGTGCTACATGCCACATAACTCGAGCGAATATGGGTTTATTCCAAGAGACATATCCTGGCCGCGTAATTTCTTATCTAGGCGATATCAACTGGCCACCAAGATCATGGGATTTGACACCATTAGACTGTTTTTTGTGGAGCTATGTGTAAGACTGTGTTTATGCAGATAAACCTTCAACTCTTGAGTACTTAAAAATCAACATTCGTCAACTTATGGCTGAGATACCGCCCAATATGTATCGAAAAGTGGTCGAAAATGATCTCAAAAGAATCAATGCTTGCAACACTTCTCGTGGAGGTCATTTAAATGATATCAACGTTCAAACTTTACAATAAAAAGGAAATTTCATGAAACAAAATATTTTATATGTGCTTTATTTACGTTTACTTTTGAAACCACGAAATGGATAACCCGTTTCATTGTGACTTCGGAAAATACAGTTGGAATGTTTAATCTGGACAGGGTAACGAAAAAGCCTTGAAAAGATACATAGTGTACACCGTAGCTATATTGCCCACCACAAGTATCAATACAGTGTGCGGTTTAGGGGAATCCCAATACTTGCGCGTAATACTGAAACAGCGTTAAGCGGGGTCTTACTGTACACACATAATTGGTCATTGCAACACTTCAGACAAGATGACATCACTAGTTTGTTACATCATTTATGTTGCATAAGTTAATTTTATACATGAGTGATGGGACCTTTAATTTAAACTCGATTTCGAACGACAGATTTTTGAGCACCTTTTTATGGCAATTTTTTTTTCCACGCTCAGAGTTATTTGCCAGAAATCTGCTGGAGGAAATCGCCTCCATATTTTCATATTTTCGTTTTGATGTCTGACCTGGCGTTTGAACCCTGGCCTTTTGTTTAAGAACCCAACAAACTGCCTATTGGACTACTGCAGCTTAAGGAGAGTGCCCAAAAAAATTTCACAATATTTTGAAATTTTTTGTAATTTTTTTTGTATCAATTATAAAAATTGTTGAACAAAAACAATTTTAAAATAATAATAACGGTAACTTATTGGTAAATATATTTTTTTGTTTAATGTTTAGTTTCTTTTGATACGCACTGTACATATAAGTATACATTGGCTTGACAATGACTGTAATTTAACATTATCTGGATGGAAAATGAAAAATTTTTCTCCAAATATTGAAAAACCCTTAAAACGATGAGGGCTTAACTATGAAAAAGTAACTTAAAATGCGAATGAATGAGTGTATGAGAGAAGAGAAAAACTAAGAAGAATGTAACATGTCAAGAACATTTGAAATAATCATTTTGACAAATTATACAAACAAACACTCAATGATAGAGAATGTTTGTTTGTTTATTTGTTTGTTTTAAAATAAGATTTTCAAGAAATGATTCATTCATGCTTTTTTCAGACACAAGAAAATATGTGCTCTTAAGAGAGTTTTCGTTGATTAATACGCTGATAAAAATGAAAGCAAAATAAATTGAAGAAAAACAACAAAAAATACTTTCGCGTAATACTGAAACAGCGTTAAGCGGGGTCTTACTGTACTTACATAATTGGTCATTGCAACCTTGACTGAAGATGACATCTTGACTGAAGATGACATCACTTATGTTGTGTAAGTTAATTTTATACATGAGTGATGGGACCTTTAATTTAAACTCGATTTCGAACGACAGATTTTTGAGCACCTTTTTATGGCAATTTTTTTCTACGCTCAGAGTTAGGTAGGTAGGTTAGAGAACGTGTACTTGTCAATTCGAATTGACCCATTGTACTACGTCCTAGCTTCTCACACCACTTATGTTGTGTGCGTTAATTTTATACATAAGTGGCGGGACCTACAGTTTAAAGTCGGCTCCGAACGACACATTTTTTGTTTTTTTTTTTGAGATGCATTCCATGGCTATTTTTTTACTCTCAGAGTTTTTGCCAGAAATCTGCTGAGAGGAAGTCAACGAAAAATTATTTTCAAATTTTTGTTTTGATGTCTGACCTGGGATACGAACTCGGGTCTTTTGTCTAATAAGCCAACACACTACCTACTAGCCACGGCAACCTCTTAGTTATTTGCCAGAAATCAGCTGGATAAAATCGCCTCCATATTTTCATATTTTCGTTTTGATGCCTGACCTGGCATTTGGACCCTGGCCATATGTCTAATAAGCCAACAAACTGCCTATTGGACTACTGCAGCTTAAGGAGAGTGTCCAAAAAAATTTCACATTATTTTAAAATTTTTTGTAATTTTTTTTTGTTTCAATTATAAAAATTGTTATACAAAAACAATTTTAAGATAAAAATAACGGTAACTTATTGGTAAATATATTTTTTTGTTTAATGTTTAGTTTCTTTTGATACGCACTGTACATATAAGTAAACGTTGGCTTGACAATGACTGTAATTTAACATTATCTGGATGGAAAATGAAAAATTTTTCTCCAAATATTGAAAAACCCTTAAAACGATGAGGGCTTAACTATGAAAAAGTAACTTAAAATGCGAATGAATGAGTGTATGAGAGAAGAGAAAAACTAAGAAGAATGTAACATGTCAAGAACATTTGAAATAATCATTTTGACAAATTATACAAACAAACACTCAATGATAGAGAATGTTTGTTTGTTTGTTTGTTTTAAAATAAGATTTTCAAGAAATGATTCATTGATGCTTTCCCAGACCCATGGAAATATGTGCTCTTAAGAGAGTTTTCGTTGATTAATACGCTGATAAAAATGAAAGCAAAATAAATTGAAAAAAAGCAACAAAAAAATAAAATTAAATTTTGAACATGTGCTGTCATTTGATTAATTGGCCCAATATTCAAATTAAACACCTTCCTTAAGGCCATTTTATGATCATAAGAAAAAAGAAAACGCCAGAAAAGTCTCAAGTAATATTATTAAGTGTCATTCAAGTGTATGAATACTTGTGTGTGTGTGTGCATGTTTTTTTTTTTTAAGGCAAAACACGAATAAATAATAATTTAAATAACAACCCATAATTACAGCGTTTATTTCATGTAATTTTTCCGTGTATTCTTCATTTTTTCTTTCATTTTCTTTTTTTTATTTATTCCCTCATATGCAAACAATAACCCACCATGCCATGCCATGCCACGATTTTCTTTTCTTTTTTTTCATCATAAAAACCACAGAAATGTTTAACAATTTTAAAAAGATGCAAATTTTTACAGACTTTAAATAAAATTAATGATGCCTTAAGGACATACCAACTATTTCTATATTAAAGTCAGTAACACACATACATATAGATGAAGATGCACACACACACAAACATTTTTTTTTTTCATCGCCTTTATTCTTAGCCAGGCTTCTACTTCTGCTCCTGTTTATATCACCACACAGTTCGGCATGTTTGTTGTCCTCTTATCATTAACAACAAATCTGTCTCGTCTTTATTGTGTTCAGAAAGGAAAAATAGCGCAACAACTTAAAACCCAAAATCATATTTTTTTCTGCCTCTTCTTTATTCCTATCTCATAGGAAATAGATAAAGAAATGTAGCAAGGAAATCCATTAAGTTAAAATGAAATTGTAATTACCTAGTCGGACACAAAGGATAAGAAGTGAATGGATTTTAAATTGATTTACTGATGTCAAAACGATATGTAAGAAGACTACTTCATATTTGGTATTGGATTTAATGATTAGAAAAGTTAGGAAACTTTCACTAAGACACCAAATACCAAAGAGTTTTGACCGATCAATCTTATGAATAAATTTAGGTTTTTTGAAAATATTTTTTGAGTCGCGAGAAGAGAACTGCCGTGTCCTTGTTTTCATGCAGAACAGTCCAAAGTGTTACGAAACAACAGATTTATTTGGAATAGGAATTGCATATTACAATTTTTATTAGATGGTGTTTTGCTTTCACATCACTTAACATTAAAATTATAAACAAAACAATCCAGTAAACAAACTTGTTTACAAATTATCGCATTGTATAATATAACAACAAATACCAGCATAGAAAATGTTAAACAAGTAAACAAAAATACAGCAACAAGCACTACCAGAATAAAGCTAAACAAAACACATAAACAACAATAATGAATGAATAATGTTTACATTTATAAAGATTTCGAGAAGACGATGTCACCAACATTCTCCTTCAAGAACATTAATCAGACTGTTTACCCAACGATATAAAAGGCAAGGCAAAGCAGGTGTGTAGGTTAGTGGAGTTGAGTTAGTCTTGTGTAAAGACGCTGTGTGCTTGAAGAGAGTAATTGTGGTTTAAAAATATCCATTACAATTGTTATTGTTTACGCAAAGGGTATAAGCAGAGGAGTTACAAAGAAAAGTAATTGTTATTGTTTACATCAAGTTGTGAACAGTGGCACACAGAATTGTCCGAATAATAAATAAAACTAAACACAAAATTACATACATACATACATAATTGGTCATTAGAACCCATCAGTCAGGATTATTGACATAGTTTCTCACACCACTTATGTTGTGTGTGCTAATTTTATACACGAGTAGCGGGACCTACAGTTTAAAGTCGACTTCGAACGACAGATTTTATGAGAAACTTTTCATGGCAATTTTATTTACTCTCAGAGTTTTTGCCAGAAATCTGCTGAAAAGAAATCGCCGAAAAAATTCTTTTTGTATTTTATTTTGATATCTGGCCTTGGACTCGAACCCTCGAAGCCAACACACTACCTACTAGACCACGGCGACTTCAACTTCAACGATCTCATATTTTAAACGTTTTTTAAAGGGAAAAACGTAACAATATATTTCGAGTTGAGAGAAGGGAAATGTCCCTCCTTGTTTTTTTTTATACAGCAGTCCATAGTTGGAATAGGAAGTTTTTCTCAGCAATATTTTTCAATTTTAGTCAAAGCACATCTAAAACTCGTATAGCCTTGTTGCTATCAATATATTTAAGTTCCTACAATTGCTTTCTCTGCTAAAAGAAGAGGCAGTTCTTCACAACTGTAGACCTTGGCACCATATTAATATTTGATTTGTGATATACATACACAGAGAAGCCATATTTAATATTCGAAAAAAGCGGTTCCAACAAAATTGGAAGTGTAGGCGTGGCTAGCTAATTGCATATCCAAAGACTACATAGAGTTTTTCTTAAGCGCTTCCTATCTTTATATTAAATTAAAACAAAATGTGTGTAAGATACAATCGATCGAATTAAACGGTCAAACTTGGTTAAAACGTAGCCGAAATGTTTAATTTTTCATGTCTTTATTTTTCAATAATTAGCATGACTATGATCGATGGCCTAGGTTATATAACTGCGATTTAAAAATGCCCACAAGAAAAGGACGAACGTTATTAAATCCTACTTTCTCATCAGTGTCAGTTCACATCACATACAAATGAGATAATAATGCCCTTCAATCGGTTGTCATAATAATATAATATGACATGAGCTGTATGCCACGTTGTAGTCTCCGTAGTCAATTAAGTATTGTGTTGGGTTATTAGATGTAAGGCCAATATTTTTCTTGTTTCGTTTAGTTAGAGATGTCTAACCTGGAATTTCAATCGAAGTCTCTCATTTAATAAACACGTAACACACTATGACTATGACAATAGACTATGGTTTAGAGGACAGTTGTAGTTTATGGCTTCTTCATATATTCCTGCGCCTTAAAAATGCCCACAAGAAAAAACCTTCACTTGGGATGATAATGCTCTTAATCTGTTGTGCATGATATATAATTGTGCATGATAATAATGAGCTGTGTGGCACGTAGCGCCGTTCGTTTAAAATAGCACGCCGTTGGTGTTCAGATCATCCAATGCAGGCTAAAAGGAATTGGAATAATCAACCTATTTGCTTTATAATTGAAAGCAATGGTTAGTCAAGCCAAACTAAAAGAAATATGCCCTTCATAAAGAACTGTGTACTCATGACTTTGCCAGATTTACTCCAAATTGTGAAATTTTTTTTAACATGCATTCTGAATAGCATGAGAATTGGTGTGATCTAAAATTTGACAACTTTCTTTTTTCTAGAATTTTGGGATTTAATGGCATTTTCTTGAAGCTCATATAAGTTGTTATTTATTCAATCTGTCTTTTAAGATTACCGCGGATGACCATAGATAAGGGCGTACGTTTGGTGAATGTGCTCTGGAGCGATGAGATCCACTTAAAATGATTATGAAGGCTTGAATAATGCCGTAAAGTCGGCGTGGTCTAGTAGGTAGTGTGTTGGCTTATTAGACGTAAAAGCCAAGGCCCGAATCCCAGGCCAGACATCAAAACAAAATACGAAAATTATTTCTTCGGCGATGTCCTCTCAGCAGATTTCTGGCAAAAACTCTGGGAGAGTAAATAAAATTGCCATGAAAAGTTTCTCATAAAATTTGTCGTTCGGAGTCGACTTTAAACTATAGGTCCCGCTACTCATGTATAAAATTAACACACACAACATAAGTGGTGTGAGAAACTAGGTCAATAATCCGGACTGATGGGTTCTAATGACCAATTATGTATGTATGTATGTGAATAGTGCCTTCATTAGAATGCTATTGTTATATTAAAATAAAGTTGAATAAACACACTCTTACTCTCATTATGTTAAGGAGCTCTACTTGACTAAACCACTGCAGTTATCATTGGAGTAAAGGGTCTCTACAAGACTGTACTGCTTTACTTTGTTATTACCTTTTTGCCTTATGGACAGCTACGTATAAAATGCTGTCAACTGATTTCCTAAAGTCCAGAGCTATTAAAGAAAGCTCTGATTGTTCTACAATTATTTCATATGATCTTATGCGTTAAAACTAGGGATGCCAATCGGGAAATCCCGAATCTCGAAATCCCGGGATTTTCGGGATTCACAAAATCCCGAATCCCGGGATTTTTAAAAACTTGTCCCGGGATTTTTCGGGATTTTCGGGATTGTGAATTCATATGTATTTTGACCCTACAAAAGGTCCTGAAAAACAAAATTCTATATCACTTGACTTCGATAATAGCTTCTCAGATGAAGAAAACGCTACCTCCATTGATAAAAAATTATTTGATGGCATCGAAGAATGCAAAAGCCCTATAAAACGAATCAAACTGATACTCAACTGTCCAAAGAAATAGATTTCTTTACATCAGGAGGTAGTAGAGTTGAATATTTACAAGCTGCATACAGCTATCTTGGAGCTATTTTATTATTTTATTTTTTTGATTGCGAGAAGTGTTTTTCAACGGCAGCGTATGTTGACAAAAAAATTCGTTCAAGCCTATCACATCACATGTTAGATGCTTTAATCTTTTTGTTGGATTCCAAATAATTTTCCTACAACTACTGCATTTACTGCTTTTTTTATATTTTATTTTTAATGGCATATAATTCTAATATAATTGGAATATAAATGATTTTTTTTAACAAAATATTTTTTTTATTAAGAGAAAATCGCGATTTTTCCCATGATTTTTCGGGATTTTTGAATCCCGAATTATGCCGAAATATCCCGGGATTTTTTTTAAAAATCGATCCCGTTTGGCATCCCTAGTTAAAACCCTATCCTACTTCTTATGCTATTTTCCTATCTCCCTTATTATCGTCCGCTCTTTAAGACGTAGTACAATGGGTCAACTGGACTTCGGGCTACTGTATTTGTCTCGACTGCCAAGTACACTTTACTTAGACCTAAACCTATGGGTTAAAAAACTGCTTTCCCTTGTCATCCCTTATTATGTAGGCATGCACGTTAGCAAGGACTTTATGTACTCTTACTAAGCAACGTAATTTCTTTTTAGTTTTTACATTTGAGAATGAATTCCTTGCTTTGGTATCCTGTGTCGATCTAGTATCGAACCACATACATTATATTACGCATAGAAGTTATTCGT
Source organism: Sarcophaga peregrina (assembly GCA_014635995.1). Taxonomy (NCBI): domain Eukaryota; kingdom Metazoa; phylum Arthropoda; class Insecta; order Diptera; family Sarcophagidae; genus Sarcophaga; species Sarcophaga peregrina. The sequence goes on along the minus strand of CM025790.1, from coordinate 9,176,264 downwards.
AATAATATTTTCAAAAATTGCCACAGAATTGCTTCCATTAAAATTTTTAAACATTCTAAGCTCTATTGAGGCATGCCGCGAATACAACATAATTTTCATTTCTTCATAATTTAAAAATAAACATCTTTGTTTTATTTTTTAAAAGGAAAAAAATTAAAAAAAAAATAAAGAATTTGAAGAAAGAAATTCTCTAACAAAAGAAAATTTTTCTAAATTTAGTGAATGGCTGATAGAATAGCCAGATAATAATGACCCCAAGGCTTATTGTTAAACACGAAGTAATACAAATAAAAATTTCTTCTTTTTTTTCCCTCTTTTCTGCAGGGTTTTTTCTTTCTTCTTTCTTTCTTTTTGTCCACCAACAATTTCATTTTCATTATTACTCCCGTTTAAATTGCCATTTTCTCGTTACTTAAGAAGAAAGATTGAAAAAAAAAGTGGGAAAAAAAGGAGACCAAAAAAGTACGAATATTATGGCGACAACAAGAGAACAAGGAATAGCAACGAAGAAAATCTATTAGAAAAATGAAAAGAAAAAAATCGAGAGGAGAGAAAAAACATATTCTTTTAAGTGCAAATGAACTTTAATGATTTCCGAACATCCCATTGACACTGTGTTGTAGTAGCCAAGATAAAGTCTAGATATGGTTGCACTCCACACAAAGCCAACCAACTAGTCCTGTGTCTTGATGGTTTACCCCCTCAACAGAGCCAAAAAAAATTCTGAAATTTCTCTGTAATTTACGAGAATGTTTTGTTACCATCACCACTGGGAGTACATCCAAGTTGCTCTACTCCACTGGCTAATGCTCATGTAATGACTCTACTTTACCTAAATGTTTCGGTCGGTTAGAGTGTGTGTGTGTGTGTGTATGTATTAGCCAAATTTAAGTGGCTAAATCAGTTCATAGTTCGAGAATTGGTGGTATTTGTTGGAGTAATAGTGGGTACTTTTTTCTTTCTCTTTTGTATCGTTGGCTGTTGGTTGTGTTAATACAAAACATTTTTAGCGTTTTTTTTTTCCTACTCAAACAAAGGAATTGTACTTAACCAAGACAATTTTTGGAGAATGAAAAAAATTTTTAGAAAAAGAAAAAATGAACTGCTTTAGTAAGGACTTAAGGACTTAAAAAGGATAAGAGAAAAAATTGTAATGAAATTGTTGTACTAGGAAAGCTAAATTATACCCTATGGAGTAAGTTAAAAATTTAAAAAAATTTTAAATTATTTTAATTAAGCTAGGAAGCTAGGTTGTAATCCTCACTACAGGGTTGTAATGACCAATTAAGTAAAAACCTTGTAAAGAGAAGTGCTAACCACTGTAGATTTTATATTTATTTTGTTATTGCATAAAGATTTATACCAGTTTTGATGCAGCAAACTGATCCAAGTCCCCAGAGCAAAAGACATCAACATCGAAATTCCCAAAAAGCTCAGACAACACCACCATCTCCTAAGGAAGAATAAAACTTATGAAAAAAGTTCCTCCTGAACCAATATATCCCGTTGAATGAAGAGTGCATACATAATTGGTCATAACAATTAGTCTGGGTGACAATCTAGCTTCTCACATCATATATGTAGAGGGAGTAATGTTTTATGCATAAGTAGCAGGACCTAAAGTCGCCCCCAAACAACAAATTTTTTAAAGACTTTTCATGGCAATTTTATTTATCCTCAGAACTTTTGACAGGAATATGCTGAGAGGAAGTTGTCGAAGAAATATTTTTTTTCAGATTTCGTTTTGTATGAGATGTCTGACCAGGGGTTTGAACGGTGGTCTTACGTTTAATAAGCCAACACACTACCTGCTAGACCACTGCGACTTCACAGAAATACCCATGTACGTATGGTAAATTAGATTAGATTGACTAATCGTATATGCTGCCATTCAGGAGCATAGAGTTTCAACAAACACGCTTTCAATCTGATTTATCTTGTTGAAGAAATTTTATTTCACAAAATTTCCGTTGACGGCTGTGATTTCCATGTGTGCGCTGGTATTCTGCAGTTACCCGGTTGTCATGTTGTTTCTAAAAGACATGCATTCTGATGTCTCAGGGGACAGAATTCCATGTCCCACAACCATAATGGTTTACTAATATTATTTTAGCGTAGAATATCCTAAGTTGCACTGTGATGGAAATAAAATATTGTTACGTTTTTACATTTTTAAAATATATATTTGTTTTTAGTTTTAATTAAAATTCTTTATTTTTGGCACAATTCTATGTGCCACTGTTCACAACTTGATGTACCCAACAACAATTGCTTTGTTTGTTATTCCTCTGTTTATACACTTTGCGTAAACAAAAATAATTACTAGACAATCATTCGACAGATCTTTATAATGAAGACCTTCAAATCCCAATTACCCTCTTCAAATGCCCAGTGTCTTTACACAACACTGACTGAATTTCACAAACTCAGTCGCCTGCTTTGCCTTGCTTTTTATATTGGCAACGTAAACATTCTGATGAATGTTCTTGAAGGCCAATGTTTATGACTTCTCCTTCACGAAATATAAACATTGGTTTTGATATTCAATATTATATGAAGTCGCCGTAGTCTAGTAGGTAGTGTGTTGACTTATTTGACGTAAAGCCAGTGTGCGAGCCCCAAGCCAGACATCAAAACAAAATACAAAAACTATTTCTTCGGTGAATTCCTCTCAGCAGATTTCTGGCAAAAACTCTGAGAGTAAAAAATCCTGCCATGAAAAGTTTCGCAATAAAAATCTGTCGTTCGGAGTCGGCTTTAAACTGTAGGTCCCGCCACATATTTATAAAATTAACACACACAACATAAGTGGTAAGAGAAACTAGGTCAATAATCCAGATTGAAGGGATGTAATTATGTATGTATGTATTGTTGATTGTGTATTTTGTTTAAATTTATTCTTGTAGCGTTTGTTGTTGTATTTTTGTTTACTTGTTTACCACATTTTTTATGGTGGTGTTTGCTGTTACAGTACGATAATTTGTAAACTGATTTATTTACTTGTAAACAATATTGTTTGTGGATTTTTGTTTACTTCTTTACAATTTATTATGCTGGTATTTGTTGTTATACAACGAAAAGAAATTTATAAACAGGTTTGTTTAATGAATTGTTCTGTTTTTGTAGCTTTTGTTTATAATTTTAATGTTAAGCGATGTTAAAGCAATACACCAGTATTCAGATTTTTCATTTTCGTAACAATAATTTCAAAAGGCATTCTTTCGAACCTTGATTTTTAGAACGGAATTAAGCCCCTGATGGTGTAAAGAAGTTATAGATTCGATTCAACCTAAAGCTCCTAAACGGTTTTGTTCTAGGCGGAGTTTTGTATTACCCATATTTAACGAACTTATTCCTTCAAATCTTCATCTTCGAAACGTCTGCCATTGGAAATTGCAACATTCCAAAACTATTTACATTCATTTTTTGTTTCTTTCTCCCCTCATTTTCATTTGAAAAGAAATGAGAAAAAAATAGTAAACAAATCCAACTAAAATTTTAGTATGAAAATGAAAAGAAAAAGAAAAAACAACTTGAAATTGTTTTTAAAAATGCAGTTTTTTCTAGAACTACTCTTTGCAACATTAGTCCTTATGGTCTTCTCCAGAAAATATGGAAAGTGCGTCATAACGTCTAGAGGAAAAAAGGGAAAGAGAAAGAGTGAAAATGCTTTCTTTTATTCCCCACATCACTGCCACATCTGGCGTGTGGTTTAACGTAATTGTGATTACGACGAGTATTGTAAACTTATTTAATGTCCTTCTCTATTCTCATACAAAACACAATATCTGGGCAACAGGATAAAAGAATTCAACGAAAAAAAAAACATCCATGCTTCTTAGGAGACATTGTAAGTTTCGATAAATATTTCAGCAATCCACTGTCTGTCTGGCTGTCTATTTCTTGGAGTGCATAAAAGATGCTAACAAAGGATTTCTTTTCTAATAAAAAAAAACGCAAATAATTGTGTGTGGTGGACTATAAAGGATACTTATTATAGGCAAAGGAGAAGAACAAGAAGAAGAAGCAAATAATGTTTATTTTTTCTTGTTTTTATTGTTGTTGTTGTAATATGAAATAAATAGAATTTTTAAAAAGACATTTACTTGGTGGAATAAGCTTGTTTTCCAAGGAATAATAGAGTGTCTGTGTTGTATGGATTTTAATGTAATTTTTAAAACACAATACTGGCGACAATTTGTTTGTTGTACGTAGTAGTCGTTGGTTATATTTCGTGGAAGACTTAATGTTTTAAATTTTTAATACAATTGGTTATCGTAATTTTTTGTTATGCACTCTGTACTCATCCGATAACATCTGCTGATGCTCTGCTTTACTTAGAGACTAGAAACATTGATTGTGGGAGAGTATAAAGAGGCAGTAAAATTTATTAGAAATTATTGTGATTATATTGCTACAATAATTTATAATCTAAATATTAGTGTTTTTCTTTTACATCCCCTCACATTAAAATTTATAAACTAAAGCTACAAACACAAAAGAATGCAGTAAACACACCTGTTTACAAATTATCATACTGCTTAACAAAATAACAAATACAAGCATATAAAATTGGAAACAAGTAAACAAAATTACAACAACAAACGCTACAAGAATAAATGTAAACAACGGTGTTTACATTGATAGAGATTTCGAGGAAGTGAAGTCATGAACATTCATCAGACTTTTTACTTTGCCATAAAAAAAGACAAAGCAAAGCATGCGAATGGAACTTCAGTCAATCATGTGTGAAGACGCGGTGTGTTTGAAGGAAGATCTCCGTAACAATGGTCAGTCAAACAATTGTCTAATAATTATTATTGTTTATACAAAGGCTATACAGAGAGGAAGTCGTGTGCTAGCTTATTAGACGTAAAGCCAGGGTTTGTGTCCCAGGCCAGACATCAAAACAAAATAAAAAAAGTATTTTTTCGGCGATTTCTTCTCAGCAGATTTCTGGCAAAAAACTCTGAGAGTAATTAAAATATCCATAAAACGTTTCTCAAAAATCTGTCGTTCATAGTCGACTTTAAATTGTAGATGCCGCCACTTATGTATAAAATTAACACACACAACATAAGTAGTGTGAGAAAGTAGGTCAATAATCTTGACTAAAGGGCTGTAATGACCAATTATGTATATATACAGAGAGGAATAACCAAGAAAAACAATTGTTGTTGTGTGCATCAAGTTGCGAACAGTGGCACACAAAACTGTGTGAATAATAAAGAGCTAAACTACACAAATTTATTTTTATTTAATTTGCAATCCACGGGCTTATATTTTAAGAGTTTTTCATAGTTAAAATCTAAACAATATTATAAATGAAAGCAAAGACTTTGGCAGTAAGTATGTCCTATTTCAAATAGGCAACCAAAGAGTGCATTCGCTCCTTTAGTCTATATACTACAACCGGTTATGTATTCATAAAAGCGGAGTATTACGGTATAATATTCATTATTCTGCAGAAAATCCCTTTATTTCAGATAAGAACTTTCAACAGAAGCAGCAATAAAAAGTTGCAACAATAGGTAAAACTTTACGAAAGTGTAGCAATGAATCAATAGGTTTAGATATGAGTACTTCCGCTCTCCAAGTGCAAGGTTGAAATATTTAATAATTAACTTCGTATATTGCATGTGTTTCTCAGTTTGAAACCGAGTCTTTCGTTAAGCGCTTACATACATAACATAATTGGCCATTACAACCCTTCAGTCAGGATTACGACCTAGCTTCTCACACCACTTATGCTGTGTGCCTTAATTTTATACATGAATGGCGGGACCTACAGTTTAAAGTCGACTCCGAACGACAGATTTTTGAGAAGCTTTTCATGGCAAATTTTTTTTTACTCTCAGAGTCTTTGCTAGAAATCTGCTGAGAGGAAGTCGCCGAAGAAATATTTTTTCGTTTTGATGTCTGACCTGAGATACGAACCCGGGTCTCTTGTCTAATAAGCCAACACACTACCCACTAGACCACGGCGACTTCGTTAAGCGCTTACTATCTTTAAATTTGAATGAAGAATAGAACGTGTGAGATGTAGTTGAAATTTTTCATTCTTTTGAAAAACCTATTGATGCCATCATTATGTCCGCTGTGACTACTCTGAGCGGATCGAATTATTCATAGCTCCGGGCCCTTAAATCCGATTAAGCTTTACCGATCAGGCATTGCAGATCGCTGTGGATTGTAGTTTATTTGTCTTCAATTATGACTCAAGAAATCGCCACAAGAAAAAAAGCATTCAAATCACACAATCTTGTTGGCCAGTTTACATCACATCTACGTGAGAAGAGATATCCGCGGAATATTGAATAAGGCATGTCTTGTTGGCATGTAGCGCTTCTGTTGAGTCCCATGTCAACCTGGACAATGTCGTTCTTAATAAGATATGGAACAATGACGCCGCCAACCAGACTTTTTCGGCATGAATTGGACAATTTTGAATTTCATGAGAATTAGTGTTGTCGGAAATTCTGTTTGTTCATATGCCCATTTTTCCAGAAATGAGCCTCATTGCAGAAGAAAGGGTCAATTGCCAACTCGATTGCACAGTCACTTACTTACTTACTTAATTGGTTATTACAATTCTTTAGTTTAGTTAGTTCTCATACATACATACATAAATCCATAAATGAAGGCGGCTACACTTTAAACAACAATGTCGCTCAGGAAAAAATCATCTTCGGCCTTTTGCACACACGAACATCAAAAATGCTCGTTAAAATAAGTGTAAAAATGCTTGCAGTTGCTTCTCAGCTTTCAGTGAAGTAGGTTCTCGCAGATTCTTTTTGAAATTTTTTCGTATATCACTTATACACTCAAAGAAAAATTACAGTAGGATTAACTGTTTTCTAATGAGATTCTCTTATAACAATGAGAAATGATCTCCATTTTTGAAAAAAAAATATTTGCCAAGTCAAAAATTGCAGTGTTTAGGGATTTGGCGCTGTACATTTTCCATTTTCCACTACATGAACATATTGTTAGGTTACACTTGAAAATAATACTAACAATTTTCCTTAGGGTTATACACAGGCCTATTAGAAACATTATTAATATTATACATTTTTATTATGTTCTCTTTATGCCGAAGTCTGGTTTAAAGACAACTCCGACCGACTGATTGCAAGAAACCTGCTGTAAGGAAGTCATATAAAGATTTACAGGGTGGCTGATATGTATTGCAACCAGCTACAGGTTGTTATCATTTGTAAACCGCCCGTCTGACAGCTGACAGATTTATTCCAGTGACATTTTATTATTTACAAGCTTACAAAAGCATTTTGATCTATTGCATTCAGAAAAAAAATTTATTCGTAATGGAATTCAAGCGTGATAGTGTGATTGCTTTATATTTGGCTGGAAAACCACAGGTGGCTATCGTTAGAGCCTTCCAGCATTTGAATGTGAAAAAATCTTTTGTTTCTCGTACCCTTGCTCGTTACCGTGATACTGGCGGTGTTGCATAGCGTGCAAAAAGTGTACGAAAAAAACGGAAACACCAGAAATAATCCGAGAAGTTAAGGCCAGATTTGATCAAAATCCACGCCGTAGTGGTAGAAAAATTGCTCGTAGGCTGAACATATCACGAGAACGGATGCAACACATATTGAAAAATGAACTTGGACTAAACCTATTGAAGTTCCAAAAAGTGCAAGAGCTCACCGATGGACAAAAAATAGTTAGACTGGAAAGAGCCAAGGAGTTACTTCGCTTGCACGAAAGTGGCCAGTTACCGAATTTGGGGTTTTTACAATGGGAAGCCATTTAAAATTGAGCAGTTTGTGAACAAACAAAATGCTCGGGTTTACTGCCGTAAAGACCGATTGTTGCTCACCGCTCGTATTTATCGACCGTGGGGTCAAAATAAATGCCGAATATTATCGGGAAAATATCTTAAAGACAGTATTGAAACCCTGGGCAGATAAACATTTTGGATGCAGACCATGGACATTCCAACAGGACTCAGCACCACCGCACTTAGCACGCGTCAACCAAGAATGGCTTACAAAGAAGGATCATCGCTTGATTTGTATCGCACAATGACCACCAAAAGTCGCCGTGGTCTAGTAGGTAGTGTGTTGGCTTATTAGACGAAAGGCCCGGGTTCGTATACCAGATCAGACATCAAAACGAAAAATATTTCTTCGACGACTTCCTCTCAGCAGATTTCTGGCAATGACTCTGAGAGTAAAAATTGCCATAAAAAGCTTCTCTTCTTCGTTCGGAGTCGACTTTAAACTGTAGGTTCCGCCAGTCATGTATAAATTAACGCACACAACATAAGTGGTGTAAGCAGCTAGGTCGTAATCCTGACTGAAGGGTTGTAATGGTCATGGTATGTAATGGCCACCAAAATCTCCAGATCTCAATCCGTTGGACTTTTGCGCTTGGGGCATTTTGGAGAGTAAGGTTCTCACTAAAAAATACCAAAGTGTCGATCATCTCAAGACGGCGCTACTTTAGGAATGAGCCAAAATACCGCAGAGCCACTTTCGTACAGCTTTTGACGGCTTTAATGAAGGCCATAATTCGTACCAAAGGTCGCCAATTCGAACAAATCTAAACTGATTCTAAAATTTTATGTTCTTTCCAACATTTTTTGCTTTTGAACAATAAAATAAAAAACAAAATATTAAAAAAATATAGCGATTTATTTTGTTGCATTATATATCAGCCACCCTGTATTTCGTTTCTGTACGAGAAGTTTGAGCAAGGACTTGAACCACATGGTCATGTCTACTGGATTACAGTGACTTCGTGTTGTTAACTCTCTCATCGGTCTACGATTAGTGTTTTAAATCCTCAATTTCAAGCTTTTTGAAACGTTGTTTCCATCAATGCTCGGATAATTTTGTCAAAAAATAAAATCACAGCGATGTTTTGTTAAATTTCTAATTGATGTCATTACAATTACATTATGTTTAAGCCCGTTTGTATTATCAATACATTTTGACAGCTCTTAATCCAACTCTCGTAAAAAACGGTGTTTCATTGCTTTTAAATGAACCATGAAAAATAGGAGTTTAAAGTTGAAAAGTCCATTATTTATATGGCCAGTCGTTGGCTTTTGTTTGTGTTTTTGTTTTCTGTGGAAGAGAGAAGTAAAATTTTATCATTTATCACTTGAGTTAAATAACCGCCATTTAAAAAGTTTATGACAATTTTTATGGCGATCCATTCTCAAAAGAAAAAGTAAAATTTTTTTGTTTTTTTTTTGTATTATTTTTTTGTATTAAAAGAAGTAAAAATAAACAAACAAACAAAATGAAATGAAAACGAATTGTAATAAAATAAAATATTTATTAAAAAAAAAAACAAAAAAACAAAACAAAAAGAGAATAAAACACTGACGTTATAAAATTTATTTTTGAGTAAAAGTTTTTCATAAATGTAATATCTCTACCACGCCCCCTCCCTTCTCGTTTCCACTATTTCTCACACAGTAAATAATTGTTTTAAAATGACCTGAATATGTGTGTATACAGAAGCCAGGAATGGGATGGTGGTAACAGTCACCGAAGGATTGAAGCACTGGCTTACAAAAATATCCACAAAAATTTTTTTTAAATAAAATAAAAACGAAAACAAACAAAAAAAATGCAAAAAAATGCAAAAGGAAACAGAAGAATGGCGTAGTAAAGCCCTTTTTAAATGGATATTTGGTTTATGGAAATAGTTTTCATGCACGACGAGTATAAAACGAATACAAAAACGTATGATAGAACACACACACATAAAAAAAAATCCAACGAGTAAATGTAATAAAATAGTAACAAACGAAAGCAAAAAAACAACAAGAAACAATAAAAAAAACAACGAAAAAAAATGATTTGCAAACAAATAAAAAAATATTGTCCCTACGAATGTGTTGGATGAAAAGACGAATGATCCTACCAGGATACTCACACACACACACAAATTTTACTTGTTGTTTGCTTTTTTTATAGGGATTAGATTCATGCATACATATGTATATGGTATGTATGTATGTACGTTTATAAATGAATATTACAACAGAACGTTTCTACAAATATCGAGAGGAATACCAGGGTCATTTTGTTTAAAATTCATTTCCTTGAAAGAATTTTTAAATAAAATTAAAATAAAATATTATGTTTTAAGCAGAAGGCCTATTTTGTTGTAAAGTCAAAATATTGTTACGAAAATAAAAAAATCTAGATATTGGTGTTTTGTTTACACATCGATTAACATTAAAATTATCAAAAAAAAAAACTATAAAAACCAAAACAATGTAGTAAACAAACCTGTTTACAAATTTTATTTTATTTTTTATTTATTTAAGAATTACAATACAATTACAAATTATATTATAATCATGTACGAGCTGAGTAACTTCGACCATATGCCCGGTGTAGTGGGAATCGCACCCACGACCCTCACGCTAATAGTCTAGCACACTACCCACTTGACTACCAGGGCGCTCGATGTTTACAAATTATCGTACTGCTTACATACATACATACATACATAATTGGTCATTATAATCCTTCGGTCAGGATTGCGGCCTAGCTTCCCATACCACTCATGTTGTGTGTGTTAATTTTTATGCATAAATGGCAGGACCTACAGTTTAAAGACGACTACGAACGACAGATTTGTGAAAAGCTTATCATGGCAGTTTTTATTTACTCTCAGAGTCTTTACCAGAAATCTGCTAAGAGGAAGTCGACGAAGAAATATTTTCATATTTTCATTTTGATATGTGACCTGGTCTTTAAACCCTGACTTTACGTCAAATAATCAAACACACTACCTACTAGCCCATGGCGACTTGTTGATCACTTATAGTAATAAAATGGAATAAACCCAATATAGAGATTGATGAACTTACTTACATACTTTCTTAATTGGCCATTAACAACTCGATTAATAGATTTCGTTCTGCCTTAACACATCCTTTCACGCATCTTTGCTTCTTGCGCGCCGGCGCCAATTGGTCATACCAATCGATGACAAGGCTTCCTCGACTTCAAGTTCACTTTGTTCGCTATCACATGATACTCGCCTCGCCGTACTGCTTGACATAACGAAAACTAGGATAAAACAATGCTAAACAAATAAACAAAACAACAAAACATACATACATACATAATTGGCCATTACAACCCTTCAGTCGGGATTACGACCTAGCTTCTCGCACCACTTATGTTGTGTGCGTTAATTTTTTATACATGAGTGGCGGGACCTACAGTTTTAAAGTCGACTCCAAACGACAGATTTTTGAGAAGCTTTTTATGGCAATTTTTACTCTCAGAGTCTTTGCCAGAAATCTGCTGAGAGGGAGTCGTCGCAGAAATATTTTTTCGTTTTGATGTCTAACCTGGGATTCGAACCCGAGCCTTTTGTCTAATAAGCCAACACACTACCCACTAGAACACGCCGACTACCAAAACTACAAAAGCAACACTGAAATTATAAATCTAAACAAGGATGCTTACATTTATAGAGATTTCGAAAAGGCGAACTCATTAATGTTCTCCTTCAAGAACATTCATCAGACTGTTTACTCCACCATCTAAAAGACAAGACAAAGCAGTCAACTGGGTTAGTAAAAGTTCAGTCAGTCTTGTGTGATGACGCGTTGTGTTTGAAGTTAGTAATCATGGTTTCAGGATCTTCGCTAGAATGATGTGTCGAATAATTGCCTAGTAATTGTTTTTTTTTTATGCAAAAGAAATAACAGAGAAAAGCAATTACTGTTGTTTACATCAAGTTGTGAACAGTGGCACAAATGTAACCAAAATCCAGCAACGGTTGTGATATATTGAGCTTAGTCAGGATGCTACGATCACAAAGGGCAATTTAATCGTTTAAACTCATGCATACGCTAATTCATTGGAAGGAAGTGGGACAAAATCTTTCATGCAGACGTAATTGGCCCCTTCAGTCAGAATTATTGATCTAGTTTCTCACAACAGTTATGTTGTGTGTTTTAATTTTATACATAAGTGGCGGGTTTAACTGGCGGGTTTAAAGTCGAATTCGAAGGAAGGGGGTTTTTTTGAGAAACTTTTTATGGCAATTTTATTTACTCTCAGAGTTTTTGCCAGAAATCTGTTGAGAAGAAATCACCGAAGAAATAGTTTTTGTAATTTGTTTTGATGTCTGGCCTATGGCTCGACACCCGGCTTTACCTCTAATAAACCTACTAGACAACGGCGAATCTTCCATTCCTTATGCATAACTGCTGAAAGAAGAGACCCTTGTTTTGAGCTTGAGTTTAGCAAAAGAAAAAACTTAACTAAAGGAAAGTATATTGGCTTAGACTTGAGGCCTCAGTTCTAAACTCAGGCAAGATGTCAAAACGAAAATATGAAAAAAAATCTCAGCAGATTTTTGGTAAATACTCTGAGGTAGCTGTGTATTGACTAATTAGGTGAGAGCCCGCAGTTCAACCCTTGGTTCACACATCTTAGACAAAACGAAATATGAAAAAGAAAAATATTTCTACGACGACTTCCACTCTGAGAGTAAATAACATCACGAAAGTATTATAGCGACGTGACTAGGAAATAAAAAATTAAAGTCACATTATTCTAGTTCCTGAAGTAAATATTTTGTAGTTCTTATGTGAAATGGCCCATATATATGTTAAGTTATCCACGGTTATAAAAACCATTGTCATTTGTTTGTTTTCTATATGTAGGGAACGTAGGGAACCCCAACCTAACCATGCTTACAATCTTTTTCAAGTGACCAACTCTACAAGTAGAGGCTTTTAAACGGATTTAAATTCTATGTTCGATTGGAATATGCGAGTAAATTTCATTGTTGGTTGCATTTAGTTGATATAACAAACAAAATCCATTCATAATACAAAAATGCTGAATGTATCTTATCGTTCTGTCATTTGAAATGAAATTCAGAGCCAAGCAGAATATGAAAGCAAAACCAAAAAAAGAAAAAAAAAACAGAACAGAAAAGAGAAAATCTGAAACGGAAGCAACAGGAGCTATACGAACGATTATGTAGTGCCACAGCCAGGCACTATGGTATGACCGAACAATACCACAATATTTGCCTTAACCTGTGGTGCTGGTGATACATAAACGTTTAACATTTTTCCAGTATCGCTTTCTCCCCTTGCTATGAATTTTTTTTTTTTTTTCGTTTGCTTTCTTTTACGAATTCCAATTCTTTTTGTGTGAGAAAAATCCATAATAATCCTGACTGCCTGCCTGCCAACCTGCCAACCTGCCGGCTTGCCTTGGCAAAGAGGAAAACTGTAAAAAAAGAAAGAAAGAAAATGTTCATGTTTTTCGAGCACCTGCAGTAGCGCACTGGCCACTAGTCAAATGAAAGAGAAGAAAGAAAAAAAAAACGGCAGGAAAAACCATGAATGAAACGCTTAAACTATCATTTCGTTAAAGGAGTCCCATTGAAGAAGCACCAGAGATGAGAACAAAATCCTACACCCAGGATAGATAATAAGAAGGAAAACGACTTACTTACACACACAGAATGGTAGAGTAAATGCAATAAAGGAAAGGAATTTTTACATTATGATGGCACTTGTACATGGCATACATACACTAAGCGCCAAAAGCGAGTAAACATGCCATGAGAAAAGTAAATGAGAATAGTCGAATAAATTTCCAAAAATAAAAACGTTTATTTATCCAATATATAAAATTCTCGAGTCACGGACCACGCCGTGGTACTGGATTATTAGACGTAAAGCCAGGATTAGAGTCCCAGGCCAAATAAAATACAAAAAGGATTTTTTCGGCGATTTCTTCTCAGCAAATTTTTGGCAAAAACTCTGAAAGTAAATAAAATTGCTATGAGAAGTTTCTCAATAATCTGTCGCTCGGTGTCGACTAGGTCAATGCGAGAAACTAGGTCAATAATCCTGACTGAAGGGTTGTAATGACCAATTATGTGTGTGTCACGGTGTTAGTGGTTGAACTCCTTCGAAATGAATCGACCGATTTTCATGAAATTTTGTGTGCATATCGGGTAGATCTGACAATCGGACAAGATCTATTTTTCATATTCCTAAATGTTAAGAAGGCGTGGCAAATCGTTAAAATTTAATATTTAGGTATAAATTAAGGATGCCAATTGGAAAATCCCGAATCTAAAAATCCCGGGATTTTCGGAATTCACAAAATATCGAATCCCGGGATATTTAAAAACTTGTTCCGGAATTTTTCGGGATTGTAAATTTATATGTATTTTTTTGGTCCTGAAAAAAATTCTATATCACTTGATATCATCGTAGATGAGGAACAACCAGAACTTCCAGTGATAAAAAATTTTTTGATGGGATTTTCAAAATCCCGAATCCCGGGATTTTTAAAAATCGATCCCGTTTGGCATCCCTAGTATATATTGACTGTAGATGAATAAAGTTTGATGGGTAAGTTCGTATAGCCGATATCGACAGTCCCAAAACAAGTCAATATCGATAAACTCACCAAAAATGGGCTTGACAACCCTTCTCCTTCAAGTGATACCTATAACTCTTAAACTACTGAATCGATTTTAACTATTCTTATTTGTTTGAAAGCTTATCAGGTTTAGATATGGCAAAAAGTAGGCGTGGCAAACCTTTAAAATTGAATATTTAGGGATATATTAAGCGTAGACAAATGCAATTTGGTGCGTCAGTTCGTAGAGTCGATATCGACAAACTCACGAAAAATGGGCGTGGCAACCCTCCCCCTTAAAGAGTTACCTTTAAGTCGGCTAATTCGATGGTTTATAACGCCATATGTCCATACATATATAATGTGTATGTATGTCTGTTAGTTTTTGGTTTGGAGCAATTACAACAAATGGAACTTCGTCAGTGCTTTATGCAGCGTACTACAATAAAAATATAATGCGGCCTGTTTTGGGCAATAAAAAAATCAATTTTGGGCGGAACGATGTTGGCCGGGTCAAATTTATTGTTGTGCTACAAGCATATTTTTTAAAATAGAAAATTTAAAATTTAAATAAGTGTTGACTCCCTTATGGCGCTCAGTGTACATACAGATGTACAAATGTATTGTATGTTACAGTTACTGGTACAGGTACAGGAAAGTCACTATCCAGGCAAAGACATCAAACAAACAAGAAACAACAGCAGCAACAATGAAAGAAAAACTTTAAAGGGAGAACTCCGAGGACAATGACCAAACAATTTATGGCTTCTCGCGTTACTAAAAGGTGGCACTAAAATACTAAATACTAGAATATCTAAAGAATAATGACATAATACACTAAAGACAACAACAGCAACAACAAACACCATAAAAAACTAAATCGAAAGGAGTATAAAGAATACATTCATGGGTGGCCGGACGGCCGGCAACATAACGAATAATAGCTCAACATGATATGGATACGATGACGTTGTTAACTGTTTAGAAACTGCTACTGCCTGTTACCTTTATTTTTTCCTTTTTTTCTTACTTTTTGTGTGTTACAAAAGGCAAGTGGAGTAAGTGACATTGTAAAAAGTCATTCCGAAATCATGGTAAGAAATAGCCACACTCACATTGCATGACCAATTGAAGTTTTGTCTTTTGGGTTAGAGGTGCAGTGCGATTAACTGAAAACAATTAACGGAAAAATACATGGAATACCTTCCAATACTCGTACAAAGGGAAACCATTTCAGTTTCAAAACCCCCATGAGTCATCACGTTTAATTGTTAATTTAATTGTCGCTTATCTGTCACATTCAATAATTCCTTTCCTTTTCTTTTGATTGTAAGCCATGGCCATTAAAAAGGCCAACATAAAGGCCAATACACAGAAAGAATTTAATCAAGTTATTACAAGCGGCACTTCAAAAGAATATTTGTAGGAAGAAAAAAAGGCAAAAATTTTTGAACTGCTTAAACGGTCTTCTCTAAGCATAAATAGATAAACCTGCTCTGAATATTTATTTATGGGATTGAGTCCTATTCCCGCCATGGTTTGTTTGTTAATACATTAAAACAGTAATCAACAGTTTTTATCAGTTTGAATGGTATTTGAGTGGTTTTACATTAAAAGGGAGAAACTAGAACTCTTTTCTCTCGAAATGTAATATTGTTACCTTTTAAAAACGTTTAAAATCTGAGCCTATAGTATGTAAATGAATTAAAAAAAAAATTTGTTTCAACTAAAATTCTTTAGTTTTTCGTACAATTCTGTGTGCCATTGTTTACAACTTGATGTAAACAACAATAATTGCTTTGTTTGTTATTCCTCTATTTCCATCCTTTGCATAAACAATAACAATCACTAAGCAATTGTTCGACAGATCTTTGTAAAGGAGATCCACAAACCACAATTACTCTCTTCAAACACACCACATCTTCACACTAGACTGACTGAACTTTACTAACTCACTTGCCTGCTTAGCATGGTTAATAGTCTGAATAATGTTCTAGAAGGTGATTGTTAGTGGATTCGCCTTCTTGAAATTTCTATAAATGTTAGCACATTTGTTTCATTATTGTTGTTTATGTGTTTTGTTTACATTTATTCTTGTAGTGTTTGTTGTTGTATTTTTTGTTTACTTGTTCGCCATTTTTTTGGTTATTTGTTTATGCTGGTGTTTGTTGTTGTATTTTTGTTTACTTATGACAAATTTTTTATTCTGGTGTTTGTTGGTGTTTTTTTGTTTACTTGTTTACCATTTTAAAGTTAAGTGAGTATTAATATATTTGAGCTGTACGTAGGACCCGTAAACCATATCGCTAAATGCTTTGATAGAATAGGAAGTATCCTAAATTTATTAAACTTAATACTGGTAAAGGCACACAGCTTTACTGCAAGACTGGAACTCTATATATCCGACAGTGTATTTGGTTTTTGAAAACCCGAAATGCGATCCAATATGGGATGCACCGAAATACTAGGAAGATATACATCAAAGCGTAGAAAATGAACCAGAAGCTATTCTCATAAGACGAAAATAAAAGATAAATGCTTTGGCGAAAATTTCCGCATTTGATCTAACAATCAGATGTATGAGGTGCTCAAAGATGTGGTCGTTGTGTAGCGTATTAATATCCAGCGGCTGAGCTAGCCCAACCATCTCCTTCGATTGGAGGAGGATGCTCCGGCGAGATGGGTATTTTGCTTTGGGATTTGCGGAAGTCTCGGAAGAAGACGATTTCGATTGCATTCAATGGACGCCGTCAAGGAAGGTCTGTCATCGAATAGTATGACCAGGTGACTAGCAAAGGCGCGCAATAAGCAGAGTCTCCTGAAAAGATGCGTTAAAGCACGCCGAAATCCATTAATTGGGTTGCTAATGGCCGTTTAGATAAGTAAGTAAATAAGAAGACAGAAACACAAAAGATTCCTATTGTTAAGATTGGCATAAACCCCTCAAAGTCCACTAAAAATCTGAAAGTTCTGTCCGAATTGTATTGTAGCTCACAAAACGTTTTAGAAAAACAGAAATCAGCAAACCCAGTGTGAGCGTACTATTCTGTTGGCTACCATCAGTTTCGGCTGTGAACGCCATAAGAGAATGGCAGTATAAGAACTGTACATACAGACATAATTGATCATTACAACCCTTCAATCGGGATTATGTCCTAGCTTCTCACACAACTAACGTTGTGTATCAATTATTATCAATTTTATAAATGAGTGCTGGGACTTATAGTTTAAAGTTAATGACGAACAATAGATTTTTGAAAATCATTTTACGGCAATTTTATTTTACTCTTAGAGAGTTTTTGCCAGAAATCTGCTGAGAGGAAAAGGGCGGAGAAATATTTTTCATATTCGCTTTTGTTTAAAATATGTGACCTGTGACCAGCGTTACCGCTGGAAATTTTTAAGAAGTCGCACAAAAAGGGGGTTTTTGAAAAAATAGTCGCACAAAAAGGTCTATAGTCTAGTCTATAGTCTTTAATTATTATAGTCTATAGTCTAGTATATAGTCTAATCTATAGTCTAGTCTATAATTTAAAATTTATCTAGGGTATAGTCTAGTATATAATCTAGTCTATAGTCTAGTCTATAGTCTAGTATATAGTCTTGTCTATAGTCTACTATATAGTCTAGTATATAGTCTTGTATATAGTCTAGTCTATAGTCTAGGATATATTCTAGTCTATAGTCTAGGATATGGTCTAGTCTATAGTCTAGAATAATACTTTTTAAAAACAGGGGAAAAAGGGGGTAAATAATCTTGAAAAGTTTCAGATTTAGTTCATTTTAGTAAGGGGACACAAAAAGTGGCGAGGTTGCTGAAAAAGTGTCAAATTGCGACTTTAGTCGCTCAACGGTAACGCTGCCTGTTACCTGGGCTATGCCATCACAGTTCATAAAAAAAAGGAAATAATGGAAGCGAGTCTTCCTGTAGCTGTTGTTCGAATTACAAATGACGATGCCATATCGTTTCGTTTTAAAGAATTTTTTCGTATTATTTAGAATACAAATTCTGTACATGTCCGCTGATAATTATGCCTGACCTCGGATTTGAACCGTGACCTCATGTCTAATAAGCCAATACACTACCTACTAGACAGAGCTTACAAGGAAAGGAAAATAACGCAAGCGAATCTTCTTGTTGTTCGAATTGCATATGACGTTGCCATATCATTGCGGTTTGAATGTTTTGTATTATTTTGAATAGAGATTGCGCCAATGATGACAAAGAACTATCTGCTGATAATTATTAAATTAAATTAAGCTTAGAATATTTGGTCATAGAAAAGCCGAGGAAAATCGAGATAATAGAGAGAGCAACTCGGCTTACTTATCCAACTGGTCATTGCAATCATTTAGTCAAGACTACAACCTAGCTTTTTACATCACCCATACTATGTGTTAATTTTATGTATGGGTGATGAGACTTACATTCGCTTCTGAACCACAGATTAAAGGAACTTTACAAAGAAATTTAATTTTTCTCGGAAAATTTTGCCAGAAGACTGATAAGAGCCAGTTGTACTCTTATACTAGACTAGAGCGAATTCTGGGTATTGCATAGAGTAGATTATTGGTAAAGCGACCAGGATTTCTTCATGTCTAGATTTCTTTTGTAATATACTTCATAGTCTCTAGTCAATGTACTTCAACGCAATGTGAGAAAAATCTGTTCCAGCTTTCATAGGAGATAATATTTCACAGTCAAATACATGGCAATGGACAAAATCCATGCAAAGATTTGTATCTAATGGATGTTATGAATAAAAATTAATGTTTTTATCTTGACAAGATGATTTCAAAAAGATATTCAAACTTTCATTAAAAACAATTTGAAGTCAATTTGTATGGGCCTCACATGCATGCACTCGTTTCACTTTCATGGTCATATTGTTCACGAGGCGATGTGTGTGCTTCAGTAAAAGAAGCAAAAAACTTAAGCAAGTCACAGGGAGCTAAAGAAAATAAGAACCAGTAGCAAGCGCCACAGTTTAGTTGAAGGAAATCAGATTAAATGCGGCGATATTTTATTTTTTCCATCTTTTTTTTTATTCAGTTTATGCTGTGTTCGTTCACTGAATTCAATTAATTTCATTTATTTGACTTTAACTTGTTCCCTGTTTTTTTTTTGTGTTTTTGTATTTTTCTCTTCTGAAATAATAATTAAGACTGCGGTAGGTTTAACAGTCAGTCAAACGCACACAAAATGAACTTCAAACGAAATAATTCCATCACTCTTGTCAAAAGAACAAAGCAAAAGAGACAAATGCCGCCCAAATTACGCTGATAATTTTTGTGTTACTTTTCGTGTTGTTGTTGGGTGTTTTTCTTTACATTCACTCAGTTTTCGTGAGATTTTTTAATAATTTTTTTCCCTTTCATTCATTCGTTTTGCTTTTGTGAACCAAATTTAATGAAGTTATTTCAACGTTGTCAACGTACGTACGTTATTATGCGGTATCGCATGTGATGTGCGTTATTTCACGGTTTAATGTTTTCCCGTTGTCAACGTCTAATACATCAGCGCTAGTTAATGGCCAGCAATTATTGTTAAAACCGCCCAAAAAAGTTTACAAAACTATTTCAACTCTTGGTGGAAATAATCACTTGTGCTATGGGTAAGTGGTATTCATCGAATTCGTTCATGTAAGTCTAAATCTTAAATTTCCCACAATATAAAGGCTAGGGACACATTCTCTTGAAGCTCCAACTAAATTATTAATGCCCAGTTGACTACTCTTTGACCTTTTGACCTCAGGCTAAAGACTAAAGGCTTCTTGTACTTGTATTTGTTTCAGCTAGAATAAAGAAAGAAATCTTATAATGAATTTGTGAATATTATAACAGAGATCTTCATCTGATTATGGACTCAGCCAATACATAATTGGTCATTACAACTCTTCAGTCAGGATTACAACCTAAGTTCTCACACAACTTATGTTGTATGCGTTAATTTTATACCTAAGTGGTGGGACCAACAGTTTAAAGTCGACTCCGAACGACAGATTTTTGAAAAGCTTTTCATGGCAATTTTTACTCTCAGAGTCTTTGCCAGAAATCTGCTGAGAGGAAGTCGCCGAAGAAATATTTTTCGTTTTGATGTCTGACCTGGGATTCGAACCCGGGCCTTTTGTCTAATAAGCTAACACATTACCCACTAGACCACGGCGACTTCATACCATTCGAAATATGTTTGATTCAAAAGCCAGCCTAATCACTTGGGTTCACAATTTTAGAAAAATATTTATAAATGATTCGAGTGAATCGAATCATTCAACGAAATGTACAGTCTTAGTTGCTGTTGCATTTAAAACAAAAGAAAAAGGACTCATCAGCAAAAGAGACAGACTAGACAGCAAAGCAAACTCACAACCTGTATTAGTGTTCGTACGCAAGTCATACTTATTTTGTGATTCTCTCTCTCAACTCTGAATGACAGAAAGGCTTTTCATCATAATTTTTATTTATTCTCAGAGTTTTTGCCAGAAATCTGCTGAGAGAAAATCACCGAAGAAATATTTTCATAGTTTTGATGTCTAACCTTAGGGGTTTGAACTCGGACCTTCAGTCTAATAAACCAACACACTACGTACTAGGTTACGAGGACTTGTATAATGTAAAAATATTATCACTTTTTAATTTCGTTCCCAACTCAACCCATTTTTCTCCAATTGATAAGGGGTCTCTAAGTAAAGGCGTAGAACTGTTGATAGAGTGAACCGCAACCCTAACATATTACTAAAGTGTGTACACAACAACTTATTGTCCCCTCTTGACAGGAAAAGCTCATGGCCCGTGATAGATACCTTAGCATACTATGCTGAATGGCTACCAATTTTTCTTATTAGGCAGTCCATGGGAGAAAATATGTGTGAAGTCTCTTGCGAAATCTATAAAATGCAGGTATAGCGAAACGCACTCTATTTAATAACTAGTTTAATTATTAAGCGAAGTATATCAAGGTGACATAAGTGGTGTGAGAAGCTAGGTCGTAATCCTGACTGAAGGATTGTAATGGCCAATTATGTATGTATATATATCAAGGTGATCGATAAGATATTTGTATGTCTACAGGATAACTCAGGACAATAGCCATTCCTTGATTATATGCGCGATTATTTTATTCATAGCAGTTAGCAACGTCGAAGTGTGGGGACCATAAAGTAATGAAATTTACTATGAAAAGTGCAAACAATATCAGCAATAAGATTGTGATCCTCATATAATCCATAAAGATCTTCTAATTGAGGAGGAATTTGAATACGACTTGAACAAAGGCAAGTTAATGAAACAGATTTAAAACAGCTGTAAATGGAAACCTTAAGGAAACTTCCGCAGAAATGGGGACAACTCCATGAGAAAAAGATGGACAGCAATATTGATATCAAGGCTAGTGTAATGGTTAAGTAGAAGAGAGGAAAAATAATGCAAATAGTGTGCGCACAAGGTTATTTTCTAGAATGTAAATGTGAAATGGGAACAGCAGAAAATCTAAGTTGCGGGGTCATTCAGTCTTTTGGATGCAGAAGATACCACAATGAGATAAGAAAATTTGTCCAGTAGGTAGGTAAGTTGAAAAAGTGGAAAGCAACCAAAGGCCTTATTTCTGTTGAAGTACACCAAAGGCATTATGAAGCCATAAATTATGCTCGGCATTAAGAATGCAATCTTACTTTCCATAGGAAATCTGTATGTTAACTTCTTTTTTAACTCCTTCCCTCCTCCGAAGTGATTTATGTCTCGTATACTATAATCCCAAGCTAATAAAAGCTGGCCAGTGAGACAAAAAGTACTCCATTGTTTTGATGTTATTACCACATGCTCTGCATTTTCCAGCACGCCAATATCCTCATGATGCACATACTTGTAAAGCCGAAGGTCACATGAGTGCACTCATGTCCTTAGTTCGCTTTTTAAAATTTTCATGATTCTCTTCTCATTACGATCGTCCTGAAGGATTTCTTTTAAGTTCTTCTTTTTGAGTATCATAAATCCACAATATTCCGTTACGTTTCCATCAACTTTCTTTCCCGTAAATATTAAAAACATTGTGAAACGAAAGTCGCCATAGTCTAGTAGGTAGTGCGATGGTATTTTAGACGTAAAGCCAGGGTTCGAGTCCCAAGCCAAACATCAAAACAAAACACAAAAAGTATTTCTCCGGCGATTTTCTCTCAGCAGATTTGTTGCAAAAACTCTGAGAGTAAATAAAGTTGTCATCAGAAGTTTCTCAAAAATCTGTCGTTTGGAGTCGACTTTAAACTGTAGGTTCCTACACAACCAAACCCAACCAAACATCTTTCTTCACATCTTCCTTTTCCTTTTTCATTTTTTTTTTTTTCCAATGGATCAAGGGATTTCTAATTGAATGCGTAGAACTGTTGAAATGCCACCCTTTCTAACTAACCTAACCTAACCTAATATGTCGTGACTAAAACACGATGAACTGCAAGCTAAAATATGTAATATTGTTACCTTTTTACCTTTTAAAAGCGTTAAAATATGAGCTCGTAGATTGCAAATAAAATAAAAATAAATTTTCTTTAATTAAAATTCTTTATTGTTCATATGCTACTATTCACAACTTGATGTAAACAACAACAATTGCTTTTCTTTGTTATTCCTTCGATTATACCCTTTGCGTAAACAATAACAACTACTACACAATTATTCAACAGGTCTTTGTAACGCAGTCTTTAAACTAAAATTACTCTCTTCAAACGCACCGCGTCTTCACTTAAGACTGACTGAACTTCACTAACTCAGTCGGTTGCTTTGTCATGCATTTTATATGGTAGATATTCAACAGATCTATGCACCGTAGACTTTAAACTAAGATTTTTTATTTTTTTTTTTTAATTGGCCATTACAATCCTTCAATCAGGATTACGACCTAACTTCTCACACCACTTATGTTGTGTGCGTTAATTTTATACATGCGTGGCGGGACCTACAGTTTAAAGTCGACTCCGAACGACAGATTTTTGAGAAACTTTTCATGGGAATTTTTACTCTCAGAGTCTTTGCCAGAAATCTGCTGAGAGGAAGTCGCCGAAGAAATATTTTTCGTTTTGATGTCTGATCTGGGATTCGAACCCGGGCCTTTTGTCTAATAAGCCAACACACTACCCACTAGACCACGGCGACTTTTAAACTAAGACTGACTGAACTTTACTAACTCAGTGCGTTGCTTTGTCATGCCTTTTATATGGCAGAGTAAACTGTTGAAGGTGAACGTTCATGTTGAGAACACACACTCAGACTTTTTACCAATAGACTGCTAAGACCGAATAGTTAAAATAAAGCTTTTTCTGGCTGAGCATTGAACTTGAAGTCCTCGTCTAGCATGACACGTTTATTATTGGCATACTTTCCATATATCATCATTATCACTTATTATCATTATCATTATCACGGAAAATCTATTAACACGGACGAAGTAAAGGAAATTTGTTCTGGCAATATATTGCGGAATCAAAAGATTGTATTCCCATGTGGTCTAATCTATGGAGTGACGTACGTACAGATTACTGCATTATTTTAGTACCAAAAAATAAATAAATATTCTCTAAAAACATAATATTCATAAGACAGCCTTTCCAGAAGGCAATAAATTATGAAAACAAATACGCAAGAAAGAGTGCCAAAAGCATTTCATATTTAAGTGAACTGAAGTCGAAAAAAACAAAAACAAGTGAAACAAATAAATTCATAACCCCCATGTTATCATTAAATGTGGTATACGATGAATGTTGTCATGCATTTTTATCTTCATCTTTTGAGATATCCCCTCCCCTACCCCTGACATTTATGACGAATGAAATCAAATAATTTTGGTTTATGAAATGTTATGAATTGAAATGAAATGTAGAAAGAGAGGGAAAGAGAGAGAGAGAGAGAGAAAAAATATATAAGATTAGGACCGGGAAGGAGTATAAAGAATGTTTTCAGCTCAATTTGATGGCCATAACATGACAGCTTTTGCTGGTAATATTGACGTAATTATTCACATTTATTGCACGAATACCATTAACTTTATGGCGACTACTTAATCATCTTTCGCTGATGATGACTGGCTCTGTGGCCATCCTCAAAACGCTAAAGGAATGCAAGAACAGCGGCTTATCAAGAGCGTTTCTCTTTCTGTTGTCCTTTTTTCATAATTTTTTTTTTTATTTCGCATACATTTACGCCAAATCAGTTGACGTTATGTATGGCAGGCCATAAGGGCGGCTCTGTTTGCTGTTCTGTTCAGTTCAGTTCGGTTCTGTTGTGTTGTGTTGCCAGTTCATTTTGCTCGATTTATTGAAGGCAAAATGGCAGGGGCAGTCATATTGCCCCCGGGAGCCTAGTGTAATGAGAGAGATTTATGCATTCATTAATCGGCTAAGTTGGTAGATTAGTTTTATGTGTGTGTGCCTGTGTGCATGACATTGGCAGGAGTATAATTTTAACATCTCCTTCTCTTTACTTACATACTTCAGTTCAGTTCAGTTCAGTGTAGTTGAGTTCTGTTGATTTTATTTTATTTCGCTTCCTTTTTGTGTTAAAGTTTTAATTTTATGCTGCTTTATTTCACATTTCATTTGCTTGGGTTTTTCTTATTTTCTTGCCATAATTACAAGGAACAACTAAAAATACCTGCGAATGGACAAAGAATAGGAGTGGTTTTCGGTTGCTTTGTGTCTCTTTCTGTTTCTGTTTTTCTGTTTTTTTTTTCATCTTGTAAGATGCAATTGTAATGACAGTGTTTTCAATGCTACAAATAAAGACATTTGGTAAGTGCAGTTCTGTTGGCTTTAAAAGTGGCAATTAAAAATTCAAATCATATTAGACCGAATGGTAAGATGGTACAGAGGTATGCACAAGGGCATGCAAGATTTTTAATCCTATTTTGTAAACTTTATTGTAGATCAAAATATTGTGTCAAGCCTTAGCCAGATATCTGGCAAAAACTCTGAGAGTAAATAAAATTGCCATGAAAAAGTTTCTGAAGTCACCGTAGTCTAGTAGGTAGTATGTTGGCTTATTAGACTTAAGGCCATGGTTCGAGCCCCAGGCCAGATATCAAAACAAAACCCAAACAGTATTTCTTCAGCAATTTCCTCTCTGCAAATTTCTGGCAATAATTCTGAGAGTAAATAAAATTGCCATAAACGACTTAAAACTATAGGTTTCGCCATTCATGTTTGAAATTATCAAACACAACATCAGTGGTATGAGTAGCTAGGGCGTAATCCTGACCAATTATGTGTCATGTCTTCAAGCAAGGTAAACAAAGCTAGGAACAACGCAAAATATTGTAATAATGTTGATCTGAACTATACCTAAACCTGCATTCGATCATGGTTTTGTGCTACAGATACCATATACATCCTTTATGGTAATGATTTACACCTTCCTGTAAATGTCATTGAGATTTGCGCTTAAAAGAAACCAATTGTTACGTTTTTACCTTTTATAAATATTTAAAATACGAGCTCGTAGATTGTAAATGAATTAGAAATAAATTTACCTTTATTTTTAATTAAAATTCTTTATTATTCGCACAATTCTGTATGCCACTGTTCATAACTTGATGTAAACAACAACAATTACTCTCTTTGTTATTCCCCTGTTTACATCCTTTGCATAAACAATAACAATTACTAGACAATTGTTTGACAGACCTTTGTAACGGAGATTTTCAAATCACGATTATTCCCTTCACACACACCGCGCCTTCACACAAGACTGACTAAATCCTTTACTACGCAAGAAAGTCGTATGTGAAATCTTGTGAGAACAACTAAATATTAGATCGGCTCTTGCACTACCAGTTAATTATAGTACTTTTCAGTCTGAAATTACTTAATTGATTATTACAACCATTTAGTCAGGCCTACAACCTGGTTTTTTACATCGCCCATGTTGTCTGTGTTAGTTTTGTATATGAGTGACGGGGGACCTACAGTTTAAAGTCGACTCCGAAAAACCGATTTTTGAGAAATTTTTCATGGCAATTTTACTTTTTCTTAGGTCTTTTGTCAGAAATTCGTTGAATTTGAGATGTCTGTTGTTACCTCTACTTGAATTCTTGGGTACGGGAACATCTGAAGGTATTAAATAGACCGTAGCACTTGCCAAAGCTATCAAAATTCCCTTTAGAGAACCTCATAGCAGGGATAACACGACACTCAGCTCAGTGTGTTCGCGACAGAAGAGTAGAAATACCTCAAAACGGGCATGAATAGAAGGAGATTCCAGAACATCTGCTTTGACATTGTCCGGTTCTTGAAAGCCTAAAAAGTTGAAATCCACAACATGTCTAGCCAAAGGCAATTTGAGAAATAATCACACTGTTATTAGACTCTCGATTTGTTGTAGAGATGCCAACAACCAAGAGCTATAATTACATACATATGTACATACATAATTGGCCATTACAAGCTTTCAGTTAGGATTACAGTCTAGCTTTTCAACACCACTTATATTGTGTGTGTAAATTTTATACAGAAGTGGCTAGACCTACAGTTTAAAGTCTATTCCGATTGATAGTTTGTTTGAGAAACTTTTCACGGCAATTTTATTTACGCTCAGAGTTTTTACCAGAAATCCGAACGACAGTTTGTTTTAGAAACTTTTCATAGCAATTTTATTTACTCTCAGAGTTTTTGCCAGAAATCTGGCCGGGGATTTGAACGCTAGCTTCACGTCTAATATGTCAACACACTACGTACTAGACACCGACGACATGACGGAATAGGAAATTGTAGTTGCCGTAGTCTAGTGCAGCAGCCTGAGGGTAATCAAAAGAGAAGTCCTACGTAAGATCTTCGATCCAGTGCGAGTTGACGATAATTTCCGCATCCGATCCAACAGTGAGCTGTATGAACTCCTCAACGACATGGATGTTGTGCAGCGTATTAATATCCAGCGGCTGTGCTGTCCGAATGGAGGAGGCCGGTCCTGCGAGATGGGTGTTCGATACGGTGATCTGCATTGGAAAGACTAGATCGAGTAATCTTTGTCATTCTTTGTTGTGACCAGCTTGTGCAGGCGCGTAAGAAGCAGAGGCGCCTGGAAGTTAAGTAAGTAAATCAAGGAAGTAGTCTAGTAAGTAGTGTGTTGGCTTATTAGACCCTAGGACAGTAGTCTGGAATGATATGAACTATGAAATAAATATTTCTTCGGCGACTTCCTTTCAACAGACTGCTGGTAAACACTTTGGGAGTTAATTAAACATCCATGAAAAAGAGCTTCAAAAATCTGGCGCTCTGGATCGACTTAACATACGCAATAAAAGTGGTATGAGAATGTGGGTCGTAATCGTGACTGAAGGGTTGTAATGACAAATTGCGTATGTGTTTGTGTGTATCAATCCTTCGAAATAATATGAAACACCTCAGCTATAGACATCCTATTACCCTTTGCTGTACTATTTTTACGGTTGGATTTCGTTGTCCTAAACCAAATGCGTCCAATACTTAAATTCCTTATAAGTGAGATGTGAATATATTCAGAGTGATGGTCATGCAAAAATAGTGAGAATATCTTGTATAAATCACCTCTTAATTGTGTAAGAGTTCCTTTCTAATCTCTTCTCCATTGTCTCCATACAAACCACTGTGCAAGAGCATTTCCTAAGTTCATCGTTAGAGTACATAAGGAAAAGATGGTGTCATGCTTAAAACTAAACATTGATTAAATCTTTTGTTACCTGTTTTTACTGTCGCATATTTATTTTCATTACGATTTTCTTGTTTTTTTGTCTTTTCTTTTCATTCTTCTACTGTAACAAAACCTAGAGAATCCGAACAAAAACAAGAACATAAAGTAAGACTCGACAAGAAAATGAAAATGAACAAGTAGATTGAGGAACCTCAGGCACTTGTATACAGTGCCTGGCAGTCTAAGGCCAACAAAATAAATATTTTGAAAATTTTGTTTCGCCAACAATTCACCGCAGAGTGTGTGTGTGTGTTTGTATTTTGTGGCAGCATATGAAATCAAGCAAATAAGAGGCATGCAACGAATGGCAAGTAAATAAAAATAAAATTAAAAAAAGACAAGAAACACTGGTAATTCACAGGAGATTAATGCCAGACATTTGTAAATTCAAGGAGATGCCATCAGAGAGTTGCACGCTAAATTAAAGCATCGAACATTAATTTTACTTTCGTTATTAACAGCACAAAAGCCATACACACACGGAATAAAAAGGAAATGTTGTAATAAAAATTAAAACAAATAAATAAACGAATGACACAAAAAAAAAGTGAAAAAAAAGAATAAAGAAAATAAATAAAGAAAAATAAAAGAAATAAAAATTATAAATTCATGATCTGTTGGACATGAAAATGATTTTATGGTAGCAATCAACAATAAAAAAAGAACCCAAAAGAAAAACAATTAATGCCTTGAAATGCTTACAATTGTACAGAATAGATGGGGTATCCCTTTTATTTTTTAAACGAATTGGTTTCTAAGATAAAAACATTAGTTTTATCACCATATAATCAATGAATGATTGAATGAAAGGCTTGATTGAACCTATGCTTGACTTCAACCATGTTTGTGCTCTTATATGGCATTATCACTGATCAGAAGCTAAGGTTAAGTACAAACCCGCGACAGTAAACAGTTTTTATTGCGAATCAATTTCCATAAAATAAAAGCCTGCAAAGAAATTATTTATCTTCTAGTAACATCCTTCTCAATAATAAGCCTGTTAAAGACTTACTTAGCACGGCAGTAAGAGAATGTACCTGCATCAGTGACAAGTTGAGTTGATTAATTGCCACATGACAACAGCGCCAAATCTGAAGTATTATTGCCGCGAAGAGGCTCAGAGTAGTATATAACTGTGACACTTCCTTCAAACTTCAAAGGATATCCTTACAATGTCTTCTCTAAGTCTATTACTTTAAAAATCTTCAGCATTCTGTTTGGTGTTAACAACTGCAACTCCTAACTTAGCAACTGATATTCCTCTGGAATGTATTAACGTCTCAGAGATTCCAAATAACTGTTCTAATGGTTCGCTTTCATTGTCACAAAATCTACATATTGAGTCCACTATGATCCTCATTCTGAACAAGCGTTCTCACATACCCTGTTATGTGATCGATTAATAAACCCACGTCGTTCCGACCACCGAGTACTGTACTTGTCAGAATTGGCAAGTATACGTCCTCTAACCTAACCTAACCTAAGGAGAGCCTTTGCATCTCTTTCGTTGACTCGTATATACTCGTATTGTACTAGTATTACATATTATTAAGTAGTTTCTCACACCACTTATGTTATATGTGTTATGTTTATCCATGGTTTGACTTGCAGTTTAAAGTCGAGAGAGTTTTTGTTAGAAATCTGCCGAGAAGATTATGCCGGAGAAATAATTTTATTTATTTGGTTCTAATACAGATGTCTGATCTAGAGTTTGAACTATGGCCTGACGTTTAATACAAAACACTACCTACTAGTCTATGGCTAGTACTATGTTGTTGATTACACTTTTTCAAATATTTGACCCCATCCGTGACTTGCAAGCACCTTTATGCGAAAGCTTATGTGCTAACTAATTGCCTTGAACTCCCACAAAATCTGGTGATTCTATTTTCCCTATTTGGCCTGTTTCATACTATCTACGATTTAATCCCATAAGAACGAGGTGCTCGAACGACTGCCAGACTATCGAATAGCACTTCTACCTTCCACCCCTTTTATCTTCTGTCCAAGTTGAATTGATCACATCTTTCGATGACCTAGACTACGGTTTGAACGATAACCATGAGTTTTCCCATGGTTATAAGGGTATAAGGAACCCGCTTGTAGAAACACCAGACAGATCTGGGCGACCATAGCGTATATGCAGAACGGAACTTGCCTTCAACCTACCAAGAATACATCCAAGGAATCCCATAGCTGTTATAACTGGACTCTAGACTTTGAGTGTTCTTGTCAGAAGAATGGGAATAATTTTATAATGATTTCTACGGAACCTGTAGCGATGACGACAAATAGGCTACCTACAGCTTCTGTCCCCATCTGTATACATACATAATTGGCCATTATAATCCTTCAGTCAGGATTACGACCTAGCTTCTCACACCACTTATGTTGTGTGCGTTAATTTTATACATGAGTGGCGGGACCTACAGTTTTAAAGTCGACTCCGAACGACAGATTTTTGAGAAGCTTTTCATGGCAATTTTTACTCTCAGAGTTTTTCCCAGAAATCTGCTGAGAGGTAGTCGCCGAAGAAATATTTTTCGTTTTGATGTCTCACCTGGGATTCGAACCCGGGCCTTTTGTCTAATAAGCCAACACACTTACCCACTAGACCACGGCGACTTCTGTATACCATAAATTTATTCCTCTTTTAAAAAGTATGTAGCTGCCAGTTTGCTTTATTTGTTTAATTATTAAGTCTCGCTGTGAAGGATAGTTAAGCAAGGAGTCGTTAGCCAAATGATTCATTAAATTAGAATTGTTTTCTATTGATCGGACCATTATCGTCGAAACATTTGTCTTCGCTACCAATGCATAGGAATTAAATCCAAATGAATTAAATCAGAGTCGCTGTATGGCAGGTTTTCATAGTCGCTATTAGGTTTATGAACATATGTTCGTATATCTGTATCTTGTCGAACTTCATTTTAGCTGTGGTCAGATTTATTCTCTTTGCTACTGTATTCCTCTGGTCTAACCATTATAGTATATGCAGTACATGATTATTGGATTACATTCACAGGAATTCCCCTGCAAGCCCCAACACTTCATTATTATATGCCCTACAAATGAAAATTCTTTTCCTTTTAACCGATTTGGTCTTGGGTAAAATTTCAGACCATAACATACATACATAATTGGCCATTACAACCCTTCAGTCAGGATTACGACCTAGCTTCTCACACCACTTATGTTGTGTGCGTTAATTTTATACATGGGTGGCGGGAGATACAGTTTAAAGTCGACTCCGAACAACAGATTTTTGAGAAGCTTTTCATAGTAATTTTTACTCTCAGAGTCTTTGCCAGAAATCTGCTGAGAGGAAGTCGCCGAAGAAATATTTTTTCGTTTTGATGTCTGACCTGATGTCTGTCAGACCATAAAGTTGAATAAATTCAACGCATTTTCTATCCTATTTTCACTGAAGTTGCCATACCCTAGTATGTTGGCTTATTAAACATGAGGCCTTGGTTCAAGACCTAGGTTCAGAAATATCCAACAAAACGAAACTTGAGAAAATATTTCTTCGTCGACTGCCTCTCAGCAGATTTCTGCCAAAAGCTCTGAGAATAAATGAAATTGTCATGAAAAGTTTCTCCTAATTTGACGGTCAGTTTTCGCCGTAATTAATTAACTGCACCGTATGGTTTGTTCTAAAAGTATCAGTCATTCACGTAACATCTTAGTCTCCACTGTACAGTTTTAAAACTATTGGGTCCGTCATCTAACGTTTTTTTTTTTTTGCAACTAGTGCTTATTTCATGAATGGGAACACTTAGCTTACGTCTGATTTGATAGATCATTAGTTTTATACTTTCGCTGAACGAATACGGTTATGTATACACGTTTTCGCTTCGCTAAATGGACCTGCGATCGACTTACAGAAGATGCCGATTTTGGCAAAAAAAAAATCATCTTTTCAGATGAAGCTCATTTTGATCTTGGTGTGTATGTAGAGAAGTCGCCGTGGTCTAGTGGGTAGTGTGTTGGCTTATTAGACAAAAGGCCCGGGTTCAAATCCCAGGTCAGACATCAAAACGAAAAAATATTTCTTCGGCGACTTCCTCTCAGCAGATTTCTGGCAAAGACTCTGAGAGTAAACAAAATTGCCATGAAAAAGCTTCTCAAAAATCTGTCGTTCGGAGACGACTTTAAACTGTAGGTCCCGCCACTCATGTATAAAATTAACGCACACAGCATAAGTGGTGTGAGAAGCTAGGTCGTAATCCTGACTGAAGGGTTGTAATGGCCAGTTATGTATGTATGTGTGTATGTAGATAAGAAAAAATCCGGTCGCGTACATTGAAAAGCCGACGCACCCAAAACGAGTCACTGTTTGGTAGCGATTATGGTCCAGAGGCATAATTGGGCCATTTTTCTTCGAAAATGAGCAAGGAGTAGCCGTTACAATCAATGGCGATCGTTATCGGGCTATGCTGAACGAATTTTTGTTCACAAAAATTGAAGAGGATGATATTGGCAACATTTGGTTTCAATAGAACGGCGTTACGTGCTCCACAGCCGAAGCTACACTCGATGTTTTGCGCACTGTTTTTGAACATCGCATTATTAGCCGCAGAGCTGATGTCCTTTGGCCACCTCGAAGTTGCGATTTGGCACCATTAGACTATTATTTGTGCAGTGCCGTCAAAGATAAGTGTTACGCTAGCATACCAGAGACAATCGACGCTTTAAAGGACAATATTATTGTTTTGGGTTTGAAACAATGCGGTTATACTACGATTCATGAGCGTTTGTATTTGTTGCTTTCAGTTATGGGAGTCCCCTGTGGATAATTTTGTTTTTTGGTTCTCTGGGTTTTGCCAAAATATTTTTGTAATTGGTAATAAAAATTGAATTTAAGTTGAATTGAAGTCGCCGTGGTCTAGTGGGTAGTGTGTTGGCTTATTAGACGAAAGGCCTGGGTTCGAATCCCAGGTCAGACATCAAAACGAAAAATATTTCTTCGGCGACTTCCTCTCAGCAGATTTCTGGCAAAGACTCTGAGAGTAAAAATTGCCATCAAAAGCTTCTCAAAAATCTGTCGTTCGGAGTCGACTTTAAACTGTAGGTCCCGCCACTCATGTATAAAATTAACGCACACAACATAAGTGGTGTGAGAAGCTAGGTCGTAATCCTGACTGGAAGGGTTGTAATGGCCAATTATGTATGTGTATTCGTGAAGCCATTGGTAAAATATAGCTGCACACAATCGATAATGTTCTTAAAAATTGGACCGATCGTATAGGCTACTGCATGGCCAGCCGAGAAAGCCATTTGAATGAAATTATTTTCCATTATTAACCGGAAGGATTGTACTTTCAAACAAAAAAAGAAATTTGAAAAAATATTCAGTAGTTCTTTTTTAAAGCATTTTCAAAAAAAAAAGTTATTTGGCGGACCCTTTATTATTCACGCTAAAGGCAACAGCAGAACCCCATGTCGGTCGGACTTTTTCTTAAAATTTTCAATGTTTTTTAAGGATATTCGGACATTCTTAATACAAGTTCATATATGACATTCCTTACCAAACAATTTAGCGATTTAACTCCAATGAAACTTGGTTGTTCTGTTGCTTTCTTACGCCTTTTTTAACAAAAATAAAAGAGGGTAAGGAAATCAATAGAAAAAAGAAGAATGGAAATAATTGTTGTATTTAGGAAAAGTTTTGTAAATATTCATCATTCATTAATAAATCTTTATTCAGCAAATAAATCATCACCAACACAGCAACAGCAACATCCTCATCATCATCACCATCAGCATCATTGACACGAACAATTCGAATTCGAATGTCATTACGGTTGACTCGACCAGGGTGTTGGGGTTCAATCGGTTTAACAGTAGTTCTATGTTGGTTTTGTTAGGTTGGATAGTTTTAGGTTAAACATCTCATTAAATCTGAAAATCATGAATTTTATTATTTTCATCTTACACTCACTCACTCTCCCCTTCCCACCAAAACGAAAAGAACTGAAGCGATGCGGAGAAAAAGTCATGAGGCAGGCAACAAAAGTAAGATTTAATGTTGGCAGTAGAAAAAACAAAAGAAAACGAGAGAGAAAACTTTTTTGTTGTTGTTGTTGTTGTTAGCTTTTACACATTAGCACATGAAAGTTTTTCTTTTTTTGTTTCCCCAGTTTTTGTTTTCTCTTCTATTTCGGAATATCAGGCAGAAGTGAACGTTTTTCTTGTTTTTTTTTTGTTTTTTTTGCTGGCATTAGGAAAGGGAAACAGATGTTCTACCTCGTTGAGTAAACATGAGTAGAAGCATGCTTTAGTAGCTTTTCCCCTCCTTATTTATTCATTTGTTACGAGCGGCAAAACTGAAACTCATTAGGGCAACAACTTTACTCATTATGAGTCCGCACTTTTAACAGATATTTTTTCCCAATTTTTTTTTTTTTCGTTTTTCTTCTCAATTTTTTTTTGTTTTTTTTTGTTTCTTCTTCGGTGCTTTTTCCATTAATGTTTGTAGTTGTTGGGTGGGCTGTTACAGGTCCCTTACAAATCCAAGAGTTATTAAACTTGCTTTCTTTATTTCGTTTTTTTTTTTTTTATTTCATTTTTAGTGTGATTATTTCGTTTTTCTAATTTTTTTTTGTTTTTTGGATTTCTTTTTTATTATTTTTGATAGCAAAAATAACCCTCTTCTCTATGGATTTGTTAGATAAGGACGATGTATTTGTATTGTGTGTGTATGAGAATGAATTCATATGAAAGAATGTATATTCGAATGAGCTTTTCATCACATTTGCCGCATTTCATATGTAATGACTACCAGGATTCGTAAGTTTACTGGCTACAACACTTAAAAGAAAAAAGAATTGCAAAGGATATTACGAGCCATAGAATGTGGTGATGGTACATGGATAGCTACATACATAATTGATCATTACAACCCTCTAGTCAGGATTAGGACTTAGCTTTTCATACCACTTACATATGTGGTGAGTGTTAATTTTATACAGGATGGGCAAAACCTACAGCTTAAAGTCGAATACAGGTTATTGAGAAACTTTTACTGGCCTGAAATCTGCTAAAAGGTATTCGCCAAAGAAATACCTACGTCTACCTACTAGACTATGGTGGCTCCTGATGTATTGTTGATGATCTATAACTGAACATAATCGCATTCAACGTTGATTATCATGAACTAAAAATAATTCTTCGTATTCGTCTTCATTTTACTAAAGTAACATTGATCGCTATTCATTCCATACGTGATATAGTTCTCACAACTAAACACCTTTAAAAAGGTCGAAAATATGTTAGTAATGCTCTGTTTACATTTATTCTTGTAGAGTTTGTTGGTATATTTTAGTTTACTTGTTTACAATTTTTTCATGCTCGTGTTTGTTGTTATATTAAGCAGTGCGATAATTTGTAAACACGTTTGTTTACTACATTGATTTTGTTTTTGTATGTTTTGTTCATAGTTTTAATGTTAAACGATGTAAAAGCAAAAGACCAGTATTTAGTATTTATTTTCACACATACATACATACTTAATTGGCCATTACAATCCTTCAGTATGGATTACGACCTAGTTTCTCGCACCAGTTATGTTGTGTGTGTTAATTTTATACTTGATTGGTGGAACATACAGTTTAAAGTCAACTCCCAACAATAGATTATTTTTTACAAATTTTTCACGACAATTTTATTTTATTCTCAAAGTTTTTTTTACCAGAAATCTGCTGAGAAGTAGTCGTCTATAAATTATTTGTCATATTTTCGTTCTAATGCCTGACTTCGGGTTTGAACTTGACCTCACGTCTAATAAGCCAATACACTACCTACTAGACACAGTTTACAAGGAAACTGCAATAACGCAAGCGAGTCTTCCTGTTGCTGTCGTTCGAATTACAAATGACGATGACATATCATTGCGGGTTGAACGCGTTGTATTATTTTGAATACAGATTACGCCAATGATGACTTTCATCATCGAAGAACTATCTACTGTAATAACTTAGTTAAACTTATAATATATTGTTACGAAAGTAGAAATGGTGTTGATAAAGTAATAAACAAAAGTCCCAAAAAACAAAACGATTGACTTGATAACTAGATCAAAGAATAAACAAAAATATAGCAACAACATCAGCATAAAAAAAATATAAGAGATAAAAGATGTAAACAACCAACAACAATGTGCAACGAATGAAGAAAAAAACAAGCAAAAACAAAATGCATATAAGCCACGGAAACACCAATAATGAAAATAAGTTGATTATATTCTTGGATTTTTCCCGAAGGCCCTCATTCTTCGTCGAGAGCATTCATCACACTGTTAACCCAGCGATATAAAATGAAAAACGAAGCGAGGAATGATCTAGTTCGAATTAAATCAGTTGTATGTGAAGACGTCACGTCTTATTCCGTGAGAATTAAATCAGGTGTGTGTGAAGACACGAGATCAAGCAATAATTCAGTCAGACTTGTGTGCAGACAAGTTGCGTGTGAAGAAAACAGTTGTTAGTGTACGAAGAAAATAGAGGCAATATAAGAGTAACTGGGATTACTTACTTAATTGGTAATTACAGCCCTTCAGTCAGGACTACAAACTGGATTTTTACACAATCCATATCGTGTGTCTTAATTTTATGTATGAGTGTTGAAGCTGTTCATGGCAATTTAAATTTTCTCTCAGAATGTTTGCCAAAAGACTGATAAGAGGCAGTATCCAAGCAAAATATTTTTCCCTATTTCGTTTAAACCGAGATATTTGAGGCTGGAGCTGAACCATGGCCTCTCGTCTATTAAGCCAATAGACTGTGGCGACTTTCTTTGGTTAAACTGTGTTACTAAAACCAATTCGTTTTGCTTTGTTGCTTGAATAAAATCCTGAAAACTTTTCAATGCTTTATTGGCATCCATTAAAATATTGTAAACGATATTGTAGGGGCATAAAACAAAAGCTGATTTCAATTTTCTTTTTTTTATTTTGATTTTCTATTTTAAGTAGTGATGAGGACAAAATAAATCCAGAATGCTCTTCAAAACAAACTGATTTTTTTGTATATTTTTCTTACAGCCCCTATACTATGTAGAAATCAAGTAAAAACAATGCCGCTGAAGGACAATGGAATGGTGGATACAACAGCCAAAAAAAAAATATTGTCAACTCTCATGGAAATTATACGACTTCTTGAATTCATGTAAAGATTTTGAAACGAAACGAACAAAAACGAACAAATTAATAAGAAACAAGAAAAATTTTTACAAGGCAAAGCAAAAAAAAAAGAAAAAAAGGACAAAAATTAAGCGAAATATGAAGGATATGTTAACACTTGGCTGTTTTATAGGAAACTGAAGGCCTTCTATGGCTAACATAAGTGATTAAATGCAGGGGAAAAAATAAGGCAGCCTGCCTTTAACAGGCTCTGTTTAAAGGTGGTTATCGAAAGGATAGCTGAGCTAAAAAAAAAAGTTTAAATAAAGTCCTGTTTTGATCCCCTTTTCTAGGCAACACAAAAAAGCAATACAGCCGTTCGTTGTCTGCCCTCTTCTCTTTTCTATTCTTTACATTTTAAGGCTCAAAGAAATCCAGAAATGCTTTAGGAAATTACAGAAAAAGAGAAACTAAATAGAAAACAAAAACGTACATAGAGAAACAGGCTTAAAACAAAATTAAATAGAAAAACAAATACAACAACAACAAAATATGCAATGCATTCGAGTTCGACGTCTTTTGAAGAGAGAATCATCATCTCATCTGTACTGTACTACACTTGTTAAGCGTGACGACAAGGAAAAAAAGTGAAAATAAAACCAAAAAAAAACCAAAAAAAAATAAGAAAAAATAAGAAACGAAATCCTTAAAAATGTAAAGCATGTCAACAAAAACAAAACAAAGCAAAATAAAAATCCAAAAACAGAAAAAAAAATCAAAAGCAACAACAGCAACAAATCTAAAGGAAAAAACATAAAATAAAAATCCCCCCTTTTTACAGAAAATATCCACTCTCGCTAGCTCTCACTCTCCATCTCTCTATGCATTTATTAATGCAAAATGATGTTTTTGTTTTTGTTTTTGATTTTCTTTACTTTGCCACCCATACATACAAAATACTTAAAAGCAACAGCAAAAACAAAACAAAAACAATAAAAAATAGAAGCAAAGAAAAAAAGCATAGAAATTAAGCAAAAATAAAAAGAAGAGTATTTTTTGTTGCTGTAGCAAATAAATAGAAAAAGAAAGTTCAGGCTTAACAAACAAACACTCATGCTTACACTAGCACTTACACACTTACACATGCTCATAGAAATAATGCCTATAAAAATTATAAGATGGATGCCTATGTGTTTGTGTATGTGTATGTTTAGGTAAATGTGGTGACATTTAAAAAATAAAGAAAGTAAAATTATACTCAAGTACACACTACATACACTTCAACATTCCCCTATGCAATGTGCATTGCGCACTTATCTACGTCTGCTTATGGTATGGTATGGTATGGTATGCCTTCACATGTATTCTCTGTCTCCTAAACAAGTATTTGCAAGTAAAACTCCTGTTAATGTTTATGTATGTATGTATGTATGCTTAAGAGCATGGCTATATTACATATATGTATATGTATTAGTGTGTTAATACACAGAAATTCTACACATTCATAATGTGTGTTCTCTTTAAACAACAATGACATCCCATTTGGGTGCGCTCTTTAAGGCCGTTTGCAGTATTTATTCGTACATTTGTTTTATGTTTTCTTGTTCTTTTTTGTTTTTGTTTTTTTTTTCTGTGTTTCATTGCAAATAAAACAAAAACTATTCAGTGAAGAGAATAACAATAATAGGTCAGGACTTTACAGTAATCATACACAGTAATAATGGCGAGAATTATTTATAGCGTGTGCATAACATATTAAAAATGTTTAATATTGGACGGGGTTTTCGTGAAATTTTAATTTATTTTTATTGCAAAATTTAATTTTATTTATTGCAAAATTAATTGCAAATCAGTTATTAGCATTTCTATTAATTTCTACAAATTTTTAGAAGTACACTTAAAGCACATTGTGTTTTAGTTTTAAAGGGTCCGCCAAATAACTTTCTTTTTTTTGAAAATCCTTTAAAAACAACTGCTGAATATTTTCTCAAATTTCGTTTTCTATTTGAAAGTACAATCCTTCCGGTTAATAATGGAAAATAATTTCATTCAAATAACTGCCTCGGCTGGCCATGCAGTAGCCTACACAATCGGTCCAATTTTTAAGCACATTATTGATTGTGTGCGGGTATATAAACAAGCAAAATTGTCGCATTTGGGGCACTGAAAACCCGCACGCACATCTTAAAAAGCCGACCCACCCAAAACGAGTCACTGTTTGGTGCGGATTTTGGTCCAAAGGCATAATTTGGCCATTTTTCTTCGAAAATGATCAAGGCGCGACCGTTACAGTCAATGGTGATCGTTATCGGGCCATGTTGAATGAATTTTTGTTCACAATAATTAAAGAGGAGGATATTGGCAACATTTGGTTTCAACAGGACGGCCCTACATGCCACACAGCCGAAGCTACACTCGATGTCTTCCACCTTGTTTTTGAAGATCGCATTATCAGCCGCAGAGCTGATGTCGTTTGGGCACCACTGAGCTGAGATTTGACACCGTTGGACTATTATTTGTGAGGTGCCGTCAAAGATAAGTGTTACGCCGACAAGCCAGAGACAATTGAAGACAATTCGTGAAGCCGTTGGTGAAATACAACTGCACACAATCGATAATGTTTTTAGAAATGGACCGATCAAGTAGGTTACTGCATGCCCAGCAGAGGCAGCCGTTAGAATGAAATTATTTTCCATTATTAATCGGAAAGATTGGACTTTTAAATAAAAAACGAAATTTGAGAAAATATTCAGTAGTTGTTTTTTAAAGCATTTTCAAAAAAAAAAAAAGTTTCTTGGCGGTCCCTTTACATCGCTTAACATTAAAATTAAACAAAACAAAAGCTACAAAGAAAAAACAATGCAGTAAATAAATTTGTTTACAAATTATCGTACTGCTAAATATAACAACAAACACCGGAAAAAAAATTTAAAAAAATGTAAACAAAAATCCACAAACAATACCGCAAAAATAAATGTAAATAACGATGTATAAATTTATAGGGATTTCGGGAAGACGAAATAATGAAAGGCCGCCTTCAAGGAGATCCATCAGACTGTTTACTCTGTCATATAAAAGGCAAGCCAAAGTAGGCAACTGGGTTAGTAAAATTTCAGTCATTCTTGTTTTAAAAAGCGATGCGTTTGAAGCAAGTAATCATGGTTTGAAGTCGTCGTAGTCTAGGTGGTAGTGTGTTGGCTTATTAGACTGAAGTGATTAAAAAAAATAATAAAAAAAACTCCAGGAATTCAAGTCCCTTTTGGAAGCGTTTAGAAAATTTTTGTTTTTTGTTAAATCTTCCTTCGGTTCAATGAAATTTTACGGTGTTTTACGAATTACCGTTTAATGAATTCTATTCAAGTAGACGACATTTTCTTTTTAATGGTTCACAATGATTCCCCCCTGAAGTCGTCGTAGTGTAGTAGGTAATGTATTGTAGTGCATCAAGTCGCAGATCAGAAATTTCCAACGAATTAAATGACTGCTGGTGACTTGCTCTCAGAAGATTTCTGTAAAAAACTCTATGAAAGTAAATAAAATTGCCATGAAAAGTTTCTCAAAAATATATTTTTCGGAATCGACATTAAACTTTAGATCCAGCCACTCAGGTATAAAATTAACACGC
The DNA here is from genome assembly GCA_014635995.1 of Sarcophaga peregrina. Lineage (NCBI taxonomy): Eukaryota > Metazoa > Arthropoda > Insecta > Diptera > Sarcophagidae > Sarcophaga > Sarcophaga peregrina. The sequence continues at coordinate 9,135,409 of CM025790.1, read as the reverse complement.
ACAGCATAAATGGTTTGAGAAGCTAAATCGTAAGCCTGACTGAAGAGTTGTAATGACTAACTATGTATGTATAATTTTAACACTTTATCAGAAATTACCCGGACAGAGTGAAAATGATTTGTAATCTTACATTCCTCATTTATAAGATTTTGAATTTCGATTTGGATTTAGAGAAGTGACAACTTGTGTTAGTAAAACCAATTACTTTCAATATACCTTTGCCTTCGTTTTAAGAACAGTCGGAAAACATCACTCTCACCTTCTTTGCTTTGATTCAATTTCATTAATGAAATCCTTTGTACAAAATTTTTTGCGTTGCTAAATTGGGTGGCGTGTTCTAAGAAACTTTACTCGTATAATTTTATTTTTTCTTAACACAACTCTTTATTTGTCTACCTATGATGATCGGTATTTAACCCATTTACAGCCAATCAAAAAGTACAAGTAAAATTTTTGAAATTTTATGGTATATTTATTTTTAACAATACAAATAAACAAAAACGTAAAAAAAAATTAAAAAAAAAAATTGAATTCAGGACATTAGAGGGGTGTACCCAAATTGGTACAATGGCCACTTATGAGTGATATTTTGCAAAACACGTTTTGTCAACGCAGAGTGTTTTTTGCATTTTTGCAACTCCAGCGGTTTCTATTGTGGCAGATGACACAACGCACACGCTAGGGAAGTTTTTCTGGAACATGATCAGCGCCGTCTAGATTTAGACCCTCAATATTTTATGACGAAGGCCGAGCAGAATGTCTTTTGGATGACTGTTTTGGATAATATCTAGCTATAGATCGACGAAATTGTAATTGGTCCATTGGATCTTCTTTACAACATTCATGTAGGCGCCACGCATTTGATATTGCCAGGTCAACTATGTACGTAAATAAACACCACCACCATTTTTTGCTATGGATGCTAATTCTGTACAAAGATATAGATTGATCCATTTCATCCACTCCGCCCATGTTTTTATTATAAGTTTGAAACAAGTGAGGTATTTCCATATCAACCTTTTGTTTTTTTTCAGAAGACCACCTTTAGTTTTTCCTACTGGTTCATATGAATCATAATTTGTCACCATTGTGCAGATACTATTATCCATCCATAATTCATTATTTTTGTCAAATCTGTAATCGAAATCGGCTCTTGATTTCTTCATCATTTATTTTGCATTTGGCAGAGGGCATTTTTTAGTGCGGTTTTCTCGGATTGTTCCTGTGGCACGGTAGCCTAAATTACGTAAATCATTGAGTAACTCAAAATTCGTGAAAAAATTGTCAAAAAAGATTTTGTGGTTGGCAGGATTCATGGACAATTTTTGTACCAACATTTTCACAACCCTAGTACCCAAAGGCTCAGAAACAGGTATAGTTGATTTACCGCAATAAATATCAAAACAGTAACAATATCCAGAGGAACTTGCTGCAACCCAGTTTTTATAACCCAACCGAATAGGTTTGCCTCGTATATATTGTTTTGCTGAATGGCGACGGTTTAGGGCTGCCACACTAACTGGGAACAAAGTGAGTTGGCAGACAGGTGACATTACATTATCAGATTATTTTAGACTGAATACTATGTGTAAAAAAAATTAGAACAAACTTAGTTTATAATTTGTTTTTATTATACTTCTGGCCATTGTACCCAAATTGCACCAGCATTATTGTATGTCTTATAAGATCTTATACATTTGATGTATGAAACTAAAAATGTTTTTCAATGTTTCTCTGTTTATTGAATTTTATATTATAATACAAATAACGACTATTAGCTTTACGTACAAAGTATAACTTTGGTTACCATTGACCTACCTCCACATGTGTATTGCTAACGAAGTTTGGTAGATTATTACAGCAATAACAATAAATGCAGACAAATTGTTTGCTTTAGTATTTATTGAGAGTACTTTCCATTACACAATAATGCAAAAATAAATAACCCAGAGCAAATAGTTTTTTTGTACTGCCTTAATTATTAAGTGTTCCCAAATTGGCACAGCGACCGTAAATGGGTTAAACTAAAATTGAAACAAAAACTGACTTAATAAAGTTGGTTAAATAAAGCGTTTTGTAACGGTTCTACACCTTTTAAAACAAAGAAAAGTAAAACCTGCTGTCAAGCACATGCCTAGATTGAAATTTAAAAATTTAATTAAGATTACTCGAGCGAATAAACAATTTATTCATTCCGCATAACATTTAAATTCTTTACATTTATGTTGCTTACTTCTCTGTAGCAACCTGAATTCCATTTTTTTTTTCTAATTTTAAAATAATTGCGTTATTTTAAATGTCATTCTTCAAATTCTTTTTTAAACGTACTTTTAAGCCTTTTTCTATTGCTTTTGTCGGGCACAGTAATGCAGAATACCACTGTCAACCAAAATGTATTTCACATTTCAACATACATTTTCGCTTTTCTTTTTTGTTGTTTTTATTTTAATTTTTTTTATATGAAATTGTTAGAGAAGCAAAATAAATTCGCTTCAATATGTTGTTGACTCTTAACCTCCTTAATGCCTGTGAACCAAAACCCCAACATTAGCAACTCTAACCCGAAGCATACATACATATGCATGCATGTATGTGTGTGTGTGTCCAAAGAGAAGGAATTATGATAAATTATAAATAAATTAACATTATTTTCCACTTAACACGGACTGCGAGAATGAGCAAAATTTCCGTAATTTATTCAAACGCAAGAGCATCAAGAGTAACAATAAAAAAACACACACACACACAGCCACACATGTAACATAATCACATATGTACGCATCACATATATTTAAAACTTAATTGTAAAAAAAAGCACACACACACTTGCAATTGTGTAACAGATTGTTGAAAAGAATTAAACGAGAAAACGAAGAGAGAGAGAGAGAAACACACACGAACTTAAAATGTGCAACACTTTCCTTTAACGCCCAGAACATTTACGACAGGCATTACCAACATAACCGACAGCCACAATAAAAGAACGACTTGTACGGTGCTTTAAAGCATACATGCTTACACACTTATATCCTCATATTCATGTTTAAACTTCTGCATGTTCAAACGTGTGTGATTGCTTATACGCACCAATACCAATGTACCATATAAGAACACAAAAAAATTGGCTTTAAATTTACGCAAACAAGAGTTTTGCTTACACGCAGGACACAAACACTTATACACATACACGTTGTACAGCATCAGATCTAAAAGTAACAACATCTCAACAGCAAAAAAAAAACGAAAAAACGAAAGAAAAACGAACGACAGAATGTCAAAAGAATAAAAACGAACAGAAGACATACACAATTGCTTACCACGCCATACATACATAGACTTTCTATAAAAGAAACAGAAAAACAGCAACAATTTGCAATAACCCAACGAGATTTTTAATGCACAGTTTACCTTGAACTTCATGGTATTAAGATTTTTGCTGGGAAATTATTTTTTTTTATGAATTCAAATGTTTTGCTGGGTTATTTATTTACAGGACAAAAAAAAAAGGAAAACAACAACATGTTCAAGAAGAATACGAGTTCAACGGAATGCAACTTTAAAGAGAAATTAATATCCTTAAAACTCCCTTGACTGATTTATTACATGAACGTTTACAAAACCATTATCACAAAGGCAACATGGAGTAGAATAAGAATAAAATCGGAAAAATACAAAGAAAGAAAGCAAAACAACAAAAAACAAGAAAACATTGAACACTAAAGATGTCAAGACAGAACTGTTAAAGAGTTTATTCTTAAAAATTAAAAATTTAATTTAAGAATTTTTTCTCTTAGAGAAGTTATTTGAAGACAAAATGTACAGAATAAACAAAGATTAAGACTACAGGGTCTGTTTTAAGAACTTCCTCTATTTAAATACTAATAAAACAAAGCATATCTCTTCCTCTTAGCAGATCTCTAACAAAAACTCTGAGAGTAAAATAATATTGCCATGGAAAGTTTTTTAAAAATCTGTCATTTGTAAGTCCCTCCATTCAATGTTAAAATTAAAACACACCTCATGGGTGGTAAGAGAAGCTAGATCGTAATCTTAACTGAATGGTTGTGTGTGAAATATTATCGAAATTTTATTTTTCTGTTTTAAAGACTTATTATTGCCATTGTGTGTGGTATATAACATCGTTTTAATGTTTGCAACGACTTCACTTGGTAGAGTGCATCAGAAATGTTTAATTTTCCATGACTGTGCCGCATAAATCGGACTGAATTTGATTGATGGCAACCGTTTTGTTGGCCTTGCCTGCGTCTTTTTTTATTTTTTTTTTATAAAAACCAACACTCAGGGGATGGCCCCTACTAATGCAGTGCATTGTGCAGTGTTTAGGAAAATAGGTTATAGGAAAGTGGAAAGAGAGAGTACTGTTTGTGGACATTTGATTTAAATTCACCAATATCGTAATTGACGGGAAAAACCCTTGCCGGAAGATCATTGCACAAGCGAGCAGTGCGGGCAAAAAATGAATTCTCCCTGTAATACATTGTGCGGTTCACTGGACAATCAATCGCAAAAGGATGTGCTCTGCGAGAAGCTCAAGTACCACGTAAAAATACGTGATTATACGAATACGAGAACACCTCCCATTATTGTACCGTTAGAACAATTAAACACACGCCACATTGAGACGATGCTCCAACGAATCAATAGAGTTGCATACCCTACTGTCATTAATAAGCACCTTCGCCCTCTCCTGTACACGGTCGAGAACCTTCAAAATAGACTTTGAAGCACCGGCCCATACATGAGAGTTGTACTCCATCTGAGGTCGGATAAAGGTCCTGTAAATAGTAAGAAGGTCGGATGGAGTGAAATATTTTCTGTCTTAAAAACGCCTCTTAAGAAAAAGAATGACAGGGTAAAATAGCATGATTTCAACCGTTCGTTTGTAATATTCTTTGGTTTTTACCTTTTAAAAACGTTTAAAATATGTGTTCGTAGACTACAAACAAAATAAAAAATAATTTTTTGTTTAATTTTAATTAAAAATCTTTATTAATCACAAAATTTTGTGTGCTACTATTTACAACTTGATGGAAACAACAACAATATACCCTTTGCATAAACAGTAACAATCACTAAACAATTATTCCACAGATCTCTGCAACGGAGATCTTCAAACCACGGTTACTCTCTTCAAATGCACAGCGTCTTTACACAAAATTGACTGAAATTCACTTACTCATTTATCTGTTTCGCCTTGCCTTTTATATAGCTGGGTAAACAGCCTGATGAATGTTCTTGAAGGCGAATGTTTGTGACTTATCTTCCTCAAAATCTCTATAAATGTAGACATCGTTGCTTACATTCATTATTGTTGTTTGTATATTTTGTTTACATTTATTCTTGTATTATTGCTTGTGGATTGTTTGTTTACATGTTTACATACATAATTGGCTATTATAACCCTTCAGTTAGGATTATTGAGCTAGTTTCTCTTGATTACTTGTTTACCATTTCTTTTTTGCTGGTATTTGTTGTTATATTAAGCAGTACGATAATTTGTAAACAGGTTTGCTTAATGTATTGTTTTGTTTTTGTAGTTTTTGTTTACTATTTTAATGTTAAGCGAAGTAAAAGTAAAACCCCAGTATCTGGATTTTTAATGGATAGACGAATGGAAGTACAATTAGAAGACAGAAATTGATGGCATTTTCATATTAAAAGTTTTCGGTATTACAGAGAATACATACCTTTAAATCTCTGTAAACAACGGTTTATGTGGGTTTTACATATGCGGATGCTATTGTATTTGTTAAAGGACTCTAGGAAAAGACAAAAATAAACCAAAGATATGGAAGGAATGAATGAACGAATGAATTGGATGGGGTTAAGCAAGAGTGCCATCAGTATTACAATCACATCACCATTACAAATAATCAAATGCACAAACACTTACACACACACACACACACTACTACTACTACTACTAATACTTTTGCAAAATATGAAAATATACGAGCGTGGGTGTATTAAACATGTAAATTCACTGTTAAAAGGATGCCCATTTGAATGTCACATTTTGCAACAACAACAACAACAAAAAAAAAAGATAAAATGGTAAAGGGAACAGCATGTATCTCTGATGACTTTGAAACCCTTTTTGCCAGACCTTTGCAGTGACAGTGACAGTAAAAACACATGCACACGCATAACGAAGCAAAGTTATGGAACAAATGGTTGAAAGAGTATCTTTCCGGGTGTTGAATTAAAACGAGTCATTGAACAACAACTGCAATTGGGTCATTGAACCAATAAACATTGAATTGTGAGTTAGATTTTAAGGCAAACAAGTTTTTTAAATCGAAACTTATACGGCAAGTGTCCAGTTGCTTGACAATGCTGGCGACATTGACATTATAGGGCGTAGCAAGCGAGATATCACAGATGCCTTTCGTGCTATAGAACTTCAGTCTAATAAGATGAGTCTGGCAGTAAATGAGGGCAAAACGAAGAAGAGACGTGAGGCGTATTGGATCTCAGATTGAGGCTAATAATTATACATTCGATATAGTCAAGGAATTTACTTATCTTGGCTCCGTCGTTAGTACCAAAAATGGTGTCAGTTTGGAGAACACTCTTGCCAACAGGTGCTATTATGGTCTCTATAGGCAATTGAGTAAAGAAGACTTCTCTCGTACGACAAAACTACTCTACAAGACGCTGCACCACCCGTGCTTCTTTATGGCACATAGGCATGGACCCTATTAAGCACTGATGCAGCAGCCTTGAGAGTATTCGAGAGAAAAGTCCTACGAGTTAGAGATGATTTCCGCATCCAATCCAACTGTAAGCTGTTTGAGCTCCTCAACGATATAGATGTTGCGCAGCGTATTAATGTGCGCCGCAGGACATTAGCCAACTCGTTCGAATTAAGAATGATACCCCGGTGAGACACTTAATTGATGCGGTGATCTGCAGAAGTCGGCGGAGAGGACGATCTTGTTTACGTTGAAAGGAGTAGTCGCGCAAGAAGCAGAGGCGCATGAAAGGATATGTTAAGGCAGGCTGAAATACGTTAAATCCGGTGATCTGCGGAAGTCAACGAAGAGGACGACCTTATTTATGTTGGAAGGACCAGATCAAGGAAGTCCTGTCATCGATTGGTGTGACCAATGTATGGAGAAGTCGCGCAAGAAGCAGATGCACATGGAAGTATGTGTTACGGCCGGCCAAAATCCGTTAAAGTCGGTGATCTGCAGAAGTCGGCGGAGAGGACGACCTTATTTATGTTAGAAGCACTAGATCGAGGAAGTCCTGTCATCGATTGGTGTGCCCAATGTATGGAAAAGTCGCGCAAGAAGCAGAGGCGCATGGTAGGATGTGTTACGGCAGGTCGAAATCCGTTAAATCCGGTGATCTGCGGAAGTCGACGAAGAGGACGACCTTGTTTATGACGGCTGGACCAGTTCGAGGAAGTCATGTCAGCGATTAGTGTGACCAATTTATGGAAGAGTCGCACAAGAAGCAGAGGTGTGTGGAAGGTTGTGTTAAGGCAGGCCCAAATCCGTTTAAAAAAGCTTGTAAGACAATCTTGTAAAGATAGATTTAATCAAATTAAAGTTTTCCAACTTTCGCTACAAAACATAACCTGCAGTGCCACTGTAAGCATCAAAGGAAACCTTGCAGGAATTTCTTAAAAATGGCGCCTCTTACTAACACAACAAAAAAACTTTAAAACGCGCAAATAGTACGAAATAAGCTTAGACGAAATCATAACGGAAATATATGGTAAAACTCTTATGCAATCTTTCATTTGTTGGTTCCTGCTGCTACAACCCTCCAAATATTCGTTTCAACGACATTCCTGCTTGCTTCCTGAGTGACTGTCACTTCATTGTCAGCTTGTTTCGTATTAAAATTTTTTGGTGAGTGTAATTGACTGTCTGCCGTTGCTGTTGCTGTTGCTGCAAACAATTTTTTCTTGTTGCTCGCTTTTCTTTCACTTTGTGTTTATCATTGCTTTGTCGTTAACATTGTTTCTGTTTTGGTTTTATTGTTATTTTTATTAAAATGAACATGTATGTGTGTGTGTATGTGTCTTCCACATACATGTGACTTAGTGTGTGTGTATGTATATGTGTTGGATAAAAGTGTTGAACTTGAGCTTTACAAGCCACAGTTGTTTGTCACATTCCCATAAGCTGCTATTGCTGCATCGTGTCTTCATATCTTTGGCAAACAGTTTTAAAAGTCGCCTGCTGTTCTGTTCTGTTCTGTTGCCGCCTCCCACGAAATTTTCTGCGATTTTCATGGGTTTTTAACACAAGCCATGTGTAGTCGTCTATGGCCGGTATGTAATCGTTTCATTTAAGAATGTTTTATGGCCTTATGCGGTATAGGGTTTTCCAGTTATGGGAAATTTATGTAAAGAAATAAGAACTGAGAGGCCAAGATAGCCAAGACATCTCCAAAAAGTTGCTGTTTGGTGTAAATTTTAGACTGGTGGAGTCACTGATCCATATTTTTTTAAAATTATGTTAGCCAAACTATCACCAACCGTTCATTCAATACCCTTTCGTCAATGAAAACTTCGGTATTGTCTGTATAAACATACAGAAGAACCACAGGCTTTCGATTTCGTGTCACTTTTACTGACTACAACTTGGCAAATTTTACGTTGTATCTTAGGCCTGCAGCCAGGAACTTAAGCCAAATAACCATAAAAAATTATGTGTATTCGCTGCTTAACCCTTTGACGGACACCAAAATTTTACGAGGTCTTCCCGTGAGACACTTGCTGTATCTCCGTTATTTGGCTACATACAATTTATGACGTGTATACACGTCATGTCCCCCCCAGAAACCCTTGTTATGACGTCTATAGACGTCAGTGTCCGTCAAAGGGTTAAGCTCAGGTGCAGTTGACTATAATTTTAATAGAAAAATCAACCTCAGCTATGAGATGCATTTCTAATTGCATGGGTAGATTCCGAAGCAAAATTTTCAAATTTCGGGTGTTACCATTCCATATGAGATCTAAGAACGTTCAATGCATCTCGAGAAAGTCATTGTTTAGTTCGGATTTTGGGCTGGTGGTCCAAATTTTTTTGAGAACTATTGACTATCACTTTTTAGCTGGCGAGCATCTTTTGACGTTAATTGGATTATCTGGACACCAACGATATGTGGTTTGAACAGGACGGTCGTGCTAGCTATACCAGCTATCCTAGCCAGCTAACCTGCAAGCAACTCCGCCGTTCGTAGCTACCAATCTCGCCAGGTAGCTAGCCTGCCATACAGCTTTCATGCTACTCACCTAAACAGCAAGCCAGCTACTCAGCTAGCCATCTACCCAGCTAGCCATCTCCTTTGCTAGCCAGGGTATGCCAACTACCACGCTAGCCACCACCTACCACCTAGCCACCTCATATCAAATTTAATATTTTGCGCAATTTCAGTTCATGGTCATCTCACGTATAGCCAATATGAACTGGTCATCGAGATCATGTGTTTTGGCCCTATTAGACGTTTTGTTGTAGGCCTTTCTTAAGTCTCAGGTATATACGACTAAACCGTAAACCAAAGCGATTCATCATGGCAACGTAAACCATGTCATCAATCAAAAGGGTCGTGGATAATTGGACACTTTAATGTTTTCCATCCAGAAATGTCTCAGCAGCCATTTGAGGCCGTTATACTCCACATATAATGCCATCAGTAGGTCTTTTAAACCAGAGTGAAAATTCGTTTACACAAAATGCCCGCAAAAGTTCAAAATTGTTACGAAAGTGAAAAATCCAGATGGTTGTGTTTTTTGCTTTTACATCGCTTAACATTAAAATTGTAAACAAAAGCTACAACAACAAAACAATGTAGTAAACAAAACTGTTTACAAGTTATCGTACTGCTTAATATAACAACAACCATCAGCATAAAGAAAATGATAAACAAAAATACAACAACAAACACCGGCATAAAAAAAAGGTAAACAAGTAAACAAAACTTAACATACAACACTACAATAATAAATGTAAACAAAATACACAAACAATAATAATAAATGTAAACAACGAGGTTTACGTTTACAGAGATTTTGACAAGGCGAAGTCATGAATATTCGTCTTCAAAAACATTCACCAAACTGTTTACTATGTCATATAAAAAGCAAGGCAAAGCAGGCGAGTCTGTTACTGAAGTTCAGTCAGTCTTGTGTGAAGACGTGTTGCATTTGAAGAGAGTAATCGTGGTTAGCATATCCTTCGTTACAAAGATCTGTCGAATAATTGTCTAGTAATTGTTAATGTTTATACAAAGGGTATAAACAGATAAATAACAAAAAAGGCAATTGTTGTTGTTAACATCAAGTTGTGAACAGTGGCAAACAGAATTGTGCGAATAATAAAGAATTATAATTAAAATTAAAAACAATTTTATTTTTATTTATTTGCAATCTAGGAGCTCATATTTTAAACGTTTTTAAAAGATAATTCCTGCATTAACTGCAAACCCTTTTCCACTCTCGTCTACAATACGGATAAAACCCAATTGTGTATACATTCTTTTTTGTGCCATTTCTGTTGCAACCTGTAGTAGTTTGTTGCCGGAATGGAGAATATTAAGCCTGTTAGACGTAAAATAATGTGTATTGTTGACAATGTTCTTCCATGTTAAACGATATATGGGGTGGCCATTTGGTAATGCAAATCTCGATGCTGTGAATGAATGTTGCTCTCTTAATGGGTAGCATATGAATATTTTATTGCAGTCAACACATTGAAAATGATTTTCTGAAAAATGCAATCACTTTTCGGTTTTCTGCTGATTGTTACACAATTCATCATCATGTCGAGGATTTTGCCACTTTTCTCTTGTACTTTACATTTCACTTTTAATATCCCATAAAGGCAAAAAGGGTTCACATGACGGAAAGGGAGTTTGTTGCAAGAGCAACAACTGTTGTAAAATGGCCATTTTGTCTCGAAAACATTTTTAATTTTTTCTTTTTTTTGAGGATTTTTGTAAAGCCTCCTTCCTCCTGGGGAGGAAGGAGGATGACGATTGTTGTCTGGTCGAAAAACATTAGTTGTGTGTCAAGTTCGGTAATAATTTTGTTCCTGGTTCTTATCCTAAAGTGCCAGTTAAGTAAAGTGTCACCAACTTCAAGTTTGTTACGTTGTGTACAGGCAGCAACCCGTTCATATAATGCGTTGCATGCACTTAAATGCATGCAAATAGGTATGCAGGGATGTGGGTGCGAATGCATTTGTATGCTGCATCAAGTTTTGCTGATGTTTGTGACATAAATTTTCATTTACAGACACACAGAATTTCCAACCAACAGACAGGCAAAACGAGAACATACAGAGCACAAGAGTAGGGAGTAGACAGCCAGAACGACAGCAGTTCTGATAAGACATTTATTGCAGTTTGCATAACAAAAAATGTATTTGTTGTTGCATTATGTCTGAAAAAAAAAATAAATATTCATTTCCACATACAGACAGTGAGCGCCAAAAGAAAGTGTACACTATGGATAAAATTCTAACAATCAATCAAACTCAACTTTTGTTATTTAAGCAAAAAGCCAGAAAAAAATTTCAAAATATTGTTACGAAAATTAAGAAAATTAAAGAACGTTAAAATGGAAAACAAGTAAACAAAAATACAACAACAAACACTACAAGACTGAACGTAAGCAAAATACATAAACAATAAGAAGGAGAGAACAATGTTTACTATTTATAGAGATCTCGAGAAGGCGAAGCCACGTAGCTGCCGTAGTCTAGTAGGTACTGTGTTGGCTTCAAAACGAAATATGAAAAAAAAATATTTCTTCGGCGACTGGCTATCAGCAGATTTCTAGATTTTCTTGTCAGCTTTACGGAGCTATCGTCCATTTATGTCAAGGATATAGTTTCGTTGAAGTCGTCATAATCTAGTAGGTAGTGTGTTGGCTTATTAGACTGAAGGCCCGAATTCAAACCCCAAATCAGACATCAACACTAAAATCTGAAAACGAAGTATTTATTCGGCCATTTCCACTCAGCAGATTTCTGGCAATAACGCTGGGAGTAAATAAAATTGCCATGCTTGTGCTTCTTAGAGCACTTATGTTGTGTGTGTTAATTTTATACATGACTGGTGGGGGACCGACAGTTTAAAGTCAACTCCGAACGGCAGATCTTTTTGAGGAACTTTTCATTGCAATTTTATTTACTCTCAGAGTTTTTGACAGAAATCTAGCGATAGGAAGTCGTATTTCGTTTAGTTGGAGCTATCTGATTTGGGGTTTCAATCAGAGATCAGCAGTGAGGATACAAAAAGATAAAAAGAATCGAATCATACTCATAATTTCTTATATTTATACCCATTCATACTTATTTTAATATCATGGAACCTGCTCTACTCATATTCATAGTTTGAAGTTGTGCTCATCATACTTAACAACACGTATGATGTTCTTTATGATTTCGATTCTCCATAACTCAATATATACATGAATCGAGTCGCTCTAATCATATATAAGAATTATAAGTTTTAGTAGGATCATGAATCAAACATATTTCGAATAGTATGAGTTTGATGACAACGTGGTACGCATACTCATTACAACACGTTCTTATAAATCAACGTTGTAGTGGGTATGAATCCTCTCAGCAGATTTCTGGCAAAGACTCTGAGAGTAAAAATTGCCATGAAAAGCTTCTCAAAAATCTGTCGTTTGGAGCCGATATTAAATTGTAGGTCTAGACAGTTATGTAAAAATTTAATGCACCCAACATAAGTGGCGTGAGAGGCTAGGTCGAAATCCTGAATGAAGGGTTGTAATGACCAATTATGTATGTATGTAAAGCCGCGAAAACTCGCCTTCAAGAACATCCATCAGACTGTTTAAGTTGCCATATAAGAGAAAAGACAAAGCAGGTAACTGAGTTAGTAAAAGTTCAGTCAGTCTTGTGTGCAGATGCAGTTTGAAAAGAGTAATAATTGTTATTGTTTATGCAAAGGATGTAAATAGAGGAATAACAAATAAAGCAATTGTTGTTGTTTACATCAAGTTGTGAACAGTAGCACATTGAATTGTGCCAATAATAAAGAGTTTTAATTAAAACTAAACACACAATTTATTTTTATTTTATTTTTAATCTACGAACTCATATTTTAAATGTTTTTAAAAGGAAAAAAAACGTAACATTATTTTGTAATGTACAGTTTCTTTTGTCGCGCACTGTATGTAGTTTATTTATGTGTATAAATAAATTTAAATAAAATCTATTATTTGACAATAAAAATAAAAGAAATAAAATGCATTAGACTCTTTCAAGGCTGGTTGACATTCATCCGTAAATGTATTACACTCGAGCCTTGTACCTGCATATGGTATGGCCAGTTGATAAGCATGAGTTAAATGCGAAGTTTACAGGGGCTGAAAGCACACACAAAGCAAAGCAACGAAGGATATATTAAAGTCCATATATTCTATCATCAAACAGTCAGTCAGTCAGTTAAATGAAGCTTTTTATTAAAATATAGTCTGTTGAAGTTCAAATAGAAATTTATGTGTTCATAGTATGTGCAATAATAATAACCAACGTCTACTTGGCATATTCTTTAAAAATAATGAAAGTGTCAAATATTATTTATGATAATGGAAGAAATATGTTTGTCACACAATTAGTTTCATATGTACATACGGAGAAAAATTAAAAAAATTAGAAACAGAATTCAGTAAAGGGTTAGGCTTTGAAGCCAAAGAATGATGGTTCTTAGAAAACATGTTACAAACTAACCAAGTTTTCAAAGTTTTTATATAAATACCCGATTGTATATATCCATAGATATGGACTCTTCTTGATCTTTTGATGCGGACAGGTCCTCTAGGTAGGAAGGTAGGTTGGACTAATACCAAAGGATGCACAGCGTGTTCTTCCAAATTAGGGAAGAAGTTGACCAGCGCAAGTACTGCACATTACAGGATAGCTGATATGTATTGCAACCAACTTCAGGTTGTTATCATTTGTAAATCGCTCGTCTGACAGCTGACAGATAGATTCCAGTGACAGTTCATTTTATTATTTAAAAGCTTACAAAAGCATTTTTATCTATTGCATTCAGAAAAAACTTATTCGTGATGGAAGCGAATAGAGTAATTGCTTCTTATTTGGCTTGAAAACCACAGGTGGCTATCGTTAGAGCCCTCCAGCATTTAAATGTGAATAAATCTTTTGTTTCTCGTACCATTGCTCGTTACCGTGATACTGGCAGTGCTGCATCGCGTCCATAAAGTGGTCGGAAAAAAACGGTAACAACACCAGAAATGATCCGAAAAGTGAAGGCCAGATTTGATCGAAATCCGCGCCGTCGGGGTAGAAAAATTGCTTGTCAGCTGAACATATCACGAGAACAGATACAACGCATATTGAAAAATGAGCTTGGACTAAAACCATTGAAGTTCCAAAAAGTGCAAAAGCTCACCGATGGACAAAAAATTTAGACTGTCAAGAGCCAAGCAGTTACTTCGCTTGCACGAAAGTGGTCAGTTACCGAATTTGGTTTTCTCCAATGAGAAGCTATTACAAATTGAGCAGTTTGTGAACAAACAAAATGATCAGGTTTGCACCTGCGATTGGCCACCAGAACTCAAGCGCCGCCGATGGTAACGGTGTGGGCCGCCGTAATGGCCGATGGTTGCTCCCCGCTCGTATTCATCGACCTTGGGGTCAAAATAAATGCCAAATATTATCGGGAAAATGTCTTAAATACAGTATTGAAGCCCTAGGCGGACAAAAATTTCGGCTGTAGACCATGGACATTTCAACAGGACTCATCACCACCGCACTCAGCACGCGTCAACCAAGAATGGTTTAAAAAGGAGGTTCCTCGCCTCATTTCTACTGCGCAATAGCCAGCCACCAAAATCTCCAGATCTCAAGTCGGTTGAAATTTGCGCCTGGGGCATTTTGGAGAGTAAGGTTCTCACTAAAAATACCAAAGTGTCGATCATATCAAGATGGCCCTTCGCCGGAAATGAGCCAAAATACCGCAGAGACACTTTCGTGCAGCCTGTGATGGCTTTGTCGGCCGTTTGAAGGCTATAAATCGTACCAAAGGCGGCCAATTCGAACAAATCTAAACTGATTCTAAAATTTGATGTTATTTCGAAAATTTTTTGCTTTTGAACAATAAAATTAAAAAAAATATATAGCGCTTTACTTTGTTGCATTATATATCACCCACCCTGTAAAATCATGACAACTCAAAGCTGGAGAACCCATCCAAAAGTTTGATAAACGAAACTATATCCTTGACATTAATGTCCTTCAAGGTGACAATGATTGGGGGAGCCAAATAACCCAAACCTTCACCTCGCAAAAGCTGGGCATTGACAATGAAAGTGGATAATAGTCTCCACTTCCTCAGCGGATCTTTAGTCACGGCAGAAGTCGTTAAATGCATTCTATTCGTGTTTCTTCCTTATGGGAAGTGTTATCACAATGACTTGTAATCATGGCGACTGTGATCGAAATGTCGATTAAGTCCGGGCCTTCTATCCATCCAGGCCAGGCCAAGTGAATTTAGCAGTGGAGCAAGGCTCCGCATTTCCCGTCTCTAAAGAATATACGCACAATGACCAAATTAATCAAGATAAGAAGTCGTCGTAGTCTAGTAGGTAGTGTGCTGACTACCCGAGTTCAAACTCCAGGCCAGACATCAAAATGAAATTATGAAAACATTTCTTCGGTCACTTCCTATCAGCAGATTTCTAGCTAAAACTCTGAAAGTAAATAAAATTGCCATGATAAGCTTCTCAAAAATCTGTCCTGCGGAGTAGACTTTAAACTATAGGTCGCTCGCCACTCATGTATAAAATTAACGCACACAACATAAGTAGTGTGAGGAACTAGGTCAGTAATCCTGACTGAATGGTTGTAATGATTAACTATGTATGTAAGTGGCATACCAAAGTCGATTGACAAGGATTCCGAAAGGAATGTACCAGCTCTGGCGAGCTCGTCAACTTTGCAATTTCCTTTAATGTGACTGTTCGCAGGGACCCAAACAAGTGAGACATTGAAGTGCTCAGAATGAATGTAGAAGCAGAGGCGATACTCTCTTACGATCCTGGAGTTAGTCATAATGCAGCCTGTCTAAGCCTGTGGGTGAAAAGAGCTCTATTGATGGGGATCCATTGAGCAGGTCGGTATATGGCCACTACTTTCGCTTGATGCTCTTGTATTGAGTTTCCTTTCCTTCTACCAGCTGTAAGTGGTTTACATTAATTTCACAATTTATTTGGTGTCTTCTTTTTCTTAATTGGTCACTATAAACACCATCCACGTTGTGTGTGTGTTAATTTTGTCCATGAGTGTCGGGGGATCTACAGTTTAAAGTCAATTCGAAAAACAAAATTTTGAGAAACTTTTCTTGTAAAATTTTATTTACTTTCGGAGTTTTTGACGGAAGTTGCAGAAGTTTATGTAGAAACATATAAATGATGCTACTGGTACTGTTATGCAACAATTCCTGAATCTTTAATTTACAGTAAGACCCCGCTTAACGCTGTTTCAGTATTACGCGGTAGTATTGATGTTTTCCGAAGTTGCAATTTATTTACATATGCACGCGGTAAGCTGCCTCGTTCAATGCTGTTTCGTTTAATGCTGTAACTTATTGGAACGTATCCCCTGCGGGATACGTTAAGCGGGGTCTTACTGTAGTTATCGCATAAAATCACAAACAGATTTTCAAAAAGATGCGCTTGTTTTCCGGTCAATTTAAATAAAATTTCCAATTTAATGAAAATTTATTGCTTATTTAGGTAGAAACATTTTTAATTGATAAAGATCTCAACGGCTATTATGATAAGATTAACTAAATTCCTGTGATATTTGAAAAATAGTGGTTGTTACTGGTTGTTAGCTGTCTACCGTAGTTTCTCAATGTAATTTTTACACTTTGTTGCACTTTAAAAGTTCAATGTCATGCCATAAAATTGTTGTAAAAAAAAAAGAAAAATTAGCATGTTTATGTTTATCTTTGTGTTTATATTTAAATCAATATTATTAAATTTATTGTATGATTTTTATCATTAAACCTTGTCCACCACTCAATAAAATTGGCCATTATTTAACGCTTCAGCTAACATTACAACATTTGCTTGCTATAATGCACAACACAATACTCACATACTCCTCTGTAGGCAAAAGAAATTTACAAATAAAATGAAACAAAAAATTAAAATGAAAAGAGACAGAAATAGAGATAGAGAAACAAGTACACTGAACAGGACTTTATTTACTGAAAGACAGATTTATGACCAGAAACAAAATAATTGCCAATTGCACGACAAACTTTCCAAATGAATGCCTCCAAATACTGTTGCCTAGTCTAATTGAGTGTATTTGTATGTCTATCTGCCTCTTTTCTGTAACTTACACTCTTTGTCTATCTATCTGTCGGTCGGACGGTTGGTCGGTCGGTCTGTTTGCCAAACACATACTAATACTTGATGCAAATACTCATGCAACACAATAACAAAAAAAAAGAAAAAGTTGAAAAAAAACTCCTAAAAATAGTTTTATTTTAAGCCATGACAACGAGTTCAACTATTTAATACAACATCTCATGCTATTGCTATTGCTATTGCTATTGCCGATGCTATTTAAACAATAGCAACTGAAACTCCACTACAACGTACGTACATGTACGTACGGGTACGGGTACTCATACTTCTGCTGCAAATCTATCAGCGTTAATATGAAAACCAAAAACCTATCTGACCAAAGGATATTTTCAACGTTTACAACATTTAAACAAAAATATTTACACACTCCAAAAACACTGAAACTAAAACAATGGCCAACACACACATACACATACAGATACACATACAGATGCACATACATATACATACAGATGTTACTGTGTCAACTAAACTAAACTGAACTCAACTCAACTTAACTCAACGAAATTATTTTTTTATTATTCAAATATTCAGAGATTTTAAGGAGTGGTTTCCATAGCTTTATATAACATGCTTTGCTCCTGTTCTATCTTATATCACTTAATCCTAACTGCTGGAATATTATCCGAATTCAGGGGGTACATACATAGATCGAACAAGGTTTCTTGAAATTTAAGAATTCTACTCTATGACAAGACTTCTGACATTTTTAGACTTTCACGCCAGCATAGATGACACTGCTACAAGTGTCAAACGAAATTCCTTTTGTGAACCAATCGAGAAGAAATAGTGGAGACACTTAGATGTCTCCTCAACCTTGTGCATGCAGTGGCCAAAGGGCCAAAAGGACTCCATTCCTAAGTAATACCACCGTAGTTTCGGAGTGCTCACAACAAGTGAGTCAACAATATTGAAATTTAACTATGTACACTGATTCATTCATATCCACTACAATGTTGATTTATAAGTACTCAGACCATTCGAACTCATGCCATTCGAAATACGTTTGATTCATGAGCCTTATAATTCTTATATATGATTAGAGCGACTCGATTCATGTATATATTGAGTTATGGAGAGTCGAAATCATCAACAACATCATACGTGTTGTTAAGTATGATGAGTACAAATTCAAACTTTGAATACTAGTAGAGCAGGTTCCATGATATTAAAATAAGTATGAATGGGTATAGGTTAGGTTAGGTTAGGTTAGGTTAGGTTAGGTTAGGTTAGAGGACGTGTACTTGTCAATTCTGATAAGTACAGTACTCGGTGGTCGAATTGACCCATTGTACTACGTCCTAGCTTCTCACACCACTTAGTTTGTGTGCGTTAATTTTATACATGAGTGGCGGGACCTACAGTTTAAAGTCGACTCCGAACGATACATTTTTTTGAGAAGCATTCCATGGCAATTTTTTACTCTCAGAGTTTTTGCCAGAAATCTGCTGAGAGGAAGTCACCGAAAAATTATTTTGAAATTTTCGTTTTGATGTCTGACCTGGGATTCGAACTTGGGTCTTTCGTCTAATAAGCCAACCCACTCCCTACTAGACCACGGCGACCTCTTTGAATGGGTATAAATATAAGAAATTATGAGTATGATTCGATTCTTTTTATCTCTTTATATCCTCACTGCTGATCTCTGATTCAAACTCAAGGTCAGATAGCTCCAACTAAACGAAATACGACTTCCTATCGCCAGATTTCTGTCAAAAACTCTGAGAGTAAATAAAATTGCAATGAAAAGTTCCTCAAAAAGATCTGTCGTTCGGAGTTGACTTTAAACTGTCGGTCCCCCACCAGTCATGTATAAAATTAACGCTCACAACATAAGTGCTCTAAGAAGCCAAGTCGTTATTCTGACCGAAGGTTTGTAATAACCAATTATGTATGCTATGTATGTTCGTAGGTTACCAAGAACCTATTCACTATGTAGTGTAACAAACTAGGAATTGAAATTATGATCCATACCAACACAGACCAATACACTAAACACTGAACTAACTTGTTACCCCATGTCGGTATATTGCAACATATTTAACCTTTTAAAAACGTTTAAAATATGAGGCCGCAGATTGCAAATGAAATAAAAATAAATTTGTGTTTAGGTTTTATTAAAATTCTTTATTATTCGCACAATTCTGTGCGCCACTGTTCACAACTTTATGTATACAACAAAAATTGATTTGTTTGTTATTCCTGTGTTAAACAATAACAATTAATAGACAATTGATCGACAGATCTTGATAACGGAGATCTTCAAACCACGATTACTCTCTTCAAACACATTGCATCTTCACACAAGGCTGACTGAAATTTTACTAACTGCGTGGCCTGCTTTGCCTTGCAGTTTATATGGCACCGTAAACAGTCTGATGAATATTCTTGAATGCGAATGTGTCGACGTCACCTTCTGGAGATCTGTATAAATATAAACATTATTGTTGTTTGTGAATTTTCTTTACATTTAATCTGGTTGGGTTTGTTATTGTATTTTTGTTTACTTGTTTACCATTTTTTATGCTGGCGTTTGTTGTTATAATAAACAGTACAATCCTTTTTTTCGATTTTCGTAACAAAATTCTTCCTTTCGTATCGAAAATTGTTTTGAGAGATGTGATGAGAGATGAATGAACTCAATTCTGTATTATATATACTATTTTGATCAACTCTTAAGACGGAATTCTGTCTATTCATTTTACAAATTGATGTAGTTTTAGTTTAAATTTTTCCAAGTAACTTGAACATAGTGTTAAGCAGTAACACTTCTGTTCAGTTGTTGCAATTTTTCAAGTAGAAGCTTTTCTGATATTAAACGATGATGTCCGTTTGTCAAATTGAAAATAGTCGAGTGAGCAATTCGTAGACTAATGTATGGATTTTTCCTAATAATCAATTCATTTTTTTTTAAATTTTTACCTGACACCAAGCCATAGCTTGCGATCAAGGCCTCTCAAACACAAGCTATCAAATTTAAAGATTGCCTAGCGTTAATTTGCAAGTGCCTCCTGGTAGGAGAAGTGTTTTCCTGTGAATTTAAAGCTGAGAAATTGAAACAGATACGCTTTTGTTTTGATTTTTTGAGTAAAAAATAGAGTATCTCTCTGTAGTATCTCCAATATGATTTTGAGTCTCTGGTTTTTCCCTTTAAAAAAGAACACATTCCTTTCCGCAGCTGTAATTTTAAAAGAATAACAAAGCCTATAGCGTTAAATTGATGCCCTACAGTTGTAGATGAATTTTGAAACAAATTTTACAACAACAATATTCCTCCTATTATTGTTGGCCAGTGTATCTGTTGTTTTGTGTGGCCAACGAAATTACATGGGATTCCCTTGCATTGGTGGAGTATTGAAATCGGCGGAGGAAGGCTTCAAGTGAAGTAAAGTTAGTTTAGATAATAAACGCTATTTGTTTAACCTTTTCATGTATGTATGTGGGTGTGTGTGTCCATGTGTGGGTGAGTGTATAGATGATATTATTTTAGTAAATTATATGTAAAACATTTGTTGTTATTGCCTACTGGCACTATTACCACAACTCCCACATCACTCATCCCTACCTATCACATGATAGGGATTGTATATGCGAGTGTGAGTGTATTTGTGTGTGTGAATAACAACAGTTGCAAAATGTCCTGGTTTATGACATTTACCACTGAAGCGAATTAAATTTTGTACAAACAGATGTGACATCATTATAATGTAACATTATTATTGCTATTGTTGTTGTTGTTATTATTGTTGCTTTTCTTACTAATACACACACCCATACATACACATATAGCGAGCAACAGCAATTGCTGGAAAATTGTTTCTACATTTGCTAGCACGGTGTTGGCCAACGGCTTAATGTGGCCAATTTTTTTGTTTTCGTTTGTTGTTTTGTTGCATCCACTGAAATGGAACAGTAAGAGGAGTCGTTCACTTCAACTAGGTTTTGTAACTACAAAAAAGAGGAAGAAAAAATTAATAAAAACAGGGAAGATAATGGAAGAATGGAAACCTTTTTTTCCTTTATTTTGTTTTTTCTTTCGTTTTTTTGTTTTTTTTTGTTTTGGTCTATAAAATAATGAAAGAAAGACAAAAGTTTTACACAATTATTGTCAACCAATCAGAATTAAGATACACAAACGGCCTGCATTCAATTTAATGACAACCATAAAAGGGAATGCCAATGCCCAATTGGAATTTTTGACGGAATAAAGTTTATCCACAGGGACTACCGAACTTTGTCAGTTAAAAACATCCTCTTCCTACATCTGTTTTGACAAATCATCACTGAATATCATAGAAAATTACGTACGTTCACTGAATGGCTTCTGGAGCAGTTGGCAACTGGCCCCAATTTTCATTGAAAAACTCTCTTCAGTAATGAAGCCTGTTCCAGGATGACTGGGTACGTAAACCAAAAAAAAAAAATTGTTGAACTTGGGAAGATTCCCATCTATATGAGTCCGAGGGCACTCAATGCATTCCGAAAAAGTTTTAGTTTGCTAAGGGTTTTAAGTGTTCGCGGTCATATTTCTTTAAAAACGACATTGACCAAGCCATCACCGTCCAAGAAAAACAAGATCGGTAGATAGTTACAACTTCTTTTCGCCTGAATTGTGTATACAAATTCATGCCTCATTGGATATTCTGCACGAGAGATTTAAGGGCGTGATTATCTCATGTGAAGGCATTTTGAGCTTACCACCGCGCGTGTGCGATTTGATGCTGCAGGACTTATTCTTGTGAAGTTTTCTTGTATGACTATACACCACTAACCATATCGGTCTTTAAAACTAAGATAAATTATGCCATCGGTAGTCGTCGTAGTCTGGTAGGTAGTGTATTGGCTCAAACCCCAGGTCAGACATCTACAACTAAACGAAAGTCTGTCGCTTGGACTCGATTTTAAACTGGAGGTCCCGCCAGTCATATATGAATTTAACACGCACAACATATGTGCGGAGGGTTATACTCACGAGTTATGTGTGTGGTTTCAATAGAACGGTGTTAGATACTATACTGCTCATGCCACATTGGATATTTTGTGGGAGAGATTTGAAGGTGACTTGAGCTGGGCACTGGCTTTGTACAATTTGAACCTGTTGGTCTAATTCTAGTGCGGTTTTCTTTAGCCAGAGGTGTATAAAAATAAGATACAGATAACACCAGTCCTCAAAACCAATTTAACACATGCCAACGCGCAAATTTAGTGCGAGATATGCGCCTGCGTCAAGGAAAATTGAAAATTTTCAACGTGCTCCTTCCAAAGCTGTTGTTGATTGAAATTATATTCCACACTTAATGACATCCATAGCAGATATCAGCAATTAATCTATAAGTGGCGGTATCTCTACTGACCAGAGATGAGCAATGAATAAGTACTCATAAGTACTCATAAGATTTTGAATATAAGTAAGTCAAAAATAAGTACTGGTTGCAATAAGTATGCGTACAACGTTGCCCATTACAACCCTTCAGTCAGGATTACGACCTAGCTTCTCACACCACTTATGTTGTGTGGGTTAATTTTATACATGAGTGGCGGGACCTACAGTTTAAATTCGACTCCGAACGACAAATTTTTGAGAAGCTTTTCATGGCAATTTTTACTCACAGAGTCTTTGCCAGAAATCTGCTGAGAGGAAGTCGCCGAAGAAATATTTTTCGTTTTGATGTCTGACCTGGGTTTCGAACCCGGGCCTTTTGTCTAATAATCCAACACACTACCCACTAGACCACGGCGACTTCATACCATTCGAAATATGTTTGATTCATAAGCCAGTCTACTCATTTAGGTTCATAATATTAGAAAAATATTTATAAATGATTCGAGTGAATCATTCGAATCGAACAAAATTTACAGTCTTAGTTGCTGTTGCATTTAAAACAAAAGAAAAAGGACTCATAAGCAAAAGAGTCAGACTAGACAGCAAAGCAAACTCACAACCTGTATTAGTGTTCGTACGCAACTCATACTTATTTTGTAATTCTCTTGTATATGTTGAGCTATGGAGAGTCGATATCAATAACAACACCATATGTGTTGTTAATTATAAATATGATGAGTACTTCAAACTTCAAATGTGAGTAGTGTGAATATGATAATAAAACAAGTATGAGTGCTTATAAGTATTTGAAGTTAAGATTCGATGAAGATGATTCGATTCGATTCCACAGGTCTTTCAAACAAAAAAAAATTAAAGATATCTCACTGCGTCTTTGTTTTATTAAAAAATAGGATGCGCTAGAGTGAGTGAAATAAACTTCATACAAACGACCAATAAGATTCAAATTTCCCACTGGGTCTTTTGAAGTAAAACCAATATACGGTAACGACACTTATATTCCCCTTAAAACAATTGCATTTTTAATTTAATACTCAACTCAACACAACTGGTCTGGTCTGGACTGTTCTGTTACGATATTAATGGTGGGAAATCCATAGAAATACAATATTGGGTTCAACAGTATAACAACTACGATAAGAGCAGTTGAAGGAAAAAACATAATTTGTCATAAGAAAACAAAGCCATCATCATAATCACGAGTATGGCTAAGAAAACCCGCTCGCACATGCATACGCATTCTTAAAACAAAAGCTGACACTTCAACCCTTCTTAACGAAGTGACCAACAAAAGTGACAGAAGAAGAAAAAAAAAATGTAGTAGGGATTGGTCATGCATGCATGCATGCATTCATGCAATGACAACAGCAATAATAACAAAAATAACACGCCATTAAAATGAAAACAATTGCATTTAAATTGTGGCAAGAAAAGCAAAAAACAAAAAAAAAGGGACGCGAAAAAGTGGCACTTTTGTATTATAAAAAGAAGCCAAGAAAGGAAGAATGAAAAAAAAATTATAAAACTGAAGTGCCCACATGTGAATTGTTTCGGTTTTATTGTTGAATGATGAATTATTTTTTATGCGTCACACCATTACAATCAGGCCTACATGTTTGAATGCAACAGGAAGGTCGAGTACGATACTTACTTTACACAACAAATTTAACAGAAGAACAACAACATTAACAACGACAACGACAAACACGATGACGATGATGCGTTGTAGTGGCCATTGCTCTTAATACTGTGGCACAGGGAACGTAATGCATTGAAGTACCCACAATTGTATGAGTTTTGTTGGTTTTTTTTTTCTTTCTTTCCCTGCTTCTGTCTTCATTAACTACATCAACAATACCAACAACAACAACAACAACTGGCTTTATAATAAAATAAGAACAGCAACGGCAACAAGGTATGACACATTTTACAAAAAGAGGGGAGACCATACTCGCAATTTAATACTTAAGCGTATAAGTTGCAAGCGTAAACTGCATAGCATGTGTGTAGCATGCAATAATTTTCTTCTTCTTCTTCTTCTTTTACTGCTGCAGTTACTGCAGTTGTTGTTGTTTTTGTTGTTATTTTTTTCACAGCCGTCTTGATTGTAATTGCAATTGTTCTTCTTGTTCTTGTTGTTGTTGTCGTTGCTGTTTTTTTGTTTTGTTTTGTTTTGGTAGACATCCCGCTGTCAGCCATTACAAGTGTTTTGTTCCACAAAATAACAAATAACAACAGCCACAGGAACAACAACAGTTTGCCTATGCAACGCAACACAATGCAATGCATTGCAACGAACATAATTCAATCATCAACTCCATTAACCACGCCCACCGTAATTGAGAGACAACTCTTTTCCTTATTAACAAAAGGGGAAATAAATTACAAAATCATTCTTTTAAATTGAATATTCATACAAATAATGTACTCCATAAGCAGAGGCCTATTTACAAGACGAAAGTGCATTCATTCAATTTTCTTTTGTACAAGATTTTGGTGGCAAAATAAAAACAGAAATTAATTAAGAAGAGTTTTTTTGTTTGTTTGTTTTTAATAAAAGGATTATTAAGGAAATTGGGCTTATTTTTTTTTTTGATTAACAAAAGATAAAAACCAATAAAAGTTTATTTATTATTATTAACTGGTAATTTCTTTTATAATTTTCAATAATTAACTTAATAGGGAGGACGAAATATTTCCTACAAAGGCTTGTGTTAAAATTGTTTGAAATCCATCAAGTAACTGGTCAAATTATTTAATATTCGCTTAAACATGAAGAGTCTCCTGGACTATACTTGTAAAAAAGCAATGGGATTGCAAATGCCTCATACAAGATATTGAAAAATCGGGAATGACCTGGAGGTGGTAATAATTACATGCCAATACCTTACGAATTTAGTTATATCATATGGAATTTTTTATCGTTCTTTTTGTTCCATTAAGAAATTTAAGGATTGTCTCATTGTCCTATTACTTTACCCCCTTCATTAGCAATTAACAACCCCTTTAAGGGATTTCGGCCTACCTTAACACAACCTTCCAGGCGCCTTTGCATCTTGCGCGATGAGAGGACCTTCTCAATTTTATCCTTCTAACGCAAACAAGCTCGTCTAGATCTACGCATCAAATACCCATCTTGCAGAAGCATCCTCCTTCATTCGAACGACATTGCCGAGCCAGCGCAGCCGCCGGATATTAACGCGTTGAGAAGTTCATACAGCTTACAGTTGGATTCGATGCGGAATCATCGCGAACTCGCACTAGATGGAAGATCTTATTTGGGACTTTTCCGATTGGACAATTTGCGCAGATCTTCTCATCAAATACGACAAGGCCGAGCAAGCGTAACAGCTGGGTGTTAATACGCTGCACAACCTTTATGTCGCAGAGGAGCTCATAGAACTTTCTCTTGGATCGAATGTGGAAATCATCGCAAACTCGCACGGGAGGAGAAGCATCTTGTAGAGTATTAGTTTTGTCGTACGAGAGAAGCCTCTGCTACTCAATTGCCTATTGAGACCTTAGTAGCACCTGTTGGCAAGAGTGATCCAGTGCTTGATCTCCAGACTGACATCATTTTAGGTGGTATAGGCGGAGCTAAGATAGATAAATTCCTTGCTAAAATCGAAAGCATAGTTATCGACCGTAATCAGTAGATTTCTGGCAAACAGTCTGAGAGTAAATAAAAACCAGCCATGAAAAAGTTTCTCAAAAATTTATCGTCCGGAGTCAACTTTAAACTGCAGATCCCGCCACTCACGTGTAAAATTAACGCACACAACATGAATGGTGTAAAAACCTAGGCCGTAATCCTGACTGCAGGGTTGCAATGTAATGTAATCTGAGATCCAATACACCACACGTCTCTACTTGCCGATAACATACACTTCGTTTTGCCCTTACTTACTGCCAGACCCATCTTAGTAGACTTCCGTTCAGTATCACTAAAGCAGTAGGAACATCTCGCTTGGTACGGCCTATGATGACAATGTCCTCAGCGTACGCAAGCGACTGGACGCTTTTTTGAAATGGTGTTCCGTCTTCCGCAGAACACTCTTCATGATGAAGTTGAAGAGTTCGCATGATAAGGCATCCCCATGTCTGAAACCTTGCACGGTATCGAAAGGTGCGGAGAAATCCATTCTTAACTTGACAAGGATGCAGGAATTTCTCAATGGCATTCTACATAGCATTATCAGCTTCATAGGTATACTGAGCTCAGACATGCCCCTCAGGGGAAGATTATCTTTTACTTTTTACACACAATGGGCACGAACTTCAACAATGTTTGTTAAAAAGAGCGTAAAAATGCATTCAGTTGCATGTTAGCTTTAAATGAAGCAGGTTCTAGTCGCTTCTTTTTGAATTTTTTTTTGTATATCAATTATACACCCAAAGAAAAATTACAGTAGGGTTCACTATTTTCTAATGAGATTCACTAATAACAATGAGAAATGATTTCCATTTTGTGGACGAATATTTCTCAAGTTAAATACGCAATCTTTAGAGATTTAGCGCTGCAGATTTTCCATTTTCCAGGTTACAGTTGAAAATATTACTAACAATTTTCCTCTGGGTAATACACATGCCTCCCATAAATACACTCACATTTTTATCATGTTCTCTTTGTGCCGACATCTGACAATTTTATTTATCCTCAGAGTTTTTGCTAGAAAACTGTTGACAGGAAGTCATCGAAGAAATATTTTTTTTCCAATTTTCGTTTTGATGTTTGACCTGGGGTTTGAACCGTGGCCTTACGTCTGCTAAGCCAACACACTACTACGACTACTTCATTTAAGAGTAATTTTTGACAGAACAAATACACTCACATTTTTATTATGTTCTCTTTGTGCCGACGTCTGGTTTAAAGTCAACTCCTACCGAAAGATTTTTGAGAATTTTTATTTGCTCTTAGACTGTTTGCCAGATACCTGTTGTGAGGAAGTCCTATAAAGATTTACAGGCTGGTTGATATGTATTGCAACCAACTTCAGGTTGTTATCATTTGTAAACCGCTCGTCTGACAGCTGACAGATTTATTCTAGTAACAGTTCATTTTATTATTTTTACAAGCTTATAAAAGCATTTTGATCTATTGCATTCAGAAC
Source organism: Sarcophaga peregrina (assembly GCA_014635995.1). Lineage (NCBI taxonomy): Eukaryota > Metazoa > Arthropoda > Insecta > Diptera > Sarcophagidae > Sarcophaga > Sarcophaga peregrina. The sequence continues at coordinate 9,107,535 of CM025790.1, read as the reverse complement.
AAAAAGTTATTCGTAATGGAATTTAAGCGTGATAGTGTGATTGCTTTATATTTGGCTGGAAAACCACAGGTGGCTATCGTTAGAGCCCTACAGTATTTAAATATGAATAAATCTTTTCTTTCCCGCACCATTGCTCGTTACTGTGATACTGGCAGTGTTGCATCGCGTCCAAAAAGTGGACAAAGAAGAACGGTAACAACACCAGAAATGATCCGAAAAGTAATGGCCAGAATTGCTCGTGAGCTGAACATATCGTGAGAACGGATGCAACACATATTGAAAAATAAGCTTGGGCACTAAAACTAATTTTTGACAGAACTTATCTATCAGAAAAGCCTAAAGTCCTTATGTAAGAGGGGATTACATAGCAATTGGCTCAACTAAATGTTTTCAAACAAAAAAAGAAATTTAATTTTTGTTATACTTAATGTTGGTTTAATTATAATCTTTCCTGCATAGTTTTTGATTTTTTCAGAGAAATATTTATTCAAGAAGCTTGCAACACGTTGCACTTACAAACTATTTTCTACATGAATTGCCATTCAAAATAGCTTTTGATTAAAAGGAAAAAAAGGAAGAATTTTTTTTTTTGAAAGATTAATTCATGCATTCAATATGCTTCATTCAAACGTTTAATCTTCACATGCAAACATAATTTTGTGTTTATTTTTCCCAAAAGAATGTTTTTTGTTTTTCTTTTTAATATTTTTTGCAATTAAAATACAAAAAAAAATTGTGAAGAAAAATTTTTAAGAAAAATATTTTAAAAGTTTCGAATAAATTTTTAAGTGCAATAAAATAATGAATAAGAAAAACTCCAAAGAAAACTTTAGAGAATTAAAAAACAAAGAAGAAAAAAACAGGAAACAAACATACAAACTTAAATGAAATCAACAAATCCTTGCAAGGATATATACTCGTAAGCGTATGCGTATGCATGTGAATGTAAAGAAATTTTTAAATGCAAACATTTTCTTTTCACACACAGACACACACACAGCCACACACACAGGCACCCATACATATGTTATAAATGCATTTACAAATTTGTATCAGTGTATGTGTATGCTTTTTGTGTGTGTTAGTAAGTAAGTATTCATTACTTCAGAGGGTTTCTTAGTACATTTCAAGCTGTGGTCAATGTGTGGCCAAATCTTAACCTCTTCCATAACACATAACACTCTGTCTTCAGAGGATTTTAATATGCAAGTTTTGTTTCTTTTTTTCTTTTCTTATCCTTGATAGTAAATTACAAAATATTTAATACCAATACATTCATACATTTATACACACACACACACACGCATTCTCATATCTTTGCAACACCATGCAGAGACCAACATTTATTCATTATTTAACTTGTTTTTCTCTGGTATTTTTTTCATTTTTTTTTCATTCTATCGTTGCTTCACTTCAAAGATGTTTAATTTGTTGTTTTCTATTGGCAGGAGAGTGATTACTATGCACAGTGGCATACAATTAAGAAAAAATAAATCAAAAAATTTAAAACCCTTCATGTTGTGCAGTCCTTGTACTGACCATCTTCGTCCTCTTCCCTGATTTTGGTGGAACTTGGTTAGTACAGGGACTCCGTACGCCCGTGGCGTCACAACGGGCAGCTATGCATGCTCAAGGGAGCTTTGTAATAGCAGAGCTACCACTCTGACCTAACCTAACCATGTTGTGAACATACATACATACATAATTGGCCATTACAACCCTTCAGTCAGGATTACGACCTAGCTTCTCACACCACTTATGTTGTGTGCGTTAATTTTATACATGAGTGGCGGGACCTACAGTTTAAAGTCGACTCCGAACGACAGATTTTTGAGAAGCTTTTCCCAGTTTAAAGCCGACTCCGAACGACAGATTTTTGAGAAACTTTCCATGGCAATTATACTTACTCTCAGAGTTTTTGCCAGAAATCTGCTGAGAAGAAATCGCCGAAAAAATACTTTTTGTATTTTATTTTGATGTCCAACCTGGGACTCGAACCCTGGCTTTACGTCTAATAAGCCAGCACACTACCTACTAAACCACAGCGACTCAACTGTATTCAAATTCAACTACTCGATTCACTCGTACTCGCTACAACATTGATTTATAAGTATTGGTTGCAATGAGTATGAGTACAACGTTGGCTTCAAACTCACAACATTTGAAATATATTTGATTCATACCTACTACTCATTCAGGTTCATAAATTTAGAAAAATACTTATAATTCTTACGAATGATTCGAGTCACATTATTGCATCACTAAGGGCCATTATTACAACTTACCGTTAAAGTTGGCGATAGTTAAAGGTACCTTTAGCTAAAGTGAACAGCAAAGTTACCTTTAACTTATTTTCGGTGTTACAACTTACAGAAAGAAGAAAATTAACTTTTTCAAAAATATGGCAGGGCCGTTGTAATATCGATAACTTTTACCATTTTAAAAACACAGTGGCAACTATATGCTTTCCTATTTGATGTGTTTATTATTGTTAGTTTGTTTACAAAGCTTGTGTATCGTGAATTTTTTGTAAGAAAAAAAATGAGTACCCTGCCGCGGAGAAAGAGGTTCAGCGGAGAAAGAGGTTTTGTTGGTAGACCGTATTACTGAAAATGAAAAATTTGAGGTTGCCATATAGAAAATAGTATACTAGTATGGCAATTTCAAACATAAAGGGACCTTTAAATGTTAAAGGTAGGATGATCTTCCTTTTAGCCTATCCATCAATTCTACTTATTGGGTACTCATAATAATCAAAAAAAAAAAAAAATATTTGTCCGTTAAAATCCTTCCTTTAGTTAACTGCATGTTGTAATAATGGCGCTAAGTCATCTCCTCTTTTTTTTTATAAAAACCAACACTCAGGGGATGGCTCCTACTCATGCAGTGCATTGTGTAGGTTTGAGAAAATAAGTTATAGGAAGGTGGAAAGAGGGAGTAGTGTTTGTAAACATTCGATTTAAACTTACCAATATTGCAATTGACGGCAAAAACCCTCGCAGGAAGATCATTCCACAAGCGAGCAGTGGGCGCAAAAAATGAATTCTCCCTGTAATGCATTGTGCGGTTCACTGGACAATCAACCACAAAAGAATTATTTCTAGAATTTTATGTTTTTGAAAAGGTGAACTATTTGATTTCTAGAAAGGTTTTGATATTAACGTTTATTACTTTGTATTTGAGAAGTCTTGTGAAGCCTATCATTTAAAGATTCATTTTACTTATATTGCCCACTGTGTGCTTGCTTGCTTTGAGTGTTTGGGATTTGATATTAAAAATATAAGAGAGTCCATGACTTCTTTATTTCAATACGAGAGTATAATTATTATCTTTTGGCCTGCAGTAAAAATATTTTCTGTTTTTTTTTTGTTTTTTTTTGTATGTTTCGTATGTATTTTTTGCAATAAAAATAAATGAAACAAAATTGTTGAGAAAGAACAAAAAAAAAAAAGAAATTATTTTAAAATATTTACGAAAATATTTTATTTATTTTTCTAAAAAATATTTCTTATTCTCTCTTTATTTCTTGATAAATAAAATATTTTTAATTTTTTTTCTGGTTTTTTTTTCTACTTTTTGTTAAATATTAAATAACTTTAAATGTGTTCTCGTGTGCATACGAGTAGAGTATGTATAGCACATAATATGGCAATGTAATGCAGGAATGTTGTTTTTAAGTTTTTTTTATTGTTATTGTTGTTATTATTATTATTTTCCTTGAAAAACAATGTGAAATATTTGAAAAATGGTTTTTGATTAAAAATATTTCGTTACATTGAAAATAAAAATTGTTTGTGTTGGTTTTTTTTCATATTTAAAAATTTAATAAGACTTTATTTCTCATTCTCATTGAATTTTATTTTTATTTTTATGATTATAATTCCAATTCTAAGGCCATGTCTATAGTTATTATTGGCTTTAACACATTTAAATATTTTTTATTTGAAATTCATTACTACGATGTAGTGAAGGAACATTTTTCGTAAATTGTTGTTAAAAATTTGTAGGATTTTCTTTCAATAATTTTTTTAAAATTTTTTTGTTATTATGGCATGACTTTTAAAATTTGAGATCTCTTTTTAAAGATGAGATGCATTCTTATTTAATAAAACATTTAAGCGCATATAATTTTTAATTCGTGTACTACTAGTATTAATGTTTAATTGAGAAATTTAAAAATATTTTTTTGGTTAAATTGTGTGCTATAACAGCTCTAAAAATATTATTTACACAGCTGCAAAAAAAACATTTTAAAAAATTTTAATATTTGGCCGTGCTTCACTGAGGTTAATATTCTGTTCAACACCATATTTTCTGTATTAATGGCTTCTGGCTTATTCTCACTTAAGAAAACCAAGACACTACCAAGCCCTCAAATTCTTCATAAAGGACAGACATCAGATAACAGGATCACGTTTAAGGAACACCTGCTCGTACATCGGCCAAAAATGTGTGGCGAAGGCATGTGCACTTGCCCGATTAATGCCTAACCTAGGAGGCCCAAGATAGGAGAAGAGACTGCTACTGATGAAGATAGTGACAGCGATTGGTCTATATGCAGCCCCCGTATGGGCTGGGGCTATGGAGAAGAGGACCTATACATACATAATTGGCCATTACAACCCTTCAGTCAGGATTACGACCTAGCTTCTCACACCACTTATGTTGTGTGCGTTAATTTTATACATGAATGGTAGGACCTACAGTTTAAAGTCGACTCCGAACGACAGATTTTTGAGAAGCTTTTCATGGCAATTTTTACTCTCAGAGTCTTTGCCAGAAATCTGCTGAGAGGAAGTCGCCGAAGAAATATTTTTTCGTTTTGATGTCTGACCTGGGAAGAGGACCTATACTGCAAGAAAAGAAGCAGCTTACAGGGGATCAGCTCTCAGGGTGATTTCTGCCTTCCGAACGGTGTCTTCTGATGCAGCGTTAGTGATTGCGGGGATGATGCCCCTGAAGCTAGTAGTAGGTATAGAGAGGAGGAAATATGACGTAAAGAGAGGAACAGATTTTTCGAACCTTGTTCAACTAACTGATGATGTTATGGATAGATGGCAGCAGGACTGGTTCAATTCCACCAAGGGAAGATGAACCCACAGACTCATACCGAACATAGGCATATGGACTAAAAGAAGACACGGTCAGGTGAACTTCCACCTGACATAGTTACCAACGGGCCATGGATGTTATAGGGCTTATCTCTATAAGTTTGGTCATGACGTGGATGAGGCATGCCCAGAATGCCGTAATGAAAGAGAGACGGCGGAGCATGTTTTCTTTAATTGCCCGCAATATTTTGTTCAATAAAATTGCCTGGAGAGAACAATAGGATTCCAGGTAACGCCCGAGAATATTGTTAACCTGATGTTAATCGCATGTGACAATTAGAACGCAGTATGTGTTTTCGCACGGAATGTATTGACGAAGCAAAAATTGGCAGAGAGAGCAAGGTCAGCGGAATTTGAAGGCAGCATTCGCTGAATCTCCACCCCCCAAAGTAATACTTGATTTTTGATCCAGGGGGGGGGGCACATGGTTGAAAGTGTGTACGTATTCGTTTAGCAAGCCAAGAGTAAGTCTTTCGGCGAATCGTGCACTTTGGTAGTCCAATGTCTTTCGAATATTTTCCAGCCTTTGGCTCGCAAAGCTATAAAAAAAACGTCTCGACGTTTATTTAAAAACACACATCGTCGGTGTCGATAATCTAATACAGGTTAAAAGGAGTTTGTAATCATAGACCCATAGTGCCCGCCGTTATGAAATATAACAAATGCTCTTAGAACTACTCCAACTGTAAGATTATTTCTACTTCTTAAGTGACTACTAGATATGTGGGCGTTTAATTTCGGCACTAGTCCACATCATCTTCATGTAAGATGACCAGTAATGCAGTCCTATTGAAATCACATATCGTTGGTGTCAAGATCACTCAATTGAGGTCAAAAGAAGTTGCTTATGCATGATCTATAGTTCTCCCTATTGACATTGAGGGTGTCATTCTCAAAGAAATTAAGACCAATTACGATGCCAGTCAAAAATCCACAGCAAACAGAGCCTTCTTCGAAATACCTCGGTATCGTCCCTATTAATCTAAAAAGTTTAAGACGATTCAACCAACCATTTTCATCACAGACTTTTTTTCAATTACATTAAGTGCTCTGGAATGCTGGGCGTCAAATTCATTATAGAGGTTTACTCAATAAAGGGATGATGATAGTTGGACCTATTTCTTCAATCTCCAACTTTTACTGCCTCTTCTATTATTGGGTCAGGGAGGAAGAAGAGAGGCATTACTGGGTTACATCGAGAGTAACCTTCTGAGAGGAAGTCGCCGTAGAAATATTTTTCCTATTTCGTTTCGTTGGAGAGGTCTGACCTGACATTTGGACCACAGCCAAGCATTTTTATAATGAAACATAGAAGATCAGATATATCGAGATGTTTTGTGTCTAAGAGTATATATCCTGCTGTAGACAGTAATAGAACAGATTTGCTGCTGGGTTTAGATAAGATCAAGATTATATCGCTAACAAGGGTCTACAACAGATCCCAGTCGAAGGTTTTAGAGTGATAAGGAATTGGAAACTATAGAACACCTTAACTGCAACTGTCCAGTACCTTAGTAGATTGAGGTTTAGAGCCCTAAACAGAAGCTGTTTCTTTCAATGTATGAACTCTCTGTCGAGAGCTGACATTACAACCTTCCTAAGAGTCATAAATTGTGTCACGTCTATACCTTTTTAAAACGTTTAAAATATAAGCTCGTAGATGGCAAATAAAATAAAATTAAATTTGTGTTTAGTTTTAAATAAAATTCTTTATTATTTGGACAATTCTGTGTGCCACTGTTCACATTGCTTTGATTGTTATTCCTCTGTTTGCAACCTTTATATAAACAATAACAATTACTAGACAATTGTTCGACTGACTGTTGTAACGGAACCTTCAAACCACGATTACTCTCTTTAAACACACCACGCCTTCACACAATACTGACTGAACTGACAGTAACTGCAATCGCTTGCTTTACCTTGCTTTTTATATAACAGAGTTAACAGTCTGATGAAAGTTCTTAAAAGCGAACGTTCATGACTTCGCCTTCTCGAAATCTTTATCGTTGTTTAGGTAATTTGTTGTTGTAATTTGTAGTGTTGTTGTTTTAATTTTGTTTACTATTTTTAATGCTGGTGTTCGTTTGTGTATTTTGTTTACTTGTTTACCATTTTTTTATGCTGGCGTTTGTTGTTGTTTCACAACGATAATGCACAACGATAATTTGTAAACAAGTTCATTGTTTTTGTAACCTTTGTTTATAATTTAAATATTAAGGATGAAAAATCAAAGCACCAGTATCTAGATTTCCATTTGCGTAACAATAGGTTAAGTTGCTAGAAGTGCTAGATCATCGAGATTGTAGTCGCGCTCTCTTGTGTCACTTATATCCTACCTTTCATACCTTGTATACTTTTCTAATTTCCCTATCTGTTTTACTATCATCTCTCCATCTTTCTCTTCTAGGATGAATTTGTAGTGGGTCATTTGGATCGTTGTTCCCATGATAAGTACACGTCCTCAAATCTTACCTTACTTAATATAGAGGCATCGTCATTACCGATATTCTTTATTAATGCAATACATGGTGTAGTAAATTACAACGTTTCTCGTTTTTCCGGCACTTTTCAATTAAATATTTAAAATATATACTAACACACAAGAACAACAACATCTAAATTGATAATAAAATATGCTCCGGGAAATTATTTTCAACCATTAATTTGCCGAACGACTTTCTTTTGCTCATTATTTATGTCAATTGAAGATAATTTACTGAACTCGTGTTCATGGTATTGGTATATTTGCAAAGGCAATTTAATAAATTTAAATTAAAATTGAAAATAAAAAAAAAAATTAGAAAAACAAAAATAAAATCGAAAAGATATAAAAAATTCATCGTTCTTTAGTTTCAAACTTGCCATGCCAAGTTGTTGTCTTATTTTATTGTTGTATTCCTATATGCTCTACGAACCGTTTGAATACTCCTTGCAACTGTACTAGGATGGATGGCTTTGAACAATTGTTTCAAAGCAATTTCCTACTCCTACGATTGTCTATGTGTGGTGGAATGAATGAATGAATGAATGAATGACTGAATGAATGACAGAGAATAAATAGGTCATCATGCAACATTTATTTGGAAGTTTATAAATGGAAATGGCAGCTCATACAGAATTTACATTTTAATCAAGAAGAGAAGAGAGTGTCTGATATTTATTTGATGTTAATTACAGTTGAGATTACAAAAATAGTACTCGCAGCACTAAAACACGTATTAGTTTTAATTTTAAATTTTTTAAAGGTGCACCAAATTTGTTGAAACAAAAAAAAGAAAGAAAAATGATTCTGAGAAAAATTTATTCAAGAATTTGTCGACTTATAACTAATCAATAGGGCATTATCCTTTACCTTCCTTCACTAAATTTCCTTACAATCAATCCCTCATTCAAATTTAAAAAACCTTAAACCTTTATCGCTGTGTGTTAGGTTATTAGACGTAAAGCCAGGGTTCGAGCCCTAGGCCAGACCTTCAAAACAAAATACAAAAAGTATTTCGTCGGTGATTTCCAATCAGCAGAGATTTCTGGCAAAAACTCTGAATGTAAAAAGAACCTGCCATGTAAAGTTAAAAAAAAACAGAAATTTGTTATCGCCGATCTATAGCGTTCGCCGTTGAATGTGTTTGACTGACCAACGTCTACCTCGAAGAAATATGGATCGATAAGGCCCCCACGCCAATATCCATACAAAACTATGAATTTTTCGATAATTTTAATCAGACTTTCTTCAGCTAAGAAGATTAAAATCGCCTTAGTCTAGTAGGTGGTGTGTTGGCATATTAGACGACAGTTTCTGGAGCATAAAGATAAACGAAAAGATAAAACGAAATTTGAAAAAATATTTCTTCGGCCACTTCTCCTCAGCATAAATCCCGAACTCTGAGTGTAAATTAAAATTGTCATGAAAAGTTTTTCCAAAAAAAAAAATCTGTCGTTCGAAGCTGACTTTCAGCTCTAGGTCCCGCCACTTATGTATAAAATTAAAACACTGGCCATTTTATGGTCACCAGCAGCAACTCGTTTCCTTACCGTTCGCATCTTTCCTATTTCCACCTTTCCTAAACCTGCACAATGCAATGCATGAATAGTGGTCATCCGCTGAGTGCAAGTTTAATAAAAATAAAATAAAAATTATAACACACCACATAAGTGGTGTGAGAAACTAGGTCAATAATCCAGACTGAAGACTGGTTGTAATGACCAATTATGTTTGTATGTGAATGCTTATTAGAATGCGTGACTATAAACCTTATCGGCGTACTGGTTTTGGGATACAGCTTTTTAATATTATGCATTCACTTTATCCTATGCACGTACGTAAACTCATTGCCGAATCCCTAAAGACTACGTATTTAACTTGACAAATATTCTTCCATAAATGGAGATCTTTTCTCATTGATATTACTAAATATCATTAAAAAATAGTGAATCCTACTGTAATTTTTCTTTAGGTGTATAATTGATATACAAAAAAATTTAAAAAAAAGCGACGAGAACCTGCCTCACTGAATTTTTACGATCTTCCCCTAAGGGACATTGGCGCCTGTTGCCATGAAAAATTTCTCAAAAATCTATTATTCATCCCGTTATGTATACTCCGCCGCGCATGTATAAAAATTAAAGCACACAACTTTTGTAAGTGGTGTTGAGAAGCTATATGATCAATTTCGTATGTACAGTGGCCGCAAAAAGAAATTGTTCATTTAAAAAAGTATACATTAATAAATTAAAGTTATTTTTATTTTAAAATTGTTTCATTGCTAGTTTTTAAAATTGAAACGAAAAAAAAAATTACAAAAAATAGACAATTTTTGTAAAATTTTTTCAGGCACTCCCCTTAAGTGGTAGAAGATGAGTTTGGTGATTGTTAGAATTTTTTCTTTAGTGTTCTATTTCTTTTGATGCTCACTGTATGAATTCCTATGAATGTTTGCTAAGGATTGTCTTAAATCAGCACTCTTCTAACTTAGCCTAAAGCTTATTTAGCGAAATGAGAAGTCGACTGTAATGATTTGAATTGAAAGTATTGCTGCATAAATTTGCAGGATTTTTTTAATGTATTGTCTTTGACGTATTGTGCTATTTTTGTACTCTTTGCTGTATTTTTTTTTTTTTGGCCAGACATTTCCACAAACATTTAAATGCCATTATGCTGCATGTCTAAAATATGTTTTAAATTTAAACAATTATTTTATTTTAATTTCTATTCTTTGTTTTTGTTTTTTTTTGATTAATTTATGCCTGAGTACGGCTAAGTGTGTTTGCATGCATGCTTGACTGTCGGTCTGTCTGTCTGTCTGTGTATAAAAGTTCTTTCGAAGAGTTTTTTTTTGGAGAAGAATTTTGGATTTCATTTATAAATTATTTTTCAATAATTGCAAAATAAATAATGAAGACTCAACACAGTTTAATTATGCTTTTCATTAAATGTTATAAATTTTGAATTTGAAATCAACTGTCACTAATGGTTGTCAGATAATAAATTTCCATAAAAATGAAGAAAGAAGAAAACAAAAATAAATAAAAAGAAATTGTCTGACTTTATAACTGTCTGCCTCAGGCAAGAATGAAATTCAATTACCAATACGAACGAATTGTATGAATGATCGTATATCTTGCTTGAAAATTTTTGCAATTATTTGAACTTTGAACCGTCCTCCCAAAAGTTTAAATCCTTTTTGTTAATTTCTCTATTTAGAGTGTGTCCTGTGTGAACAGTACTGTTCCTGTTGTTGCTGGTTGCTGTTACACAATATCAATAAATAATTGCAGCAAATCTTCTTTCAGGAAAAGGATTTTATTGCCTGGCGACGAATGCAGTATGCTTGGAGGAAGTGTCATGCATGCATGCAGCACTTAAAATTTCTCTACGATTCAATTTCCCTTTCCTCCCTATTATTCCTCTGTTTTTTATTGTATTGCTATTGTTTATTTTGGATTCCCAAACAATCGATAAAATCCCATTTATTAACAATCAAAACTCAATAAAGAAAACGCGACATTCTTGCATAAAATCGCCAATCACATAAACCCATATCCCGTCCCTAACTAATTCTATGTCCGCTATGTCTCCTCGCATATCCTTGTTGACTGTTTTTTTTTTTTGTTTAATAATGGCAGAGGGAACGAACGAACCTATTACTCTCTAAAGCTAGTATCCTTTAATTTATATGTAGCGTGTGTTTGTGTGTAAATATTATACGAAATGCCATGCTTGACGCTTTTATTGGCAGTAAAAATATAAAAAACGAGAAGAAAAATGAAAAAAAAGATTCCAGAACCCCTTTTTAAAATTCAATAAATTATTCCCAAATTGACTTTCATTCTCTTGGCAATTTTTATTTTAACAGCATGAATGAAGCATGAACTTTTGCTTTAGTTTTCGTCCTTTTTTTTTGTTCCTTTCATTTTTTGTATTTGTTTAGCGTAATTGTTTTTTCTTTCGTTTTTTTGTTTTGTTTGTTTAATGTAATGGCTTGTTGCTGTCGAATGGCTAAGGATATTCACAGTGTGCCTTCACTGCTAGAAATTTTGTAAGGTTTTCTTAACGTAGGCAAGGAATCCAATGCTAATAATATCATTAAGTTATCTGTACGAGATATAGCCAATTAAAAAAAACTAAGCATCAAGAAAGGGGCAATTAAGTGACGACAATTATGTTTAATTCAGTGTGCTAGGTTATGCCAGATAAGGCTCCGGACATTCCTTGAAGGAAGATGGTTGACTGACGCTATTATGTCCATCGTATAACAGCATTTATCCCGGACGTCTGCCCTTTTAGTAGGCATGCTGAAAAACTTGGCCTACCATCAGATGATTAAGCAGAAGACGTGGAAAAAGTGCCACCATCTGTAACCCCACAAGTCAGTGACCCGTTTACGATGTAAAAAGACAGACATTTCGGACTTCTCACTTTCTAATATCCTTCCGATCTCTCTAATATAATACCAGCTGCAATAACAAGATTTATTTTGGATCCAGATGATTCTTTAAAGCGAATATTGATTGTGATAACACAATTAGTTTAAATACTGGCCTAAGTTCGATCTCTTCTATTTGCATAAAGGAGGGTACCCTACCTTGCCGTTAGTAACGTAATCTTGTATAGTTAGGACATCTGGTCCATTTTGCCATTATTCTGTGCAATTATTCTTAAAATGCGTTTAAAATTAGTAAAAGCGATAGCCTATCAACTATGTCATCGCCATTGTCGGCGTTATCAGTCAACCAAGCAGGCAGGAATTTCTCGCCATTGCATTGACTATTCTGGATTTCATTTAAAGAGCCTCAAAGTTTGTGACTTCGGAATACTGCACAGTTGTTCGCTAGCCAGAATAAAAACTTCTTGCACAAAAATAGCTGCCAGATAAATAAAGCATCAAATCTTCATATATTTGAATAAAAATCATCAAAATCGTTAAAGACGTTCATGGAAATCGCCACAAAATTGGCATGAAAATTCAATGCGATGTTGGCTAGAACCGACACATTTTTCAATGCTTGAGTTTCTTAAGAGAGTGCAGGAAATACTTCACTTCATCTGATCTTCATACTATTTATACAACTTATATCCGAAAGAGAATGAAATTCAACTCTCATTTATAGGCCAGTACTTCAACGTATACTTTGAAACTTCTCAAACGCGCCCAAGAGAGTTACCCGTTAATGATGGCAGGGTATCGAACTACATTGATTCATTGGAGCATCGTTAGAATTTTGTTGGTTTGTGGTTTCACTGTTCTATCGCTATTATAAAGAATTTTACCCGAGAATCATGTATTCCTACGTAACACTCACTTTCCTTAGGCAGTGGATCGCACACTGCATTACAGACAAAATTCGTTCTTTAGAATTATTCGTATGTGGAACTCCCTTCATGCAAAGCTTGTAATTGTTTGGCATTTAACGGAGGAAACAGATGTAAGATACAGAAAATTTCAAATAGTAATAACTGCAAACTAAATACAAAGCTTAAAGAGGCTTTTAATGTACTAAAGCAAAGAATATGAAGTAAATTTTTAATTTCCAAAAATCGTCGAAATGAGGGCATAAATCGTCAGATCATAAAAATGATATTTTTGGAGCCCAAAATCGTCAAATTTAGCAGCTATGTGTACAAATCGTTTTAGTTTTAGCCATGAAAGGAGGGTTCATTATAAATCTACTTTTTAAAAGAAAGTATAGTTTGAACGTTGACATTATGTGTGAAACACTAAATGACCTCCACGCGAAGTGTTGCAAGCATTGATTCTTTTGTGGTAATTTTCGGCCACTTTTTGACACATATTGGGTGGTATCTCAGCCATAACTTGACGAATGTCGGTTTTTAAGGGCTTAAGGATTGAAGATTTATCTGCATAAACAGGGTGTTTCTCGTAGCCCCATAAAAAAAGTCTAATGGTGTCAAATTGCATGATCTTGGTCAGTTGATATCGCCACAACGAGAAATTACGCGGCCAGGAAATGTCTCTTGCAATAAAGCCCTATTCACTCGAGTTGTTGCGTTGCATGTAGCACTGTCTTGTTGAAACCACCTATTCTCCAAGTCATATTCTTCAATAGCAGCCAAAAAAAGGTGGTTATCATATGACCATAACGCTTCGAGTTGACGGTGACAGTCGTTCCATCGTCATTTTCGAAGAAGTAACGTCCAATCACTACTTCGGACCAAATGCGCACCAAACAGTGACTTTTTCTGGATGCAATGGCCTCTCTTCAATTACTTGAAGATTCTCAGAAATCCAAATACGAGAATTTTATTTATTAACATACCCACCGAGTGTGAAAAGTGCTTCATCGCTGAGGAAAATTTCGTCCGAATGATTGCAGAATCGCCATTTTTGTAGTGGGTTTTGATAATTTTTATGCGTTATGCGTGTGATAGTTAAGCGATCCATTTTCGTCAATGTCAGACATTCAACCGAAAAGAAAAAAAATTGGTTTCACAACTTAGTTTGACAGATGCCGAATTCCAGTCACATACTTTAGGGAAACTTTGCTTCTTTCGGGTAATATAAAGATGCAACCTACGTTTTCATATTGTATAGCAAAATGTTCGTTTGATGTGAATACCCTTTTTAATATTTTAATTCCGATATTTTTTTTTTTAACATAAAAACCAAATTGTTTTAAACCATTTGGGTTTCATTTCCATTTTTTTTTGTATGCCTTTGTGTTTCGAAATTTTCTTTTCGTTAACTTTTGTTTCCTTTTTTTTTTGCCTTCCAAAATTCTTTTGACCATCTTAAGTAAAGCAAAGTTCTTTAACAGGAAGCGCCAAAAATATTTGCCAAGGTTGAGAAAGTCAATTGTATTGCTGTGGAGGAAATTTTTAAGCAAAATATCAAGGAGCACTCTTCCTTTGGCTATGGGTTCGAGATGGAAGTAAAAGAAAGAAAGGAAAAGAAAGGTTGAAAATAAAACAATAAAAGAAAAAAATTTTATAAATTTTTTATTTCTGAAATTTCAATTGATTTCGAATAGGAGAGACACTCACTCACTCACTTGCCATATTTTATTGGGGGAAAAAAAAAGTAAAAAATTTCTTTAGTTTTACGTACAAAGCTTTGAAATTGTTTCCGAAAGTAAATACTTGGGTTCATAAGTAAACATTGCTAGGCGAAGGAGAATACGAAAAATCATTGAAAGGAACGAATGAACAAGTAACAGTGACTGGTTGACTGACTACCCATTTGCTGGATATAAATACATGAATGACTGATTGAGCGTTTCCATGAGGAATGGAGGAACTTTATGCAGCACCAGGCTATGGTACAATGATAGTCTATTTGGAATAAATGAATATGCGAAATGAATCACAAATCAATGATGATTCAAAGTATAAACTAAAGAAAATATATGTAACATAGACAAATGTTGTATATGTAACGGGTTATCCATTTCGTGGTTTCAAAAGTAAACGTAAATAAAACACATAAAAAATACTTCTTTTCATGATGTTTCTTTTTTATTGTAAAGTTTGAACGTTGGCATTATGTGAAAAACACTAGATCATTGAAATGACCTCCTCGCACGCATAGTGTTGCAAGCATTGATTCTTTTAAGGTAATTTTCGACCACTTTTGTACACATATTGGGTGGTATTTGAACCATAACTTCACGAATGTTGGCTTTGAAGAGCTCAAGGTTTATCTGCATAAACACAGTCTTTCGCTTAGCCCCACAAAAAAATCTAATCGCATGATCTTGGTGGCCAGTTGATAGCGCCATGACGAGAAATTACGCGGCCAGGAAATGTATCTTGCAGAAAGCCATATTCACTCGAGTTGTATGGCATGTGGCACCTTCTTGTTGAAACCACCTCTTCCCCAAGTCGTTTTCTTCAATAGCAGCCAAAAAAAAGCGATTATCATATGAGCATAATGCTACGAATTGACGATGGCAGTCGTTCCATCGTCGTTTTCGTAGAAGTAAAGTCTAATCACACCTTCTGACAAAAGAGCGCTGCAAACAGTGGCTTTTTCTGTATGTAATGGCCTCTCTTCAATTACTTGAGGATTCTCAGAACCCCAAATACGACAATTTTGTTTATTAACATAACCACCGAGTGTGAAATGTGATTCATGAAGCTGAAGAAAATTTTGTTCGAAAAATTGCCATCCACCGCCTGTTGTTCAAGCAGCCACTCCACGTATCTACGACTTTGTGAATGGTCAACTGGCTTTATTTGTTGCATAAGCTGGACTTTATATGGATATAGGTGTAGATCTAAATGCAAAAAAAAAACGCCATAATGTGCCGTATAACAGTCCTAATTCCTGAGAATGACGAGGAATCGCTACATTCAGGTCTTTGGCAACACTTTCACTTACAATAGCGATATTTTCAGCCGAACGAGCGAAACGATGATGCACAGGCCTTTCAATATTTCTAACCACTCCAGTCTCTTGAAATTTCTTTGCAATTTTGCCAATTACTTGCGTAGTTGGACTATATAATCGTCCAACCATAATCTCCTCTTAAAGCACGATACCTGGCTGTGGCAGAATCACCATTTTTATAGTTGGTTTTGATAATTTTTATGCGTTATGCGTGTGATAGTTAAGCGATCCATTCTCGTCAATGTTAGACTTTCCACTGAAAAGAAAAAAATTGGTTTCACAACTTAGTTTAACAGATGCTGAATTCCAAACCCATAATTTTGAAACCACGAAATGGATAGCCCTTTATGTATGGAAGCCATCAATTCAAGTTCCATTAAAAATTACAACGATGTTGAGTAGTGAAGACAAAAAAAAAAGTGGAAGAGAAATATTTTCTTTTATTTGTATTGTTATTGCAAAAGTAAATGTTTGATTTCTGTTAAATATAAGAATTCCCCCAAAAAAAGAAGTAAAAAGAGAAACTTTTCTCTTTCTCTACCTCTTCTATTATTTGTTTTTACTTCGTTTTGTATCCTTTTTTTCTGATTTTGTTTTAACAATTCCTGTGTTACTAAAAACTACGAAATTGAATATTAAAATCGAATAAATTTACAATGATGCCCAAACAATAAAAAGTACTTTTCTCCCTCTCTCTCTCTCTCTCTTTCTCTCTTATTACTTTGTAACATTACTCATACATGCATACATACACACATACCTACAAGAGTTGTATTAAATTTAAAAATCAAAATGTGCTCCTTTCAACTGCTGGCTGATGGTTGCTGGTTGCTATTCCTTCAGTGCATTCGTTAAGTGATTGTAGTTACCGCTTGAATACAGTTAACAAGGTTACCGTTTGCTTGCCGCCGGATAACAAACGTCAGGCCAAGTGTAACGTTGGTGGATGTACACGAGGTCGTTGATGATCTCTTAACAAATATTTTAATATTCTATTGATTTGTGTGCACAGAGAGTTTAAATTTATTCTTTCCGTGATTAGTTTTTTTTCTGTTTTCTCTTGTCATTTCTTTTGTTGTTTGATTTTCCATTATTTATAGGAAAACTAGGAAGTTTTTGTTTTAAATGATTGGTTCGTTGGGTTTGGGATACTTTTTTTTTGCTGGGGTTGACCTAAAACAACTTAAAGGTTTTCTAATCAAATATACTCTAAGGATGGAGTAAATTTAAAGGAATTTTTTTTTTCATAAGCGATATTAAGTCGTATTAAATATCCGAATATATCGTACTATTCAGAAGAATGTCCCTAATCAACATTGCATTCCATTATTTCTTTCATCCTTTGTAACAGATGAATATCAAGTATCCTTAGAATAGGTCAGGTTAGGTTGAAGTACTTATATGTATACATACAGGGTGGCTGATATGTAATGCAACAAAGTGAAGCGCCATATTTTTTTAATTTTTTTTTTTTTAATTTTATTGTTCAAAAGCAAAAAATATTGGAAATAACATCAAATTTTAGAATCAGTTTAGATTTGTTCGAATTGGCCGCCTTTGGTACGATTTATGGTCTTCAAACGGCTGACAAAGTCATCACAGGCTGCACGAAAGTGGCTCTGCAGTATTTTGGCACATTCCCGGCTAAGCGCCGTCTTGATTTGATCGACACTTTGGTATTTTTTAGTGCCCCAAGCGCAACGGATTGAGATCTGGAGATTTTGGTGGCCATTGTGCGGTAGAAATGAAGCGTGGAACCTCCTTTTTAAGCCATTCTTGGTTGCCGGGTGCTAAGTGCGGTGGTGCTGAGTACTATTGGAATGTCCATGGTCTGCGGCCGAAATGTTTGTCTGCCCAGGGTTTCAGTACTGTCTTGAAGACATTTTCCTGATAATACCCGGCATCTATTTCGATTCCACGGTCGATAACTACGAGTGGGGAGCGACCAACGGCCGTTACGGCGGCCCACACGATTACCATCGGCGGCGCTTGAGTTCTGGTGGCCAATCGCAGGCTGACCTCTTTGGCAAGTAAGCCCGATCATTTTGTTTGTTCACAAGCTGCTCAATTTGGAATGGCTTCTCATCGGAGAGAACCAAATTCGGTAACTGGCCGCTTTCGTGCAAACGAAGTAACTCCTTGGCTCTTTCCAGTCTAACTATTTTTCTCCATCGGTGAGCTGTTGAACTTTTTGGAACTTCAATGGCTTTAGTCCAAGTTCAATATGTGTTGCATCCGTTCTCGCGATATGTTCAGCTTACGAGCAAATTTTCTACCACTGCGACGTGGATTTCGATCAAATCTGGCCTTCACTTTTCGGAGCATTTCTGGTGTTGTTACCATTTTTTTGTTTTTGTCCGCTTTTTGGACGCGATGCAACACTGCCAGTATCACGGTAACGAGCAATGGTACGAGAACCAAAAGATTTATTCACATTTAAATGCTGGAGGGTTCTAACGATAGCATCTATGGTTTTCCAGCCAAATTAAAGCATCAACGGTTGAATTCCATTACGAATAACTTTTTTCCTGAATGCAATAGATCAAAATGCCTTCTGTTAATAATAAAATGAACAGACAACTGGAATAAATCGGTCAGGCTGTCAGACAGGGGTTTACAAATGATAACAACCTGAAGTTGGTTGCAATACATATCAGCCACGTATAATTGGTCATTACTTCCCTGCTGTCAGGATTATGACCTTATAAATTAGTGGCGGTACCTATAGTTTAAAGTCAACTCCGATTACAGCGAATACGGTGACGTGGTTACGTTTAATTAGCAAAGTACACTTGAGCACTTAGAGTGGCTCGCTGTAACGGCACAAAAAAGCGTAGTCCCTACACAGAGTCAATTTCCTTTAATCCCATCAAAGAATTTGATAATTTGAGCAAATATTTTTCCCCAGACATACCTATTTATAGACATTTGTTTCTGATTTAAAAATTATCAGTTTCATGGCATCATTACCTAAGAAATGTACTTTATTTGCTTTTCAAGCGGCCTTATTATTTCGACACCAAGTGGAAACGTTAGGAGCACGGTTTTGGGTCAGCCACTTAAAATCTTGACGATGCAAGTGACTTGCAAATTGTTGGCATTTACACCCATTCTCTGTTCTCTGTTCTAACATTTGCGTATATATCGAGAGAGATCTGATATGTGTTGATTTGGAAATCGTTGTGTATTCTGAAAGATTTATCCGAGTTGTAGGCCCATTATGCATGACGCCATTAGTAAGGGAAAAAAAAATAAAATCAAAACAAGAATTTTAGTACAATTTTTACATGGATATAGTTTAATACAGTTTAAGAAAAAATACTACATACACCACTGATGTAAGCTTTTTCCGCCTGGTGGTGTTTTCTAAATTGAAAAAATGTATCGCGTTTAAAAATTAAGACCAATGCTTGAAGAAAAAGAAGATTAAAAAAAAAATTAACGTAAAGAATTATTGAGGAGAAAAATATAAAATACTGTATGTAGACTTTTTTCCTTAACTGTATACATAGTGGATATCGTAATCCAATAGGATTACGTAATTTTAAATAAGGCAATATGAAAGAGCATCGGTGATGATCGGAAAACACTAACGATAGATGGAGATGTCAATTATAATCTAAGCCCGTCCTTGACATCATATAATCGTTATAGGCCATACCTCTAACGGTGCAGTTTTGACATCAAAGGAAGGTGGCTTCAGTGCCTTAAGTGAAATATTACTGTTTGGTCAATCCTGAAGGCAATATAATGAGACGCTACTCTCTGAAAATACAATGTTGAAACGCATTGAAGCCAGGGATGCGAAATGGGATTGATTTTTAAAAATCCCGGGATTTGGGATTTTGATAGCTGTACGCGCTTGTAAATATTCACCTTTACCAACTCCTGATGTAAATAAATCTATTTCTGTGAACAGTTGAGTATCTAAATCAGTTATTCTATTAATTCGTTTTATAGAGTTGTTTTTGCATTCTTTAATGGCATCAAATAACTTTTTAGCAATGGAAGTAGGGTTTTCTTCATCTGAGATGCTATTATCGAAGTCGAGTGTTATATAATTTTGTTTTTCAGGCCCTTTTGTAGGTTCAAAATACGTATAAATTCCCAATTATCGAAAATCCCGGAATTCGGGATTTGTGAATTCGGGATTTCCCGATTGCCATCCCTTATTGAAGCACATAAAGAGATACTGCGAATAGTAAAAAGGCCATCAAGAAGAGGGAATATTGAATAGCATTTTCGGAAAAGCAATGGAGATAATTTTAATCGGTAAAGATCTTACAAGAGTAAATGGCCATGCAAATTTTCTCAAAAATTTTCTCAAAGTACCGCCACTCATGCATAAAAATTAACACACACCACAATATATGTAATTTGGAAAGCTAGGTTGTAATCTTGACAAATGGGTTGTAATGACCAATTATGTATATATGCAAGGATCTAACAAACCCAAGCAGAGCTGGAATCTATTGAAAGTTTTCACGTCCAGTATAATAGGAAAACTTGTCCGCTTACACGTACGCGTATGTACTTACGGAATGTTAAACACATGTTCCGACAATTTTATATAGCACCTGTGTTTGGGGCAGAAATAGAGGCATTACAAACAGAATTCTTTTATTCTCCTATAGTCGCAATGTGTAGCATTTTGTAGAACTCTTCTTCTTGGTTCATAGACACTGTATATGGAAAAGAAATCTATAAGGCTTTCCAGAAATATCTTCATTATTGAAAATGACTACACAATGTAATAGGAATGATTAATGAACACTTTTGCACATAGATACGTAGTTCGTGTTCATGAGAAAATCATTAATTTAAAATAATTTTTAACACAAAACAAAAACAAACAAAAAAGGAAAGAGGAAAAATTTATTTTCGATTTTTCATTTCAAGAGTAGCCAAACAACAATGAACGTGTGTCATATACGGGGTCATTATTATTGACAGAATGTGTGACCGACCATATCACGGAATAATTAGCTGCAACTAACGCACAGCACAGCATGCCACTCACGCACGTCAAATCTCTCATAATACGCATACAAACACACACACACAAACAATCAATAGGCTGTGGTAGTGGCAGTGGTACTCCAGCTGGCACACGCCAGCATATTTGTTATGATTTCAGCGATTTTAACGGAGGATATTAAAATCAAAAAATCTAACAAAGAGGAATTGAAAATGAAATTAAAAAAAAGAGACACAAAACAATGAAATGAACAAAAGCAAAAACAGCAGACGGGTGCATACTTCACTTTTGGGTACTCAACCTAATTTCGGCGAAAACTATAAGAGATTGTCAAAGATTTTTTTCTCCCTTTTTTTAACTTCAAAGTACTTGAAATCAAAACAAAAGGAAAGGAAAAGAAATGGGTTCCCTGAACATTTTTTTTGTCGTACGCATTGAGAGTTGATTAAGAGGCCAATTAAATCGAAACTTAAAAACGGAAAAAAAAAATTATTCAAAACTGTCAACAAACAAACGTCATTTCAATAAAAATTTGATAGAGAGCATGGTTGAGTATGTTTTGAATGAAAACTTATGAATTTCAGATTTTTTAATACAATTTGTGTCCCTTTATATTATGGTTAATTGGTTAATTACCCGCAATTCAGATTTCTATTATAAATTATTTTGACATTTGTTTGACAGTCTTTGTATCAGAGAAGAAATTTGAAGCGCTTAACTTCTAAGGAATAAGAAATCTTAGTCGTCCAAACTAAATTAAACGATTTGTGCATTTCCTATGTGCATTTCCTAACTGCGACTTAGAAAATAGAAAATCATTTTCCACAATACTCAAACGGTTAACCCATCTGATTATGATTCTAAAAATTTCAGTTGCAACGTACTCTGGTCCAAGGTTTTTATCTTTACCAACAAACTAGTAAAAATGATTAGATGGTATTGTTAATCAACTATAGTGTGATCGAAATAGAAGTTTACAAAGATTTGTTTCCTTTAATTACCCGCTAAAGTTCAATAATACCTTGACTTATAAATCAAAATTTTAAAGCGCAAGTGTAGTTAATTTGCGAGTGTAAGTATTGTGAGTTTTAATCCTAAAAGGTACTGGCTAGGTCGACGGTAACCACCTTATTTTTCATATTCTTTTCGATTAATTTAAAAGCATGCCATGAAGTCTCTATGGTCTAGTAGGTAGTGTATTGGCTAATTTGACGAAAGGCCTGAGTTCGAATCGAAAAAATGAAAATATTTCTTCAGCGACTTCCTTTCAGCAGATTAGGCATTTCTGGTAAAAAAAACTCTGAGAGAAAAATAAAATTGCCATGAAAAGCATTTCAAAAAATTTGTCGTTCGAAGTCTTCTTTAAACTGTAGGTCTTTGGATTCCAAAAAAAAGATTAAAGCATCTATCATGTGATGTGATAACCTGCCGTTGAAAAAACTTCTCGCAATCAACATTTATTGGTAAAATAGTTCCAAGACAGCTGTATGCAGCTTGTAAATATTCACCTCTACCACCTCCTGATGTAAATAAATCTATTTCTTTGGACAGTTGAGTATCTAAATCAGTTACCCTATTAATTCGTTTTATAGGGCTTTTGCATTCTTCGATGCCATCAAATAATTTTTTTTCAAGAAGTAGGGTTTTCCTCATCTGAGATGCTATTATCGAAGTCAAGTGATATATAATTTTATTTCAGGACCTTTTGTAGGGTCAAAATACATATGAATTCACAATCCCGAAAATCCCGAAAAATCCCGGACAAGTTTTTAAAAATCCCGGGATTCGGAATTATGTAAATCCCAGGATTTCGGGTTTCGGGATTTCCCGATTGGCATCCCTAGTATACACCTAGTTACGTTGATGGCAACTGATAAATCACCTCTAACGCAGAAAAGATGCGTTCGTACTGTGATTTCGACTTCGGAAAATACATTTGAAGTCTTTTTTTTGAACAGACTAACAAAAGATCGTTGAAAAAGACACATAGTATTCACCATCGCTATACTGTGGAACCCTATTGGTTAGTGCATGGCCGTTTCATTTCCAACTGAGTAATACTGAAACAGCGTTAAGCGGGACAGCGTTAAGCGGGACAGCGTTAAGCGGGACAGCGTTAAGTGGGACAGCGTTAAGCGGGACAACGTTAAGTGGGACAGCGTTAAGCGGGGTCTTACTGTATGTATGCAAGTACCGGTGAGGTAGCGGGTAACAAAAGAATACTGACACAGTGGTCACTATGCTTATCGTAAGAGGCGACTAAAGGTGTTAGTGATGTATTGGGAGTGAACTATGCAATCATAGTTGCTCCAGTAGGAATTTTGCAACATATTTTGTGTGTATAAGAATTTAATCATTGTAAGAGTTAACATAATTTCCAAATAGGCTTTTGGTGTGTAGGCTTATTGCAGTGATTAGTGAAGCATTGGGAGTGTAATATTACATCCTCATACATTGCAAAGCATACAGTTTAGTTGTACTTATTTGATTCGACCTGTAAGTTAATTGCACTTTTTCTTTAATCTGGTACCACGGGTGTCAGGAGCCCCAGAGAGTTGTCCCTGCCTGGCAATAGGTGAGGCCTCCTTTTGGGAGCGGTTATGGTTTGGACCTAAATCGTGAGGAGTGCACGAGTACGGCGTGGCGTTACACTCTTAACGCAAGAGGGAGGTCATGTCCAAATAGCATGACTTCAAATTAATACCCCCATATGGTGATGAAAATGGCGCCCGATTGCATTCACCCACATGTTGGTGACGTGATAGACGATAGACATGTATCGCCCACATGTGATGATGTTGTACGTGGCATGCAACGTTGGCGCATCATTGTGTGAGGGGATATTGGTGGACGCATTGTATTCACTATGTGTTTTCTGATACCATGAGATAAGCCTGATGGCGGTGCTTATGTAAGTCGGATTACTCTGTATGTATGCATGATCTATTAATCTTTTAGAGAGTGTTAAGGAAAAATTTTTTATCTCAAACGAATCTCTCAAAGGAATATCAAACCCTAACTTTCAAACATTTCATGCAATAAGGACTCTATCGATACCAAATAACGCTTCACATAAGTAGGGTCTCGGAGGTATTGAATACCGCCATGAGGAGCAAAGACAAATTTCCTTGAATTTGCTGATAAATTTGATTTGAAATAGAACAAATCAATAACAGCACTTGCCCTAGTTATGAACTCGATCAATAGCCTTTAAGTAAACTTTAAGTTGCAGTCTGAGTAAGAAGTCTGAAATACGAATTCAATTTCCAATCAATAATCTAATCAAATGTTTCAAAATTTAAGTCATCTTTCTAGTCTCTGTATAGTTACCTCTTCTACCTCAGAATATGAGGAAAATTAAATTTTATTTCCAATCAAATTTCTTTATCGCGATGAGGGTAGGATGAGAGGGATTATGCAGCAGTAACACCCTGTTAAATAGCAAAAGAAAAGACAATAACTTTCCCAACGATATTGGCATAATACAAGAGTCCACAAATCTTATCTTGCAATTAATTAACGCCCTAATGAATTATTCCCTTCACCCCCTCAACCGCTTTAAGCTATTCCCATATAAAATTTATAGGAAAACAATAAAAATTAAATAAAACAACAGAAAGTAGGAGGGAGAGAGAGAGAGAGAGAGAAAGCAAATACTTGTAACCCATAAAGAGTGGTTGACCACAATCAAAAAACAAACAAAAAAAGAAGGAGAGAAACCATCACCGAAATTAAATCTTCGAAAACTTAAATCAACTTTATGGAGGTCACAACCAGATAGCAACCCGATATAGAATGAAACAGAAGCTGAACAGAAAGAAGGGCAGTGATGGAATAATGGAAATGAAACAAAAATCATATAAATTTTGTTGTTGTTGTTCGGAAAAATACGGGTTTTTAGTTTATTTATCACCTTAAAATAAAAAGAGGAAGAATATTAGAGAGAACATGTTGCGAGAGTAGGGAGTGGGTGATGGTTATTTAAAGGACAACTCGTTAGTATTTGCTTTGTGGAGACCAATGGCCAGGCGTTACTCAAGCAATTATCATTACAACAGTTTGCTATTATTGTTGGAGTTTATTTATTTGCTATTTTGTGCATGTGTAAGTGTGCGTATGTAAGCTGTATGGCCATAATAGTATCTATTAGAGAGCCCTAAGAGCAGTAGTAGGAAAAACTGAAAGCACACAAGCATTTAATATTAAATTACTACATGAAGGAGAGCCCCATGGAACATTAAATATCAGGAGGAATAAAAGAAGGAAAAACAAAAATTAAATGCAACAAAAAAAAACAAAAACAAATGAAAATAGGAGACCTAAAAATACAAATTCTATTCCATTCTATTCGTTACGATTCTATTGTACTAAAAGGGCAGTAAATTTAAGTGTTCCAAGTAAATGAAACTCATTAGACCAGTATAAATAGTTTATAAGGATTAGAGATAAGAGATAGAGAAAGTGTTTTGATACAATTTTTCTCTTTTTGTCGTTGCTTCAAATGATGAACTTTTCATAGGCATTTAAGGCCACAGGCTGCGTTGGATAGCAGGCAATCGTTATAGGCAATCGTAGTTTAAATAAAAGTCAAAGTTCAGCTTTACTTAGCAGCTGCCCTAAATATTTTCTTTGAATTCCTTTAAGTTCTACGTTTTCCCGTTGTCATACTGTTTATATGCGTCTTCCGCAACATTCCTGTTAGAACAATATAGTCAAGAATTTTATCAAAATCTCCTCACATTCTACTAAGCCCAGTTACCAAGTGCAGAACAATAATGAAGAATATAATCTGTGGTTTACTTACTTAATTGGTCATTAAAACCATTTAGTCGGGTTTACCACCTAGTCTGGTTTACTACCAAGCTTTTCACACTACAGTAATGCCTCGATTTACGTCGCAGTTGGTTCCAAAAAAGGCGATGTAAATCGGAACAACGTAAATCGTTTTACATTCTACGCAACCTAGTTACCCAAGTGCTGGACGATAACAAAGAATATAATCTGTGGTTTACTTACTTAATTGGTCATTAAAACCATTTAGTCAGGTTTACCACCTAGTCTGGTTTACTACCAAGCTTTTCACACTACAGTAAAGCCTCGATTTACATCGCAGTTGGTTCCAAAAACAGGCGACGTAGATCGGAACAACGTAAATCGTTTTACATTCTATGGAACCTAGTTACCCAAGTGCTGGACAATAACAAAGAATATAATCTGTGGTTTACTTACTTAATTCGTCATTAAAACCATTTAGTCGGGTTCCACTACAGTAAAGCTCGATTTACATCGCAAGTTGGTTCCAAAAAACAGGCGACGAGACGGAAAACGTAATCGTTTCTAACATTCTATGGAACCTAGTTACCCAAGTGCGGGACAATAACAAAAATATAATCTGTGTTTACTTAATTAATTGGTCATTAAAACCTTTAGTCAGGTTTACCACCTATCTCCTCACAATACAATAATCCCTCGATTTATGTCGCCTGTTTTTGGAACCAATACCATATTCATATACAAAGTAGTATATTTTTCAAGGACCTACAGTAATCCCTCGATGTACGTTGCAGTTGGTTCTAAAAAAAAGGTGACGGAAATCGAATTACGACGCAAATTGAAGTTAGAGGGAACAAAAACAATATTTTCATGACGTAAATCAAAACAACGTTATTCTAGGCGATGTAAATCGAAGGATTACTGTACCCATCTTGTGCTTGTTAATTTCAACCATGAGTGGCAGATCCAACAGTTTAAAATCGATTCCGAATAACTGATTTTTTTAAAAAACTTTTCATAGGAATTTTTATTCCACTCTTAGCGATTTTTTCCGAAAACTGTTGAGAGGAAATTTTTCTTTTCATTCGAGTTGTCTGAGCCAGGTGTTAAACTGCGGTCTCTCGCCTATTACGTCAACATACTACCTACCAGAATACATACATAATTGGCCGTTACAACCCTTCAGTCAGGATTACGACCTAGCTTCTCACACCACTTATGTTGTGTGCGTTAATTTTATACATGAGTGGCGGGACCTACAGTTTAAAGTCGACTCCGAACGACAGATTTTTGAGAAGCTTTTCATGGCAATTTTTACTCTCAGAGCCTTTGCCAGAAATCTGCTGAGAGGAAATCGCCGAAGAAATATTTTTCGTTTTGATGTCTGACCTGGGATACCAGAATACAGTATTTATCTACAACACAATCAGATTCAAATCTAATTCCTATAAACCCTACTGCCTTCCACCAAGAAACTTCGGATGGTCGTCAGTCCCAACTTTTTAAAAAGGAGTAGAACTCAATGATTATTGTCTCTTATCCTTATACTTAATTGAACAACATAATAGGTATTAAGTGAATTGCGTTGATTTTAGAAAGCCATAAATGGCAACTCTAACATTCTAGAACATGCTGCAAGAGACAGTAATAGTAGCATTAGCATCAGCTGCTTACATGCTTAAAACTTGATTAGAAAAGTTAAGAAACAAAAGAAATAATAAGGCCTTGAGAAAGATGCTTTGTGACAGCTGTGTAGATTAAAAGGATTAAAAAATAACGGAACTCATAGCCATGCGGCTTTTTCGCAAGTTATAATATTAGGGATCCAAAAACCACTTATGAAAGAAATTTATGCACCGCTAAACTACTGGCATGAGACTTAAACTATCACAAACTAATCATGCTTCCATCGATTCCATGTAGGGTATAATAAGGTGGAGCCTTCTATACAATAATACATGTTAAGCTAAGCATTAACAAATCTTTAGTCCTTAAGAATTTATTTCATACAAACAAACTACCTAAAATTATTGACATTTTGCTCTGTGAAGCAGAGGCGTAGAAAAAAGGAAATTAATAAAATTAAGAAAAAATAAACTCGAATGCGAACCACAATTCATGAAAATAATTTTTTAAAATCCTTTTTCTTTCGACCCCCTAAAATCATGCGTATGGACTACACCACTGTCTCAAACAGAAGAAGTGTCCCTATTGTTTGGGGCCCTGCCTCTTTGTTCTACTTCATTATCTTCGCATTGTAATTGACCCATTCAAAATGGTATTTTGTGACAATTATTTACGTGTTTTGTAACTGTAAAAGTGGAAAAGAAACAACAACACCAACAACAAAATAACATTGAGGATATAATGAAAATCTAAACGAAATTGTCGGCTTTTTTTTTTGTTTTTCATTTCCAGTATAAGGACTTTAATGGTATTAACAATCAGCAACAATAAGCACAAGAACACACAGAGAGCAACATCAATAGCAGTAGCAAATGGCAATAGCAATAGCAGTAGCAAATGGCAAAGCAATGGTAATAGCAAACGAATTTGACCCGATTGTCTTAATGTGTATACACACCATAAAATATATGCTGTCACCCCTGTTAATCCAAATGTAGATACACTTGTGCCCCCTACATACATAACTAAAGTAGAGTTGAGTAGACTTTTTTCTTTTTTTGTTTTCTGAAAAGCAAAAATAATCCTATTTTGGTCTCATAAATACTAAACCAAAAGACATACGTTTCTCTTAATGGTCAGCAAAGCATTTTGTAATGATACTTAAAAAGAATAACAACAAGCAATAGCAACAGCAACAATAGCAATAGCAACAGCAGCAATAGCAACAACAATAGCAATGTTAAGAGCAACAAAATTAAACCAAAAAGCTTTAAGCATCAACAGCAAAAGCATTCATAAATATTAACTGGCAGTGCAAGGCTGTAGAGAGGACTGACGAAGGACGGACCGATAGAAACAAAAGCAAAAACATAAGAACAGATAATGATGGTGTTAACCAGCTAAGAAAATATAATACGCTTTCGACAAATAACCCAGTAAACAATTTTCTTATTGTGCAAATAAAATATTACTTTTTCATGTCACGATGCTTCATAGATTCTATCAATTTGAAATAGGACTGAAGAAATCAAAAAATCAGCTTAAAGAAATCCTGGAATCGCTAGACCCATTCATCCATTATCCGAATGAAAAGAGCCATTGTGACATTTAATCAGTAACTTCAAAAATCCTTTTATATTGTTACGAAAATGAACAATTTAGATACTGATGTCTTGCTTATACATCGCTTAACATTAAAATTATAAACAAAAGCTACAAAAACAAAACAATGCAGTTAACAAACCTGTTTACAAATGATTGTACTACTTAATATTACAACAACAAACACCAGCATAAAAAATTGGTAAACAATCCACACACAACAATACAAGAATAAATGTAAACAAAATACACAAACAACACCTCAAGAGTAAATGTAAACAACAATGTTTAAATAGACATTTCGAGAAGACGAAACCACGAACATTCCCCTTCAAAAACATTCAACAGATTGTTTACTTTGCCATACAAAATGGAAGGCGTCGAGTTAGTTAGTAAAAGTTCACTCAGTCTTGTGCGAAGACATGGTGAGTTTGAAGAGAGTAATCGTGCATTAAAAAGATCTGTTGAATAATTGTCTTGTAATAGTTATTGTTTATGCACAGAATATAAACAAAGGAATAACAAACAAAGCAATTGTTGTTGTTTACATCAAGTTGTGAACAGTGGCACACAGAATGTTTGCACAATTCAAAGCATTTTAATTAAAACTAATAAATTTATTTGTAATCTACGGCCTCATATTTTAAATGTTTGGAATTTTGAAACTGCTGAAAGAAGAAGTTTCTAAATAAGGTTTCTTTTCTTTTCATAGTTTTTTAAGACCTTTTTAATTGGCAGAGTAAATAAGGTTATGTTAGTTAATGTAATACTTGAACCTGATAAAGAGCGTTCAAGCCTCTGCCTCCGATTCTCGAAAACGAAAAATTTTCAAAGACCCAGATATTAGACGAAGTCGCCGTGGTCTAGTAGGTAGTGTGCTGGCTTATTAGACGTAAAGCCAGGGTCTCGATCGGAGTCGACTTTAAACTGTAGGTTCCGCCACTCATGTATAAAGTTAACACACACAACATAAGTAGTGTGAGAAACCAGGCAATAATCCTGACTGAAATGATGTAATGACCAATTTTGTATATATGGAGTATGTAGCTATTAGACGAGACGCAATTAGCTTTACGAAATTGAAAATATTTCAAAAAATTCTTGGAAAGATTTCTCATAATGAGCTACTGAGCTTACGAATAAAGTCGCCAAAAATTCGCGATCAACTCGTGTAACCTACATACATAAGTGGCCATTACAACCCTTCAGTTAGGATTATGACCTAGCTTCTCACGCCACTTATGTTGTGTGTGTTAATTTTATACATGAGTGGCGGGACCTACAGTTTAAAGTCGATTCCAAACGACAGATTTTTGAAAAGCTTTTTTTATGACAATTTTATTTTTCTCTCAGATTTTTTGCCAGAAATCTGCTGAGAGGAAGTCGGCGAAGAAATATTTTCATATTTACATTTTGATAACTGACCTGGGATTTGATGTCGGGCCTTTCGTCTAATAAGCCAACACACTATCTACTAGATTCCGACAACTTCTTCACCGAAGCCAGCCATAGTTAAAGAGGGGTAGCTGGCCATCCAAGGGGTTTGAATGTACACACTTAAGCTACATTGGGCGCATTGTGATACTCCAGTTATCTATTTATCCTTTGGTCCCAGAACCACTCTGGATTTCAGTTTAAACGACTCAGACTGCGAGAGTCAAGGCTTACGAATCTTTTACACCGTTAACATAGTAAACGACGACTTTTTCACCGAAGCCAGCCATAGTTAAAAAGGGGTGGCAGTCCATCCAAGGGGTTTGAATGTACACACTTTAGCTACATTGGGCGCATTGTGATACCCCAGTTTTCTATTTATCCTCTGGTCCCGGAACCAATCAGGATTTCAGCTAAAGCGATTTAAACTGCGAAAGTCAAGGCGTAAGAGTTTTTTTACATCGTTTACATTTGTAAACACACCAAGAAGTCCTTTTCTTTTCCGACATAATACCGGACAAGTATGCAGTAGGTGAAGAACTGTCTCCTCTTATTTCTCATCTTAGCAGCTTCTGCAGAAATCAGTAGCAACATGTTTAAGACCAATAAGCCTCGCATATGTGCTTGCAATGCAATACCATGTAATAACCGCCAACAAAATTACTGAACGCGTTCCTTTGAAATCCTTGCAGTCTTGTCGATGCGCCCTTAACGCAACTTTGATTAGATTTTCTACGTCGTTCTATCCGTGTTCGATGCAGACCGTCTATTGCTGATGGAGTCGACAATCGCAATGTAAATTATAAGCTTGCAGATTCACAGAGGCATTCCCAAACTCAAGAATTCATCGGTGTGGCACAACTGGCCAGTTCTTTCGCTCTACAGTTACATGGAACCCATATGACATAGACACCATATCATACTGCTTTCTCATTGAAAGAGCTGTACGCCGAATTGGAATTTTACGTTGGAAATCAGCGCTTTAATGTACGCCTGGCTATCACAAGCCAGCCATAAAATTCTAGATAAAGCTTAGATTGAAAGCCTTTGGTCACTTCTTATCAAAAATTGGATGATCTTCCATTCAATGGAATAATCCGTTTGCTGTAATTCAAAATGCTTGTTGGGTAGCGTACATATCCATTTAAAATGTTTGTTATTTACACAAATACTCATGCACATATAAACACAATTAAACAACACACACACACATAGACGCACACAGGCATAGAGGCACTTATAAAGACAAAATGTAGGCTGAAACAAATGAATATTTTGCTGGCCTTAACTAAATGATTTCGTTTGTTTTTTTGGGGAAGAAAAATTCATTAAAACTCTAAAAGAGATATACGATGGGCAAAATAAAGACTTTTCGGTAATAAATTATTAAGAAATATTTACGTTTTTATACTTTTAACATTTGCATAAATGATACATAAAATGTATGTATGGATGGATGTACATATTCATACGATTGTATAATGCATACGTACATACATACGTACATACATCAGACATTGTATTGTACATAAATAGATAAATAAAGCATTAATTCATGCACTCGAGTATGTATGCTAGTATGCATGCTTTGTATGTATATACACTGAGCGCCAAAAGTAAGTAAACACCACGGAAATAATTCATTTGCTTACGATAGCAAGAAAAGTTAATACGAATAGTCAAATAAATTTCCAAAAAATAAAAACGTTTACGTGCTACAAGTAAAGGGTGATTTTTTAGCTATTATCTTTTTGGCAACACTGGTTTAAACAACTCACGCGCGTTTCTTGTTTTTTTTTTCACTGTCAAACATCTTGAATGAATGTAAGATTTTTGAGAAGCTTTTCATGGCAATTTTTACTCTCAGAGTCTTTGCCAGAAATCTGCTGAGAGGAAGTCGCCGAAGAAATATTTTTCGTTTTGATGTCTGACCTGGGATACGAACACCGGCCCTTCGTCTAATAAGCCAACACACTACCCACTAGACCACGGCGACTTGCTAGCATTGCAAAAGCTACCAATGCAATGCAGAAAAAGCCACAGTTTGGTGCGTTTTATGTGCTGGTGGCATCATTGGACCGTACTTCTGCAA
The DNA here is from genome assembly GCA_014635995.1 of Sarcophaga peregrina. Classification (NCBI taxonomy): domain Eukaryota; kingdom Metazoa; phylum Arthropoda; class Insecta; order Diptera; family Sarcophagidae; genus Sarcophaga; species Sarcophaga peregrina. Next base: position 9,075,072 of record CM025790.1, on the reverse strand, counting down.
AGATGCTGCGAATCTTAAAGTAACTGTAAATGGTGAGCGCTACCGTGAGATGATATCAAACTTTTTTTTTCCCAAAATGCAAGAACTTGACTTGCATGACATGTGGTTTTAACAAGACGGTGCCACATGCCACACAGCACGCACGCGTAGCAATGGACTTATTGAGAGGCGAGTTCGGTGAACATTTTATTTCACGTTCGGTGCCGGCAATTGGCCGCCCAGATCATGCAATTTAACGCCTTTAAACTATTTTTTGTGGGGCAATGTTAAATCTCATATCTATACAGACAAGCCCGCTTCAATTGACGCATTGGAAGACAATATTAAAGAATTTATTCGTGAGATACAGGTCGATATGTTGGAAAACGTATGTCCAAATTGGACTAAGCGGTTGGACCATTTAAGTTGCAGTCGCGGTCAACATTTGCATGAAACAATCTTCAAACACTAAATTATATGGAGCGTACTTTCGATTCAAATAAAGATTTCATGTATTGTTCTGAATTTTATGTGATTTTTTTTAGAAAAATTGTCCTATAGCTCTTAAAATTTAAAATTGTGGTAGGTGTTGACTCACTTATGGCGCTCAGTGTATGTACTAGTATGCGTATATTATGTGTGTGGTTTTTATGCTCTTTGAACTTTTTCGGTTTATTTTATTATTATTTTTTTTATTTTGCTTTTGGTAATAAACCCATCAAATATTGATAACGGAATTGTTGAAAAATATAAATTTTAATGTATGAGGATAGTTTTAACGATTTGGAGGACACATGATTTAATTTACGTTTTTAATTTATTTGAAAGAGAAATTAAATTGCAACTTAGTGGCATACAATTTACAAAAAAAAAAAACTAATTAATTATTGCTTTACTCTCTGCAACCATAAGTGTTGTACAGTCATTCATATTGTTACGCTGTTACCATTTAAAAACGTTTCAAATACGAGATCGTAAATTGCAAAAAAAAAAATAAAAATAAATTTGTGTTTAGTTTTAATTATTCTTTATTGTTCCCACAATTCTATGTACAATTGTTTACAACTTGATGTATACAGCAATAATTGCTTTGTTTGTTATTCCTCTGTTTATACCCTTTGCATAAACAATAACAATTACTAGGTAATTATTCGGCAGATCTTTGTAACGGAGATCTTCAACACACCGCATCTTCACATAAGACTGACTGAACTTCTCTAACTAACTAAATTACTGCTTTGCCTTGCCTTTTTTTATATGACAGGGTAAACAGTCTGATGGTTACTTTTGAAAATGAATGACTTTGCGTTCGCCAAGTCTTTGTAAATGTAAACATCGTTGTTTAATTATTGTTGTTTGTTTATTTTGTTTACATTTATTCTGGTAATGTCTCCTCTTGCTTATTGTTTACTTATTTATCAATTTTTTTTTGTTTTCTAGTGTTGTTGCTATATTTTTGTTTATTCGTTGATCATGTAAACAAGTTCATTGCTTTTGTTCTTGTAGCTTTTGTTTATTATTTTAATGTTAAACGATGTAACACCATTTCCAGTTTCGTAATAATATTTTATGAACTCCCAAGCGATAATACCACAGACAACATAGGCGGTATTATAAAAAAAAATCGAATATTACAAATTAAAGTTACCCTGCATGTAGTGTAGTAGTATACCCCAAAATGTACTTTTATTTTCCGACATAGTACCAGACTAGTATCCAGTAGGTGGAGAACAGTCTGCTCGTTTTCCTCATCTCTCTAACCTCTTCAGAAATCATTAGCAACATGTTTAATGCCAATAAGCCTCGCATGTATGCTTGCAATGCAATACCATGTAATAACCAACATCCCAACAATCTTACTGAACGTGATCCTTTGAAACCCAAGCAGACTTGGTAGGTTGAGGTTGAGGACCCTTGGCAGGGCCTTCTTTGAGAGCTTGAGTTCTGTGTCGAGAGCCAACATCAAGGCTCTCCACAGATTCATTAGCAGCTTGGGCTGGTTGAGAGGTGCTAGGGCTTCATAAGTGTAGTCGCGCTCTCACCCTCTTTTGTTTTGTGTCTGTTTCTTTCTGTGTAATTCCTCCATTTCCCATTCTCCCTCCCCTTACCTAGATTCCTGTATCCTCAATATCCTTCCTCTCCTAAGGACAATGTACAATGGGTCAATTTCGACCTCCGGGTACTGTGCTTGTCTTGACCGCCAGGTGCACGTCCTCTAACCTAACCTAACTTTACCTATGTTTAAGACCAATAAGGCTCGCATGTGTGCTTGCAATGCAATACCATGTAATAACCCCCACAGCCATACTGAACGTGCTTCTTTGAAACCCAAGCAGACTTGTCGTACGTCCTTAACGGACCTTTGATCAGATTTTCTGCGTCGTTCTATCCGTTTTCGAAGCGGACTGTCTATTGTTTATAAGTTTGCAGATTTTCAGAGGGATGCCCAAAGTCAAGAATTCATCAGGAAGTTTGAAGGTTGTACCACACCTGGCCAGTTCTTTCGCTCTACAGTTACATGAGGCCTTGGTTCAAAACCCAAGTCAGATTTCCTCGTCGACTTCCTTTTCACAGGTTACTGGCAATAACTCCGAAAATAAATAAAATTGAAATGAACAGTTTCTCAAAAATCTGTTATTTAGAGTCGACTTTAAACTATTGGTCCCGCAATTCATGTATAAAATTAACGCACTCAAACATAGGTGGTGTGAGAAGCTAGGTTGTAATCCTAGCCAAAGGGATGCAATGACCAATTATATATGTAGGTATGCATTTAGCAAGCCTATGAAGTGTCCTAAAAAACAAAAAAAAAAAAGGAAACTCCTCATATATCACTAGAAACTGCAAAAAAGCCCTCGTATTTGCAAAGATATGAAAGCCAATTAAATTTCTGTCTTTATCTGCCGCTGGCAATAAATATTTAAACAGTTATCCTTTGACTGTAATATCTCGGCTTAGAACTATTTTCCAATTTAAAATTTAAAAGACAATCAAATGAAATCATCTCCAACTCTAACAGTAACGCAACGCCATTGGTTAATACCTGTCAAAGTATACTCATATACCTACCTAGAGACACAGATACACACAAACATACATGCATATGTATGTGTAAGTATTGTATACGATACAAATGTTCACAAATTTTACAAATCCTATGAATTAAACAAAATCGAAATAGAAAATATGCTAAAAAGGATAAAAACTGGCATAAGAAATCTGAAAACAAATACAAAAACCAAGAGAAATATGAAAAAAGGATAACAAAAATGAAAATCTTTACGTTAGGATTTGCAAACAGCAATAACGGTAGTTGTATTATTAATAACTACAACAAAAAATGAGAAGAGAAGAACTAAACCTGATGAAACAATACATTCTATCGAGTCCTCCATCTAGCGTTTTTTTTTTGCAACTAGTGCTTATTTCGTGAATGGTAACACTTAGCTCATGTCTGATTTGACAGATAATTAGTTTTATGCTTCCGCTGAACGAATATGGTTCCATCCAAAGCGTTTTTTCTTCGCTAAGTGGGCCTGCGATCGACTTACAGAAGATGCCGATTTTGAAAAAAAAAATCATTTTTTCAGATGAAGTTCATTTTGATCTTGTTCGGGTATGTAAACAAGCAAAATTGTCGCATTTGGAGCACAGAAAACCCGCACGCATACATTGAATGCCCCAAAACGAGTCACTGTTTGGTGCAGATTTTGCTCCAGAGGCATAATTGGGCCATTTTTTCTTCGAAAATGAGCAAGAAGTGACCGTTACAGTCAGTGGCGTTCGTTATCGGGCCATGTTGAATGAATTTTTGTTCACAAAAATTGAAGAGGAGGGTATTGGCGACATTTGGTTTCAATAGGATGGCGCTACGTGCCACACAGCCGATTTTATACTTGATGTTTTGCGCCCTGTTTTTGAAGATCGCATTATCAGCCGCAGAACTTTTGTCGTTTGGCCACCCCGGAGCTGTGATTTGACACCGTTGGACTATTATTTGTAAAATGCCGACAAAGATAATCTAGAGACAATCTAGAGGCAATTGACGCTTTAAAGGACAATTTTCGTGAAGCCATTGATGAAATACACAGTCGTCGTAGTCTAGTAGGTAGTATGTTGCCTTATTAGACGAAAGGCCCGGGTTCGAATCCCAGGTCAGACATCAAAACGAAAAATATTTCTTCGGCGACTTCCTCTCAGCAGATTTCTGGCAAAGACTCTGAGAGTAAAAATTGCTATGAAAAGCTTCTCAAAAATCTGTCGTTCGGAGTCGACTTTAAACTGTAAGTTCCGCCACTCATGTATAAAATTAACGCACACAACATAAGTGGTGTGAGAAGCTAGGTCGTAATCCTGACTGAAGGGTTGTAATGGCCAATTATGTATGTATTGATGAAATATAGCTGCACACAATCGATAATGTGTTTAAAAATTGGACCGATCGTGTTGGTTACTGCATGGCCATCCGAGGCAGCCATTTGAATGAAATTATTTTCCATCATTAACCGTAAGGATTGTACTTTCAAATAAAAAAAGAAATTTGAAAAAATATTCAGTAGTTTTTGTTTTAAAGCATTTTCAAAAAAAAAAAAAAGTTATTTGGCAGACCCTTTACTTGAATATGTATGTACATGAGTTTCTCTAACAACCTTCGTACACGCACAGACACTCACACCCACACACTCAAGTAGAAAGAAAAAGAAGCTGCTTGTTTGGGAATCTATCTCGATTTGATATCTTCTTAGTTGCCCGAAGCAAAAGAATATTTAATCGAGCCGAAGTTCGATGATTTAAACGCATTGTTATCTGCTGTCTGCTGGTGTTGTGTATACTTGATGGTATATGTGAGGGCGTATGTGTGTAGCTGTATTGGTTTCTTATCTCGTCATATGCAGTAGCAAATAAAATGAAAAAAAAAATGGAAATGAAAAGATAAAAAGGACTTACGAAAGGATTTCTGTTTTGATTTAAAGCTTTTGATTTAGTTTTCTATCTAATTCGTTAAGATGAAAAGGAAAACATTTGTTTTATCAATAATTGAGAGAGGTTTGATTGCATGTAGAAATGAATACATATTTAATACAACAACACTCAATAACACTTGAGTACAATAAATATCTACGTCTATGAATTGTCTTATGGATGATGATAAAAAAAAGCAAAGAAGTTATAGACATGGATGTTAAAGCATTAAAAGAATTAATCATATTAACGTTAAAGTCTCGCCACTCATGTTTGAAATTAGCACACTCATCATGAGTGGTGTGAAAAGCTAGGTCGTAATTCTGACTGAAGGCGTAATGTAATCACAATTGTGCCGGGCCCTGACCGTATTTTAAGAAAGTGTGCTGTTGTCTTGAGTGGTCCTTTGACCTTTATTTTCAATAGGGTTCTGAGGGTTGGTCATTTTCCATCTATTTGGAAGAGTTCGTTTATAATTCCTTTGGACAAGTCGGGTAAAAGATCTAATATTTCTAATTACAGGGGTATTGCCAAGCTCAGTGCTATTCCCATGTTGATGGAGAAACTAGTGACGGATTATTTCTTTTTAATACGAGATCTTTAATATCTCCTTACCAGCATGGTTTTTTGAAAGGCAGGTCGACTGTCACTAATCTTCTTGAATTTACTACACGTGCTCGGACTGATGTAATTTATACTGATTTCAGTAAAGCTTTTGATAGGGTTGATCACAGAGTTTTGCTTCTTAAACTTTCACTAATCGGTATTCCTGATATTATTCATCGTTAGCTAGACTTCTACCTCTCTCTTAGGACTCAGAGGGTATTGTTTAGGAATGTATTGTCTAGTACTGTTACTTCTGGTGTTCCGCAGGGTAGCCATTTTTGTCCTTTACTGTTTTTATCGTTTCTGAATGATCTTCCTTGTGCTGTTTCTGATTGTAATATTCTGATGTATGCTGATGACCTTAAATTATTTTATATTTTTGATGATGATCATGGTCAGGCTGTTCTTCAGCGAAATATTGATTTGTTTGTAACTTGGTGGAGGATTAATTTAATGGATCTTAACTTGAGGCAGTGTAAATGCATGGTTTTCTCTCGCGGGGTTGTAATTTCGTCCACTTATGTGATTAATTCTTGCCCTTTGGAAACTGTGACTACATTTCTTGATTTGAGAGTATTATTGGATATTAAATCGTCTTTTATTGATCATATTAGTTTGATGATTGGCAAGGCTCGGAATTCATTGATCCTTATATAACAAGAATACTGTACATTTCACTTGTTAGACCAATTTTGGAGTATGTGTCTGTTATTTGGAATCCTTACTATCGTTGTCATAGTGATTCAATTGAGTCTGTACAGAAGCAGTTTTTATTATTCTGTTTAAGTGGCTTAGGATGGGATTATTCCAATGGGCTTTCGTCATATGAAGATAGATTAGCTTTGGTAAAACTTCCAATTTTGGAATGTAGAAGGTCTGTTTTAGGGGTTTGTTTTGTTTTCAATCTGGTTAAAGGTGATATCGATTCTGAGTTTTTGCTTTGTAACCTGAATTTCAGCATTCCAGCAAGATTTTCACGGCACTATCGTCCTCTTTCTTTAGATGTCTATAGAACGAACTATGGATGTAATTTTCTTTTTCGTAGATTATGTTACGATTTTAACTTACATTATGATTTTATAGATTTTAATTGTAATGTGTAATATAAAACGTAGCTTGTATGCTGGCATAAATTTATAAATTATTGTATAAAAACGTATTTCTGTTCTTGTCTTAGATAGTTCCGTTTTATTGTTACCTTATTCAGCTTGTGATTAAGTTCTGTAGCTGTTTTATGTTCTCGTTGCCATAACTTTTCCCTTCCCCGCTACAGTCCGGACTGTAGTGTGTACGTGGCCCTATGTAATGGGGACGAGCCCTCCGCGGTCGGGTGGGGGTGGGTTAGTGTGAGGCCGGGACGTTCGAAAAAAAAGCAGGATACGTGGCTGTAGCAGAATCACCATTTTTGTAGTACCACGAAATGGATAGGCCTTTACATTGCATACTTTTGAATTTCATATAGTTTGTTGTCATCCCAAAATTACTAATTCATTCATCCAAAAGTGGTCGTCATCGCTGAAGATGACTATTCGCTTAAAACCCGGGGTAGGTCGCTTATTTTTTCTTCTTCTCTTCCGATCAACACATCAGAATAATACTCCATTGTCACTCATAGGTGTATACATTACAATCCTTCAGTAAGGTTTACAATCTAGGTAAATCGCTGTAAATGTAAATTTTTTACATGAGTAATGGGACCTACAGTTTAAAGTTGAGTCCGAACGACAGATTTTTTTGGGAAACTTTCCAATATTATTTCATGATTTTTCTTGTATAATTTTTTTTATATTGTTTTTTTGTTTTTAAAGTAAATAATTTCTTTTTTTATTTTTAGATCCAATCATTCTAAACACGATTAATTTATGCCTCTTATAATAGAAAAAATCTTGCTTTTTTTCAAAATTAAATTATATTGCCTTTATTGCCATAATTTAAACATCTTATTACGCTGTATTTCCGCTAATTTCCATAACTTATTTGGATTATTACACATACGTACGTATGTAGGTAAGTACGTACGCATTATTTGCGTTGAAAATAAATTCAACCTGAACATATTCGCGTATTAAAATGTTATTAAAAGTAAATGTAACGACAACGACAACGACATATTTGAAGACAAATTATAATTTTGCAAAATATCATATGACAAGTACATTGGAAAGTACCTTAAGTTAGTAAGAGAAAGAGAGAGAGATAGAGAGAGAGGGAGAGGAAAGAATAAATAAGCTGTTGGCGTCTGTGTATCATAGAGAATAAATTGTACTTTATAATCCGGACATTTGAAAGGAAATACTGTAACAACAACAACAAGGATATTAAAAATAAATCTTATTTAACAACAACGACACTCTCTTATCGACAAATGAAAGACAGAGTGAGAGAGAGGGAGACAGAGAGAGAGTGCGATTTCAACGCATATTGTGTGTAAAATTTTTATTTTTAAAGCAATTGCTACACAACAAACACACGAGTATTTAGGTTGTAATGCAAAAATATTTTTAAGCCCTGACTGAATACATTAAGCAGCTGTATTAGCCAACTCTCATACACACACAAACACACACTACGCGTATGTTAGTACAGTAAGACCTCGCTTAATGCGGGGGATACGTTCTAATAAGTTCCAACGCCAAACGAAACATCGTTTAACGATTCAATTTAACACGCACACGTGTATACACCTAGTAACGTTGATGACAACTAATAAGTCAACTGTGAAGAAGGAAAGGTGTGTTTGACTGTGATTGTGACTTCGGAAAATACAGTTGGAATCTTTATTCTGGGACAGGCTAACAAAAGAGCGTTTAGTGTCGCTATATAGTGCACCACTTTTGGTTGGCGAATTGCCGTCTCATTTGCACTCTTATACAACAAATATCAATACAGTGTGCGATTTAGGGGAATCCCAATACTATTGCGTAATACTGAAACAGCGTTAAGCGGGGTCTTACTGTATTTGTATCTCTGGATGTGTGTGTAATACGGATATCTGTGGCATTTATTAGACATGCCTCTTGCCTTTTGTTTTGCCACAGTATTTTGAAAATATTTTTATGGCACTTTTTTCGCCTCTCCTTCTTCTTTAATACAGGAATTCCTTGAAAATTTCATACTTAACGACTTTATAACAGGATTGTTGCACAACATACGCAAAGCATTTGCTTGTCAAACATTAAAGCCTTTATAACATCAGGCCCATACCAGACCACCGTCTTCAAACCTACAATGTTTCTAACTGCACAGGCACAGGAAACTGTGGGAGAGTGAGATAATGTGTGTGTATGTATGTGTGTTGTTTGGTGTATTAAGGCCTTTATGTGAATTGTCACATGTGACGTTATTTAATGCTGCTAAACTACTCACACAGACAACAAAGCAGCAAATAAAACCACTTAGAATTCATAAATAATTTAAACAAATTGTTTCGTTTTGTTTTTAGAATTTCCAGGAAGAATTTTTCTTTTAAAATTTCCTTGAATACAATGGAAGGAAAATGAATTTAAGTTTTGAGAAAAAAATTCTTTTTTAGCAGAATTTCAGGCTTGCTGTTTAAAGTTAATCTCATAATCAAAACATTCTAATTATAGACGCCATAAGTATGTACTGAGCATGCACTTGATAGCAACGATGAGCTTAAAAACTCATTTACTTACTTAACTGACCATTAACAACCCGATCAATATATTTCGGAGGGATGGAATGCATGCAAACAAAGTATAGTTCCTGACCATTACCAACGTGCTGACCACCAGGACGATCCTTGCTTTACTGTATTCAAGTTGATACGCAGCCTCCTCGTGGCCCCTCCTGGGTGGCATTCTAGCAGCCGCTAGATGTTAACTAAGGCGTGCAACAAAGTCCAATCTCCTGGAAGTTAAATGTGGGCTAGGAATCCACCACAAGAACTTCTTGCAATGAAAACCACAAGAATAAACCTTAAAAAGACCCCTCGAAAGTTGACGACCACGGCAAACGTTTAAAGGACAACGATTTAATAATAACCACTTGGAACGTCCGCACCCTTAACAGGATAGGCGCTTCCGCCTAGCTGACGGTTGCCCTCATGAAAAGTAGGACGGACATCACAGCCATAAGACAAAGATGCAAACGGCTGGCATCTTACGATGTGTATTACAGCTGCCATAAGCACGAATTCGAATGCAAATTTGTGGTTAGTAGAAGACTTCGCCATCTTGTCTCTGGAACGAAAGAATAGCCACTATCCGCATCAGAGTAAAATTCTACAACATCACCCTTATTTGTGCTCACGCCCCGACGGAAGATAAGAACAATGTGGTCATCCTCTTCGCCGAATTCCACAAACCTTCACACCAATAGCCGTCTTGCCGCAGCATCACCCTCCATTCGAACGACTTGACCGAGCGAGCTGGATGTTAATACGCTGCACAACGTAAGATGAGCGTCTTGTAAAGTATTACGACTCGAGAACACAAAACAAGTTTCATAGTTTACAAAATGCAAATCTGGTAAGGCGAGCAGCTGTATTTTTTATTCCAATTAAATAAGTTAAAATAAATTCGCGATTTTCTGACTTTCCGTGTACAGTAAGACCCCGCTTATTGTACAATGGGCCAATTTCGACCTCCGTCTTGACCGACAGGTGCACGTCCTCTAACCTAAACCTAAACGCGGGTGCTTCGTTCCATTAAGTTGCAGCGCTAAACGAAACAGCGTTAAACTTAACACATACATATTAAATACAGTTGGAATCTTTATTCTGGATAGGATAACAAAAACGTTGAAAAAGATAGATAGTATACACCGTCCCCGTATAGTACACCGCTATTGATTGGTGAATGACCGTTTCATTTGCGCACACATATACATACAACAGGTGTCAATACAGTGTGCGATTTAGGGGAATTCCAATACTAACGCGTAAAACTGTAACAACGTTAAGCAGGGTCTTACAGTAAGTGTATGAGTAATTGAACAATGAAAGGGGGTCACATATTAATACCCCTCATTGATCTGGTCTTAATGAATGGCATGTTTTCAATAAAAAAAAGAATGCAACGTAATAGCAGAAGCAATTTGAATTCAAAAGGTAGGCACCAGAGTAATAAAATTTACCTTTTTTTTCTTAATTTGTTTTTATTAACAAAACAACACACATTTAATGTTTCACTAATAAGATAGCAAATGAATTTGAAAAACAATCCGAATAAAGTATTAAAAACAAATAAAAAAACATTAAATGATAGAACTGTCGTGTACGGTAACAATAAAGTCAAATAGACTTAGTTACACCCTAAGCCTCTTCAGAAAATATACAGCCTAGCGTTGATCTGACAATGTGACTTCGATAAGCTACACATACATACATAATTAATTGGTCATTACAATCCTTCAGTAAGGATTACGACCTAGTTTCTCGCACCACTTATGTTGTGTGTGTTAATTTTTTCCACGAGTGGCGGGACTTAAAGTTTAAAGTCGATTGTGAACGACAGATTTTTTAACAATTGTCTGACCTGGGGTTTGCATAGTGGCCTCACGTCCAATAAGCCAACACATTACCTATTAAACTACGAGGAAGCCCAAGTCCATATATCTTTGCAAATATCATTGGCTGTCTTCGATGAGCACTACATGTCGATGATAACCAAACTTCTTTCGGCCTGAAATGGATGATCTGGATACCACCAGCAATCAGAGACCTGCGCCGATCGACTGACAGCCGGCTAAGCCGAGCCGCCGATAAAATTTAAAAGCCGCCGCCGCCGAAGATTTATTCGGCTTAAATTCAGCCGCCGTTTATTGTATTTAAGAATATATGAAAATATGTTTTTAATATTGTATACAATAAATTTTTAATATATTTAAAATGTGATATTTATATATTTCGTTTTACTTGACTTAAATACATTATTGAATTTTTTCTTCCTTTTTTTTGATATGTTAATAGCAAAAATATTTAATTTCTTGATATGGTAATTTTGAAGTAACACTTTTAACATAACGTTAAATTTTTTTTAAAAGACATAAAAAATTAAAATGGAGAACCAAAAAATTACAAATTTCTTTCAAAATTTAAATAATAATTTAAATGAGTTAAATTCATCTGATTCCGATGACGACCTTGCTGTTTTTAATGGTATTGACAATGATATAAACGAATACGAAAAATTACTAGCCACCAAAACAAAAATTAAAAAGCCCAAATCCTTTTAAACAAAAAATTTTCAGCAGGGTCAATAGTTTGGCACCATTTTTGTCAAATGGTTATTGGAAATAATCCTGTGCAAAAAAGTATCACATGTGTAAAGTTTGCTTTGATGAGCCCCCCATGCTTTTGAAGGGGTAGGTACATACATATATTATTTCTATCCAAGAATTAAATTTAAAGAAAATTGGGAGGAGATTTTCCCAAAACAATAATGAAACTCCTATTTCAATTAGCTTTTTGCCAAATTTTTTGGGAAATTTTATTTGGAATATTCATTTCTGAAAGTTGTTTTTTGTAAGTGTTATAAAATGCGAAATAATTTCAGGTTTGGAGTTTCTACATCGACATCAAACCTCTGTAACCATTTACGTACTCATGGTATTGATGTAAAATCGAAAAAATTTGAAAATTCGAATGCCAAATCAAAATTCATATTGCCAAGAAATTTTAAAAATGCAGATTCTAAAAAATTTGCTAACGCGCGTCTGCTTGTGCAAATGTGCTGCATAGATCTAAGGCCCTTTAACATAGTGGAGCAACCAAGATTTATGGGATATATGAAAGCCATTTTTCGGATTACAGCCGAAATAAAGGCGCCGCCGAAACTTTACCATATTTCGGCTGACAGCCGACTTAAAGCCGCCGCCGAAGCTTTTCAATTATAGCCGCCGCCGCCGACAAATTTGCTCGGCGCAGGTCTCTGCCAGCAATTTCTTTTAATAGGATGGCATTACGTACAAAACAGCTCATGACACATAGAATATTCTGCACGAGCGATTTAAGGGCATGGTTATCTCAATTGGAGACCATATAAGCATACGTCAAACTTTTTCTTGCGGCATTTTCTTAAGTCGTACAAACCACAAGCAACAGCCAACCTAACCCATAGCATCGATCAAATTTAGCCGGAAGTTTATGCAATGAAAAATTTTACATTTCAGATGCGTCGCATCCAAAGTAACCTTATCGAACTTTTGCAGGATGGAATATGTTTCCAAGCACAACGACATCGACTAGACTTTTAAACGAATAAACAATTTCATTGATATCTGCCACACGCTTTGTTTTATTGAAATTTATGAATTAGAATCGCTTAATGAGTGGACCTTTATAGAGGCTTGTGTATTGGTTTCCATTGGATTTTTATTCTTACGTGTTGAGTTCCAAGCACAATCCAATTAAGCGAATTGGACTTCGCTACAAGCATTAGTAACATCTAGCGGATGCTAGTATGCCATCCAGGAGGGGCCACTTGGAGGCTGCGTGTGAAGTTGAATAGAGCAAGATCGTCCTGGAAGTCACCTCATGGAACACATTCAGAAACTTCACCTTGTTTGCACGCATCCTATATATCCAAAAGCAAAAGCCTTGAGAGAATTCGAAAGAAAAATCCTACGTAAGGTCTTCGGACCAGTGCGAGTTAGCGATGATATTCGCATCCAATCTAACAGTGAGCTGTATGAGGTACTCAACGATATGAATGTTGTATAGATAGGTCATGTCTTTTGAATGGAGAAGAACGTTCCGGCAAGATGAGTATTTCGTGCGGGTATTTGGGGAAGTCGGCAAAGAGGACTACCTTGTTTGCATGGGAAAGATCTAATCGGGAAAGCCCTGTCATCGATTGGTGTGGAAGGTTGTGTTAAGGTAGTCCGAAAACCGTTAATCGGGTTGTTAAGTAAGTAAATCACTAAATGAAAAACTAGTTTAAGTATTCGACGTGAGGCCACTGTTCAAATAACGGTCAGACAGCTCCAGCAAAACGAAACATGAAAGAATATTACTTGGGCGACTTCCTCTCAGCAGATGTCTGGTAAAAACTCTAGGAGTAAATAAAAATCTGTCGTTTGGAATCGAATCTGTAGGTCTCGCCACTCATGTATGAAATTAACCCACACAACAAATGTGGTGTGAGTGACTAGGTTGTAATCCTGACTAAATGGTTGTAATGGCCAATTCTGTCATATCAAGACTTCGACAAGTCTTTCAAACAAATACAAAATTTTTATGAAAACATTTTTTTTTTTTTAATTTAAAAATAGGAACGATTCCGTTTAACGAAAGACCCAATATAAAAAAGACTACAATTATTTGAATGCAATGTATAAAAGGGTGTCTTACAGATCGGTGTGTATGTGTTAAACAAAGGCAATTAAAAGAAATTTGTAATACAGTGTTGAAGGACATGTGCCATTAGAAATTGCAGACCAATGCAATACACCATCAAAGGGGGTGCGAAAATGGAAACTGGACCCAATATTTGAACACTTGCACGTAAATTTATATTGTTCTGCCATTAAAAACAATTTGTGTTAAATGAAAAATAAAAACAACAAAATAATTAAAAAATAGAATGAAAACAATAATAAAGAAACAATAACAAAGAAAGGTAAACAATATAATTAAAAAAATAAAAAAACCCGGAAAAATATATAAAAATGCGCTAGAATACCCCATAAAATAATGGAATTAACGGCAATGAAAAATTCATTAAAAAAGAGAAATAAATTGTGATGTGATGTACTGTACTGTGCTGTGATGGCTTATTTTTCGTTTCGTATTATTTTTCTTTATTTTTTAATTCAATTGTTACGTTTTTTTGTTTCTTTTCTATTTCAATTTCATTAGTAGTTTTATGATATTTTTGTTGCCATTAGTAAATTTTTTTTAATGATTTTTAATGATTTTTATTTTTTGTTACACACGAAATAAAATTTATTGCTTGTCGTACTTGTTTTTCCTCATGTTTTTTTGTCATTTTCTAATGGCAATTAATGCGGAAGTCCTTAATAAAAATACAAAAGAAAAAACAGAAAGAAAAAATCATAAAATTAAATGCAATAAAAATAAAAAAGAAAGAAAACCAATAACAACAGCAACTATTAATGTCTTTAACAACATTTCGGAATCGTAAAAAAAAAATCCCAAACATAAGAAAAAATAGTCACACAAACACAAGGATTTTAAACAGAAGTGGTCAATCATTCAGGCAAATAACGGTCAGGTGAAATGAAGACTTAAAATCGAAAGCAAATTTATTACGAATTTCAGTTTAATTGAATGAAAATTGGTGGGAATAAAATGGAAGTTATTTACAACACTGGCTGGATATTTAAAATATTGTATGTGCCACTCTCTTTTGCTTTCACAAAATACAGTAAACACAGAGCACTTGTTGCCGCAGAAAGTGTGGCCGCAGAAGTGTTGCCAGGGCTTCAATACTGTCTTTAGGACATTTTCTCGATAATATTCTGCATTTATTTTGACCCCACGGTCGATGTATACGAGCGGGGAGTGACCATCGGCCGCTACGGCGGTCCACACCATTACCATCGGCGGCGCTTGAGTTCTGGTGGCCAATCGCAGGTGTAAATTTTCAACTGACCTCTTTGGCAAGTAAACCCGATCATTTTATTTGTTTACAAACTGCTCAATTTGGAATGGATTCTTATCGGAGGAAACCAAATTCGGTAACTGACCACTTTCGTGCAAGCGAAGTAACTCCTTGTTGCATCCGTTCTCGCAATATGTTCAGCCCACAAGCAATTTTTCTACCACTGCGGCATGGATTTCGATCAAATCTGGCCTTCACTTTTCGGATCATTTCTGGTGTTGTTATCATTTTTTCTCGACCACTTTTTGGACGCAATGCAACACTACCAGTATCACGGTAACGAGCAATGGTACGAGAAACAAAAGATTTATTCACATTTAAATGCTTGAGGCCTCTAACGATAGCCACCTGTAGTTTTCCAGCCAAATATAAAGCAATCACACTATCACGCTTGAATTCCATCACGAATAACTTTTTTTCTGAATGCAATAGATGAAAATGCTTTTGAAAGCTTGTAAATAATAAAATGAACTGTCACTGGAATAAATCTGTCAGCTTTCAGACGAGCGGTATAACAACCTGAAGTTGGTTGCAATATATACCAGCCAACCTGTAGAGATCGCAAAGCGGATGAGCAACCAGTCTAACTTGAGTTTATTCCCACAAAAGAGGATTTTAGCCAGGTCTGTAGCCGTTTAAAACTTCAAATTGCTTCTTCATTTCTATGCTGCCTGGTGGCAAATTTAATTTCAGTATGTAAGTTCTGTCATAGGAATAGAAATGCTATCCAAACTACTACTGGTCCTGCTTCTACAGGAGTTTTGTGGAGTTGTGTGTGGCGAAAACTGTAAAGCTGTTATTAATTTCCATTACGTTGTAAAGAAAATCGTACCATTGAAAATGTCATTTTTATAATGAAAACTCTAACCTGTAATATGGAACAGTAGATGACTTATATTAGCCGTTATGATGTACTTTGAAGCCATATATGATTCCCACTTAAATGTCACAATAATCAAGAGTGGCTTAGTATGTACGTTGCATTTCTGACAGGAACACCTTGTAAGAGAAATGAGAAACTTACTGAACTCAGGCCCAAGGTTGCCTTTTCATGTTTTTTTATTTTTTTGCTTTTATTAGTCGATCTCTACTAAGCAAGTGATCTGTCCATTGTAGTACGTGTCAGAATAGGAGAGTTGGTACAAATGAATGTCTTCTTACTCCAATTTTGTTTAAAATCCAGCACTGATTAAATCCGAATCGAGTCATTGTACTTGTGAAGAGGTAATACTGGCTGATTTTAAATGATATTGATTGTTGTGATATTCCCCTTTGGTTTAATGATAGGTTTGATACAGATATCACCAATGAATCGTTTTTTCGCCACCCATAAGCACTCATTAAATTTTGGATATGAGTCAACAATATTGAAATATAACTTGTCTGATTCCTTCATGATCTGTATAATGTTGAATTATAAGTAAAGGTTGTAATTGGTATGCGTATAACGTTGACATCAAACTCATACCATTCGAAATATGTTTGATTCATAAAACTACTCATATAGATCCATGACGTTGGAAAGAGACTCTCATAATACTTATAAATTATTCGAGTGACTCGAATTATTCATCAAAATTTACATTATTTGTTCAAAACATAAGTCACATAAGTAAAAGAGAGAGAGAGAGAGAGCAGTAAGCAGTAAGCAGAGCAAACACCCAACATTTTAGTAAGTATTTTAGTGTTCGTACGTGATTCGTACTTATCTTGCGCTTCGTGTATATGTCGAGTTATAAACAGATGTCGGCACAAAGAGAACATGATAAAAATGTGAGTGTATTTGTGAGAAGCATGTGTATAACCCAGAGGAAAATTGTTAGTAATATTTTCAAGTGTAACCTAATGCAAATGGAAAATCTGCAGCGCTAAATCTCTAAAGACTGCATATTTACAAATATGCATCTAAAAATAGAGATCATTTCTCATTGTTATTAGTGAATCTTATTAGAAAATAGTGAATCCTACTGTAATTTTTCTTTGAGTGTATAATTGACATCCAAAAAAATTTCAAAAAGAAGCTACGAGAACCTGCTTCATTGAAAGCTTTCAAAAAACTAAATGCTTACTACATTCTTTTTAACGTACATTGTTGATGTTGAATAGACGAAGCTGACCTTCCCCTGAGGGACATTGGTGCTATGAAGAGTCGAAATCATCAACCACATCATACGTGTTGTTAAATATGAATACGATGAGGCAACTTCGAATTTTGAATATGAGTAGAGATTCCATGATACATAAAAAAGTATGAATGCATAATGAGAATGATTGGAATCTATTCAAATTCTTGAATACTCTTTGCCGATTTCTGGTTTAACATCCCTTATCCTTGCAAGAGCAAAAGTTCTTTATACACACAAAAAAAGGGAAAGCTGCATGAGATCTTAATAAAATATTTTCAATTATTCGCTCTTACATCACAACTTCCTAACAGATTACATAAGGGGGTAGATATAAGCAGAAGTACTCATTAAAACTTTTGCTTTCACGCTCGGTCATACATACATTCCATTATCAATGTTGTGATAATTCCCAACCAATTTCAGCTTTCGAACTTGTACTCTCATGGACTTGGTTGGTTTAATACTTAAATTCTTATTTTATGTGGTGTGCCTTCTACTTCTTCTTCTTCTTCTTTTGTTTTCATTACTTTTGCATTATTTCAGCTTCAAGTTGGCAGTTGACTTTAATCCCTTATGACCATTGGTTTAAGAGGCACACATACACACATGCATGCATGCCATACCATACATGCATGCATGCATGCATATGACAGTTGCTGCTAAAGCAATAGCATTGACCAAAGCCTTACAATCTTTTACTCTCTTTCGGATATGGCCGTTAGAAAATCGGATTAAGAACAAAACTTTTAACAATTTTCACTTCTCTTCTTTCTTTCTCTTTCAATCCCTATAGACCGTATAGCTATTATAAGAGCATAGATTATAAAAGAAGAGGATGAGACAGAGAGAGAGAAAGAATGTAACAAATTTGAAAGTTGAAAGTGAATTTCATACGTGCCTTTGCTTCTAAAGAGCAAGTTTATTGACTCCCACACTCATGCTTACATTTAAGGCCGCTACTATCATCCGCTACAGATTAATGCATTCCAATACGAATGGAAAATGAGTGAAACATTCTAACTACCACTACGAGTACGAGTTTTAAAAAGAAAAACTTTCGAAAAGTATTTCATTTGCAGTGTAGTCGTGTATTTAAATTAGAAAAAAACCCATGAGTCCATATACGAGTACTTATGCATACACTTTTTAGCACTTCTCCTCGCGCTCTGCTTTCAGTTTAAAGTTTCCAGCATAAATATTTTCCAACCAGGCTTTTTGGTTTGGCTCGACCATCATAACTATGCTATGCTACAATAATTTCTCATTTGCTTTGGTTTCTCTACTCTTTTGTACTTTGTCGTAGAGTTTGCCATAGTAAATCTAAGCAAGTTAAAGGAAAAAGTCATCATCTATGCTTGTGAATTATAAGTTAAAAATTGTTGAACATTTTTTCCTTTTTTTTTTGCTCATCAAACATTATGAAATCAAATGTTAAGGGTTGCCAAGTGTTTTAAAGTAATTAAACTATACGTAAAATGATAGGGGGATATCCGTTAAGTCTCAATGCTACCCTTTACTGCCTTTTAAAGTCAGGATTTGTTGAGTATCCACATACACCCACGCTCTATAAGCTCATCTCGCTGTTTACAAAATCTACCAGTTTGTCAATCTAAAATCTAGTTAGCAATTTACAATGTCCGTATAATAGATACCACGAGTACATCGTTTAAGTACCAGGCAAAGGTAATACAACTGACCTGTTACTTTGCTTTTAAATCGCTTGACATTAAAATAATAAACAGAAGCTACAAAAACACGACAATTCAGTAAACAAACCTATTTACAAATTATCCTACAACAACATAAAAAACATAGTAAACAAGTAAACAAAAATACAACAACAAACACTACATGAATAAATGTAAACATCGTTGTCCAAAGATTTCGAGATGGCGGATCCATGAACGTTCGTCTGCAAGAACATCCAGAACATCAGATTGGTTCCGTTGTCATATAAAAGGCAAGGCAAAACAAGCGTTGTTGTTAGCAAAATTCAGTCAGCCTTGTGCGAAGATGCGGTGCGTTTGAAGAGAGTAATTGTCGTTTGAAGATCTCCGTTACAAAGATCTGTCGAATTATTGTCAAGAAATTGTTGTTGTTTATGCTTGTTGTAAACAAGGATTAACAAAAAAGGCAATAAAGTTATGAACAGTGGCCCACAGGATTAATTAAAACTAAACACAATTTATTTTTATTTTATTTTAAATCTATGAGTTCATATTTGAAACATTTTAAAAGGTAAAAACGTAACATTATTGTGCATCTAACTTTACTTACATAATTGATCATTACAATCCTTCAGCCAGGATTATTGACCTAGTTTCTCACACCACTTATGTTGCGTGTGTTATTTTTATACAAAGATGGCGGGACCTACAGTTTCAAATCGACTCCGCACGATAAATTTTTGAGAAACTTTTCATAGCAATATTATTTGCTCTCAGAGTTTTTGGCACAAATCTGCTGAGAGGAAATTGCCGAAGAAATACTTTTTTTGTATTTTACTTTGATATCTGGCCTGGGACTCCTGGCTTTACGTTTAATAAGCCAACATCCTACCTACTACGGTGACTTTAACTTATGGATGGATTATGTCTCGCCTTCATTCATTGATAACATCAATCGATGACATACATATGTACGTACATAGTTGGTCATTATAGTCTCTTTAGTCAGGATTAAAACATAGCTTCAAAACACCTCTTGTGTTGTGTGTGCTAATTTTTTACATTAGTGGCAGGACCTACAATTTAAAGACGAAAACAGATTTTGGAAGACAGTCGCCGAAGAAATATTTTTTCTGTTCTAGGGCTTGAACCACACGTCTAATAAACCATCACACTTTTTACTAGACAACGGCAACTACATGAGAAACCTATACTTCAACCAAAAGCTTGGAATGCCGCCTAAAAAAATTTGTAAAATTGTAAAAAGATTTTAAGCACTTGCAGGTGATGTTTTATGGCACTGGAAAGAGCCTATTATATATTTCTAAGCATTCTAATAAATAATTCTTTTGGGAATGTAGGAATTTAAACCACCGTATAAGTTTAAAATTTTTTACTGGGCAACCCTTAACTAACATACACTTGCTTACATGTCAGTCTTCAGCTTCTGCTTCTGAATTAATTTTTTTTTTTTTAGTTTTCTGGCAACTTGACTAAAATCTTAGGGATTAAATATGAATGAATGTTTCTGTCATCCATCTATAGAGATAAAGATAAAAGTTTCCGAAACATTTTCTAGATAAAAATAAAACTTTTGATTGAATAAAAGAAAGAAAACAGGAAAAAAATGGAACAAGGACAACTAAAACAATTTAGCAACTGCTGCTAAAACACAAACATTAAAATAAGGAACTAACGTTTGAAATTTAATAAAATGTCAGCAACAGTAGTAGCAGCATCACTAATAGTCATCATCATGCACAGTATCAGCATCAGCATCGTCATAGTGATAGAAAACATTAAAATGGTCATGTTCGAGGAACTACATATCCAGAGCATGCATGTACAGTAGAATATACTTCGAACCCTTAATGCAGTTAAATAAATCTCTGCATATAGTGGAAGTGGATGGAAATACTATTGAAATGTACATGCCAAAGCAATAGCACTGAAGCACTTTTAATTTAAACAATTTATTTTCTTCACTTTTTATTGTTTTTTTTTTTTCACCTTCAAGTACCAGCACATGAAAATTGTCATTTAAAATGAAATAAAAACCAAAAATAAAAACGAAAACAAAATGAAAGCAGAAATAAATAAAAAATATTTTAACAAATATGGTGTCCTGGTCCTGTTGTATTCATTCTAACAACATTATCGACATCATTATCGACATTTAACTTCATTATCATAATTAACGTCATGCTTCTCCAGCCATTATTACAGTTCATTCGTTAGAGAAGCATGCACTTATTAACGGTTTATCCTTTTACTTACACCCCCCCTTTTTTTAACAACTCATAAGCCAAGCAATAGAGTGAGTGCATAAGAGAGCAAAGCCACTAACAAAAAGAAGAAAAGAAACAACAACAAAAAAAACCAAAACGGAAACACTTTTTGAATTTTTAATTTGTTTTCCCGTTACGGTCAAAAACGACAACAGCATCAAACAAGTGACAAAGTATTCACTCACTGGCACTAGACACACGCGAGCTTCATACTCATACTCGTACTCCCATACTCAACTTGTATGGACAGACTACTTGCGAATTAAGGAAACTGTCATGTAAAGTGTATCCAAGAAAAATACAAAAAAAATTCAATTCAAAAGAAAAAAAGAGCAAAAAGAACACACACATACACACAGAATATGATAAACTTTATATTCAAACTTTATTTGTTGTTATTATTGCTGTTGTTGTATTGCTAGGGTTTTCTGAAAAAACTTTTTTTTCCTGTACAATCAACTGTGATAGAGAGAACATAACGAGCACCAAACAAGGATTAAGTGGGCCACAACTATAGCAACAACTATTTGAGAATACAGTATGTGTACATGTGTGTGTGTGTGTGAGTTTTTAATTTAATACACTCACAAGAAAATGTTAGTAATGAAGACTAGGTAATGCTTTCTCATAGTTTATTCCGATATCCGATCGTCGTAGTATAGTGGATGCTGGCTTATTAGGCGCGAGATCATAGTTCCAACACCTCGAACGAAACGAAATATGAAAAAATATTTCTTCTTCAACAATATTCCTATCTGCTGTCACCCGGCAAAAACCTTCTCAAAAATTTGTCTTTCGGATTCGAACACACAAACAATATTGCTAGTGCTAGTAAGAGAAACTAGGTTGTAATCCTAACTAAAGGATACAACCATAATTGGCCATTACAACCCTTCAGTCAGGATTACGGCCTAGCTTCTCACACCACTTATGTTGTGTGCGTTAATTTTATACATGAGTGGCGGGACCTACAGTTTAAAGTCGACTCCGAACGACAGATTTTTGAGAAGCTTTTCATGGCAATTTTTACTCTCAGAGTCTTTGCCAGAAATCTGCTGAGAGGAAGTCGCCGAAGAAATATTTTTCGTTTTGATGTCTGACCTGGGATTCGAACCCGGGCCTTTTGTCTAATAAGCCAACACACTACCCACTAGACCACGGCGACTTCAAGGATTATGATGATCAATTAAGTAAGTAAGTATTTGTCCAATTGCAGCCATTGTTGTTGACATAGGAGCTATCTTCTATGTACGTTTTTGTGAAGCCCTATTCTAGGAGTAGTTATGAGGTTGTAACACGCATTAGAGCCAGATCGTATAACCTTGAATTTTTAATTAGTTGCCTTGATCGTAAGGAAAGGTTTCCAGACAAATCCTGATACTGAACTCAAAGATCTGTAGTGGTTAACGATTAGATCAAACGGTGACATAAGTGTGTGGTTAGGATCTTTGGACTCCATACAAATAAACACTGCTTTCGTGTTTAATGAAATTTTGAATAATCACAGAATTGTTCGATCATCTTCAGTAACTTGGTGTAGCAATCAAAGTTTTGATTTGTTATCGTTTGTTATTAGAAATTTGAAGTAGCCGTGGTCTAGTAGGTAGTGTGTTGGCTTATTAGACGAAAGGCCCGAGTTCGTATCCCAGGTCAGACACCAAAACGAAAAATATTTCTTCAGCGACTTCCTCTCAGCAGATTTCTGGCAAAGACTCTCAGAGTAAAAATTTGCATGAAAAGCTTCTCAAAAATCTGTCGTTCGGAGTCGACTTTAAAACTGTAGGTCCCGCCACTCATGCATAAAATTAACGCACACAACATAAGTGGTGTGAGAAGCTAGGTCGTAATCCTGACTGAAGGGTTGTAATGGCCAATTATATATATGTATGGATTGGAAATTTATAATAAACTGCTGAGCCGAAGATACGCACCAGGTATTATTCACACAAACCCACAAAATGGTTTTCGTCAGACAAAGGAGAGCTGAAAAGTTCTCTTCCCAATATCTTCGAGTTAATAATTGCGAATCGGTTATATTAGAAACTCTCCTGCAGTTAACCACTTTTGATGTTCCCAAGTGTAAACACAATTAAATATTAGCAGATCTGTAGTCTTCAGTAATCTGAATGGTATGCTAAGTCCGCCGCAGCTTCACCCACCTAGCAGTGTATAGACAGCTCAAAAAAGAAAAACAAAAACTGGAAAGGCAACTCCAAAAGACATAAAAACATCCAAGTTCCGTAATCTAACTGCCGTACAGTGTTTCCATTCAAAAGATGGAAAGAAGATAAGGATCGTGATGATTAATATTTAACCAGATTGATAACATTACAGGGAGCATCTCCTTTGAGGCTTTAAGGACACTACCGATCTGCAGCGAATAATGAAATCGTAGAATAAAACCGCATAATTCAGTACACACTGCCTTAGTGGTCCTATCAGCAATATTAGTGGAATGTAACCCAATCCTGCGATGAAGATTGAATGCAAACAAACAAAATATATTGTCACATTCTTACCTTTTAAAAACGTTTTAAATACGCCCTCGTAGATTGCAAATAAAATGAAAATAAATGTATGTTAAGTTTTATTTAAACTTCCTTATTGTTCGCACGATTCTGTGTGCCACTGTTCACAACTTGATGTAAACAACAACAATTGCTTTTTTTTTCGTTTACATAAACAATAAAAATTACTAAGCAATTATACGATAGATCTTTGTACGGAGATCTTCAAACCACAATTACTCTCACCAAACGCACCGCATCTTCACACAGGACTGACTGAACTTCACTAACTCACTCGTCTGCTTTGCCTTGCCTTTTATATGACAGGATAAACAGCCTGATGAATGTTCTTGAAGGCAAATTTTCGTAGTCTGTAAACATTGTTGCTTACATTCATTATTGTATTTTGTTTGTATCTTGTAGTTTTGTTTGGTGGTGTTTGTTGTTATATTAAGCAGAACGATTATTTGTTTTTTTTACTGCATTGTTAGGTTAGGTTAGGTTAGAGGACGTGCACCTGTCGGTTAAGACAAGCACAGTACCCGGAGGTCGAAATTGACCCATTGTACATTGTCCTTAGGGGAGGAAGGAAATAGAGGATATAGGAATGTAGGTAAGGGGAGGGAGAATGGGAAACGGAGGAATTACATGTAAAGAAACAGGCATGTAATGTTGATGTCGGCTCTCGACACAGAACTCAAGTTCCCAAGGAAGGCCCTGGCTAGGGTCCTCAACCTCAACCTACCAAGGGCTGGGCAGTTTCAGAGGAGATGTTCGACAGTCTCCAACTCCTCCTCATCGCAACATACCCTGCAATAGTCCGTCTGTGATCTGTTCCAGATCCCCGTCAGCGACCTAATCTCGCAATGCCCCGTGATAAAACCGACAACCAACATTAAGCTGACCTTAACCAAGCCCAGCAGCCAATCTGTCCCCTTGCTGTCCACAACAGGCCATAGACGCCTAGAAACAGAACAACCCGATCCGTTCCCCCAACGCGTCTGCTCTTCCCTCCTGACCCATCCATCGATGAGGCCATAGAGGTGGCAGCCTGGGGGGTAAGGAGCAACTATCAAATCGCCACCTGAAAGCGAACCTAACCTAGCGAGGGCATCCGCCGTCTCATTGCCCAGTATTCCGCTGTGACCCGGAACCCAGCATAGACGGATACGTACGTAACCGGATTCATAATATTACAGTGACATTATTCTTAAATGCTCTACTGCAGCAATGGGATCGAAGAATAGAACAAAAAAATTTAGTACCGAAAATGTCCGAGATTCTGGCAGCCATATTAATGGAATGTTACCAAATTCTTTATTTATTTATCTTGACTCCGCCGTTTTCACCAAAAATTATATCAGTTTGGAGAGCAATCGCAGGATCATTTTTGCATCACGTACCACAAAACTAATACTCCACAAGACAGCTAACCTCCCCGTGTTTTTTAATGACGCAGAGGCATGGAGTCTATTAAGTATTGATGCAACCTGGAAAGTGTTCGAGAGGAAAGTCCTACGTAAGATCTTCAATCCATTTGTTGTTGAGTTGGCGATGATTTTCGCATCAGATCCAACAGTGAACTGTATGAGTATCTCAACGACTTGGACATAGTGCAGCGTATTCACATCCAGCGGCCATGCTGGCTCGGCCATGTCGTTCGAAGGGAGGAGGATGCTCCGACGAAACGGAGATTTGTAGAAGTCAACGAAGAGGACGACCTTGTTTGCTTTGAAATGATCAAATCGAGGAAGCGTATATTCGCAAGAAGTACAGCCGCCTAGAAAGATGTATTAAGACAGAACGAAATTCATTAATTAGGTTTCTTAAAGGCCAATTAAGTAAGTAAGTAAATCCTACGTGGTAGATTGACCTTCGACTTGAATCGGAGCAATAAAATTTACTGCTTTGGCCTTGAAACCCATAAAACTTTGGCCGAAATTTGAATGTTCGCATGCATGGATAGATGTGTCCAGGTTAGCCAACTAGCTTGAGTAGCTGGTTACGTAAATCAAATAAATTTCCGGACAGGAAGGCCTTAAAAGTTGTGAACTTTTTTCATAAATTTGATCACAGTAACAAATGAACCTTTTTCTCTGGGTGTAGGTGTCAAAACGAAACATTTGCTAGCAAAAAAAAGAGAGAGAAACTGCCAAAGATGATGGTGGCAATGGCTACCGACATATGTACGTATGAGCGAATGACTGAGTAAATGAATGAATTTCTCTAGTATTTGCTGATAAAAAAAAAATTAATTTTTTTGCAACTTTTTTCTTTTGATTTTAGGAAAAAAAGTTAACTTGCAATTGGTAAGAGTGCAAGGATATGTATAAGCATGTGTGTGAGTGTTGGTTTTATCTCTGCAGGAATTAAATGTATTCCATACTGAAGTACATTTTTTTTTTTTGGTGCAATAAAAAGGGAAACTGCATATATTCGTCCGTATACAAACCCTGTTACAGAAGGGGAGAATAAGCAAAAAGGGTAAAGAAAGAGAGAGAGAGAGAGGAAGAGGAAACAAAACCATTTTCAAGTATTTTCATTTTTTAATGAAGAACCTTTAATTGTATGAGTTTCGTTTCATTGTATTCATGCTTTCCTTTTGCTTTTCATTACGTTTTTTTGTTTTTGTAATCTTTTTTTAAAAAAAAAGAGTTTTTTTTATAACAATAACAACAACAACAAAAAACAATTTTTATTTTAAATTAACTTAAAAAGTTCGTAATGGGGTCATAATTATATTATACTCGATGATAAGAAACGAAAAAAATAAGAGATACGAACAATAAGTACCACACACTGTACTACTCTCTCTCTCTCTCTCTCTGTCTTCCTCTACTGCAGTTGTCTGTAGGACTTGCAGGAGAAAGAAAAAGAAATTGTGTGGCAAGAAAACTGCTTATTGGCCCCATTGATTGTCCAAATTAAAGTGGCTATTGAAAGGCTTTTGAAGGACAATGCAGGCAAGTCGTTAAAATCAAAAAAAAAAGAAAAGAAAATGAGCGAAACGCCAAGAAAAAGAACGAAAGAAAACAATAAACTTCGGTTTTATTGCTCTTAATAATTTACAACGAAAATACATTAGAGGACCATAAAAAAAAAGTACAAACCACCACCGCAGTAAAGCGTTCAATCGAAAAGTTGTACGTTGTTGTACTTTTGAAAATAAAATTATTATTTTCGGGTTCAAAAATGCTCTTTTTTTAAACAACAAAACAGAAAAAGAAGAATAAAATTATACTTTTTAAGCCAATTATTAAGGGAAAAATTAATTTTTATGCTCAACAAAAAGAAATTTGAAGAAAAATTTGGTGATTTATACCACAGGCCTACATAAGAAGGAAAATCTCTTTTAACTCTTAATGCCTACACTTAAACAAGCGAAAAGGATATGCTGGGTTTATGTGGTTACCTTAATTAGCCCCTCTCTAACTGAATCCTGGAATACAAATACATTAACGTTGACATTTCATTGCGATAGCAGTTCTTCAAGGTTCCATAGATATGGCAGCCTATACAAAGGCAACAACCATTACTGCCAGATAAATGAAGCATCGAATATTTGAGAAAAAATCGTCAAAATCATCAAAGACCTTCATTGAAATCGTAGAAAAATCTTCAGAAACAATAAATAAATATTTGAGGTCGCCGTGGTCTAGTAGGTAGTGTGTTGGCTTATTAGACGAAAGACCCGAATTCGAATCCCAGGTCAGACATCAAAACGAAAAATTTGAAAATAATTTTTCGGTGACTTCCTCTCAGCAGATTTCTGGCAAAAACTCTAAGAGTAAAAAATTGCCATAGAATGCTTCTCAAAAAAATCTAACCTAACCTAACCTATAAATAAATAAATTGAAATTTTTTAAAAACAAAAACTTAAAAAATCAATATCAAGCAGCGTTAATATTGTGTATCATCTATACCTATGTGTGGTGTAAATATTAGGGAGCCAGAAGATCTTGACGTTATGGGCATGAAAATTCAGCGCTTTGATTTCTTCATCTCATCTTCTTACAATTTACACCATTTTATAACTGACAGAGAATGAAGTACAACTTTCATGTATGGGTTGGCCTTTAACGTCTATTTTGAAACTTCTCGACCGTTTACAAGAGAGGCCGCAGTAGCTCGTTAGTATTCCAACTCCACTGATTCATCGGAGCATCATTGCAATGTGGCTTGTGGTTCCACTATTCTATCACTACCACAACGAATACTGCCACTTGAGTGAAATAAATGGACTTGTTTATGAAAATCAAGTGCTTCTAGGTAAAGTCCGTCTTTCTCGCCCAGCACGTCTGTATGTCGTCGATTGGCCAGTAACCCACACACCATAAGTGGTGTAAGAATTTAGATCATAATCCTGACTCAAGGATTGTAATGACCAATTATGTATGTATGTAAAGTAAAGAAAATGATGTAAATTTTTAATTGCTAAAAATCGTCAAAATATGAGCATACATCGTCATATCGTCACTATGATATTTTTGGATCACAAAATCATCTAAAAGACGATAAATTGTCAAATCTGGCAGCATTGCTCTCCACCATAACTCAACAATAGACACGAATCACAAAATAAGTATGATTCGCATTCGAACACTAAAATACTTACTAGAAGGTTGGCTCTGTCGTTTTTCTTTTTTTGTAAATGCAAGAGCGACTAAGATTGTAAGAAATTATGAGCATCTGGTCCAACAGTGAGCGGTATGAGCTCCTCCATGACATGGACGTTGTACAGCCTATTAATATCCAACAGCTGCGCTGGCTCGGCCATGTCGTACGAATGAAGGAGCATGCTTTGGCGAGGCGGGGATCTGCGGAAATCGGCGAAGAGGACGACCTTGTATCCATTGGAAGGACCAAATCGAGGAAGCCCTGTCATCATTAGAGTAACCAACTGGCGTAGGCTTCTTGCGCTTCCTAGAGGCACCTGGAAGGATGCCGAAATCCGATAATCGAGTTGTTAATGGCCAATTAAGTAAGCAAGTAAGTAAGCATTGGTGATCTCTGGTTGGCACCTGACATTAGCTTTGTGAAAGCGGCATTGGAAATGAATGTGTTAATGTGCAAAGACCTCAGATTACCTGTTTTTGGAGGTTATATTATTTTATAAAAAAATTTACATAGTGTTCTAAGGCCATGACTTCAGAAAAATATGAAAATGTATGAATTTTTCTAAAAAAAATTATTCTGTTTATAAAAGTAAAACAACAGCAAATAATTATTTTTATTCATGGCACATGTTTTTAACCTCATTTTCCAATCTCATTTAATTAATCATTTATTCATTTGTAAAGTTGTTTCAACTCTAACCCGCGCCCTCTCTTGCTTTATTAACAAAAAAGAAAAAAAACACATAGGAAAACATTTTTTCCATTTTTAATGAATCTCATTTACACCTGGTACAAGGCAATTTCACAAAAATGCATTTTAATGGCTGGGAATAAAACGAAGAACAAAGAAAAAAGCCAACACACGCCACAATCATGATGCGATTCGAAAGAAGAAGAAAAAAAACAGGCCTCATGTTTAATTATCTGCCACATATGATCACTTTTATTATCTTTTTTTTTCAGTGTGCCATTAAATGGGTATGGTAGAGGGGAATGGGTAGCCACCCCCTCCCTTATAACAATGAAATAAAATATGAGTTTAAAAATGTTGTCCTTGCATATGCGTCATATAAGTAATTAAAAATTTCAAAATACAAAAAAAAAACAACAAATAAAATGAAATGAAATGAAAAAAAATAGATAAAAACCACCACCACCACCACCGCCACTATCATAAATCGATCAGAACAAGAGAAGTAAATTGTTGCAACAACAGCGCTACCATAACCGCAACGCTACTTTGCTACCAGCAACGTAGCAACGGCAGTAAATTGCAATCAAAGGCAAATCATAAATCAACTGTCCAATTGACAAACACCACACGAAAATGAGCATGAATTGGGCGATAGTATCGCACAGAGCTATGGACAAAGCCGTGGACTGCGAATGACGGGTCATATGTGCAGACTTTTCAAGCTGCTGAATAGAAAATGAAAAAAAAAAAATTTTTTTAAATGTTTTCCTCCCACCAAAAAGAGTTCATAAAGTATGTACATATGTAACGCACGTACGAGGGTCGGATCACAATAAATTTTCTATATTTCTTAGTAAGAAATTCTACCAGTTTGATATACTTTTCCCGTAACGATAGTGAGAACTATCTGTCTAGTTTCCCAAATCTTTAACCATCGAACTTACTTAATTGGCCATTAACACCCCGATCAACAGATTTCGGTTTGCCTTCACACACTTTTCCAGGCGCCTCTGCTTCTTGCGTGCCTATACCAGTTAGTCACTCCAATCGAAGACAGGACTTTCTCGATTTGGTGCTTCCAATGCAAACAAGATCATTCGCAAACTCCACATCAAATACCCGTCTCGACGAGGCCTCCTCCACCATTCGAACGACACGGCCGAGGAGTTCATACAGCTCACTGTTAGATTGGATGCGGAAATCATCATCAACTTGCACTGTACCGAAGACCTTATGAAGGACTTTCTCCTGAATACTCTCAAGGCTGCTGGAAAAATAAATAATTCGAGGGCGCTCAAGGCGAGTGCGTGATAAGGAAATCAAAACTATAAATATCCGACAATGATAGGCAGGTAGGTAGGTTGGAATGGTAACTTTGATACCAAAAGTTGACTTGAGCACGCATAGATGGCCGTTGTGCCGCCAAAGCTAAACGTATCCCCTGTACTGACCGAATTCTATCAAACTAGAGATGAAGTTGATCAGTGTAAGGGCTGCACATTAAAAGCACAACTACTCTACGCCGAGAAACTAGCCCGAGAAGTTGGATAAACGAAGGTATGTCCTTGACATCAATGGATGACAGCTCCATCAAGCTGACGAGGATTGGAGAGCCAAATAACTTAATATCTGCACCTCGCATTGACTAAGAAAGTGGATAACAATCTCCTCTTCCTCAGCCGATTTTCACCAACGGCTGAAGACCCTAGGTGGAAGCTGCATTCTTTCCACGTGCCTTCCCATAACACAATGTCCTGTAAGCATGGTTACAGTGATTGAAATGACATTACGAGTAACTAGTTGTTGCGCATTCCATCCATCGAGAGCCAAGTGAGCCTAGCAGTAGAACACAACTCCTCATTGACCAAGGATAGGTTGGCGTTCCGAAAGATTTCCGCACAAAGATCATTTTAATCGAGGTAAGTGGCATACCTCAGTCAATTGACGAATATTCCGTCTCTGACAAGCTTGTCGACTCTGCAGTTTGCCGGAATGTAATTCTGCTTAGCGGCCTAGACAAGTGAGACACTGAAGTGCTCAGAAAGCAAGTCGAGACAGCGGCGACACTCCCTAACGTTCATGGAGTTAAACATAACGCTCGTTAGATATCTTATACCAGCCTGACTATCAGAGAACGTTTTGACTACACTGTTTGCATTTTCGTAACAATATTCTTAAGAAAATGAATGAAATTTAAAAAGAAAATCTAGATTTCTTTTAGCATTAAAATTATAAACAGAAGCTACAAAAACAAAACAATGCAGTAAAGAAACTTGTTTACAAATTATCGTACTTCTTAATGTAGCAAAAAACACTATTATTACAGAGATTTCGAGAAGGAGAAGTCACGAACTTTCGCCTTCAAGGGCATTCATTAGACTGTTTACCCTGCCATATAAAAGTCAAAGCAAAGCAGGCAACTGGGTTAGTAAAAGTTCAGTCATTCTTGTGTGAAGACGGTGTATCTTTGAAGAGAGTAATCGTGGTTTGAAGATCTCCATTACAAGGATCTGTCGAATAATTGCCTATTAATTGTTATTGTATATGCAAAGAGTATAAAGAAAAGAATGATAAACAAAGCAATTGTTGTTGTTTACATCAAGTTGTGTAGAGTGGCATACAGAATTGTGCGAATAATAAAGAATTTTAATTAAAACCAAACACAAATTTATTTTTATTTTATTTACAATCTACAAGCTTATATTTTAAACGTTTTAAAAAGGTAAAAACGTAACAATATTTCACATTCTTGTTTATTTTAGCACTACCCTCGTATAAAAGAATTTTTAATTTTTAAAGTATAAACTAGACAATCTGTGGCAACAAAAGGATTCTTTCTACGAGAGCTTATGAGCTGATTAACAATAAAAGTGGGTGTGTTAGAACAAGACTGATTATTTAATCCCATTTTCCTTCGTTCTTTGTCTTTTTTTTGATATTTACGGTGTCAATTACGAATTGTCTACAATACAGCGAGAAAACGACATTTAAAACGCCCACTAAAGAATAATTTGTCTACGAAGGCATCCTTTTTTTATTATCCAATGCATCGCAACGTAACTCAAATTTTAAGCGTAAAATTTTTGGGAAAACCATTAATAAAGAGGGGCGAGAGAAAGAGCATGATTTTGAACACTAGAAAAAAAATTTCATTAAAACTCAATGAACAAATCAACAGAGAAAGAGAGAGAGAGAGAGAGAAGGAAACAAAAGGGAAACAATTTTTTGGCCACATGTTCAACACGATTTTGATTAATTGCCTTCACCGGGGGAAACAAAAAAAAATTTTTTTTTTGGTTTCACATTCAAGGTTTCAACTTGATATTGTTGCTGCCACATTCTAGTAGAAGAGCTCAATTGAATTGCCATGCCAAGTGGTTGAGAAGGTATGAAGTTACACGGGAGAGAAGTATTCAGTGTTTCGGATTCATTACGTTTTAGATTGTTTTGGCATTTCATATCCATACTACATATGAGCGTGTGTGTGTATGTGTTTGTGCAATATTTTCGTTAATTTTTCTTGTTTTTTTTCCATTGTGTTGCATGAACATTATTTTATGGCATATCTGTTCATTGTTTTTGTTTTTTCACGTTCCATGTTCATGTTGTTGCTGTTGCTGTTGCTCTTACTGTTGCCATTGCCGATGCTGTTGTTATTGTTCAATTTTTGAAATTAACATTACGTCAACAATGATAAAGGATTTCAATTCGCTAAACCAATTTGAGAAAAATCCAAAACAACCAAAAAAAAAAACCGAAACAAAACAGAATAAAAATTTTACAACGCGAATATGTATGAGGAGAGAAAAAAAAATTTCGTTATTATTTTACGCAGCTTCTAATATTGCCACCATATGAATAGGGTACGGTATGTACAAGCGATGACTAAAACAAATGAATCTACGTACGTACAGGCATTTGAACAGTTCTGGTTAGTAATATAGCACGTAATTGGTTAGGCTGCGTATAGACCGGGTAGAAAGAGGTTTATAACTCTCCCTGCTCCACTTACATAATTAGGCACTTCAAAACTTTAGTCAAGATTCTCTTCTTACAGCACTTCTATTTTGATCGTTAATTTTATCCCTAAGTGGCGGTATCTCTACTAAACAGAGATCAGCAATGAATTGTTTTTTCGCTACCCATAAGTACTCATGAAATCTTGAATACAAGCAAGTCAACAATACTGGAATTGAACTACATACTCTGATTCATCCTTAGTCACTACAACGTTGATTTAGAAGTACGTTGCAATGAGTATGAGTACAACGTTGGCATCAAACTCATACCATTCGAAATATGTTTGATTCATAAGCCAGCCTACTAATTTGGATTCATAATCTTGTCTCACTGAACGTAATAAATAGATTTAGGCTCAAACAACATTATGATTTATTGGAGTAGATGGACCAGCGTATTTCGCACAAAAAAGTATGAAGCATGAACTCGTATAAGGCTCACTTTCATCTTGGTGGATACGTTAATAAGCAAAATTGCTGGATTTGACTTTCAGAAGACTCACATGCGGTCTTACAGATGTCAATCCACTCATTACAAGTGCTAGTTTGGTTTGGCTTGAACATTTCTTTGATAATGAGGATGGCGCAACCATTACAGTCAATTGAGAGAGACCTATCGCACCATGATAAGCGATTTTTTTGTATTCGCTCTTCATAGTATTGATGTGAATGATGCTTGGTTTCATCAGGATGGTGCAACTTACCACGTACCTCATACAAACATTAATTTATTACGTCAAACTTTTGATGGCCAATTGGCCACTATGAAGCTCCGCTTTGACATCGTTGGGCTATTTTCTTTCGGGCACCGTTAAAGAAAAGTGTTATGCCGGTAAACCAAAGACAATTAAGCATTTGAAGGTCATCATTTGCGGCATTATTGTTGAGATATGACCTCATATATTGTTAGGTCAACCGCGTCAATTACATGCATGAAATAGTGTTCCATTTCTAATCAGAACTATTGTACTTCCCAAAAAAAGGAATTAATTTGGCAAATCGGTTTTGTTTAAACTTCTAAATTTCGCACCTTATAGTTGAACTTGAGCACTTTCAGTTTGCTTGTCTTCTAATCCATTCCTTTAATGGGTAAACAATCCCAACTCTAATTGCTAATTCAAATCCATCTGTAGTTGTCTGTGTACCAAAACCATTCTTTGAAATTACAGTTTGGTACGAAGGACCATTGCAAATCTGAAAGGAGAAATCATTCAGAAATGTGTGAAGCACGTCTTCTGCTATTTGCGATTATAATAGGTAACCAGTTTGGAATCAAATTATGACAGAAATACATGCAGTTTAACCCCGATTCCATCTTATTCAAGTAAAATTACACTTAAGGATTTCGGGAAAATATTTACAAGGAATTTGAGGTTGTTGAGAAAGGTTTTTAAAATTATTTGTCGATTTGTCGCTGTATACTAATAGATAGTGTTGACTTATTAGATGTGAGGCCATGGTCACTCGAATCATTTATAAGTACATATTTTTACGTTTTTACCTTTTAAAAACATTAAAATAAATGAGTTCGTAGATTACAAATAAAATAAAGATAAATATGTAATAATGCAATACTTTTGTACCACTGTTCGAACTTATATCTCGTATACAACGATAACTATCACAATATATGCTTGTTCGTTATATTTCTCTGCCTACAACCTTTTTGTAAGCAACAACACTTGTTAGTTATTCTTCTTTGCTTACAATCTTTTTGTGAGCACAACAATAACAACTGTTTTCTTCACACGCAACTTGTCTGTATACAAATCTGACTAAATTATAGTTCGATCTCGTGTCTTTACACGGAACTGATTGAATTCGAGTGTGACGACTTAATTCGAATTTCATCATTGCTCGCTTTGTATTCCCTTTTATATTGCTGGATCAACAGTATGATGAATGCTCTCGAAGGAAGATGACGGCTTTTGGGAACAATCCAAAAATGTAAATAACTTGTTTTCATTATTGTTTTTGCTTGTTTATTTCTTTGTTCGCTGCACTTTGTTGTTGGTTGTTTACATCTTTTTATCTCTTATTTTTGTTTACTCATCGATCTTATAAACAAGCCTATTATTTTTGTTGCTGTATTTTTTTTATTTATTAATTGATCACGTGAACAGTACGTGGTGTTGCTTGTGGAACTTTTGTTTATTATTTAAACAACATAATTTTCACTTTCATATGAATATTATAAATATAATTCCAAAGGTATGAATCTAAATAAGTAGGCTTATGAATCAAACATGTTTCGAATGGTATGAGTTTGATGTCAACGTTGCACGCATACTCATTGCAGCTTGTACTTATAAAACAATGTTGTGGAGTGAGTATGAATGAATCAGAGTATGTACATAGTTAAATTTCAATGTTGTTGACTCACTTGTATTCAAAATTTAATGAATGCTTATGAGAGTCGAATAAACGATTCATTGCTGACCTCTGGTATGTATATAGTTAGGCAATATTTAATTAACATACTTTAAATATATCGTTCTCAACCTACTCAATTAATATGTACCCAAACCTGTGCTATTTTTTACTACACAGCTGTAAAATTTTTGCACACAGTATATGTATGTACACAGGGTGTAAAACATTTTCTAAAAGAGTGTACAAGTGTTCATTCCATGTTGAATTGTTTGTTGCTGGTTCGTTGTACGTTGTTTCATTGCTTGTAGGTTCGTTTGTTTGTTTGTTTACTTTTTTTTTTTGTTTTTTTGTTTGAATTTGGTTTGACTTTAGTTTCAAATTCACACATCACACATTACATACACCCAACATACATGTTCTCATACATTTACATATGCATACACATACACACACACACACCCATACAACATGTACACCCATAGCAAAAGAGAGAGAAAAGGAAAAAGAGAAAAATAAAAAACTTGAGGATTTTTGTTTGTGTTTTCTGTTCCAATGAAATTTAATAGAACATGTTAAATTTGACAAGCCAACAGATGCATGTGATGTTTAACACAAAATATTGTTACAATAACCCTGCCAGCAATTTTGTAGTCGACTACGAAAGTAATCCACTTTAAGTTAACTTTTGTAGACTAACTATAAGCTAACTACAATTCAATGCAGCAATTCCTTAGAGTTTGGAATTCGACTACGAAAATAACACACTTTTAGATAACTTTTTTAGACTAACTATAAGCTGACTATAATGTAATGCAGAACTCACCCAAATACGAAACGTTAATTTATTATTGAGAGCTTCTTGTTTGTGAGATTTGTTTTCTCTCTGTTCTCTCTTTTACCAGATCAGACTTCCTATGAGTTTGTTTTTAGACTAATTATAAGCTAACTACAATGTTATGCAGAATTTCCCCATAATTTAAAATGTTCTATGCTATTTCTGATAATATTATTTTTTCGATTGCACCTTTTTCTGAACTATTTTTAGATTAACTAATAGTTAATTGAAATGTTATGCAGAATTTATTCAAAATGAAACCGTTATTTTTTATTCTCTTTTTTACAGTTTGAATTCTTTTACATTGTGAAATTAAAATCAGTTCTGTGCTTGCTTTTAAGTGCTATTATAGAAAAGACTTAAAAAGACTTTTTAAAAAAGAAATAAAATAAATTTTTAAATAAATTAAAAAATAATAGTCCAGATAACTGTAATTGAATGTAAGTATTAATTTAATTGTACATATAATTAGTAAATAATATATTTATAGGTAGCAAGTGAAACAATTTTTGCGAAGGATGTTCAAATACTAAAGAACTTCTTCAAGAAAATAACGTAAGTTTAAACAATATTAATAAGACGTTTATATGTGTTAGTATTTTCAAATAACAACATTTTTTGATCAGGTAAATGTAATGAAGACTTTATTAAAAGGGCGCTTACAAAAGACAATCACGGATGTTATTTCGATCACTGAATGCATGGAAGTTAATGTTGAGGGAGTGCATGGAAAAAAGCGGCTAAAAGATTTCCAAGCTTTCTTTCAAGCCTTAACAGGTAAGCAATACATTAAAAAGAAATGTATTTTTCTAATTATATATATTTTAAATAGATACTTGTCGATCGATTGGGTCTGATGATCAGAAATGCGTTGAAAATATTCAAAAAACGCCACATTCACGCAGAATGTATTAAAAATAAAAGAAAAAATTAATTTAGCATATATTTGAATTTAATTATAAGTAAATGGTGTTATTAATTGTTTTGTTTTTGATAGGTATATAGTTAAAGTTGGATTATAACTATTTTAAATGAAGTTCCTAATTGTTTTGTTTTTTATAACTATACGAGTGTATATTTTGTTTCTTTTTATTATATAAAATAAATAAAACACTTAAAAAATTAAAATGTTTTCAATAATAGTTGTGTTTTTTTCGAAGTTTATGTAAATTTTAATATTTTAACAACTGACTTTAAGTTACTTAAAAATTAGCAAACTTTAAGCTATCTTTGAATAAGCAACTTTAAGTTAGTAAAAAATTAGCTAACTTTAAACTAACTATTATATAACTGATTTTAAGTTAGTAAAAAATTAGCTAACTTTAAACTAACTATTATATAACTGATTTTAAGTTAGTTGAAAAGTTATGCAGAGTCGGACAATTGACTACTGCCAATGACACCACCATGTTAAAATAGTCAGTTGGCCCCATTAAAAATAATCCAAGAGTCAACCACAACTAGCTGAGAAAAAGTTAACTTATAATGCATTAAAAGTTAGTTGAGTTGCCGGCAGGGAACAAACAAACGACAACAACAAATTCTAACAAAAATTAAAAACAAACACACACACATACACATAGAATCTCTTCATACATTCACTCGCACTTTCTTGTGTTTGGTATGGCATACCGTGCAATGAGTTTGGAAATAAAGGATTACCACCTCTCCTGCCTGCCATCCATCCATCCGTCCATTCATACAAGTTGAAAGCAATGTGGGTTGCATTTGAAATGTAATCCTTCAAATGAAAAAAAAAAAAATTTTTTTATTAAAAACAACAACAAAAATCGCACAAAAATAAATGAAAAATACAGAAAATTGTTAAAAATCAACTCAACTGAAACAGACAAAATTTAATTTTCAAAACAATCAGTTTTTTTCGGTTTGTTTTTTGTTTTTGTATTTGTTTTTTTTTGTTTTTTTCTATTCTCTTTCTATTTATTTATTGTAACAGAAGAGAATGCAGAGCATCAGAAACAGCCAGTGATGAAAAAATTGAAAATTTGCTATCCTTTACCACTGATTGTTCACTAAATATACACAATATGTGGCATATGAAATGAAATGAAATGTTATTGGACAACAAAGCTAAGCGTTGTCAAAAAAAAATAACAAAACAGTCATCTAAAGGAATGCATTCTTAAGCTTCACTGAAATATGCTTAAAACTGCTATACAAAAAGCTAAAATTGGTTGATTTCTTAGCTTAGCTAAGACCCAGAAAGAAAGAATTTCATAGTGGTCCGTCCATCCATTAACTATTTCTCCATTTTGAAACTCTTCAGGTTCTTATGAATTTTACCTGCTTTTCAAAGTGCATTCGTGAATCATTTCATAATTTCTATTATCATCTGTGCCACAGATCAGCAATTAGTATTCAAAAAGATAAGTAGAATCGAATCCTACTCATAATGTCTGATACTCATAACGCATTCATACTTATTTTAATAACATGGAACCTTCTCTACTCGTATTCAAAGTTTGAAGTTGTACTCATCATGTTCATAATTAACAACACGTTTGATGTTGTTGATGATTTCGTCTCTCTATAACTCAACATATCAACGAACCACAAAATAAGTATGAATCGCTAACGAGCACAAAAATACTCACTACAAGTTTGTGTATTTGTTCTGCTTAGGTTAGGTTAGGTCAGAGTGGTAGTTCTGATATTAAAAAGCTTAATTGAGCACGCGTAGCGGACCGTTGTGACGCTGCTAGGTAAATACAGGGAAGTGGAAGAAGTTGGTCAGCGTACTGTCTGCACATCAATAGCACGACTACCGTACACTGAAAAACCAGCCAGAAAGTTTGATAAACGAAGTAATATCCTTGACATCAATAGATGATAGATCCGTCAATCTGCCAAGAAATGGAGGGCCACCTCGCAAGAGATGGACATTGACAAAGAAAGTGGATAACAGCCCCTTCTTCCTCAGAGGATCTGCATCCGCGGCAGAAGTTGTTAAATGGTAGCCGCATTTTTTCCACTTGTCTACCCATAACATAATGATTGAGATTATGCTACGACTAAGTCTAAGTAAGTCTAAGTTGGTACGCCTTCTAACCATCAGGGCCCAAGTGAATCTATCAGTGTAGCATGTCAGACATCAAAACGAAAAATATTTCTTCTGCGACTTCCTCTCAGCAGATTTCTGGCAAAGACTCTGAGAGTAAAAATTGCTATGAAAAGCTTCTCAAAAATCTGTCGTTCGGAGTCGACTTTGAAACTGTAGGTCCCGCCACTCATGTATAAAATTAACGCACACAACATAAGTGGTGTGAAAAGCTAGGTCGTAATCATGACTGAAGGGTTGTAATGACCAATTATTTATGTATCCCTTCCACTTGTCCACCCATAACATAATGATTGAGATTATGCTACGACCAAGTCTAAGTAACTGGTTGGTACGCCTTCTAACCATCAGGGCCCAAGTGAATCCATCAGTGTAGCAGGACTCCTCATTGACCAAGAATAGGTTGGCGTCTAGAAAGAATTTTTGCGCAATGGCCAGCTTGACCGAGTTAGTGACATGCCCAACCCTATTCCGGAAGGAGTGCACCAGCTGTGGCTCCCAGCTCCCCGGAATGTTACCGTGCCCGGGGACCTAGACCAGTGAGACATTAAAGCTCTCTGAAAGAAGGCCGATACAGCGACGACATTCCCTAACGATGCTGGAGATATCTACCACATCCGATAGAAATCTTATGGCGGCCTGACTGCCAGAGAAGACCGAGATGTGGGTAAAAGTAGCATCGTTGGCGAGGATCCGTTTAGCGGCCCTGTAAATGGCCATCACCTGTGTCTGAAACACGCTCCAGTAATCCGACAGTCGAAAAGAGAGAGAGTCCCAATTCCATTGTCGAGTTTAGAGCCGCCCGTATAAATGTCCAGAGGTTCCGGGGGGACGTTGTTAAAGTACTAGTCATTTCTACTCGGAATCAGATATTGAAAACCTCTATCAATACAGTATTCTGCCGGGAGATAATCGATGTTCGATTAGGCCACTGGGTTAACTTCCAAAATAGAAGAATGACTAGAAGGTACAATGTGTCAACGAGGTAGGGCTGCCCGCTTCGCGAGAAGCATAGTAGGAAGCCAGTTGAGCATTGCGAACAAAGCCTTTTTGGGGGTGAGGCGCAGAGCACCAGTTATTTAAATGGCCGCAGATCTTCTAACCTTGTCAAAAAGTCTATCATTGTGTAGTTTATTCAGAGCAGTCCACCAGAAAGCAACACCATACCGCTCCCAACTCCATTGTTAAGTTTAGAGCCGCCCGTATAGAGATGTCAAGGAGTTCCGGGAAACGTTGTTAAGGTACAAGTTATCCCTAATCAGAATCAAATATTGAAAATCCCAGTAAAGACAATATTCCGGAGGGAGATAATAGGTGTTCGATGGGTCCACTGGGTTAACTTCCCAAATAGAGTAGTGACAGGAAGGTAGGACATTAAGTTTTGTCGCAGTCAACTTGGCTGCCTGCTTAGCGAGAAGCATAGTAGGAAGCCAGTTGAGCATCGGGAACGAGACCCTTATGGGGGTAGTGCTCATAGCACCAGTTATACCATATAAATAACCACAGGTCGCCTGACCTTGTCAAGAAATCTAACGTTGTTTAGATTTGTTCAGAGCAGTCCAACAGAAAGCAACACCATATAGGAGGTTCCGTTCGATGACAGCCGTATATGTTTAAATCGTTTTTTGTTCAAAAATCGACAAAAACGTATCACTGCACTCCTTAAATCACTGGAAATATTTTATCTTCAGACAACAACAATAACAAGCAGGGAAACATTTATTCCAAACATCTAACCAGCCCAACCAACCATCCATTTGACTAACCAACCAACCATATGAAGAATTCCCTTTGGGCATAAGTTTGAAAGACGAAAAAACAAGAGAGAAAGCAGAGAACCAAGTGAAATTCAACAGAAGAAAGAAATATTGAATAAAAAAAACGAGGAGAAAGAGATTGAAAAAAAGAATTAAAAAAAAGCGGACCAGTGGTAACAAGGAACAGTTATGAGCATCAATTTCAAAAGGATTTTTTTTTTGTTTTAAATTATCAGCAGCTAGCAAGAAGTGAAAAGAGAATGAATCACTGGAAAAAAATCAAATAAAATTTTTAAATGTTTCTTGTTATCGACATACATAGATATCTACGAACATACACTGGCCCACAAAAGTATACATACGATGCAAAAGACCGCCTTAAAATCCACGGAAGTTGTTAGACAATTATAAAGACTTTTAACGAAAACGGTTAAAAAATTTCTGAAATTTGTTAATCGTAAGTATACTTTTGTCGCTCAGTGTATATAGATTATAAAATATATTAGATTTGTTGTTGGTTTTTGTTATTTTTAGACCCCTTTTTACCCAAACAAACATACAAACAACCATCATACTTAGTGTCCATTCTTGTTTGAATTGATATTTTAAGGCATCGCCTCTCCCTAACCTCTTCTAAATTTCTTGTTACAAATCAAGCGGCAATGCTTCTCATCTCATCTTCTTCTATTGGCTGTTTTTATTGTTGTTGTCGTTGTCTAAAATGCTTCAATGCGTAAATTTTCGCTTCAACTGTCAGCCACTTAAATTGCCATCAATATTTAAACAGTTGGAATGGCAACAAAAAAAAGGAAAACATTCCCTACAAAAACAATAAAAAAAAGGGACACCAACAACAACAAAGAAAAAAGGAATTTAAAATCTTGTGTAAAAGTTTTCATTTGTTTTTCTTTAACTTTTCGTTCTGCTGCTGCTACTGTGCCAAATGAAAAGCTCATTGAAGCCTATGAAAAGGTTTGATGTTCTTCAAATAAATGAATCAAATGAATGACTTAATGAATGATTGAATGAATGAATGAATGCGTAAATGAGTACTGTGTGTGATGTTTTTCGTTAAAATTTTATTTTTTTTTTATCTTTTAAGTTTCATTTTTAAATTGAGGGTAACATTTTAAGCACGCTTCGTTAGTATAATCTTGTAGGAGTAGTATTAAAAATCTGCTTTGAAAAGATAAGATTTGCACAAAGAAACTGTTTGAGAAATATTTGAGCTTATGCTTGTTGCTGTCTTTAAAAATCTTCTGTTAAACAATATTTCTATAAATTTGTATTGATTTCTGTATTGAAAAAGTCGAACTCAAATTCTGTTCCAGCACCTTCACATACATACATAATTGGTCATTACAACCCTTCAGTTAAGCTGGAGGTCCACACCACGCGTTTTCGCGTCAAAGCGTTGCGTGCGTTTTAAACGTTCTTCGCGTTCTACGCTTCGAGTTACATGCAACGCTTTTTACGCGCCAATGTTTGTTTTGATCAGCTGTTACCAAAATAAAAAAATTTGATTGAAAATACTTGAATAATACATTTCGCACAAAAATGGAAAATGAAATTGAAATTTTTAAAGAATTTATAGAATTAATTGAGTTTGTGAATATAATATTTTGTGCCACAAGTGTGTACAACAAGCTCCAAAAGAACAAACGTCGATTTTGAGTGCGTCCTTTATATATGGAACAAGATGTGTCTGG